>CM073571.1:92665422-93958512 GCA_037074715.1 Magnolia kwangsiensis
GTTGACTAACCTAACTAGATTGGACTTAATTCATTATACCTCCCTTAAAACTTGGTTTTACTTAAGGTTGAAGAATCGTTGCATCGATCCGTATATCAGAACGAGGCACAACTTAGGGGCTATCCTTAACCTAAAATGGAAACAACCTTTCTCTACATGGTTTTCCTTGCTAATGATGTGTTCTATGGCATTGGTACCTATGATCATAGAGATGAGCCTAATCTCTATTATGATTGAATTCAGGGGCAGGTATGAGTTGGTGGCAAGATGTCTAATTCTCTACTGGCTTGAAGTCCTTAACATTTACCAAGGGCAAAGCAATAACTTGTGGTTGTAGGTGGTCGGGCCAACACGGAAGAATAGTTGTGTAATGGGTCTGAGCCGGATACACAAACCTTCTGCCCCGCGATGACAGAAAAGTTGTTGTATCAGTCCTCAATCCTAGTCGATGCCGATCTTCTGCTTGATCAGAGCATTGGATTTAGTGGTAACTACTAGGATTAAGAAGTCGATTCAAACCGTGAATACTTCGCTGATAATTGCATTTCCTTTATTCCGCGTTCCCCAATGCAATAAGCCCTTGGGGAAGGCAATTCTAAGGGGCGTGCTAGTACATTCTAAGTTCAATCTGAGGGATTTATAAATATTCCCTGAGAGTGAATGGTTCCTTCCTATGGGCAACAACAGAAGTCTATAAGTCATAAGGGGATCTATCGAAGGAAGGGAGTCCCATTCCAACCAAATCTAACCTACTATCCCTTAGCATATATAGGCCTTACACTGCCTAAGTCAACTAGTAGCCTAGTCTGTAACTAAGTACTTATAATTCAAAGCTTAAGTTTATACGTTAAATGGTTCCATACCATTTCTACTACAGGGAGTTGTTCTATTGCTTAGGGTCAAGATTATCGAAATAAAATTGGCTTTCCTATATCGTCAGATCCTTCAAATCTAGGAGCACTAACACTAGGTCCAAAATGCCAAGGGTCTATGTGGCCAGTAGTGTTTAGTTGTATTAAATGGAACCGCATTCCTAGTCCCATGGCGGGATTGGAAGTGGTATGCTTGGTAGGAGGGTGGGGTGGGATAAAAACTAATTTGTAAGCCGAATTTCGGGAGTTACAATACTCCCAATCTAGGGACAATACCTGACAACAAACGAACAGCACGCACTCCATTCAACAAAATTCGACTATATTAAGCCCAAACCGCAACACAAACATTCACATATCAAGCCAAAAAACATCATACATTTCATTAAACCAAAATTGTCATAATACAAGGGATATCTCCCTACAAGTATCATGACGAGAAGTACATGGGAGCTAAGTCAGTCAGCTACTACAGCAACATAAGAAAACTACTGGCCTTATCAGGCTTATACAACATAAAGTAGGAAATGACTAACTACTAATAACAACATCATAGATCTCGCTAGTCTGAGTCGGGTGACGGAGGAGGAGCACCCTTATCCTTCAAGCAACACAGGATCGCCTTCAAGGTGCGAGTCACCTTACCGAATTTCCTCTTCGTAATGGCCTTGGCATCCTCGACTTCAGCGCGAAGTTCCTGCACTTCCCTTCGCAAGGTGATCTGGCTCTCCTCAATTCGGGCAATGCAATCATCGCTAGTAGCCTGCGTAGAAGGAGGAGGGCTCTCATCTGTATCCTGAGCCTCCTCTTCTGCCTCTTCCTGGACTTCTTCCTGAACTTCTGCTCCAGGTTCTCCCTCACTTGCATCCTCTTCATCATCAAAGTCATCCTCGCTATCCTCCTCAAGCTGATTCTCACGGTATTGAGACTTTATCTTCATCTTGACCATAGTCGACTCATCAATGCTATGAAACAAAACTGGCAATTCCAGCCCAAGTCTGTAAGCAAACTCAAGCGCGATCTTGCATATCAGTCGGCCAAAAGGAAGCGATTCGGACGTCCTTCTTGACTTGGCTATGAGAATTATTTGTCACAAGATGAAAGTGGCCATACATACATTCTCTCCCTGGGCCACCAGATACAAGAAATCAACCATAAGGCGCGTACACTCAATGCGATTCGTCGACCTGGGATACACATTGAACGTGCAGATATGGTGCAGCAGGCGCAAATCATCAGACATATACGTCACCTTGAGGCTATTATTAGGCTGCCATGGAACTAACTTACTGCATAAGAACCTGGTACGGCGATCTCGCTCACGCCTACTCCTCAGATTCTTCTCATTAGGATGAACATCACCAAGAGGTACGTTAAGAAGTCGCGCAATGAGCCGCACATTGATCGTAGCCATCCTGTCCCTACCAAAAGGAATTTTGAACTGCAATGACTCCAAGGTAGGATTCCGGATACAAGCATAGAAGGCATGAACGGTGCTCACATTAGCACGAGCGCGAGCTTCAAAGATCCAATGCGCAGCTTCAATGCGCTCGAACAACAAAAACTCGTCGAACAGTCGCCCTTCCACGTCCACCTCAAACAATACTTTGCGATCAGTGTATTGGCCATGAGGCATCTCAGCTAGAATCACTCACCCGAGTTGAGTATGGGGATCCAAATCCCGCTTTGTATGGAACTCTCGGGCTGTAGTTGGACCTGTGGCGGCGCTTGAACTTGCGGCACCACCTCACGGTCTTCTTGATTGAGCAGGGCGACTCGGCCCAGCCTCATCTGCTGCCGTTTTTCTTTTACCCATCAAAGATAGGATGGTGGAGAGTGACAAAATGCCTAAAATGGCTTCCATGAAAGCCATGAAAAATGGAGAAAATGTGAAGAAATGGCTATTCAAACTGGAAAAGGGAGATCTAGGTGTTGTAGAGGGATGCTTCAAGCTTCCCTAGGATGTATTTTCAAGGAGAAATGAAAATGAAAAAGGGAAATGGAGCACCTCACGATTTCAGCTCGATTTGAGGGTTTTTAGAGCTCCAAAAGATGAAATCTGTTAAAGGGAGGGCTGCAAACCGAAATAGATTGATGGAGGGTGGTCATTTTTGGCCAAGGATAGATTTAGGGGTGGTTTGGAACCACGATTTTTGGGGATGGCAGCTGAAAAACACAAATAGGGCTAGGGGAAGGGCTGTTTGTGAAGGAAGTGCATGCATTTGGGGTTTTCTACGGTCGGACGGTACGTGGGGGTTGTACACGACCCAAACCGACCACACGTGCCAAAGCACGCATCAAATGGACCACTATGGCCGGCGATGCATCGCCGGATCGCCGATGGCATCACCGACCAAACCTCTGTTCGGGTGGTGGGACCACATGGGTTTGGTCCCCCATAGTCCAGGGACCCCAAAAAGGTACGGTCCCAACCTTGGTTCATTGTATTTTGACCTATATAGGCCCAAACATGAGTTCAGAGATTTTCATGGCCAATCTGTAATCTCGAATACAAAACCCTATCATGCAGCATATGATTTTGGGGTAGAAGGAGCTAGTACATCCATCTAGACTATTAGTTACTAAAGAAAGTGAAGTTAGAATGACCTTATGGCCATTTTTCATGAAATTTTACTATTCACTGTAACATTTTGTGAAAGTATTATTTTATATTATTTTCACATTATTATTGATGCCTAACATGAAATGGATAAGAAATAATTGAAGATTAGAGTGGTGAGAGGAAGAATTTTGAAGATTTTGGATGAAACGGGGTTTCTAAGCCCTGACGATTGAATACAGGGATCGTGGTTGTCCCACGGCCCAAAAATTCACATTTACGGGTTTAGAATCGTTCAAAGAACGTCTCAACCCACTTACCTATAACCTACGAGCTATTCGGGTTGCTTTACGTGACCCTAGATGCGCTACGGACTCGATCCCGCGATCGAAATGAATAGACTTCGCCTATTGGCGAATCTGGGATCCTAGAAGTGTTTCTAGACCCTTCTCGCACCCACCTAAGTCAAAGAAAGTGACAGCGTGCGTCGCGTGACCATAACCCAGGCTCGGTTTAATCCAAATCATGATCTGATACCATCTGTAATATTCCAAAAATCGGGGGGTCGAGCAAAAACCCAACTCCCGAGTTCCAAAATGTTATTTATGCAACATAGATATGTATGATTGAATGTTGTTTGTGATAATGTATTAAACATGAGTGAGATTAAGCCAGAACAGCATATCATACTTCAGAGACAGTTAAATTCACAAGCGGAAGACTGTGATAGTAGGTATAACATATATAAACTGTTGTATATCTCCAGAGTGTGAACATATTACCAAGTTATATACATACATGTATACTTCAAAAGTAAATAAAAAAATATACATGAGTGCTCTAAAAATATAAAATGACAAGTGTCAAGGTATCTAATCAACCTCCCTGTAATCCCATCAATCAGAACACGCAGAAAGGAGGAATCCTCCTCCTCATCATCAAGTCCAGCTCCACTTCTCAAGCAGCGCCATCATCTGCAATCACAAAAGGGACTGGTGGGTGTCCGGAAACACCATCCCGTAACGTGGGAGTGAGTAGCTAACTCAGTGGAATAATAGAGCAAGGATTAGCATGTTCTCAAATCAATCATGCGATAATAGTAAAGCAGTAAATTAAACAATCCTAATACTGTTGTTAATGCAATATGACATGACGTGATGTATGCCCTCACCGACGATCTCCCTCATACAGCACCATCTTACGACCGCGGCATGCAATCGACCCTCAAGTGCTCCACATCTTTCAGGCACATATAATGGTATGGTGATATGATTTCTGAGTTATTATTAGTCCATTCAAACAGCAGGATTGGGAAACTAAGGTACCTCCCTTATATCAATCCCAACACAGATCCTGTCTAGGGATGTCACTCCTAGTAATCTCATACGATGTATATTTTGTAGGTCGCTACAAGGGCTGCCAGGGCTGTTGCTCGCACTCGTTGCACCGCTCCCCCATCACCTTATTAATACTGGCCTACTGTACTCTACTGCTACAGAAGGGTCATCGCCTCCTGTAGACTCAGAATACGCTCGCGGTCACTACAAAGGGCTGCCAGGGCTGTTGCTCGTACTCGTTGCACCGCTCCCCCATCACCTTATCAATGTAGGCCGATAACAAGAATATAGTGTCCCATACCACCATAATCTTCTCACAGGTCATAGGTGCTCACTGGTCACTACGGGGAGGTTTGTGGCCCCAGCGTAGGCTGACAGCTCGACCACGGTGTCCCATACCACCATGCCCGGCTCATGAGTCTTCGTGGATCAAGGTACCATGGTTAACAGGGTTTACAATGGTAAGTTCAGTACCCTAGGTTCAAGCAGTTATGACTCATGCAGGGTGAACATACAACGGCCAGTCGGGTTACTTGACGGGCTCGACTAGCACGATCGCATCTCAAGTTGAACGACATGAAGTGCGTATAACACTTCGTGTGGCCTAACCACTGCCGCCAACTCCAAAACACGGCTCGCGTTCATCGACGCGTCGTTCGTGGCAAAGATAAGCCGACCACGAATTTGCTCGGTTACCGACTGCCTGAACTACGTATAGTCCCAAACACATATGAATCCACATCAGCGATCATGTGAGAGTATTGGAAATGAAACACAACCATGTGAGCATGTTAACATATGTTATATCGTACAACTTAAGTAAATCATCTGACACATGCCTTTCGTACATATAATGAACTTATGCATATCGCCAACATATAGGAAATCATTTCCATCAGCATATTAATTGAGAATTCAATCTCAAACTAAATCATAATGAAATCATCAAGCACATGTTATAACATACAGCTTAAGCGAATCGTCAAGCACATGCATTTCATTCATATTATGAAATCATGCATATGGCTAACATGTAAGAAACCATTTACACCAGCATATTAATTGAGAAATCAATCTCAAACTAATTCATAACACCATTTAATTCAATACATACTAATACAAGCATTTATACAAACACTTACACTACACACTTAAGTCTACATATAGTTTGTCGACCCGAAGTGCGCATTTAGGCGAATCTCTTCGCCAAACTAATTATGCACGTAATCCTAACATTCTAATGCGACAACAAATCATGTCAATCACGTCAGCAAAATATGAATGAAATCAGTACTTCCTACAAATGACTAAAATGCCCTAAATCTCATATTCTTCGCCGATTTACGAAACAGGAAACGGACAGCATATTGTACATGTCAAATGGCGTTGCCGTCGATAATCTACTATTAAATGACATTGAAAGCTTTGGAAACAGTCAATCAAAGTGTCTAAAATCCGCACCTTGTCTCTTATGGATGTGTAAATTCGAACGGAGCGTATACGCTTCGTCTACGACGATTAGAGAACCTAATACACAAGTTCTATTAGCTACTTCGCTAGGAAACGAAAGGAACCTCAAATCAGTAACTTTTAGGGTATTTTCTTACCTGAAAACGTGGAGGAATCGCCGGAAAAGTGATCGGAGTGCGTTGCCTAAGCACGTACAGCACGTGGCACAAGCAGCAGGGAATTCTCTCCCACCTTCTCTCACAAACTCTCACCTTTTCTCTCTCTCAATTTAGGAATTTTTGCAAATTCGGATGGGAGAGAGGAGTGAGGGTTTCAACCCCTTTTATAAGCCCAAACTTGCCCGAAATAGGCTCCGGTACAAAGTTCACTTGGTGTAATCCAAATCGGGACTGTTTCGGTCCAAAAGATGCTTTCTGGTGGTCCCCTGACCGAATGCGATCGGACTTAAGCTCACGCGTACCAGATCTAGCACGTATTAAGTTTTCAGTCCGGCTGGGTCCGCAGATCGCACGTGGCGGACCAGTTTCAGTTCAGCGGTCACCGCACGTAGATCAGGGCTGAAAGTCTCATGATATAAAATAGAAATTTCTCCTGATCCGAGGGTGTAATCTGACTGAATTCTGACGGTCAGAACGCTCAATACTGACGCGTCAAGTCGTGTGCCAGATTTGAATTTAAAATTCCAATTTTGTCCCTATTCGCACTCTCTTCGGTCCGGGCTCAATGAAATGGCCTGTGATTATCGGTTTGATTTGATTTTTGAAATGGCCTGTGAAACGCGCGGTCTAGATCCAATACAAAGATTCAAAGTGGTCTAGAGAACAAACCTGCTTAGAGTTTGGTCCGAGGTTATAGAGTATTATAGAGTCAGTGGTTCTACTCGATTTGGGTCTTGTAGAACGTATTTAAAGTGATCAGGGACTATTTTCCAGCTAGTCCAGCGTTGCGCTAGCTAACTTACGCTTAATTTCTAAAGGAATTAATCCTAAGTGGTTTCTTTGGCTATGGAATTGGGTTCTAAACGATTTTTCAGGTGTTTTAATTGACCCACTGTCTAAGGACGTCAAATCCCAGATTGGCCAAAATCCGGGGTGTTACACGTGTGCTATATACCTATAAGGCTTGGGCATGTGTCTTGATATTTCAGAACTCTCATAATTCAATCTATCTCTCTATAAGTGCAAGTGATGTGTAAGATGTATCATGACTAGTGATTCGAATAATCTATCATAGACGTAATGCGCTTTGAGTAGAAACCCTCTTGGTCATCATGTAATTCCATGGGTCTTTGGCTAGTGGTGCACAAATCGATGTGTGTAATTCACAAATGTAGTGTCACATCACTTTCAGGATTGGATGTCGCAAATAGTCGCTCTATGATCAAGTCGTGTCACGTAATTCACCCAACTTGTGTGTTGTGCTCCTTGAGGTGTTCACGTAAATCCACAGGAGCGTCGGTCATGCCGGCAAATATCAGTAGTTATGGGATGTGAGTCGAACCGGGTTTTCTATAAATCGTATTCTACATTGTAATGATCACTACGAATGATGAGCCCCACACACTTTGCTAAGCATGCATCTCATGTAGGTTGTTTGTGCATTCTAATATCCTCGTAATAGTGGACTACGAGACATATCAAAACCTTTACATACTTTATGGATATCTTAAATTTAATATTAATCTTAAAGGATAACCATCACTATGAGTAGGGCGTTGACTTTCTCCCAACCGTATAGATGATGCAGGTGATGTATAGCTTGAAGACCTAGAGGACCATCTCCCTAAAGAAGATTATACTGAAAAAATACGAAGATAATTTTATTATTTAGTTTTATACTTCCACTCCGAACACAATTTATGTAATAAGCTTCCATTGAGAAGGTATTTGATTATTTATTGAATTTTTTTACTTTGATGAAATAATCAAACTAGTCGATTTTATTATTATGAATGTTACCTTTAGAAATGTATCTAGATGCGATTTAAATGATATATATATATATATATATATATATATATATATATATATATATATATATATATATATATGGTATGATTTCTAAAGCATCCAAGTTTTACATTATTAACACTCGATTTTCTCAGGCATGAGTATAAAATCTGGCTATGAAAATTCAGAATATTACAGTTGGCATCAGAGCATGAGAATGAGATTAACTGGGCCTGAGGGAATGGACCATCATAAGCTTTACACGATTAAGAAATAATGAATTAGATAAATACACTCAATGAATTCCCAAAAGAACTAGGGAGTTGCGAAATTAGAAACCCATATTCAGGTTTCCATTGAAATATTAAGTTAGACATGAAATTTAGAAACTATTAATCTAGGTACCCCCCAAACCATGAAATCTTACCTCAGGAATAAATCAAGGACTTAATTTCCAAATTCGAGTAAAGTGGACACACAGATCAGAAATTAAAATTCCAAGAGTGACAAGCTATCAATATAAAACAATTTTGGGAATATACGACGTTCATATAAAAGACGATACTAAAGGTTAGGTTCAACAATGATTGAAAAATTTGGCCTATCCTTTATGAAACTTGACCTATCCATTATCGTCTAGTCCGGTTAGGATGTTTGGCTTTCGGGGCGAAACAAAAAATAAAATAAAATTTCATGGTATTCCCCAAAAATTTAGAATGATTGGGACCATAGGTTACAGAACCCTAATCAGGAAAGGTGTAAGTAGGTTAATATAATTAATAAATGAGCCCTGATCAAGCAAATGATTAAGATTTAACAGGATTACAAATTGATACCAGTTGATCCTCCGATCTGCGCAGGCAAAGGATCTGTGTATCGGGGGCAAACCCACTACAATCCTCTATTCATATCACCTTGAACACAGAGAGTAAAGAATCCTTAAGAGGCATAGGGAATGGCTTAGATAATCTAAGTACTAAATTTCAGGGGTGAAATTATGTTTAAGGGGGGTAGAATGAAACACCCCAAGCATTTCAATACCCGAGTTTTGAAAGTTCTCAAGCGTTACCGAGAAGTAACTTAATATGTACATGTGTACGTACAAATCTAACTATCCTAACCTTACATCTATTCCTTTATGCGAATCTAACTGTCATGCACTAAACTCAGAAATCGGGCTCACAAAATTCTTGATCGTCGAATCCGACACCGATAGCCTCCATAGTATCCCATTCTCGGCTCCTGGCACCCATACACCAAGTTCCGATCCTGAAATTCTACAAAGAGGATTTCAAATATGATTTTGATTCAAAATAAGCATAACCATAAGTATAACCCATGAACAATAACCGCAATAACACCATCACAAATCCGCTATGATAAAAAAATTTAAGGTACAATCGTAAGAAGGAAAATACATGATAATAATAATGGAAACTTTTGACGCTCGACTGTACGTCTTACTGCGGTGAGGCTATAACTGCGTCCTTACATCACTTGCACGCATCAATCGTGTATAAGCTTATAAAAAGCTTAAAGGGCGGTGTAAGTGTGTGCGCAATATGAGTGTGCTCAGAATGCTATGTCAGAGTAATGTGGAATCATGTTAATGAGTACATGAATGCAATCAGCCGTACCAAGGCTATGCGGTGCAAGACATGAATGTTATTGGTCTTATCAAGACCATGCGATGCGAGATGCAACTCAAGCATGTCAATCCTCATCCACATATCAATACAACTCATTGCTAGAGTATCGAATATCAATACAGTTCTCATTCTAAATAATCATTGGGGTTTAGTACACTCCAAATGACACTGCTTCTTTCCTAGGCGGGAAATCCAAGCGAGCGTAAGAAACCTCACTATCCACCTAGCCAATAATCTATCAATATCTATCCGGCATGTTGATAGTGGACCATTCACGAGCTGGTCAAACTCAGCCTAGCAATGTCCCCTACCTTCGGGCGGATAAGGCCACACCACTTTCCAACTGACCACGACACAGTGGGAGACGCGGTCTCCTGATATTCGGCCCTCGTGCGCTCATGTATTCACTCGGTCTCGACATTGAAGTCATCCTTTGGTATCATTGGGTTTAAGAATTTTCACTCAGGGACATCTATGATGCCCCGATGCTAGAAATAGAATTTTTGGTATGCAATCCGGCCACCCACGATGTATCTGTGGAGGCTACGATCCTGATGTCGCTAAGGCACACAATAATAATAATCATACAAATGCAAAGTACATGAATCACACAGTCCAATCATGTATCAATCTTGCGCATATCGTGCGCTCATGTGGAATCACTTCGCCTATCAGGGAGTTCCATAAACTGCTTACACTATAGTATATGTAATGGTCAATCACATCACATAAAAAACATACAGATGATGCATATGGGAATGTATCATAATGCTATGCTGTCACAAAACTCATAATAAAAAATAGTAGCCGGTATCGACAATCGGTATTGATAATCAACCTCGATGCAAGGCGGGGTCCATAGATGGATGGCCGATGACGGATTAATTAAAATCAATGAGGCCCAATCATTTGGGTTAACCTACTAGAGAATGATGAGAATGGGCCTAACAAGACCTAAGGAAAGGTCACAATGTGGACGTCCAACCATCATCACCCATCAATGTGGACCTTTAACCAACATTGCTCCTAAGGAATGGTGTTCATAGTGCCAATCGTATAATGGGCCCATGGCCTCATACAAAGGCCTAATATACATCATCACGGGCCTCACTTATGGGGTATATACGCATCACATTGGGCCTCACTCATGGGCCAATATATATATATATATATATATATATATATATATATATATATATATATATATATATATATATATATATAATATCGGGCTTTATCAAATGGGCCGAATCAATAGGCCGAATGAAATGGGCTGAGTCAAAGGGGTCGAATCAAATGGGCCGATTCAAATGGGTTGCACCAACTACACCATTCATCTATTTTTTTTTAGATCATTTTCGTGCATTAACCAAACAAATGGTTCACATTGGAGGATCGTCAGGACCATACCACAAATAACAGTGGTAATAATGATCAAGAGATCATTTGGACCGCATCACAAATAGCAGTGGAGATAGTGATTTTCACTGTTAGAAAATTTCATAGGGGCCACCATAACATTTATTTTTTCCATCCAGACTGTTCATATGATCACAAAGACCTGAATAGGAGGAAAAACAAATTTCATATTGGTCCAAAACTTCTGTGACCCAAAAGGTTTTAGTGTTGGACGTTCAATCCCCACTGTTATGGTAGTGTGGTCCACCTGATAGCTATATCAGTCTTATTTTATTTTATTTATTTTTTTCTCAAGCCCAAGGACGAGCTCACCAAATGTATGCACGGTTTAGATGAATCACATACATCAAGGTGGGGTCCACATACGTGGCCCACCAAAGAACTGAATCTACTTCATTTATATATATATATATATATATATATATATATATATATATATATATATATATATATATATATATATTGTTTAAAACAGTCCACCGTCTAGCCATCTAGATGGTTGGAATATTACACATACATCATGGTATGCACCATCGTCTAATCATCTGGACGGTGGATGAAAAATAGGTGGACGACTTTGATGAGCACATGCTTCATGTGGAGTCCACACGTGCGTGGGTCCCATAGCTGCTATGCAACACATTCATCACAGTTACCCACCATCCCTGCCCTTGGATGGTGGGATGAAATCCGTTGGACAAAGTGGATATACAATATATATTCCAAGGTGGGTCCCACGTACGTGGGGCACCCCACTCCCTTTTATCTCTCTGTATATATGTATGTATGTGTGTGTATATATATACACACTTTACTTTACCCTTTTTTTTAAGGTCCAACGTCCAAAGGGTCTAAACGCTCTGGACTGTGTGGATTTAAGCCACACCACATGAGGTAGGCCCCACCATCCTAGCCCCTGGACGGTGTGGATCCAATGCATATATCACGATGGGTCCACATGTGTGGCCCACATCGGCTTCAGATTAAACTGATACTTATGTTTTCCTTCAATCAGGCCCATCCAAATGGACTGCCATGTGGGCCACTCGGTGGACGGCATGGATAAAATACATACTTCATGGTGGGCCCCACACACACACACACCAACATCTATAAGAGAGGGAAAAATGAGAAGGGGAGGGACCCGACCAATATTAGGCCCTCCCTTATACAATGCATACATCATGTGGGTCCCACATCAAGTAGGCCTTAAGATTTAAAATCAACAGTGGATCACCCACCTATCGGCCTTCTTCTTTAGCTCCTTGGACTCCTATGCTTCTTGCCTTCAATTTTGATGGAGGTTGATGAAGAATGAAGGGTTGAGATGAGAGATGAGAGGGTGGGAAAGTGGGCCACACTTAGTTTTTGAAAAATCTTGGGGAGCTTGGATGTTAGAAGTTCTCTAGGGAGTTGGGAGATTGCTTAGAGAATGAGAGAGAGATGAATGATGGATTGATAAAGAATGGTGGAATGGGTGTTGTAAGGAATGGGGATGGGAAGGTATGGGTTTAGTTAAAATTTGTGTAAAAGGGGAATGGGTGGGGAAAAAGAGGGAGTGGGTGCTTGTACTTGTGATAGGGTGAGGTGACATTAGGTATGGAGGGTGTACTTGACCTAATTGATGGGACATGTTGTAGAGATTCTCTTAAAATTTGTAACGCGCAACGTTTCTTCGGAATGAACGCGGGCCCACATTTCCTGGCCCGGGTATCAAAATGGTGCATGAGTTACGGCGTTGGAACCACGGCGATGACATGGTCGCTAAGGTACAAGTTTTGGGTCGAGCCGACTTTGGTATGCAGGATTCATCTTAGGATTGCACACAAACGTCAGATACAGGTCGAGGGTTGTCAAAATTTGACCAGGAGGACCGTGGAAGCCTGCGGAACAGTATGAACTATTATATGGGCCTTACACTAACCCTTAAGAATAGTCCCCACCCACAAATCAAATCATCTGATCATTGATGTCACGCCCTAAATTCTGAAACTAGGCTCACAAAATTCTCGATCGCCGAATCCGGCGCTGACAGCCTCCGTAGTACCCCATTCTCAGCTCCCGGCACCTATTCACCAGGTTCCGATCCTGGGATCCTATAAGGAGGATTTCAAACAAGATTTTATTTCAGTATAAGTATAACCATAAGCATAACCCACGAACAATAACCACAAGAACACCACCACAAAATCCACTATAATAAAAAACTTTGAGTACAATACATATGGAGGGAAATACAGGATAATGAAAATAACAAAAACTTCAAAGGTTCGGCTGCACACTCTAACTGAGGCGAGACTACCGCTACGTCCTGGCATCACCTGCACACATCAATCGTGCATAAGCTTATAGAAAGCTTAGAGGGTGGTGTGAGTGTGTGTACAATATAAGCGTGCTCAGAATGCAAGGTTAGAGTAATGCAGAATAATGTTGATGAGTACATGAATGCAAATTAGTCGTACCAAGGCTATGCAGTGTAGGATATGAATGTTATCGGTCATATCAGGACCATGCGATGCGAGATGCAACTCAAGTATGTCAATTTAAATTCATATATCAATACAATTCATCAATATCAGTACAGTTTTCATTTTGGATAATCACCGGGGTCTAGTACACTCTAGCCAGCTTGCCGCCCCTATCCGAACACATAACTGGGAGAGTGGAAGAGACCTCACTATCCTCCTGCCAAAATCGGGCCCGACTCGTCGATAACAGATCCATTCCTCAAGCTGGTCAAACTCAACCTAGAAATGGCCCCCTCACTCAGGCGGGTAAGGTCACACCCTTTTTCAACTGACCACGACACAGTGAGAGATGCGGCTTACTGGTATATGGCCCTCACCCGCTCATGTATCCACTCGATCTCGATGTTGGAGTCATCCTCTGGTACCATCGGGTATAGGGATTTTGACTAAGGGACATCTATGGTGCCCCAATGCTAGAAACAGTATTTTCGGTATCCAATCTAGCCATCCACGATGTGTCTATGGAGGCTATGGCCCTGATGTTGCTAGGCCATACAATAATCATAATCATACAAATGCAAGTGTATGAATCACTATACCAAACATGCAACAATCTTGTGCGTACTGCGCTCATATGGGGCAACTCCACCTATCAGGGAGTCCATAAATAATCTGCCTGAGGGCATTTGCTATGATTAGTCATTCCTCATATCGACCATACATATGATGCGTATGATCATGAATCATGGATCTATACTAACCATGTTATATATTGATGGGCTCCATTCATAATGAAGATGGACCTAGATGACCTATGCACTACAAGTATGGGCCTATTAATGGGCCTTAGGGAGAGTGACAATGCGGACATTTAACCAACATCATCCATACAATGTGGACTTCAAACCAACATTTCTCCCAAGACACGGCCTGCCATGAATCACACATTTCAATGGGCCTTATGTACATCCTGTTGGGCCTCGACCCAAGAGCCTCCAATACATCAAATGGGCCTCATATATATCAAAGTGGGCCTTATATTCATCAAGTGGGCCGTATCAATGGGCCGCACTAATGGGCCTTACGTACATTGCAATGGGCCATAACCCATGGGCCTTGCACGCATCACAACGGGCCTCACAACATGGGTCTCGGATATATCAAGGTGGGCCTCAATGGACGGCCATAAATAAATCAAGATGGGCCATAAATACATCAAATGGGTCTCGTCACATGGCCTCATATGTATCAAGGTGGGGCTCAACGTAGTCGAGCCTTTGGAGTTTTTGTTATTTTCATTATATATCCTGTATTTCCCTCCGTACGCACTGTGCTCAAAGTTTTTTATCATAGTGGATTTTGTGGTGGTGTTCTTGTGGTTATTGTTCGTGGGTTATGCTTATGGTTATGCTTATACTGAAACAAAATTATGTTTGAAATCATCCTTGTAGGATCTCAGGATCGAAACCTAGTGAATGGGTGCCAGGAGCTGAGAATGAGGTACTACAGAGGTTGTCGGCGCCGGATTCGGCGATCGAAAATTTTGTGAGCCCAGTTTCTGAATTTGGGACATGATAATTGATCACGTAGTTGAGACATGGATACCTCCCTAACTAAATCAATGAATAACCCTTCATCCATGATGATTTAAACATAAGTTCTTTTATAAGAATTACTTAGGAACATGCTACAACCATGTAGAACACTTAAATTTCACGAAACTCTTAGATCAACAGTAATTACGAAAGTGCTATTAACCTAGACCCCTGAATTTTCGATATCATGGTTCCCACAATCCGTTTAAAGTGAAATTTTACACTATGCCTATGTATCATAAATTAGCCATATAAGTTGAATTTCAGCCCTTAAATCATTATAAAAGTGACCCAATTGACATAGCAGCCCCTTAACCGTCGATTTTGGTGTCCATCGAGGTTGTCGGCAGTCATAGTAGAATACCTCCATTAATTTATGCTAGTATGACCTTATGAACAAGTTGGATGACAAATAAACATTATTATTAGGCTTAAGAAGGTTACAACGGTGAAATTCATAATACCCACTGTTTCAGGTAGTATGGCCCATTTGATCTTTGGATATGCTTCACTTTTGGGCTCATCTCCTTAAATTAGATGGGAAAATGAATGGATGGTGTAGATCTTACACTACATCACAATGGGCCCCACATTTAGAAGGCGTGGGTGCACAGGGAGTGCTCAACCGTACGACACCAGAACATGAAGCCGGTCAAAGGGAGCTTTGACCTGACTACTTTCAAATGAGGACTATCACGCCCCAAACTCAGAAAACAGGCTCACAAAATTCTCGATCACTGAATCCAGCACTGACAACTTTCGTAGTACCCCATTCTCAGCTCCTGACATTCATACGTCAAATTCTGATCCTAGGATCCTAAAAGGAGGATTTTCAGTATAATATTTTTTATAATGGAGCATAACCACAAGCATAACAAAGTCACAAAATAATATCACCACATATCCACTATATCAAAAACTTTAAGTACAATGTGGAAAGGAAAATACAGAGTAATCAAAAGACTCCAAAATAGACTAATACAAGCTCCTACCTCAGTACTGCTGTGATCCAATGACACCTGCATGCAACGGTCATGCATAAGCTTACAAAAGCTTAACGAGTGGTGTAAGTATGTGCACAAGGCAAGTGTCAAGTATACAATATCAGAGTAATGCGAAAATATGCGGGTAAGTCCATGAATGCTATCAGTCGTATCAAGGCTATGCGAAGTAAGACATGAATGTTATCGACCATACCAAGACCATGTGATGCGAGGCCTATGTAGCCAAATATCATATGAGAGATGCAAAGTAAGCATGCCAGTCCTCATTAAGTACACATATCCATATAGTTTCTCTCTGAGATATCACTGGGGTCTAGTATACTCCACACTGACTGTCGTCTCCCTAGCCGTACAACCCATCGAGCGAAATAGACCTCACTATCATTTTGACCAGTAGTCTGCCAATACCTACCCGGTTCATCGATAGTGGACTCATTTGTGAGCTGGTCAAACTCAGCCTAGCTTACAACTCCTTCATTAGGGCGGCTAAGGCCACACCCCCTTCCAACCAACCAGGACATAGTGGGAGATGCGGCTTACTGGTATTCGGCACTCTGGCGCTCGTATATCCATTCGGTCTAGACGTTGGAGCATCTTCTGGTACTAAAAAGGTTTTAAGACTTTCACCCAAGGACATTCTAAGTGCCCATAGTGCTAAAACCAAGTATTTTCAGAATTTGATAGGGCCATCCATGATGTACCTATGGAGCCACGACCTTGATGTCACTAGGGCATACAATGATCATGACACACCAATGCGAGATGCATGAATCACACTATCCATTCATGCAACAATCCTGTGCATATCACGCGCTCATGTGTGTAACTCCTATCAATGAGTCCCATAAATCATATAACCAATTGCATATGCTATGATTAGTCACTACTCATATCAAGCATACATGTGATACATATGGAATGAGTCATGGAATTATACTAATCATGTTAGAAAGTGATGAACTAGCCTCACAACGAAGATGGGCCTAGATGGCGTACACACAACAAGTATGACCTATCAATGGGCCCTAGGGAGAGTCATAATGAGGACATCCCATTGGGCCTCGACCTATGGGCCTCAAATGCATCAGATGGGTTGCATCACATGGGCCTTATATATATCAAGGTGGGCCTCAACAGCTGGCCTCATACACACTAAGGTGGGCCTCAACAATGGGCAATAAATACATCAAGATGGGCCTAATTACATGAGCCTTATAAATTCCCAAAAATGAGTCATATAGAAGGATCATTTGGACCATACTACAAATAGCAATGGAGATAATAATTTTCATGGTTAAATAATTCACAGGGCCCATTATAAAGTTTATTTTCCAACCAATCTAATCATAAGGTCATAAAGACCTAGATTAAGAAGGAAAAACAAATATCATATTGGTCTAAACCCTGCAGTCCAAGGGTTTTTAACAGTGGACATTCAAACTCGCTGTTTTCTGTAATGTGGTCCACCCAATCCTAGATTTATCTTATTTTTAGTCTCAAGCCTGAAAATTATCTTTCAAAATGGTTGGACGGCTTGGATGCAACACATGCATCATGGCGGGTCTCATGGACGGCATGGATGAAATAGGTGGGTCCCACAGTACTTGGTAAGCCACTATAGCAGCTATGTAGCTGGAATGAGGTACACCAGCAGTCCCACCCCCAAATGTGGGGACAGTGTGGGATCCAATACATATATCAATGGGTCCCATGTGGGGCCCACCATAACGTTTATCTTACATCCAATCTATTAATAAGGTCACACGGACCTGAATGAAAGGAAAAACAAATTTCATAATGATCCAAAACTTCTATGACCACAAAAGCGTTTCAACGGCAGACGCTCAATCCACTGTTTCCTTGTGACGTGGGCCACCTGAGTTTGTATATGGCTAATTTTTAGGGGGGCCCATTACCTAAATGGGGCCCACCCAAATGACAGTGTTGATGACAATACACATCACGGGTTAGGTGCTATGGTTTGAATCCTCTTTGGTTGTCAAATTTTGTGTGTCAAAACCTCTATATGTGTCTTGTGTTTATATCTTGTTAAATATGTTCGAGACACCACGTCAACACTTCGAGACACGACGATGAACTCCTCAAGATAGTTCAAGCTACAATTTTGACGATATTAAAGAAGAGTTCAAGTTGAAGACTCAAAGTTCACGTATGTTCAAGTTCAAGACTCAAAGTTCACATATATTCAAGATCAAGACTCAAGCATAGTTAGGGAACTGAACGCAACTCATATTGACGTTGACTTCAAAGCTTGTGAAGTGTTCAAGCTACAAGAAGAACTCAAGCTTCGTAAAGATCAAAGTCTAAGCAAATGAAGGTTCAATGTCCTTACTTATTGAGGTTTAATTGACCTTAGGTTGACCTTTAAAGTAGGTCACTTTGGATACATAATTCATATATCTTTTACAAGTAATTTTGGTCTGTTCCAAGACTAGTCTTGGACCTTGTTCGACTAGTCCTAGCACTGGTTCGACCAGTCCAAGATATTCCAAAACTAGTCGAAGTTTTGTTGTAAATTATCAAATTTTTTCTGTTCGGCTACGACCAGTCCTGGAGTCTGTTCGACCCGTAGTGGGATGGTCTCGACTCGACCTTCGACTAGTCGTGGAGCTACGACTCAAACTCCAGTAACTAAATCAAGGGTCGCACGACTCAAACTCCAGCAACTAAATCAAGGGTCGCACGACTAGTCATGTGTGGGTCTCGACCATCGTGGATGGCCTTCGACCAGTCGTGGACTGCTCACGATCGGTCGTGTAACAGTTTTATCCGATCACGCCCAAAAATTTAAAAATCTATTTCTTCTTCGACCAGTCGTGGTGACCCTAGGACCAGTCGAAGATGAATTTCTGCAACTATAAATAGCACACGAATTTTAGAGTTTTTCATCAAAAATTAAGTGAATTCAAAGCTCCACTCTGAGATAAGTTTGCGTCTGTTCTTAAGCTATATTGTGCATAATTCTATTTTCTTTTGTTAGCTTTTTACTATTTGATTTAATTCGTTATTCCAATCTGATTTGAAAAGAGGAAATATTACTTTCCTTCTTCTGAGAATTAAAATCAAATAGAGCTAGCCTAATTTGATTTAATTAAAAATCAATTAGAACTTAGAACCATTATAAAGTGAGTATTGGACATTGAACTTTCATATCCGAACATCTACTCCAATTGGTTCTTCCGGGCTGCTACAAGAGGAGAAATTCAGGTATTTTACAATTCTGTAAAATTTTCATTCTTTTAGTTTTTGTTTGGAATTCGTCAGAAAAATTTCATTTGTTGGTTATCTGAGGAGAGCCAGAAAACTCAGAATAGTGTGGGTTTTTGGATTGTGTAAGCCTAAATTAAAAAGACATAATTGTGAAGGTTTTAGGTGAACCTGTGAAACCTATTTTGATAGTGAACGCTAATATCCCTGTGTGAGGATATTAGGAGTGGAGTAGCATTCTATGTGGCTGTTGTAAAACAGTTGGTGTACACACAGGTGAACCACTATAACTCCTTGTCTTGTGGATTGAATGCTTGCTTAATTCTTTATCTTTCATCATTTAGTTGTGTGGAATATACATGTGGATGTGAATGCTATAACGATTTACATTTTAAGCAAGTGTGGGGAATGTTGTAATAATTTAGAGTTTTATTTCAGCAATTTATCTCTTGCTATTCCTTTATCAATCTGAGCTTCAATTTCAGTAATTATTCTAGTAAGGTTGCCCTGCCATTTTTATGGTGCATGGTTGTCCCTAGAATAATCAATTCTTAAGATTGTAATTCCTTGCTATTTATTTTCAGATTGAGTTCTTGATTCAAAAGACGTTCTAGAAATAAGGTTATCCTACCATAAGCCCTTGTTTATTATGGTGTAAGGTTGTCCTTAAAACTGAATTTGTATCAACCTCTCAATGATTTTTTATTGAGATTGATTTAATTTCAGCATTGTGAATTAATTTATAATTGTAAGGCTATTTCTTTATTTTATTCTGCTGTATTTAATTTTAATTTGGCATAGTCCTATTCACCCCTCCCCCCCTCTAGGACATATAGCTTGGCCATTTCAAGTGGTATCAGAGCCTAATAGCTCGTTCTTATTGCTTTTTTGGATTTATTTTCTGAGATAACGATCTAAGCTATATAAAAAGATGTCAAATTTCGATAGCCTTTCAGTCACTAGGCCTCCATCATTTGATGGATCCAACTATTCCTATTGGAAAGCCAGAATCAGTATCTTCCTCAAGTCAATGGATGAGAGTGTGTGACAAGCCATAGTGACCGAATGAAAACCCCCTACCACTGAAGTGACTGGAAGCGACGGTTCAAAAACAATGAGAGTTTCTCCTTATTTCTCATGGACTACACTTCAGAAAAGTGAGAGTAGTGTCAATGCTAAAGCACTAAATGTTATCACTTGCACACTATCACCGGATGAGTTCAAAAGAATTATATCCTGCGATACTGCAAAGCAAGCCTAAGATATATTAGAAATGACACACGAGGGTACATTAATTGTTAAGAAATCTAAAGTCCAACTCCTCACAACTAAATTTGAAGAAATTCATATGGAGGAAAATGAAATGTTTATGGACTTTTACACTAGATTGAATGACATTGTAAACTCAATGTGGGGTCTTGGCGATAAAATACGAGAAAGTAAAGTGTGTGCAAAGATACTACGCTCTCTTCCTGAACGGTTCAACTCAAAAGTAACCACGATCCAGGAACTTCGTGATACGGATAACATGAGGGTAGAAGAACTAGTTGGTTCTTTACAAACCTATGAATTGAATTTTAAAGCTCCTAAAGGTAAATCTATTGCTTTAACATCTTCAAAACTCAGATTTAGAAAATTCAGAAGATGATATGGCGCTTTTAGCAAAAAAGTTTTACAAGATTTTTAAAAGTAAGAAAAGGGTCGATTTTCAAAAGACAGACGAAAAGAAACGATCTAAACCAAAGTCTAGAACTTGGAAGTCTTTGAAAGATAGTCAATGTCACAACTGCCAAGAATATGGGTAGTAAACAAATATCCTAAGAAGGACAAACCCAAGAAGAAGGGTATGTTGGCTACATGGGACGAATCATCTAATTCTGAAGCCTCTTCTGAATCAGAAGATTCTGAAACTGAGTCGGGCAATGTGCAAAAGCCCTTATGATTCTAGCCAAATTCACATTTTCGGATCACGAGGATTCAACTAGTGAAGAGAATTTGCATAGTGATCATGAAAATGAAGAAGATCTTCAAGATGCTTATAATGCCTTATATAAGGAAAGTTGTAAAATTACTGTCAAACTTAAACTTCAAAAAAAAAAGTATTCTAAACTCAAAGAATGTTTCGAGACTCTTGTTTTAGAAAAATTACAAATTTCATATTGTTTTAAAAAATTAAAATGTGATTAGGAATTCAAAACCTCCCTGATCGAAGATTTGAAATTTGAAAATGAGAAACTTAAGAATGAAGTATCTTCTCTTCTGTGTTTGAAGGACACATGGAGATATGCCCAGGGTGATCTAAAATTAGAAAAATTATTATCTGGATCAAGAAAATGTGGCGATCGATCCGGGTTGGGCTATGATAAGAATATACCTCCTAAACAGAAGGATACTCCTCTCAAATTTGTGAAAGGAGAAGCCTCAAACTCAAAAGAGAAAAGTACTTATTGAGATTTTCCTAAAAATTCAAAAACATTTCAAAAACCTAAAAGCAACTATGTCAATTTTAAAAATCAGATAAAAAATCCTCTAGCTAAAAAGATAGTTGATTTACTTAAGGAGCTCTTAAAATCTAACTCGATAGGTCATTCTTACAACTACAATCAAAAGAAGACCAACTATACTCCTAAACCCAAAACTGTTCTGAAATGGGTTCCTAAAGTTGCTTGCTTGCTTGCCCACACTGCTTTTAAAGCAACAAGCCATTCTAAGTGGTACCTAGATAGTGGATGATCCAGACATATGACAGGAGACAAAGCTTTATTCACTGATCTTAAAGATATGACTGATGGGTCAGTCACATTTGATGATGGAAGCAATTGTAAGATTATTGGTAAAGGTACGGTTCGACTTTATAACCTCCCTTTATTTAAAGATGTTTTATATGTTGAGGGGCTAAAACACAACCTGTTAAGCATATCTCAAATATACGATAATAACCATAGTGTGAAATTTTCCAATCAAGGTTATGAGATTATAAACAGAAAGGGTTCTGTAATATTAACTAGTCGTGGAACTTCTAAAAACTGCTATATAGTAAGTGATGGTAGCTCATCTAACCAAAAGTGCTACATGGTCCATACCAATGAGACAGAACTTTGGCATAAACGACTTGGACATGTACACTATCGAAATTTATATAGATTGAGCAAAGGGGAACTAATTAAAGGTCTACCTAAATTGTAAAAAGTAGACAAAATATGTGGTGAATATCAGTACGGTAAACAAACTAGGAGCTCTCACAAAAAGGTGAACTCCAATGCCACATCAAGACCACTCGAGCTTCTCCACATGGATCTTATAGGACCAACTAAAACGGAAAGTCGAGGTAACAAAAAATATATCTTGGTTATCATAGATGATTATACAAGATACACTTGGGTTTCATTCTTAAGAGATAAATTAGAAACCCTTGATGAAGTGAAAAGATCATCAAACGGATACAAACTGAAAAATGTTCTCAAGTTAGTAAGATCCGTAGTGATCATGGATCCAAATTTGAAGATAGTGGTTTTGAAAAATTTTATAGTGGTCAGGGAATATCACATGAATTCTCTATGCCCAAAAGACCACAACAAAATGGTATTATAGAAAGGAAAAATAGATTTCTCCAAGAAATGGGAAATGTTATGTTGAATAGCATGAAGCTCCCTAGAAATCTATGGGCTGAAGAAGTGAATATTGCCTGCTACATTATTAATCGTGTTTATACTTGTAAATCAAATAATAAAACGGCTTATGAAATGTGGTTTAACAAAAAGCCTATAGTCAAATACTTTCGTATTTTTGGCAGCAAGTGTTACATTTTACGTGACCGTGAAAACTTGGAAAAGTTCGACACTAAAAGTTATGAAGGGACCTTTTTATGATATTCTTTAAACAGTCGTGCTTATCGTGTATTGAACAACAGGACTGATGTGATTCAAGAGTCAATTAATGTGGTCATTGATGATCACTTAAATACACCTGCCCCTAGTTCAGACAATGTTGAAGTCCTTATAATTAAAATATCAGATACTTCATCTAGTGAAATTAATTCTGAATTAAGGACTGTTAAAGATCATCCAACTACTCAAATTCTTGAAAACCCTCTCACTAGTGTGTGCACTCGTAGACAAATAAAAGACATATATAATTACATATGTTTTACATCCCAGATTGAACTGGTAAACATAAAAGAAGCACTTTCTGATAAAAACTGGATAGTTGTGATGCAGGAAGAACTTAACCAATTTATTCATAATGATGTCTGGTATCTTGTTCCTAGACCTAAAGATAAACACATAATTGGAACAAAGTGAATTTTCAAAAATAAGTCTAATGAACTGGGAAATATAATTCGAAACAAGGCAAGACTAGTTGTACAAGGGTACACTCAAATTAAAGGCATCGATTACGATGAAACGTTTGCGTCAGTTTCTCGCCTTGAATCAATTAGACTTTTTATATCCATCGCATGTTTTAGAAAGTTTAAATTTTTTCAAATGGATGTGAAGAGTGCCTTTTTAAATGGCGATTTACATGAAGAGGTATATGTGGAACAACCTAAAGGGTTTGAAGACCCTAAGTTTACTAATCATGTATATCGTCTTAAAAAATCTCTCTATGGTCTGAAATAAGCTCCCAGGGCATGGTACGAAAAATTGACAAAGTTTTTACTGAGTCACAATTTTCAAATGGGCAGTGTCGATAAGACGCTCTTTGTTAAGAAACATAACGATGATATTCTAATGGTTTAAATCTATGTTGATGACATAATTTATGGATCAACTTATAATAACATGACTGTTGAGTTTGCAGATCTAATGAAATCTAAATTTGAAATGAGCATGGTTAGGGAATTAAATTATTTCCTAGGGTTGCAAGTAAAACAACAACCTGATGGAATTTTTATTTCACAAACTAAGTATGCTTTGAACTTGATTAAGAGGTTCGGATTTGGGAATGGTAAGAATTTTGATACTCCTACGAGTACAACTCTAAGACTTTCAAAAGACTCTACAGGTAAAGACATAGATCCTAAATTGTATCGTAGCATGATTGGTAGTTTGCTTTACTTAACTGCTAGTAGACCTGATATTGCTTTAAGTGTTGGAATTTATGCTAGATATCAGTCTAATCCTAAAGAATCTCACTTAACTACTGTTAAGCGAATTATTAGATATGTCGCAAGTTCAGTTAATTTGGGTCTTTGGTATCCTTATGATACTAGTGTTCAATTGGCTGGGTATTCAGATGCTGATTGGGCTGGTAATATCGATGACAGAAAATTAATCAGTGGTGCTTGTTTTTACATTGAAAATTACTTGGTTTCTTAGTTTATCAAGAAGCAAAGTTCCATATCACTCTCAACTGTTGAGGCTGAATACATTGCAGTTGGAAATGCATGTACACAGCTGGTTTGGATGAAACGAATGTTGAGTGATTATGGTATCACACAGGATTCAATGGTTTTATACTGTGATAATTTCAGTGCGATAAATATTTCAAAAAACCCAATCCAACATTCATGTACTAAGCACATTGACATTAGTTTTCATTATATTCGTGAATTAGTGGAAGAAAAAGTAATATACTTAGAATACATACCTACTGAGACTCAGCTTGCTGACATATTTACTAAACCGCTAGACAAAAGCAGGTTTAATAAATTAAAATTTAATCTTAGTATATGTAATTTAAAATGATTGATCATGCATCTCTGTATCATAGTGTATATATATTAACTACTTTAATATATTAAATTTTAAAATTTAAAGAAAATTACATATTTTTTATGGTACACGACTAGTTGAGGACGTACTCGACCAGTCGTGTCATGACCGGTCGAGGACGACCCACGACCAGTCGTATAGCGCGCTGATTATCTTTATTTGGGGGAAAAACTTCTTCCTCTTCATTCTAACCCTCCTCTCCAACGAGCCGAGCTACAATTAGTCGAACCCTTGTGTTCGATTCCTTCAGGTTAGAGCATTTTATTTGTTTTTCTTAAAGTATCATAGTCTTTTCTCTTCAATTTCTTGATTGTTGTTGTCTATTTCAACTCTTTCTTCAAGTTTTTTGGGTTTTCTTCCTCGTTTGCTGATTCTAGAGAAAACCATCTCTATTTTCTTAAATTTTCTTATATTTCTTCAAGAAAATGGACCCTAAAGCTAAAAAGAAGAATCCTAGAGGTACTTCTTCTTCTAGATCAAATGTTATCACTAGACGTCATCTTATAGCTCCCAAAGATGATCCACTGTATGTTTGTGATTTGCGTATACACAATATGATTGTTCAAAAGGCCGTTGATTTCAACCATATCGCTCCTTTCAATCTTTTTCCTCTCCTTCAATCTGTAGGGTGGAAAAAATTTTTACGCCAGGGCGGGCCGGCATACCAGTCCACAGCGCAGGCCATAGTTACAGCATTACTGAATTTTTTACTGAGCAACTGACTTTTACTATTGTTACTAGAGAAGAGCCTTTTCCTATTGATCGACATTTAATCTCAGGCCTTATGGATATTTCAGTAAATGATGATGGTATTCATCCTAGCACACTTGCTGAGAAAGTGTGAGAATCTAAAAAATACGTTTATACTAGAGCATTGTGTAACATGGATGCACCATGGAATAGTACTGGGAATGCCCTTGTAACCAGATATTTGTTGCCCAGATACAGAGTCTTACATCGTATCTTTACCTCTAATCTGTATCCCCGCTCTGGTAACAAGAATGAGTTGACTCTGCTTATGGTTCGTATTTTGTACTCAATCGTTACTGGTGCCAATATCTGTTTTCCCTCTTTGATTTGTTATTATATCATTCAATTCCGTATTTATCCTGGTCATAGTGATATCCCATTTGGGTATCTGATGAATGTGTTAGCTACTCACATGTTAGTAGCTATGCCCGTTGGAGAGGCTCCTATCCAACACCTTATATTCAACAACTCCAACATAAACAAAATGAAGTTGGAGTTGGCTCGAGGATAAGTTAATATTGGTGTGGGTGGAGCTGCTGCTGAAGCCGGGAATGATGAAGAGGATGATGCTCTTCCTCCAGATGATATCAATATGAACGATATTTTTAATGAAATTGATTCTGACTTAGGGAATGATCCTGACTATGAGCCATCTGATTTTTATGCACGTCTGAGTGCATTAGAGGAGAAGGTAGAACAGATGAATGTTGGCCATAATCTACAGTTTAAAAATATGCGCAAGTATTTTAGGCGCTTACAAAAAGGCCTTCATTAAATTGATCCTACCATACCTGCTCCTTCTGGATCAGATTGAGGATTTTACTCTTTGATTTGTAATAACTATAAGACATTGCTTTATCTTTGCTTGTGTGACTGAGTTTCTTTCACTTGACTTGATAACATTTTATGATATGATATTCTGACTTCTTTATTAATTATCCTATTTTTAATTTTTCCTTTGTCATATTTTTGACAAAAAGGGAGAGAATTGTAGGATTGATTATGATTGGTACACATATGATGATTGGTAGGTGTACTACTCAGAGGGAGTTGGTAAACTTGAGTTTGTAGTTCGTAATCTTACAGGATGATGTATTATGCCATGGTTATGGTTATCTTATGACAACTGGTGCATGATTCTTTATTGATGCTTATGATGTATCTTGTTATTGTATTTTGTGCATGGAACTATAGGAGTGTGTTTTATCACAAATTTGACAAAGGGGAGATTGTAGGTGCTATGGTTTGAATCATCTTTGGTTGTCAAATTTTATGTGTCAAAACTTCTATATGTGTCTTGTGTTTATATCTTGTTAAATATGTTCGAGACACCACGTCAACACTTCGAGACACGACGATGAACTCCTCAAGCTAGTTCAAGCTACAATTTTGACGATATTAAAGAAGAGTTCAAGTTGAAGACTCAAAGTTCACGTATGTTCAAGTTCAAGACTCAAAGTTCACATATATTCAAGATCAAGACTCAAACATAGTTAGGGAACTGAGCGCAACTCATAGTGACGTTGACTTCAAAGCTTGTGAAGTGTTTAAGTTACAAGAAGAACTCAAGCTTTATAAAGTTTAAAGTCTAAGCAAATGAAGGTTCAATGTCCTTACTTATTGAGGTTTGATTGACCTTAGCTTGACCTTTAGAGTAGGCACTTTGGATACATAATTCATATATCTTTTACAAGTAATTTTGATCTGTTCTAAGAATAGTCCTGGACCTTGTTCGACTAGTCCTAACACTGTTTCGACCAGTCCAAGATATTTCAAGACTAGTCGAAGTTTTGTTATAAATTATCAGATTTTTTCTGTTCGGCTACGACCAGTCTTGGAGTCTGCTCGACCGGTCGTGGGATGGTCTCGACTCGACCTTCGACCAGTCGTGGAGCTATGACTCAAACTCCAGCAACTAAATCAAGGGTCGTACGACTAGTCGTGTGTGGGTCTCGACCAGTCGTGGATGGCCTTCGACCAGTCATGGAATGCTCACGACCGGTCGTGTAACAGTTTTATCCAATCACGCTCAAAAATTCAAAAATCTGTTTCTTCTTCGACCAGTCGTGGTGACCCTAAGACCAGTCGAAGATGAATTTCTGTAACTATAAATAGCACACGAATTTCAGAGTTTTTCATCAAAAATTAAGTGAATTCAAAGCTCCACTCTAAGATAAGTTTGTGTCTGTTCTTAAGCTATATTGTGCATAATTCTATTTCCTTTTGTTAGCTTTTTACTATTTGATTTGATTCGTTGTTCCAATCTGATTTGAAAAGAGGAAATATTGCTTTCCTTGTTCTGGTAATTAAAATCAAATAGAGCTAGCCCAATTTGATTTAATTTAAAATCAATTAAAACTTAGAACTATTATAAAGTGAGTATTGGACATTGAACTTTCATATCCGAACATCTACTCCAATTGGTTATTCTGGGCTGCTACAAGAGGAGAAATTCAGGTATTTTACAATTCTGTAAAATTTTCATTTTTTTGGTTTTTGTTTGGGATTCGCCAGAAAAATTCCATTTGTTAGTTATCTGAGGAGAGCCAGAAAACTCAGAATAGTGTGGGTTTTTAAATTGTGTAAGCCCAAGTTAAAAAGACACAATTGTGAAGGTTTTAGGTGAACCTATGAAACCTATTTTAATAGTGAACGCTAATATCCTTGTGCGAGGATATTAGGAGTGGAGTAGCATTCTGTGTGGCTGTTGTAAAACAGTTGGTGTACACACAGGCAAACCACTATAACTCCTTGTCTTGTGGATTGAATGCTAGCTTAATTATTTATCTTTCATCATTCAGTTGTGTGGAATGTACATGTGGATGTGAATGCTGTAACAATTTACATTTCAAGCAAGTGTGGGGAATGTTGTAATAATTTAGAGTTTTATTTCAGCAATTTATCTCTTGCTATTCCTCTATCAATCTGAGCTTCAATTTCAGTAATTATTCTAGTAAGGTTGTCCTATCATTTTTATGGTGCATGGTTGTCCCTAGAATAATCAATTTTTTAGATTGTAATTCCTTGCTATTTATTTTCAGATTGAGTTCTTGATTCAAAAGACGTTCTAGAAATAAGGTTGTCCTACCATAAGCCCTTGTTTATTATGGTGTAAGGTTGTCCTTAAAACTGAATTTGTATTAACCTTTCAATGTTTTTTTATTGAGATTGATTTAATTTCAACATTGTGAATTGAGTTATTATTGTAAGGCTATTTCTTTATTTTATTCTGTTGTATTTAATTTTAATTTGGCATAGTCCTATTCATCCCCCCCAGGACATATAGCTTGGCCATTTCAATGGGGGGGCCCATGGGGCGTACGGCTGGGACGTGGGCCCCTGCCTGTTCACGCTAGAACACAGCAGGCGCTGCTGCGTATCCTCCAGCAGCAGCGTCCTGCTGTATATATTTTTTTTGGAAAAAAAATGTATTTTTGTGATTTTTCACAAGTGGGGCCCGCATCAGAAGAATCCACCTTACCCATTAGATTTTACAGTTCATAACAAATCCATCAAGCCCAATATTGAGCATGTTTCAGTGTATAGAAACATCGAAGTGGGTTTTAATGGTAGAAAACACTATTTTCTAAGAAATGGCCCGCTAGATAATTGGATTGGCTCCATTTTTTGGCTCAACGCCTAAAATGAGCTAAGGAATGGAATGGATGGCGTGGATAAGGTTCATACATCAAGGTGGGGCCTGCATGAGCAGCCCACCTTAAAAGAGTAAACTAAGATAATATTTATATTTTTTTTGTCTTTCTGCTACTGCCAGTACACCCCACTTTCTGTTCACGGTTCACTGGACCATGTCCAGTGTCCCTGGACACTGGATAGTTTGAATGTAACACATATTTAAGGTGGGCCACACCTACAGATGGCTGCCCAGGTGGGACACCAAGTGGCTGGATGATGTGATAAGACACACATTAAGGTGGGGTCCATCCGAATGGGCCACATAGCTACATCGTCATACATAAAAACAAATGAAAAAGGGAGAGAGAGAGAGAGAGAGAGAGAGAGAGAGAGAGAGAGAGAGAGAGAGAGAGAGAGAGAGAGAGAGAGAGAGAGAGAGAGAGAGAGAGAGAGAGAGAGAGAGAAAGAGAGACGTGTGATGGAGGGCTCCACCACTATGAGCCCTCCCTTGCATTCAATCATACATCAAATGGGTCCCAATACATGTGGGTTCACCAAATCAAAGATCAACGGTGGAGATTCCTTCTCCACCCAAAATGAAAGGTCTAGATGACCTGTTATCAAACTAGAAAGTAAACATCATGATGGGCTCCATGGAGAATGGCCCCATCATGGGATGATTATGTAAATCCTAGTGGGCCATTGACCACATCTATGGTCTAAAATGAGATCCATACCATCAATCGGTAGGCCCCACTTAGCCCATCATCAAAGGAATGAAATCTAAGCCTATAGAAGCACCCACTGTTCGATCTTCTTAGTCCGATGGAACGCCGATCTCCTTGTGTCTCACTTTGATGGAAGGTGATGAGAGATGAAGGGCTAGGATGATGGATCTTAGAATAGGAAGTGGGCCACACACAACATCTCACTTCTCTTGAAATGCTTGGACGGTTGGACTCTCATGAGGTTTTCTTGAAAGTGAAGGAATGAGAAATAAAGGAGAGAGGGAGAGATAAGAGAGAGGGAGAGTAGCTTAAGTAGGCAATGATAACTTGTAAGAGAAGTATGGGTGGGTAACAATAAGTGCTTGTAAGAAGGCTAGGGGTAGGGTGGCTATAGCTAGGGTAGGGTGGCTATAGCTAAGGTAGGACGGCTATCGCTAGGGTAGGGTGGCTATAGTTAAGGTAGGGTGGCTATAGCTAGGGTAGGGTGGCTATAGCTAAGGTAGGGTGACTATAGCTAGGGTGATGTCATTACCCTCATGATTACCTAGGGATTGGTGCCATATGAGATGGGTGGGTCCCACAATATGCGGTCCACGGTCATTATAATACGCGGTCCACATCCTATGATCTAAGCATCGGATTTGCTCACGAGACATAGCGTTGGAACCGTGGTGACGACGCGGTCGCTAAGATATAAGTCTCAGATTGAGCCAACTATGGAATATGGAATACGACTTAGGGTTACGTATAAATGCCAATTACAGATTGCGGGTCACCAAAATTCGACCGGGAGGACTGCGAAAGCCTATAGAATGGTACGGGTTAGGATACGAGTCTTATAAGGACTCTCGCCTACGCATGGCTAGCAGATAGCCTCCGATCAGATAATTGTGACCCACCAGGATGACCCATTTGATCAATCTAAACCATTCATATCAAAGCTAGGGTAAAATCGGTTGAACCCACGCTCTTTTCATTCAAAGGTGAGGACTCATGAAGGCACAAATTTGATCACAATTGGACTGCACGCAGAAGGGAAAATTGAGAACAAGCTTCGGTCGTCCAGCTACCTTTCCAAACATGTTGTGGTCTATTAAAACTTCAGATCTACTTCATATTTTGGGCTATGGGGCAAAACGATACGACAAAGATGATGGAGGGAATGGATTTCCTAAAGGATTGTCCCAAGTGGACCCCACTTGATCTATTAATCAAACCAAAAATTGATCTCGAGCGAATCATGCTCATGAAACCCCGCCACTGGAACCTCCATCTCAAAATGTTCTTGAATCAGAGCTGTTCGATCTCTACTAGAGAGAGATCCGACCATAACCAAGAGGCCGAAAATATCTGAAAATCACCCTCCGGCCACAGATAGTGCATTAAAAGATGCGTCTACTGAACTACGACCTAATCAATCCCATGATCTAGGACGTGATCACAACCCTCCATTCATAGGTCCTCTAGAGACAGCCTAATGCCACCCAGATTTGATTGGATCCGTGAGAGAAGGGAGGGAAACTACTAGCCAAACTATGTCCGTCTTTTATAGATTGGGTTTGTTTTACGCTTTGCAATGGCCTCACAAGAAGGATTGCATTAGAAGGATCTAGAGACCTTCCTAGCTATATAAACTCCTTCCATGCTTTAGCAGAGAAGGAAACATGAGAGAGAGAGAGAAAGTTCCGACGAGAAGAGAGAGAGAGAGAGAGAGAGAGAGAGAGAGAGAGAGAGGAGAGAGAGAGAGGGTTAATGCTGGCCAGCCACCTAGTTGCAGCAGGAGAGAGAGGAAGAAAGGAACGTGAGAGAGCAGTGGTTAGCCCTCTACTGGACGTAACAACAAGGAAAAGGAAAGGAAAAGAAAAGAAAAGGAAAGAAAGAAAGAAAGAAGGAGAGGAAAAAGAAAGGAAAGGAAAGGAAAGGAAAGGAAAGGAAAAGAAAATAGAAGGAAAAGAGAAAGAAAGAGAAAGAGAAAGAAAGAAAGAAAGAGGAAGAAAGAAAAGAAAACAAAAGAAACAGAAAGAGAAACAGAAACAGAAAGAGAGAGTTGGGTTTTAAGTCGACTGGTCCTGGACTAAGTCAAGGCCAAATTTGAGTCAAGCTTCAGGTGGGGATTTTATCCTTTAGGCTTACATTAATATAAGTTATTATATTTACCTTGCCTTATATGTCATCCTGTTGTTTCATCTTACCTTTAACATGCCTTCGAGTTACTTTGAATTCTTCCTGCAATTATATGTTTTACCATCAATTATTCACCCTTGGAGATTGTAATATAATGCTGTTTACATGCGATCCTCTTAAATTTATGTGGGGCCATGGATACAAGACTTGCCCTTGCCTTTATCAATTTATTGAGTTGGGCCTTGCCACTCTCTTCTTTATTAAGTTGGTCATTACTACTCTCCTTATTATTGAGTTGGTCATTGCTACTTATCTATCTGTTGAGTTAGCCATTGCTACTCTTCTCTTATAGAGTTGACCATTATCACTCTCCTCTATATTATGTTGGCCATTACCACGTTCATCTTTGCTAAGTTGGCCATTGCGACTCTTCTCTTTATTATATTGGCCTTATGCTATTACATATAGGGTTTGGGCATGTGTCTTGATATTTCAAAAATCTCATAATTCAATCTATCTCTCTATAGGTGCAAGTGATGTGTAAGATGTATCACAACTAGTGATTCGAATATTGTATCATGGATGTAATGTACTCTTGGTAGAGACCCTCTTGGTTATCACGTAATTCCATGGATCTTTGGGTAGTGGTGCACAAATTGATGTGTGTAATTCGTAAATCCAGTGTCATATCACTTCTGAGATTGGATGTCGCAAATAGTCGCTCCATGATCAAGTCGTGTGTCACGCCCTAAACTCGAAAACTGGGCTCACAAAATTTTTGATTGCGAATCTGGCACCGACAGCCTTTTTATAACCCCATTCTTGGTTCCCAGCTCCCATTTTGCCAAGTTCCGATCCTGTAATGCTACGAGGAGGATTTTTAAAATCAGTTTGATTCATGATAAGCATAACCAAAGGCATAACCCACAAACAACAACCAAAAACTCCATTACATTTTCACTATGATCAAAAACTTTACAAGTACAATGAGCATAAAGGGAAATACAATGATGATAGACCAAAATCTCCAAAATGATCTGCAAAGCGCTCCTGCCTCAGCGCTGCTGTGCCCCAACGTCACCTGCATGCAACGGTCATGCATAAGCTGATGGAAAGCTTAGAGGGTGGTGAAAGTGTGTGCGCAAGGTAGTAATATGATCATGCAATATCAGAGTAATGTGTAATATACTGATGGATCCATGAATACTGTTGGCCATACCAAGGCTATGCGATGCAAAGCATGAATGATGTCGGCCATACCAGGGCTATGCGATGCAAGATGCAAGTCAAGCATACAATCCTCATCTAAGCCCACATATCAATACGGCTCAACTCTGGGATATCATAGGGGTTTAGTACACTCTAAACCAGATCATCGCCCCATCGAGGGCAATAAGGTAAGTGGAAGAGACCTCACTATCTGTCTGCCAATATCGGGCTCGACTCACTGATAGCGAACCCATTCCTCGAGTTGGTCAAACTCAGCCTAGCTTTGCCCCCTACTCTCGGGAGGGTAAGGCCGCACACCCTTCCAACCGACCACGACATAGTGGAAAGCGCGACCGTCTGGTAATCGACACTAGCTCTCATGCACCCACTCGCTCTAGACGTTGGAGCAACCTTTTGGTACTATAAGGGTTTAGGGACTTTCACCCAGGGATATCTATAGCACCCTATGTAGAATAAGATTTTTGGTATCTAATCCTGCTAATCACGATACACCTGTGGAGGCTACGGCCCTAATGTCGCTAGGGCGTATAGTAACCATATCACAAATTGTAAAATGCATGAATCACGCTATCCAGTCATGTAGCAAATCCTGCACGTATCATGCGCTCATGTAGGGAAACACCACCTAATTGGGGTCTCATAAACAATCTGCCCGAAGGCATATGCTATGATCAGTCACTTCTCATATCAAGCATACATATGATGCGTATGATCATGAGTCATGGAACTATACTAAACATGTAATAAAGTAATGAACTATCCTTACAATGCAGATGGGTCTAGACGGCCTACACGCAACAAGTATGGGCCTATTAATGGGCCCTAAGGAGAGTCGTAATGTGGACATTTAACCAACATTAAACTTGCAACGTGGACGTCAAACCAACATTGCTCCCAAGGCATAGACCAGAGTGAATATCATTACATGAACCAAGTTGGGATCACACATTGCAATGGGCCTTAGGTACATCCCATTGGCCTTAAATACATCAAATGGGCCATGCCATATGGGCCTTTCATTCGTCAAGTGGGCCACATCAATGGGCCGCACCAATGGGCCTTATGCGCATTGCAATGGGTTATAACCCGTGGGCCTTAAAATGCATCAAATGGGCCTAATCTCATGGGTCTTATATGTAACAAATGGGCCACACCAATTGGGCCCCATATGCACATCGAATGGGCCTCAACCCATAGGCCCTAGTACATCTCAATGGGCCTTAACCCACGGGCCCCTAAAACAACAAATGGGCCTAATCCCATGGGCCTTAGAATACATTAAATGGCCTAATTCCATGGGCCTTACATCCACATCAAAGTAGGCCCCAATGAACTACCATGAATACATTAAGATAGACCACAAAACATGCCAAGGTGGGGTCCACTTGGACTATGGATTTGGCTCATCTTTAGCTCATTTTATGAGCTTTTAAAATGGATAGACGGTTTGGATTCAACACATGTATCACGGTGGGGTCCACATGAGCTAAGGATCTTACTCCTTATTTGCCTCAAGCCCTAAAATGGGCTTTCAAAATGGTTGGATGAATTGGATGCAACCCATGCATCATGGTGGGGGCCCACATATAGATGAACGGCATGGAGAGAACACATACCTTAATGGGGTCCCACTATCCAGCCCTGGACGGTGTGGTGAAAACACATACACCAGGGTGGATTCCACCGTCCATGGTGGATGGTGTGAATAGAACACATGCATCTAGGTGGGCTCCACCATCCGCTGGACGGGGGAATAAAACACATACAACACTGTGGGCTCCATCGTCTGCTGGACGATGGAGATAAAACACATACACCACTGTGGGCTCCACGTGGGGCCCACCATCATGCTGGTATGCCATCCAATCCGTTGACAAGGCCGCACGGACCTGGATGAGGAGGAAAAAGAAATTTCATCTTGATCCGAAACTTCTGTGGCCCAAAAAATAGTTTTAAGGGCAAACATTCTATCCCACTGTTTCCTCCGATGCAGGCCATCTAAGCATTAAATGGCTCTGAGATTTGGAGGGGGCCTACCTCAGGAGGGGGTCTTCCTCATGAATGGGTTGGATGGAAAATACACATCATGGTGGGCCCCATGGCTGGGCCGTGGGTTCCCTGCTGGGACGCCCACCTGTCAAACGCTGCAGCCCTGCTGCTGCGTCAATGGCAGCAGGCGCTGCCTCTTCTTTGATTTTTATTTTTTTTTGAAATTGTGTTCTCACAGTTTTCACATTTGGGGCCCACATCAAGTGAATCTGATGCAACCATCGGTCACCAGGGCTCAAGACAAGCTAAACGAGCCCAATATTCCATATATTTTGGGGCATAGAAACGACAGGGGAATATTTCAATGGTACACCCGCTGTTAGCTATGCTATGGCCCGCCCGCATGTCGGATTGGCCCCATATTTTGGCTCAATGCCTAAAATGAACTCGGGAAAGGAATGAACGACGTGGATTGAATACATACAACAAGGTGGGGCCTACACCAATGGTACACCCCCAACGCTTTGAACCAAGCTTATATTTGTGTTTAACTCATGTCCAGTGTTCCAGATGCTGGACGGTTTGGTCACGGCACAAAGCATTAAGGTGGGTTTTACTTAGGTGGGCCACCAAATGTAGATGGTTTAGAAAGAATACATGCCTCATGGTGGGGTCCATTCAAGTGGGCCACACAACCATATTATGATCTCAAAAAGGGAAAAAATGAAATAGAGAGGGAGAGAGAGAGATAGAGAGTGGGACATGCTTGAGATGGAGGGCTCCGCCACTATGAGCCCTCCCTTGTAAGGAATCATACATCAAATGGATCCCTTTACACATGGGACCACCGAAATCGAAATCAATGGTGGAGATCCTTTCCCCACCAATATGGACGGTCTAGATGACCCTTTTAATGCAAGAAAATAAACATCATGATGGGGTCCATGGAGAATGGCCCCATCATGGAATGATCATGATGAACCTAGTAGGCCATCGACCACATCTTAGGGTCCCAATTGAGATCCAAACCATTGATCGGTTGGCCTCACTTGGTCCATAAAAAAAAATGAAAAACTACGCTTGTCAAGCACCCACCGTTTGATCTTCTTGCTCCCTTGGGTTCCTTAGCTCCTTAGCTTCGATTCCAATGGAGGAGATGAGGTTTAGATGGTTGAGATGGGAGATTTTAGGATGAAAAGGTGGGCCACAGTTGGAGTTTGAAAGAGAGGGAGAGGCTCATACGTATGGAGGTCTTTGGTTGCTTGCAATGAGTTTAAAAATGAGAGAGAGAGACTTTTAAAGGGAGAGAGTGAGAGAGTGATGGATGATGGAGTGATGGATGTGGTGGTGATGGGTGTAAGAACTTTTTGACTTTTGTAGCTTTTGTGTAAGAAAGACATGGGTGTGTGAGAGACTTTTTGACTTTAGGGGCTGCTTGGGGAAGGGTGAGAGGTGATGTGTACTTGACATGAGATGTGATGGGATTGATCGATTGATGGGATTGATTTGACAAGTCATAGAGATTCTCTTGAGTTTCGCAACGCGCGACATTTTCCTCGCACTGAACGTTGGCCCACATCTCCTGGCCAGGGTATTACCTCGGTGTGTGAGTCACGGCATCAAAACTGCAGCGACGGCGTGGTTGCTATGGTAAAGAGTCAATATGGGTTGACGACGTACTGAAAGGGCCTAGCTATATGCCCTAGAGGGGAGGTGAATAGGGCTATGCCAAAGAAAACTTATAACAACGGAATAATAAAATAAAATAATCCACAATGCTGAATTAAAAAGAAACCTCAATAAACTAGTATTGAGAGGTTGATACTAATTCAGTTCTAAGAACAACCTTACACTAAAAACCAAAGGCTTATGGTAGGATAAACTTATTTCTAGAATGTCCTTTGTATCAAAAACTCAAACCGAGAGGAATAAATAAAGCAAGGAAATAACTTGTAGAAAATTAAACCTAAGTTATTACAACATTCCCCAAACTGGCTTGAAATAAAATGATTATAACATTCAACCACAGATACAATCCACAAAACTGAATGAATAAAGGAATGAAGGAATAAACCACATCCACAACACAAAGATATATAGTGGTTCGCCTGTGTGTACACCAACTGTTATCTAACAGCCACACAGAATGCTACTCCACTCCTAATATCCTCACATAGGGGATATTAGCATGCACTATCAAAATAGGTTTCACAGGTTCACCTAAAACCTTCACAATTGTGTCTTTTTATCACGGGCTTATACAATCCAAAAACCCACACAATCTGAGTTTTCTAGCTCTCCTCAGATAATCAAAACAATGAGATTTTTCTGGCAAATCTCAAACAAAACCAAAGAATGTAAATTACACAAATGTAAAATACCTGAATCTCCTTTTGAAGTAGCCCGGTAGAACCAATCGGAGTAGAAGTTCGATTCAACGTTCAAAGTCCAATACTCACTTTATGAATGGTTCTAAGTCTAATTGATTTTAAATCAAAAGGGCTAGTTCTATTTGATTTTGAATCCAAGAAGAAAGAATATCAAAAATTCCTCTTTTCTAATAAGATTGGAATGTAGATCAAAATCAAATACAAAACAAGCTAGCAAAAGGAATATTAAATGAGCACAAAGTAGCTTAAAAACAAACATGAACTTATCTCAGAGTATGGCCTTAAAATTACTTGAATTAAATTGAATTGAAAAAACTCTGAAATTCATGATTTATTTATAGCCTAAAAAATTCCATCTACGACTGGTCTTAGGATCCCTAGGACTGGTCGTAACTTCAACAGATTTTCAAAGATTTCCACGGGATAAGGATTAGTTGTTCCACGACTGGTCCTGGATAACATACGATCGGTCGTGGGCCACCTACGACTGGTTGTGGGTCACCTACGACTGGTCGTAGAATCCCCAGATTAGTTGCTAGAGTTCGAGTCGTAGGGCTAAGACTGGTCGAAGGACGAGTCGTACAACTCACAGGACTGGTCGTAGGATGTCTAGGACTGGTCGTAGGATAAATAGAAAAATTCAAAAATCTTTAACAACCTAGGACTGGTCCTGAAAAACTTAAGACTGGTCATAGCTGAGCTAGGACTGGTCTTGAAGTCCCTAGGACTGGTCTTAGAACAACCCGTACAAGCATATTTAAAATATACGAATTATGTATCTAGAATGGCCTACAATAAAGCCCAACCTAAGGTCAATCTAAGGTCAAACAAACCTTGAAAGTGAGATGAACATTGATAGTCTGTACTCTCAGATGACCCTTAAGAGAAGCTTGAGAATTTACGAATCTTGTTGTAAGCCTTCTCCAGCTTGAACCTTTCTTGTCTTGATAAAGTCTTCTTCTATTCTTGTGCTTGTTAAAATCTTGAACATGCATACTTGAAGACTTCTATTCTTGTATACTTCATCCATGACTAGACTTGAAACTTTCTTCATTTAAGTTCTTGTCTTGAAATATGATGTCTTGAAGCAATGAATAGTCTCAAACATAAAATACAAGATATACAAGACATAGATATAGGTTTTGGCACCACAAAATTTTACAACCAAAGGGATATGAAATCATAGCACTTATAATCTCCCCCTTTGTCAAATTTGTGACAAAACACATATCATAAAAGATAAGAGCAACTTTGCTCAATAAAGAATCATGAGCCATAAAAGCATAAATTACTCTACTCCCCCTGAGTAATAAGAGTACTGCTCATGAAAACAATAAACAACATGTAAACATCAAGACTCCATATTATCAATCAATCCACACATATTCCACTACAAGTACTCCCCCTTTCCATACTACTCCCCCTTTACCATACTACTTCTCCTTTTTGTCACAAAATGACAAGGGAAAGTCACAATAGGAAAGAGAACAATAAGAGAATAATAAAAAGCAGATAATGAGAAAGGAATATGGAAGGAAATATCAGAACTCAAAATATAAATCCAGAATCATCAAGCCATAACCAAGTTAATACAGTATCCAAAATAAAAGATAAGATAATGTAATACAATCCAAAAGATAATCCGCCTAATCAGATCCAGAGGAGGGAGCAGGGATAGTAGGATCAATCTGGTGTAAGCCCCTATTAATGCGATGAAGATATTTTCTCATATATTTAAACTGCATATCGTGGGCTACACTCATGTTATCAACCTTCTCCTCCAATGCACGAAGGCGTGCATCATAACTAGATGGATCGTAATCAGGATCATTTGGAGAATTAGTTTCTATCTCATCAAATTACTCATCCATATTAACATCCTGTTGAGGAAGATCGCCAGCTTCCCTTTCATTTTCGGCTTCACCACCAACACCACCTTCATCAACTTGACCAGGAAGCAAATCCAACTTCATCTTATTAAGATTGGTATTGTTGAAAATAAGATGATGAATGGGTGCTTCATTAACAGGTGTATCAAGAAGCATTTGAGTGGCTAACACAGTCATAAGATAACCAAATAGAATATCACTATGACCTGGATGGAAACGAAACTGAATGATAAAATGACAGATTAATGAAGGAAGGCAGACCATGGTACCAGAAGCAATAGAATGTAACACACGAACCATGAACGAAGTCAAATTGGTTTTATTACCGGATCGAGGATACATATTTGAAATGAAAAAATGTTGTAACACTCTGTATCTAGGTAACAGATACTTTGAAGGGAGCGCATTCCCTTTGTGTGTCCATTGTACATTAATTTTGCATAAGTCTCTTGTTAACATGCGTTTTTTCGATTCAGATGATTTTTTGGTTAGTGTATGAATTGGAATACCTTCATCATTAACGGGTATATCCATAATACCCGATATCAAATGACGGTCTACTTCAAATTTTCCTTCTCTAGTATCAATTAAAAAAGTTAAATTATCAAGGGAGAAATCTGAGATACATGCAACCATTGATTATGCAATTGATTGGTATGAAGGCTCACCCCAAAGTAAAATGTTAGCCTAGCCAACAGATTCAAGGAGAGGAACAATACCATATGGAGCAATGTGATTGAGATCAGCGGGATGCTCAACGGTAACCTTACGGACACGTAAATCCTGTACTTCTTGAGGATCATCTTTAGGTGACCGAAGGTGCCGTTTTGTTATCGATGTAGATCTAGATGAGGATGGACCACGGGATGTTTTCTTCTTCCCTCTAGCATCCATCTTCAACAAGATATACTAAGAGCAAGAGAAATGCACAAAAAAAGGATGATTTTTCTCTAGATCAGCAATTTAAGAAGAAACCCTTGAAAAACCCAACAAAAAGATGAAATCAAGCTACATAATGATCAAATCAAAGCATAATGAACATCAAACTTTAAGAAAAATGAAGAAATAAGACTAATCTTGAAAAAATAGAAGAAATCCTATGACTGGTCGAGCCACGACTAGTCGTAGGTTGGAGTGGAAATGAAGAAGAAGGAGATTTTTTCCAAATCATATCAAGTTCACGAACTCCACGACCAGTCGAGTGTTGTATACGACCGGTCGTACTATGATTAGTCGTGTATGAAAGGGCCTAGCTATATGCCCTAAAGGGGAGGTGAATAGGGAAATGCCAAATAAAATTTATAACAGAGAAATAATAAAAGAAATAAAGTACAATGCTAAATTAAAAGCAATCTCAATAAACTAGAAATAAGAGAATGATACTATATCAGTTCTAAGGACAACCTCACACCAAAAACCAACGGTTTAAGGTAGGACAACCTTATTTCTAGAACGTCCTTTGTATCTCAAAAGAATGAGGAATAAAAAGCAAAGAAACCAAAATAACTTGTAGAAATAAATCCTAAGTTATTACAACATTCCCCACACATGCTTGAAATAAAATGATTACAACATTCATCCACAAACACAATTCACAAAACTGAATGAATAAAGGAATGAAAGAATAAAGCACATCCACACCACAACGATATATAGTGGTTCGCCTGTGTGTACACCAACTGTTATTCAACAGCCACACAGAATGCTACTCCACTCCTAATATCCTCACATAGGGGATATTAGCATGCACTATCAAAATAGGTTTCACAGGTTCACCTAAAACCTTCACAATTGTGTCTTTTTATCTCGGGCTTACACAATCTAAAAACCCACACAATCTGAGTTTTCTGGCTCTCCTCAGATAACCAAAATAATGAGATTTTTCTGGCAAATCTCAAAAAAAAATCAAAGAATGTAAATTACACAAATGTAAAATACCTGAATCTCCTTTTGAAATAGCCCGGTAGAACCAATCGGAGTAGAAGTTCGATTCAACGTTCAAAGTTCAATATCATTTTAAGAATGGTTCTAAATCTAATTGATTTTAAATTAAAAGGGCTAGTTCTATTTGATTTTGAATCCAAGAAGAAGGAATATAAAAAATTTCTCTTTTCTAATAAGATTGGAATGTAGATCAAAATCAAATACAAAACAAGCTAGCAAAAGGAATATTAAATGAGTACAAAGTATCTTAAAAACAAACACGAACTTATCTCAGAGTATGGCCTTAAAATTGGTTGAATTGAATTGAAAAACTCTAAAGTTTGTGCTCTATTTATAGCCTGAAAAATCCCATCTACGACTGGTCTTAGGATCCTTAGGACTGGTCGTAGTTTCAACAGATTTTTAAAGATTTCCGCGGGATAAGGATTAGCTGTTCCACGACTGGTCCTGGGTAGCCTACGACGGGTCGTGGGCCACCTACGACTGATCGTGGGTCACCTACGACTGGTTGTACGACCTCCAGATTAGTTGCTAGAGTTTGAGTCGTAGGGATAAGACCGGTCGAAGGATGAGTCGTACAGCTCTCATGACTGGTCATAGGATGTCTAGGACTGGTCGTAGGACAACCAGAAAAATTTAAAAATATTTAACAACCTATGACTGATCTTGAAAAACTTAAGACTGGTTGTAGCAGATCTAGGACTGGTCTTGAAGTCCCTAGGACTGATCTTAGAACAGCCCGTACAAGCATATTTAAAATATACGAATTATGTATCCAGAATGACCTACAATAAAGCCCAACCTAAGGTCAATCTAAGGTCAAACAAACCTTAAAAGTGAGATGAACATTGATAGTCTGTACTCTCAGATGACCCTTAAGAGAAGCTTGAGAATTTACGAATCTTATTGTAGGCCTTCTCGAGCTTGAACCTTTCTTGACTTAATAAAGTCTTCTTCTATTCTTGTACTTGATAGAATCTTGAACATGCATACTTGAAGACTTCTATTCTTGAATACTTCATCCTTGAGTAGACTTGAAACTTTCTGCATCTAAGTTCTTGTCTTAAAAAATGATATCTTGAAGCAATGAATAGTCTCAAACATGAAACACAAGATATACATGACATAGATATAGGTGTTGGCACCACAAAATTTGACAACCAAAGGGATATGAAATCATAGCACTTACAATTTACAGCTACGACCGGTCGAGCATCGATCAAAAATACATATTTAATGTCAAAAATTAAAATTTCAACACATATAATACCAAATATAATACACTATGATACATGTAAGCAAGAATACTCAATGTAAAATGCACATACCAAGATCAAATTTTAATTTATTAAACCTGCTTTTGTCGAGCGGTTTAGTAAATATTTCAGCAAGTTGAGTTTCGGTTGGTATATATTCCAAGGAAATAAATTTTTCTTCAACCAACTCACGAATGTAATGATACCTAATATCAATGTGCTTAGTACGTGAATGCTGGATTGGATTTTTAGAAATATTTATAGCACTGGAATTATCACAATGTAAGATCATTGAATCTTGATTAATTCCATAATCGCTTAGCATGCGTTTCATCCAAACTAGTTGAGTATATGCATATCCAGCTGCAATATACTCAACCTCAGTAGTGGAGAGCGATATTGAGCTTTGCTTCTTATTGAACCAAGAAACTAAGCAATTTCCAATGTAAAAATAACTACCACAGGTTGATTTTCTATCATCGATATTACCGGCCCAATTAACATCTGAGTACCCGGCTAATTGAACACTAGTATCAAAAGGATACTAAAGACTCAGATTTATAGTACTTGCGACATATCTAATAATTCGTTTAATAATAGTAAGATGTGATTCCTTAGGATTAGACTGATATCTCGCACAAATACCAACACTAAATGCGATATCAGGTCTACTTGCAGTTAGATACAATAAACTACCAATCATACTACGATACTATTTAGGATCTATATCTTTACATGTAGAGCCTTTTGAGAGTCTTAACGTTGTACTCATAGGAGTATCATAGTTCTTACCATTCTCAAATCCAAACCTTTTAACCAAGTTCGTAGCATACTTGGTTTGGGAAATGAAAATTCCATCTGGTTGTTTTACTTGTAACCCTAGGAAATAATTTAGTTCACCAACCATGCTTATTTCAAACTTTGATTTCATTAACTCTGCAAACTCAATAAACATGTTAGTGCAAGTTGATCCATAAATAATATCGTCAACATAAATTTGAACCATCAAAATATCATTGTTATGCTTCTTAACAAAGAGCGTCTTATCGACACTTCCTACTTGAAAGCTATGACTAAGTAAGAATTTAGTCAATTTCTCATACCATGCCTTGGGCACTTATTTTAGACCATAGAGAGCCTTTTTGAGATGAAATACATGGTCAAATAACCTGGGGTCTCCAAACCCTGAAGGTTGTTCAACATACATGTCTTTATGTAAATCGTCATTCAAGAAGGGACTGTTTACATCCATCTGATAAATGTTAAATTTTTTAAAGCATGCGATGGAAATAAAAAGTCTGATTATTCAAGGCGAACGACTGGAGCAAAGATTTCATCGTAATCGATGCCTTCAATCTGAGTGTATCCATGTACAACCAGTCTAGCCTTGTTTCTTATTTTATTTCCAAGTTCATCAGACTTATTTTTAAAGATCCATTTTGTTCCGATAATGTGTTTATCTTTAGGTCTAGGAACAAGATACCAGACATCATTACGAATAAATTGATTAAGTTCATCTTGCATAAGAACTATCCAATTTTCGTCAGAAAGTGCTTCTTTCACATTGACCGGTTCTATTTGGGATGTAAAACAAACATAATTACATATGTTCTCAAGTTGTTTGATTGGTTGGATGATCTTTGATAGTCCTTGGTTCAAATTCTTTTTGACTTGATGAGGTATCTTGCTTGTCGATAATAAGAACTTCATCATCATCTGAGCTTGGGGCTGATGTATTCAAATGATCATCAATGACTACATTGATGGACTCTTGAATCACACCAGTTCTCTTATTTAGAACCCTATAAGCTCGACTGTTCAAAGAATAACCAAGAAAAATACCTTCATCACTCTTCATATCAAACTTTTCCAAATTTTCACGATCTCGTAAAATATAACACTTGCTGTTAAAAACTTGAAAGTATTTGACATTAGGTTTCTTTTCAAACCATAATTCATAAGCAGTTTTATTATCAGATTTACTGGTATAAACCTGATTAATAATATAGCATGCGGTATTAACTGCTTCAACTCAGATTTCTAGAGAGCTTCATGCTATTGAACATAACATTAGCCATATCCTGAAGCACTCTGTTTTTTCTTTCAAATATACCATTTTGTTGTGGTATTTTGGGCGCAGAGAATTCATGTGATATTCCCTGATCGCTACAGAATTTTTCAAAACTACTATTTTTGAATTCAGATCTATGATCACTACGGATCTTACTAACATGAGAACCTTTCTCATTTTGGATTCGTTTAATGACCTTTTTCACTTCATCCAGGGTTTCAGTTTTATCTTTTAAGAACCATACCCAAGTGAATCTGGTATAGTCATCTATGATAACCAAGATGTATTTTTTTCCTCCTCGACTCTCCGTTTTGGTTGGTCCAATAAGATCCATGTGGAGAAGCTCGAGTGGTCTAGATGTGGTATTGGAGTTCACTTTCTTGTGAGAGCTCCTAGTCTATTTACCCAACTGGCATTCACCACATATTTTGTCTACTTTTTACAATTTGGGTAGACCTCTAATTAGTTCTCTTTTGCTCAATCTAAATAAGTTCCGGTAGTGTACATGTCCAAGGCGTTTATGCCATAATTCAGTCTCATCAGTATGGACCATGTAACACGATTGAGTAGATGAGCTTGCATCACTAACGATGTAGCAGTTTTCAGAAGTTCTATGACCAGTTAATATAACAGAACCCTTTTTATTAACTATCTCACAACCTTGATTAAAAAACTTCACACTATGGTGTTATCGCATATCTGAGAAATGCTTAGTAGGTTGTGTTTCAAGCCCTCAACATATAAAACATTCTTAAATAAGGGAAGGTTATAAAGCTGAACCATACCTTGGCCAATGATCTTGCAATTGATTCCATCACTAAATGTGACTGACCCATCAGTCATATCTTTTAGATCGGTGAATAAAGCCTTGTCCCCTATCATATGCCTGGAGCAACCACTATCTAGGTACTACTTTGAATGACTTGTAGCTTTGAAAGTAGTGTGGGCAACCAAGCAGGCAACTTTAGGAACCCATTTCAGAACTGTTTTGGGTTTAGGAGTATAGATGGTCTTTTTCTGTCTATTGTTATAGGAGAGACCTATAGAGTTAGACTTTAATAGCTCCTTAAGTAGATCAATTATTTTTTCAGCCAATGGATTTCAGTTTTGAAAATCAAAGTTGACATGGCTACCTTTAGGTTTTTGAAAAGTCCTTGAATTTTTTAGAAAAACCTTGATAAGTATTCTTTTCTTTTGAGGTTGAAGACTCTCCTTTTATAAATTTAGGAGTAATATTCTTTTGTTTAGGAGATGTATTCTTATCATAGCCCAACCCAGATCGATCACCACATTTTCTTGATCTGGACAATAATTTTTTCAATTTAGGATCACCTTGGACATATCTCCATGTGTCTTTCAAACTCAGAAGAGAAGCTACCTCATTTTTGAGTTTCTCATTTTCGGATCTCAAATCTTCAATTTTGGAGGTTTTGAAATCTAAATCACATTTGATCTTTTCAAAAGAATCAGAAATATGAGACTTTTCTAAAACAAGAGACTCATAATCTTCTTTAAGCTTAGAAAATTTTTCTTTTTATAACTTAAGCTTGACAGTAATTTTACAACTCTCCTTATAAAGGGCATGATAAGCATCCTGAAGATCATCTTCATTATTGCAATCACTATTCAGATTTTCTTCACTAGATATATCATCATTATCTGAAAAAGTGATCTTGGCTAGAGTCATAAGGGCTTTAACATCATCGCCTGACTCGGTTTCAGAATCTTTTGATTTAGAAGAGGATTCAGAATCAGACGATTCATCCCAAGTAGCCAACATGCTTTTCCTTTTTGATTTGTCCTTCTTAGGACATTTGTTAGCTAAGTGCACATACTCTTGACAGTTGTAACATTGAATATCTTTCAAAGATTTTTGAGCTCTAGGTTTAGATCGTCTCTTATCATTTAACTTTTGAAAATCAACTTTTTTCTTGCTTTTGAAAATTTTGTAAAACTTTTTTGCTAAAAGCGCCATATCATCTTTGAAATTTTCTAAATCCAAAGTGCTCTCTTGTGAAATATTTTTAGATGATTTGAGAGCAATCGATTTTCCTTTAGGAGCTTTAAAGGATAACTCGTAGGTTTGTAGTGAACCAACTAGTTCCTCAACTCTCATGGTATCCGTATCACGAAGTTCCTGAATCGCGGTTACTTTCGAATTGAACCGTTCAGGAAGTGAGCGTAGTATCTTTACGCACACTTTACATTCTAGGATTCTATCACCAAGACCTCACATAGAGTTCACAATGTCATTCAATCTAGTGTAGAAGTCCATAAACATCTAATTCTCATCCATATAAATTTCTTCAAATTTAGTTGTGAGGAGTTGGACTTTAGATTTCTTGACAATTGATGTACCCTCGTGAGTCATTTCTAATACATCCCATGCTTGTTTTGCATTTTCACAAGAGATGATTCTTTTGAATTCATCTGGTGGTAATGCACAATAATTGCATTTAGTGCTTTTGCATTGGCACTACTCTTACTTTTATGAAGTGTGGTCCAAAGAAAATAAGCCATTACTTTCATTGATTTTGAACCATCGTCATCAGTTACTTCAGTGATAGGACGGTTCCATTCATTCACTGTGGCCAGCCACACACTTTCATCCATGGATTTGAAGAAGATCCTCATCCTGGCTTTCCAATAGGCATAGTTTGTGCCATTAAAGGGTGGTGGCCTAGTGACTGATAGGCTATCAAAATTTGACATCTTAATATAACTTAGATTGTTAGCTTAGGAAATAAATCCAATAAATAAACAATAAGCACGAGCTATTAGTCTCTGATACCACTTGAAAGGGCCTAGCTATATGCCCTAGAGGGGGGTGAATACGGCTATGCCAAATAAAACTTATAACAGCAGAATAATAAAATAAAATAATCCACAATGTTGAATTAAAAAGCAACTTCAATAAACTAGTATTGAGAGGTTGATACTAATTCAGTTCTAAGGACAACCTTACACCAAAAACCAAAGGCTTATGGTAGGACAACCTTATTTCTAGAACGTCCTTTGTATCAAAAACTCAAACCGAGAGGAATAAATAAAGCAAGGAAATAACTTACAGGAAATTAAACCTAAGTTATTATAACATTCTCTACACTGGCTTGAAATAAAATGATTACAACATTCAACCACAGATACAATCCACAAAACTGAATGAATAAAGGAATGAAGGAATAAAGCACATCCACAACACAAAGATATATAGTGGTTCGCCTGTGTGTACACCAACTGTTATCCAACAGCCACATAGAATGCTACTCCACTCCTAATATCCTCACACAGGGGATATTAGCATGCACTATTAAAATAGGTTTCACAGGTTCACCTAAAACCTTCACAATTGTGTCTTTTTGTCACGGGCTTACATAATCCAAAAACCCACACAATCTGAGTTTTCTAGCTCTCCTCAGATAATCAAAACAATGAGATTTTTCTGGCAAATCTCAAACAAAACCAAAGAATGTAAATTACACAAATGTAAAATACCTGAATCTCCTTTTGAAGTAGCCCGGTAGAACCAATCAAAGTAGAAGTTCGATTCAACGTTCAAAGCCCAATACTCACTTTATGAATGGTTCTAAGTCTAATTGATTTTAAATCAAAATGGCTAGTTCTATTTGATTTTGAATCCAAGAAGAAGGAATATCAAAAATTCCTCTTTTCTAATAAGATTGGAATGTAGATCAAAATCAAATACAAAACAAGCTAGCAAAAAGAATATTAAATGAGCACAAAGTAGCTTAAAAACAAACACGAACTTACTCAGAGTATGGCCTTAAAATTACTTGAATTGAATTGAATTGAAAAAACTCTGAAATTCATGCTCTATTTATAGCCTAAAAAATCCTATCTACGACTGGTTTTAGGATCCCTACGACTTGTCGTAGCTTCAACAGATTTTCAAAGATTTCCACGGGATAAGGATTAGTTGTTCCACGACTGGTCCTGTGCAACCTACGACTGGTTGTGGGCCACCTACGACTGGTCGTAGAACCCCCAGATTAGTTGCTGGAGTTCGAGTCATAGGGCTAAGACTGGTCGAAGGATGAGTCGTACAGCTCACAGGAATGGTCGTAGGATGTCCAGGACTGGTCGTAGGACAACCAGAAAAATTTAAAAATCTTTAATAACTTAGGACTGGTCCTGAAAAACTGAAGACTGGTCGTAGCTGAGCTAGGACTGGTCTTGAAGTCTCTAGGACTGGTCATAGAACAGCCCGTACAAGCATATTTAAAATATACGAATTATGTATCCAGAATGACCTACAATAAAGCCCAACCTAAGGTCAATCTAAGGTCAAACAAACCTTGAAAGTGAGATGAACATTGATAGTCTGTACTCTCAGATGACCCTTAAGAGAAGCTTGAGAATTTACGAATCTTGTTGTAGGCCTTCTCGAGCTTGAACCTTTCTTGTCTTGATAAAGTCTTCTTCTATTCTTGTGCTTGTTATAATCTTGAACATGCATACTTGAAGACTTCTATTCTTGTATACTTCATCCATGACTAGACTTGAAACTTTCTTCATTTAAGTTCTTGTCTTGAAATACGATGTCTTGAAGCAATGAATAATCTCAAACATAAAACACAAGATATACAAGACATAGATATAGGTTTTGACACCACAAAATTTGACAACCAAAGGGATATGAAATCACATCACTTACACGTACGAATCAGGGTCGCGCGTAAATACCGGTTAAGGGTCGAAGGTTGCCGGAATTCGACCGGGAAGATCGCAGAAGTCTATGAAACAGTACGGTCTAGGATACGGAGCTTACAGCTCTCCCCTCCTAATAAAAATTTTATCCTCGAAATTTACACAATCATCGTAACTAGGCATAAATCATGAGGAAGAAGAAATATAACATCACTATATAAAATCAGAGATGACATACAAAATACAACACATGATCAATCATCAAAGAGATGAGGATAACGCTCTCGAATCTCAGCCTCTCGCTCCCAAGAAGCCTCCTCAACAGAATGGTGACCCCACTGAACCTTCACCAAAGGAATGACCTTAGTCCGGATGACCTACTCCTTCCGATCAAGGATACGAACTAGCTGCTCGATGTAAGAAGCGTCCTCTTGAACCTCCAGCGGCTGCCAATCAATAACGGAAACTATATCTGACCCACACTTCCTCAACATAGAGATATGGAAAACGTTGTGGATGCCAGACAACTGACATGACAGGGTAAGCCGATAGGCCACAGCGCCAACGCGTCCAGTGATCTCAAAAGGTCCTATGAATCTAGGGGCAAGTTTGCCCTTTGCTCCAAATTGAACTACGCCCTTTATGGGCGAGACCTTGAGATACACATGGTCTCCTACATCAAACTCCAAGGGACGATGCCGACGATCAACAAAACTCTTCTGTCGGCTCTGATCTGTGCGCATCCTCTGTGTGATGATATCAATAACCTTTGACGTCTCCTGCACAAGCTCGGGACCTAGGAGACAGAGATCTCTAACCTCGGTCCAACAACTCGGTGATCTGCATGGTCTGCCATATAGTGCCTTAAAAGGAGCCATGCTGATGGTTGCCTGATAGCTGTTATTATATGCGAACTCAGCCAATCGCAGATACTCATCCCAACTACCCCCGAAATCAATCGCGCAGGCCCGAAGCATATCCTCAATGATCTGGTTGACCCTCTCGGTCTGGCCATCGATCTGCGGATGGTATATGGTGCTGAGCTACAAATCAGTCCTCATCGCTCGCTGAAAGGTCCCCCAAAACTGAGACGTGAACCTCGAATCTCGGTCAGAAATGATCGAGACTTGAACGCCATGCAGTCTCACAACCTTCTCGATAAATAACCTCACAAGCCGGTCCATAGACTAAGTCGCACGCATTGCAAGGAAATATTTTGACTTTATCAGATGATCTACAACAACCCAAATGACGTCATGACCACGCTGAGTCCTCGACAAGCCCATAATGAAATCTGTCGACACCTGCTCTCATTTCCACATCAGGACACTCAACGGCTGCAATAGATCAAGGGGTCTCTGATGATCGGCCTTGACATGCTGACATGTGTCACACTCGGCCATAAAACTGGCGATCTGGAGCTTCATCCCCGCCCAAAAATATTATCGCCTCATATCTCGGTACATCTTTGTGGAGCTAGGGTGGATAGAAAATCACGATCGATGTGCCTCGGTCATAAGATCTCTGCGCAACTCAGGAATATCTTGGACACATAATCAGCCTCTGAAGTGAAGTCCATGGTCTGTACCAATCTGCCAATCTGCCTGACTCTCAAATGCCACCTCAGCCATATAACTCTGCAACGACTCATCAGCCGACTGAGCCTCGATCACCCTTGTGACAAGAGAGGGTTGAATCGACAAGCTCGATAACTGCATGATAGAAGACTGCAGGTAGAACTCAAAATCATACTCTGCTACATCCTCAAGCATCTTCCACTCCTGAATCATCATATGTGCCACTAGGCCTCGTGGCTGACTACTGAGGGCATCTGCCACCACGTTCGCCTTGCCCGGGTGATACTGAAGATCGAAATCATAGTCTTTCAAGAGCTCCATCCAGCGCCTCTGCCTCATGTTCAACTCAGACTGCGAGAAGAGGTACTTCAAACTCTTGTGGTAAGAGAAGTGCGCGAACTTGACCCCATAAAGATAGTGTCTCCACACCTTCACAGCGAAGACAACTGTAGCCAGCTCCAAATCATGCATAGGATAGTTCAGCTCATGGACCTTGAGCTGAGGAGACGCGAAGGCCACTGGTCTCCCGTGCTGCATCAGGACAGCACCTAAACCAATATGCGAGGCATCAGTAAATACAATAAATTCGTCACTCCTAGAGGGAAGAGTGAAGACAGGAGTGGATGTCAGACGGTCCTTCAACTCCATAAATGCTCGCTCGCAGGCGTCACTCCAAATAAACTCTACGCCCTTCCAAGTCAACCTGGTCAGCGGGGCTGCAATTCGAGAAAAGCCTTCAATGAAATGTCAGTAACAGCCCGCTAAACCAAGGAAACTACGAAACTCGGATGCGGTCATGGGCTGGCTCCACTGACGAACTGCCTTAACCTTCAAGGGGTCCACTGCGACACCCTCCCTCGTCACCACGTGACCGAGGAACTTCACCTCCTCTTGCCAAAACTCGTACTTCTTCAGCTTTGCATACATCTGGTGTTCGCGGAGGGTCTACAAAGTAATCTTCAAGTGCTGCTCGTGCTCCTCACGGGTCCTCGAATAGATCAGAATGTCATCGATGAAGACTACAACAAACTGATCGAGATATGGGCGGAAGACCTCATTCATCAGCTGTATAAAGATCGCTGGTGCATTTGTCAGTCCGAAGGACATGACCTGGAACTCAAAATGATCGTAACGCGTCCTGAATGCCGTCTTCAGAATGTCCTCATCTCGGACCCGAATCTGATGATAACCAGAATGCAGGTCGATCTTTGAAAAGAACTATGCACCCTGCAGCTGATCAAACAAATCATCAATCCTCGGAAGCGGGTACCTTTTCTTGATCGTGACTTTGTTGAGCTCGCGGTAATTCACGCAGAGCCTCAGTGAGCCATCCTTCTTCTTCATAAAGAGTACCGATGCTCCCCACGGTGAACTGCTTGGACGGATAAAGCCTAACTTGCGTAACTCGTCCAACTGCTTCTGCAGTTCCCGTAACTCCAACGGTGCCATATGATACGGGGCCTTCGAAATAGGCACGGTACCGGGCATGAGATCAATTTGAAACTCGGTGAGTCGACAAGGTGGTAATCTCGGAATCTCCTGGAACACATCGGGAAAATCACATACTATGGGCAAATAGTCGATGCAAGCTGCAACAGGATCCTCAACGGCGTAAGACATCAAACAAGACAATGGCTCTCCTTTGGGCTCTGCAATGAACTGAAACTGTGGCACACTGGGTATACAGAACGTGACTGTCCTCACGGAGTAATCCAATATGGCATAGTACTCGGCAAGCCAATCAATGCCCAAGATAACGTCAAAATCTGACATCGGCAGTACGTATAAGTCGGTGGGCAAGAAAGTCTCTCCTACTAACACAGGGCAAGATGGACAGAAGCGGCCTAATACTGCAGTCTTCCTCAAGGGCGTCGATATGGTCAACCCCTCTCAAGCAGACTCTATTGGAAATCTAGTCGAATGACAGAATCCCTCAGACATAAACCAGTGCGAAGCACCAGAATCAAATAAAACCCAAGCGATGCATGCAAAGACTGGAAGTATACCCTCAACGACTCCTCCATATGACTGCGGATCCTACTGAGCCGCATAGAACCTAGCCTGAGCCGGATGGGGAGGTGCCTATCCCCTCTGAGCGTGCTGCTACTACTGGGATCGCTGAGGTGGTCGAAACTGCTACCTCTATTGCTGCAGCCTCTGAGGCTGATGCTGATGCTGCTGCTGAGGTGGCCTCGGTGGTGAGGGCTGCTGTCGCTGCTGCTGTGTTAGTCTCTATTGCAGCTGTGGTGGAGGTTGCTGTGGACCTCTCTGCTGCTACTGGGGGCTGGGACACTCCCACATACGGTGTCCTGTCGAACCGCACCTAAAATAAGTGACAGTGAACTGCTTCGGAGGTGGTGCTAGAGGTGCTGCTTGCGCTCGAAAGGCTGGGTGACCTGTGCACCTCTGCTGCTGTGGTCGACGCTGTTGAGAGTCATTGGAAGGAGCCTGCCTCTTTCGGTCTCTCCTCTAACTGCGATCAGACTGAGAACCGACCCACTCAGCCTCAAAAATCTGGGCCTTCCGTACCACTCCCTCAAAAGTCAGGAGCTTATGCCCAATAACACGGCCGCGAAGACCGTAACGTAGGCCATCCTCGAAGCGGCAGACTCTCTGCTCCTCATCATCTATAAGGTATGGTGCAAACCTGGACAATGCTACAAAATGAGCTGCATACTGAGCCACTATCATATCACCCTGCACCAGGGCCTCAAACTCCAACGCTCGCAGTCGTCGGATGTGATCAGGAAAGTACTGTCAGTCAAATCGACCCACAAAATCCTCCCAAGTCCACACAAAATCAGTGCCTACTGCTCAAGAGACTGATGTCCACCAATGCTCAACATCACCGTGGAGAAGAAACACGGCTAGTCCAACTCGTCGCTCGGTCATACATCCCATCGTCTCGAATATCTTCTCTACATCGGTGTGCCATCTCTCAGCTACCGTCGGGTCTAGATCACTCTGAAAACGTGGGGGATCGAGTCGTCGAAACTCACTAAGGAGGGCGCTCATGCGCTCCTGCTCTTCCTAGGCCGGTGAAACAATGGGGTGCCTACCCTGTCCCTGAATTACAGCCGTCACAGCATGTAACATCTGCTATAACTGGGAGGCACCAACGGATACGGTCGGGTCCACACCGATCTCTGGTGGAGGAGCAGCATCCTCAGGATGGGCGGTAGGAACCTCTGGTGGTGGGGCGGTGTAACGCCCTGAAAAAATCCGTACTTGGAGTCGAGTACCAACTCGACTAGAAATCGCGTAGGATTAATTCCTTTAGAAAATAAACGTAAGTTAGCTAGCGCAACGCTAGAGTAGCTGTGAAATCATCCCTGATGGCTTTAAATACGTTCTACAAGACCTAAAATGAGTAGAACCAATGATACTATAATACTTTGAAACCTCAGATCAAACTCTAAACCGGTTTGTTCTCAGGACCCCTTTGAAACTTTGTATTGGATCTAGACCGCGCGTCGAAAGTCCGATACTTACAATCTTAGACCGTTATAACCGCCTAGCTGGACTTGACAATCATTTTGAAAATCAAGTCCAGCCGACATTCAGAGGCTATTTCATTGAGCCTGGAGTGAAGAGAGTGAGAATAGGGTTAGATTTAAAATTTTGAAATTCAAATATGGTACATGACTTGACGCGTTATTATTAAGTGTTCTAACCATCAGAATTCAGCCAAATTACACCCTAGGATCAGAAAAAATTTTTCTTTCATATCATGAGAGTTGTAGACCTGATCTACGTGCGATGACCGCTGAACTGAAACTGGACCGCCACGTGCGATCTACGAACACTACTGGTCTGAAAATGGAATGTGAGCGACATCCGACGTGCAAGAGCTTAAGTTTGATCGCGTTCGGCCAGGGGACCTCCCGAAATGTCTTTTTGGACCAAAACAGCTCTGATTTGATTAGGCATCAAGTAAACATTGTTCCCAAGTCTGTTTTGGAAATGTTTTAGGTTATAAAAGGGCCTTAAACTCTCACTTCTCTCACCCATCCGAATTTGCTAGAAACCCTAGCTGGTGTGAGAGAAAAGGTGAGAGATTGTGAGAGAGAGTGGGAGAGAACTTCCTGCTGCTTGCACTACCTGCTACACGTGCTTAAGCCACGTACCTCAATCACTTTTTCGATGATTCCGCCGCACTTCTAGGTAAGAAAAACCATAACCTTTTGCTGATTTAAGGTTCCGTTGAATCCCTTAGCGAAGTAGCTTACAGATCTTGTGTATTAGGTTCCCAGTTCACCGTAAACGAAGCGTATACGCTCCGTTCGAATCGGTTCACCTTTAGGGAAAAGGTGTGGATTCTAGACGCTTTGATTAGCTAATTTCAATGCTTTCAATGTCGTTTAGTAGTATATTACCTACGGTAATGCCGTTTGATATGTACAACATGCTGTCCGTTTCCTGTTTCGTAAGCAGATGAAAAATTTGAGATTTAGGGCATTTTAGTCATTTGTAGGAAATACTGTTTCCATCCATATTTTGCTAATATGATTGACATGGCTCTTTGTCGCATTAGGATATTAGGAATGCGTGCATAATCAGTTTGGTGAAGAGATTCGCCCAAATGCGCACTTTGAGTTGACATACTATATGTAGACTTAAGTGTGTAGACTAAGTGTTTTTATAAATGTTTGTATTAGTATGTATTGAATTAAATGGTGTTATGAATTAGTTTGAGATTGAATTCTCAAATAATATGCTGATGTAAATGATTTCCTACATGTTGGCTATATGCATGATTTCATTATATGTATGAAATGCATGTGTTAGATGATTTACTTAAGTTGTATGTTATAACATGTGTTAACATGCTCACATTGTTGTATTTTATTTCCATTACTCTTATATGATTGCTGATGTGGTTTCATAAATGTTTGGGACTATACTTAGTCCAAGCAGTCGGTAACCGAATAAATTCGTGGTTGGCTTATCTTTGCCACGAACGACGCGTCGATGAACGCGAGTCGTGTTTTGGAGTTGGCGGTAGTGGTTAGGCCACGCGAAGTATTTTATGCACTTCATGTCACTCAGCTTGAGATGCGCTCGTACTAGTTGAGCCCGTCAAGTAACCCGACTGGCCATTGTATGTTCACCTTGTATGAGTCATAACTGCTTGAATCTAGGGTACTGAACTTACCATTGTAAACCCTATTAACCATGGTACCTTGATCCATAAAGACTCATGAGCCGGGCATGGTGGTATGGGACACCGTGGTCGAGCTTTCGGCCTACGCTGGGGCCACAAACCTCCCTGTAGTGACCAGTGAGCACCTATGACTCGTGAGCAGATTATGGTGGTATGGGACACTATATTCTTGCTGTCGGCCTACACTGATCAGGCGACAAGCCTCTTGTAGTGACCGCGAGCGTATTCTGAGTCTACGGGAGGCGACGACCCTTCCATAGTAATGAGAGTACAGTAGGCCTGTATTGATAAGGTGATGGGGGAGCGGTGCAATGAGTGCGAGCAACAGCCCTGACAGCCCTTGCAGCGACCTACAAAATGTACATCGTATGAGATTACTAGGAGTGACGACCCTAGATAGGATCTGTGTTGGGATTGATATAAGGGAAGTACCTTAGTTTCCTAATCCTGCTGTATGAATGGACCAATAATAACTCAGTAATCATATCACCATCACATTGCATGTGGGTGGAAGATGTGGAGCACTGTGGGAAGAAAGCATGCCGCGGACGTAAGATGGTGCCGTATGAGGGAGATCGTTGGTTAGGGCATCCATCATGTCACGTCATATTGCATTAACAATAGTATTAGGAATGTTTGATTTATTGCTTTACTATTATCGCGTGATTGATTTGAGAATATGCTAATCTTTACTCTATTATTTCACTGAGTTAGCTACTCACTCCCACGTTACGGGATGGTGTTTGCAACACCCACCAGACCCTGTCTTAGATGCAGGTGAGGCAGCGATTCAGGAGGCAGAGCCGGACTATGACGAGGACCAGGACGAGTTCTCATATATGCAGTACCACGACGGCTTTGCTTAGGTGGCCTGGATTGGCGGGACTTCTCAGTGGGGCTATTTTTGACATTTTGATTCTATTTATTTACATGTATATGAGACTCAGAGATGTATTCATACTTTGAAGACAATTGAGATCTATTTTGTTTTCCATACAGTGATATGTATATCCTTTAGTTTTTCGCTTTCTTTTATCACTGAATCTGGAGTATGAATTGCAGTTTTGGTATAATTTTACTCATGTGAATGCTTTAACTCAGACAACATTGAATCATAAACATTTTTTTTGCATAAGTGACGGTTTGAAACTTGGGAGTCGGGTTTATACAGGACCCCTGATTTTCAAGGTGTTACAGTTGGTATCAGAGCATGAATGAGATTATACCGAGCCTGGGTTATGGTCACGCGACGTTCGCTGTCGCTCCTTTGACTTAAGTGGGTGCGAGGAAGGTCTAGAAACACTTATAAGATCGCAGTTTCGAAAGAGGAGTTTCTCAAAACACGATCGCAGTTTCTTATCCCTCAACAACACCAAGATTTCCTTCTGTCCACTTGGACAGCCATTTCTCCCCATTTCCCACATTTTTCATGGCTTTTGTTTAAGCCATTTTGGCTCTTTTCTCTTTCTCCACCATCCTCTCTTTGATGGGAAAGAGAAAGACCGCAGCGGATGAGGCTGGGCCTAATCGCCTGGCACAATCAAGAAGACCGAGGGGTGGCGCCGCTAGCTCAAGCACCGCCGTAAGTACAAGCACAGCTCGGGAGTTTCATACAAAGCAGGATTTGGATCCCCATGCTCAAATTGGGCGAGTGTTGTTAGCAGAGATGCCTCACAGCGATTATACTGACCATAAGGTGTAGTTTGAGGCGGACGTGGAGGGGCAACTCTTCGGCGAATTCTTATTGTTTGAGCGCATTGAAGCTGCACATTAGGGTCTGCTCTTTGAAGCCCGTTCTCGTGCTAATGTGAGCACCATTCATGACTTCTACGCTCGTATCCAGAATCCTACATTGGAGCCATTGTAGTTCAAGATTCCCTTTGATAGAGACCGGATGGCTACGATTGATGTTCGGTTGATAGCGTGACTTCTGAACGTACCCCTTGGTGATGTTCATCCCAGTGCAAAGAATTTGAGGAGTAGACATGAGCAAGATCGCCGTACCAGGTTCCTATGCGGTAGTCTGGTTCCATGGCAGCTTAACAATAGCCTCAAGGCGTCTCATATGTCTGATGATTTGCGCCTGCTGCACCACATTTGCACGTTCAACATGTATCCCAGGTCGACAAGTCGCGTTGAATGTACACACCTTATGGTTGATTTCTTGTATCAGGTGGCCCAGGGAGAAAATGTGTGTATGGCCACTTTCGTGTTGTAACAGATTATCCTCATAGTGAAATCAAGAAGAACGTCTGAGTCGCTTCCTTTTGGCCGGCTTATATGCAAGATCGCGCTTGAGTTTACTTACAGACTTAGGCCGGAGTTGCCAGTTACGATTCACTGCATTGATGAGTCTACCATGGTCAAGATGAAGATCGGGTCTCAGTACCATAAGACTCAGCTTGATGAGGATAGAGAGGGCAATTTTGATGGCGAAGAGTATCCAAGCGAAGGAGAACATGGGGCGAAAGTAGAGGAAGGAGCCTAGGAAGAGGAAGAAGAGGAGGCTCAGGATACTGATGAGAGCCCTCCTCCTTCTACTCAAGATACTAGTGATACTCACATTGCCCGAATTGAGGAGAGTCAGGTCGCCTTGCTAAGAGAAAATTCAGTAAGGTGACTCGCACCTTGAAGGCGATCCTGTACTGCTTGAAGGATAAGGGTGCTCCTCCTCCATCACCCGACTCAGACTAGCGATGAGATTTTAGATGTTGTTAGTAGTAGTTAGTCATTTCCTGCTTTATGTTGTGTAAGCCTGTTAAGGCTAGTAGTTTACTTATGTTGCTGTTGTAGCTTTAACTGTCTTAGTTTCCATGTACTTCTTGTCATGATGCCTGTAAGAAGATATCCCTTGTATTGTGACAATTTTGATTAAATGAAATGCATGGAATGCCTTTGACTCTTTATGTGAATGATTGCGGTGTGTTTGTGCTGTTGAGACTGATAAAGTTGCGCCCTATTTTGAATATAGGGAATGCCGCCTAAGGCTACATGGAGCACAGCTCGGCTTATATTGGGTGAGCCTATGGATCAGGTTCCCCTCCAGTCTGATGCTCATACGGACCCTGCTGTGGGCCTGATTCCTAAGACAGCACATGAGTCTCATCCTCCTACTGGTCCTGCAGTTGGACCACCGCCTTTCACACCACCCGTCAGAGAGCAGTACCGTGCATCTTCTTCGACGTAGTACATGCCACAGCCTACTCCACCTCCAGATAGATTTGAGCAGATGATGGCCATGATGCAGCAGCAGCAGCAGCTCCTGACTACTATAGTGGGGGCTCTAGCCTAGGGTGGGAGTGTGACTCCACCTGCACCACCTGTGCATCCAGTTGAGGATGCCGGTACTTATGCTCAGGATGAGGGCATTGCTCATCCTGCACCGCCTGCTTATCCTTTGGGGTCTGCTGCTGATACATGGGGCCTACTCGAGCGATTTCAGCTCTTGCGGCCTCCTACTTTTACGGGTTCTCATAGACCCGAAGAGGCCGAGTATTGGCTTGACTATGTGTCGAAGGTATTACGGATGCTGCATTGCTCAGAGTCCGAGCAGGTTGAGTTGGCTACGTTCTTATTCGAGCGGGAGGCCAGCTTATGGTGGGATAGTGTGTTGCGAACTGTTGCCGCTGATTACATCTGGACATGGGCAGCATTCGAGTTCCGCTTCCATGAGAAATACTATCCCCAGACATATAGGCATAACCGGGAGAATGAGTTTCTATGCCTCAGACAGGGAGGCATGACTATCACGGAGTATGAGCATCGATTCACTGAGTTGGGAAGATATGTCCCAACTATACTTGCTGATGAGCAGATGCGCATACGGCATTTTTCTGAGGGTTTGAGACCGGATATTCGGTCGAAGATGTGTTGCGTGAGCATTCCCTCCTACGCTGAGTTGATTCACATGTCCATGAGGGCAGAGCAGGATGTGGATCGACTTGTGTGATCTCGTGGCCCTATTGTTCCTAGGCCACGACCAGAGTTGCAGGACAGACCCTTTGCGGGCAAGAGGCCTCGCGTCGACCCTCCTCCTAGGGCTACAACGCTAGTACCCCCGATGCGGCACCCCGATTTATCATGTACTTATTGTGGAAGATCGGGCCATTTAGCACAGAGTTATTTCGCTTGGATGCGGGACAGTGGGTTCTTGCCGCCGCAGAAGATCGACCGTACACATCCCTTCCTTCAGACCTCCAGTATCTCAGTTCAGGCCGCCTCTACGGCCCATGGTACAGTGGCCGAACTAGCCACATCAGGCTCGAGTACATGCTCTGACAGTACAGACTGCCAAGGCAGAAACTTCTCAGCATTCGGCTTTTGAGGTCACCGCCCATATTGGAGGTATTCCTATTCTCGTGATGGTGAACACAGGATCCACGATTTCATTGATATCGCATGCCATAGTCCGGCGCATTGGGCTACCGACTATTAAGATGGATGGGGTGCGAGTTTATACAGCTCACGGGTCCTTTACAGATGCCACCCTGATGTGTGAGGGCTGTTTGGTGGATCTGGGGGCAGGACGATGGCTATTGATCTTGTCGTCGACCCCTCTCTCTATTATCTCGACATCGTTCTTAGCATGAATTGGCTGACTGCAGCGAGGGCCGAGATTGACTGCGAGACTCGTATAGTGACTGTCTACGTGCCAAAGGGCACGTCCTTTATATTCCCAGTGCGGGTAAATCTCTCCTTCCGCATACTTAGCTACGCTACTTTACTACGGGACGCTGGTGCCCAGACGCTTGAGCATACGCCAGTCGTCCGTGATTTTGGGGATCTATTTAGGAAGATCCCTGGTTTGCCTCCTCAGCGAGAGATTGATTTTACTATTGATCTGGTACCTGGTTCCACGCCCGTCTCACTGCCGACGTATCGCATGACACCGTGTGAGATGGAGGAGTTGAGGACACAAATTGATGATCTGTTGGAGCTTGGCCTTATTCGACCCAGTGTGTCTCCTTGGGGAGCACCAGTCCTATTTGTAAGGAAGAAGGATGGTTCGATGCGATTGTGTATTGATTATCGCAGACTGAACCAGATCACAGTGAAGAACAAGTACCCTTCACCCAGGATCGATGACTTTTTTGATCAGTTGAGAGGAGCGCAGTACTTCTCGAAGATTGATCTTCAGTCAGGATATCATCAGTTACGCGTCAGGAATGAGGACGTGTAGAAGACAGCATTCAGGACCAACTTTGGCCACTACGAGTTCCTTGTGATGTCGTTCGGTCTCACGAACGCAAGAGCCGTGTTCATGGATCTGATGAACCGGGTATTTCGGCCTTTCCTCTATCGATTCGTCGTTGTGTTCATTGACGACATTTTGGTATACTCCAGGAGTCGAGAGGAGCATGAGGAGCACTTGCGCTTGGTCCTGGATACACTCAGATAGCATCAGTCGTTCGCACAGTACAAGAAGTGCGACTTTTGGAAGCAAGAAGTGAAGTTCCTGGGACACGTGGTGTCTAAGGATGGGATGACAGTTGACCTGGCGAAGGTAGCTGCAGTTCAGGACTGGGAGCAGCCTGGTTCTGTCACTAAGGTGAGGAGTTTCTTGGGTCTCGCTGGCTATTATCGACGCTTCATTCGGGATTTCTCGAAGATCGCGAGACCTCTATCTCAGTTGACACGGAACGACATGAAGTTCGCTTGGAATGACAAGGCGGAGTCAGCTTTTCAGGAGCTGAAGGACAGACTTACGTCTGCCCCTGTGCTAGTATTGCCAGAGCAAGGGGTTAGATACACTATATACACTGATGCGTCTAGCGTTGGTCTGGGTTGTGTCCTTATGCAGAAGGACAGGGTAATTTCGTATGCCTCGAGACAATTAAGGAAGCACGAGGAGAATTACCCTACACATGACCTGGAGTTGGCAGCCGTCATATTCGCACTGAGGCTCTGGAGACATTATCTCTATGGAGAGGAGTTCGAGCTCTTTTGCGACCACAAGAGCCTCAAGTACATATTCACGCAGCGAGACTTGAATATGAGGCAGCGGCGATGGATGGAGACTTTGAAGGACTTCAAGTTCGAAGTCTCTTACCATCATGGGAAGGCGAACCTTGTGGTTGACGCATTGAGCCGCAAGAAGGTGATAGAGTTTGTGACTTCGCTGATGGTTGCTGAGTGGGATATGGTTGAGTTTTTACGAGACTTTGAGCAGAAACTCACTGTAGAGGAGCCGTATGAGTTCATCGCACATGTGCAGGTGCGATCTCAGATCGATGACCGGGTCATCGAGGCGCAGAGGGATGATGCGCGTCTGACTGAGCTTCGAGAGCAGGCCAGTGATGATGCAGACGCCGAGTGGCGAGTTGGCACGAATGGGGGCTTATGTTATCGTGGCCGCCTATGCGTCCAGATATCCCTCACTTGAGACGAGAGATTCTCGAGGCTGCGCATTGTACCATACTCACGATGCATCCAGGCAGTACGAAGATGTATCGCAACGTGAGGAGGACCTATTGGTGGGATGCATACAGGAAAGAGCGAAGGCACCTATCAACTTTTGAAAGCTCTCGAAGACACGTACGTTACGGGTAGATAATAAAAGATCGCTAGGCTATCCAAACTTCGAAACTTGGTCATTCTAAACTCATAGCAGATATGTAATGTTGTTCTCGCTTATTCACAAGTTATACTCTGATACCAACTTCTGTCACACCCCAAACTCAGAAACTGGGCTCATAAAATTTCTGATTGCCGAATCTGGCGCGGACAGCCTTCGTAAAATACCATTCTCGGCTCCCAGCTCCCATTCACCAGGTTCCGATCATGGGATGCTATGAGGAGGATTTTCAACATCAGTTTGATTCTTGATAAGAAAAACTAAAGGCATAACCCACAAACAATAACCAAAAACTCCATTACATTTCTACTATGATAAAAAACTTTACAAGTACAATGAGCAAAAAGGAAAATACAATGATGATAGACCAAAATCTCCAAAATGATCTGCAAAGCCCTCCTGCCTCAGCGCTGCTGCACCCCAACGTCACCTGCACACAACGGTGGTGCATAAGCTTATGAAAAGCTTAGCGGGTGGTGAAAGTGTGGGCGCAAGGTAGTAATATGATCATACAATATCAGAGTAATGCGGAATATACTGATGGATCTATGAATACCGTTAGCCGTACCAAGGCTATACTATGCAAAGCATGAATGATGTTGGCCATACCAGGGCTATGCGATGCAAGATGCAAGTCAAGCATACATTCCTCATCTAAGCCCACATATCAATACGGCTCAACTTTAGGAAATCACTGGGGTCTAGTACACTCTAAACCAGATCACCGCTCATCGCGCGCAATAAGGTAAGTGGAAGAGACCTCACTATCTGTCTGCCAATATCGGGCTCGACTCGCCGATAGCGGACCCATTCCTCAAGCTGGTCAAACTCAGCCTAGCTTTTTCCCCTACTCTCAGGCGGGTAAGGCCACACCCCTTTCCAACCGACAACGATATAGTGAAAAATGCGACCGTGTGGTAATCGGTACTCGGCGCTCATGCACCCACTCGGTCTAGACGTTGCAGCAACCTCTTGGTACTATAAGGTTTTAGGGACTTTCACTCAGGGATATTTATAGCACCCCATGTAGAATAAAATTTTTGGTATCCAATCCGGCCAACCACGATACACATGTGGAGACTACGGCCCTGATATCGCTAGGGCGTATAGTAACTATATCACACAATACGAAATGCATGAATCACGCTATCTAATCATGCAACAAATCCTACACATATCGTGTGCTCATGTAGGGCAACACCGCCTAATTGGGGTCCCATAAACAATCTACCCGAAGGCATATGCTATGATCAGTCACTTCTCATATCAAGCATACATATGATGCATATGATCATGAGTCATAGAACTATACTAAACATGTAATAAAGTAATGAACTATCCTTACAACGCAGATGGGTCTAGACAGCCTACACGCAACAAGTACTGGCCTATTAATGGGCCCTAGGGAGAGTCGTAATGCGGACATTTAAGCAACATTAAACTTGCAATGTGGACATTAAACCAACATTGCTCCCAAGGCGTAGCCCGTAGTGAATATCATTACATGAACTAAGTTGGGATCACACATTGCAATGGGCCTTAGTTACATCCCATTGGCCTTAAATACATCAAATGAGCCATATCATATGGGCCTTTCATTCGTCAAGTGGGCCACATCAATGTGCCGCACCAATGGGCCTTATGCGCATTACAATGGGTCATAACCCGTGGGCCTTAGAATGCATCAAATGGGCCTAATCTCATGGGTCTTATATGTAACAAATGGGCCACACCAATTGAGCCCCATATGCACATCGAATGGGCCTTAACCCATAGGCCCTAGTACATCTCAATGGGCCTTAACCCACGGGCACCTAAAATAACAAATGAGCCTAATCCCATGGGCCTTAGAATACATCAAATGGCCTAATTCCATGGACCTCACATCCACATCAAAGTGGGCCCCAATGAACTACCATGAATACATTAAGATGGACCTCAAAACATGCCAAGGTGGGGTCCACTTGGACTATGGATTTGGCTCATCTTTAGCTCATTTTATGAGCTTTTAAAATGGATAGACGGTTTGGATTCAGCACATGTATCACGGTGGGGTCCACATGAGCTAAGGATCTAACTCATTATTTGCCTTAAGCCCTAAAATGGGCTTTCAAAATGGTTGGATGGATTGGATGAAACCCATGCATCATGGTGGGGGCCCACGTATAGATGAAAGGCATGGAGAGAACACATACCTCAATGGGGTCCCACCGTCCAGCCCTGGACGGTGTGGTGAAAACACATACACCAGGGTGGATTCCACCATCCATGGTGGACGGTGTGAATAGAACACATGCATCTAGGTGGGCTCCACGTGGGGCCCACCATCATGCTAGTATGCCATCCAGTTCGTTGATAAGGCCACACGGACCTGGATGAGGAGGAAAAAGAAATTTCATCTTGATCCAAAACTTCTATGACCCATAAAATAGTTTTAAGGGCAGACATTCTATCCCACTGTTTCCTCCGATGCGGGCCATCTGAGCATCAAATGGCTCTGAGATTTGAAGGGGGCCTACCTCAGGAGGGGGTCTTCCCCATGAATGGGTTGGATGGAAAATACACATCATGGTGGGGCCCATGGCTGGGCCGTGGGTTCCCTGCTGGGACGCCCACTCGTCAAACGTTGCATCCTTGCTGCTGCGTCAGTGGCAGCAGGCGCTGCCTCTTCTTTGATTTATTTTTTTTGAAATTGTGGTGTTCTCATAGTTTTTCACATGTGGGGCGCACATCAAGTGAATCTGATGCAACCATCAGTCTCCAGGGCTTAAGACAAGCTAAACGAGCCCAATATTCCATATATTTTGGGGCATAGAAATGACAGGGGAATATTTCAACGGTAGTCCCACTGTTAGCTATGCTATGGCCCGCCAGCAAGTCAGATTGGCCCCATCTTTTAGCTCAACGCCTAAAATGAACTCTGGAAAGGAATGAACGACATGGATTGAATACATACAACAAGTTGGGGCCTACACCAATAGTCCACCCCCAAGGCTTTGAACCAAGCTTATATTTGTGTTTAACTCACGTCCAGTGTTCCAGACGCTGGACGGTTTGGTCACGGTACAAAGCATTGAGGTAGGTTTTACTTAGGTGGGCCACCAAATGTAGATGGTTTAGATAGAATACATGCCTCATGGTGAGGTCCATTCAAGTGGGCCACACAACCATATTATGATCTCAAAAAGGGAAAAAATGGAATAGAGAGGGAGAGAGAGAGATAGAGAGTGGGACACGCTTGAGATGGAGGGCTCCGCCACTATGAGCCCTCCCTTGTAAGAAATCATACATCAAATGGATCCCTTTACATATGGGACCACCGAAATCGAAATCAACGGTGGAGATCCTTTCCCCATCAATATGGACGGTCTATATGACCCTTTTAATGCAAGGAAATAAACATCATGATGGGGTCCATGGAGAATGGCCCCATCATGGAATGATCATGATGATCCTAGTGGGCCATCGGCCACATCTTAGGGTGTCAAGTGAGATCCAAACCATTGATCGGTTGGCCTCACTTGGCCCATAAGAAAATGAAAAACTACGCTTGTCAAGCACCCACCGTTTGATCTTCTTGCTCCCTTGGGTTCTTTAGCTCCTTAGCTTCGATTCCAATGGAGGACATGAGGTTTGGATGGTTGAGATGGGAGATTTTAGGATGGAAAAGTGGGCCACACTTGGAGTTTGAAAGAGAGGGAGAGGCTCATACGTATGGAGGTCTTTCGTTGCTTGGAATGAGTTTGAAAATGAGAGAGAGAGACTTATAAAGGGAGAGAGAGAGAGAGAGACAGTGATGGATGATGGAGTGATGGATGTGTGTAACGCCCGTGAAAAATCCGTACTTGGAATCGAGTACCGATTTGACCCGAAATCGCGTATAAATAATTTCCATGGAAATTAAACGTAAGTTAGCTAGCGCAACGCTAGAGTAGCTGAGAAATAGTCCCTGATCACTTTAAATACGTTCTACAAGACCCAAATCGAGTAGAACAGACAACTCTACAATACTCTATAACCTTGGATCCAACTCTAAGCAGGTTTGTCCTCTGGACCATATTGAACTTTTGTATTGGATTTAGACCGCGCGTCGAAGGTCTGATACCTCCTATCTTAGACCGTTAGAACCGTCCAGCTGGACTTGACAATCATCTCGAAAATCAAGTCAATCCGATAATCACAGAGTATTTCGTTGAACCCGGACTGAAGCGACCGCGAATAGGGACGAATTGGGAATTTCAAATTTAGATCTGGCACACGACTTGACGCGTCAGTATTAAGCGTTCTGACCGTCAGAATTCATCCAGATTACACCCTCGGATCAGGAAAAATATCTATTTATTATCATGGGATTTTCAGCCCTGATCTATGTGCGGTGACCGCTGAACTGAAACTGGTCCGCCACGTGCGATCTGCGAACCCTGCCAGACTGAAAACTTAATACGAGGTACATCTGGTACCCATGAGCTTAAGTCTGATCGCAATCGACCAGGGGACCACCAGAAATCAGGTTTTGGACCGAAACAGCCCCGAAATGGATAGGCAATAAGTAAACTTCGTCCCGGAGCCTATTTTCGGCGTTTCCAAGCTTATAAAAGGGGTTGAAACCCTCATTCCTTCCTTGCATACGAATTTCACAAACCCTAGAACAAGAGAGAGAGTTTGAGAGAAAGGGAAGAGGAGATTTTTCCCGCTTCCGAGCCACCAACGGTTGCTGCATCAGCACTTCCTTCCAATCACCTGGCTGGTGATTTCTACACTTTTTCAGGTATGAAATAATCCCAACAACTTGCTGATTTAGGATTTTCTTAGATGCACAACATGTTAGCTAACTAGATCCATAAATCAGGTTCTCCTACAGCCGTAGACGAAGCGTACACGCTCCGTTCAAAATTCCGCGACCGTAAGAGACTAGGTGAGGATTTTAGACGCTTTGATTGTCGGTTTACAACGCTTTCAATGTCGTTTAATAGTAGATTATCGACGGCATCACCGTTTGACATGTACAACATGCTCTCTGTTTCCTGTTTCGTAAATTAACGAAGAATATGAGATTTAGGGCATTTTAGTCATTTGTAGGAAGTACGGTCTCCATGCATAATTTGCTGACGTGATTGACATGATTTGTCGCCGCATTAGAGAGTTAGGAATGCTTGCATAATCAGTTTGGTGAAGAGATTCGCCAAGTTGCACACTTTGGGTCGACATACTATATGTGGACTTAAGTGTGTAGTGTATGTGTTTGTATAAATGCTTGTATTAGTATGTATTGCATTGAATGATGTTATGTAGTAAATTGAGATTGATTTCATGATTAATATGCTAACCTAAATGATTTCCTATATGTTGACCTTATGCATGATTGCATCACATGCATAGAAATGATGCCTTAAAGAATTGCCTAAGTTGAATATGCATGGAAAGCATGCCTTGAAGATTTGCCTAAGTTGAATGTTATAACATGTGCTAACATGTTCACATGATGTGTTTCAATTCCAATACCCTGATATATAGCGTTAATGTAATTCAATAGATGTGTGGGACTTGACTTAGTCCAGGCAGTCGGTAACCGAACGAATTCGTGGCTGACTGGTCATAGCCACGAACGACGCGTCGATGAATGTGATTCGTGTTGAGAGTTGGCGGCAGTGGTTAGGCCACACGAAGTGTTTTACGCACTTCATGTCGTTCAATTCGAGATGCGATCGCGCTAGTCGAGCCCGTCAAGTAACCCGACTGGCCGATGTTTGTTCACCTTGTATGTATCATAACTGCTTGAACCTAGGGTACTGAACTTACCATTGTAAACCCTATTAACCGTGGTACCTTGATCCACGAAGACTCAAGAGCCGGGCATGGTGGTATGGGACACCGTGGTCGAGCTGTCGGCCTACGCTGGGACCACAAACCTCCCCGTAGTGACCAGTGAGCACCTTGACTCGTGAGCAGATTATGGTGGTATGGGACACTATATTCTAGCTGTCGGCCTACACTGATCAGGCGACGAGCCCTTTGTAGTGACCACGAGCATATTCTGAGTTCACGGGAGGCGACGACCCTTCCGTGCAGTAGAGTACAGTAGGCCTGTATTGATAAGGTGATGGGGGAACGGTGCAACGAGTACGAGCAACAGCCCTGACAGCCCTTGCAGTGACCTACGAAATGTACATCGTATGAGATTACTAGGAGTGACGACCCTAGACAGGATCCGTGTTGGGATTGATACAAGGGAAGTACCTTAGTTTCCCAATCCTACTGTTTGAATGGACTAATAACAACTTGGTAATCATATCACCATAGCATTGCATGTGCCTGGAAGATGTGGAGCACTCTAGGGAGTGTGGCATGCCGCGGTCGTAAGATGTTGCCGCATGAGGGTGATCGTCGGTGAGGGCATACATCACGTCATATCATCTTGCATTAACAACAGTATTAGAATTGTCTGATTTACTGCTTTACTATTATCGCGTGATTGAATTGTGAACATGCTAATCTTTGCTCTATGATTCCACTGAGTTGATCACTCATTCCCACGTTACGGGATGGTGTTTGCAACACCCACCAGACCCTGTTGTAGTTGCAGGTGACGACGAGATCCAGGAGGTGGAGCCGGAGATTGACGAGGACCAGGATGAGTTCTCGTATATGCAGTATCACGACGGCTTCCCGTAGGTGACCTGGATCGAGGGGGACTTCAGTGGGACTATTTTGAACTTATTCTTTTGTCTATTTATATGTATATGAGACTCAGAGATGTAGTCATACTTTGGAGACAGTTGAGATTACTTTATTTTTCCATACAGTGATATATATATATTGTTTAGTCTTCCGCTTGCTTTTATCACTGGATCTGAAGTATGAATTGCAGTTTTGGTATAATTTTACTCATGTGAATGCTTTAAATCAGACAACATTGAATCATAACCATTTTTGTTGCATAAGTGACGGTCTGGAACTCGGGAGTTGAGTTTATACACGACCCCCGATTTTCAGGGTGTTATAAGTTGGTATCAGAGCATGAATGAGAGTATACTGGGCCTGGGTTATGGTCTTGCGACGTACGCTGTCGCTTCCTTTGACTTAGGTGGGTGCGAGAAGGGTCTAGAAACACTTCTAGGATCACAGATTCGCCGATAGGCGAAGTTTATAAGGATCGATCGCAAGATCGAGTCTGTAACCTATCTCGGGTCGCGTAAAGCGACCCGAATCACTTCTAAGCTGTAGGAAGTCGGGTGGAGACGTCCTATGAGCGGTTTTAAACCGTAAAAGTGAATCTTTGGGCCGTGGGATGACCACGACTCCAGTAATCAATCGCCAGGGCTTAAAAACCCCGTTTCACCAAAAATTTTCAAAATTCCTTCTCTAAACACTTCAACCTTCAGTTCTTTCTTATCCATTTCATATTAGGCATCAAACCTAATATGAAAATAACACAAATTAGCACATTCACCAAATTTTACAGTGAATAGTAAAATTTCATGAAAAATGGCCATAAGGTGATTCTAAATTCACTTTCTTTAGCAATTAAGGAGCTAGAAAGATGTACTGGCTCCTTCTACCCCAAATTCATATGCTGCATCATATGGTTTGGTATTCAGGATTGCGATGTAGACCCAGAAAGTCCCGAACACATGTTTGGGCTCATAGAGACCAAAATGCTATGAACCAAGGGGTGGGACTTGATTTTTTGGGGCCCTGGGACCATGGGGGACCAGACCCATGGGGTCCCATGCATCGCCGGCCGGCGACCTCCGTTGGTGCTGTCCTTCGGGCGCACCCACTTAAATGGCCTCCACATCACCCCTATGTAACTCCCACATCACGAAAACCCCCAAAACCCACCTCTCCTTCACAAACAGCCCCCTTGCATACCCTAGATTCGATTTTCAGCACTCCATTCTAAACCCCGGCGACCCAACCCACTCTTAAACCCTTCCTTGGCCAAAACCGACCACCACCCATCAATTATTGGGTATTGGCAGCCCCTTTCCTTGAAGATTTCCCCATTTGGAGCTCCAAAATCCCCCAAATAGTGCTGAAATCGTGAGCTGCTCCATCCCATCTTTTTGTTTGTATTTTTCCCTGAAAGTACAGCCTTGGGAAGCTTGAAGCATCCCTCTACGATGCCTACATTTCCTTTTTTCAGATTGGGCAGCCATTTTTCAGCATTTTCGGTGTTTTCCATGGCTTTTGTGGAAGCCATTTTGGGCCTTTTGTCGCTTTCATCCATCATATCTTTGATGGGTAAGAGGAAAACTGCGACAGACGAGGCTGGGCCGAGCCGCCCTGCTCGATCGAGAAGACCGCGGGGTGGTGCCGCAAGTTCAAGCGCCGCCGCAGGTCCAGCTGCAGTCCTGGAGTGCCGTACAAAGTGGAATTTGGATCCCCATGTACACCTTGGACGAACCATTCTATCAGAGATGCCTCATGGTGAATACACTGATCGTAGAGTGTTATTTGAGGCGGACGTAGATGGGCGATTGTTCGGCGAGTATCTGTTGTTCGAACGCATTGAAGCTGCGCACTGGGGGCCGATCTTTGAAGCTCGCGCTCGTGCTAATGTGAGCACTGTTCGTGCCTTCTATGCTAACATCCAAAGTCCTATCTTGGAGCCCTTACAGTTCAAAATCCCTTTTGGTAGAGATCGGATGGCTACGATCGACGTCCGGTTGGTTGCGCGACTTCTCAACGTGCCTCTAGGTGATGTACATCCAAGTGAGAAGAATTTGAAGACTAGACGTAAACGAGATCGCCGCACTAGGTTTCTGTGTGGTAAGTTGGTTCCATGGCAGCCTAATAATAGCCTCAAAGCGACGTACATGTCTGAGGATCTGCGCCTGCTGCACCATATCTGCACGTTCAATGTTTATCCTAGGTCGACGAACCGCATTGAATGTACACGTCTTATGGTCGATTTCTTATTTCTGGTGGCCCAGGGAGAGAACGTATGTATGGCCACTTTCATCTTACGGCAGATAGTTCTCATAGCCAGGTCGAGGAGAACATCCGAATCCCTTCCCTTTGGCCGACTCATTTGCAAGATTGCGCTTGAGTTTGCCTATAGACTTGGACCCGAATTGCCGGTATCGATTCACACCATCGATGAGTCGACAATGCTCAAGATGAAGATTGGGTCGCAATACCGTGAAAATCAACTCGAAAGGGATAGTGGGGACGACTTTGATGAAGAGGAAGATCAAAGCGAAGAAGAACCTAGAGCAGAGGTTCAGGAAGAGGTTCAGGAAGAAGCAGAAGAGGAGGCTCAGGATACTGATGAGAGCCCTCCTCCTTCTGCGCAGACTACTATTGACGATCGCATTGCTCGGATGGAGGAGAGTCAGACCGCTTTGCGAAGGGAAGTCCAAGAACTTCGAGCGGAAGTCGCTGATGCCAAGGCCGTTACGAAGAAGAAATTTGGCAAGGTGACTCGCACCTTGAAGGCAATCCTGTGTTGTTTACAGGATAAGGGTGCTCCTCCTCCGTCACCAGATTCCGACTAGCGATGCGATCTTTGATGTTGATTATTAGTAGTTAGCCATTTCCTGTTTTATGTGTGCAAAGCCTATTAGGGCTAGTGCTTTGCTTATGTTGCTGTTGCTTAACTGTCTTAATTTCCATGTCATTCTAGTCATGATGCTTGTAAGGATATATCCCTTGTATTGTGACAATTTTGATTAATTGAAATGCATGGAATGCCTTTGACTCTTTAAGTGAATGATTGTGGTGTATTTGTGCACTTGAGACTGACAAGGTTGCGCCCTATTTTGAATATAGGGAATGCCACCTAAGACTACGAGGAGCGCGGTTCGGCTTTCATTGTCTGAGCAGATGGATCAGACTCCTTCTCAGTCTGGCACTCGTCCGGACCCTGCTGTGGGCCCGATTCCTGAGACGGTTCGATCGTCTCAGCCTGCTGTTGGTCCTACAGGTGGACCACCGCCATTTACACCATCAGTTCGAGAGCCACAGCGCGCATCTACTTCCGCACCTCATCCGCCACAGCCTGCTCCACCCCCTGATAGATTCGAGCAGATGATGGCTATGATGCTACAGCAGCAGCAGCTATTGACCACTATAGTTGGGACTTTAGCCCAGGGTGGGGGTGCGACTACCTCTACTCCACCTGTACCACCTGCGCATCCAGCTGAGGATGCCTATACTTACGCCCAGGATGAGGGCATAGCACATCCTGCGCAGCCTGCTTTCCCTGCGGGGAATCCTGCCGACACATGGGGCCTTCTGGAGTGATTTCAGCGCTTGCGGCCTCCTACTTTTTCGGGTTCTCACAGACCTGAGGAGGCAGAGTTCTGGCTCGACCGAGTGTCGAAGATTCTACGCATGTTACACTGTACCGAGGCAGAGCAGGTAGAGCTGGCTACCTTCCTGTTTGAGAGAGAGGCCAGTATGTGGTGGGATAGTATATTGCGGACTGTTGCTGCAGATTTCGTATGGACGTGGGCAGCATTCGAGTTCCGCTTCCATGAGAAGTATTACCCCCAGACCTACAGGCACGAGAGGGAGAATGAGTTTCTCCGTCTCAGGCAGGCAGCGATGACGGTTACTGAGTATGAGCATCGGTTCACAGAGTTGGGCAGGTACGTTCCGACGATTCTGGCTGATGAGCAGATGCGCATACGGCGCTTTTTGGAGGGCTTGTGACCGGATATTCGGTCGAAGATGTGCTGCGTCAGTTTCCCTTCCTATGCGGAGTTGGTTCATATGTCCATGCGGGCAGAGCAGGACGTGGATCGACTGGCGCGATCTCGAGGCCCGACTACTTCCAGGCCGCGACCGGAGTTGCCAGATAAGCCCTTCGTGGGCAAGAGGCCTCGCATTGATCCTCCTACCAGGACCACGGCGCCTGTACGACCGTTTCGGTGCCCTGATTTATTATGCACATACTGTGGGAGGACGGGCCATTTATCGCAGAGTTGCTTTTCCAGGATGCGGGACAGTGGGTTCTCGCCGCCGCAGAAGATTGATCGTGTACGTCCACAGGTGATATCAACACCGCCTATACGGTCAGCTCCTGCGCATCCTTCGTTCAGACCTACGGTATCGCAGATTCGACAGCCTCCACGGCCCTTGACACAGCGGCCGAACCGGCCACAGCAGGCTCGAGTTCATGCACTGACCGCTGAGGCAGCTACGACGCCGACTTTCCAGCATTCAGCCTTCGAGGTCACGGGCCATATCGGAGGTACTCCCGTTCTTATCATGGTGGACACTGGTTCCACGATTTCTTTGATATCGCGTGCCGTGGTCAGACGTCTTGGGTTGCAGACTATCACTATGGATAGCGTGCGAGTCTTTGCAGCTCATGGAGATTTTTCGGATGTCACCCAGATGTGTGAGGGTTGTTTGGTTGATCTGGGAGGCAGGACGATGACTCTTGATCTGGTCGTCGATCCCTCGCTCATTTATCTCGACGTCATTCTTGGCATGGACTGGTTGACTGCAGCGAGAGCCGAGATTGACTGCGAGACTCGTATAATCACAGCGTACGAGCCTGAGGGCGCATCCTTCACATTTTCAGTGCGGGTAAATCTTTCTTTCCGCATTCTTAGCTACGCCACTCTATTGCGCGACGCTGGTGCCCAGGTACTTGAGCAGACGCCAGTTGTTTCTGAGTTCGGGGATCTGTTCAGGAAGATCCCTGGTTTGCCGCCCCGACGTGAGATCGATTTCACTATCGATCTGATTCGTGGTTCTACACCCGTCTCACTGCCGACGTATCGCATGGCACCTTGTGAGATGGAGGAGTTGCGGACGCAGATTGATGGTCTGCTAGAGCTTGACTTTATACGGCCTAGCGTATCTCCTTGGGGAGCACCGGTCTTGTTCGTGAAGAAGAAGGATGGTTCGCTGCGATTGTGTATTGATTATCGCAGGCTGAACCAACTCACAGTGAAGAACAAGTACCCTTTGCCCAGGATCGATGACTTGTTTGATCAGTTGAGAGGAGCGCAGTACTTCTCGAAGATTGATCTTCAGTCAGGATATCATCAGCTGCGCGTCAGAGATGAGGACGTGCAGAAGACAGCATTCAGGACCAGTTTTGGTCACTACGAGTTCCTCGTGATGTCGTTCGGTCTCACGAACGCACCGGCCGTGTTCATGGATCTGATGAACCGGGTTTTTCGGCCTTTCCTCTATCGATTCGTCGTTGTCTTCATCGACGACATTTTGGTATACTCTAGGAGTCGAGAGGAGCATGAGGAGCATTTGCGTTTGGTCCTGGATACGCTCAGACGACATCAGTTGTTCGCACAGTACAAGAAGTGCGACTTCTGGAAGCAGGAGGTGAAGTTTCTGGGACACGTGGTGTCCAAGGACGGCATGGCAGTTGACCTGTCTAAGGTAGCTGCGGTGTAGGACTGGGAGCAGCCTGGTTCTGTCACTGAGGTGAGGAGTTTCTTGGGTCTTGCTGGCTACTATCGGCGCTTCATTCAGGATTTCTCGAAGATCGCGAGACCCTTATCTCAGTTGACACGGAAGGACGTGAGGTTCGCCTGGAATGATAAGGCGGAGTCAGCTTTTCAGGAGCTGAAGGACAGACTTACGTCCGCCCCTGTGCTAGTATTGCCAGAGCAGGGGGTTAGATACACTATATACACTGACGCGTCTAGCGTTGGTTTGGGTTGTGTCCTTATGCAGAGGGACAGGGTAATTTCGTATGCCTCGAGACAATTAAGGAAGCACGAGAAGAATTACCCTACACACGACCTGGAGTTGGCAGCCGTTATATTCGCACTGAGACTCTGGAGACATTACCTCTACGGAGAGGAGTTCGAGCTCTTTTGCGACCATAAGAGCCTCAAGTACATATTCACGCAGCGAGACTTGAATATGAGGCAGCGGCGATGGATGGAGACGCTGAAGGACTTCAAGTTTGAAGTCTCTTACCATCTTGGGAAGGCGAACCTTGTGGCTGATGCGTTGAGCCGCAAGAAGGCGATAGAGTTTGCGGCTCCGCTGATGGTTGCCGAGTGGGATATGGTGGAGTTTTTGCGAGACTTTGAGCAGAAACTCACCATAGAGGAGCCATTTGAGTTCATCGCACATGTACAGGTGCGATCCCAGATCGATGACCGTGTCATCGAGGCGCAGAGGGACGACGCGCATCTTACTGAGCTTCGAGAGCAGGCCAGTGATGATGCTGACGCCGACTGGCGAGTTGGTATGGATGGAGGCTTACGTTACCGTGGCCGCCTATGCGTCCCGGATGTCCATGACTTGAGACGAGAGATTCTCGAGGCTGCGCATTCTACTAGACTCGCGATGCATCCTGGCAGCACGAAGATGTATCGTGACGTGAAGAGGACGTATTGGTGGGAAGGTATGAAGACCCACATTGCTGAGTTCGTGTCCCGTTGTCTCACTTGTCAGCAGGTGAAGGCAGAGCATCGCCGACCACCTGGACTCTTGCAGCCTATGCCGATTGCAGAGTGGAAATGGGATTTCATTTCCATGGACTTCATTTCTGGGTTGCCGAGGACGAGAAAGGGGCATGATTCCATTTGGGTGATCGTCGACCGATTGACGAAGTCGGCGCACTTCCTACCGATCAGAGTTACGAACTCTGCAGACGAGCTGGCTAGATTGTATATCCGAGAGATTGTGCGTCTGCATGGAGTTCCGTTGGAGATCGTGTCGGACAGAGACACGCGGTTCACTTCTATTTTCTGGACTCGCATTCAGGAGGCTATGGGTGTGAAGTTGAAGTTCAGTACTGCCTTCCACCCACAGACGGACGGACAGACGGAGCGAGTGAACCAGATCCTGGAGGACATGTTGCGGGCTTGCGCATTGGACTTCAAGGACGGTTGGGATGACTGTCTTGCATATGCGGAGTTTGCGTACAACAATAGCTTCCAGACGAGTATCGGCATGGCACCTTATGAGGCGCTGTATGGGCGACCTTGTCGCGCACTGCATTGCTGGTTAGAGGTCGGTGAGCGCAGCTTGATTGGCCCGGAGTTGGTGCAGGCGACGTCAGAGAAGATTGATATTATTCGACGTCGGCTTCTTACAGCGCAGAGCAGACAGAAGAGCTACGCCGATACGAGACGGAGACCACTAGAGTTCACAGTCGGGGATCATGTGTTTTTGCGAGTTTCCCCTATGAAGGGAGTCCTTCGGTTCGGGAAGAAGGGGAAGCTGGCACCGCGATTCATTGGTCCATTTCAGATCCTCGATCGTGTGGGAGCAGTGGCTTACCGATTGGCTTTACCCACGCCCCTCGCGAGCGTCCACAACGTATTTCATGTTTCTATGCTGAAGAAGTACGTTGCTGATCCTTCCCATATCATCAGGTGGGAGCAGGTGCAGTTAGGAGAGGATGTTACTTATATCCTGCGACCGACACGCATCTTAGACCGGAAGGAATAGGTACTGCGTAGCAAGGTGATTCCCCTTGTGAAGGTACTATGGACGCATCACTCTGAGGAGGAGGCTACTTGGGAGACAGAAGCCGAGATCAGAAAGAATTACCCACAGCTTCTCGAGGAGTACGAACAGGTATAAATTTTGAGGACGAAATTATTTGTTAAGGGGGGTAGATTGTAACGCCCGTGAAAAATCCGTACTTAGAATCGAGTACCGATTTGACCCGAAATCGCGTATAAATAATTTCCATGGAAATTAAATGTAAGTTAGCTAGCGCAACGCTAGAGTAGCCGGGAAATAGTCCCTGATCACTTTAAATACGTTCTACAAGACCCAAATCGAGTAGAACAGACAACTCTACAATACTCTATAACCTTGGATCCAACTCTAAGCAGGTTTGTCCTCTGGACCATATTGAACTTTTGTATTGGATTTAGACCGCGCGTCGAAGGTCTGATACCTCCTATCTTAGACCGTTAGAACCGCCCAGCTGGACTTGACAATCATCTCGAAAATCAAGTCAATCCGATAATCACAGAGTATTTCGTTGAACCCGGACTGAAGCGACCGCGAATAGGGACGAATTGGGAATTTCAAATTTAGATCTGGCACACGACTTGACGCGTCAGTATTAAGCGTTCTGACCGTCAGAATTCATCCAGATTACACCCTCGGATCAGGAAAAATATCTATTTATTATCATGGGATTTTCAGCCCTGATCTATGTGCGGTGACCGCTGAAATGAAACTGGTCCGCCACGTGCGATCTGCGAACCCTGCCAGACTGAAAACTTAATACGAGGTACATCTGGTACCCATGAGCTTAAGTCTGATCGCAATCGACCAGGGGACCACCAGAAATCAGGTTTTGGACCGAAACAGCCCCGAAATGGATAGGCAATAAGTAAACTTCGTCCCGGAGCCTATTTTCGGCGTTTCCAAGCTTATAAAAGGGGTTGAAACCCTCATTCCTTCCTTTCATACGAATTTCACAAACCCTAGAACAAGAGAGAGAGAGTTTGAGAGAAAGGGAAGAGGAGATTTTTCCCGCTTCCGAGCCACCAACGGTTGCTGCATCAGCACTTCCTTCCAATCACCTGGCTGGTGATTTCTACACTTTTTCAGGTATGAAATAATCCCAACAACTTGCTGATTTAGGGTTTGCTTAGATGCATAACATGTTAGCTAACTAGATCCATAAATCAGGTTCTCCTACAGCCGTAGACGAAGCGTACACGCTCCGTTCAAAATTCCGCGACCGTAAGAGACTAGGTGAGGATTTTAGACGCTTTGATTGTCGGTTTACAACGCTTTCAATGTCGTTTAATAGTAGATTATCGACGGCATCGCCGTTTGACATGTACAACATGCTCTCTGTTTCCTGTTTCGTAAATTAACGAAGAATATGAGATTTAGGGCATTTTAGTCATTTGTAGGAAGTACGGTCTCCATGCATAATTTGCTGACGTGATTGACATGATTTGTCGCCGCATTAGAGAGTTAGGAATGCTTGCATAATCAGTTTGGTGAAGAGATTCGCCAAGTTGCACACTTTGGGTCGACATACTATATGTGGACTTAAGTGTGTAGTGTATGTGTTTGTATAAATGCTTGTATTAGTATGTATTGCATTGAATGATGTTATGTAGTAAATTGAGATTGATTTCATGATTAATATGCTAACCTAAATGATTTCCTATATGTTGACCTTATGCATGATTGCATCACATGCATAGAAATGATGCCTTAAAGAATTGCCTAAGTTGAATATGCATGGAAAGCATGCCTTGAAGATTTGCCTAAGTTGAATGTTATAACATGTGCTAACATGTTCACATGATGTGTTTCAATTCCAATACCCTGATATATAGCGTTAATGTGATTCAATAGATGTGTGGGACTTGACTTAGTCCAGGCAGTCGGTAACCGAACGAATTCGTGGCTGACTGGTCATAGCCACGAACGACGCGTCGATGAATGTGATTCGTGTTGAGAGTTGGCGGCAGTGGTTAGGCCACGCGAAGTGTTTTACGCACTTCATGTCGTTCAATTCGAGATGCGATCGCGCTAGTCGAGCCCGTCAAGTAACCCGACTGGCCGATGTTTGTTCACCTTGTATGTATCATAACTGCTTGAACCTAGGGTACTGAACTTACCATTGTAAACCCTATTAACCGTGGTACCTTGATCCACGAAGACTCAAGAGCCGGGCATGGTGGTATGGGACACCGTGGTCGAGCTGTCGGCCTACGCTGGGGCCACAAACCTCCCCGTAGTGACCAGTGAGCACCTTGACTCATGAGCAGATTATGGTGGTATGGGACACTATATTCTAGCTGTCGGCCTACACTGATCAGGCGACGAGCCCTTTGTAGTGACCGCGAGCGTATTCTGAGTTCACGGGAGGTGACGACCCTTCCGTGCAGTAGAGTACAGTAGGCCTGTATTGATAAAGTGATGGGGGAGCGGTGCAATGAGTGCGAGCAACAGCCCTGACAGCCCTTGCAGTGACCTACGAAATGTACATCGTATGAGATTACTAGGAGTGACGACCCTAGACAGGATCCGTGTTGGGATTGATACAAGGGAAGTACCTTAGTTTCCCAATCCTGCTGTTTGAATGGACTAATAACAACTTGGTAATCATATCACCATAGCATTGCATGTGCCTGGAAGATGTGGAGCACTCTCGGGAGTGTGGCATGCCGCGGTCGTAAGATGTTGCCGCATGAGGGTGATCGTCGGTGAGGGCATACATCACGTCATATCATCTTGCATTAACAACAGTATTAGAATTGTCTGATTTACTGCTTTACTATTATCACGTGATTGAATTGTGAACATGCTAATCTTTACTCTATGATTCCACTGAGTTGATCACTCATTCCCACGTTACGGGATGGTGTTTGCAACACCCACCAGACCCTGTTGTAGTTGCAGGTGACGACGAGATCCAGGAGGTGGAGCCGGAGATTGACGAGGACCAGGATGAGTTCTCATATATGCAGTATCACGACGGCTTCCCGTAGGTGACCTGGATCGAGGGGGACTTCAGTGGGACTATTTTGAACTTATTCTTTTGTCTATTTACATGTATATGAGACTCAGAGATGTAGTCATACTTTGGAGACAGTTGAGATTACTTTGTTTTTCCATACAGTGATATATATATTGTTTAGTCTTCCGCTTGCTTTTATCACTGGATCTGAAGTATGAATTGCAGTTTTGGTATACTTTTACTCATGTGAATGCTTTAAATCAGACAACATTGAATCATAACCATTTTTGTTGCATAAGTGACGGTCTGGAACTCGGGAGTTGAGTTTATACACGACCCCCGATTTTCAGGGTGTTACAATGTGTTGGTGATGGGTGTAAGAACTTTTTGACTTTTATAGCTTTTTGTGTAAGAAAGGCATGGGTGTGTAAGAGACTTTTTGACTTTAGGGGTTGTTTGGAGAAGGGTGAGAGGTGATGTGTACTTAACATGTGATGTGATGGATTGATTGATTGATGGGATTAATTTGAAAAGTCGTAGAGATTCTCTTGAATTTCGTAACGCGTGACATTTTTCTCCCACCGAACGTTGGCCCACATCTCCTGACCAGGGTATTGCCTCGGTGCACGAGTTACGGCATCGGAACCGCAGCGACGGTGCAGTTGCTATGGTAAAGATCTTGAGTTGAGTCGATATGGGTTAACGACGTACGAATTAAGGTCGCGTGCAAATACCGGTTAAGGGTTGAAGGTTGCTAGAATTTGACTGGAAAGACCACGGAAGTCTATAAAATAGTATGGTCTAGGATACGGGGCTTACATCGTGTCATGTAATTCACCCAACTCATGTGTTGTGTGCCTTGAGGTGTTCACGTAAGTCCATGGTAGCATTGGTCATGTCGAAAAATATCCGTAGTTATGGGATGCAGGTCGAGTTGGGTTTTCTATAAATCGTATTCCACATTGTGATGATCACTACATATGATGAGTACCACATACTTTGCTAGACATGATCTCATGTAGGTTGTTTGCGCATTCTAATATCCTCGTAATAGTGGACTACAGGACATATCAGAACCTTTACATACTTTATGGATATCTTGAATTTAATGTTAATCTTAAAGGATAACCATTACTATGAGTAGGACGTTGACCCTCTCCCAACTATACAAATGTTGCCAGTGATATACAGCTTGAAGACCTAGAGGACCATCTCCCTATAGAAGATTATGCTGAAAGAGTACGAAGAATTTTATTATTTAGTTTTATACTTCTACTACGAACTCAATTTATGTAATTTGCTTCCATTGAGAAGGCATTTGATTATTTATTGAATTTTCATACTCTGATTAAATAATCAACCCAGTCGATTTTATTCTTGTGAATGTTATCTTCAGAAATGTATTTGCATACGATCTTGTAAACCCTGTGTCCTAGACCTTACTGTTCCGTAGGCTTCCGCGGTCTTTCCAGTCAAATTTTGACGTCCTTCGACCCTTAACCGGCATTTACGAGCGACCTTAATTCACACGCCGTTAACCCGAGTTGACTCAACCCGAGACTTATACCCTAGTGACCGCGTCATCGCCGCGGTTCCGATGCCGCGACTCGCGCGCCGATCCGATACCCAGGTCAGGAGATGTGGGTCCACGTTCGGTGTGAGGAAAACATCACGTGTGTGAATTTTAAGAGAATCTCTATGACTTGTCACATCAATCAATCAATCTAATCATGTCAAGTACACATCACCTTTCACCCCTCCCCAAGCAACCCCAAAGTCAAAAAGTTTCTTACAAACCCATACTTTTCTTACACCAAACAACCCCAAAGTTAAAAAGTTTTTATACCCATCACTCACCACATCCATCACTCCATCACCCATCTTTCTCTCTCTCTCTCTCTCTCTCTCTCTCTCTCTCTCTCTCTCATTTTCAAACTCATTTCCAAGCAACGAAAAAATCCACACGTCCAAGATCTTCCCAAAACCTCCATGAGAGAGTGTTGTATGTGACCCACTTCCTACCCTCTCATCTTTCACCTCAACCATTCAAATTTCCATCTCTTCCGTTATCGAAGCTAAGGAGCAAAGGAAGCCAAGGGAGAAAAAAGATCGAACAGTGGGTGTGTTATAGGCTAGATTTTTATGTGTTTGTGATGGGCTAAGTGAGGCCAACCGATCAATGGTTTAGATCTTACTTTGGACCCTAAGATGTGGCCGATGACCCACTTTGATCATCATGATCATTCCATGATGGGGCCAATCTTCATGGACCCCATCATGATGTTTACTTTCTAGTTGATAAGGGTCATCTAGACCTTCCATTTTGGTGGAGAAGGAATCTCCATCATTGATCTTTGATTTAGTGGGCCCACATGCATTAGGACCCACTTGGTGTATAATTTATTGCAAGGGAGGGCTCATAGTGGCAGAGCCCTCCATCACATGTATCCCTCTCTCTTTCTCTTTCTCTCCCTCTCTTTATTTTTCTCCTATTTTAGTGATGATGTGGCCGTGTGGCCCACCCGAATGGACCCCACCACGAAGCATGTATTTTACCCAAGCCATCTGTAGGTAGGGTCCACTTTATATATATGTTGTGCCTACACCACCTAACCATTTGGTGGCCCACCTAAGCAGGGCCCACCTTAGATATATATACGCCCAAACCGTCCAGCGTCCCTGACACTGGACGCTGAAATGAAAACAAAAATATCAGTTTGATTTAGAACTTGGAGTGAACTGCTCACACAGGCCCCACCTTAACGCATTGATCCGATCCACACCGTCCATCTCATTCCCTTGATAATTTTAAGCATTGAGCTGAAAAAGAAGTTGATCCGAGCATCTGGTGGGCCATAGCATAGGAAACCATGGTGGTTACCGGTGAAGAATCACTTGTTGTTTCTATTCACCAAAATATTTTAAATATTGGGCTTGTTTGGTTTGTATTGTGTAACACCCCTTACTTTTAGTACTTGGGTGTTACCATGTAATTTAATTTATTATAAACACAAATCTAATTCATCTAAATGTTCATATGTTCTAGCCCAAATCTAAACATTAGAAAAAAAATATCCATCCCTAGTTATCCATTTGATTACTGAGATGGATCACTACATCATTAAGTAACTCTATTTTTTAGATTTCAATCACCTTGATAGAACAACTGTTTTGATAGACAGATCAAACTATCTAGTATGAATCAGGGAAGGCCCTAATCTTATATCACTTTAAAGATTGAGACTTGAATCGTTAGATCCATCATTCATCGTATTCACACTATTCAATTTGAGAATCCATCACTTGACCACAACGACCAAGCCATTTGATCATTTATCATGCTAGTGATTTTCATCTAGACAAGGAAAGAGATTTTAAAGCATTGATGGTTAGTCTAGATAGAAGTCTGACTATTGGATCGATGTGAGTGGGTGATTGAGGGCCAAAGACCGAGTCGTAGGGCTTACATGAGTGTTAGATCAGCCTCATTCTTGGGCCCATGGTCTTACGTGGTCCAATGGGTCGAATGATTGGTACAGATAAGGTTTGAAACCCATCAAATCGCCAGAATGCATTAGAATGTTAACTAGATGCACCCATTTGAGAACTGTGGCCCACCCGAGTCTTAAATTGACCTCATCCCTGATCAAATGATTCCATGAAACTTATAAAGTCTAATGAAAGGAGTGGATTCATCAAAAACATCACAGGGGGCCTCATATATAGGATGCGTGTGCACGGTCTGTGCACAGCCGCGACTCACTGGATTCAAGTTCGGGTCAAACCTAGTTTGACCTGAGCTAACCCAAAAAAGAGGATATTTCCTCTCTTTCTCCCGTGATTCCTGCCACTTGCATTTAAATGGAGACCATCCGTTTGTCAGCATTGGGATAACCATCATGATCAACTCGATCAATCTGAACCGTCCATCTTACTGGACAGGAAAACTTGACCAAGACCTAGGTTTCTTCACATGGATGATTGCACAGACGTGAGCACAAATCAGGCGTAACCGGACTGGGCATCGTTCAACATGCATCAGCTGTGATGCGGCCGACCAACCATCAAAGTTTGGAAAATCCAAACCATTTATCCTATTCAACAGATCCCACCGACCAAACCCATGTGGAAATCAACAGCGATGATCACGTCTACGCCCATGATCTAGAGTCCAGCACAGTGTGGCACTTAGAACTTCTGACGAGGAGGAGAAAAACCATGTAATCCTACCCTGTTGGCAGTTTTACTCGCTACATAACTATTGGAGCCACATGCGCATGCTTCGTAGACACCGAGTCACCTGATTTTCAAAAATACCTACTCCCAGCCAAAAGGCAGAGAGAATATTTCCATTTTTAGGCTAGAAAAATCCCAGCTATTTCACGCCATCTAGAAGGTTCTCTTGGACGATCCTGAACATCCAAACTAGGGCATTAGAAAATCCATATAGGCAAGATAATGAGATATCTAGAAACTCATTCGCCCGAGAAATTAGCATGCGGCGCGAGAAAATCTATCATCACGGTATCCATCTGTCCATCCAAAACACGGGTCCCACAGTGTTTAGTAGACTCATCCACACCACCCATACGACTCAGATCATAGGATGTACCCCTTGTCCAAAATCTGCCATGGACGATGGGTCATCTTCCTCGATTGGCTGGGAAAACTGTACAACAGCTTTGGGCCTTAAACCTTGATCAAAGTTGACCCTTAGGTGGGCCAGTGTCCCAGAAACCCATCCCTGACATCATATTGAAGCCATGCAAGCTATCTAAATTGACCCAACTTAAAACAGTGAAATACCACCATATTACAACCGAACTCAAAATGACCTCAGTAACTAATCCGAGATTAGTCGCGAGACCTTCTAGATGTCTAAGAGGCTATAAATAGCCTCTTTCCTTTTAGGGCAATGCATTCAAAAAGAGAGAAAAGAGAAAACTAAAGAGAGAGAAATAGAGAAAGGGCGTCGTCCATTCGTGTCGCATTGGGTCGACTCAGCTCGACTGAGTTATTCCGAGTTCATGAACGAGCCTAGTTCGAGTCAAAGGGAGCTGTTGGGGGCGTAGTTGAAGGAGAAAGGAAAGGAAGGAGATCAGAAAGAGAGTAAAGCGGAGAGAAGAAGAAGGAGAAGAAGAGACAATGGCGGCTGGTTGATCGGTTCAAACGTTGAGTCGACTCATCTGAGTCACTGTTGAGTTGAGGTGAGTTTGTTCGAGCCTAAATCTCTGTGGTCATTTCAGAAGAAGAAGATCTATAGGAAAAGTAAAGAGAAGAGGAAGAAACAGATGGAAGAAGAAGATTCAGAGAGAGAGAGAGAGAGAGAGAGAGGAGAAAGAAGTTGAAGAGAAAGAGAGGGCGTGTGTGGTGCTGCTGAGTTCGAGTCGACTCAACTGAGTCAGACTGGTGCGGGTTGATTCCGTCGGTCCATTGTCCATTCCTGGACATGGATGATTGAGAAGAGAAAGAAAGAGTAAGACAGGAGAAGGAGAAAGGAAGAAAAAGGAAGATGAGAAAGTGAGAAGGAATTGTGGCATGCCGAGTTGAACCGAGTTGACTCAGTTTGTTGACCTAACGATTCAAGGGATGGGTTGGCAGAAAGTTTGTTCATATCATTGCTAGACTCTCTAATAGAGAAAGTATATGGAGAAGATTTGAGAAAGAAGATGAAGAATGCAAGTTGGGGGAGTTGACGAGTCGAATCGTCGAGTCGGCCCACTAAGTTGACTAATGTGAGCCATCTTGCCTTCTCCAAATTGAATTTTTGATTTACCATTAGTTTTCATTGTTATGATTATTATGATTATCAAACATTGAACCATTGGTAGACTATTCAGGATAACATTAGTTATTATGAATAAAATTCTAATTACTAAGTACTAGTATTTTATTCATCATTATAAAACATTACCATTACCACCGCAATGATTATTATTACCATGTAGTTAATATTAATTGTATTTTCATGATAATAATTATTTTATAGTTACCTACATTATTAACAGTTTACTTAATTATACATCAATTATAGTGAAAACCCTAAAATCTAGGCCTAGACCAAAACTCTAAAACGAAACCTTAAACCTAGGTCATGATCTTAACCACAAATGGGGTCTAAAATGGGATCTAATTATACCATTTTACAATTCCTGATAGGATCCAATCCCAAACGGTGTGCATGAATTCCAACAAGTGTTGAAAAGTGAAGCTGACTCTAAGGTGAGGATCACCCTTCAAGCTTTTCCACATCTTGATAATTAGCCTTGCTCACTATTTATTGTTCATTTACTTTATTAATTGCTTAATGCAGTTCATCACTCTTATTGATTTAGATTCCTCATGATGATGGATATATTAGATTTAAATTTAATATTCGAATATGCCATGAGATCTAATTACCACTATTTTGATTTGAAATGAATGCTTTAGTTATGCATGTGCTATATCGATATTATACATGATTTGTCATTCATGATCACTTGATAGAATGATTGGAGGTCCTAGAACTAGTGGCCATTTTGTCTAATAAATTAAATGGAACATTTGATGTGGGCTTATCATCTTAAAGAATGTTTGTTATCTGAGTGACTGTTGGGATAATCCATTTTCATTACATCCTTGGGATAGGTTGTTTTCCCTATGTGGCTTGATTTGATATTTGCCCTATGTGGCTTTAAAGAACCATCTTCATATAACCTTGCAATGATAAGTCCCACTTGTAAAACTATAATTGGCCACTAGTTGAGTGGGTTACCTTTAAATATCCTATTTGCTAACCTCATGAGCCAGGGATGGTGGAATGGGACACTATCCTTATGCGATCTTTATAGTCTTTTCCGGGAGACTAGTTACCCTTGGGTGTACCTTTATGTACTTTTCCAGGTGACTAATTCTCCTTGGGTGACTTCTTTATATAGTCTTTTCCGGGAGACTAATTCTCCTTGGGCTACTTTATATAGTCTTTTTCGGGAGACTAATTCTCCTTGGGTGACTTCATTATATAGTCTTTTTCGGGAGATAAATTTTCCTTAGTTGACTTCATTGCATTGTCTTTTCTAGGAGACTAGTTCTCCTTGGGCATACCTTTGAGTATTTTTTTGGGTGGCTAGTTCTCCTTAGGAGACTTTTTATCAGCTAGATGTGCATCCCTAGATTTGTGAGCATGTGCATACATTCATGCATTTAAATAAGATCATCGTCTGTAATTTATTTAATGAATACGCATTTGATGAACCTTACTTAATTTCCATGATAATCATTGTGTAATATTTTTTATACCTCCTCTGATAACTGTGGTTAATTATCTTGATTATACGATAAATCTTGGGGGTTATACCTCACTGGATAGCCATTGACGCTATCGAACCGTATTCAGTGTGTAGGAGACGCAGAGGATGTGTATGCTGGTGTTCTTGTGGAATGAGAGGAGCTAGATGATCTTGCGACTCTTCATTCTTGATTTTATTTGTATCCGATTTATACTGTTATGTTTACAAAGGATAAGACATTGGCTTGTATAAGTTTTTGGGTAACCACTTAAAACCTTGGGTATGTATATTTGGACTCCCTCTTATACTTGGTTTTTTTTTATCCCGCTAGTTTATTAACTCTGGAAAAAAAAGTACGTGAAATTTGAGTTACAGTTAAAGGTTAATACCTGAGTTTTTGGAAAACGAGTAGTGTACTCGGGTTCTGGGAACCGGGGTGTTACATATTAAGCCATGGGACCCAACGGTTAGGTCGGATTCACCTGATATGGGCCCCATTGAGGACAAACCTCAGAAACCCCAAAAATAGAATATATATATATATATATATATATATATATATGTATGTATGTATGTATGTATATGTATATCATAAGTAGCAGGATGCTGCTATTGCCAGAGGCGAAGGCAGCGCCTGCTGTGCACGGGGGTGCGGGCGGACAGGGTCCCACAGCCATGACTGTGGGCCCCACTATGATGTGTGTTGAATACCCACATCGTTCATTAGGTGGCCTCTTAAGGCAGTGGGCCCCCCTCCAAAAATTAGCCGTATACATGGCTCGGGTGGCCCACATCATAGGAAGCAATGGTGACTGAACGGTTGCCTTTGAACCCTTTTTAGGTATCATAGGAGTTTTAGATAATATGGAATTTATTTTTCCTTTCATCCAGGTCTGTGTGACCTTGTCAGCAAGTTGGACGGCATACAAACATTTTTGTGGGCCCCACATGGGACCTCATGATTATGGGATTTATTTGCACCACCGTCCAGTGGTGTGGACGGTGGGACCCACCATGATGCATGTGTTGCATCCAATCTGTCCAACCATTTTGAAAGCTTATTTTAAGGCTTGAGACCAAAAATAAGACAAATCTAGGACTAGGTGGACCACATTATACAATGGGTTTGAACATCCACCATTAAACCCTTGGGCCACCAAGTTCTTTGTGAGCTTATGAAAAGATTGTATGGGAAATAAATGTTATGGTGGGCCTGGAGAATTTTAAATGGTGAAATCATTACCACCACTTATATTTGGGTGTGGCCCATTTGATATGCATATGAACCATTTGATTTGGCCCACTTGTCATTTGAGGAGGCCCACCTTGATATATATATGAGGCCCATATGATTAGGCCCATCTTGATGTTGTTATGGCCCATCCATTGAGGCCCACCTGATATACATAAGGCTCATGCTATGCGGCCCATTTGTTGTATCTAAGGCCCATGGGTCGAGGCCCAATTGGATGTACACAAGTCCATTACAATGTGTGACTCTACCATGGTTTTTGTAATAATTTTTATGACGACCGAGCCTTGGGAGCAATGTTGGTTCGACATTCACATTGTAAGAATATTATTGGTTAAATATCCGCATTATAATTTTCCCTAGGGCCCATTGTTAGGCCCATACTTGTAGGCCGTCTAGGCTCATCTCCATTATGAATAACATCCATTACCATATAACATGTTTAGTATAGTTTCATGATTCATGATCATATGCATTATATGTATGCTTGATGTGAGAAGTGATTGATCATAACATATGCCTTCGAGCAGATTGTTTAAGAGATTTCGATTAAGCGGTGTTTCCCTATATGAGCGCATGATACGTGCAGGATTACCACATGACTGGATAGTGTGATTCATGCATTTTGCATTGTGTAATATGGTTACTGTATGCCCTAGTGACATCAGGCCATAGCCTCCACAGGCATATCGTGGTTGGCAGAATTGGATCCCAAAATCTTATTCTACATAAGGTGCTATAGATATCCCTAGGTAAAAGTCTCTAAACCCTTATGGTTTCAGGAGGTTGCTCCAACGTTTAGACTGAGTGGGTATAGGAGCGCCGAGTGCCGATTACCAGATGGCCGTACTTTCCACTATGTCATGGTTAATTAGAAGGGGATGACACCTTACCCACTCGAGAGGAGGGGGCAAAGTTAGGCTGAGTTTGACCAGCTTGAAGAATTGGTCCACTATCAACGAGCCGAGCCTGATATTGGCAAGCGGATAGTGAGGTCTCTTCCACTCGCCTTATTGTGCGCAATGGGGCGACAATCTCATTTGGAGTGTACTAGACCCCGGTGATATTTCAGAGTTGAGTTGTATTAATATGTGGACTAGATAAGGATTCTTGTGCTTGAATTGCATCTCACATCGCATGGTCATGGTGTGGCCGACATCATTCATGCCTTGCATCGCATAGCCTTGGTATGGCTAATGGTATTTATGAATTCTTCAGCATGTTCTGCATTACTCTGATACTACATAATTGTATTACTACCTTGTGCACACACTTTCACCACCCTCTAAGCTTTCCATAAACTTATACACGACCATTGCGTGCAGGTGAGGTTGGAACGCAGCAGCGCTAAGGCAGGAGCGCTTTGCAGATCTTCTTGGAGCTTTTTGTTCATCATCATTGTATTTCCCTTTATGCTTATTATACTTATAAAGTTTTTTATCATAGTGGAAATGTGATGGAGTTTTTGATTATTACTTGTGGGTTATGCCTTTGGTTATGCTTATTACAAATCAAACTGATGTTGAAAATCCTCCTCGTAGCATCCCAGGATTGGAACCTGGCGAATGGGCACTGGGAGCCTAGAATGGGGTAGTACAGAGGCTGTCGGTGCCAGATTCAGCAATCGAAAATTTTGTGAGCCCGATTTCTGAGTTTGGGGCGTGACAGATCTAAATGGAAAAAAAAAATAGTGTGTGATTTCTAAAACATCCAAATTTTACATTATTAACACCCGATTTTCTCGGGCACAAATATAAACTCTAGCTGTGAAAATTCAGGATGCTACACGTAAATATGCTAATCTACTTTCAGAAGATGAGATATACCGTGAAGGGTTGTCAGATGATTATGTTAGGAAACAACCTATGCCCAAAAAATTTTCTAAAACCGTGATCGAGAACTGACCCGGATTTGATATTCCACCAGTTAAGAAGTCCATACGTGATCATATGAGGGAGAACAATTATCATCCACTAGTATAAAAAAGGACAATGTGCTATTATATTTTGGGTGATAACACTTACCAACAACCATCAAATACTCTCTCATATGACCTATATGACTATAATCAGTGGAAGTATCGGAGTTTAGATTAGAGAGGTGTACTAACCATGGGTTCTAGTGACTATCCTCTTTAATCTTCTACTTATGAGATCCAACCAGAAACAGTCTAAGAGGATTCGCTTCAGAAATCCATGTATGCTCAAGAATAATTCAACTAATTCATCACACAATCATTGACAGACATTAGAAAATCATAAGAAGTGATTTAATCCTCCATTCAAAGTGTTGAGTCATATCGAAGTAAGGAGGAAGAGGTTAGTTTATCTAAGCCTCAACTTAGTCTAGAAACACAATGTGAGGAAAGTGATCCCAACTCACTTACGGAGTATATTGAATTTGAGAATGAGGAAGAGTTGGATTATGATCATGAGTATACGGTTCAACTTTTCGAGGAGTCGATCATGATTACAGTCCAAGTGAATGATTAGGAAAAACAGGTTATTTTCAAACGTATCGATATTGATCAACTCCACCCACACGACACGCTTGACCTCAATGTAGAGGATGAGTCCCTTTCAACTGAATGTCTTGTCTCTTTAGAAGTTTACTTGGCACACTTTGCAGATTCAAATAATCATATGATTAAAGAAATAGTGGATGCATTGCAAGATAATACCTCGGTAGTTGTTACTGACTGAGGAAATTATTATTCTAAAGCACTTCCTTCCATAGATCCATAATTTTTACCATTAAAGGAGGAGGCGCTAAAAATTGAACTGAAGTACAAAACTTTGGAATGTGTTGAGACTACACTACCTGATGAGAATTTTTCTGAATTTCACCTAATTGTAGTCTCTGAATCACCGTGGTGTACTTACATTAAAAACTTTTTTGTCACAGGTGAATATTATCAACTTTGGATACCTCAAGGGATTAAAAGAACATTTTTTGTTGAGATTCATAAATTTCTCTGGACATTCATGCTCCAGGGCATTCAAGCTTACTGTAAAAATGGCATTTGGATGATCTTGTTTAGCAATCTATAAAGAAAATTATCAAGATATTAGTTAGAGGAGGAACCTTTCTACATGATTTAGTTTTCCCTTGCTTTCCTAGTTTAGGATTAGAGTTTATTACATTCTTAGGATTAGTTTGTTTTCCATAGTTTAGTTTCTCTGCTAGAACCACATTTTATTGGAAGATTGTTTTCATTTCACAGATACTCTTCATCTACTTCCCTTTATTTTCATTTCTCTCAATTTTTCTTGTATTGCATATGTTTATACATTAAGGACAATGTAGATTTTAGGTTGGGGTCTTTTTTCTTAAAAATTCTTTAGATTTGAGCAAAATTATTAAAATTTTGAGTTCTACAAAATTTTCAAAATTTTTAGAAATATCTATGAAATTAAGTGATTTTAAAGATAATTCATATATTAAAATGATAAGATACTTAATTTTTGAAGATTACTGAACCTGAATTCTAGTATTTAATAGATTTCAAGATTAAGTTTGAGTTATTAATTCCTAATTAGAAGTTGTAAACATTAATTGAGTCATGATTTCACATATCACCTCTAGTTTACAAGTTAAAGTTTAAGTTTGATATTGAATTGTTAACTTGATGATTATGGAGAATGATAGGAACTAAACCCGAGGAATTTGTCCATTATATTCAATAAAAATAATTGAAAAAAGAAAGAAAGAAAGAAGTAATACCTAGCTAAAAAAGCAGTTGTCGTCGAAAAGGGCTACCTATGAAAGTTCATTAAGGAATGTTGAAAAGAAGAAAAAAAGTGAAATAAAATGAAAGCCATCGATGGATAAATCAAAAGCTGTAAGAATAGAAGGTTGAGCTGTAAGGCAAGTTTTGGTTATCTGGAACTCTTTAGATTATCAATGTTATTATAAAAGTAGAGAACGAAACCTTTGGTTGTGATAAGTCTAGACTTCATTATGCACCCATAAAGCTCAATGTTTAGAGTTCTTCCAATTATAAGATTAAGGCTTTGAACTTGATTAGGACATTTACCAAGTACTAAAGTTTAAGAGAAAGTACTACTCAACATTATTGTATTTTAGATTTTTGTAATATGGATTATTTTAGAATCTCTTGAGCTTATGAAATTTATTCATTTATTTTTGAAATATCTTTCGCATGTTTTGCTCGTGACTAGAAAAATTTTGGTTGGAGTGTGTTGAGACTCAAATACTGCATATTTAACCCTTCAATTACATTACCTTTCCTAATATATTAGTGTTAACTCGATTTAATTAAATGTGTTTTTATCATGCGAGGTAATATGGAAGCTTATGATGAATATGCACTTAAAAGGATGGATTTAGAGATCAAGAGAAGATAATAAAGAATTGGATATTTAGAAGTCATTAATAAAGAATTCACATTTCAAAGATCCAAGGAAACTAAGTGAGGAATGAAGAAAATCAAAGATTTGAAGTGAAGAAAAGGAATCTTAAAAATTGGCCAGAAAAATCATATTCTGAAACTCCAAGTGTAAAAAGAGAATTCCTGAAACAATTTCAAAATTTTTTGCTAAACTCGTTTGATAGTTCTGGACGATTTTTGATGACATTGAAAACAGTTCGATGCCATTGAAGGTGTCATTGAAGATATGTAGAGTGCGTAAATTTGAGGCTGTTTGCAAAATTTTTGTAGGCGGTGCGAAAGTTTGAGCTGTAAAACTATTTAAAGGAGTCTCTAGGCTATTCCAAATCATCTTATAGGGTTTGGAAATGGAGAGAAGGCCAAGGTGGAGCGCCGACAACGTTCTTCCGCTTCGATTTCTTCATGGGTTTTAGTTGATCTTTTTATTTTTCTTCTAGGATGTTAGTCTTGTTAGGCTAATCTTTTCGCTAAGGTTAATGGATAAAACTTATATTTTATTTTTATTTTTATCTTACTTTGATTCATGTTTATGGTTGAACTTCCATTGATTTCTAGTTTGAATAAAGGAATATTTTCAGTTTTTTATGGTTTATTATGACTCCAATTATAGTAGATGCTTGGAAAGCTTTTGATATCTTCTTATCTATTTTGTAATTATGTGATCTGTAGAATTCATAATTTACCATTGTCTGCTGGGCATGGTAGATGGTTGAATTCCCTGTGTCATCACACTGGTACTTCATGAGGGAATTAATCCAATGAAAGTTTATATTCTGTTTTAACTGCTCCATCATCTGATTGGATAGGATAGGACTTTGATTCCAATCGAGTTATCATTGAATCAAGTAGATTAATATTGAGATTGCTATAAGTGGATTCCTGGATCCTTAGTCTTTTATCTTTATTATTTCGAAACCTTTGTTTCTAAATCACTGGATTAAAAATCCAGACCAACCAAGTTAGACTTAGATTAGTTATAGACTATGTTCCTCATTCCCTATGGATTCGACCTTATTCTCACCGAGTTATTACTACATCACGAGCCTGCACTTGGGGTTGCCAACAGTTGGCATGATGGTGGATGTGGATGAAAGGAGGGAGGGTGTGGTGGTTCCTTTATAGGTATTGTAAGTTTTTCTTATTTTATAAATGGTAGTAGTTTGTGGAAGGGAGGAGAGTGTGGGGGTCCTTTGTTGTTTTTATTTTTTTAATGTCGTATGAATGATGAGACTACATGAATCGCAGATATTCACTGTGGATTGTGGATATTCGTTGTGGATCATGGATATGAACAGAGTATCGATGATATTCACTATGGACCATGGATAATATCAATGGTCCCTTGTTAAGATCTGCCATTCACAATGTATATCAGTGGAAATCACTATGGATTGCTGATATGAACTTTAGACCGTAGATAATATTAGCAGTCCCTGTCAATATCCACGATCCACAATAAATATCAACGGTACTCTATTAATATCTGTCGAAACTCACTGTGGATCGCAGTTAATATCAGTGATTCCTTGTTAAGATCCATGATCCATAGTGACTATCAGCGGTCCTCTATCAATATCTATGGTCATTTATAGATATGATTATTTTTTAATCTAATACTTTGTCTTTCATATACTACAGAATCTATTTGCGAGGTGAGGGAACCTGACCCTTGCTTAGAATACACCAATATAAAGGTCACCCCAAATGCTCAGTATGATTTCTACCTACTTTAAGTGATAAAGTCAATGAGTTCCTTGTCATGAGTGAGATATTTAGAAGAACCCAATTCAAGTATCTCCTTGATTTCAACGAAAGAGGAGGGAAGGGAAATGGACCATTGCTCAACCGCCTTATAAAAAGGAACCTCGGTGACTTCATCTTTGACTTTGGAGGCACCATTCTCCGTTTTAGGGAGATGGACTTTGCCTATTATGGGTCTAAAGTGGGGAACATCAGATAAATCAAAGTAGACATGTGAAGGATCATCAAGAAGAAAGAGCATTAACGATTAATTTTTTAAGGATCACTCTCACATTACAAAAAAGGATTTGCTGAAGATATTTCAATCTCTCCAAGGAGGGAGTAACAATGACGCGATTGTCATACAGTTGGCGATGTTGATATGCATCAAAAATTTACTTATTGGATCGCCCAAAAAGAAAGCATGTGTAGATGAGTATGTAGATTTAGCAAATAAGTATAATGCATTTAATAATCACCCTTGGGGGAGTGTGGGATACCAGATCTTGAGAGATGATGTGAATACTATGATTAAGAAAACCTTTTGAACACATAGACTTCCGCAGATGTCCATATTCCTTACAAGTAATTTTTTTCTTCCATGAATTTCTGTAAACTGTTATGCCACTATAATGTGCATTATTTTAATATTCCTTCTTTCTCTCATCCAACAAGTTTGGGCATATGAGGTAGTCCTTGGTCTTTTTTCTACTCGAAGGGCTAGGCCAACAAATGTAGTCCAATCAGAATTTCTGAATTGAAAGGTGACCAATTTGGGAAAATATAAGGCTATAACAAAACTTTTTATGAATGTGCGTGTAAGTTTAAACATCAACTCAAACTTTGTTTCATGTTGTATTTCAGTGTTTCTAACATTGCATGCATATGTTACAGGTTAACAACAAACTCATCCCCATAGTGGATGTGGAAAATATTCTCTTATACGAAAGAATAGTGGAGAGTCAGGGAAGGATGTTGAGTGCCAAATATTATATATTTACCCCTATTTATACTTTGGTTTTATAGACATGATAATGATTAATTATTGTATGTTATGCATGTTTTTCTTGGAAGGTGAATTTGAGAGCTTGGATTGAAAAGAATGCTAAAAGAATAGGAATTGATGCTTAAAGTTCACCCAGGCAAGGATGGATCTTTGGAGACTAAGATTGAAGATTTCAAAGGCCTAAGATTTAAGAAAACTAAGTGGAAAAGGAAGGGAATCAGAATTTCAAAGTGCTGAAAAGAATGCTAAAAGAATAGGAATTGATGCTTAAAGTTAACCCAGGCAAGGATGGATCTTTGAAGACGAAGATTGAAGATTTCAAGGGCCCAAGATTTAAAAAAATCAGGTGGAAAAGGAAGGGAATCAGAATTGTAAAGTGCAAAATTCAGAAGTTGCTGAACTTCATTGTTGAGGACATCGAACACCCTTCGATAACATCGAAGTAAGTGTTCGATGACATCAAAGGTGGATCGATTATGTCAAAGATTTGGTGAAATTTGAGTTTGGTCACTGGACTAATGAGTGCATTTTTTTTATTACATCAAATACTTGTTCAATTGCTTCGAAGACATGTTCGATGTCATCGAATCCAGTTCAATGACATTGAGGATTTAAAAGATTTTTAGAGTTCCTTGCTATACAATTTGGGACGATTTTCGATAACATTGAAGGACGGAAGATGACATCGAACAACTTACGCAGTGCAAAAAGGCACGATTTCCAAATTTAATTCAAACTGGGATTCTACCTTCGATGACATCAAAGGTCTGTTCAATGCCATCAAAGGCGTTATGTATAGTGCATAAATTTGAGACAGTTTTCAAAGTTGGCCAAACAAAGCCTATATTTTTAGGTTTTCTAAAGGATTCTAAACATGAATTAGGGTTCAAGGAGCAGAGCAAAGGGTGGAGCAGCCTTCTAAGATTTCTTTCTTCTTTTCTTAGTTTATTTTTACATTTTTCTTAAGAGTTTTTAGTCTAATCATGTCGATGGTTAACTAATCTTTTAGCTAGAGCTAAGAGGTGAAGCTTGTAGTTTATTTTAATACTTTTTCTTACTTTGATTCACGTTGATAAAGTTATGTTGAATATTTCATAGTTATTGTTTGAATTTAAGAAGCATTTTTTATTATTACTTTGATCTATCATTGATTCCGGGCATGATGGATGCTTAGGAACTTTTGAAAGCTTTCTATTCTCTTTATGGTTGTTTGATCTATGGAATCCTTCGATCTACCATTGACTATGGGCATGGTAGATGCTTATAACTCTTTACAATCAGTTCAACAAGACTCTTATATGTGGATCAATACTATGGATGTTCAAATTTTTTTTGGAACAATCTATGATATTTTAACCACTCTATCATCCAACTGGATAGATTAGGACTTCAATTCCAGTTGAAGTATTGTTTAATTAAGTAAGGATGCATTATAATGATTACAAGTGGATCCTTAGTGCTCTAGTTTTTCCTTAATATGATGATTTCAAATCATAACAATCTTCTATTAAATATTGTTTTTGTCTTAGTTTCTAGTACAAGTTCTTAATTAGTTCAAAAAATTTACATTCTCCAATCCTTGTGGGTATGACCTCGGTCTCACCGAAATTATTACTACATCGTAACCCTGCACTTAGGATACAAGGAAAAAGTTTTTCGCACCATTGTCGGGGATTGCTGAAATAACAATGAAGACCGCTTGAGTTGAAGTAGGAATATGCCAATATGTTCTAGAGGGGGTGAAAAGGACTTCTTTTAAATTTTATGGTTTATTTAGAATTCTATTATACTAATCCTAACAACAAGCACAGATTAGGATTACTCATAAGTAACTCTACTGGCTTCCAAGCCCGGTAGAGAATCCAATCACAAACTATTTAAGAAGTGAATGATGAGCAAACTAGTTTATGATGGATATGACTATGTATGTGTGTGAGGTGTGATCTCAGATATTCAGATATGAAAATATTAAAGTAAATCACACAAACCAAAGAATAACAATCTCAAACATAGTCATTTTTATAGTGGTTCAACTACTTATCTACTCCACTCCTAGTAACCGCACTCAACCCTTGAGTGTACCGGATTTCACTAAGGAGGTTTCACAGCAGTTCACCTCAAACCTAAGGTTTTAAATCAAGTTCACCTTCAACCTTTACCACTAAGGCTGACTGTTTATGCTCTCACGAGCAAGGGTCAACACAACCCACCCACTTTTAGGTGCACTGGCTAATAATCTTCCATAAGACCCTAACGGAGGTTTTACACGGTTCACCTCTAACCCAAGGTTTTAACTGGTTCACCCCTAACCAGATGTCTATGCTCTCCACAGAACAAGGGTCCACACAACGCACCCACCATGTACACTCCCGCCAGAGGCATCCTAGAGGACTTGCAAGGGCGAGAAATACCTTAGACCCAATCCTACAAAGGAATGATCAAAGGACCCTCTGGACTCTAGATACTTACAGATATGTGGATGAGTACCATTCAACACATTGACGAAGATCTCCTCCTTGTTGATGAAGAGTCTTTTTCTTCCTTGATCCCTAACTCAAGTGATGTACAATATATGGCTACGGGTTGGGTCAAGGTAATGATGGAATCCTACTCTTTAAATGTTTTCCTATCAGGAAGAAAGAGTAATTCCCATCATATATGCATTCAAGGCATCCCAGCTTAATGATTTTCCATTAAGATAATAGTTGGAGGATCCTTAAATGCAGAAGTTCATTCCCCAATCCACTCTATTGAATATCAATGATGAGGGTGGATTGGAGGATGAACTCCCTTGAGAGAAAGGGCTTTTGTTAAATGATATGAGGTTAAACACTCAAAAGCACTGTCTTCTTTCTCTACCAGCAACAATAGACAAGATCTCTTTATATAGGCAAAAGGTTCTAACGGATATAAAACGGTCACATTTATGACAGAGTTCGATATCATCGAGCAGGGTCGATATCATCGAGCGTATACTCTCAATTGTATCGATGGTTTGGTTGATGACACAAACTCAATGTCATACACTTTTAAAAACCTCTTGCCAGCTGGTTGAGGGAATCGAGACTCTTATCAACGTCATCAGATTTCAAACTCTGATATTATCGATACAAGGATCGATTCCTTGATATTTAAAAAATGAGAGAGACTTGCCTAATATTTTTCAAGTCATCAGATATAATCGAGGGATACTCAATATCATCGAAATTTGAATGTCGATGATATGGAAGGTCGTGTGAAGCATTGATAAATCTAAGGATTTTATCAGTAAGCTTGCTGATAATTTGTATCCATTTTCAATGCAATCGATCCGGCCTCGATATCATTGATTTTGAATATCGATTCTATCAAGTGACCCCCAATCAGAATTGAAAACCACCTGAAAAATATTACTGGACGACTTCATGCGCATGACCGATATCATCGAGAGTCTTCCGATATCATCGAGATTTGAATTCTAATGGTATCAAGGATAGCTTTGATATATCGAAGCATATATGAATTTCTTAAGTAAAAACAGGGGAGCCAAAGATCTGCCTATCGATATTATTGAGTCACCTCCAATTGACTCAAGATTCAAATATCGATGATATCGATAGGGATATCAATACATCGATAATTCCGTCCAAATAAGTATGTGGTTGTTGGACGCTTTTGTCCTTATTCCGATAGGATTGATTTGTTACCGAGGACATCAATAGTCATATCGAGATATGCATTGATAAAATCGATAAAGCAAGAAAACTTAGAGATTATCTGATTTTTGAAAAAGTTTTCTCATTTAAAAATCCTATGATGTCTAACTTGTTTTAAGGGTTTTATTCACCTGATTTTTTGGAACATGGGATGTGAGGCTTAGATTTACCTATGACGTGCTTCCACACATCCGGTTTGAGGCAGACGCTTGAATTGATCTTCCTATGAGGCTCTACAATCTGACTGACCCAACACTCATGCTAATTGACAAACCAAGGCACTTGCAAGGGCACTTTCAATCGCTACATGGTGTAGTTTTCTGAATTTATTGAGTTTTAGAATTAGTTAGAATTAGAACTAAATTTTATTTATTCTTCTTAGATTTTCTGAACTTATTTTTAGATTCTAATTGTGTTTTCTATTTTATAACATCTGACTTAGTAAGATCCCTTCAGTAATATCCTTCTGACTTACCCCTATTTTTTAGAACTTCTAGTTTTTTGAATTCTTAGAAGTAGGTAGTTTTAGAATTTTGAAGTTTTAAGTGTTTTATGCCCAAGTGGGTTCGTGACAACACTCAACGTCTCTTGAGCGAAGGAGGATTAGCCGAAGGGTTGTCTATCCGTCGCAAGATTAGGCACCACTTCAGGTCCTTTGAGTTAACTAAAGTTATGACTGCAAATCAACCTTGACACCCAATCGAGGAGGTTGAGGATGAAAACGAGGTACACACGCTCCCCCGCCTTGTACTTTACGAGACTACTTATAACCGGCGGGGGTGAATACACCTTCCTGCATGATGTTTTCAGTTAATGCTGGAAACATGGATTTTAAACCGGGAGTCATAGAACTCCTTCCTTTATTTCATGGACTAGACTCTGAAAGTCCATACTTGCATATTAAAGAGTTTGATGAGATAGTTGTCACTTTGCACTTTTTAAACGTGTCTGATGACACGATAAGACTAAAGTTGTTCCCCTTCTCATTGAAGGAAAATGGTAAGTCGTGGCTACACTCCTTAAAGTCACGATCTATCGGTATATGGGCTGAGATGACCCGGGAGTTTCTTAAAAAGTTCTTCCTATTTTACAAAAAAAATACTTTAAGGAAGGAGATCATGTATTTTTCTCAAAAAGAGAAAGAGACCTTCCAATGTTGGGAACGATATAAGGATCTCATCAATTCATGTCTACATCATGGCTATGAAATATTATGGGTAATAAGCTTTTTCTATAATGAATTAACTTTGCCCATGTGCCAATTTGTAGAGATGATTTGTAATGGCAAATTCATGAACAAGGAGACTGATGATGTGTAGGATTATTTGGATAAACTCGCTGAAAACGTGCAATCATGGGACATCTCCCTAAGACCCACCACTTCTAAGCCTACTCAGTCAAGAGAGAAGGAAGGCATCTACATCTTAAAGGAAGAAGATGATATGAGTGCAAGAGTGGCCAATCTCACAAGAAAAGTCAAGGCCATGGAACTTAAGAAGGTGAAACCTATAAGACCCAAGGAGGTTATGGAAGTTGTTTGTGGTATTTGTGCTAGCAACATACATATAACTGAGAATTGTCCCACAATTCCTTTTAAGGTTATTGAACAAGCAATCAAATGTCATAAACAACTACTGATGCCCATTTAACGAACCCACTTCAAATACATATAATTCTAGTTGGAGGAACCATCCAAACCTCTGTTAGATGAACGGACAAACGGCTACCCCTCAAAAGGTCCTTACCCAACTTCTTAATTAAAGGAAACCTCAAGAGGATCAGGTTAAAAAATTCATGCAAAAACAAGATCACTTTAATCAAGGCACACTTCAAGCATTATAAAATCTTAAGCCATGCAAAGGATTGAGTAACACTTAGCAATTGGGGAAAAGGAAACTTTTTCAACCCAACCTTTACATAATCCTAAACCGCAATGTGAAATAAGTGACCCAAGCTCTTATCAGTATAGAGAAAGCTAAATTCATCACCACACTGAGAAGTGGAAAGATAATTGATAAGACTATCCCAACGAGGACTGAAAAGCCTAAGGACTTGGAAGAAGTTGAGAGAGATGATGGACCTAGTATTGCTCTACAAGAGAAAGAACCAGAAAGAGAATATAAGTCGGTTGTGCCATTCCCCCAGCAGTTGATTGCACCAAAACCTTTGTCGAACTCCTACGACATTCTAGAGGTTTTGAGACAAGTGAAGATCAACATCCCTCTCATGGATGCCATAAAAAATACCATCAGATGCCAAGTTCCTGAAAAACCTTTGTACGGCTAAAAGATGGTAAAACATATAAAATTAAATTTTGTTAATTGAAAAGGTTAGTGCCATCCTAAAACAAGATGTACCACAAAAAAGAAAAAGATCCAGGTAGTCCAACCGTTTCATGTGTAGTTAGGACCATTGGATCGAGCAAGCACTTCTTGACTTAGGAGCGAGCGTAAGTTTAATTCCATACTTGATATATGAATAGCTTAGTCTCGGTGAATTGAAACCCACCAAGACCACACTTCAATTAGTTGATCGATTGGTTCGAATACTGAAAGGAATGAAGAGGATGTTCTTCTCCAATTCGACAAATTCTACCACCTAGTAGACTTTATCGTTTTGGATACACAGCCCATTATAGATACGAGCTCTCAAATTCCAGTCATCTTAGGCTGCCCCTTCCTTCCCACATCAAAAATAATTATTAATTGCAGGAATGGGGTAATGAAATTGACTTCCAAGAACATGACATTAGAGCTAAACATTTTCAATATGTGCAAACAACTTGAGGCATTTAATGATATCCACGAAATTAATCTAATTAAATCATTCATGGAAGATAGAGCTACCCAAAATCTATACTTTGATTCTCTAGAGATGTGTTTGACCCACTTCTCTAATTTAGACGATGATATGATTAGGGAGATGGATGTCATACTTGATGCAACGCCGATACTTGAAGTTGACTAGTGGAGGCCACAATTTGAAAAATTGCTCTTAAAGGTTACAAAGCTTCTGTCATCAAGCATCAAGGCGCTGAAGCTTGACCTAAAACCATTGCCGGCCGATCTCAAATATGCCTATTTGGGTTAAGATGAGACATTTCCAATGGTGATTTCTGCGCACTTTGATGAGAAGTAGGAGAGTATGCTTATAGCTACTCTAAAGAAACACAAGGGAGCCCTTGGATGGACCATTACGGAGCTCAAGGGAATTAATCCTTTGATTTGTATTCACTGCATTCACCTCGAAGATAATGTGAAAATATTGACTAGATACTCTAAAACTGCCTAGCAACTTATTATGACAATTCTTGATTTTCTTGATGGCATCAAAGAAACATTTCAATGGCATCGAAGTCCACTTGATGACATCGAATTTGACAATTTACTGCCTATTTTTTTACCGTTGCAAAAGTCCTCTACTTATATGAAAGATGAGTTTCTTTGCAAAGGGGTGACAAATAAAGAGAGACTTGTGTGTGGATGAACCTATCTAAAACCCCTTCTCCCAAGCTCTCTTTCCTCATGCAGTTCATCATTCAATACTTGTGTTAAAGACATTCACTGAGCATTCGAAGCTCAGATTGAAGAATGAATTCCATCATTCATTAATTTTTTTAGCAACCATATTTGTTGGCAAATCTTTTATGATAGATAGTATTGAGTGCTTAACCTTGGGAATCCTAACCCTAACCATAAAGAACCATCATTCTTAAGTTGGGATCCACTAACCCTTCACCCAAAACTCAGCATCTCCAAAGGCATATCATCATTAAGGTTGTAGTTCAAGGGAGTTGAAGATGCTTCATGATTCATGAAGATATTCAACAAGGTGCTTCAATGAGGCTCTCCACTTTAGGTAAGAAAGTTTATTTGAGTCCATTGTGTCAAGAGGTAAGAAAGTCTATTTGAGTCCATTGTGTCTGGAAACTATTCTTGGTGTAGGATTGAGTTTTAAAGTTTGAAATACCAAATTCTACAAGTCCTTGTGTAGGCCTCTGATAGGAGAGTACATTCATCATTCTTGTATAGGACTTCATGTTCGAGTTTGAGATCCAAACTCCCTAAGACCTTGTGCAGGTCATCGACGAATGAAAATCTTATTGACCTTGTGTGGGTTGTGAAAGTTTATAGTGAACTGAATTTAAAACCATTTGAATAGTAAAACTGCACACTCTAAGAGAGAGTATGTCACCCAGGGTGGAGTAGGCACGTAGCCGAACCACCATACATCGTGTATAATGAGTTGAATGTTTTATCTCTTAACTATTATATTTTTCTTAACAATATACATGATTTATTTTACTACAGGAAACTTATTTGATATAATGCCTGAATAATGTTTTCACTAGAGTAGACTTAATAGATGCTCTTCTTCTTCTTTGTATTACTTCACATAAGAATTTAAAAGTAAGTGTATGTAACTTATCCAGTTAAAATTTAAAAAGTATTATTTACACTTCCCCCCCCCCCCCCCCCATTAGGACATTAGTCATATATTCAATCTTCTCTTGCAGCAGTAAAATCGCAATTATACTCTAATCTTCACTTTCCATAGTTTGAAGTTGTTTTCACTGATGAACTTTTCCATTACAGACTTCACCTTTAATCCCTTAATCGTCATGACTCAAATCCAAACTCGAATCCCAATGTTAACTCTGATACCACTTTTTGAGAATCCATGGAAGTAAACCTCAAATTCGGATCACACGAGATTAAGAAAATATAAACAAAACAATCATAAGCACAAATGAATTGTAAATGGAAAAATCCTTGTGGGAAAAACCAAGCACAAAGCAACAATGAATCACTATGAAAGTAAAAGTACAAGAGATGGAATCACTTACAATATCAAAAACCCTCTTTTTCTCCTCTCCAAACCTTAGAAATGATTAGCCCCTGATTAGCATACCTTAATCTCATAATTACACCCATATATATAGTGTCGCACTTGGAATAGGAAACAATATACCATTTAAAACTACACGTGCCATTGATCTAGGGATCAATTGATTGAGATTGATTAGGCTCACATGTTCAAGCAATTGAACATGCTCAAAACTATTTAAAGCATTTGTAAGTAATTTTCAAATTCTATCGATCAATTGAGCTGAGACTTTGATTAATCGAGACTAACCAAAATTATCAAGAGACCAATCTATATAATTCAGGGTTGGCTCGATTGATCGACTAGGCTGGTCGATCGATCAAACCCTTGTTACATGTATAGATTTAAGACATCTCATAACATTTAGAGTCTTCGACGCCGCACACTTGGTTTGACCAATAGATGAGGTGTTGTCTCAGATGAAAGTGACCAATGTGCTAACTTGGATTTTTTGTTTCTTCTAATCCTTGCCAATTCCTTATGGTGATTCTTCAACATCCCTAGTTTCTCGTCCAATGTTGCAATTTGAGAAGAAAGATTAGTCATTTCCATGTCCAACTCTTTAGATTAACATATGAATCAAAGAGTTGTTCTCTATCAGCAATAACTTCATTCACTTTAAGGGTTGCGGCCGAATGCTCAGTTGAATCCTATCGATCATAGCATTGATGTCCTGATTCTCTTGCAATAAATCCAGGAACTCGTGAAGCACATGCATCTTGGCCAAGAGGGTTTTATCTGAGTGAGAAAACAATCGATAACAGTGAATGAGAACTGTAAGTCTCTCAACTAACCCTATAGAGATGATTTTAGTAGCCCATGAACGTATGAGAATTCATAATTCCTCTTGGAGTTGTTGAAGTTCAGAAGAAGGCAGTGGAGACTCAACTACCATGATGTCACTAGTAAGAGCCTGACCGAGGGAGGAGACAATGAGAAATGTTTTATCAAACATTGAAGGCGAAACTATTGACATTTTGATTGGTAGAGGCAATGGAGCAACAACGTCATTTGTCATAAGAGCCTTGGTGGTTGTTGCTCGGCCAAGAGAAGTTATAGACATTTGAAGTGGTTCTTCTTCTTCATCCTCCAAAATCAACACGCGATGCTTGCTAGCCACGCTAGGAGTTGATTACCTAGTTTATTCTAAGGGTGGAACATGTTGGTTGGTCAACACCGGAGCAGATTGGGAAGATGCGGCTTTATGAGAAATCTGTTGTAACACTCCGGATTTTTGCCAACCTGGGATTAGACGTCCTTAGGCAATGGGTCAACCATAGCACCTTGGTAGTTTCTCAAAATTCGATTCCAAAGCCAAAGAAATCATTTAAAACCAAATTCTTTAGAATTTAACGTGAATTAGCCAGCGCTACACTAGACTACTTGTGAAATTAGCACCAACCACTTTAAATACGATCTGCAAGACCCAAAACGTGTAGAACTAATGACGCTACAATACCCTGAAATCTAGGATTAAACTCTAAACCCGTTTGCTCTCGGGAACCCTTTGAAACTTCGTATTAGATTTAGACCGCGCGTCAGAAGTCTGATATCTATAATCTCAGACCGTTAGGACCGCTTAGCTGGACTTGACAATCATTTTAAAAATCAAGCCCAACCGATGTTCTGAGGCTATTTCATTGAGCCTAGAGCGAGGAGTGTGAGAAAGAGTGAAATTTATTTAAAATTAAATGGGATTTAAATAAATCTGGCATGTTTCTCTTGCGAGATCAGTATAAGCATTCAGACCGTCAAAATCTGACCCAAATACACCCTCGGATCAGGGAACATTTCTCACTCAGGTTAGTATACTTGGAATCCTCGATCGAGACTCCGTGACCGCTGAACTGAAACTGGACCGCCACGTGCGATCTGGAAACTCTACCAGTCTGAAAATTTGGTGTGATCAGGATCCGATATACATGAGCTTAAGTCCGACCGTGTTCAGCCAGGGGACCTCCCAAAATGCTCTTTTGGATCGAAAAAGTCCCGATTTGGTTATAACTCAAGTATACTTTATTCCCAAGTCTATTTAGGTTAGTTTTTAGCCTATATAAGGGCTTTAAACCCTCTCATATCTCTCCCATCCAAATTTTCTTGAAACCTTAGATTGAGAGAGAGAGAAAGTGAGAGATTGTGAGAGACTTTGTGAGAGAACTTCCTGCCGTTTGCTCCATCGTTTGCACGTACCAAAGCAACGTATTCAAATCACTTTCCCGATGATTTCCAACGCACTTCTAGTTAAGAAAAACCCTAACCACTTACAGTTTTAGGGATTCCTTTGATTCAAATGGAAAAGTAGCTAATGTACTCGTGCATTAGGTCGCATTTACGTCGTTGACGAAGCATATATATTATATTCGAACCGATACACGTCTAAGGCGAAAGGTACGAATTTTAGACGCTTTGATTGACTGATTTCAAAGCTTTCAATGTCGTTTAATAGTAGATTATCGACAAGCACGCCGTTTGACATGTAAAATATGTTGTCCGTTTTTCATTTCGACTGCGTATGGAAAATATGAGATTTAGGGATTTTAGTCATTTGTAAGAAATACTGTTTACGTCCATATTTTGCTGAAATGTTTGCCATGGTTATTTGTCGTGTTAGGATACTAGGAATGCGTGCATGATCTGTTTGGCGAAGAGATTCGCCCCAATGCGTACTTTGAGTCGACATACGCTATGTTGACTAAAGTGTGTAGACTAAGTGTATGTATAAATGTTTGTATTACTATATATTGAGTAAATGGTGTTGTGAATTAGTTTTGAGATTCAATTCTCAATTAATATGCGGATGTATATGATTTCCATCATGTTTGCCATATGAATTGATTTCCTTATATGTATGGAATACATGTGTTGGATTGATTTGCTTACTTTGTATGCTATAACATGTGTTAACATGCTTGTATTGTTGTATTTGATTTCTATTACTCTCATATGATTATTGATGTGGATTTACAAATGCTTGGGGCTATGACCTAGTCCAGGCAGTCGGTAATGGATTAAATTCGTGGTTGGCTTCTATTTGCCACGAAGGACGCGTCGATGAACGCGAGTCATGTTTTGGGTTGGCGGCAGTGTTTAGGCCACACGAAGTGTTTTATGCACTTCATGTCACTCAGCTTGAGATGCGCTCATACTAGTCGAGCCCGTCAAGTAACCCGACTGGCCTTTATATGTTCACCTTGTATGAGTCATAACTGCTTGAACCTAGGGTACTGAACTTACCATTGAAAACCCTGTCAACCATGGTACCTTGATCCATAAAGACTCATGAGTCGGGCATGGTGGTATGAGACACCGTGGTCGAGCTTTCGGCCTACGCTGGGGCCACAAACCTCCCCGTAGTGACCAGTGAGCACATTTAACTCGTGAGCCGATTGTGGTGGTATGGGACACTACATTCAAGCTGTCGGCCTACTCTGATTGGTGACGAGCCCTTTGTAGTGACCTCGAGTGTATTCTGAGTCTACAGGTGGCGACGACCCTTCCGTAGCAATGAGAGTACATTAGGCCTGTATTGATAAGGTGATGGGGGAGCGGTGCAACGAGTGCAAGTAACAGCCCTAACAGCCCTTGCAGCGACCTACAAATATAACATCGTATGAGATTACTAAGAGTGACGACCCTAGATAGGATCTGTGTTGGGATTGATATAAGGAAGGTACCTTAGTTTCCCAATCCTTCTGTATGAAAAGGACTAATAACAACCCGGTAATCATTATCCATATCGCACTGCATGTGCCTGGAAGATGTGGAGCACTGCGGAAAGAAAGCATGCCGCTGACGTAGATGGTGCCACATGAGGGAGTATGTCGGTGAGGGCATCCATCATGTCATTTTATGCTTGCATTAACAACAGTACTTAGGGATGGTTGATTGTTTGCTTTACTATTAACGCGTGATTGATTTGATAACATGTTAATCTTTGCTCTATTATTCCACTAAGTTGATCACTCACTCCCACGTTACAGGACGGTATTTGCAGCACCATCAGACCCTGTTTTAGATGCATGTGATGAGGTGATTTCAGGACGCAGAGTCGGATTACTACGAGGATCAGGATGAGTTCTCGTATATGTAGTTCTCCGACGCTTTTATGTAGGTGGCCTGGATCGGCGAGACATGCTAGTGGACTATCACTTGACATTTATTTCTTTCTTTATGACATGTATATGAGACTCAGTGATGTATTCATACTTTGGAGACAGTTTGAGATTATTTTGTTTTCGTACAGTGATATATATATTTTTCAGTCTTCCGCTTGCATTTTATCACTGGATCTGGAGTATGAATTGCAGTTTTGGTATAATCTTACTCATGTGAATGCTTTAACTCAGACAACATTGAATCATAATCATATTTTTTGCATAAGTGATGGTCTGAAACTCGGGAGTCAGGTTTCTACACGACCCCCGATTTTTAGGGTGTTACATTTGTGGAGTCACCATAATAGGCTGCTCAGCCTCTTGATCGAGAGCAATTGTGAAAGCCTTGGAATGGATAGAAACATGAAAAGGTTTTACTGATTGAATGGTTTCCCTATCTTCATGGGCTTGATCATCAGGCCGAGGAATATCACTCGTCATTGCTTCAGAATCATTCAAATCAAGTTCTATCATGGTAGTTCTAGGTTCACTTGTTGTAACAATAATAATGGTTTGCAAGTTTGGTTGTGGGCTGCTGTAAGAGCTACTTGTTTCTTAATGGCCGATAGTTCTCTTGTCACTACATATATGGTCAAGGAAATGTTAAAAAGAGGATAAATAATATGAAAAGTAAATGAAGAGGGAACGAAAAGAAAAACATCCACCTAGGTCGATCATTGGTTGAATTTTGGTAGGATCACCGATAGTTATCGCTAGATAACAAGCAGAAGTGGGAAAAGGCAATAGAATGGGCCGATAAGGTGTTAGATAATGGATAAAAGAAAGGTTGTGATTATTCAACATTTCCATTTCTTTTTGGCATTTATTACAAGCTTTATTAAAATGGACTTCCTCATGTCTCTTATGAGCTTCTTATAAGTGCTAATGTTTTAAGCACACAAGTAGGTTGTAAAATTTCATAGATAAAATCTATAGTACACTTAAGCACTCTTCAATATTTTAAGAATATAGTGGGACTCAACATCTCATAATTAGAAGGCTCGAAAGGATTTTAAGAGAAAATTCATTTTATGCAACCTACACGTAAAGAAGACCTTAGGAAAGACCCAAGGTTAAAATACATCTTAGTGGTTTTCTAAGATTTAATTTATTACATTTTTACATAAAAAATTGAAGGTTGTCCAGCTAGCCCAATCCTGCCTTCAGCTAGCTAAACCATTTTGGGTCAGCCCGAGAGTGACTTAGGTCAAGTTTATAGCAATACAAAATTTTGATTTTATGAAAACTTAGGCTAGCCAAAACTTGTCTCCGGCCAACCGAAGTTTTACTCGGGCTATCCTAAGTTTGTGTCAAAATAAGACCCCGCAAAATCAGCTAATGATTAAAACATAATTATGGAAATCTGGCTAGCCATAGGGATTCTTAGGCTGACCAAAGATTCAGATCTTTTTCTATAAATAGAGATCATTTTTCATTGTTTTAAAGCATGACAAAAAAAGAGAGAGAAAAAGTTCTAGAAACAAAAGAGAGAAATCCTATTCTTTTTCAAGCTATTTGCATTATCATTCTTATATTATTTTTGTAGCTTATTCAATTATCTTCTCAAGTAGTGTTAAATTCAATTAAAGAGTGCCCTATACTCAACTTGAGATTAAAGGATTGAATCTGGAGCTTTTAGGATTTTATTCTTTAAAAAATCATATATCTCTAGATCCTTTTTTGTTGTGCATACACTATTTCATCTTCACCTAATAAAAATGATCGCTGCAATTACTAAAGCTTCAACTTCAAAGGCTTCATCGATATCTTCACTTTCACTCATGTCTTCAAGAAGATAAGTTTTTAATTTTAGTAAATTACTTTCAGTTTGGGTTTATTAAGATTACCAGGAAATCTCATCGGGTTAAGGAATGATAAGCCCGTGAAAATCACTTAAGGTTAGTTGTGATAGCATGCAAAAATCATAAAAACTGTAAGAGGTTGTTGATGTTAGCTTGCGAGAATCTTAAAAATAGTGGAAAGCCAAAATTACATGGAGCAGTAGTTTTGGGAGTGAGCTAAGTGTGTGTTAAACATCGAACCACTATAATTTTAGGTGTATTGTAGTGATTGATAATCTTATTCTCGTTTTTATCATCTTGAAATACTGAAATCAATAAAGTCGTAAAATAAAGTTGTCCTACCTAAGATTTTAGATGAAGGTTGTCCTACGACTCAATTGAAATCAATATTTCAATATTAATTGATGTTATGAAATTATTTTCTACAATTGATTATCAAAAATTGGTTAAGTGCTGTTCACCCCCCCCCCCCCCCCCCCCCCCCCCCCCCCCCCCCCCAAGGACATCAATAGCTCAACTTAGAAGTGGTATCAAAGTGAGGTAACTCTTGATTGGATTCACCTCCTAGAGCTAGATGCAAAGCTATAAGATGTCAAATTTCCAAGCCACCTCCCTTTGATGGCTTAAAATATTCATATTGGAAAGCCCGAATGAGGATCTTCCTCAAATCCATAGATGAAAGTGTGTGGCAAGCCACTATGCCTCAATTGTCCCCTCATACGATGGAATTAGTAGCCAAGGATAGAACCACATCCATAAAATAAATAGCCTACAATTTATAGACAAATACTCAGAAAAGTGAAAGTAGTGCTAATACAAAAGTATTGAATGCTATAACTTGTTCTTTATCACTGGATGAATTCAAAAGAATCATTTCAAGTGAAATGGAAAAATAAGCTTAGGATATACTTGAAATGACCCATGAGGGAACTAATATTGTAAAAGAAAATCTAAAATCCAAATCATTATAACCAAATTTGAGAAAATTCGTATGGAAGAAAATGAGTCATTCATGGGCTTCTATACAAAACTAAATGACACAGTTAACTTTACGTGGGGTCTTAGTGAAAGTATCCCTGAAAGCGAGGTTTGTGCAAAAATACTAAGATTACTTCTTGAATGGTTTAATTACAAGGTTACTACTATACAAGAATTGAGGGATACTGACAAAATGAAGGTTGAGGAATTAGTTTGATCTCTTCGAACATATGAGTTAAATTTCAAATCTCCGAAGAATAAGTCTATAACCCTCAAATTCTCTAAATCCAAATTAAAGATAATGAATGAAAATTCAAATAATGTGGAGAATGAGGATGATATGGAGTTATTGGCAAAGAAATTTTTAAAAGTTTCAAAAATACAAGGATAAATTATTTTCAAAAACCTTTTGACAAGAGAAAGGGTAATTTTAACTATTAGAAAGCTAAATCCAAAGATGCACAATGTTACAACTACTCTAAGTTTGGGCATCTTTCTTTAAAATGTCTTAAAAATGATAAATTAAAAAGAAAGGGTATGATTGCCACTTGGGATGAATCATCAGAATTTGAAATTGATTCAGAAATTGATGAATCAGATCAAGAAGTAAGAGAACAAATTGCATTTATAACAATAGCCAGAGTCACTACTCTAAAAGATAGTGAAACACTTGGATATGAAACTATCGAGAGTAACTCTGAAAATGAAGAAGACCTTCAAGAAACTTATGATGTTCTCTATAAAGAAAGTCATAAAATTATGTCAAAAATGAAAATGCAAAAGAAAAAAAATGTGAGGAATTGCAATTAGAACTTGAAAAAGTTGTTTTGGAACAATCTCAATTTTTTGATTTTTTTCAAAAAATCCAAACTAGATTTAAGTTTGAAAAATGCATAATTTTAAAATCTTAAATTTGATTATGAGAAATCGAGAATTGAAGTTTCTTTCACTTTGGAGTTCAAAGCCTAGAACCATCATGAAGTGGCTTCTAAAGGTAAGGTATCTTGTCATCTACACAGCTTTCAAAGCAAGTAGCCATTTAAGATGGTACTTAGATAGTGGATGTTCTAGACATATGACAGGTGATAAAGTCATTCTCTCAAATATCAGCCAAATTATTGGCGGCTCAGTTACATTCGGAGATGGTAGCAACTGCAAGATCATTTGTTACACCCCAAACTCAGGAACCGAGCTCATAAAATTTTCAATCACCGAATCCGGTGCTGACAACCTCGTAGTACCCCATCTCGGCTCCCAGTGCCCATATGCCAGATTCTGATCTTAAGATCCTACATGGAGGATTTTCAATATATATATATATATATATATATATATATATGTGTGTGTGTGTGTGTGTGTGTGTGTGTGTGTGTGTGTGTGTGTGTGTGTGTGTAAAGGAGCATAACCAAGTTACAACAACATCATCACAACACATCCACTAATAAAATCATTTGAGTATAATGTTAAAAAAAGGAAATACATATATATGAAACAAAACTCCAAAGTTCTGGCACCTGCTCCTATCTCAATGCTGCTATGACCCAACATTACCTGTACGTAACAGTTGTGCATAAGCTTACTACGAAGCTTAGAGGGTGGTGCACGTATGTGCGCAAAGCATGTGTCAAGCATATAATATCAGCGTAAGCAGAATACTGGCAAGTCTATAAGTTAAACAATATCAGAGTATGCAATGCATATCGGTTATGCAATCTGGAGTTATAGTGACTAAAATATCAGATGCAATGTAATATGCAATTCCTAATGAACCATGAATACCATCAGCCTTATCTAGGCCATATAAATGCAGAAACATAGTAATCCAAATGACATATTCCGCGGATGTAATACAATATGTAAATCATGATGAATCCATAAACCATCAACTTTATTCAGGCTATGCAATACAAAAGCATATATAGTAAACCAAATATTATGTGCTGAGGATGTAATATAATATACGGTGCGAAAGAAATGACCAAACTAGAGTGTGAAGTTAGGATGATAGTATGTAATATCCCAAGTTGTGGGGTCCATCACAATGGACTTCTATCCAAACCAGTCCCATGCCTAAATTTAGATAGCTAGACTCAATGTGGTAAACTCCTAATCTCGGGTTGGTTACATGTCCAACCAAAATCCTGGCCATTGTGAAGGTACACATAATGATTTGGTTGTGCACCACCAGCCCGAGTGGATAGTGAATGAATGGATGAATGAGTCAAGTGTTGAGTATGCAACTCCTGCTTAGTAAGTCCACATATAACCACCACAACGCTTCCGATGTGGGACAAGGTTTCGCCCCATTGCATGCACAGTACCCTACTAGCACAGTAGCCTGCCAACCATTAGTAGCTTACACAGGCCCTCAGGCCCTGCCCACATCAGCGTCCACCCACTTATGCCCGCCCACGTGTGTAATAGAGATGGGGCATCACAATATCAGTACCGTACATCTTTGGGATCATCATCGGGGTCTAATACACTTTACATCAGCTTGTCGCCCCATTTAAATGTGCAACTAAGTAAGTGGAAGAAACCTCACTATCAGCCTGCCAATATCATCCCAGCTCATCGATAGCGGACCCATTCCTTAAGTTGGGTCAAACTCAGCCTCATCATTCTAAGTTCTCAAAAATTTAGAGTGTAGGGTAGTTATCAGTAGATATGTGATGTTATCCTCAGGTATTCCCAAGTTATGCTCTGATACCAAATTCTGTCATGCCTCAAACCTGAGTACCGGGCTCACAAAATTTTTGATCACCGAATTCAGTGTCCACAACCTCCTAGTACACCATTTTTTGGCTCCTAGCGCCCATACGCGAGATTCCGATCCTGGGATCCTATAAGGAGAATTTTCAGTAAATTTTTTTAATGTAGGAGCATAACCACAAGTTTACCCAAATCACAAGAGCAACGTCATCATCACATATCCACTAATATAAATAGTTGATTACAATACTGAAAGGAAATACATATATATATATATATATATATATATATATATATAATAAAATCTTCACAAAACTCGGCTACGCACTCCTGCCTCAATGCTACTACGACCTATCATCACCTGCACGCAACGGTCGTGTATAACCTTGCTAAAAATGTAACACCCTAAATTTTTGCCAACCTGGAATTAGACGTCCTTAGAAAATGGGTCAACCATAACACTCTCAAAGCTCAATCCCAAAACCAAAGAAATCACTTTTCAACCCATTTCCTTCAAACTCTCACCTTTCACCACCTCATTCTTCAAACTTCTCGAAGTACTTTCATATTAGACACGAATCCTCAAGTTTAAATAGTGAAGAACTATACTTAAACTAAAACTCACTGTAAACGATCGCCGAGATCGAGTCCGTGCACACTGCTGATCACACCCAACAACCCCAAATCACTTCTAAACCGTCAATCAAAGGTTTAAGGCCATGTTTCATTCCATTCCAAACCTAGAAATGAATGTCCTTAGGTGGTAGGTCAACCCCAACATCTTACACTCAATCTCAAAGCCTAAAACCTCTTTTTATCCAATTCCTTCAAAATCTCACCCTCCACTTTATTCTTCATTTTTTTTCTAAACACATTCATAATACACACCAATCCTAGGGTATTAATGATGAAGAACAATACCGAAGCTAAAACTTACTGTGAATAGTAAATAAATGGATAAAATGGGTCTTAACCCTTAACCTTTTGGAATATAATAAAATAAATAGGTTAGTTGGATAGATTAGCGTCTCCTACCCTAAAATCATAAGCTGTATGCTGCATAAAATCATTCAAATTTATAAATTGGCTCCGAAAATGCCTCAAATGGAGTCGGAGACCAAACGATCAACTTTCAGGGGGACCCAGGGTGGGCCCCATACTTTCTTGGGGCCTAGGGGACAGGAGAACCTCGTCCAAATGGCAAGGCCTCGCCAAATCCACAGTGGTCGGCGAGGCCTTGCCGGTAAACGGGCTGGGTTCGGTCAGGCCTTCGGGCCAATAGTCTTTGGTGGTTAGGGTAACCCCCTTGTACATGGGTCGTCCCTTAAAAACATCCCAATCACCTACTTCCTTCATAAAGTGACCCTCCAATCTCTTCTTTCTCTCCCAAACGTCTGATTTTTGGTAAAAACCATCCCTCCAAACTCTTCCTTCTTCCGTTTCCAAGCACCCTCACCCCACCCTTCAAATCTTATTTCAAACAAAAATCAATAAAGGCTACTTTCTTTAAAAATCTAACGAGAATTAACTGGCGCTGCACTAGATGACCTATGAAATTCTCACCAATCACTTTCAATATGATCTACTAGAGCTAAAACATATAGAATAGGTGACGCTACAATACCCTAAAACCTAGGATCAAACTCTAAACTCGGTTGCACACGGGAGCATTCAGAAACTTTATATCAGATCTGGACCGCACATTGGAAGTTTGATTATCCTGAACTTAGACAATCCTGACCGCCTAGTTGGACTTGACAATCACCTCAAAAATTAAGACCAAATGATGTCCCATGATGATTTCCTTGAGCCCAGAGTGAAGAGTGTGAGAAATGTTAGAAATTAAATATAATTTATGAAATCTGGCACGTGTCACTTACGCACATTTTTCTAAGCGTTCTGACCGTCAGAATTCGATCAAATATTACCATCGGATCAGGATAGGTGGCCCTTACATGTCATAGTACTTGTAGCTCTGATCGAGTACCGGTAGCCGTTGAACTAAAACTGGTCTGCCACGGTCGATCTGGATTTTTGATCAGACTGAAAACTCTCCCTGACTTAGATCCAATGTCAAGGAGCTTAAGTTTGACCGCATTTGATAAGAAGACCTCCAGAAGTGCTCCGTTGAGACGGAACAGTCCGTATTTGGACATAACATAAGTATACTTTGGCCCCAAGTCTATTTTTGTCGCTTTTGGACTTATAAAAAGGGCTTAAACCATTACTCTCTCATTCCATACGAATTTCTTAAGCCCTAGGAGAGAGAAGAGAGAAAAGAGAGAGAGAAAGAGGGAGTGAGTGGGGCAAAAGATGGGGTTTTTCTTCCATGGATTCTTCCCTGCTACTCCTTGTGCTTCAACGCCGCTTCTGCACCGTCATTCCGGTGTTTCCAGTTCTGCTCTTAGGTAAGAAATCATAACCCTAACCTGTTCTAGAGTTCCAAATAGCATAAGTGATGATGTCACTAACCTATTTCATGGTATAGGTTGTCGTTGAGCCGTTGACGAAGACTTATCGTCTGAATCGACTCCGTTTCGCAATTTCTGGTTTGAGGTGCGGATTTTATACGCTTTGGTTACCATTTTTCAAAGCTTTCAATGTCGTTTAATGGTAGATTGCTGATAAGGATGTTGTTTGACATGTAGAACATGTTGTCCGTGTAACATCCCAAAAATCGGGGGTCGGGTAGAAACCCAACTCCCGAGTTTCAGAACGTCACTTATGCAACATAGATAATGATAAATGCATGTTATCTGTAGAATGGCATTAAACAAGATTGAGACTAAGCCAAAACAGCATATCATACTCCAGAGACAGTTAAATTAGCAAGCGAAAGACTGATAAATACATAAAATATATAATTGATTGTAAGTCTCCAGAGTGTGAACATGTTACCAGGTTAATCATATACATGTATACTCCAAAAATGGAAAGAAAAGAATATACATGAGTGCTCCAAAAATATAAAATGACAAGTGTCCAGACATCTACTCAACCTCCCTGTAATCCCATCGATCAGAACACAGAGGAGAAGTCCTCCTCAACATCATACAAGTCTAGCTCCGCTTCTCAAGCAGTGCCGTCATCTTCAACTAAAATAGGGACTGGTGGGTGTTCGAAACACCATCCCGCAACGTGGGAGTGAGTGATCAACTCAGTGGAATCATAGAGCAAAGATTAGCATGTTCTCAAATCAATCACGCGATAATAGTAAAGCAATAAATCAAACATTTCTAGATACTGTTATTAATGTATGCATGAAATGACATGATGGATGCCCTCACCGACATACTCCCTCATTGGGCACCATCTGCGTCCGCGGCATACTTTCTTCCCGCAGTGCTCCACATCTTCCAGGAACATGCAATGCGATATGGATAATGATTGTCGAGTTGTTATTAGTCCTTTTCATACAGCAGGATTGGAAAACTAAGGTACCTTGCTTATATCAATCCCAACACAGATCCTAACTAGGGTCGTCACTCCTAGTAATCTCATACGATGTTATATTTATAGGTCGCTGCAAGGGCTGTCAGGGCTGTTGCTCGCACTCGTTGCACTACTTCCCCATCACCTTATCAATATAGGCCTACTTGTACTCTTGTCGCTACGGAAGGGTCGTCGCCTCCCGTAGACTCAGAATACGCTCGAGGTCACTACAAAGGGTTGTCAGGGCTGTTGCTCGCACTCGTTGCTCCACTCCCCCATCACCTTATCAGTGTAGGCCGACATCAAGAATATAGTGTCCCATACCACCATAATCTGCTCACTGGTCACTACGGGGAGGTTTGTGGCCCCAGCGTAGGCCGATAGCTCGACCACGGTGTCCCATACCACCATGCCTGGCTCGTGAGTTTTTATGGATCAAGGTACCATGGTTAACAGGGTTTCCAATGGTAAGTTCAGTACCTTAGGTTCAATCAGTTATGACTCATACATAGTGAACATACAATGGCTAGTCGGGTTACTTGACGGGTCTGACTAGCACGAGCGTACATTGAATCGACCGACATGAAGTGCACAAGCACTTCGTGTGGCCTAACCACTGTCGACGACTCTAATACGACTCGGATTCGTCATACACATCCTTCGTGGCGAATAGGATCCAATCACGAATTCTAATCTGTTACCGACTGCATGGACTAAAGTATAGCCCCAAACACATGTAAACAACATCAAAGATCATGTGAGAGTAATAGTAATGAAATACGGACAATCCAAGCATGTTATCAACATATTATACATACAACGTAAGCAATCATCCAAACACATGGATTCTATACCTATAAGGGAATCAATTCAATAATAACATGGAGGAAATCATATACATGATCATATTAATTGAGCATTCATTCTCAATTCTAACCTACAACAACATTAGCTCAATACTTACTAATATAATCATTTCTGCAAGCACTCAGACTGCACAACTCCAACGTACTCAACGTATGTTGATTTTAACATATAATATGACAAATCCTTATATTAAGGAGATGTATAATACACAACAATCATGTTCTTACATTCAAAACATATAGCAGGCATAAATCATATTGATTTAGGCATTTCAACAAACACTTGGTCTACACATATTAGTCCACATAGCATATGTCGGCCAATATGTGCGTTAGGGCAAATCTCTTCGCCAAACAGATCATACACGTATTCCTAAGATCATAACACGACAAAATCTCATGGCAATCATTTTCGCAAAATATAGACGTATACTGTATTTTCTATAAATGACTAAAATACCCTAAATCTCATATTTACCGTACGTTTACGAAACGGAAAATGGACAGCATGTTGTACATGTCAAATGGCGTTACCGTCGATAAACTACTATTAAACGATATTGAAAGCTTTGAAATCAGCCAATCAAAGCATCTAAAATCTGCACCTTTTGCCCTAGACATGTATCGTTTCGAACGGAACGTATACGCTTCGTCAACGGCGTACAGGCGACTTAATACACAAGATACATAAGCTATTTTGCTATTGGATCAAAGGAATCCCAAAACAGCAAGTGGTTAGGATTGTTCTTACCTAAAAGTGCATTGGAATCACCGAAAAAGTGATTTGAATGTGTTGCTTTGGCACGTGCAAAAGCTGGTGCAAGTGGTGGGAAATCTCTCCCACAACTCTCTCACAATCTCTCACTTTTTCTCTCTCTTTCTAGGGTTTAATCCAAATTTGGATGGGAGAGATATGAGGGGGTTTCAAGCCCTTATATAGGCTAAAACTTCACTGAAACAGACTTGGGACAAAGGTATACTTGAGTTATAACCAAATCGGGGTTGTTCCGATCCAAAAGTGCATTTCGGGAGGTCCCCCGGCCGAACGCGGTCGAACTTAAGCTCACGCATACTGGATCTAGCACACATCAAGTTTTTAGACCGGCAGAGTTCATAGATCACACGTGGCAGTCCAGTTTCAGTTCAGCGGTCATCGTACCTAAATCAGGTCTACAAGTCTCATTTATGAAAGAAAAATTTTTCCTGATCCGAGGGTGCAATTTGGCTGAATTCTGACGGTTAGAGTGCTTAATAATAACGCGCCAAGTCACGTGTCAGATTTGTATTAAAATTTCCAAATCTAACCCATTTCTCACTCTCTTCACTCCAGGCTCAATGAAATAGCCTCTGAACGTCGGTTGGGCTTGATTTTCAAAATTATTGTTAAGTCCAGCTAAGCGGTCATAACGATCTAAGATTGTAGGTATCGGACTTTCGACGCGCGGTCTAGATCCAATACAAAGTTTCAAAGGGTTCGTGAGAGAAAACGGGTTTAGAGTTTGATCCTAGGTTTCAGGGTATTATAGCTGTAACACCCCGAATTTTAGCCATCTGGGATTTGACGTCCTTAGGCAGTGGGTCAACTAAAACACCTGAAAAATCGCTTAGAACCCAATTCCATAGCCAAAGAAACCACTTAGGATTAATTCCTATAGAAACTAAGCATAAGTTAGCTAGCGCAACGCTAGAGTAGCTGGGAAATAGTCCCTGATCACTTTAAATACGTTCTACAAGACCCAAATCGAGTAGAACCAATGACTCTATAATACTCTGTAACCTCGGATCAAACTCTAAGCAGGTTTGTTCTCTGGACCACTTTGAAATTTTATATTGGATCTAGACCGCGCGTCGAAAGTCCGATACCTGCTATCTTAGACCATTAGAACCGCCTAGCTGGACTTGACAATCATTTCGAAAATCAAGTCCAACCGATAATCACAGGCTATTTCATTGAGCCCGAACTGAAGAGAGTGCGAATAGGGACAGATTTGGAATTTGAAATTCAAATCTGGTACACGACTTGACGCGTCAGTATTAAGCATTCTGACCGTCAGAATTCAGTCAAATTACACCTTCGGATCAGGAAAAATTTCTATTTCATATTATGAGATTTGTAGCCCTGATCTACGTGCGGTGACCGCTGAACTGAAACTGGACCGCCACGTGCGATCTGTGAACCCTGCCGTACTGAAAACTTGATGTATGCTAGATCTTGTATGTATGAGCTTAAGTCCGATCGCATTCGGCCAGGGGACCACCAGAAATCATCTTTTGGACTGAAACAGCCCTGATTTGGTTACCCCTCAAGTGAACCTTGTTCCAGAGCCTATTTCGGGCAAGTTTGGGCTTATAAAAAGGGTTGAAACCCTCACTCCTCTCTCCCATCCGAATTTGTAAAAATCTCTAGATTGGGAGAGAGAAAAGGTGAGAGTTTGTGAGAGAGAGTAGGAGAGAATTTTTTGCTGCTCGTGCCACCTGCTGCAAGTGCCTAAGCAACACACTCCAATCACCTGGCCGATGATTTCTCTGCATTTTCAGGTAAGGAAATACCCTAGAAGTTGCTGATTTGAGGTTACCTTGGATTCATAGCATGTTAGCTGATAAATCTCGTAAAACAGGTTCTCTATTCGCCGTAGACGAAGCGTATACGCTCCGTTCGAATTCACACGTTTATAAGAGACAAGGTGCGGATTTTAGACGCTTTAATTGACTGTTTCCAACGCTTTCAATGTCGTTTAATAGTAGATTATCGATGGTAACGCCGTTTGACATGTACAACATGCTGTTCGTTTCCTGTTTCGTAAACCAGCGAAGAATATGAGATTTAGGGCATTTTAGTCATTTGTAGGAAGTACTGATTTCATTCATATTTTTCTGATGTGATTGACATGATTTGTTGTTGCATTAGAATGTTAGGAATGCATGCATAATTAGTTTGGCGAAGAGATTCGCCTAAATGTGCACTTCGGGTCGACATACTATATGTAGACTTAAGTATGTAGTGTAAGTGTTTGTATTAATGCTTGTATTAGTATGTATTGAATGAAATGATGTAATGGATTAGTTTGAGATTGGTTTCTCAATTGATATGCTAATGTGAATGATTTCCTACATGTTAGCCATATGCATGATTTCATTATATGAATGAAATGTATGTGCTTGATGATTCACGTAAGTTGTATGTTATAACATGTGCTTGGTGATTTCATTATGATTTAGTTTGAGATTAAATTCTCAATTAATTTGCTGATGGAAATGATTTCCTATATGTTGGCGATATGCATAATTTCATTATATGTATGAAAGGCATGTATCAGGTGATTTGCTTAAGTTGTATGTTACAACATGTGTTAACATGCTTATATAGTTGTATTTCATTTCCAATACTTTCACATGCTTTGCTGATGTGATTCTACATGTTTGGAACTATACTTAGTCCAGGCAGTCGGTAACCGAGCGAATTCGTGGTTTGCTTATATTCGCCACGAACGACGCGTCGATGAACGCGAGCCGTGTTTTGGAGTTGGCGGCAGTGGTTAGGCCACACGAAGTGTTTTACGCACTTCATGTCGTTCAACTTGAGATGCGATCGTGCTAGTCGAGCCCGTCAAGTAACCCGACTGGCCGTTGTATGTTCACCCTGCATGAGTCATAACTGCTTGAACCCAGGGTACTGAACTTACCATTGTAAACCCTGTCAACCATGGTACCTTGATCCATAAAGACTCATGAGCCGGGCATGGTGGTATGGGACACCGTGGTCGAGCTGTCGGCCTACGCTGGGGGCCACAAACCTCCCCGTAGTGACCAGTGAGCACCTATGACTCGTGAGCAGATTATGGTGGTATGGGACACTATATTCTTGCTGTCGGCCTACACTGATCAGGCGACGAGTCCTTTGTAGTGACCGCGAGCGTATTCTGAGTCTACGGGAGGCGACGACCCTTCAGTAGCAGTAGAGTATAGTAGGCCTGTATTGATAAGGTGATGGGGGAGCGGAGCAACGAGTGCATGCAACAGTCCTGGAAGCCCTTGCAGCGACCTACAAAATATACCTCGTATGAGATAACTAGGAGTGACGACCCTAGACAGGATCTGTGTTGGGATTGATACAAGGAAAGTACCTTAGTTTCCCAATCCTGCTGTTTGAATGGATTAATAACAACTCAGAAATCATATCACCATTACATTGCATGTGCATGAAAGATGTGGAGCACTTTAGGGAGTGTGGCATGCCGCGGTCGTAAGATGGTGCCGTATGAGGGAGATCCTCGGTGAGGGCATACATCACGTCATGTCATATTGCATTAACAACAATATTAGGATTATTTGATTTACTGCTTTACTATTATCACATGATTGATTTGAGAACATGCTAATCCTTGCTCTATTATTCCACTGAGTTAGCTACTCACTCCCACGTTACAGGACGGTGTTCCTGGACACCCACCAAACTCTTTTGTGATTGCAGATGATGGTGCAGCCTGTGAGGTGGAGCCAGACTTGATGATGAGGAGGAGGATCCCTCCTTTATGCGTGTTCTGATTGACGGGATTGTAGGGAGGTTGATTAGATACCTTGACACTTGTCATTTTATATTTTCAGAGCACTCATGTATATTCTTTTTGTTTACTTTTGGAGTATACATGTATATGTTTAACCTGGTAACATGTTCATACTCAAGAGACACACAACAGTTTATATATGTTATATATACTATCACAGTCTTCCGCTGGTTAATTTAACTGTCTCTGGAGTATGATATGCTGTTCTGGCGTAATCTCACTCATGTTTAATACATTATCACAGACAACATTCAATCATACATATGTATGTTGCATAAATAACATTTTGGAACTCGGGAGTTGGGTTTTTGCTCGACCCCCCGATTTTCGGGATGTTACAATAGCGTCATTGATTCTACAAGTTTTGGGTCTTACAGAACGTATTTAAAGTGTTCAGGGACAATTTCACAGCTACTCTAGCGTAGCGCTAGCTAACTTACGCTTAATTTCAAAAGGAATTAATCCTAAGTGATTTCTTTGGCTTTGGAATTGGGTTCTGAGAAGTTACCAAGGTGTTATGGTTGACCCATTGCCTAAAGACGTCTAATCCCAGGTTGGTAAAAATCTGGGGTGTTATAATCTACCCCCCTTAAAATAAAATTTCATCCCCAAAATTGGCTAAGGGTAATGAGTCCCTAGAGAGACTTTAGTATTGGCATTCTAAGGAAGGTTCAGATCCTGTTTAGTGACCTAACCTTACGTATAACCTAAATCAACTGTTTCGATCCTGGGCCAGTGGGGAAGGGGCTAACCACGCTTCCGCTGCACCACTCTGATCTAACGGTTGCATTGGCTGACCTAACTAGATTGGACTCAAAATGTTCTACCCTCCTTCAAACTTAGTTCTACTTAAGGTTCAAGAATCTATGTATCGATCCGCATATTGGAACAAGGTGCACCTTAGGAGTTATCCTTGACATAAAATGGGGAAATAACCTCTCACTACATTGGTCTTCCTTTGTTAGTGATGCGTTATATGGCATTGGTACTTATGGTTGTAGAAATAAGCCTACTCTCTATTGGCTAGATGTCCTCAACATTTTCCAAAGGCAAAGCAATAACTTTTGGTTGTATGTGGTCGAGCCAACACGGAAGAAAAGTTATGTAATGGGTCTGAGCCGGATACATAAACCTTCTGCCCCGCGATGACAGAAAATTTGTTGTATCAGTCCTCAATCCTAGTCGATGCCGATCTTCTGCTTGATCAGAGCATTGGATTCATTGGTAACTACTAGGATTCTGAAGTCGATTCAAACCGCGAATACATCGCTAATATACAATTCCTTTACTCTGCGTTTCCGATTGCAATAAATCCTTGGGAAGGTAATTCTAAGGGAAATTCTAAGGGGCGTGCTGGTTTATTCTAAATTCAATCTAAGGGATTTATAAGTTTTTCCTGAGAGTGAATGGTTCTAAGTTAAAACAACTTTCCTAAGGGTTATAACAGAAGTCTATAAGTATGAAGGGGATCAAGCAAAAGAATGAGGTTCTACTCCAACCAAATCTAATCTATTCCTTAACATATACAGGCTTTACACTACTTAAGGTAACTAGTAGACTAGTCTGTAACTCACTAGCTGTAATCCAAAGCCTATACTTATACGTTAGATGGTTTCATACCATTTCTACTACAGAGATTGTTCTATGGCTTAGGGTCAAGATTGTTTAAGGGTTCTTATATCGTCAGATCTTTCATATCTAGGAATACTAACTCTAGGTCCAACACTCTAGATGTCCTAGCACTAGATGGTTGTTACTAAGCTACTGCGTTTGGTCTCGCCCGTTGGTAGTAGATTAGAGGTCAAGAAGATGGCTAAAACTAGCTCTAATGAGCCATAGAAATTGAGGGAAATGGGGAGAAATGGCTGCCTAATTTGACTGAAACGAATCTAGGCTCTGTAGAGGGATGAATCAAGCTCCCAAAGGCTGGATTTTCAAAGAGAGAAGAGAACCATAAGTGGGAATGGATCTCACCCGACTTTCAACCTCGAATGGAGGTTGTAGGAGCTTCAAACGACGAAAATGGAGAGGAAGGAGTGCACCAACAGCTGTGGAAGGTGGGTTGGCGATTATGGCCGGAAATGAGAATGAGGGCGATTTAAAGTGGGTTTTGAAAGAGGGGGCAGCAAAAACTTGAAAAGGGTGAGCTTGGAGACATTTTTTGTGAAGGAGGTGGTACTTTTAGGGGGTTTTAAGGTATGAACCACCTATGGGAGGGGTGCCCTAACCCTTTTAGGGCATCGGCCAGACGCACGGCCCGAGTGGGGCCCACCGGTCGGCGATGCCATCGCCTGCCAAGTTGTAATCCGGCCACGCCGACCATATGGGCCGGGTTCCTCCTGCCCTAAGGACCCCAAATATGTGTGGGACCCACCCTGGTTCATTGTACTTTAGCCTAGATAGGCCCAAAACTCTATTTAGGGCGTTCCGGGGCCAGTTTGTAAACCAGAATAAGTTTATGCATCATGTAGCATATGAGTTTGGGATAGGAGAAGCTAATCCATCCAATTAACTGATTTTTTACAAGATATTCCATAATTGGAATGGCCAAAAGTCTACTTCTTACCTATATTTACCATTTATAGTAAATTTTTGTCTAAGTATGATTTTCTATCTTTTACACATTAAGATTTATGCCTAGTGTGAAAAGACTTAGAAAAAGTTAAAGAATGGGGTGGTAAGAGGAAGGATTCTGAAGGAATTGGAGAAAACGGGGTTTTTAAGCCCTGAGATTGAATATAAGGGTCGTGGTTACCCCACAACCCATGGACATGCATTTTAGGGTTTGGAATTCTCCTAAGATCATTTTAAACTCACCTACTAACAACCTAGAGGCTACTTAGGTCGCTTCACGAGACCATAGATACGTCATGGACTCGATCAAAATGATCGATTTGAGTAGACTTCGCCTATTGGTGAAACTGAAGTCCTACGAGTGTTTCTAGATTTTTCTCGCACCCACCTAAGTCAAAGGGGCAACAGCGTACATCCCGTGGCCATAACCCAGGTCCAGTTTAATCTCAATCATGCTCTGATATCATCTGTAACATCCTAAAAATCGGAGGTCGGGTAGAAACCCAACTCCCGAGTTCCAGAACATCACTTATGCAACATTGTAACACCTTGAAAATTGGGGGTCATGTATAAACTCAACTCCCGAGTTCCAGACCGTCACTTACGCAAAAAAAATGATTATAATTCAATGTTGTCTGAGTTAAAGCATTCACATGAGTAAAAGTATACCAAAAATGCAATTCATACTCCAGATCCAGTGATAAAAGCAAGCGGAAGACTAAAGAATATATATATCACTGTATGGAAAACAAAGTAGATCTCGACTGTCTCCAAAGTATGAATACATCTCTGAGTCTCATATACATGTAAATAAGCAAAATCAAAATGTCAAAATAGTCCCACTGAGAAGTCCCGTCAATCTAGGCCACCCAAGCAAAGCCGTCGTGGTACTGCATATATGAGAACTCATCCTGGTCTTCATCATAGTCCGGTTCTGCCTCCTGAATCGCCGCCTCACCTGCATCTAAGACAGGGTCTGGTGGGTGTTGCAAACACCATCCCGTAACGTGGGAGTGAGTAGCTAACTCAGTGGAATAATAGAGTAAGGATTAACATGTTCTCAAATCAATCATGTGATAATAGTAAAGCGGTAAATCAAACAATCCTAATACTGTTGTTAATGCAATATGACATGACATGATGGATGCCCTCACCGACGATCTCCCTCATACGGCACCATCTTACGCCCGCGGCATGATTTCATCCCACAGTGCTCCACATCTTCCAGGCACATGCAATGTGATGGTGATATGATTACCGAGTTGTTATTAGTCCATTCAAACAGCAATATTGGGAAACTAAGGTACTTCCCTTATATCAATCCCAAAACAGATCCAGTCTAGGGTCGTCACTCCTAGTAATCTCATACGATGTATATTTTGTAGGTCGCTGCAAGGGCTGCCAAGGCTGTTGCTCGCACTCGTTGCACCGCTCCCCCATCACCTTATCAATACAGGCCTACTGTACTCTCACTGCTATGAAAGGGTCGTCACCTCCCGTAGACTTAGAATACTCTCGCGGTCACTACAAAGGACTCGTCGCCTAATCGGTGTAGGCCGACAGTAAGAATATAGTGTCCCATACCACCATACTCTGCTCACGAGTCATTGGTGCTCACTGGTCACTACGGGGAGGTTTGTGGCCCCAGCGTAGGCCGACAGCTCGACCACGGTGTCCCATACCACCATGCCCGGCTCATGAGTCTTTGTGGATCAAGGTACCATGGTTGACAGGGTTTACAATGGTAAGTTCAGTACCCTAGGTTTAAGCAGTTATGACTCATACAGGGTGAACATACAATGGCCAGTCGGGTTACTTGACGGGCTCGACTAGCACGAGTGCATCTCAAGTCGAACGACTTGAAGTGCGTAAAACACCTCGTGTGGCCTAACCACTGCGGCCAACTCCAAAACACAGCTCACGTTCATCGACGCGTCTCTCGTGGCAAAGATAGGCCAACCACGAATTTGCTCGGTTGCTGACTGCCTGGACTAGGTATAGTCCTAAACAATTATGAATCCACATCAGCAATCAGGTAAGAGTATTGGAAATGAAATACAATAATGTGAGCATGTTAACACATGTTATAACATACAACTTAAGTGAATCATCAAGCACATGCATTTCATACATATAATGAAATCATGCATATAGCTAACAGGTAGGAAATCATTTACATCAGCATATAAATTGAGAATTTAATCTCAAACTAAATCATAACACCATTTAATTCAATACACACTAATACAAGCATTTATACAAACACTTAAACTACACACTTAAGTCTACATATAGTATGTCGACTCAAAGTGTGCATTTAGGCGAATCTCTTCGCCAACCTAATTATGCACGCATTCCTAGTATCCTAATGCGACAAGAAGCCATGTCAATCACCTCAGCAAATTATGGATGAAAAAAGTATTTCCTACAAATGACTAAAATACCCTAAATCTCATATTCTTCGTCTGCTTACGAAACAGGAAACGGACAGCATGTTGTACATGTCAAACGGCGTTGCCGTCGATAATCTACCATTAAACGATATTGAAAGCATTGGAAACAGCCAATCAAAGCGTCTAAAATTTGTACCTTTTCTCCTAGAAGCGTATCAATTCGAACGGAGCGTATACGCTTCGTCTACGGCGAATAGGCAACCTAATATACAAGATCCATGAGCTACTTCGCTATGGAAATGACGGAACCTCAAATCAGTAAGTATTTATGGTATTTGCTTACATAGAATCGCGGCGAAATCGCTGGGAAAGTGATTGAGGCGCGTTGCTTAAGCACGTGGAATACGTGGCACAAGCAGCAGGAAATTCTCTTCCACTCTCTCTCACAAACTCTCACTTTCTCTCTCACTCTTGCTAGGGTTTTTAGCAAATTCGGATGGGTGAGAGGAGTGAGGGTTTAAGCCCCTTTTATAACCCAAAACTTGCCCGAAATAGGCTTAGGAACAATGTTTACTTGATACCTAACCAAATCGGGGCTGTTTCGGACCAAAAAGGTATTTCTGGTGGTCCCCTGGCCGAACGCGATCGGATTTAAGTTCATGCATGTCGGATGTCGTTCACATCCCATTTTCAGACCAGTAGTGTTCGTAGATCGCACGTGGCGGTCCAGTTTCAGTTCAGCGGTCACCGCACGTAGATCAGGTCTACAAGTCTCATGATATGAAATAGAAATTTTTCCTGATTCGAGGGTGTAATTTGGCTGAATTCTGACGGTCAGAATGCTTAATACTGACGTGTCAAGTCGTGTGCCAGATTTGAATTTCAAATTCCAAATCTAACCTTATTCTCACTCTCTTCACTCCAGGCTCAATGAAATAGCCTGTGAATGTCGGTTGGATTTGATTTTTGAAATGATTGTCAAGTCTAGCTAGGCAGTTATAACGGTCTAAGATTGTAGGTATCGGACTTTCGACGCGCGGTCTAGATCCAATACAAAGTTTCAAAGAGGTCCAGAGAACAAACCGGTTTAGAGTTTGATCCGAAGTTTTAGAGTATTATAGCGTCATTGGTTCTACTCGCTTTGGGTCTTGTAGAACATATTTAAAGTGATCAGGGACTATTTCCCAGCTACTCTAGCATTGCGCTAGCTAACTTACACTTATTTTCTAAAGGAATTAATCCTACGCGATTTCTGGTCGAGTTGGTACTCGAGTCCAAGTACGGATTTTTCAGGGCGTTACAATCTACCCCCCTTAACAAATAATTTCATCTTCGAAATTTGTACCTTTTCGTACTCCTCGAGAAGCTGTGGGTAGTTCTTTCTGATCTCGGCTTCTGTCTCCCATGTAGCCTCTTCCTCAGAGTGATGCGTCCATAATATCTTCACAAGAGAAATCACCTTGCTACGCAATACCTGCTCCTTCCTGTCTAGGATACGCGTCGGTCGCAGGATATATGTAACATCCTCTCCTAACTGCACCTGCTCCCATCTGATGATATGGGAAGGATCAGAAACGTACTTCTTCAGCATAGAAATATGAAATACGTTGTGAACGCTCGCTAGAGGCGTGGGTAAAGCCAAACGATATGCCACTGCTCCCACACGATCGAGGATCTGGAATGGACCAATGAATCGCGGTGCTAGCTTCCCCTTCTTCTCGAACCGAAGGACTCCCTTCATAGGGGAAACTCGTAAAAATACATGATCCCCAACTTTGAACTCTAGCATAACTCTTCTGTCTGCTCTGCGTTGTGAGAAGCCGATGTCTAATAATATCAATCTTCTCCGACGTCGCCTGCACTAACTCTGGGCCAATCAAGCTACACTCACCGACCTCTGCCTAGTAATGCGGTGCGCGACAAGGTCGCCCATACAACGCCTCGTAAGGTGTCATACTGATACTCGCCCAGAAACTGTTGTTGTACGCGAACTCTACATATGCAAGACAGTCATCCCAACTGTCCTTGAAGTCCAATGCGTAAGCTCGCAACATATATTCTAAGATCTGGTTCACCCACTCTGTTTGTCCGTCTGTCTGTGGGTGGAAGGCAGTACAGAACTTCAACTTTACACCCATAGCCTCCTGAATGCGAGTCCAGAAAATAGAAGTGAACCGCGTGTCTCTGTCCGACACTATCTCCAACGGAACCCCATGCAGACGCACGATCTCTCTGATGTATAGTCTAGCCAGTTCGTCTGCAGAGTTCGTGACTCTGATCGGTAGGAAGTGCGCCGACTTCGTCAGACGGTCGACGATCACCCATATGGAATCATGTCCCTTCCTCGTCTTCGACAGCCCTGAAACGAAATCCATGGAAATGAAGTCTCACTTCCACTCTGCGATCGGCATAGGCTGCAAGAGTCCAGGTGGTCGGCAATGCTCTGCCTTCACCTGCTGGCAAGTAAGACAACGGGACACGAACTCTGCTACGTGGGTCTTCATACCTTCCCACCAATAGGTCCTCTTCACGTCGCGATACATCTTCGTACTGCCTGGATGCATCGCGAGTCTGGTACAATGCGCTGCCTCGAGAATCTCTCGTCTCAAGTCAAGGATATCTGGGACGCATAGGCGGCCACGATAACGTAAGCCCCCATCCATGCCAACTCGGCACTCGGCGTCTGCATCATCACTAGCCTGCTCTCGAAGCTCAGTCAGATGCACATCATCCCTCTGCGCCTCGATGACCCGGTCATCGATCTGAGATTGCACCTGCACATATGTGATGAACTCATACGGCTCCTCTACAGTGAGTTTCTACTCAAAGTCTCGCAAAAACTCAACCATATCCCACTCAGCAACCATCAGCGGAGCCGTAAACTCTATCGCCTTCTTACGGCTCAACGCGTCAGCCACAAGGTTCGCCTTCCCAAGATGGTAAGAGACTTCGAATTTAAAGTCCTTCAAAGTCTCCATCCATCGCCGCTGCCTCATATTCAAGTCTCGCTGCGTGAATATGTACTTGAGGCTCTTATGGTCACAAAAGAGCTCGAACTCCTCTCCATAGAGGTAATGTCTCCAGAGTCTCACTGCGAATATGACAGCTGCTAACTCTAGGTCGTGTGTAGGGTAACTCTCCTCGTGCTTCCTTAATTGTCTCGAGGCATACGAAATTACCCTGTCCTTCTGCATAAGGACACAACCCAGACCAACGCTAGACGCGTCAGTGTATATAGTGTACCTAACCCCTTGCTCTGGCAATACTAGCACAGGGGCGGACGTAAGCCTGTCCTTCAGCTCCTGAAAAGCTGACTCTGCCTTGTCATTCCAGGCGAACTTCACGTCCTTCCGTGTCAACTGAGATAAAGGTCTCGCGATCTTCGAGAAATCCCAAAGGAAGCGTCGATAATAGCCAGCGAGACCCAAGAAACTCCTTACCTCAGTGACAGAATCAGGCTGCTCCCAGTCTTGAACTATAGCTACCTTAGACAGGTCAACTACCATGCCATCCTTAGACACCACGTGTCCCAGGAACTTCACTTCCTGCTTCCAGAAGTCGCACTTCTTGTACTGTGCGAACAACTGATGTTGTCTGAGTGTATCCAGGACCAAGCGCAAGTGCTCCTCATGCTCCTCTCGACTCCTGGAGTATACCAAAATGTCGTCAATGAACACAACGATGAATCGATAGAGGAAAGGCCGAAATACCCGGTTCATCAGATCCATGAACACGGCTGGTGCATTCGTGAGACCGAACGACATCACAAGGAACTCGTAGTGGCCAAAGCTAGTCCTGAATGCTGTCTTCTGCACGTCCTCATCCCTGACGCGCAACTGATGATATCCTGACTGAAGATCAATCTTCGAGAAGTATTGCGCTCCTCTCAACTAATCAAACAAGTCATCGATCCTGGGTAAAGGGTACTTGTTCTTCACCGTGATCTGGTTCAGCCTGTGATAATCAATACACAATCGCATCGAACCATCCTTCTTCCTTACAAACAGGACTGGTGCTCCCTAAGGAGACACACTAGGTCGTATAAGGCCAAGCTCCAACAAACCGTCAATCTGCGTCCTCAACTCCTTCATCTCACACGGTGCCATGCGATACGTCGGCAGTGAGACAGGCATGGAACCAGGCACCAGATCGATAGTGAAATCAATCTCTCGTCGAGGCGGCAAACCAGGGATCTTCCTGAACAGATCCCTAAAATCACAAACGACTGGCGTATACTCAAGCATCTGGGCACCAGCGTCCCGTAGTAAAGTAGCATAGCTAAGTATGTGGAAGGGGAGATTTACCCGCACTGGGAATGTAAAGGATGCGCCCTCTGGCTCGTAGGCAGTCACTATACGAGTCTCGCAGTCAATCTCGGCCCTCGCTGTAGTCAACCAGTCCATGCCAAGAATGACATCGAGATAAACAAGAGAGGGGTCGACGACAAGATCAAGAGCCATCGTCTTGCCCCTAAGATCCACCAAACAACCCTCACACATCAGGGTGACATCTGTAAAGGACCCGTGAGCTGTATAAACTCGCACCCCATCCATCCTAATAGTCGGTAGCCCAATGCGCCTGACTATGGCATGTGATATCAATGAAATCATGGATCCTGTGTCCACCATCACAAGAATAGGAATACCTCCGATGTGGGCAGTGACATCAAAGGTCGAATGCTGAGAAGTCTCTGTCGCAGCTGCCTCATCTGTCAAGGCATACACCCGTGCCTGCTGTGGCCGGTTCAGCTGCTGTGCCGTGGGCAGTAGAGGCGGCCTGAACTGAGATACCGGAGGTCTGAAGGAAGGGTGCACAGGAGACAACCGTAAAGACGGTGCTGATATAGCCTGTGGGCGTGTACAGTCGATCTTCTGCGGTGGCGAGAACACACTGTCCCGCATCCGAGCAAAATAACTCTGTGCTAAATGGACCGACCTCCCACAATAAGTACATGATAACTCAGGGCACCGCAACGGTGCTACTGACGCTGTAGCCCTAGAAGGAGGGTCGGTGTGAGGCCTCTTGCCCGTAAAGGGCCTGTCCTACAACTCTGGTCGTGGCCTAGGAGCAATAGGGCCACGAGATCGCGTAAGTCGATCCACATCGTGCTCTGCCCTCATAGACATGTGAATCAGCTCTGCATAGGAGGGAATGCTCACGCAGCACATCTTCTACCGAATATCTGGTCGCAAACCCTCAGAAAAGCACCGTATGCGCATCTGAACAATGCAGCATCCGTAGTATCTTCGACACACGGTCAAGCCAATACTCGACCTCCTCGGGTCTATGAGAACCCGTAAAAGTGGGAGGCCGTAAGCGCTGGAATTGCTGTAGCAAGCCCCGTGTGTCTGCGGTATTCCCCGCAGGGTAAGCAGGTGGTACAGGATGAACCATGCCCTCATCCTGAGCATATGTATCGGCATCCTCAGCTAGATGCGCAGGTGGTGCAGGTGGAGGCACACTCTCACCCTGGGCTAGAGCCCCCACTATAGTAGTCAGGAGCTGCTGCTGCTGCTGCATCATAGCCATCATCTGCCCAAATCTATCTGGAGGTGGAGCAGGCTGTGGCATGTACTGCGTTGAAGAAGACGCACGGTACTGCTCTCTGACGGGCGGTGTGAAAGGTGGTTGTCCAACTGCAGGACCAGTAGTAGGCTGAGACCCACGTGCTATCTCAGGAATCGGGCCCACAGCAGGGTCCGCATGAGCATCAGACTGCAAAGGAGCCTGATCCATAGGCTCACCCAATGTAAGCCGAGTTGTGCTCCATGTAGCCTTCGGCGGTATTCCCTATATTCAAAATAGGGCGTAACCTTGTCAGTCTCAATAGCACAAACACACCACAATCATTCACATAAAGAGTCAAAGGCATTCCATGCATTCCATTTAATCAAAATTATCACAATACAAGGGATATCTCCTTACAAGCATCATGATAAGAAGTACATGGGAACTAAGACAGTTAAATTTACAACAGCAACATAAGTAAACTACTAGCCTTAATAGGCTTATACAACATAAAGTAGGAAATGACTAACTGCTACCAACAACATCTAAGATCTCATCGCTAGTCTGAGTCGGGTGACAGAGGAGGAGCACCCTTATCCTGCAAGCAGCACAGGATCACCTTCAAGGTGCGAGTCACCTTTCTGAATTTTCTCTTCATAACGGCCTTGGTATCCTTGACCTCAGTCCGAAGTTTCTTAACTTCCCTTCGCAAGGCGACCTGGCTCTCCTCAATTCGGGCAATGCGATCATCACCAATAGCCTGAGCAGAAGGAGGAGGGCTCTCATCTGTATCCTGAGCCTCCTCTTCTACCTCTTCCTGGACTTCTTCCTCAACTTCTGCTCCAGGTTCTCCCTCACTTGGATCCTCTTCATCATCAAAATCGTCCTCGCTATCCTCCTCAAGCTGAGTCTCACGGTACTGAGACCCGATCTTCATCTTGACCATGGTAGACTCATCAATGCAGTGAATCGGAACTGGTAACTCCGGCCCAAGTCTGTAAGCAAACTCAAGCACGATCTTGCATATAAGTCGGCCAAAAGGATGCGACTCAGACGTTCTTCTTGATTTCGCTATGAGGATAATCTGTCACAAGACGAAAGTGGCCATAAACACATTTTCTCCCTGGGCCACCTGATACAAGAAATCAACCATAAGGCACGTACACTCAATGCGATTTGTCGACCTGGGATACATGTTGAACGTGCAAATGTGGTGCAGTAGGCGCAAATTATCAGACATATGAGACACCTTGAGGCTATTGTTAGGCTACCATGGAACCAGTCTACCACATAAAAACCTGGTACGGTGATCTCGCTCACACCTACTCCTCAAATTCTTCATACTGCGATGAACATCACCAAGGGGCACGTTCAGAAGTCGCACTATCAACCGAACATCGATCGTAGCCATCTGGTCTCTACCAAAAGGAATCTTAAACTGCATGGCTCCAATGTAGGACTCTTGATATGAGCGTAGAAGGCACGAACGGTGCTCACATTAGCACGAGAACGAGCTTCAAATAGCGGACCCAATGTGCAGCTTCAATGCGCTCGAATAATAGGAATTCGCCAAAGAGTCGTCCTTCCACGTCCGCCTCAAATAACACCTTACGGTCAGTGTATTCACCGTGAGGCATTTCTGCTAATATCACTCGCCCAAGTTGAGTATGGGGATCCAAATCCCGCTTTGTATGGAACTTTCGGGCTGTGCTTGGACTTATGGCGGTGCTTGAGCTAGCGACGCCACCCCTCGGTCTTCTTGATTGCGCAGGGTGACTAGGCCCAGCTCATCCACTGCAGTCTTTCTCTTTTCCATCAAAGAGAGGATGGTGGAGAAAGATAAAAGACCCAAAATGGCATCAATAAAAGCCATGAAAAATGGAGGAAATGTAGAGAAAGGGCTGCCCAAACTGAAAAAAGGAGATCTAGGTGTTATAGAGGGATGCTTCAAGCTCCCCTAGGATGGATTTTCAAAAAGAAAAAAGAAGGAAAAAAGAAAATGGAGCTCCACACGATTTCAGCACGTTTTGGGGGTTGTAGGAGCTCCAACGGATGAGATCGGAGAGGGAAAGGATTGCTAATCACGTTGGAGGTATGGGATGGGGTCATTTTTAGCCATGAGAGGATTTGGGAGTGATTTGGGGTCACGATTTGAGATAGGGCAGCAAGAAAACGTGAGAAGGAGCTTGGGAAGGGGCTGTTTGTGAAGGAAGTACCCCATTTAGGGGTTTTCTAAGGACAGACCACATGTGGGAGGGGCGTACTAGCCAAAACAGCACGTGCGCTCGAGTTTCACATCAAGTGGGCCCCACCGGACGGCAATGCATTGCCGGATCGGCGATGGCATCACCGGCCATCTCGCAAGGTGGCTGGTGGGACCACATGGGTCAGGTCCCCCTGGCCTAGGGACCTCAAAAATATATGGGCCCCACCTTAGTTCATTCTAGATTGGCCTAGGGAGGCCCAAACATGCATTCGAGGCTTTCCGAGGCCAATCTGTAAACCTGAATGCATTCCCCTATCATGCATCATATGATTTTAGGGTAGAAGGAGCTAATACATCCATCTAGTCCATTAGTTGCTAAAGATTGTAAACTTAGAATGGCCAAATGGCCAGTTTTCATGAAATTCTACTATTCACTATAAAATTTTATCTAAGTATGATTTTATTTCATTTTCACATTAGGATCAATGCCTAACATGAAAAGAATAAGAAAGAATTGAAGAATGGAGTGGTGAGAGGAAGAATTTTAAAGAATTTAGGTGAAACGGGATTTTTAAGCCCTAGCGATTGAATGTAAGGGTTGTGGTTGTCCCACAGCCCAAGGATTTATATTTACAGGTTTAGAACCATTCAAAGAATGTCTCAACCCACCTACCTACAACCTACGAGCTACTTAGGTCACTTCACGTGACCCTATATGCGTTATGGACTCGATCGCGCGATCGATTCGAATAGACTTCGCCTATTGGCGAATCTACTATCCTATAAGTGTTTCTAGACCTTTCTCGCACCCACCTAAGTCAAAGGAATCGACAGCGAACATCGCGTGACCATAACCCAGGCCCGGTATAATCTCATTCATGCTCTGATACCAACTTGTAACACCCTGAAAATCGGGAGTCGTGTATAAACTCAACTCCCGAGTTCCAGACCGTCACTTATGTAACAAAATTGATTATGATTCAATGTTGTCTGAGTTAAAGCATTCACATGAGTAAAAGTATACCAAAACTGCAATTCATACTCTAGATCCAGTGATAAAAGCAAGCGGAAGACTAAAGAATATATATATCACTGTATGGAAAACAAAGTAGATCTCGACTGTCTCCAAAGTATGAATACATCTCTGAGTCTCATATATATGTAAATAAAGAAAATCAAAATGTCAAAATAGTCCCACTGAGAAGTCCCGTCAATCTGGCCACCTAAGCAAAGCCGTCGTGGTACTGCATATATGAGGTCTCGTCCTGGTCCTCATCATAGTCCGGCTCTACCTCCTGAATCACCGCCTCACCTGCATCTAAGACAGGGTCTGGTGGGTGTTGCAAACACCATCCCGTAACGTGGGAGTGAGTAGCTAACTCAGTGGAATAATAGAGCAAGGATTAACATGTTCTCAAATCAATCATGTGATAATAGTAAAGCGGTAAATCAAACAATCCTAATACTGTTGTTAATGCAATATGACATGACATGATGGATGCCCTCACCGACGATCTCCCTCATACGGAACCATCTTACGCCCGCGGCATGCTTTCATCCCACAGTGCTCCACACTTCCAGGCACATGCAATGTGATGGTGAAATGATTACCGAGTTGTTATTAGTCCATTCAAACAGCAATATTGGGAAACTAAGGTACTTCCCTTATATCAATCCCAACACAGATCCTGTCTAGGGCCGTCACTCCTAGTAATCTCATATGATGTATATTTTGTAGGTCCCCGCAAGGGCTGTCAGGGCTGTTACTCGCACTCGTTGCACCGCTCCCCCATCACCTTATCAATACAGGCCTACTGTACTCTCACTGCTACGGAAGGGTCGTCGCCTCCAGTAGACTCAGAATACGCTCGCGGTCACTACAAATGACACGTCGCCTGATCAGTGTAGTCTGACAGTAAGAATATAGTATCCCATACCACCATAATCTGCTCACAAGTCATAGGTGCTCATTGGTCACTACGGGGAGGTTTGTGGCCCCAGCGTAGGCCGATAGCTCGACCACGGTGTCCCATACCACCATGCCCGGCTCATGAGTCTTTGTGGATCAAGGTACCATGGTTGACAGGATTTACAATGGTAAGTTCAGTACCCTAGGTTCAAGTAGTTATGACTCATACAGGGTGAACATACAATGGCCAGTCGGGTTACTTGATGGGCTCGACTAGCACGAGCGCATCTCAAGTCGAATGACATGAAGTGCGTAAAACACCTCGTGTGGCCTAACCACTGCCGCCAACTCCAAAACACGACTCGCGTTCATCGACGCGTCGCTCGTGGCAAAGATAGGCCAACCACGAACTTGCTCGGTTACCGACTGCCTGGACTAGGTATAGTCCCAAACAATTATGAATCCACATCAGCAATCACGTAAGAGTATTGAAAATGAAATACAACAATGTGAGCATGTTAACACATGTTATAACATACAACTTAAGTGAATCATCAAGCACATGCATTTCATACATATAATGAAATCATGCATATAGCTAACATGTAGGAAATCATTTACATCAGCATATAAATTGAGAATTTAATCTTAAACTAAATCATAACACCATTTAATTCAATACAGACTAATACAAGCATTTATACAAATACTTAAACTACACACTTAAGTCTACATATAGTATGTCGACTCAAAGTGCGCATTTAGGCGAATCTCTTTGCCAAACTAATTATGCACGCATTCCTAGTATCCTAATGTGACAAGAAGCCATGTCAATCACCTCAGCAAATTATGGATGAAAACAGTATTTACTACAAATGACTAAAATACCCTAAATCTCATATTCTTCGTCTGCTTACGAAACAGGAAACGGACAGCATGTTGTACATGTCAAACGGTGTTGCCGTCGATAATCTACTATTAAACGATATTGAAAGCATTGGAAACAGCCAATCAAAGCGTCTAAAATTTGCACCTTTTCTCCTAGAAGCGTATCAATTCGAACGGAGCGTATACGCTTCGTCTACGGCGAATAGGCAACCTAATACACAGATCCATGAGCTACTTCGCTATGAAAATGAAGGAACCTCAAATCAGAAAGTATTTATGGTATTTGCTTACCTAGAATCAAGGTGAAATCGCCGGAAAAGTGATTGAGGCGCGTTGCTTAAGCACGTGGAATACGTGGCACAAGCAGCAGGAAATTCTCTTCCACTCTCTCTCACAAACTCTCACTTCTCTCTCACTCTTGCTAGGGTTTTTAGCAAATTCGGATGGGTGAGAGGAGTGAGGGTTTAAGCCCCTTTTATAACCCAAAACTTGCCCGAAATAGGCTTAGGAACAATGTTTACTTGATACTTAACCAAATCGAGGCTGTTTCGGACCAAAAAGGCATTTCTGGTGGTCCCCTGGCCGAACGCGATCGGACTTAAGTTCATGCATGTTGGATGTCGCTCACATCCCATTTTCAGACCAGTAGTGTTCGTAGATCGCACGTGGCGGTCCAGTTTCAGTTCAGCGGTCACCGCACGTAGATCAGGTCTACAAGTCTCATGATATGAAATAGAAATTTTTCCTGATCCGAGGGTGTAATTTGGCTGAATTCTGACGGTCAGAACGCTTAATACTGACGCGTCAAGTCGTGTGCCAGATTTGAATTTCAAATTCCAAATCTAACCCTATTGTCACTCTCTTCACTCCAGGCTCAATGAAATAGCCTGTGAATGTCGGTTGAACTTCATTTTCAAAAATGATTGTCAAGTCCAGCTAGGTTATAACGGTCTAAGATTGTAGGTATCGGACTTTTGACGCGCGGTCTAGATCCAATACAAAGTTTCAAAGAGGTCCAGAGAACAAACCGGTTTAGAGTTTGATCCGAGGTTTTAAAGTATTATAGCATCATTGGTTCTACTCGCTTTGGGTCTTGTAGAATGTATTTAAAGTGATCAGGGACTATTTTCCAGCTACTCTAGCATTGCGCTAGCTAACTTACACTTATTTTCTAAAGGAATTAATCCTACGTGATTTCTGGTCGAGTTGGTACTCGAGTCCAAGTACAGATTTTTTCAGGGCGTTACAAACATAGATAATGATAAATGCATGTTATCTGTAGAATGGCATTAAACAAGATTAAGACTAAGCCAAAACAACATATCATACTCCAGAGACAGTTAAATTAGCAAACGGAAGACTGATAAATACATAAAATATATAATTGATTATAAGTCTCCAGAGTGTGAACATGTTACCAGGTTAATCATATACATGTATACTCCAAAAATGGAAAGAAAAGAATATACATAGGTGCTCCAAAAATATAAAATGACAAGTGTCCAGACATCTACTCAACCTCCCTGTAATCCCCTCGATCAGAACCCAGAGGAGAAGTCCTCCTCAACATCATACAAGTCCAGCTCCGCTTCTCAAGCAGCGTCATCGTCTGCAACTAAAATAGGGACTGGTGGGTGTTCGAAACACCGTCCCGCAACGTGGGAGTGAGTGATCAACTCAATGGAATCATAAAGCAAAGATTAACATGTTCTCAAATCAATCACGCGATAATAGTAAAGCAATAAATCAAACATTCCTAGATACTATTATTAATGTATGCATGAAATGACATGATGGATGTCCTCAATGACATGCTCTCTCATGTGGCACCATCTGCGTCTACGGCATGCTTTTTTCCCACAGTGCTCCACATCTTCCAGGCACATGCAATGCGATATGGATAATGATTACCGAGTTGTTATTAGTCCTTTTCATACAGCAGGATTGGAAAACTAAGGTACCTTTCTTATATCAATCCCAACACAGATCCTATCTAGGGTCGTCACTCCTAGTAATCTCATACGATGTTATATTTGTAGGTCGCTGTAACGGCTGTCAGGGCCGTTGCTCGCACTCGTTGCACCGCTCCCCCATCACCTTATCAATATAGGCCTACTTGTACTCTTATCGCTACAGAAGGGTCGTCGCCTCCCGTAGACTCAGAATACTCTCGAGGTCACTACAAAGGGCTGTCAGGGCTATTGCTCGCACTCGTTGCTCCACTCCCCCATCACCTTATCAGTGTAGGCCGACAGCAAGAATATAGTGTCCCATACCACCATAATCTGCTCACGAGTCTGGGTGCTCACTAGTCACTACGGGGAGGTTTGTGGCCCCAGCGTAGGCCGATAGCTCGACCACGGTGTCCCATACCACCATACGCGGCTCATGAGTCTTTATGGATCAAGGTACCATGGTTAACAGGGTTTCCAATGGTAAGTTCAGTACCCTAGGTTCAAGCAGTTATGACTCATACATGGTGAACATACAATGGCCAGTCGGGTTACTTGACGGGTCCGACTAGCACGAGCGCACATTGAATCGACGACATGAAGTGCACAAGCACTTCGTGTGGCCTAACCACTGCCGATGACTCTAGTACTACTCGGGTTCGTCATACACATTCTTCGTGGTGAATAGGATCCAACCACGAATTCTAATCTGTTACCGACTGCCTGGACTAAAGCATAGCCCCAAACACATGTAAACAACATCAAAGATCATGTGAGAGTAATAGAAATGAAATACGGGCAATCCAAGCATGTTATCAACATATTATACATACAACGTAAATAATCATCCAAACACATGGATTCTATACCTATAAGGGAATCAATTCGATTATAACATGGAGGAAATCATATACATGATCATATTAATTGAGCATTCATTCTCAATTCTAACCTACAACAACATTAGCTCAATACTTACTAATATAATCATTTCTGCAAGCACTCAGACTACACAACTCCAACGTACTCAACGTATGTTGATTTCAACATATAATATGACAAATCCTTATATCAAGGAGATGTCTAATACACAACAACCATGTTCTTACATTCAAAATATATAGCAGGCATAAATCATATTGATTTGGGCATTTCAACAAACACTTAGTCTACACATATTAGTCCACATAGCATATGTCGGCCAATATGTGCGTTAGGACGAATCTCTTCGCCAAACAGATCATACACGTATTCCTAAGATCATAACATGATAAAATCACATGGCAATCATTTCCGCAAAATATAGACGTATACTGTATTTTCTATAAATGACTAAAATACCCTAAATCTCATATTTACCGTACGTTTACGAAACGAAAAATGGACAGCATGCTGTACATGTCAAACGGCGTTGCCGTCGATAAACTACTATTAAACGACATTGAAAGCTTTGAAATCAGCCAATCAAGGCGTCTAAAATCCGCACCTTTTTCCCTAGACGTGTATCGTTTCAAACAGAACGTATACGCTTCTTCAACGGCATACAGGTGACCTAATGCACAAGATACATAAGCTACTTTGCTATTGGATCGAAGGAATCCCAAAACAAAAAGTGGTTAGGGGTTTTCTTACCTAGAAGTGCGTTGAAATCACCGGGAAAGTGATTTGAATGCATTGCTTTGGCACGTGTAAAAGCTGGTGCAAGTGGCGGGAAATCTCTCCCACAACTCTCTCACAATCTCTCACTTTTTCTCTCTCTCTCTTTCTAGGGTTTAATCCAAATTCGGATGGGAGAGATATGAGGGAGTTTCAAGCCCTTATATAGGCTAAAACTTCACTGAAACAGACTTGGGACAAAGGTATACTCGAGTTCTAACCAAATCGAGGCTGTTCCAATCCAAAAGAGCATTTCGGGAGGTCCCCCGGCCGAACGCGGTTGGACTTAAGCTCATGCATACTGGATCTAGCACACATCAAGTTTTCAGAACGGCAGAGTTCATAGATCGCACGTGGCGGTCCAGTTTTAGTTCAGCGGTCATCGTACCTAAATCAGGTCTACAAGTCTCATGATATGAAAGAGAAATTTTTTCTAATCCGAGGGTGTAATTTGGCTAAATTCTGATGGTCAGAACGCTTAATAATAACGCGCCAAGTCACATGCCAGATTTGGATTAAAATTTCCAAATCTAACCCATTTCTCACTCTCTTCACTCTAGGCTCAATGAAATAGCCTCTGAACGTCGGTTGGGCTTGATTTTCGAAATGATTGTCAAATCCAACTAAGCAGTCATAACGGTCTAAGATTGTAGGTATCAGACTTTCGACACGCGGTCTAGATCCAATACAAAGTTTCAAAGGGTTCCTGAGAGCAAACGGGTTTAGAGTTTAATCCTAGGTTTCAGGGTATTATAGCGTCATTGATTCTACAAGTTTTGGGTCTTGCACACCGTATTTAAAGTGTTCAAGGACAATTTCACAGCTACTCTAGCGTAGCGCTAGCTAACTTACACTTAATTTCAAAAGGAATTAATCCTAAGTGATTTCTTTGGCTTTGGAATTGGGTTTTGAGAGGTTACCAAGGTGTTATGGTTGACCCATTGCCTAAGGACGTCTAATCCCAGGTTGGAAAAAATCTGGGGTGTTACAGTCTGTTTTCCATTTCAAATATGTACGAAGAATATGAGATTTAGGGTATTTTAGATATTTATAGGAAATACTGTATGCGTACGTATTTTGCTGGTATGATTGCCACGAGTATTTACTATGTACCTATACTAGTTATACGTGTATGATCTGTTTGGCGAAGAGATTCGCCCTAATGCACATTTTGGTCGACATATGCTATGTAGACTAATGTGTGTAGACTAAGTGTTTGTTGAAATGCCTAAATCAATATGATTTATGCCTGCCATATGTTTTGAATGTAAAAACATGATTGTTGTGTATTGGATAACTCCTTGATATAAGGATCTGTCATATTATGTGTTGGAATCAACATACGTCAAGTACATTGGAGTTGAGTAGTCTAAGTCAGAGTAAGCAAAAGTACTGACAAGTCCATAATCATTCAAGTACAAGGACATAATAAACCAAATGTCATATGTCGAGGGTGTGATGCAGATCGACTATGCAATGCAAAGCCATAGTAAGCCAAATGTCATATGTAGAGAATGCAATGCAGATCAGCTATACAATGCGGAGCCATAGTAAGCCCAATGTCATATACAAAGGATGCAATGCAAAAGAAATGACGAAGCTGGAGTGTGTAGTCGGGATGATAGCATGTGGTATCGCAAGCTATGGTGTTCTTCACAAGGGACTTCTATCCAAACCAGTCTCATACCTAAATTTGAATAGCTAGACTCAATGTGGTAAACTCCTAATCTCAGGTTGGTCACATACCCAATCGAAATTATGGTCATTATGAAGGTACACATAATGATTTAGTTGTACAACACCAGCTCACGTGAATAGTGAATGAATGAATGAATGAATCAGATGTTGAGTACGCAACTCCTACTCAGTAAGTCCACATATAACCACCACAACACTTCCGATGTGGGACAAGGTTCTGCCTATTGTATGCATAGTATCCTGCCAACCACTGGTAGCTCGCCTAGGTCCTTAGGCCCGCCCACATCAGTATCTGCCCACGTGTGCCTGCCCATGTGTGCAATAATGATGGGGCGTCACAATCTTAGTATCGTACATCTCTGGGATATCACCGAGGTCTAGTACACTCCACACTGGCTGCCACCTCCCTAGCCGTGTAACTAGCAAGAGGAAAAGACCTCACTGTTCGCCTGGTCAGTAGTCTGTCAATACCTACCTGACTCGTCGATAGTAGACCCATTTGTGAAAGGGTCAAACTCAGCCTAGCTTAAAGCCCCCTCACTCGAGCGGATAAGGCCACACCCCCTTCCAATCGAACATGACATAGTGAGAGATGCGGCCTACTGATATTCAGTACTCAGGCACTTATGTATCCACTGGGTCTAGATGTTAAAGCATCCCGTGGCCCCGAGGGTTTAAATATTTTCACCCACGGACATCCAAAGTACCCATATGCTAGAACCAAATATTTTTGGTGTCCTATTTGGTTATCCACGATATGCCTGTGGAGGCCACAACCCTGATGTCGCTAGTAGGGCTCAAAGTGATCATGTCACACAAAATGCGAGATACATGAGTCATACTATTCAATCATGCATCAAACTTGCGCGTACCACACTCATGTGGGGTAACTCCATCTCGCAAGGAGTCCCATAAATATCTCAGCATAATGCTATGATCAATCACATGAACACAAATGATGCATATGGGCATGTATGTTGATGTGATACTAAGCATGTTCTCAATGTGTCCTACTAGATTAAGTACACTAGTATGATTATCAGACAAGGCAAACAATAATGATCCACAATTGGCCTTAACTAGTATATTATTTACAAAGAGTAGGAGTTAAACGGCATGCACCTCCTACGACTGAAGGAGTCCATGTGGTATGTCCCACATTAGACTAACATTAGCTTCCAAGATACTAATACACACACACACACACACACACACACACACACCACGATGGGGTCTACTGGAAGGACGACGGATCTAACCCGTACATCGAGATAGGCTCTATACAACGGATATACTAAATCTAATATTACACATTCTCCTATCTACGGCAAGGGATGATGATATACTCTCCTACAGATAGTGGATGGCTTAGATGATATACTAATGTCACGGGTGGGTCTCACATTCATCCCAAAAAGTTAAATAGATGGTGTGGATGATACATACATAACACCGAGGTTCTAGCAATTAGTTACAAAGATGGGGCACATCTTATGGGGTGAGTTAATCGAGTATACAACACGGTGAGTTAAGAGAATGAGTCTTGGTACCACAAGTGGGCTTCCTCACCCTCTCTATCATGTAATAACTGGGCCTTTCTATGGGGCCTGATATGAATATAAGGTGGGCTATGAATATAAGGTGGGCTATGGTGGGGTCCATACATCTAGGACTATGTGTCCTTTATAAACAGATCGGGTTGCCCGCTCACCATCTATGTGGGACTTAGGTAGACCATATTTCTTATGGAAGGCCCGGCATAACCACAAGATGGGCTCCAAGGTTTGGGTAGTCCTACAGGGTATGGTGAAAAGTATCATTTATCAATGAGGTCTCAATAGTTTGGGTTAGGCCAACACGGTAAGGTGGGAATCACTACATCAATGTGGGCCCAACGGTTTGGGATACCCCAATGAGGTGGATCATGCTAATGTCAATGAGGTCCCAATGAATTGGGATAGCCCAATAAGATGAGATGGATCATACTAATAACGGTGGGGGCACAACGGCCTGGGTTAGCCCATTAAGAGGAGATGAGAATGGGCTAATCAACGGGCCCTAGGGAGGATTACAAAGTGGGTATTTAACCACCATTGCTCTTACAATGTGGACATTTAACCATCATTTCTCCCAAGACATGTCTCATTTAGAACCTATGCTATAATGGGGGCCTATAGTCCTTATTCTAGGTAGGAGATGGATGGGCATCATAAACATTATCACATACATCATGGTGGAATCACACATCACAATTGGGCCTCATCACATAGGCTTTATATGCACCACAATGGGCCTCACACAAGGGCCTCATATACATCATAATGGGCCTCATAAAATAGCCCATGATTTAGGCAAAATGGGAGGATGGTGTGTGTAACACATACATAATAGTGGACCTCATACAAGGGCATCACATACATCATATTGGGCCTCATCACATGGGCCTCATATACACCACATAAGGCCTCATACAAGGGCCTCACATACCTCACATAGGCCTCATATGCACCACAATGGGCCTCACATGAGGGCCTCATATACATCACAACGAGCCTCATAAAACAGCTCATGATCTAGGCATAATGGGAGAATGGTGTGTGTAACACATACATCATAGTGGGCCTCATACAAGGGCATCAAAAACATCATATTGGGCCTCATCACATGGGCCTCATATACACCACATTAGGCTTCATACAAGGGCCTCACATAGCTCACATTGGGCCTCATCACATAGGCCTCATATGCACCACAATTGGCCTTGCATGAGGGCCTCATATGCATCACAATGGGCCTCATAAAATAGCCCATGATCTAGGCACAATGGGAGGATGGTGTGTGTAACGCATACATCATAGTAGGCCTAATACAAGGGCATAACATACATCATATTGGGCCTCATCACATGGGCCTCATATACACCATATTGGACCTCATACAAGGGCATCACATACATCATATTGAGCCTCATCACATGGACTTCATATACATCAAGGTGGGCCTCACAGGCTAGCCCTATGGTCTAGAAAAATAGATGGACAGTGTGCTTACAACACACACATTGAGGTGGGCCTCGTACATCACCAATGGACCACACCAACTGATGGCCAGCGCCGATATACAACGCATACATTATGGTAGATCCCACCATCCCAGGTTGCTGGATGGTGTGGATTAAATACATAACAGTGGGGTCCACAGCCACTAAACGGTTGGATCAAATACATCATGGTGGACCCCCACACAAGTGGATCCCACACCTAAAGGCTAGACAACGTGGATAAAACACTTACATCATGGTGCATCCAACACCATCCCAAACAACTAGACGATATGGATTACATCACATATATCACATGGGCCCCACAGCCGTTGGATGACGTGGGTACAACACGTATGTCACATGGGGTCCACATCTAGGAAATGGACGACATGGACAAAACAGTTACATCGTGTGGGTCCCACCATCCTTTACTGGACGGTGCATAATGCATACATCACAATAGGCCCCACCGTCCAGCCTATCTGGACAGTGTGGATACAATAGATACATCAGGTGGGTCCACACATGTGGCCCACCAACTCTAAATAAAATCTGATATTTGTGTTTTCTCTTCTGTCCAGGCGTGCTGGACGTTCTGCTAATAGATGACTTGGATGAACACATCATCAAGCTGGCCCAGTGTCTAGCAAAATGGACGGACGTTATGGATATGAAACACATTCATCATGGTGTGTCCAGCACCGTCCCAAGCTAGACAGTGTGGACAGCACATACGTCATGCTGGGTCCCACCGTCCAAGGTCTAGACTGTGTGGATGTGCAGATATAGCAGGGTGGGTCCCATGTGGTGGCCCACCATAGTTTTGGATCAATTGATATTTGTATTTTTCCTTCATCCAAGGTTGTCCCAATGGACAGGAAACAAGGTGGGCCCAACACGTGGATGGCGTAGATAACACTCATGCATCATGATGGTGGGCCATCAACAGGGAAAGAGAGAGAGAGAGAGAGAGAGAGAGAGAGAGAGAGTCGAGTGGTGAAGGGAGCTTCGCCACTATGAGCTCCCTTTACAAGATACAAACCATACATCAAATGGGTCCCACCGTGTCCAGCCCTAAACTCAGAAATCGAGCTCATAAAATTTTTGATCACTAAATTCAGCGCTGAAAGCCTCCGTAGTATCCCATTCTCAGCTCCTGACACCCATATGCCAGATTCTAATCTTGGGGTCTTACAAGGAGGATTTTCAGTGTGAATTTTTTTTTGAACGGTTAATCCGTTTAGGCAGTTACACATTTTGTACATGGTATCAATGTATATCGAAGAGACGAACTTGTTCGACATGTCACAGATAATATGGTGCACCAGCTCAATAGTATGAAGGAAAGAATAACAAACTCCAACATCTCTTGTATGTATCCTGAAAAAGTGTAAGTCATATGTATGTGCAAACCACAGCTCGTGAGTCTACTGCATGCCGGGAGTAAAACACGTCTTATCAAGGCACGTATGTTATAAAGACATCCAAAACAACCATAAGCATGTTATCAACCAATCATGTTATCAACTAATCATGTTATCATCGGTGAGTAGGCTATCAATCAAGCATGTTGTATAAATATACAGGTTATCATGAACATGACATCAATAATAGGCATATCATGCAATAAGCGACCATGAACCATTAGAACAACCAATCATCATGAACAAGATAATCAAATTTTATTTTCTACTATGTGGCATATGATGGAAAGGCAATGGCAAGGCTGATGTGTAATTGTTTCGAGTACAAGGGTAAAATAAACTAAATGTTATATGTTAAGGATGCAATGTAATATGCAAATCCTAACAAATCTATGAATATGTGGGATAAGATTCTACCTTCACTGTGTGCATAGTAACCTGCCAACTACTAGTAACTCGCCCAGGCCCACTAGGCCCCACCCACATTAACGTCTGCCCACATGTGACCACAGTGACGGGGCATCACAATATATCATATGCAAAAGAAGTAATGCAGTATGCAATGCAAAAGAACTGACGAAGTTGGAGTGTGTAGTCAAGATGATAGTACGTGGTATCACAAGCTGTGGGGTTCATCACAAGGGACTTCTATCCAAACTAGTCTCATACCTAAATTTGGATAGCTAGACTCAATGTGGTAAACTATTGATCTCAGGTTGGTAGCATGCCCAACTGAAATCCTGGCTATTGTGAAGGTACACATAATAATTTGGTTGCGCACCACCAGCCTGAGTAGATAGTGAATGAATGAATGAATGAGTCAAATGCTGAGTATGTAACCCTGCTCAATAAGTCCACACATTAGTACCGTACATATTTAAGATATCACCAGGGTCTAGTACACTCCACACTAGATTTCCTCCCCAACTGGACACGCAACTATGCAAGTGGAAAAGACCTTACTACCTGTCTGGCCAGTAGTATGCCAATATCTACCCGGCTCGTCAATAGCAGACCCATTTACGAGCTGGTCAGACTCAGCCTAGCTTTACCCTCTACCCTTGAACGGATAAGGTCACACCCCCTTCTAACCGACCACTACACAATGAGAGATGTGGCCTATATGTATTCGGCACTCGAACGCTCATGTATCCACTCGGTCTAGACATTGGAGCATCCCTTGGCCAAGGGGGTTTAGAGACTTTTTTCCATGGACATCCAAGGTGCCCATATGCTCAAACCAAACATTTTTGGTGTCCCAGCTGACTATCCATGATATACCTATGGAAGCCACAACCCTGATGTCACTAAGGTGTACAGTAAGCATGTCACATAAATGTGAGATGCATGAGTCAGACTATCTAGCCATGTAGTAATCTTGCGCATACCACGTGCTCATGTGGGGCAATTCCATCTCTTAGAGAGTCCTAAAAACAACCAGCCCAATGGCACATGTTATGATCAATCACTCCTCATAACAAGCATGCAAATGATGTGTATGGGCATGTATTATGATGCTATACTAAGCATATTCTCAGTGTGTCCTACTAGACTAGGTACACTAGCATGACTATCAGTTATAAACAATAATCGTCCTAAACACAAGAATAGCCAATGTGACGTGAGGGTCCATATATTTAAGTGTCTTCAATAGCACACTGAGGCCCTATACCTCTTATGAATACTTAATAAATGGCCACCAAGGCTCCTATAACACGCACATACATAAGGTGTATAGGTTATGGTGGTACACAAGTTCTAACATGCATCATCATTATCATAAACATCATTCAATCATCAAATTTATCCTCATAACATGTATCATGCAATCATGTATATAGAGTACATAGCACATAAGAATTCACATACATCATCAATCGCATGGCCATTGTCCAATACTGTCATTATACATGCCCTAAGCATTAGTTGTCTATCATGCATATGGTTATCCTTACGTCCACCAACATCATTTATTTATCATTATCCACTCATCAAGTAAAATAAGGTTTTCTTATCCACATTATCATCATGACAATCAATACGTGCATTATTATCACTTGGATATCAAGCATGGTAATCAACTAGCATATTTTGTCATCATATATATATATGTGTGTGTGTGTGTGTGTGTGTGTGTGTGTGTGTGTGTGTGTGTACATACATACATACATATATATATATATATATATAATATCATCATCATCACCATGAGGATCATTTTCACTTCATGATTAACATAAACAATATTATAAGTACTATAAATAATTACTCATCCATCATTGATGCATATGTTATAATTCACCATCGATTAAATCATATCTATCATTTCAACCAACAACTCACAATCATCATTATCATGTTACCATACATATATCATTATCTCACCTATCACTTGGTGTGTCCTACCTAGTATGATTTCCACACTGGACTTGAACTACATGCAAGCCATGGGGTCGTATAGGTCAAGTGTGAGTCCCACTTGGTGAACCAATAGGCCAACCCAAGGGCATAAATTTTCAACCACAACTCTTTCAATGGTGTTGATCTAATTTCATAACTAAGTGGGCCCCACACATTCCACCAACTTGAAATAATGCACAATCTCAAACATAAAGGATAACATGCTAACATCTTTCATGTCATATATTATATTGGCCCTACTAGCCGCATACACAACAAACCAAGAAAATACTCAATTATCCAGTTTATGCATTGTAAAATAGGTCTCTCTAAGTGTGGTCTACTTGACTAGAGGTAGTATGAAAGGCACGCTGCCCAGTAGGTAATGGGCCTGCCTAACAGGTGTAAGGAAGGTTACCATTGTGGGTTTCTCATTCCCCAACGATTTCTCTTAGTATTGGGCCCGCTTGGAAATTAGGGTTGCATCATTTAGATGGGCCCAAGGCCACCTATGTCTTAAGAGAACATTTGGACAACAAGATCTATCCACTAAATATTTTACAATTTATACAATACCCATTTACAAAACATGCTAGGTAAACCTCATTACATGAAAGGTAAGGCCCATACAAGATAGCCCATACTAGATGGCCCACTTAAGGTTTTTAAGCCCAATAATATCTGAGAGTTATTTTTCAGAGTTTAGATGCTGCATTAAATGCTTTGGTAAGGTAGTGAACTATATTAATGTGGTCCCACATAAATTTTACATCATACAGATTTTTGGTGCAATGTTGGTTCTGGGTCATTTTAGAGTCAGATTTATGATCACGTGAAACCTATATATGGTGAAAGAAAATAACCACCTGGTAGCTCTATGTATGGGCTTTACAAATTATAAGACAGGCCTCATTGGTTGGGTGAGTACAAATTATGGTGATGGCCTAAACATATGTACTTAGAGAAACAGTGTAGAAAATATAGTGCAGAATTAATTTTGGCCCAATTTAGAGTACGTCCCATGATCACAGGGGATCACCTTTTAGTGTCCCATCAGGTGCCCATGGTTGTAATATATATGTACTTCAAAAATGATAAGCTGAGACCAACTGGTTATGCACACATAATATTTGGTATAAGGCCAGACATAAGTACTTCAATTTTCTGCACATAATTTTCTTCACAACCATGCCTTACCCCATTTTGGGATCCACTCCTTGATCATGTGGGGTCTGATTTAGCCTGAGTAAAATATTATTTATCTATTCATTGGTATAGGTTAAAGGTTCCAAATAGTGGCCTACTCATATCTTCAACGTTTGGTCCACTACAAAGGCCCAAAGTTGGTACAAAACACAAATAATCAGACAATTTTTAGAAATTAGGTTTATCAAAACTTAGGGCCCAATTTCCAAATACTTAGGGATCATTCTTGACAAAAAGGTGGGACATCACAGCTCACTTATACAAGGATTAAACATCCTCCAAAGTAGGACCCTTAACTACAGAGTGTAGGGCCCACTAAAAGGTGTCAAAGAGGCCTACATGCAATACAGTCAAGTACTTAGAAAATTTCAACAAACAGAAAGTACAAAGGAAATGAAATAGATCCAATGGAAAGTGGGGCCCACATGCTAGAAAACCATAGATAAGATACACACAAAACTACACATGAGTTTCTAGATTGGATGAACTAATAAAATACATAAATCACAAGTGATCTCACACCCAAGTGGCTCAATAAGAGGATGAATATTATGTACAAAATATATCCAACATACACATCTAGTAGCACATGAAATATATTGATCAAATCTCTATGATCAGATTTTCTATTGAAAAATTTAATCCAATGGATTGTTTATTAATACATCTTTTAGGCTGTATATAGGTTTCCAACCATACAGAGCCTTAGATCCATTTGGACCATACAAAATAATTTAAGATTTATCCTTACAGAAGTATATGTCGATTCAGAATTTTCTAAATTTTATCATGAAAGAATTTGATCATAGGGATATGTCCACACAAGTAAGTTAATAACATATATCAAATGCATCTGACCGTTGGAATTATGGATATGGCCCACACAAGAATGGTCATAACAAGTTCCCAAATACGTCTTTCATATAAGGCCAAGATCTCAACCGTCTGAACTCCGATTGAGGCTTATTATATACCGTTGGAAAGCTAGTTCAATTTTTTATGAATCCAATGAAATATATATATTTAATACAGTTATTAAAGGAATTAAAAATGGGTCCATTTTAGGCAAATCAGAATCCTGCATATGTTGCTGGACAATAGCTAAGTACACTTGATGTTACAAATGATTGGACCGTTAGATGGCTACGAAATTTGGTCCAGAGTCAGTTCATATTGTGGTTCATATTATTCCCAAATTTTAACTCTGATCTTAGCATAGTTGATTTTATATGAATTTTAAAATTTATTTTTCAGATACAAAAACGGGATTATATGTGAAGGGTATGGATATAATGTTCATCATGGTGGGCCATATTGACGTGGGCCACCTTACTGACCACCATAGCCATAAATATATGCACACAAGAACTCCACACCAATGGGGCCTAAATGTATTAAGAAAATAAAAAGAGAAAGAAAGAGGAGGATGAGGAAGATGGAAGGAGGGGTGTAGACTCACCTCAATGGATGGATGATTGGATGATGATGTGTAGTCCACTCCCTCTTAATCAATGGCGGGCCACACCTTGGCCCCACTCTATCTCACTCTCTCTAAAAAGCTTAGAATTTTTCTAACTATAGGAAAAGAATATGTACAAGAGAGCTCCTACTCCTATACAGGGAATTAGGGGTTCAGGTGGCAAGATGATATGGCAAGTTTATGAGATCTTATTGGTGCTAAAAGTGAGATGGAATGTGATGTATAGTACGGGTAGTGGATGGATGGGGTGGATGGTACTAAGCATGCATTGGTCATGGTGGAAGAAATCCAGACATACTTGGCTAATGGATTGATAAGGGTTATGGGTTGTAGGTGATGCATGATGGATGATGAAGTGGAGTGTTGTAATTGGTTGTTTGAAGTGATGTGGCACAAATCAAGACTTGCATTGGATGCATATATAGGATAAGGTGGATATGAGCCATGATTAGTTTTTAAGGCATGGGGAAAGAGCTAATTATGAGTTTTAGGATAGAATCAATTTTGTCTTATAGTTCTTATCTTATATGTGCTAGCTTCTTATTTTTTCATGTAGCAATTGTCCTATTTTTTGGTAATTTTCATATTCTAAAAGTGAGTTTTAGGCTCACATGGGCTCAAGTCCAATGGGCCTAGCATAATAAAGGTTGCTTGTATTACTGGATAAATAATTTGGGCCTTACATTCGATGGGTCATATCTCACTAACGGAGCGTCGGATTGATGCACGATTTTCACCATTGCGATCGCAACAACGACGCGGTCCACATGATAAAAGTCTCAAGATCATCTGGAACAAATCACTTGGGTGAGTTTTTTAGGTGCACTAGGTTATAGTGTATGGTCTATCAATGGTGCGAGTTGGGACATGTGTGCATATGAGCGATGTTGCAAAAGACCAGGATCTCACACACTGAATGTGGGCCCTCAAATCATAAAAATCAACTGTGAAAATCCCATTCCAACCAATCAAATGCAAGGTTTAGATGACCTTCTAGCAATAGGAAAATAAACATCATGATAGGGTTCATGGAGAATGACCCCATCATGGGATGAACATATGAATCATGGTGGGCCATCGACCACACCTAGGGTCTAAAGTGAGATACATATCATTAATCGATAGGCCCCACTTGGCCCATCATAAAAAATACATTCTAATCCTAAAACACGCAACGATTACACTTCTTCTTGCTTCCTTGGAATGCTAAGTTCCTTGGCTTCTTCTTTGATGGAGGATGATGAAGGTTGAAGGGTTGAGATGAGGAATTAGGGGTAGGAAGTGGGCCACATACTTGGGTTCTTTTCTCTCCTGAGGATTTTCTTTCTTGGTTGCTTGGGATTTTAGATAGAGAAATAATATGGGATGGAGTGAAATGAGAGAGGAGAGGTTTTTTGTAAGAGGGATGGGATGAGAGGAATGGGTGTGTAAGAAGAGTGACATGAGAGGTATGGGTGTGTGTAAGAGAGAGTTAACTTTGGGGATGGCTTGTGTAAGAGAGGGATGGGTGTGATGGGTGGAGTGATGGGTTGTACTTGACTTGCACTTGGTTGATTAATATAATAGATTGGGTAGAGATTCTCTTGAGATTCGCAATGCGTGCCGTTTCCTCAACATATACGTTGGCCTACTACTCTTAGCCTGGGTATCGCATCGGTGCACAAGTCACGACGTTGAAACTGCGGTAATGGTATAGTCGCTAGGGTACAAGTTTCGAGTCGAGCTGACTCGGATCTATGGGATATGACTTAAGGTCGTGTGTATATATTGTTTACAGGCCGCGGGTCACCGGAATTCAACGGGGAGGATCGCAGGAGCGTAAGGAACGGTACGGACTAGGATACGGGCCTTATATCATTGATAAAGGTATTGTACATCTTCTTAACTTACCTATATCTGAAAATGTTTTATATGTTGAAAGATTAAAACATAACCTTCTTAGTATATCTCAAATCTATGACAATAATCATAGTGTAAGATTTTCTGATCGTGGATGTACGATAATAAATAAAGAAGGAAATGTAATATTAAATGGTTGTAGAACTTCTGAAAATTGTTATATAATTGATGATACTTACTCAACAAACATTCTATGTACATGGTCCAAATAGATGAGACTGAATTATGGCACCAACAACTTGGACATGTACATTATAGAGATCTTTACAAGTTGAGTAAAAGAAATCACTTGTGAGGCTTACCTAAGCTAAGAAAGAAAGAAAATAAAGCATATGATACTTGTTGAGTTGGCAAGAAAATTAGGAGTTGTAATAAGAAAGTGAACTCCTTAACCAATACTAGATCTCTGAAACTTCTCCACATGGACTTGGTTAGACCAACAAGAATGGATAGTAGAGGAGGAAAGAAATACTTCTTAGTCTTAGTTGATGACTACGCAAGGTATTCTTAGGTAACATTCTTAAGAGAAGAATCAGATGCTTTTGACGAGGTCAAAAAGCTTATTAAATGCATTTAGACTGAAAAGGAATTAATTATAGTCAGAATAAGAAATGATCATGGAATAGAATTTGAAAATAATAATTTTGAGAAATATTACAATGACCATGGTATATTGCATGAATTTTCAGCATGTAAAACACCTCAATAAAATGGAGTTGCTAAAAGGAAGAATACATTGTTAAAAGAAATGGTGATCATTATGCTGAATGGTATGAAATTGTCTAAACATCTATGGGTTAAAGCTGTGAATATTGCTTGCTATATAATTAATCATGTTCATATTAGGGTTGGGAAAAATAAAACAGCATATGAAATGTGGTTTGAGAAAAAAGTCCAATGTAAAATATTTTCATACTTTCGGAAGCAAGTATTATTGTAACATCCCGAAAATCAGGGGTCGGGTAGAAACCCAACTCTCGAGTTCCAGAACGTCACTTATGCAACATAGATAATGAAAAATGCATGTTGTCTGTAGAATGGCATTAAACAAGATTGACACTAAGCTAAAACAACATATCATACTCCAGAGACAGTTAAATTAGCAAGCGGAAGACTGTGATAAATATATAAAATATATAATTAATTGTAAGTCTCCAGAGTGTGAACATGTTACCGGGTTAATTCAATACATGTATACTCCAAAAATGGAAAGAAAAGAATATACACGAGTGCTCTAAAAATATAAAATAACAAGTGTCAAGGCGTCTAATCAACCTCCCTGTAATCTCGTCGATCAGAATACGGAGGAGAAGTCCTCCTCATCATCATACAAGTCCGGCTCCACCTCACAAGCAGTGCCATCATCTGCAACTACAACCGGGTCTGGTGGGTGTCCGGAAACACCGTCCCGTAACGTGGGAGTGAGTGATCAACTCAGTGGAATAATAGAGCAAGGATTAGCATGTTATCAAATCAATCACGTGTTAATAGTAAAGCAAACAATCAAACATTCCTAGATACTGTTGTTAATGCATGCATGAAATGACATGATGGATGCCCTCACCGACATACTCCCTCATACGGTACCATCTTACGCCCGCGGCATGCTTTCTTCTAGCAGTGCTCCACATCTTCCAGGCACATGCAATGCGATATGGATAATGATTACCAAGTTGTTATTAGTCCTTTTCATACAGTAGGATTGGGAAACTAGGGTACCTTCCTTATATCGATCCCAACACAGATCCTGTCTAGGGTCGTCACTCCTAGTAATCTCATACGATGTTATATTTATAGGTCACTGCAAGGCCTGCCAGGCCTGTTGCTCGCACTCATTGTACCGCTCCCCCATCACCTTATCAATACAGGCCTAATGTACTCTCGTCGCTACGGAAGGGTCGTCGCCTCCCGTAGACTCAGAATACGCTCGCAGTCACTACATACGTCTCTTCACCAATCAGAGTAGGCCGACAGCTCGAATGTAGTGTCCCATACTACTACAATCGACTCACGAGTCAAATATGCTCACTGGTCATTACGGGGAGGTTTGTGGCCCCAGCGTAGGCCGACAGCTTGACCACGGTGTCCATACCACCATGCCCGGCTCATGAGTCTTTATGGATCAAGGTACCATAGTTAACAGGGTTTTCAATGGTAAGTTCAGTACCCTAGGTTCAAGCAGTTATGACTCATACATGGTGAACATACAATGGCCAGTCGGGTTACCTGATGGGCTCGACTAGTATGAGCGCATCTCAAGTCGAACGATATGAAGTGCATGAAACACTTCGTGTGGCCTAACCACTGCCGCCAACTCAAAACACGACTCGCGTTCATCGACGCGTCCTTCGTGGCAAATAGAAGCCAACCACGAATTTAATCCATTACCGACTGCCTGGACTAGTATAGCCCCAAACACTTGAATATCAACATCAGTAATCATATGAGAGTAACAGAAATGAAATACGACAATGTAAGCATGTTGACACATGTTATAACACACAACTTAAGCAAATCATCTAACACTTGCATTTCATGTATATAATGAAATCAATACATAGAGCCAACATGATGGAAATCATTTACATCAGCATATTACTTGATAATTCAATTTCAAAACTCATTCACAACACCATCTACTCAATACATACTAATACAAACATTTATACAAACACTTAGCCTACACACTTTAGTCTACATAGCGTATGTCGACTCAAAGTGCGCATTTGGGTGAATCTCTTCGCCAAACAGATCATGCACGCATTCCTAGTATCATAACATGACAATTAACCATGGTAATCATTTCAGTAAAATACGGATGCATACAGTATTTCCTATAAATGACTAAAATGCCCTAAATCTCATATTTTCCATACGTTTACGAAACGAAAAACGGACAGCATGTTCTACATGTCAAACGGCGTTCTCTTCGACAATCTACTATTAAACGACATTGAAAGCTTTGAAATCAGTCATTCAAAGCGTCTAAAATCCTCACCTTTCGCCTTAGACGTGTATCGGTTCGAATAAAATGTATACGCTTCGTCAACAGCGTAAATGCGACCTAATACACAAGTACATAAGCTACTTCGCCATTTGAATCGAAGGAATCCCTAAAACAGCAAGTGGTTAGGGTTTTCTTACCTAGAAGTGTATTGAAAATCACCGGGAAAGTAATTTGAATACGTTTCTTTGATACGTGCAAAGGATGGAGCAAACGGCAGGAAGTTCTCTCACAAAATCTCTCACAATCTCTCACTTTCTCTCTCTCTCTCAATCTAGGGTTTCAAGCAAATTCGGATGGGAGAGATATGAGAGGGTTTAAAGCCCTTATATAGGCTAAAACATAACCTAAATAGACTTGGGAACAAAGTATACTTGGGTTATAGCCAAATCGGGGCTGTTTCGATCCAAAAGAGCGTTTCGGGAGGTCCCCTGGCCGAACGCGGTCGGACTTAAGCTCATGCGTATCGGATCCTGCTCACTCGAAGTTTTTAGACCGGTAGAGTTCCCAGATCGCACGTGGAGGTCCAGTTTCAGTTCAGCGGTTGTCGTACCTAAATCAGGTCTAAAAGTCTGATGATATGAAAGAGAAATTTTTCCTGATCCGAGGGTGAAATTTGGCTGAATTCTGACAGTCAGAATGCTTAATAATAACGTGTAAAGACTCGTGCCAGATTTGAATTAAAATTTTAAATCTTTACCCATTTCTCACTCTCTTCACTCTAGGCTCAATGAAATAGCCTCAGATCATCGGTTGGGCTTGATTTTTGAAATGATTGTCAAGTCCAGCTAAGCGGTCATACCCTTCTAAGATTGTAGACATCGGACTTTCGACGTGCGGTCTAAATCAAATACGAAGTTACAAAGGGTTCCAAAGAACAAACTGGTTTAGAGTTTGATCCTGGATTTTATAGTAACGTAGCGTCAACGATGCTAGAGGTTTTGGGTCTTACAAATCGTATTTAAAGTGGTTGGTGCTTATTTCACAGGTAATCTAGTGTAGCGCTGGCTAATTCTTGTTAAATTCTAAAGAATTTGGTTCTACATGATTTCTTTGGCTTTGGAATTGGGTTCTGAGAGGTTACTAAGGTGTTATGGTTAGCCCAATGCCTAAGGACGTCTAATCCCAGGTTGGTAAAAATTCGAGGTGTTACAATCTACCCCCCTTAAAATAAAATTTCATCCCCAAAATTTGCGTAATGAGTCCCTAGAGAGACTTTAGTATTGACATTCTAAGGAAGGTTCAAATTTTGTTTAATGACCTAACCTTACGTATAACCTAAACCAACTGTTTCGATCCTGGGCCAGTGGGGAAGGGGCTAACCATGCTTCCGCTGCGCCACTCTTATCTAATGGTTGCATTGGCTGACCTAACTAGATTGGGCTCAAAATGTTCAACCCCCCTTAAAACTTAGTTTTACTTAAGGTTCAAGAATCTATTCCTCGATCCGTATATTGAAACGAGGTGTAACTTAGGGGCTATCCTTGACATAAAATGAAAAACAACGTCTCACTACATTGAGCTTCCTTTGCTAATGCTGCGTTCTATGGCATTGATACCTATGATTATAGAAATAAGCCTACTCTCTATTGGCTAGATGTCCTCAACATTTCCCAAAGGCAAAGTAATAACTTTTGGTTGTAGGTGGTCGGGCCAACACGGAAGAAAAGTTATGTAATGGGTCTGAGCCGGATACGTTGAACCTTCTGTCTAATCAAGACAGAAAACTTATTGTATCAGTTCTTAATCCGAGTCGATGCCGATCTTCTGCTTAATCAGAGCATTGGATTCATTGGTAACTACCAGGATTAAGAAGTTAATTCAAACCATGAATGCTTCGTTTATGTATACAGTTCCATTATTCCGCGTTCCCGATTGCAATAAATCCTTAGGAAGGCAATTCTAAGGGAAATTCTAAGGGGTGTACTGGTTTATTCTAAGTTCAATCTGAGAAATTTATAAATTTTTCCCTGAGAGTGAATGGTTCTAAGTTAAAAAAAACTTTCCTAAGGGTTATAACAGAAGTCTATAAGTATTAAGGGGATCTATCGAAGAATGAGGCTCTACTCCAACTAAATTTAACCTACTATTCCTTAGCATGTATAGGCTTTACACTGCCCAATACAACTAGTAGCCTAATCTGTAACTCACTAGCCATAATCCAAAATCTATACTTATACGCTAGATGGTTTTATACCATTTCTACTACAGGGATTGTTCTATGGCTTAGGGTCAAGATTCTTTAATGGTTCCTATATCGTCAGATCTTTCAAATCTAGGGATACTAACTCTAGGTCCAACACTCTAGATGTCCTAGCACTAGATGGTTGTTGTTTATGGACTAAGCTACTGAGTTTGGTCTCGCCCATTGATAGTAGATTGGAGGTTGAGAAGATGGCTATAACTAGCTCGAAAGAGCCATGGAAAATGGAGGAAAGGAGCAGAAATGGCTGACCTAATGGTCTGAATCGAATCTAGGCCCTGTTGAGGGGTGAATCAAGTTTCCAAAGGCTGGATTTTTAAAGAGAAAAGAGCAAGATAGGATGGAATGGAGGTCCACCCAAAATTTATCCTTCAATGGAGGGTGTAGGAGCTCCAATCGATGATAATGGAGAGAGAGGGGGCTGCCTACTGCTGTGGACGATGGGTCAGCGTCGGTTTTAGCAGAAAATGAGATGGGAGAGGTTTGCACCGAGATTTGAGAGGGAGGCAACAAAAAAAATACAAAAGGGAGAGCTTGGGAACGTGAAATTTGAAGGAGGTAGGGTTTTTGGGGGATTTTGAGGGACGTCCCACATGTAGGGGGGGTGCCCTAGCCACAAAGGGGCGTCAGCCCAAAGTTCAGCCCAAGTGGGGCCCACCGTACGGCGAGCCCTCGTCGGTGAAATTACACTCCAGTGATTCCGGCCACATGGGCTGGGCTCCCCCTACCCTAGGGACCCCAAATATATGTGGGACCCACCCTGGTTCATTGTATTTGGGCTTGGATAGGCCCAAGACTCCATTTGGGGCGTTTCGGGGCCATTTTATAAACCAAAATGAGTTTATGCATCATGTGGCATATGATTTTGGGGTAGGAGAGGCTAATTCATCCAAATAACCCATTTATTATAAGAGATTCCATAACTGGAATGGCCAAAAGTCTAATTCTTACATATATTTACTATTTATAGTAAAAATTTTATTTAAGCATGATTCACTATCATTCACACATTAGGATTTATGTGTAGTAAGAAAGGACTTAGAAAAAGTTAAAGAATGGGATGGTGAAAGGAAAGATTTTGAAGGAATTGGATGAAAAGGGATTTTTAAGCCTTGAGATTGAGTGTAAGGGTTGTGGTTGCCCCACAACCCAAGGACATGCATTTTCGGGTTTGGAATTCTTCTGGGATCATCTCAAACCCACCAACTAATGACCTAGAGGCGACTTAGGTCGCTTCACGCGACCAAAGATACGTTTTGGACTCAATCAAACGATCGATTTGAGTAGACTTCGCCTATTGGCGAAACTGAAGTCATACGAGTGTTTCTAGATTTTTCTCACCCACCTAAGTCAAAGGGGTGACAGCGTACGTCGCGTGGCCATAACCCAGGTCCGGTTTAATCCAAATCATGCTCTGATACCATCTGTAACATCCCAAAAATCGGAGGTCGGGTAAAAACCCAACTCCCGAGCTCCAAAACGTCACTTATGCAACATAGATAAAGAAAAATGCATGTTCTCTGTAGAATGACATTAAACAAGATTGAGACTAAGCCAAAGAACCATATCATACTCCAGAGATAGTTAAATTAGCAAGCGGAAGACTATGATAAATACATAAAATATATAATTAATTGTAAGTCTCCAGAGTGTGAACATGTTACCGGGTTAATTCAATACATGTATACTCTAAAAATGGAAAGAAAAGAATATACATGAGTGCTCCAAAAATATAAAATGACAAGTGTCAAGGCGTCTAATCAACCACCATGTAATCCCGTCGATCAAAACACGGAGGAGAAGTCATCCTCATCATCATACAAGTCCGGCTCCACCTAACAAGTAGCGCCATCATCTGCAACTACAACCGGGTCTGGTGGGTGTCCGAAAACACCGCCCCGTAACGTGGGAGTGAGTGATCAACGAAATGGAATAATAGAGCAAGGATTAACATGTTATCAAATCAATCACGCGTTAATAGTAAAGCAAACAATCAAACATTCCTAGATACTGTTGTTAATGCATGCATGAAATGACATGATGGATGCCCTCACCGACATACTCCCTCATACGGCACCATCTTATGCCCGCGGCATGCTTTCTTCCCGCAGTGCTCCACATCTTCCAGGCACATGTAATACGATATGGATAATGATTACCAAGTTGTTATTAGTCCTTTTCATACAGCAGGATTGGAAAACTAGGATACCTTCCTTATATCAATCCCAACACAGATCCTGTCTAGGGTCATCACTCCTAGTAATCTCATACGATGTTATATTTATAGGTCACTGCAAGGGCTGTCAGGGCTGTTACTCGCACTCGTTGCACCGCTCCCCCATCACCTTATCAATACAGGCCTAATGTACTCTCGTCGCTACGGAAGGGTCGTCGCCTCCCGTAGACTCAGAATACGCTCGCAGTCACTACAAAGGGCTCGTACCAATCAGAGTAGGCTGACAGCTCAAATGTAGTGTCCCATACCACCAAAATCGGCTCACGAGTCAAATGTGCTAACTGGTCACTACGGAGAGGTTTGTGGCCTCAGCGTAGGCCGACAGCTTGACCACGTGTCCCATTCCACCATGCCCAGCTCATGAGTCTTTATGGATCAAGGTACCATGGTTAACAGGGTTTCCAATGGTAAGTTCAGTACCCTAGATTCAAGCAGTTATGACTCATACATGGTGAACATACAATGGTCAGTCGGGTTATGTGACGAGCTCGACTAGTACGAGCGCATCTCAAGTCGAACGACATGAAGTACATGAAACACTTCGTGTGGCCTAACCATTGCCGCCAACTCAAAACACGACTCGCGTTCATCGACGCGTCCTTCGTGGCAAATAGAAGCCAACCACGAATTTAATCCATTACCGACTGCGTGGACTAACGTATAGCCTCAAACACTTGAATATCAACATCAATAATCATATGAGAGTAACAGAAATAAAATACAATAATGTAAGCATGTTGACACATGTTATAACATACAACTTAAGCAAATCATCCAACACATGCATTTCATGTATATAATGAAATCAATACATATAGCCAACATGATGGAAATCATTTACATCTGTATATTACTTGAGAATTCAATCTCAAAACTCATTCACAACACCATCTACTCAATACATACTAATACAAACATTTATACAAACACTTAGCCTACACACTTTAGTCTACATAGCGTATGTCGACTCAAAGTGCGCATTTGGGCAAACCTCTTTGCCAAACAGATCATGCACACATTCCTAGTATCATAACATGACAACTAACCATGGCAATCATTTCAGCAAAATACGGACGCATACAGTATTTTCTATAAATGACTAAAATGCCCTAAATCTCATATTTTCCATACGTTTACGAAACGGAAAATGGACAGCATGTTCTACATGTCAAACGGCATTCTCTTCGACAATCTACTATTAAACGACATTGAAAGCTTTGAAATCAGTCATTCAAAGCGTCTAAAATCCTCACCTTTCGCCTTAGACGTGTATCGGTTCGAATAGAATGTATACGCTTCGTCAACAGCGTAAATGCGACCTAACGCACAAGTACATAAGCTACTTCGCCATTTGAATCGAAGGAATCCCTAAAACAGCAAGTGGTTAGGGTTTTCTTACCTAGAAGTACGTTGAAAATCACCGAAAAAGTAATTTGAATACATTGCTTTGATACGTGCAAAGGAAGGAGCAAACGGCAGGAAGTTCTCTCACAAAGTCTCTCACAATCTCTCACTTTCTCTCTCAATCTAGGGTTTCAAGCAAATTCGAATGGGAGAGATATGAGAGGGTTTAAAGCCCTTATATAAGCTAAAACATAACCTAAATAGACTTGGGAACAAAGTATACTTGGGTTATAACCAAATCGGGGCTGTTTCGATCCAAAAGAGCGTTTCGGGAGGTCCCCTGGCCGAACGCGGTCGGACTTAAGCTTATGCATATCGAATCCTGCTCACCCGAAGTTTTTAGACCGGTTGAGTTCCCAGATCGCACGTGGCGGTCCAGTTTCAGTTCAGCGGTCGTCGTACCTAAATCAGGTCTACAAGTCTCATGATATGAAAGAGAAATTTTTCCTGATCCGAGGGTGAAATTTGGCTGAATTCTGACGGTCAGAACGCTTAATAATAACGCGCAAAGACTCGTGCCAGATTTGAATTAAATTTTCAAATCTTTACCCATTTCTCACTCTCTTCACTCTAGGCTCAATTAAATAACCTCAGAGCATCGATTGGGCTTGATTTTTGAAATGATTGTCAAGTCCAGCTAAGCGGTCATAACCGTCTAAGATTGTAGACATCAGACTTTCGACGCGCGGTCTAAATCAAATACGAAGTTACAAAGGGTTCCTGAGAACAAATTAGTTTAGAGTTTGATCCTGGATTTTAGGGTAACATAGCGTCAATGATGCTAGAGGTTTTGGGTCTTACAGATCGTATTTAAAGTGGTTGGTGCTTATTTCACAGGTAATCTAGTGTAGCGCTGGCTAATTCTTGTTAAATTCTAAGAATTTGGTTCTACAAGATTTCTTTGGTTTTGAAATTGGGTTCTGAGAGATTACTAAGGTGTTATGGTTAGCCCATTGCCTAAGGACGTCTAATCCCAGGTTGGCAAAAATTCGGAGTGTTACAATCTATCCCTCTTAAAATAAAATTTCATCCCCAAAATTTACCTAAGGGTAATGAGTCCCTAGAGAGACTTTAGTATTGACATTCTAAGGAAGGTTCAAATTCTTTTTAATGACCTAACCTTACGTATAACCTAAACCAACTGTTTCGATCCTGGGCCAGTGGGAAAGGGGCTAACCACGCTTCCGCTGCGCCACTCTGATCTAATGGTTACATTGGCTGACCTAGCCAGATTGGGCTCAAAATGTTCTACCCCCCTTAAAACTTAGTTCTACTTAAGGTTCAAGAATCTATTCCTCGATCCGTATATCGGAACGTGGTGTAACTTAGGGGCTATCCTTGAGATAAAATGGAAAATAACCTCTCACTACATTGGGCTTCCTTTGCTAATGATGCATTCTATGGCATTGGTACCTATGATTATAGAAATAAGCCTACTCTCTATTGGCTAGATGTCCTCAACATTTCCCAAAGGCAAAGCAATAACTTTTGGTTGTAGGTGGTCGGGCCAACACGGAAGAAAAGTTGTGTAATGGGTCTGAGCCGGATACGTTGAACCTTCTGTCTAATCAAGACAGAAAACTCGTTGTATTAGTTCTTAATCTGAGTCGATGCCGATCTTCTGCTTGATCAGAGCATTGGATTCATTGGTAACTACCAGGATTAAGAAGTCAATTCAAACCACGAATGCTTCGCTTATATATACAATTCCTTTATTCCGCGTTCCCGATTGCAATAAATCCTTAGGAAGGCAATTCTAAGGGAAATTCTAAGGGGCGTACTAATTTATTCTAAGTTCAATCTGAGGGATTTATAAGTTTTTCCCTGAGAGTGAATGGTTCTAAGTTAAAATAACTTTCCTAAGGGTTATAACAGAAGTTTATAAGTATTAAGGAGATCTATCGAAGAATGAGGTTCTACTCCAACCGAATTTAACCTACTATTCCTTAGCATGTACAGGCTTTACACTGCCCAATACAACTAGTAGCCTAATCTGTAACTCACTAGCCATAATTCAAAATCTATACTTATACGTTAGATGGTTTCATACCATTTCTACTACAGGGATTGTTCTATGGCTTAGGGTCAAGATTGTTTAATGGTTCCTATATCGTCAGATCTTTCAAATCTAGGGATACTAACTCTAGGTCCAACACTCTAGATGTCCTAGCACTAGATGGTTGTTGTTTATGGACTAAGCTACTGAGTTTGGTCTCACCCGTTGTTAGTAGATTGGAGGTCGAGAAGATGGCTATAATTAGCTCGAAAGAGCCATGGAAAATGGAGGAAAGGCGGAGAAATGACTGACCTAAAGGACTGAATCGAATCTAGGCCCTGTTGAGGGGTGAATCAAGTTCCCAAAGGATGGATTTTCAAAGAGAAAAGAGCAAGATAGGATAGAATGAAGGTCCACCCGAAATTTATCCTTCAATGGAGGGTGTAGGAGCTCCAATCGACGAGAATGGAGAGAGAGGGGACTACCTACTGCTGTGGACGATGAGTCAGCGTCGATTTTAGCAGAAAATGGGATGGGAGAGGTTTGACACCGAGATTTGAGAGGAAGGTAGAAAAAAAAATGCAAAGGGGAGAGCTTGGGAACGTGAAATGTGAAGGAGGTAGGGTTTTTGGAGGGTTTTGAGGGACGTCCCACGTGTAGGGGGGTGCCCTAGCCACAAAAGGGCGTCGGCCCAAAGTTCAGCTCGAGTGGGGCCCACCATACGGCGAGCCCTCACCGAACCGGCGAGGTCCTCGCTGGTGAAATCGCACTCCAGTGATTTCGGCCACATGGGCTGGGTTCCCCTTGCCCTAGGGACCCCAAATATATGTGAGACCCACCCTGGTTCATTGTATTTGGGATTGGATAGGCCCAAGACTCCATTTGGGGTATTTCGGGGCCAGTTTGTAAACCATAATGATTTTATGCATCATGTGGCATATGATTTTGGGGTAGGAGAGGCTAATCCATCCAACTAACCCATTTATTATAAGATATTTCATAATTGGAATGGCCAAAAGTCCAATTCTTACATATATTTACTATTTATAGTAAAAATTTTATTTAAGAATGATTCACTATCATTTACACATTAGGATTTATGTGTAGTAAGAAAGGACTTAGAAAAAGTTAAAGAATGCGGTGGTGATAGGAAAGATTTTGAAGGAATTGGATGAAAAGGGGTTTTTAAGCCTTGAGATTGAGTGTAAGGGTTTTGGTTTCCCCACAACCCAAGGACATGCATTTTCAGGTTTGAAATTCTTTTACGATCATCTCAAACCCACCAACTAATGACCTAGAGGCGACTTAGGTCACTTCAAGCGACCAAAGATACGTTTTGGACTCGATCAAACGATCGATTTGAGTAGACTTCGCCTATTGGCGAAACTGAAGTCCTACGAGTGTTTCTAAATTTTTCTCGCACCTACCTAAGTCAAAGGGGTGACAGGATACGTCGCATGGCCATAACCCAGGTCTGGTTTAATCCAAATCATACTCTGATACCATCTGTAACATCTCGAAAATCGGGAGTCGGGTAAAAACCCAACTCCCGAGCTCCAGAACGTCACTTATGCAACATAGATAATGAAAATGCATGTTGTCTGTAGAATGGCATTAAACAAGATTGAGACTAAGCCAAAACAGCATATCATACTCCAGAGACAGTTAAATTAGCAAGCGGAAGACTATGATAAATACATAAAATATATAATTAATTGTAAGTCTCCAGAGTGTGAACATGTTACCAGGTAAATTCAATACATGTATACTCTAAAAATGGAAAGAAAAGAATATATATGAGTGCTCCAAAAATATAAAATGACAAGTGTCAAGGCATCTAATCAACCTCCCTGTAATCCCGTCAATCAGAACACGGAGGAGAAGTCCTCCTCATCATCATACAAGTCTGGCTCCGCCTCACAAGCAGCACCATCATCTGCAACTACAACCGGGTCTGGTGGGTGTACGAAAACACCATCCCGTAATGTAGGAGTGAGTGATCAACTCAGTGGAATAATAGAGCAAGGATTAGCATGTTATCAAATCAATCACGCGTTAATAGTAAAGTAAACAATCAAACATTCATATATACTATTGTTAATGCATGCATGAAATGACATGATGGATGCCCTCACCGACATACTCCCTCATACGGCACCATCTTACGCCCGCGGCATGCTTTCTTCCCGCAGTGCTCCACATCTTCCAGGCACATGCAATGCGATATGGATAATGATTACCAAGTTGTTATTAGTCCTTTTCATACAGCAGGATTGGAAAACTAGGATACCTTCCTTATATCAATCCCAACACAGATCCTGTCTAGGGTCATCACTCCTAGTAATCTCATACGATGTTATATTTATAGGTCACTGCAAGGGCTGTCAGGGCTGTTACTCGCACTCGTTGCACCGCTCCCCCATCACCTTATCAATACAGGCCTAATGTACTCTCGTCGCTACGGAAGGGTCGTCGCCTCCCGTAGACTCAGAATACGCTCGCAGTCACTACATACGGCTCTTCACCAATCAGAGTAGGCCGACAGCTCGAATGTAGTGTCCCATATACCACAATCGGCTCACGAGTCAAATGTGCTCACTGGTCTTTACGGGGAGGTTTGTGGCCCCAGCGTAGGCCGACAGCTCGACCACGGTGTCCCATACAACCATGCCCGGCTCATGAGTCTTTATGGATCAAGGTACCATAGTTAACAGGGTTTCCAATGGTAAGTTCAGTACCCTAAGTTCAAGCAGTTATGACTCATACATGGTGAACATACAATGGTCAGTCGGGTTACTTGACGGGCTCGACTAGTACGAGCGCATCTCAAGTCGAACGACATGAAGTGCATAAAACACTTCGTGTGGCCTAACCACTGCCGCCAACTCAAAACACAACTCACGTTCATCGACGTGCCTTTCGTGGCAAATAGAAGCCAACCACGAATTTAATCCATTACCGACTACCTGGACTAACGTATAGCCCCAAACACTTAAATATCAACATCAGTAATCATATGAGAGTAACAGAAATGAAATAGAACAATGTAAGTATGTTGACACATGTTATAACATACAACTTAAGCAAATCATCCAACACATGCATTTCATGTATATAATGAAATCAATACATATAGCCAACATGATGGAATTCATTTACATCTGCATATTACTTGAGAATTCAATCTCAAAACTCATTCACAACACCATCTACTCAATACATACTAATACAAACATTTATACAAACACTTAGCCTACACACTTTAGTCTACATAGCGTATATCGACTCAAAGTGTGCATTTGGGCAAACCTCTTCGCCAAACAGATCATGCACACATTCCTAGTATCATAACAAGACAATTAACCATGGCAATCATTTCAAAAAAATACGGACGCTTACAGTATTTCCTATAAATGACTAAAATGCCCTAAATCTCATATTTTCCATACGTTTATGAAATGAAAAATGGACAGCATGTTCTACATGTCAAACAGCGTTCTCTTCGACAATCTACTATTAAATGACATTGAAAGCTTTGAAATCAGTCAATCAAAGCGTCTAAAATCCTCACCTTTCACCTTAGACGTGTATCGGTTCGAATAGAATGTATACGCTTCGTCAACGGCGTAAATGAGACCTAATGCACAAGTACATAAGCTACTTCGCCATTTGAATCGAAGGAATCCCTAAAACAGTAAGTGGTTAGGGTTTTCTTACCTAAAAGTGCGTTGAAAATCACCGGAAAAGTGATTTGAATACGTTGCTTTGATACGTACAAAGGATGGAGCAAATGGCAGGAAGTTCTCTCACAAAATCTCTCACAATCTCTCACTTTCTCTCTCTCTCTCAATCTAGGGTTTCAAGCAAATTCGGATGGGAGAGATATGAGAGGGTTTAAAGCCCTTATATAGGCTAAAACATAACCTAAATAGTCTTGGAAACAAAGTATACTTGGGTTATAGCCAAATCGGGGCTGTTTGGATCCAAAAGAGCATTTCGGGAGGTCCCTTGGCCGAACGCGATCGAACTTAAGCTCATGCGTATCGGATCCTACTCACCCAAAGTTTTTAGGCCGGTTAAGTTCCCAGATCACACGTGGAGGTCCAGTTTCAGTTCAGCAGTCGTCATACCTAAATCAGGTCTACAAGTCTCATGATATGAAAGAGAAATTTTTCCTGATCCGAGGGTGAAATTTGGCTGAATTCTGACGGTCAGAACGCTTAATAATAAAGCGCAAAGACTCGTGCCAGATTTGAATTAAAATTTTAAATCTTTACCCATTTCTCACTCTCTTCACTCCAGGCCAATGAAAGAGCCTCAGAGCATCGGTTGGGCTTGATTTTTGAAATGATTGTCAAGTCTAACTAAGCGGTCATAACCGTCTAAGATTATAGACATCGAACTTTCGACGCGCGGTCTAAATCAAATACGAAGTTTCAAAGGGTTCCTGAGAACAAACCGATTTAGAGTTTGATCCTGGATTTTAGGATAACGTAGCGTCAACGATGCTAGAGGTTTTGGCTCTTACAGATCGTATTTAAAGTGGTTGATGCTTATTTCAAAGGTAATCTAGTGTAGCGCTGGCTAATTCTTATTAAATTCTAAAGAATTTGGTTCTACATGATTTCTTTGACTTTGGAATTGGGTTCTGAGAGGTTACTAAGGTGTTATGGTTGACCCATTGCCTAAGGACATCTAATCCCAGTTTGGCAAAAATCTGGGGTGTTACAATTATATTTTACATAACCGTGAAAATTTTTTTAAAAAAAAATTGATGCAAAAAGTGATGAAGGGATATTCTTAAGATATGAATTAAATAGTCATGCATATCAAATTCTAAACAAGAGAACTGGGGTAATTGAAGAATCTATAAATGTTATAATTGATGATCATTCGATCAATCTCAGTCTTCACCAAGATGATGGTGATGGTAATATCATTTTGATTAATGAAAGTGAACCATCATCCAAATCAGATACTATTGATTTAAGGTTGGTAAAAAACCGGCCAACAAATCAAATTCTTGATAACTCTCTTTCTGGTGTTCAAATCAGAAGACAACTAGAAAATATTTGCAATCATGTTTTCTTTACTTCCCAAATTGAACTGGCTAACATAAATGAAGCACCAGCTGATGAAAGTTGGATTTTGGCAATGCAGGAAGAACTGAATTAATGTATACAAAATGATGTGTGATATCTTATTCCTAAACCATTTGATAAAAAATGTTATTGGAACTAATTGGATTTTTAAAAACAAATTAGATGGACTTGGAAATATTATTAGAAATAAGGCATGACTGTTTGTGTAAGGTTATACTCAAATAGAAGGAATTGATTATGATGAAACCTTTGCACCAGTTGCTCACCTTGAATCAATTAGACTATTTATTTTTGTTGCTTGTTATAAAAATTTTAAAATATATCAAATGGGCGTCAAAAGTGTTTTTTTGAATGGTGACTTGAATGAGGAATTATATGTTAAATAACATATAGGTTTTGAAGATCTCAAACTTCCTGATCATGTGCATCGTCTTAAGAAAGCTTTGTATGGTTTGAAACAAGCCCCTAGAGCATAGTATGAAAATCTAACTAAATTTTTGCTCAGCCATAATTTTCGGATGGGGATTGAAGATAAAACTTTGTTTGTTAAAATATCCAATTATAATATCTTAATTGCTCATATTTATATTGATGATATTATTTATGAATCTACATGTGCTAATTTATCGTCTAAGTTTACAAAACTTATGAAGTTTGAATTCAAAGTGAGTATTGTTGGCATGCTAACATATTTTCTTAGACTTTAAGTAAAGCAACTCAAAGATGAAATTTTCATCTCCCAAACCTAGTATGCACAGAATTTAGTTAAAATGTTTAGATTTGAAAATGGTAAAAATTTCAATACTCCTATGAGTACAACACTCAGATTATCCAATGATGAATTAGGTAAAAGTGTTGATTCTTATCTTTATCGAAGCATGATTAGTAGTTTGCTTTATTTAACTGCTAGTAGACTAGATACATTATTTAGTGTTGGTATTTGTGTAAGATATCAATCTGATCCTAAAGAATCTTATCTATTTATTGTCAAATAAATAATTAAATATATTGCAAGCACTACTAATCTTGGTCTGTGGTATCTTCATGATACATCTATTCAAATAGTAGAATATAGTGATGTAAATTAGGCAGGAAATATCGATAATAAAAAATCTACTAGTGGTGGATGTTTCTACATTAAAAACTATATAGTCTCCTAGATGAGCAAAAAGCAAAACTTAGTATCCTTATCTACTAAAGAAACATAATATATTACTGCAAGAAATACTTGTAAACTTATGTGGATGAAGCAAATGCTGACTAATTATAACATAATTCAAGATAGAATGAATTTGTATTATGATAATACCAGTGCAAGTAATATATCTAAAAATCATATTCAACACTCATATAAAATATATTGACATCAGATATCACTATATATGAGAGTTAGTTGAAGAAAAGATAATTATGCTAGAATACATTCAAACTGAAAAGTAGCTTGTATATATTCTAACTAAGTCAGTTGATAGTGTCAAGATTTCAAATTTAAGACATAATATTGTCTTGTATTTTTTATAATCATCTTCCTAAAGCTAATATGTTTTTTTTTCCTTTTCTTTAATTATCTTTATTTTTTGTGTTGAAAGAAAATTAAAGGAAAGAAAAATTTATTTGGCTAACCAAACAGTGACTAGACTATTCGGTTAGCCAAACATGGAGTCTGGTCAACCAAATACCACATCGTCCACTTTTTAAAAGTGAAAAAATTTCACTTTTTTCCTATAACTTCTTTTTCTTTTTTAGCTCGCCAGCGCCTTTTTCGGTCACCCATCCTCCATTGCTTGCTTGTAAGTGCATTTGTATTCATTTTATTGTTGATTTTACTTGCTCATTGCATTCTCATTGTGATTTAAGATCTTTTCTTTAGATTTGAAACCCTTGTGTTAGGTTATTTTGTTTAGAGTTTATTTACTTGATATTCTTACTTCCTTCTTGATAAAAAATAATGGAATATTAATCTAAATGTGTTGTACAAAAAGTGCAAGCTGGTTCCTCATCTCAATCCATTTCTAGTGAGATTCGGACCATCCATCCACTAGAGGATGACCCTAAAAATCTTTAGAATTTTAGATCAAGGAGAATTATCATTGAATGGTCTGTTAATCTTAATCATATCACTAAATATGGGTTGCATGAGCTTCTTTCTAAGATTGGATGGGAAAAGGTTCTCCAATTGGGAGGAAATGCATACCGATTGATAGTTTAAGGGATATATTCCTCTATTTCAGATCTTTTTTTTAGAAAACAACATCTTTTTTAAAATAAAATTTTTAAAGTAAACAATTTAAATTATACCCTCCACCATTGCATCTTTGATGGAAATAAAATTGGTAAAGGATGGAATTCTAATTCTCAATCTTATGAAAATGATGCCAAATTCTGAGAGAGTATCTATTACTAGAGTGTTATGTGTTTTTGATGTGGACTGGAGATCAGTTAATGCCCTACCAATTGGAAAACTTTTTCTCAAGTTCTGTGTTCTTCTTCGCATTTTTACGTTTAAGATATATCTAAGAGCTAATAAAAAAAATTGATCTCACTTCATTCATGGTTTGTATCATTTATGCGATAGCTACCGGAGTCAAAATTTATCTTCTGACTCTTATTTATTACTCCATTATTCATTATCGGATGCACCCAAAGAATGGTTCTCTTCTATTCGGTTACCTCATGACATTTCTCACGTTATCTTTTCAAGTCCAAATTCCTTCTATTGAGACACCGGAATCTGAGCTTCCTTTTAGCTCTTTTAATTTACATATGATGAATTTTACTCATCTACCTGAGCAACAAGACGTATGTGGTTATAGGTAGGAAGAGGAAGAAGATGTTATTATGGATGACATTTTCAATAAATTGGAAGAAGAATCAATTGAAGATGAGGATGATTTTGACTATCGTCTTTCTAACTTTGATGAGAAGTTACATTTTTTTGGAGCATTAGATGGATGCTTTGCATGTTTCTCAGTAAGCTCTGGCTTTAAATCAAAAGCTTAACATGAAGTACATGAAAAAGTACTTCCATCATATAAACAAGAGCTTGAAAAATTTTGATCCTGAAATGCAAGCTCAATCTTCTTTTAAGTCTGAATGATATTTACTTTCTTGATTTGATGATTTGTTTATCTTGGTTTATATTTTCAAACTCATGAGACTCTTGTTATGTTTAATATTTGTTTAAACATTTGAACTTTGTTATGTTTAATGTTAATGCTCTTGATGACTCAACTCATGTGGAAACAAGTTGTTTTCTGTATATTTTTCAGGGGGAGGATACAATATATTCTTCATGAGAAATCTTGTGTTAAAAGTTTATGATTCAAGGCCTTCATTATTTTGATTCTAGTTACTGAGTCTATATAATTAATTGAGTATTTATAATGTAATGAGTGTGAAGAATGTGATAAATATGTAATACATTGTGTTTTGTCATGAATTTAACAAAGGAGGAGATTATAAGTGCTAATGTTTTAAGCACACAAGTAGGTTATCAAATTTCGTAAACAAAATGTATTGTATATGGAACTTCAGAAAAATTCAGCTCTCTTCAACATTTCAATATTAGTTCGTGACTCAACATCTTAAGATTAAAATGCTTGGAAGAATTTCAAGAGAATAATCATTTGTATGCTAACCTATAGGTAAAGAGTACCCTAGGAAAGACCCTAGGTTAAAGTACATCTTAGTAGTTTTTTAAGATTTAATTTATTGCACTTTTATATAAAAATTGAAGGGTATTCGTCTAGCCCAACTTTGCCTTTGGCCAGTTGAACCATCTTAAGTTAGCTCAAGAGTGACCTAGGTCAAGTTTACAAAAATATAGATTTTTAATTTTCTAAAAACTTAGGCCAACCGAATGTATCTTAGGTCAGCCAAAGTTTAGCTCAGGCCAACCTAAGTTTGTTTTAAAATAAGACCCATGAAATCAGCTATCCATTGAAACGTATTCATGAAAATCTGTCCAACCGAATGGATTCTTAGGCTGACCGAAGATCCAAATCTTTTACTATAAATAGAGATCATTTCTCACTGTTTCAAAGCACAAAAGAGAGAGAGAGAGAGAGAGTTCTAGAAACGAAGAGGGAAATCTTATCTTTTTTAAGCTATTTGCATTACCATTCTTATATTATTTTTGTATCTTATTTAATTCTCTTCTCAAATAGTATTAAATTCAATTAGTGAGTGCCCTATACTCAACTTGAGATTAGATGATTGAATTTGCAGCTTTTAGGATTTTTTTCTTTGAAAAATTATATATCATTTGATCCTTATTTATTGTGCATACATTAGTTCATCTTCATCTAAGAAAAATGATCATTACATCTATTGAATCTTCAATTTTAAAGGCTTCATCGATATCTTCACTTTGACTCACGTATTCAAGAAGATAAGTTTTTAATTTCAGTAAATTACTTTCAATTTGGGTTTATTGAGATTGCCCAAAAATCTCATTAGGTTGAGGAGTTATAAGCCCGTAAAAATCACTTAAGGTTAGTTGTGATAGTGTGTGAAAATCATAAAAACTATAAGAGATTGTTGAGGTTAGCCTGTGAAAATCTTAAAAATAGTGGAAAACCAAAATTATATGGAATAGTAATTTTGTGAGTAGAGTAGGTGTGTGTTAAATACCGAACAATTATAACTTTGTGTGTATTGTGGTGATTGATTGTAACACCTCAGATTTTGGCCAACCTGGGATTAGACGGCCTTAGGCAATGGGTTAACTAAAACACCTGGAAAATCGCTCAGAACCTAATTCCATAGCCAAAGAAACCACTTAGGATTAATTCCTTTAGAAACTAAGCATAAGTTAGCTAGCGCAACGCTAGAGTAGCTGGAAAATAGTCCCTGATCGCTTTAAATACGTTCTACAAGACCCAAAACTTGTAGAATCCATGGTGCTATGATACTCTAAAACCTCAGATCAAACTCTAAGCCGGTTTGTTCTCTGGACCTCTTTGAAACTTTGTATTGGATCTAGACCGCGCATCGAAAGTCCGATACCTACTATCTTAGACCGTTAGAACCGCCTAGCTGGACTTGACAATCATTTCGAAAATCAAGTCCAACCGACATTCGCAGGCTATTTCGTTGAGCCTGGACCGAAGAGAGTGAGAATAGGGCTAGATTTGGAATTTGAAATTCAAATTTGGCACACGACTTGACGCGTCAGTATTAAGCGTTCTGACCGTCAGAATTCAGCTAAATTACACCTTCGGATCAGGAAAAATTTCTATTTCATATCATGAGACTTGCAGGCCCGATCTATATGCGGTGACCGCTGAACTGAAACTGGACCGCCACGTACGATCTACGAACCCTGCCGGAATGAAAACTTGATGTTTGCTAGATCCAGTATGCATGAGCTTAAGTCCGACCGCATTTGGCCAGGGGACCACCAGAACTGTACTTTTGGACCGAAACAGCCCCGAATTGGATATAACCTAAGTAAACTTTGTTCCTGAGCCTATTCCGGGCATTTTTGAGCTTATAAAAGGAGTTGAAACCCTCACTTCTCTCTCCCATCCGAATTTGAGAAAAACCCTAGATTGGGAGAGAGAAAAGGTGAGAGTTTGTGAGAGAGATTGGAGGAGAATTCTTTGCCGCTTGTGCTACCTGTTGCAAGTACTTTCGCAACACCCCTCAATCACCTGGCCGGTGATTTCTCCACATTTTCAGGTAAGAAAATACCCTAGAAGTTGCTGATTTGAGGTTACCTTGGATTCATAGCATGTTAGCTGATAAATCTCATAAAATAGGTTCTCTAGTCGCCGTAGATGAAGCGTATACGCTCCGTTCGAAATGATACGTTTATAAGAGATAAGGTGAGGATTTTAGACGCTTTGATTGACTTTTTACAACGCTTTCAATGTCGTTTAATAGTAGATTATCGACGGCAACGCCGTTTGACATGTACAACATGCTGTCCGTTTCCTGTTTGGTGAACCGGTGAAGAATATGAGATTTAGGGCATTTTAGTCATTTGTAGGAAGTAATGTTTTCATGCATATTTTGCGGATGTGATTGACATGGTTTATTGTCGCATTAGAATATTAGGAATACGTGCATAATTAGTTTGGCGAAGAGATTCGCCTAAATGTGCACTTCGAGTCGACATACTATATGTAGACTTAAGTGTGTAGTTTAAGTGTTTGTATAAATGCTTGTATTAGTATGTATTGAATTAAATGGTGTTATGAATTAATTTGAGATTGATTTCTCAATTAATATGCTAATGTAAATGGTTTCCTACATGTTAGCCATATGTACGATTTCATTATACGTATGAAATGCATATGCTTGATGTTTCACCTAAGTGGTATGTTATAACATGTGCTTGATGATTTCATTATGATTTAGTTTGAGATTGAATTCTCAATTAGTATGCTGATGGAAATGATTTTCTATATGTTGGCGATATGCATAACTTTATTATATGTATGAAAGGCATGTGTTAGATGATTTACTTAAGTTGTACGTTATAACATGTGTTAACATGCTCACATGGTTGTATTCCATTTACAATACTCTTACATGATTGCTGATGTGGATTCATAATTGTTTGGGACTATACTTAGTCCAGGCAGTCGGTAACAGAGAGAATTCATGGCTAGCTGGTATTTACCACGAACGACGCGTCGATGAACGCGAGCCGTGTTCTGGAGTTGGCGGCAGTGATTAGGCCATGTGAAGTGTTTTACGCACTTCATGTCGTTCGACTTGAGATGCGATCGTGCTAGTCGAGCCCGTCAAGTAACTCGACTGGCTATTGTATGTTCACCCTGCATGAGTCATAACTGCTTGAACCTAGGGTACTGAACTTACCATTGTAAACCCTGTTAACCATGGTACCTTGCTCCACGAAGACTCATGAGCCAGGCATGGTGGTATGGGACACCGTGGTCGAGCTGTCGGCCTACGCTGGGGCCACAAACCTCCCCGTAGTGACTAGTGAGTACCTAGTCTCATGAGCAGATTATGGTGGTATGGGACACTATATTCTTGCTGTCGGCCTACACTGATCAGGCGACGAGTCCTTTGTAGTGACCGCGAGCGTATTCTGAGTCTACGGGAGGCGACGACCCTTCAGTAGCAGTAGAGTACAGTAGGCCTGTATTGATAAGGTGATGGGGGAGCGAAGCAACAAGTGCATGCAACAGCCCTGCCAGCCCTTACAGCGACCTACAAAATATACATCGTATGAGATTACTAGGAGTGACGACCCTAGACAGGATCAGTGTTGGGATTGATATAAGGGAAGTACCTTAGTTTCCCAATCCTGCTGTTTGAATGGACTAATAACAACTCGGCAATCATATCATCATTACATTGCATGTGCTTGGAAGATGTGGAGCACTGAGCGGGATGCACGCATGCCGCGGACGAAGATGGTGCCGTATAAGGGAGAATATCGGTGAGGGCATCCATCATGTCATGTCATATTGCATTAACAACAGTATTAGGATTGTTTGATTTACTGCTTTACTATTATCGCATGATTGATTTGATAACATGCTAATCTTTGCTCTCTTATCCCACTGAGTTGATCACTCACTCTCACGTTACGGGATGGTGTTTTCGGACACCCACCAGTCCCTATTGTGATTGCAGATGATGGCGCGGCCTGCGAGGCAGAGCTGGACTTGATGATGAGGAGGAGGATTCCTCCTTTATACGTGTTCTGATTGACGGGATTACAGGGAGGTTGATTAGATGCCTTGACACTTGTCATTTTATATTTTTAGCGCACTCATGTATATTCGTTTTGTCTACTTTTGGAGTATACATGTATGTATATAACCTGGTAACATGTTCACACTCTGGAGACATACAACAGTTTATATATGTTATATATACTATTACAGTCTTCCGCTTGCTAATTTAACGGTCTCTAAAGTATGATATGTTGTTCTGGCTTAATCTCACTCATGTTTAATACATTAACACTGACAACATTCAATCATACACATTTATGTTGCATAAGTGATGTTCTGGAACTCGGGAGTGGAGTTTTTACTCGACCCCCCAATTTTCGGGATGTTACATTGATAATCTTATTCTTATTTTTTTTTTTATCATTTTAAAATTCTAAAATAAGAAATTCGTGAAATATGGTTGTCCTACCTAAGATTTTAAGTGAAGGTTGTTCTACGACTCAATTGAAATTAATATTTCAATATTAATTGTTGTTGTGAATTTAATTTTTGCAATTAATTATAAAAAATTGGTTACCCCCCATCTCTAGGACATCAATAGCTCAACTTACACTTCGTTTATTTTTCAAGAATAATCTGAAGGTGAGAGTCCTAGCCAAAACTTTGTTTGGTAATATATTTCAAAGGTAGATACAACCTTAGTCGCAAAAAGGGATACTTGAAGTCTTTGCTACAGCTCAACTGCTTCTATTATTCGTTGCTAGAGGATTTGTTGGTGCAGGTGGAACACTTGAAGGGAATAGGAGGTTTAGGGACAAGACCTAAGAGGCGTCCAAGATCTATAATTCTCTTAAGAACTAAGGGAGATGTTAATGCTGATGAACAATGAGCTGGAGTAGCTTCTTAGATGGGGTTCGTGGCTGACACCTTTTGGCGTTTTGGTTTAAGAATTGTTGGATCAACCACCTTTATTGTTACTGAAGGAGGGGAAGTTGGAATGGTTGAGGTTTCCTTTCTCAACCACATCATTTTCTAACTTGGGGATGTAGCTGGCTTTAACATACTTTTCTTTTTATTACCATCAGTCATTGCTTTTCTCTTCTCGGCCACAGGTTTCTCTATCCGTGTCTATGAGGGAAAGAGTTAGGCAATGATAAGTTTGAAGGACTCACTAAGCAATGTCTCATAATACTTCATCCACCAATCACAGAAAGTGATCGTCTGACATGAAAAATTTGAGAGGATGGGAGGTTCAAAAGCTGTGAAAATTGTCTCAAAATTGTTGGAGAGAGTTTGAAAAATCCCGACCAAATCTACAAGCATACCCTCATAGGGAGGTTGATTAGTAGTCTTATGAGTGAATAGGTAAGGAATGCATTAGGCTAGGCCTAACTGATAAACAAGAAGATTGGGGCAATACTGCTTAACCCCTGCCTTAGCATTGATACCTGTTTCCATGGTGCCTCCATAGGGAAGATCTCAGCGGATGAGATAACTTTCCTAAGTTTTATCTTTAAGCTCGGCCATTTCAATGTTGGTTGTTTTATATTCTTCTCTGAAGCAAGCAGGGCAAAACTCTTTATTGTTGAAAGGGTAGAAAGAATGATTAAGTTTATTCGAGCTAAGAGAAAGAAAGTAGTTCATATAATTTGAAAATGAATGGGTGGCGCTAAGGAAAAAGATGTTCTGGTGGTCGAAAAAGTAAAAGAATATGGAGGAGGAACGTAATTTATAAGAGCATAACAAAAGTATTCACAAAGCCACATTTAAATTAGCCATGTATGCCCTCCGCTATGGTATAGCCTTTGGTGGTTGCCTCAAACATGCTTTGATATAGGTGGCCAAGCACGAATGGAGTGAGATCCAGTCGTCATCCTTGAGCTAGCGCCTTAGACAAGTGAACGTACTCCTTTGTGATCTGTACAGTCTTCACACAAAGTAGATAATGACAAATCCACATCAACATAAATGTTGTGTACTCCTGATTATCAACTGTATTATGTGTCTTGCGCTGGATCAACATGAAGTTAAAGTGAGCTTTACCGCTCATGTCTGGAACGACAAAGTAATGCTTATCATCCTAGGCAAAGTTAGGATATGCTGAATTACCAAAAGGAAGAAGATGAGTGAAAGTACAGATGTCCATGATCGTAGGACTTATGGCACCACATCCGAAATGAAAGGTATTGGTTGATCGACTCTAAAAAGTTGAAGAAGCTGCGAGGAGAGAAATGTTGGCTAAATATTCATGTAGAGAGAGGTTGATGCATTTATAGATGCAAACCTGTCTCCATGTATCACCGTATTATTCTTTTACACGAGTATACCATTCTGGCTAGCTATTCATCAGTCTCGACCAAGATCTTGAAGTCTTAAAAGCATTCACAGGATTTGAAAGATGATCAGATTAAATGAGGAGTGTTTCACTCTGACAGCCTGGAAAGAACGGATCCACTGATCAAATCTTCTCATGAGTAATCTCAGGGTGGAAGGCCAGTCCGAGCGTAAGGTACGACTAACCTGGCTCAACAAGGGTATTGAAAATGATGTTACTAATAACCCCAGGAGAAATAATATCCAATTCTTTATTGAATTCTTATTGGAAGATTGGAGCAGTAGAAGAAGAAGCAATCATGAAAGTTAGAGACATTTCTAATGAGAAAGGAGATTTCAAAAGGAGAAGTATGAAAAGCAAGAGTTGTAGAAAGGTAAAATTGATTCAAAATTGTGTATATATCAGTCAAGGACATGCATATTAATGTGAGGATAAGCATGACTCCTCATATGACACGATTATGTGTAACATATCGCAATGATAGCTGTAGAAAAAGGAGAAATATTGTCATTCGGTTTTTATCATGATCAAATAAAATCAATAAGGAATTGACAGGTGGAAGGACAACCGAATGCGTTTATTGTATTGAACAACAACTTATCACCGCTTTCACCTTTTTTTCCAAAGGCGAAGTGAAGTAAGGAGCAATATTGTATCCTATTTATGATCATTTTTGGAATAGCCAATTAGAAAAGGACACATGTCATTGTACATGAAAAATATTTCATGTGAAAGCTCTTTAAAGATATTTACAACTCTTTTCACGAAATTACAGTTGGTGTTGATTTGGAGGATATAAAAAGGACACGTGTTAAAAAAAAAAAGAAGATAAAAGTATTTGGAAAACTAACGTGACAATGAATCAATTGCCATAAGCATCGAATGAAAAGAGAAATGTTAAGAAATAGTCGTGAGAGAGATCTATAAATAGTAAAGAAACCAACAAAGCAAGCTGTCTCACACCAATCCAATCAAACTAACCAAAGTATTTTTTCTTATCATAGCTTAACTCTATCCTTATAATCCTTAGTTGTAATTGGTAGCTATAATTCAAGTATGTACTTATGTGCTAGATTATTTTCAATTATTATCGATTTCAATACTCGCAAATTTTCTTTTAGAAAGGTACTTTGCAATTGTTCTTTGTAATGATTGTAAATAAATTTTTTTTTTTGATCCAATTGTTTCAACATACAAAAGCCTTTTTATACGAAGTACGAAAAGTAAAGTGCAATCAATCTTTGGATAAAGACCTTCAGTGAAGAACCCTGCCATCCTATGTTCGTTTGATTATCTTGTAATGATCTCATGAGTGGTTGAATAAGCAATTTATCTTTTTAAGGGTCCGCATATACCATTGCACTTGATGTATTTGTCTATTTTTATCTTGCGTCCAGTTATTCTATTTGAATCGACCCGCTTAATCAATTCCGCATGCAATCACACGCTATAAATGACCAAAGTAGACCGAGGGCCAACACACTGATATATTTTAACACGCGTATTTTAAAACGTGTAAGCCGGTTTCTGCCACCTGGATTCTCGCATTGAGAATGGCACTCTTGTAAATAAAGAAATGACCAAACCCTTTGCACATCACGCCAACGTCCATTTTACCGCGAGAAGATGACTCCAGTGGCGCCACCGAGTCAACGGCCGCGAGTTCTCCGCCCACACAAAAAACACTCTCCAGGCCTGGGAGTCGTTTGATACTTGGCACATCGTAACACGCATGATATGCAGGCGATCCGAAAATGTACACGTGGAATACATTATTTATGGTTAAACTGCCCTAACTCTGAGAACCACTATAGATAGATAAGTCATCATCCTGCAATCAGGTTGGGTCAAAATTCTGGGACCTACTGAATCCGCACCATTGGTATTTTCGTACAAAACGTTCAATAAACATGTCGAGCAATGAATAATTACGAGATATAACGATTAAAATATTTTATGATCCATCAAAAGTTCCCCTCACGATTTGGACAGTTTAGATTGTATTAATGGTGCGACAATACATAATATCTCAGCGCACGTGTATCAACATCACCCTCAACCAGAGTACAAAGTTTTTTTTTTTAATTATCAAACCTGTTCCCAACCGGGACTGGTCGTACAAGTTCAAAAAAAAATTATTAAAAAAAGCTAGAGCAACTCTTGTCAGAATATAAAAACCCAATTCTCCACGACATTCCTTGCTCGTCTAACTACCTACGAGCTTGAGATGGACGTCTAGACTGAATCTCGCTCCGCTCCATCTCGCCATTCCCATTCTCCTTGAAGGTCGACTTCCAATCGACGGCCATGATCGGATCTACCGAACTCCAACCCACGACTGTGATCCACCGAGATCCAGAATCTAAATCGACGATTTCGATGATCGAAGGCGATGCTCCACAATGTGCCCAGTTCCTAACGATGGCCGCATTGAAGGTGCAGAAGGTTTACAGGAGTTATCGCACTCGGCGCAGATTAGCGGACTCCGCTGTTGTCGCCGAAGAACTCTGGTATCCCCTCTCAAAAATTAGTTTTTCTTTTTCACCTCGACCCGAGGATATGTAGAGTATCCTCGAGTTTTCAGTTTTTGCATGCTAGAGCCCTGATTCAGTGATCCTGACCGTCGATATGATGGGCAACGCCATGGATGAATCATACCCAAAAGGTTTCGGAGATTAGAATATCATAATAATCCAATCTTTGGCCTCATTTCAGATGCATTTGGACCGTTGATATATTTCTTCTCGACCGTCTATTTTCCACGTACCCATGGAATTTTGATCATCGTCCGGTGTAGGGAACTTTCGGGATCTGGTCCATCCACGGTGGGGTATGACAGATCATTTGTCAGGATCTCTGAATCGGAGGGATGAGACGATAGGTCCATCGGAAGCGGATTGCGTAGTGTGCCACACATCATCCATCTTGGTGGTGTGTTGAAGTCACCAGGTTCTGTGGGCCCTACCATGATGTTCGCGTTATATCCGCACCGTCCATCCATTTTGCGAGCGCCCAAAACTGAGGCAGATCCAAACCTCAAGTAGATCACACTACAGAACGCAGTGGGGATTGAACCCCTACCATTGAAAACTTTGTGGGGTCCACATAAGTTTTGGATCAAGCTGATATTTGTGATTTCCCTTCACCCCCGGGTCTGTGTTGCCTTATGAAGGATTGGATGGCAAATAAACTTCATGGTGGGCCCTAGGAAGGTTTTAACGGTGGGCGTCAGTGTCCGCACTGCTTTTTATGGTGTGCTCTACTTAATTTTTGGATCCACCTCATCATTGGGCCCGTGCCTAAAATGATCTTGCCAAATGGAAGGACGGTGTGGATATAATACATACACCATGGTGGGGCCTACAGAACTTGGTGACGTCAATACACCACCGAGGTCCGTTGTGTGTGGCACACGGGGCAATCCGCTTCCAGGTCCATCACTCCACCATTGGGTCCATCCATTGACTGGCTCCTAGCAGGGTTGGCTTATGTCTCAACCAACATTCCTGTTAGACAATCCTAGCCATCTGATTAGTTGCCATCAAACGGACGGCTGAAAAGGTTAAATGAAAAAAGAAGAAGAAAGGATTGGTAGGGTTGTTTAATAGCCTTGATTTTTTGAAACATAACCCATCCGTAGTAAGGCCCAGTAGATGGATGGATCCGACTGATACATCATATCCTACCACTTCACAGATGGTTCTACCGTATTCTGGTTCTTCCCGCTTCACTGAATCATCTTCCCCCTAAACTGTGGGCATCTACATAGGCGCCCATTTCTTTTTATTATTATTATTTTTTAATTTTCCGTATTTTAATGATGAAGGTGGCAGGTTATCGATTACTTCCGTTTGAATCATAGCACGACTTCCTTCTATGATGACTTGAAACCAGAATCCCCACACTCCAGATGGAACCGAGTTAGTTTAAATGCTTCCAAGGCATGCACTTTCAATTCTTCATCTGATTCTTTTCAGATTATTTTATTTTGTTTTAATTTTTATGTGTGTGTGTGTGTGTGTGTGTGTGTGTGTGTGTGTCATACGTCCATTTTGTGTGGGTCACACCAATTGTGCTGATCCAATGATCGCAACTGTATTTGATCAATAGACCTTGTGGATAGACAATTGTCTGATCAGCTATTTCAGATCATCATATTGGTGTGATTTTTGGGCTGCGATCCATCCAAGAGGTGGCCCATTAGATATACGGTCAAGATGAAGAAACACATTTATACATACATGGTTCAAGTTCATGGACATTCTGGGTTTGAATTTTGATCACGAAAATGTGGATAATTATACAAAGCAATCTTAACGTGTGATTCACCTTTTGATAGGTTGGAAAGGGTTTATCGAAAGATGAGAAAGCTAAGGAGTTGGCTTTCCAGCATTGGATCGAAGCTGTAAGCACTTAAGAATGGGACTTTGATTCTTGTGATGTTTTAATTTGAACTATTGGAAAAATTATAGACATAATATTTTCTGTAAAATATGAAAATCGAAAATCCAAGTCGATCTGAAATAAGGACAGACTGAAGCACGTTTGAAACGCTGTCCTTAAAGCGTTATTTGCCCCTATTCAAGTGAATTGAGTATGCTAAAAGGTTACAGGCAAACCGCTTCTACGATATGACGAGCCTGATGTGAGTCTGCGTTCAGTAAACATGAAGGCCCACTAATGGAACTTTGTTACACAGTCTAACAGAAATACAGAAAAAAGGAAAAATCCCAGAAGAAAAAGAGAGAAGAAGATTTTAGTGAATAAGACCACTGCATTGGTCTGTTCTTCCTGTTCTTAAGCTATTGGTTCAATTGAACCGTTCTAGACCACACCGCTGGTCTGATTTTCAGGCAATGGTTTAGACGAACCTTGTTGTATTGTTGGAATCACCGATTTAATGGAGTAGAGAGGCTATGGTTGGTATGGTTATGCTGGAGTGAGTTATGATGGATTGGAAACCCATCCAGGCTCTCTTTATATAGGCTATGGTGGATGGGGGTTATGGTCCAGGGACATAAATCTCATTAATCCATTTCTAGATGTTGGAAAACTATCCATTATTTGTCTGTTTCTGACTATTGTGCATGACTCATAACAGTAGCTGCATGCTGACTGTTGTGAGAGCTGGCTAGCCGTTTTCTAGCTGTTGGACTAGCCATGCAGTAGTTTCATCATGGCTCTGCAATGAATTGCATAGCTGTTACACATCTGCTGCAACATTTATATTCCAGTCTCTATATATACCGAGGGACCTCTCTCTCAGTCCTCTAGTCTCTTAAAGTGCGCCACTAGTGCCTCTACAACCACACTGCCTCACATGCACATGCCCTCGCACCGAGCCTAAGACCGAGACCGAGACCGTGCCTGTGCTCGAGCTAGAGCCCAGTATGAGCGCGTGCGGGCGCGCACGTTCCAGTGCTACACACTGGAACACTTAAGCTCCATAGTCCATGGACTAGGTAAGCAAATATTATAGTACTCCAACACTTACATTTAAACCCCAAAAACTTCTCCTCTTTTTCCAATCTGAGACTATTCCCAAAACCCACAAAAAGGTGTTTTTCAAACAATTTTTATATTATATATATATATATATATATATATATATATATATATATAATTTTTTATTATTAAAATATATATTAAAATCAATATTTTGCAACAATCCCCCACTTGATTTTAAAAATATATATTTTTTGAAAAAACATTTCTACTAGAATAATCAGCTTATATCTATAAAGAAAAATATCTTTCGATTTTAATCTTTCTTTTAGTGTAAGTATCTTAAAACTCTCTCGAAATGACTGGTAGTCGCAGCATTGAACCAGTTAGATAATAGAGTTGGAGAAACCATACACATATTAGCTATGTGTTAATTAGAATTCCTACAATCTTGCTCAGCACAATTAATGGCCATGTGCTTATCCTATTTCATGAACGATCCTAAGAGAAAACTCCTAATTCTCATAAGAAACGGCACCATCTCTACGTTCATATAGGTGAAATCCTTCCAGTGTCTTCGTTACTTTAAGACACTTGTCCTCTAGACTAGATTTCATTAAGAGTTCTAAAATTCAACCATCTTTCGTAATGCTCAACACTTTATCTATTATGGATGAGGTTTTATATAATTTAGTGCTAAAAACTTTTAACATATCAGTAACTTGTTCTTACCTATTAAACTCGAAATTAGAGATTTTATGACTTTAGATTGGGTTACTATCATTGGTAGAAATTTGGTTGAAGAGTTCAACCTCATCCCTCTAGATGTAACCTTTATTACCTCTTTCGATAGATGTTTTAGTAAAAGGAATTGTTAGGTTATTGCTTGATTTGACATAGAAAATAATAATGATTCCATCTCAAATCAACTGTCTGACATAATCATGTCGAAGACTTATATGTCTAGACTTACCATTATATGTATCACCATAGGCTATAGCTAATGTGGCTTCACTATCACAATGTAGTGACATAGCCAATATAGGCTTTACACAAATGAATTTCTAATAAGAGATTCCTTAGCCACTCAACCTCTTTACCTGTTGCAGCTAGGGTTATGAATTCAGACTCCATAGTTGAGTGCGTTATGCAAGTATGTTTCTTAGATTCCTAAGATACAGTTACACCTCCCAGGGTGAATACCCACCCTGTAGTAGACTTGTTGTCCTCTGTACTCGATATCCAGCTTGCATCGATATATGCTTCCAATATGGCAGGAAATTCTGAATAAAATAGTCCTAAGTCTTTGGTTGCTTTTAAGTAACCAAGGACTCTACTAATTTCATTCCAGTGTCTAGTACTGGGGTTACTAGTATACCTATTAAGTTTACTCATAGCATATGTGATATCAGGTCTAGTACATTGCATAGCATGCATAAGATTCCTTATAGTACTTGCATATTCTAATTGTGTAACTGTTCTTCCATTATTCTCTTTTAGTTTGATACTTAGATCAAATGAGGTTTTTGCTTCTTTTATATTTAGATGGTTAAACTTGTTTAGTATCGTCTCAATATAATGAGATTGACACAAAACATAACCCCCACAATGTTTTTTTAACTTTGATACCTAGGATGGTATCAACTTGTCCCAGATCCTTCATTTTGAATACGAAAAATAGAAACCTCTTTGTTTCAGTCACGCCTTCCATTTTATTACTTATTATTAACATGTCATCAACATACAGACAAATACTAATCATGTAATTACCATATACTTTGGAATATATGCATTTATTAGCTACATTATGTATGAAACCATGAGATAGTATTTTGGAATTAAACTTCTCATGCAATTGTTTTGATGCTTGTCGTAATCCATATAAAGATTTGATTAATCTACATACTTTATTTTCATTTCCTAGTAGAATGAATCCTTCAGGTTGTTCCATGTATACCTCCTCATTGAGGTTACTATTCAGAAATGCGGTCTTTACATCCATTTGGTGGATGTGAAGATGATGTATGGACGCTAGCGCAAATAATTTCCTAATGGATGTTATCTTAGCTATAGGAGAATACGTGTCAAAAATAATTTATCCCTTCTTTTTATCTAAAACTCTTAGCTACTAATCGAGCTTTAAAAGTTTGGATAGTTCCATTAGTGTGATATTTCTTTCTAAATAACCACTTACAACCTATGAGTCTAGAACCTGGAGGTAATAGTTCTTATGTTTGATTTGATATTATTAATTTCATTTCATTGTTTATAGCTTCTTTCCAGAAAACTGAGTCTCTAGAGGATACAGCTTCTTTATATGTTTTAGGATCATCTTTTATAGTCATTACTATAGGTGTTTTTCTTATAATATTTTCTCTATCTCCTTCTAAAAGATGGAAAAAGATATGCTGAGAGTCTATATAGTTATCTCGTAGACTCTTTTTTATTCTTGTCCTTTGACTCCTACGAGATTCAATAAGAGCTTCCACTATTTGTGGAGCTGTATTGTAACACCCCGAATTTTTGCTAACCTGGGGTTAGACGTCTTTAGGCAATGGGTCAATCATAACACCTTCATAACCTTTCAGAACCCAATTCCAAAGCCAAATAAATCATTTAGAACCTAATTCTTTAGAAATTTAGCGTGAATTAGCCAGCGCTACACTAGATTTCCTGCAAAATTAGTACCAACCACTTTAAATACGATCTGTAAGACCCAAAACCTATAGAATCATTGACGCTACCTTACCCCGAAATCCAGGATCAAACTCTAAACCTGTTTGTTCTCAGGAACCCTTTGAAACCTTGTATTGGATCTAAACCGTACGTCGAAAGTCCGATAGCGATAATCTTAGACAATTAGGACCGCCTTGTTGGACTTGACAATCATTTCGAAAATCAAGCCCAACCGATATCCTGAGACCATTTTACTGAGTCCGGAGTGAAGAGAGTGAGAAAAGGAAAATATTTAGAAAATTAATTCAATTTAAATAAATCTGGCACATGTCGCTTGCGCGACATTTTTTAAGCATTCAGACCGTCGGAATCTGACCCAAATACACCCTCGGATCAGGGAACATTTCCTACTCAGGTCAGTGTACTTGAAATCCTCGACGAGTCTCAGTGACCGCTGAACTGAAACTGGTCCGCCACGTGCGATCTGGGAACTCTACCGAACTGAAAACTTAATGTGATCAAGATCCGACATCCATGAGCTTAAGTCCGACCGCATTCAGTCAGGGGACCTCTAGAAATGTTCTTTTGGATCGAAAAAGACCCGATTTGGCTGTAACCCAAGTATACCTTTACTTGGAGTCTGTTTTGGTTATGTTTGGGCTTATAAAACGGCCTTAAACCCTTAGCTTTCTAACCCATACGAATTTGGGAAAACCCTTGGAGAGAGAAGAGAGAAAAGAGAGAGAAAGTGAGTGAGAAGTTGGGGCTTTCTCCTGAGATTCTTCCTTGCTGCTCCACGTGCCAAATCCATCCACCTGCATCGCTATTCTGGCGATTCTAACTTCGTTTTAGGTAAGAAAACCCTAACCCTAACCTGTTTTAAGGCTCCTATGGGTACAAGTAGCTAAGTAGCTGACTCACCTTGTGTTGTAGGTTGCCAATCAGTCGTTGACGACGACATAGAGTTCCTGTTCGATTCATTACGCTCCTACGGTGTAAGGTATGGATTTTAGACGCTTATTACCTGTTTTCAAAGCTTTCAATGCCGTTTAGTGGTAGATTGCTGATAAGGATGCTGTTTGACATGTAGAACATGTTGTCCATTTTTCAATTCGAATACGTACGAAGAATATGAGATTTAGGGTATTTGTAGGAAATATTGTATACATACGTATTTTGCCGGTATGATTGCCATGAGTATTTACCGTGTACCTATACTAGTTATACGTGTATGATCTGTTTGGCGAAGAGATTCGCCCTAATGCACATATTGGCCGACATATGCTATGTAGACTAATGTGTGTAGACTAAGAAGTGTTTGTTGAAATGCCTAAATCAATATGATTTATGCCTGCCATATGTTTTGAATGTAAGAACATGATTGTTGTGTATTAGACAACTCCTTGATATAAGGATCTGTCATATTATATGTTGGAATCAACATACGTCAAGTACGTTGGAGTTGAGTAGTTTAAGTGTTTGTATAAATGTATGTATTAGTAAGTATTGAGTAAATGGTGTTGTAGATTAGCATTAAGACTGGATTCTCAACTACTTTGATGATGCACATGATTTTCTCCATGCTTGTTATATTTGAATTGATTACCTTGGGCATGAAATACTCGTGTATGGTTAACTGCTTATGATGTACGTTAAAACGTGCTGATAACATGCTGGAATTACTTGTATTTCAATTCTGTCTCTCTCATATGATTACTGATTCACATTACATGTGCTTGGGGCTATACTCTAGTCCAGGCAGTCGGTAACAGTTTAGAATTCGTGGTTGGATTTTATTCGCCACGAAGGATGTGTATGACGAACCCGAGTCGTACTAGAGTCGTCGGCAGTGGTTAGGCCACACGAAGTGCTTGTGCACTTCATGTCGGTCGATTCAACGTGCGCTCGTGCTAGTCGGACTCATCAAGTAACCCGACTAACCATTGTATGTTCACATTGTATTCGTCATAACTGCTTGAACCTAGGGTACTAAACTTACCATTGGAAAGCCCCTCTAACCTTGGTACCTCGATCCCCTAAAACTCATGAACCGGGCATGGTGGTATGGGACACCGTGGTCGAGCTGTCAGCCTACGCTGGGGCCATAAACCTCCCCGTAGTGACCAGTGAGCACCCTACTCTGAGCAGATTATGTTGGTATGGGACACTATATTCTGGCTATCGGCCTACATTGATAAGGTGATGGGGGAGCGGTGCAACGAGTGCGAGCAACAGCCTTGACAGCCCTTTGTAGTGACCTCGAGCGTACTCTGAGTCTACGTGAGGCGACGACCCTTCCGTAGCAATCAGAGTACAGCTAGACCTGTATTGATAAGGTAATGAGGGAGCGAAGCAACGAGTGCGTGCAACAGCCCTTGCAGTGACGTAGAAATATATCATTGTATGAGAATACTAGGAGTGACGACCCTAGACAGGATCCTTGTTGGGATTGATATAAGGAAGGTACCCTAGTTTTTCAATCCTGCTGTATGAAAAGGACTAATAACAACTTGGTAATCATATTCATATCGCACTGCATGTGCCTGGAAGATGTGGAGCACTGAGGGAAGAAAGCATGCCGTGGACGTAAGATGGTGTCGCATGAAGGAGTATGTCGGTGAGGGCATCCATCATGTCATTTCATTCTTGCATTAACAATAGTATCTAGGAATGTCTGATTGTTTGCTTTACTATTATCGCGTGATTGATTTGATAACATGCTAATCTTTGCTCTATGATTCTACCGAGTTGATCACTCACTCCCATGTTACGGGACGGTATTGTGCACACCAACCAGTCCCTATTTTAGTTTCAGATGATGGCGATGCTTGCGAAGCAGAGCCGGACTTGATGATGATGAGGAGGATCCCTCCTATATGCAGGTTCTGATCGACGGGTTTACAGGGTTACTGATTAGATGCCAATACACTTGGTATTTTTCTTCTTGTTTAAACACCCATTTATATTCTTTTCTTTCCATTTTGGAGTATACGTGTATTTTGTTAACCTGGTAACATGTTCACACTCTGAAGACTTACAATCAATTATATATTTTATGTATCTATCACAGTCTTCTGCTTGCAAAATTTAACTGTCTCTGGAGTTTGATATGCTGTTTTGGCTTAGTCCCAATCTTGTTTAATGTCATTCTACAGACAACATGCATTCATCATTTTTTATGTTGCATAAGTGACGTTTTGGAACTCGGGAGTTGGGTTTCTACTCGACTCCCGATTTTCGGGATGTTACATGTATTATCTGATTTTCTATTAGGAGTTTGGACTCATTGTCCTTTAACTCTAAGGATAGTGAGTTCTTAAATAACTCAATATCTCTTAATTCTATTATTGTATTAGACTTTATATCTAGAAGTCTATTAAGTTTTACTATTTTGTGCATACCCTATAAAGGCGCACTTAATAGCTCTGGGTCCTTAGTTCTTTTTAGATCAGGGGTTCTGTAATATGCAAGACACCCCCATACTTTTAGATATCATAGGTTAGGTTTTCTATCTTTCCATGTTTCATATGGAGATATTTTATATTTTTTAGACAGAATTCTGTTTAGTATATGACACCCTGCAAGCAGTGCCTCACACCATAAACTTAGTGACAACTTTGCTCTGATTAGTATTGAGTTGATCATTTCTATTAATATTCTATTCTTCCTTTCAGCTATTTCGTTTTGTTGAGGTGTGTATAGGGCAGTACATTAATGTATTAGTCCATGTTCTTTACAAAAGTTATCGAACTCATTAGAGAAACATTCTCCTCCTCTATCGCTACGGAGAATTTTTATATTCTTGTTTAGTTGATTTTCTACTTCTACTTTATATATTTTAAAGATGTTCAATGCTTCATCTTTGCTCTTTAATAGGTACACACACATATCTAGAGCAATCATCAATAAAGGTTATGCAGTACCATTTACCTCCACGAGTAAGAATGCCGTTTAACTCACAGATATCACTGTGCACAAGATCCAATACTTGAAATGATTTCTCAACACTTGGAAAAGGTTTCTTCGTCATTTTAGATCGTATGCACACTTCACACTTATCAGTTCTATTTTTTGTGTATGAGATTAAACCATTCTTAGCCATGAACTTCAAGGTATTATAGCCTATATGGGATAGTTTATCATGCCACAGTCCAATGGATTTAACCATATAGGCAAAAGTGCTTCTTTTATTCAGATCGTATGCACACTTCACACTTATCGGTTCTATTTTCTATGTATGAGATTAAACCATTCTTAGCCATGAACTTCAAGGTATTATAGCCTATATGGGATAGTCTATCATGTCACAGTCCAATGGATTTAGCCATATAGGCAGAAGTGCTTCTTTTATTCAGAGAAAACTTGACTATACCGTTACAAGCATATCCCTTTCCGACAAGGTTCCCATTTTTAGACAGAATCAGTTTTCCTGACTCGTGCACCACCCTTATTCCTGGTTTACCCAAAAGGTTCCTAGAAACTAATTTTCGCCTCATGTCTGGGACGTGCAAGACATTTGTTAGAATCACTTTCTTTTTAGAGGTGAATATTAATTTGACGGTTCCTTTGCCAACAACCTTTGATCGGACTTCATTACCCATTTGGACTTCTCGACCATCGGTCAATTCCTCATAGGTTTTGAAGGCTAATCTGTCATAGCACACATGTACGGTAGCAGCAGTATCATACCACCAACTAGGAACCTTTCCTTGGATAGTATTTATCTCAGTGATCATGATCAAAATATCACCTTCTTTTACTGCACTTGCCTCTTTTTTAGACTTGCGATATCGGCATACTCGAGCATAGTGCCCATTTTTTCCACAAACATGGCATGGGCCTTTGAACTTTCCGTTCTTCTTTTGGGCGTTTTTCTTGAATTTTCATTTATTGGGTTTCAGGGAATCATCCTTCTCGGGATTCTTGTTATTAGTATTTTCAACTGTGTGTACTTTGGATGAGGAATTCCCATTGTCATTCTTTTGATTGCTATTGCGGGATTCTTCTTTAATTCTGAGATGTTTCTGGATTTGTTCTAGTGTGTAATCCTCAGTCTTATGCAGCAACTTCTTTCTATAGTCTTTTCACATCGGTGACAGTTTAGCAATTACAGCCCCGACTTGGAATGATTCAGGAAGATCAATCTTTATGGCTTTAATTGTATTTACTATTAGTTGCAGTTCTTGGATTTGAGGTAGCAGCGCTTGGTTATCGACCATATTAAAGTCGAAATACCTGACAATGAGAAACTTGTTGGTACCTTCTTCCCTAGCCTTGTACTTGAACTCTAGAGTGGTCCAGATCTCTTTCACTGATGAAGTTTGTGTGTACAGATCGTATGGATGGTTAGAGAGCGCATTTAGAATGTGTTTACGACACAGGAGTTTGTTTTCAGCTCGTTTGGTGCGAGCAACAACTTGTTTAGGCGTGTCAGTTTCAGTTGCTTCAGGCAATGACTGCAAGCTTGGATCTAAGATGTAGTAGATCTTCAGCGCCGTTAGTAGAAATTTGAGCTTGTCTTATCACCTTGTAAAATTGGTTCCATCGAACTGGTCAAGACGAATTAAGTCCTGATTCATCAACTTGATTGATGATATACTATCGGCTTCCATCAGTTAAAATAACGCTTTAAGATTGTTGGAAAAATTATAGAAATAATATTTTCTGTAAAATATGAAAACCGAAAATCCAATTTGATCCGAAATAAGGACAGGCTAAAGCACGTTTGAAACGCTGTCTTTAAAGCGTTATTTGCCCCTACTCAAGTGAATTGAGTATGCTAAAAGGTTATAGGCAAACCGCTTCTAGGATAGGACGAGCCTGATGTGGGTCTGTGTTCAGTAAACATGAAGGCCCACTAATGGATCTCTGTTACACAGTCTGGCAGAAATACAGAAAAAAAGAAAAATCCCAGAAGAAAAAGAGAGAAGAAGATTTCAGTGAATAAGACCACTGCATTGGTCTGTTCTTCAACTACTGGTTCAGTTGAACTGTTCTAGACCACGCTGCTGGTTTGATTTTCAGGCAATGGTTCAGACGAACCTTGCTGTATTGCTGAAATCCCTGATCTAATGGAGTAGAGAGGCTATGGTTCATATGGTTATGCTGGAGTGAGTTGTGATGGATTCGAAACCCATCCAGGCTCTCTTTATATAGGCTATGGTGGCTGGGGGGTTATGGTCTAGGGATATAAATCCCATTAATCCATTTCTAGCTGTTGGAAAACTAGCCGTTATTTGGCTGTTTCTGACTGTTGTGCATGGCTCATAACAGTAGCTGCATGCTGACTGTTGTGAGAGCTGGCTAGCCGTTTTCTAGCTGTTGAACTAGCCATGTAGCAGTTTCATCATGGCTCTGCAATGAATTGCATAGCTGTTGCACATCTGCTACAACAGTTATATTCTAGTCTCTATATATACTGAGGGACCTCTCTCTCAGTCTTAGTCTCCCTTCTAACCAGCCACATGCTTTAGCCACTTAGTCGCACCACGACTCACGACACGATGCGGACGTGCGAAGTGCAAAGTGCGCCACTAGCGCTTCTACAGCCACACTGCCTTACATGCCCTTGTACCGAGCCTAAGACCGTGACCGTGCCCGAGCGAGCGCGTGGGTGTTCCAAATGGAACATGGAAGTTCCATAGTCCATGGACTAGGTAAGCAAATATTATAGTACTCCAACACTTTCATTTAAACCCAAAAAACTTCTCCTCTTTTTCCAATGTGGGACTACTCCCAAAACCCACAAAAAGGTGTTTTTCAAACACTTTTTATATAATATATATTATTTATTATTATTAAAATATTTATTAAAATCAATATTTTGCAACATGAACTGGTAATTTAGATATTTCGAATTCGCATTGGGTGTGAGTCTGGATGTTTCATGGGTTTTTCTGTTTATCTTGCTGTATAGATTGATCCACGGCATCGGTACGGGCATAACTTGCACAAGTACTTCAAAGAATGGTGTAAAGGCAATGCTGGTCAGCCATTCTTCTACTGGTAAGTAGCAGTGCTCTCTGCCTTCACCAAACCATGTTGATTTGCATGAAAAGATTATTATTATTATTATTATTTTATAAATTTGAAATCTAGTATTACTATGCTGCCTTGGCTGGCATCCTCCTGATGCACCAGGATGAGTATATTGATTGAATGCACCTTGTTAATACAACTGGGCCCTGATGCTTTGGTAATTCAGACCACTGATCTGATAGCCCAACCATGGAAGGGCAATACCTAAAAATCTTATAGCAGCAGTGTGACAAATCTGGCCAAGATTTTTAAATCTCATGATAATATCATGAAAAATACACTCGATGATATGATTGCGATATTTGTCAGATTTTAAAATATCACATTTTTATTGCATTAATAACATGATATTAACAGCAACTAGTACAAACCTTGAGGAGTTTGTTATACAAATACGTATTTTTTAATTTTATATTTATTATTAGTTTGAGGCGAGATTTTCCCAACAATACCCTGAGATGAAGACCTCAAAATTTGAAAATCTCCCGAGAAATTTCATGGCTGAGAAACTGCTGGGAACAAGATTTGTCACTATGCTAGATAGCAAGATCCTAGCCATCCAATTCTTGGCATTTCTTTTCCCATCCTTGTGATCCTAGGTGCATGTACCTGTGAGTGGGTAACATAGGTTCAGGCTGAAGACATTTCTTGTTTAATGAGATTCATTACTACTGCACTGATTGATACTGTCAGCCCCACATAAACAAAGCCAATCTATCTTTAATCAGGAATCAATTAGCTTTGTGTTAGTAAGAGAGAAGGAGGCGGCTCCCTCTTCATAAAGAAAAACACCCCTATAGATGTGTAACTATCTTGTGACCTTCAGTTATTCAATAAACGAAATGGTTTTCTGCTGATTATGTTCAGAAGCACAACAGAACTGATAGCTGTTAGATGCTAACTACATATGTAGATATTGACTGTCAACCTACCATATGTAGGCTGTCCTGTATTTTTCCCTGTTAAGGTGATCTCCTCTGCAGGCTGGACATTGGAGATGGCAGAGACATTGATCTCAAGGACTGCTCGAGAACTTTGCTCCGACAACAGTTCATTACGTATCTTGGTCCTGTAAGTTCTTTACTGTTCTGGTTATCAGTTTTTGTTAGTAAAGAGACTTAAACTCCTGCAATTTATTAGATTCTAAAGATCCAATACAAATAGTTCTGTGGATGAACAAATCATGGTTTGACTTGAATCCTATTTGACAAAACTCTGTTATATGTTATAAGAGTCTCTCAAGAACAGAATAAAGTAAGGTTTCCATGGTTGTTAACTGTTTGAAAGACAGAATTCTTAAAGATATGAAATTCCAATGACACGCTAAGACCAGTTTCCTTACCAGGTAAAATTACTCCTGAGTCGTCTATAAATTACTACGTAGAATTTCCATGTAATGTTATAAGTTTATTTTTAATGTCGAATGTCAATATGTAGGTTCTTCCACTCTGGATTCTCGTGTTATATATATATATATATAGAGAGAGAGAGAGAGAGAGAGAGAGAGAGCGAGAGAGAGAGAGAGAGAGAGAGAGAGAGAGAGAGAGAGAGAGAGAGAGCACCCATGCACACCTTTGCACATGTGTCTTAGGGACAAAATCTGAATGGTCAATGTGATGCAACACCCCTTGAAACCTCACAAGCCCAACTTTCAGCCTGATACAAGACTCTGGTGGTCCATGGAAAAAGGAAGCAGTTTCCTCCCTTGATTTGCATTTCTCTTTGTTATGGCTCACTAGAGTTTTTGATCAGGCTGAAAATTGGGCCCATAGAGTTTCAAGGGGTGCTTCATCACGTGGACCATTCAGATTTTGTGCCTAAGACGTGTGCAAAGGTGTGCACGGGTGCTCGGGTAAGAAGGTCCCCAAATGAGTATTCACACACACACACACACACACATTAGGTGGATGGTTCAGTATGTGTGTGTGTGTGTTCGCCCACCAGAGTTTTGGATTAGGGTAAAAGTTGGGCCCGGGGGGGTTCATGTGCTGCTGCATTAGGTGAACGGTTCAGATTTTGGGTTCATATCCCCAGAAATGAGTTCTCACGAGAACTCGTAAGAACACGTGCGCAGTTGAGCATTCCTCTCTCTACACACACACACACACACAAGTGTACACATACATACATATATTGTTTTTAATAATTCTGTATTCTTAAAATTTAAGGGCCTAAATTAGGTGATACCCCTTATGATTAACCTGTCTGAAGACAATGCCTAATTTCTCCATAAATGAGTTTGGTAGGCAGTGATTACCTGCTTGCCAGCACCATATACCAACCATAGTTCCAAAACTTGGTGACTCGACTTGAAACTCGGCTGAGTCAAATCGCTTTGATGAGATTTCGAGCCAAGTCATCATGGAATTCTCTGGTGAGCTTGACTCAAGTGAGACTAGGCCAAATCATGAGTAGACTTGTTGGCTCGATCGTCTCAACATCACTCGGCCGAGTGAGATTCAAACTCCTGATGCTTCAAGGACATTCAAGCAACTCTATGACAAAGGCATGCACTTCATCTATGAAAGTTTATGTCAATTTTTCTTTTTGAAATTTAAAGTTTGTCAATTTTTATTTTCATGGCCTATTATAAAACATAACGGCTTGTTTCAATGTCAAGTAATAACCATTGAAACCCATATAGCTCAAAAATTGATTTGGATGGCTCAAATTCAAAATTTCCAGGAGTATAACACGGGTCTAAGCCTGTTCAATTTTATGTCATTTGGAATCTTAACATATCTTCTCTTTTGCATTCTTGTTATATTCAGAAAGAAAGAGAGCGTAATGAATACATAATTTTTGAGGGGAAAAATTGTCCACAAACAGACTGGAGAGTTAATCGATACGAGTGAAGGATCTGATGGGTGCAAATGGATATTTGTGATGAGTACGTCCAAAAGGCTCTATGCTGGTGAGGTAATGGTTCAACGAACACAATGGCCTTGAGGGTGCATTTTCATGATCAGTTGAATCGAATTGCAATTACAATTCTCTGCAGCTCAATTTGTATTGACATGAAGTAATTGCAACATAGGGGTTAGTCCCACATCATAAAATGAACACAGCTAGCTCGTTTTGGGCATTTTACTCTTATTGAGTCAACTAGTTGCAATTCATTCAACTAAGCATCCAAATATGGCTTCATTTTCAGGGCTCATCTGGCAACATTGATTTTGGGCAGTTAGGAATTGGAATCCAGGACTTTCAATCTAAAGCATCTTGGCACCCCCCAAAATCCTCCAACAGAAGAGGTGGGGTGCAAAACCTGGATTTCCAATCCTCTCCTACTGTCATATTTAATCTCTCCTCCTCTCCTTTAAGGCCTCCATAAGTCAAAATCCAAGCTGCCAAACATAATTTATGAATTCCACAGGATTGAAAATTCGGGTTGCCAAATGCAACTGAAAGAATGGATTTGAATTCTTAAATTAGGATCCAAATCCATGCTTCCAAGTGACCTCATTGTTTTTACTATGCTGTAATCTCGATATAGAGCAACCATTTGTGAGTTCTCTATGCTTTATTTACTATTCTGCCTTGCTTAAGAATGCACTGAAGATCTAACATTTTGTTCTGCACACAGAAAAAGAAAGGGACATTTCATCATTCCAGTTTCCTTGCGGGAGGTGCCACTTTGGCAGCTGGAAGATTCATTGCTAAGAATGGGATGCTTAAGGTGATGTATATGGAATAGTAGATAGAATAAAAGCTAATGATTTTCTTTTTTCCATTGCAATATAAAGTAGAATATTTTCATGTGGATTTCTTCTCGACTATAATTGAGTCTGATCATGATAATCATGCCTTATGCCACCGGAAAGCAGCTATAGTAGAAGGTAGTTGACTTGCCAGAGTTGAACGAATTACCGTTTGGAGAACTGTAATTTGAGAATATCGAGTTCCTGGGACTGTGATACATTTGGAGGTTGTCATTTCCCAAGATTAACAGTATTGACTAGCAGCAAAATGATTTTGAGATATGTTCGGGACCTTCCAGTGCAAATCTTGATTGTGATCTGAGGGCCAAATAGCAGGAAAATGTAAGCTCACTTAGGGCCTGTTTGGATACCACCAAATAAGTTACTTTTTCTACTTACAGCAGTAGATAAGTAACTTATTTCAGTTAAGTTTGGCTTACAATTAGTTATAAGTAACTTTTTTACTTAAAAGTACTCTATCACTTCAGTTAATTTTTTTAGCTTTTCTACTTTTCCTAAGTTGCTGAAGAGAGGCATAGGAGAAACGAAAGAGAGTAGAAGCTGATAAGTATGTTGTTTACCAAACATACTTATCTTCTTACTTAGTAGAAAATAAGATAAGTTACTTGTGGCATAAGTAACGTATCATAAGCAGCTTACAATCCAAAAGGGCCCTTAATGTTTTCTAAGTTTCTACTGCACCCCAAAAGCAATTTTCTCCGTGTTGGCACAGAAGCTTTACGAACTGCTCTTCGGCCCCATATCTACCTTAATGTTTCTCATTGGCGTGCCATCTTGCCACCATCCCTGGTAACCTTTGGCAAAGGACCTTTTTATTTCTCATATAAGCAGGGCTTGTGATGCCATGGACTGAGCCAATGACATGAAGTAATGCTCATGTGTCATTGGAGAGGTTCCATTGATAACCAGTTTCATATGTCAGTTCACTTGTGGCATTTCCAGGCAGAGATTTATATGCTTTATTGGATATGCATGGATACCTGAATACAAGCTTGGTGACATATATGGATGCATTGATACACATCTCAAATTTGCTTTATCATGCATATTTTTTAAAAAATGCAGGAAAGGTTTTATTCAAAATTTTCATTGATTGATAGCAGCAGTTTGGAATTGTGGATTTACAAGGACAAAAAAGGAATTTTAGTGAGCAATGCAATATAATTCTTGATGTACTATCAGCATTGAATTGTTCAGATTACAAACACAAACTGAAAGTGAAAGTAATCATTTCTTCAATCTTCCTCTGGTTCCAGGCTATCTGGGCATACAGCGGACATTACTGTCCGACTGACGAGAATATCAAGAGCTTCTTGAGCTTTCTTAGAGAAAATGGAGTCAACCTCAATGAAATCCAGGTTATGTGAATGATTTATGTTTCTAGCATGTAGTCCACCAACATGGTTGTTTACTTGGATCAGATAAATTGCTTGTACCATATTGACCTCTACAATCATATCTTGAATAGCAGGACTTGTTCTGATTGTGGCCCTGTAATTTTTTGATTTGATGTATAGATACATTCATCATTCGACGAAGATTACTGTGAAGATGGGAAAGCAGTTCAAGAGAAGATGGCTGATGTCCCCACAATTACACAATCTCCCCAACATGAAACTCCCTGTGCTACCACTGAAGTCATAGTACCTTCAGAACCAACTAAAGATGCCCATCATGACAAATTGCTAGTGGATGAGAATAGAGGCAGCTATCCAAGGACACTATCTGGTGGTCTCCAAAGCCCGAGAGCAGAGGTGCCTAAGAAAGCAGTATTGCAGAGGATAAACTCCAAGAAAGCTGTGAAGTCATACCAGTTGGGGCATCAACTGTCTTTGAAATGGTCAACAGGAGCTGGGCCGAGAATTGGATGCGTTGTGGATTATCCACTTGAATTGAGTGTACAAGCCCTAGAGTTTGTTAATCTCTCACCAAGGGCCTCTCCCACGCCTTCAACTGCCCAGAAACTTGCTGCCTTGATTCCTCCTATTTCCACATCATCCATGTGGTTGCATGCCCAGTCTTCGTGATGCTGAGATAAGCTACTTCACTATCTGATCAGGCATTCAATTACTACCTTGTGAATGCTTTTGCTGCAATGCATATTCCTTACATAGAGGTTCTCTAATTCTACATGTGTATACCCTCCCATTACATGAGGCCACATGTGCTGGTGTGGCACACTTGTGCAGGGGATCCAAGCTATCCATAAGGTGAGAGAATCAAGAAAGTTCGCTCATCAAGTTCACGATGTGTACATGCCAGTAACCAATGTTTAATGTCTGTTCCTACCTGTTGAATGGATTAGATTGATTTGTAGGCCTGGGCATGCATGCAATGGGACCCACCTGATGGATGGCTTGGATCTTGCTGCATGTGCGAAGTTGGCACATGTGGCCACTTGTGGTGGGCTGGATCTACTCGTGTGGAACTAGCAAACCTTGTCTATCATCATTTCTTCATGGGATTTTGGCAAATTGCTAAGATGGCTGGGGTCACACAGAATTGAGTGTATTGAAGCCAGGATTTCAATGGAAAGAGTTTGTTTTTTCTTGTCTTTTGGATATCAATGGAGTTATTTATTTATTTATTTATTTATTTATTATTATTATTAGTTATTGAGAAACTGAATGAATAATTTCCACAATTGGGAATCTGTAAGAATTTATCCACCTTAGCGCAATTGAATTTGCCACTGTTAACTGTCTATGCAAGATGATCTCTTCTTATTCACCATCATGGAGCAAAAAAGTGTTAGGCACATATCCAGCATCCAGAATCTGAACCATCAATCCATTCAAAGTTTCATGAATAATGTCTCTATGACTATGAGCCGCATCTCCAGCGATGAAAGACTGGACCCAGTTCTTCACCTCAATCCAGCTGCATGCAGGGTCTTTCTTCAAACCCTTCTCCTTCATAACTTTCCTCACTTCTGCCATCTGATCCCACATCTCAGCATCTGCATATATGGTCGATAGCATGACATAAGCTGGGACATCTTCAGGATCTATCTTCAATAGGCATTCAGCTGCACACCTTCCTATATCAACGTTTTTATGGGTTACACAACCAGCCAAGAGACAACGCCACACGACCTTATCTGGCACAACAGGCATACTCAAGATGAACTCGTAAGCCCTTCTAACCTGCCCCACTCGTGCAAAAAGATTGACCATACAAGCAAAATGATCAATCCCTGGGGTTATGCAGTGGTCTCTGATCATGGAATTGAAATAACGCTGCCCATCTTTTACAAGACCCACGTGCACACAAGCTGTTAAGATTCCAAGAAACGTGATATCATTGGGCTTGGCTCCACCTCTCTGCATATCATCAAACATCTCTAAAGCTTCCTTTCCAATTCCATGTTGGGCATATCCTATGATCATGGTATTCCAAGACACCAAGTTCTTAATATGTAGATTATTGAAAACTTTCCGTGCATCACTTAGTCTTCCACATTTTGCGTACATGTCAACGAGTGCACTCCCCACAACCACATCAGTATCAAATCCAGGCTTTATTATGCTGCAGTGGGTCTGTTTGCCCCACTCTGTGGCTGGTAGATCACCACACAGGTTCAAAATACCAGAATATGTATAAATACTCGGCTGCATGCCTTCATGCAACATCTGATGCAGTAGTTCAATTGCTTCACCCAAACGACCGTGCTGAACATGGCCTGCAAACAGTGCATTCCAAGATACAACATCTCGTTCCATCATTTCATAGAAGACTTTGGATGATTCCTCTAGCAACCCGCATTTTGCATACAGATCTATAATTGCATTACCGATGAATGTAACCAATTTGAAGCCTGATTTCAGTATCAAAGAATGGAGTTGTTTCCCCTCCTTAATCGCGAATGAATTGGCACAAGCGGCAAGAACGGATGAAAACATGTGATTGTTTGGTTTCAAAGCAGACAAGTGCAACATGCGGAATAGATCAATCGCTTTCCTTCCTTCCCCCTGTTGAGTGTACCCTCCAATCAGTGCAGTCCATGATGCCAAACCTGGCTCATCTAACTCCAAAAAGATCCGTTGGGCATCACCTAACTCACCACACTTCGCATACAAATTGACAATCCCTGTCGCGACAAACCTGTCCAATCTAACCCCACATTTGATTACATGGCAATGTACTTGCTTCCCAAAAATTAGGTCTGCAAGATCCGCACATGCACCCAAAACACTCGCAGAGGTGAACTCATTACCCTTAACACCTGCTCTCCGGAGCTGCAGAAAAAGCCTCAAAGCCTCCTTATACTCCCCAAACTGATAATATCCCGAAAGGATCGAAGTCCATGAAACCAAATCTGGGCATGGAATCCCATTAAACACAATCTGAGCACTGCCTATCAATCCACATTTTGCGTAAACACTAACCAAAGAATTCCTGACAAAACTGTTCAAATCTTGTTCAAACCTGTAAATCCTTCCGTGGATCTCCTTCCCCGTCCTTGCTGCTCCAATGCCCGCACAAGCAGAAAGCACAGCAACGTAGGAGAAATGATTTGGGCTGAACCCGTCAGCGAGCATTGACCTGAAACACTCCAGAGCATCTTTGCCAAGACCCATATTCACATACCCGGAGACAAGAAGTGTCCAAGAGATTAAATTTCTTTCAGGCATTTGTTCAAGCAACTGGCGGGCGTCATCGAGAAGCTCGTATTTTGCATACATTGAAATCAAATGGTTGTTGGTATAGACATCTGGGATGAACCCAGATGCAATCATCTGGCTATGAACTGTCTTGCCTTTGAGAATGCATTTGGAATTGCAGCAAGCACGGAGAAGGCGAGAAAAGGTCATGGAAGAATCAGCCCAAGCTCATAGGAGTCCTCAAGCATTTATTTTTTTATTTTCTCTTTCTTCTTTTTTCTTATCAAAACACGAGAGAAGTTGGAGACGACAGTAGATAGCTAATAATACTTCATGGTGTTGTTAAAGCGTTTGAAAGGGTTTTTTTTTGTTTTTTTTCGTCTCCAATTATACGAAGCAGGGCCAAGAAATCATTATCCACGAGCCTCAGAGTAGGGCAAGTAGGGCCCATTCGTCGGTGACCCAGACTGTTGGCCTGATGGGTTGAATGCGGGTCAAAAAATTGGTCCTTGATGACAATGTTTACCCTTTATGGATGGGCTGCAGATAAACCGTTAAAAAGAAACGGTGATAACGCTTCAAATATTGGATGGCCAAGAACTTCCAATCTAGGGTTTTTTTTTTGGGGGCATGTTTCATGGATGTTTGGTGATCAACAACCTGGATCATGGAGACATGGGCCCTCTTGTTTGCTTCCAGAGTGAAGGTTCACGGATATTGTGCACGTCCTCATTTCATTGAGTCCACGATTTCCTTGCATCCCATTTTTCTTACATAGGCTCTTTGATCTTGGCCACTGGTCTGTTGGGCTTGCGACTGTTTATTGGTCGAGTTTGGGGGACGCGGTTTTGGTGGATCCCTGACTGTGGGGCCCACCGTGATCCACGTCGATCCATCCGTTTTGACAGTTTAGGGCATGATCCCAAAAAAATAAAAATAAAAATAAAAATAAAATAAATGAAGCAGATCCCAAGAAAGAAAAAAAAAAAAAAAAAGGTGCACCCCGTTGCAAGAAATAATGGTAATTGAATACTCACCATTAAAAACTTTTTGGGGCCATCAGAATGTCTGTTTACCATCCAACCCGTTGATAAAGTCACAAAAACCTGATGAAGGGACCACACAAATATCAGCTTGATGGATAACTTTTCTGGCCCACAATAAGTTTTTAATGGTCAATCACCACTGTTTCCTATGGTGTGTTCCACCTGAGATGTAAGGCACGTACACGATGGTGGCTCCCACAGTCAATGATCCATTGAACTAAGTGGATCGGGGGATCTGTCTTTGGGTTGGGTGCAACTGTATTCAAACCAGATGGTTCGGCTAAAGTTTGGTTACAAAAATTAGCTTTCCTTATTATAATTTATTTTTTAATTTTTAGGGCTTGCTTGGATTCTTGAAACACATGTGAAAGTAAATAGTATTTCCATGAAACTTGTTTATTAACTTTTTTTTAGAAAAAAAATGGGAAACACCAGTTTTCCTTTTCTATCTTTGTTTGAAAGAAAATAAATAAATTTATTTTCCAACATCTACTCTTAAGAAATGTATTTTTCTAAAGTAAAATAAAAATGAATTTCTCAAGAATTAAAGACCAAATGCTTTTATCCATGTTCAATTGGCTCACATTTGCCACACGTGCCACATGTGCCAAATGAAACATTGTTCATCTTTGGTCATGTCCACACTTGCATTATGTCACATGTGCCAAATGAAACATTGTTCATCTTTGATCATGTCCACACTCGCATTATGACACATGTGCCACCATCTATCTTATCTTATACGCCACATATGTAAAAAGACCCTAATATGTTAATGTGCCACTGTAACGCCCGTGAAAAATTCATACTTGGGCTCGAGTACCAACTCGACCCGAAATTGCGTAAAATTTATTCCTTTAGAAAATATGACTAAGATAGCTAGTGCAATGTTAGAATAGCTGGAAAATGGTCCCTGATCACTTTAAATACGTTCTACAAGGCCCAAAGCGAGTGGAACCAATGGTGCTATAATGCTTTAAAGCCTCGGATCAAACTCTAAACCGGTTTATTCTCGGGACCTCCTTGAAACTTTGTATTGGATCTATACCGCGCGTCGAAAGTCCGATACCTACCATCTTAGACCGTTATGACCACTTAGCTGGGCTTGGCAATCGTTTCGAAAATCAAGTCCAATTGACATTCAGAGGCTATTTCATTGAGCCTGGAGTGAAGAGAGTGAGAATAGGGTTAGAATTGGAATTTGAAATTCAAATCTGGCACACGATTTGACGCATCAGTATTAAGCGTTCTGACCGTCAGAATTCAGCCAAATTACACCCTTGGATCAGGAAAAATTTCTATTACATATCACGAGACTTATAGGCTTGATCTTGGTACGGTGACCGTTAAACTAAAACTGGACCGCCACGTGCGATCTGGGAACCCTACCGCTCTGAAAACTGGATGTGTGCTAGATCCATTATGCATGAGCTTAAGTCCGACCGCATTTGGCCAGGGGACCTTTAGAAATGCTCTTTTGGACCGAAACGGCCCCGATTTGGTTAGACACCAAGTAAACATTGTTCCCAAGCCTAATTTGGGCATGTTTTAGCTTATAAAAGGGGTTGAAACCCTCACTTCTCTCACACATCCGAATTTGCTAGAAACCCTAGCTTGTGTGAGAGAAAATGTGAGAGATTGTGAGAGAGAGTGGGAGAGTTCTTCCTGCTACTTGTGCTACGTGTTGCGCGTGCTAAGCAACGCACCTCTATCGCTTTCCCGGCGATTACACCGCGATTCTAGGTAAGCAAATACCCTTAGTTGCTAATTTGAGGTTCCTTTGTTTCCATAGCGATGTAGCTTATGGATCTTGTGTATTAGGTTCCCTATTCGCTGTAGACGAAGCGTATACGCTCCGTTTCAATTCACGAGTCTACAAGACATATGGTGAGGATTTTAGACGCCTTGATTGACGGTTTCCAACGCTTTCAATGTCGTTTAATAGTAGATTATTGACGGCATCGCCGTTTAACATGTACAACATGCTCTCCGTTTCCTGTTTCGTAAATTAACGAAGAATATGAGATTTATGGCATTTTAGTCATTTATAGGAAGTACAGTTTACATTCATATTTTGCTGATGTGATTGACATGGTTTGTTGTCGCATTAGGAAGTTAGGAATACGTGCATAATTAGTTTGGCGAAGAGATTCGCCTAATTGCGCACTTTGGGTCGACATACTATATGTAGACTTAAGTGTGTAGTGTATGTGTTTGTATAAATGCTTGTATTAGTATGTATCGAATTAAATGATGTTATGTGATAGTTTGAGATTGATTTCTCAATTAATATGCTGACCTAAATGATTTCCTACATGTTGACTATATGCATGATTTCATTACATGCATGGAATATATGTGCTTGAAGATTTGCTTAAGTTGAATGTTATAACATGTGTTAACATGCTCACATGATTGTATTTCAATTCCAATACTCTTACATAAATTGCTGATGTGATTCCATAAGTGTTTGGGACTAGACTTAGTCCAGGCAGTCAGTAACCGAGCGAATTCGTGGCTGACTGGTCTTAGCCACGAACAACGCGTCGATGAACGCGGTTCGTGTTTGGAGTTGGCGGCAGTGGTTAGGCCACGCGAAGTGTTTTACGCACTTCATGTTATTCAACTTGAGATGCGATCGCGCTAGTCGAGCCCGTCAAGCAACCCGACTGGCCGATGTATGTTCACCTTGTATGAGTCATAACTGCTTGAAACTAGGGTACTGAACTTACCATTGTAAACCCTGTTAACCATGGTACCTTGATCTACGAAGACTCATGAGCCGGGCATGGTGGTATGGGACACCGTGGTCGAGCTGTCGGCCTACGCTGGGGCCACAAACCTCTCCATAGTGACCAGTGAGCACCTAGACTCGTGAGCAGATTATGGTGGTATGGGACACTATATTCTAGCTGTCGGCCTACACTGATCAGGCGACGAGTCCTTTGTAGTGACCGCGAGCGTATTCTGAGTCCACGGGAGGCGACGACCCTTCCGTTGCAGTAGAGTACGGTAGGCCTGTATTGATAAGGTGATGGGGGAGCGGTGCAACGAGTGCGAGCAACAGCCCTGGCAGCCCTTGCAGTGACCTACGAAATATACATCGTATGAGATTACTAGGAGTGACGACCCTAGACAGGATCTGTGTTGGGATTGATACAAGGGAAGTACCTTAGTTTCCCAATCCTGCTGTTTGAATGGACTAATAACAACTTGGAAATCATATCACCATAACATTGCATGTGCCTGGAAGATGTGGGGCACTCTAGGGAGTGTGGCATGCCGCGGTCGTAAGATGTTGCTATATGAGGGAGATTGTCGGTGAGGGCATACATCATGTCATATCATCTTGCATTAACAACAGTACTAGGATTGTCTGATTTACTGCTTTACTATTATCGCATGATTGATTTGTGAACATGCTAATCTTTGCTCTATGATTCCACTGAGTTGATCACTCACTCCCACGTTACGGGATGGTGTTTGCAACACCCACCAGACCCTGTTGTAGATGCAGGTGAGGCTGAGATCCAGGAGGCAGAGCCAGACTTCGACGAGGACCAGGACGAGTTCTCGTACATGCAGTATCACGATGGCTTTGCGTAGGCGACCTGGATCGATGGGACTTCAGTGGGATCATTTTGGATATTTATTTTTGTTCATGTATATGTATATGAGACTCAGAGATGTATTCATACTTTAGAGACAGATGAGGTTTACTTTGTTTTTCCATACAGTGATATATATATTGTTTAGTCTTCCGCTTGCTTTTATCACTGGATCTGAAGTATGAATGCAGTTTTGGTATACTTTTACTCATGTGAATGCTTTAAATCAAACAACATTGAATCATAATCATTTTTGTTGCATAAGTGACGGTCTGGAACTCGGGAGTTGAGTTTATACACGACCCCCGATTTTCAGGGTGTTACAGCCACATGTGTTATCATCCATTCTCTCTTACACCCCACATGTATTATTGTACCACATATACCACCATTCAAGCAACTTGTGCCCCCACATATGAAAAGCACCCAACATGCGCCAATGTACTATACATGCCATTGTCCATCTTCAATCCTCCAAATATGAAACATTTCATTGTCCATCCTCCAAATATGGCATGTGCTAATGGTGTCAATGTGTACAAGTGTTGTCATTTAGTTTTACTGCCCACGTGTCAAATGTGTCAATGTATGTCATGTGCCATATGTGCCACTGTACAACTTCAAGCACCTCAAATGTAACATGCATCCCACAATTTAGCTTAAAGTACCCACGTATGACATGTATGCCACGTGTCATTGTTCATCTCTAATCATTTCATATGTGTCACATGTGCTAATCTAACACATGCTAGTGACTAATATTTTTGTTTTTTTGCCAAATAACAAGCTTTAAAATAAATTCTAATTTTCTACGAAAATCTCCTTAAAAAACAAATAAGGAAAATAATATTTCATTTCCCATAGTTTCCTAGAAATAAGGATTTCCAAAAAACACTATTTGCTTCCTCATGCTTTTCCGGAATCCAAATAAGCCCTTAGATTTGATTAGTAAAGAGAGATAATATTTGTACAAAAAAAAAAAAAAAAAAATCCTTTGGAGGATTTCATTAATTTGGGGAATCTTTATAATTTAGGAAATAAAATATCACAAGTCCTTAATTACGTCACTTAGGGAAAAGGAAAAAAAAAAAAAAAAAAACCTAGTACAAATGTACATGTGCACAAATACATATGAATGCAAGAAATGAAGTTCAATGCTTGTTTGGGAGTTCAAGTTGTTTTGTAATAGCTAATTGTTTTTGTAGTGGGTAGCATTAGAATCCTTGGTATTTGTTAAGCGATAGGAGTCTCGTGGAGTCATTAGGCGTCAAACTACTAGTATGGCTAGCATGTTATGTTGCGCAGCTTTACTTGCAAATGTTGGATGTTAGCACACAAAACTACAAAAAGAAACATCCAAAGAAAAAAAAACCAAACCAAATGCAAGAGACAAGATGTGGAGAGATTTACATGATTCAACAATATACCTGCTCCACGGGAAAAGTTCTATCTAAAAGATATGCTCTCTTTACCATGCTTCTCCTTATCTAGACAACAGAAGAGAACATATCTTAGAGTCTTAGAAAAACTGGACATCACTTGACCACACGTACATACACACGTAGGTAGGAAGGGGGAAAAGGAGAGAACATCTCCATACAAAAGTCGCATGAGGAGTGTTGATGCAGTTTTTAGGCGGATCCGATGTATGGGACTTCCCTGGACCTGTAGAAGTAGAAAATAGGGACAAAGGAAGCCCTAGTTATCATAGGGGACTCTCTGATGCCTAAGTCAGGATCGAGGTCTTTGAGAAGGGAATCAGATCTTCCAGAAAGTTTTCAACATATCTTTGACGATGATGGTGCCTCTATTTATAAGAGATTATGTATATTAATCTTGTTGGACTCTTCCCTAATTCTGCGTCTGTAATCCAGTGTTTCTGTATGATGAGGGGTTCCCAAGATTATCGGGATCTGATATTATCCGTCAGAGATATCGAAAGATCCCCCGGGATGTTAGGAGTTTAATTGAATCTTCTAGGTTAGCCTTGGGTCGGCCTTAGGTCTTATTAGGCTCGGGGCTTGGTGGGCCGGAGCTATGTCAGAAGAGTTTGGTCCATTCCATAAGTCGACTCATTGACTTGTTCACGTCTCCTATTGGGAGACATTAAGGCTCACGTAACATGTTACATGTTTGTTGCAATCACAGAGCGTTAGAGTGACCATAGATGAAAAGTGCATAAAAATATGTATAACTTGGCATCAAGATAGTCATAGATTATAAAATGCTTATGTATAACATACCTTGTCAGATAGTTTCTCATTGCGCTTTCTTAGTTGAGATTTTTGTATTCAAGCACTACCTATGTCTAATGTGTGAGGTGTGGCATTTAGTTGAAACCAATAAGTCTAGCACCTTTAGTTAGGTGTAGGGTCCTTGGCGCCAAGTGTAGACGGTCCAATGCAGAAGTGCCAACAATTGAGGTTCTATAGTGTTGATGTTTCAAGACTAGATAAGTCATGAATGTGAGTAAGGATGTACATGAGCAGAGTTAGCTCGGTAGCTCGCTTGACTTGACTCGAAAAAGCTCGATTTGACTTGATTCGAAACCGAGTTTGAGCCAAGTTGAGCTGATTTTTTGAGCTCGAAAAAATTTCAAACCGAGTTTGAGCTTGCCCGAGCTCGACTCGACTTAGATCAAACCCAACTTGAATCGAACTGGGATTGATTCAGTTCGGTGAGTCGGATACTTTGATATTGCTATTGTTCACCAAGTGTTTGATGAAATGACTCAATGAAGTGTGGCTGGTGGCAAGGAAGGTATGTATATGAAACAAAAAATCTTTTTTTTTTCTTGATTTTTATGTTGCTTATAAGGTATTTGATAAAATACCTGTAAAACCATTGTTGTTGTTTTATATACAGTGAGATTTTAAAGGTGCAGACCGTGTGTTTGTGAAAATATTGCATAGGCGAACTTGACTCGAACTTGCCCGAGCTGCTGACCGAACTGAGCTGAGCTGACCAGTCAGGCTCGAGGATCGAGTCGAGCCGAGTTCGAGCTGGGGTCAGCAAGTGGCCGAGCCCAAGCTCAACTCGGTTTAACTCATGGACACCTCTAAATGTGAGCAACAATGCACATTTTCTCCATGAACAAAGCCTGTGAAGCAAGTCTACAACAAGTGCAGAGCTTTCTTCCAAAGAGATATATACAGCAAGCGCATGGTCTCTTCTTGAAAGAGTGGCACTATTCAAGCCAAATCGACACTCACCTTAGCTGAGGAGAGCTAAGGTGAAAGGTATGAGAGCCTGAAGTTTCAAGAAGATCACTTGGTTAAACAATAAGCTTGAAGGAGATATATAGATGATTAAGCTCACATGTTATATGATTGTATGAGAAAATTGTAAGATATCAGTCTTTCACTTTTTTTTTGGTAGTACACGTGTCATGTCCTAAACTTGAGAATCGGACTCACAAAATTTCTAGACGCCGAATTGTAACACCCCATACTTTCCAGTACTTGGGTGTTACCGTATAACTAAGATTTGAGATATATGCAAACCCAGCTTAATGAACATTCACGTGCAACGTAGTTTAAATTTGACTGTCAAAGGTGATCCCTATCTACATATCAAACCACCCAATGGTCAAATTAAATATACTAAGTATATTATCTTATCTATTTATTATATTATAAATTTTCCTCAAACATGGATCAAAAGATTATGGATGTATTTTGATAATTTATTTACCAAATAAATAATGTATGAAAATGTATTATAATAGAGTGATATGCATGTATAAAAAAAAATATTATAAAAATAATATTACATTAAGTAAACATAGAGGATAATAATTTTACAACATATGATTGAATTATAAATATTAGTGTAACATTAAATATCTTTTATAAATACGTATACAAAAATTATTAGACATTTTAATAAAGTTGTAAATTATTTAACAATGCAGTTTTATATGTGGTGTTGTACAAATTCCAATTCATATATATGTATAGTATGACATTGTGTATTATGAATTATACACTAGTAAATGTGTGGCCAATAGCATGTAAATAGTAGTATGTTAATATTAAAATTATATTTATATAGGTGTAAATTGTTTTAATTAATGTAGTAATAAATTTTATATTAATTGGGTAGTAATATAGGATGGAAGCCTCACAAAGGGTCCATTTAGGTCTTTTAACCGCTGACCTTCGAAATCGGGACCATCCGACCGCTAGATTGATAGAAAACCACTATTAGGACCTGAGATTGATTCGTATGGCCCACCTGAATTTAGGATCTAGCCCATTATTTTGTCTGGGCCTCTGCGTGATCTAAAAAAGAAAGTGGACGGAGTGGATTTCCCACAAACATCACGGTGGACCCCACACAAATGTTGAGTGTGCACCATGAGTGGTACACTCGCCGTGCACGGGCCCTGGGAGACCGGTCAGCACGAGCTGACCCTTGCTTGCCCAAAAATGGGAGATTTCTCTCTCCCTTTCTATTTGAAAACAGCGGACGGACGCACGTCCGTGTTTGTGATCAACGACCCACTTACGCTGTCCATCTGGACAACCAAAACCGTCCATTGTGTCGGGGAGCTCTACCTAACCAAAACTGAATGGCCATAATAGATTTTCTTGTACATATGGATGCACTATCTTCACAGCAAACCATCCTAATAAACACATCAGTTTCTGAAAATGGAAACTGTCACCTGCTGTTTCCATGAGGGCGATCTGTGTGATGAGAAAACCTCTCATCTTAGCCCTCTGTTCGGGCATATCTCGGCCATCCATTCTAGTTGTGGTTTAAGGCTTCAAAACCAGACTAGTTTTGGTTTCTACCCATCATTGGGGGAAAGATATTTCTACCAGATCGATTCTGGTTCACCCATTGCTCATCCGACAGTGTTGAGTGAGCCTAGGTTATGGTATAAGGCAAGGAGAATCGGGCAGCAAGGCCTCTCCTCCCTATTATTGAGTCCGCTCGAGAAAAACCAGCTGCAAGCTTTCTCCATCGAACCCACAGCCTAAACCTCATTAGAGCTTCAATCCGACCACGCTTTAAGCTCCCATAGATCCGTCTACACCATTCCCATGCATCATTTTGGAGTAAGACATGGGCATTTGTGATCTGTCATTAATGGCATGTCATCTTCCTTACTAAGAAGAACAGTCACTAACCCCTGTTACAGCCCTTAATCTCGTATCAGTTTCGCTCACCAGGTGCATCTCTGCAGCGCTCTATGCAGATTGGAGAAGAGGAGAAGAAGGAAATATAGGGTGAGAAAAAGAGAGAGGAAGTGGTGCATTGCTGCACCTGCTCGAACTGAGCCGAGCTTGGGCCGATCCGCTGAGTTGGGCCATGCTTGGGTCGAGTTTTGTGGTTTTTCTAGAATTCCAGCACACGCACAGAGAGAGGATGGGATGAGGAGAAGAAGGAATAAAGGAAGGTGTGTAGGGATAGAGCAGGAGGGTGTGGCTGCCGGCTTAAGCTCGAACTGATCCGAGTCAAGGCCAAGTCAAGCGGCTTGCAACCTGACTCCCTGTCGAGTTCAGCTCAATTTGAGTCTGGGTTCAGCCCTACTGTCGCTGGCCAGAGGGAGAGAGCGAAAGAGAAAAAAGAAGAAGAAGAGAAAATGAGAGTGAGGGGTGCGCTTGTGCTGCACCCGACTCACTGTCGAGTCACGGCTTGAGTTAGGCCTAGTTCGGCCATTGCGGGATGCTTCTAGCTACAGGAAGGAGGAAAAGAAAGAAAAGAAAAGAATGAGAAGGAGATAAAGAAAACCAGCAAAAGAAGAGAAGGAGGAAGGAGAGAGGAGATGGAGTCAACTCGGTTTCAAACTGAGTCAACTCACGGAGTTGACAGGGTGAGTCTATATTTTCTCTCCAGATCTAGATTACTTTAATTATCATTGTTAACATCATTTAGGATTTTTAAGTTAGATGTGATTAACCATTAGTAGATTATTTATACTAATGATAATTATTATAGGCAAAGGGATAATAATAATAATTATAATATCATTATTAACCTCTAGTGTTTTGTTTTACCACTCTTAAATGTTATAAGAATATATCACAAGGTTAGCTATCATCATAACAATTGTCATTACTATGTTAGCTAATATAAATGATAGCACTAATGATACTTGTTGGGGAAAAATGTGTCGGGCTCGGGAATAGTCCCGAGATTCGTAGAAGAGTAGGTCGGCTTTGCCGACACTGCCTGAGGAAACCGAGACAACACTGACAGGGCAGATGGCGGGCCGTCAGGTGTAAGCAAAGACGAGTGAAGTCGCTCTGTCAGAGTGATTACCTCGCCTGCATCACCCCACTGAAGGCCGGGCGTGTGAAAGCCATTCAACCGATAGAGTAAAGATCCCTTCAGGGAGTTAATTCTGTCGGGCACGGCTCAGAACCCGTCCTCCTGCATCGGCCGAGACTCCCCCGGTGTCGGTCATGACTTGGCCGAGACTCCCTCGGAGTCGGTTGAGATCCAACCGACACAGGTAGTGGCGGAACGAGGACAGATGCTGATCTACGAAAATCCAGGGATATTGATAGCAGATCCCGAGATTCTCGGGATCCTGAGCGATCGCAGGAGAAGAATCCTCCGAGGATAAGGATTGACAGATTGTATAAATCTCGAAGCTTGGAACAGTAAAAGGTACGAAAATACTAACTGAGAAAAGCTCTGAGCCATAAACGAGATTACTGACTTTAGCATCGGAGGTTCCCCGGCCCTAGCCAGGGTTCCCTTGACATTGTTTCTGTGCAGGTGAAAGAGGGTCCGTCGCCAAGGGAAACCGTCCCATAAAAACACTGCAACAGTTTGGCGCCGTCTGTAGGAATCGAACAAAAAGCCGCTTTCTCCAACCATTCAAATGGCAAGAACAAGAAGGACAGACCCAGATGAAGTAAGGGAGGCCGTCGCTAGCGTCTCTCAGGGAGCCCCCCCGGCAGCGCCGCCTGCGACTACAAGCCAGCCCAACCAAGGGAACGCATACCTGGATCGTGAGGTTCAGGAAATGCGTTCCGAGATGGCCACCATGAAACACATGCTGGAACAACTGTGCAACCAGCAGATGCAGCGACAAGAGTCGACGCCAGCTCATCCGCCAGCATCCGTAGCGCAGCCGCCCGCGCCACTGTCTCCTAGACGACCGAGTCAGCCCCGAGAACCGAGTCACCCGGCACCTGCTCGTTCGGCAACAGCCGTTCTGCCTCCCTCTGACCTGAGGCATAGAATAGATCAGAGGAGGCGCAGTCGGCTACCTGCAGATGCTGAAGAAACGGCAGAGAGCGCCGAACCCTGGAAGGCTGACATGCAGGACTTCAAAAACGAAGTCCGAGAGAAGATGGCGAAGGAAATGGCAGATATAAAGCACGGCCGGAACTCAGATCCGACCAAACACGAAGAAAAAGCCTCTCCGTTCGTGGACGAGGTAATGTGGGCCCGGTTGCCGGAAAGGTTCCGCCTACCCTAGATTACTCCATTTTCTGGGAAGACCGATCCTACAGAGCATCTTGAATGCTTCAGGACTTACATGGAATTGCATGACGCTTCGGATGCTATTATGTGCCGAGCGTTTTCTCTGACCGTGACGGACGTTGCCCGACTTTGGTTTAAGCAACTGAAACCCGGGTCAATAAAGTCGTTCGCCGAACTTAGCGACGCCTTCCTCAGCAATTTCATTGGCGGAAAGAAGAAACTGAAGCCTCCCGCGCATCTGAACAACATAGTTCAGAGGGAAGGAGAATTACTCAAAGACTACATTAAACGCTTCAATTTCGAGTCTCTCCAGGTTCGAAAACATTCTGAGGAAACAGCACTCAACGCTCTCATGCAGGGAGTCAGAGACAAGCCTTTTTTGGCATCACTGGAAAAAAACCCGCCTGATACTTTGGGCGAGTTTATGGTTCGATCAGACAAATACGTCGATGCGGAGGAAACGAGACTCCTAAGAGAGAAAAACCAGAATACGAAGCCTTCGGCAAAAGAGTCGGCCAAAAAGGAAGCCGACTCGGCCGGAGGGAAGAAGCGAAAAGACGACCGGGGCCGAGACGACAGCAGGTCAGGGAAGCGACCCGACAGGAAATTCTCTGCATATACCCCGCTAAACAAATCTCCTGAACAAGTACTGATGGAGATCAAAACCGAGGGCTTCGTCAACTGGCCTCGAAAAATGCGAGGGAATCCTGGTCGTCGGAACAAGGACAAGTATTGCCACTACCATTGCGATCACGGTCACAACACGAGTGACTGCTATCATCTGAAGGACGAGATTGAGCGGCTGATTAAAGAAGGCCGGCTAAGAGAACACACGGCTGGGACCGACGCCGTCGCGGGGCCAAGTGTAGAGCGGCCCCAGGAAGAAATTCGAACGATTGTCGGGGGTCATCGAGGCGGCGGGGACTCGAATAACGCCCGAAAAAACCACGCCAGAAGCCTCGACCGCCCCGAGTCCGAGGTTCTCCTGCTATCTCGGCCTCCCAAAGAGAAAAAACGAGAGAAGTATTGCATCTCGTTCACTGAAGAAGATGCTCGAGGCATTCATCATCCTCACGATGATGCGCTAGTGGTCACCCTCACCATCGCGAACAGAAAGGTGTTCCAGATACTGGTGGATACAGGGTCATCAGCGGACGTCCTATTCACTACAGCATTCGATAAAATGGATATAGGTCGGTCGGTACTACGGCCTGTCCGGACACCGCTCGTCGGTTTCTCGGGCGGACAGGTACTCCCAGAAGGAATCGTCTCGCTGCCGCTCACCGCGGGAACTGCGCCCCACCAAAGGACCGGGATGGTCGACTTCCTGGTCGTGGACCAACCTTCAGTGTACAATGCCATCCTCGGCCGACCGTCTCTCAGCCTCCTTCAGGCCATAGTGTCTACCTACCACCTCTCCATGAAATTCCCGACTGAGTCGGGAGTAGGGGTAGTGAAAGGAGACCAGCAAGAGTCTACGAAGTGCTACGCCACCGCAGTAAAAGCCCCGGCAGAAATTTCGATGATCGAATCACTAGACCCGCGTATCGGGTTGCACGAACGGGGAGAACCGATGGAAGAACTCATCTCGGTGCCGTTAACCGAGACGGACGTTTCAAAAGTAGTCCGAATCGGCTCATCCTTGCGCCTGCCTCTTAGAGAACGGATAATTACTTTGCTTCGGAGGTATGCCGATGTCTTCGCTTGGAGTCATGAAGACATGCCTGGGATTGATTCCTCAGTCATGACGCACCGACTCAACATCGACCCGACCTACAGGCCCATCCGACAGAAACGTCGACCTCTCGGCCCAGAGAGGTACACTATCATAGGAGAGGAGGTCGGCAAGCTTCTTAAAGCCAAGTTTATCGAAGAGGTATACTATCCGGAATGGGTGGCTAATGTCGTACTAGTGAAGAAAGCTAATGGGAAGTGGCGAGTCTGTATAGACTATACGGACCTAAACAAAGCCTGTCCCAAGGATAGCTTCCCTCTTCCTCGTATCGATCAGTTGGTTGATAGTACGGCGGGTCATGAATTGCTCAGCTTTATGGACGCCTATTCAGGCTATAATCAAATTGTAATGCATGAAAATGATAAATCAAAAACTGCCTTTGTCACTGACAAAGGCCTTTATTGTTACCGAGTGATGCCATTTGGGTTAAAGAATGCCGGAGCGACTTATCAGTGGTTGGTGAACAAAATGTTCTCCAGGCAAATTGGCCGAACGATGGAAGTCTATATTGATGATATGCTCGTCAAAAGTAAACAGGCATCCGACCATGAGAAGGACTTGGAAGAAATGTTTTTAATTCTGCGTAAGTATAAGATGAAGCTGAACCCCAGCAAGTGCGCGTTTGGCATGAGCTCGGGAAGTTCCTCGATTTCCTCGTTAGTCAGCGAGGAATCGAAGCAAACCCAGAGAAGATCAAAGCCTTAATCGAAATGGAGTCTCCCAAAACTATCAAAGACGTTCAACGGTTAACTGGAAGAGTGGCCGCGCTCAATCACTTCCTTTCCCGAGCCACAGACAAGTGTCTCCCGTTCTTCAAGCAATTGAAGGGACGACAGACTATGATGTGGACGGAGGAATGTGAGAGAGCGTTTCGAGAATTGAAGGTTTACCTCGGATCTCCACCGCTGTTATCTAAGCCCAAGCCTGGTGAAGTGTTATTGTTGTATTTGGCCGTGTCCGAAGCCGCAGTAAGCTCAGCGTTAATACGCTAGAGTCAAGGGAAGCAGCTGCCAGTCTACTACATTAGCAAAGCCTTGCTGCCCGCCGAGACAAGGTATCCTCAGCTTGAGAAAGTAGCCTTCACCCTAGTAGTTTCATCACGACGCCTTCGGCCATATTTTCAGGCCCACACCATCGCCGTTGTGACCGACCTACCACTCCGCCAGGTTCTTCAAAAGCCGGAAGCCTCTGGCCGACTTACAAAGTGGGAAGTCGAATTAAGCGAGTTTGACATACATTACCGGCCCAGGGCTGCTTTAAAAGGACAGGCCGTCGCCGATTTTCTTGTCGAAGTGGTTCCTAATCCCGATAGTCTGCCCGAACCAGAGGGAGTTAATGTACCCGAGGGTCCCTCTTCTCTCGGGCCTACACCTTGGAAGCTATTTGTCGACGGCTCATCCAACTCGAAGGCAAGCGGGGCAGGGGTAGTATTAGAAACTCCCGATCACACTTGTATGCAGTATGCCTTGCGACTCGACTTTCACGCGTCCAACAATACAGCAGAATACGAAGCTTTATTACTAGGCCTCAGACTCGCCGCGAGTCTGGGCGCGACCCATTTGAGCGTTTTCAGCGACTCACAATTGGTTGTTAACCAAGTTTTCGGCGTCTATCAGACTCGGAAAGAACAGTTAAAGGCGTACATGGAGAAGGCTAAAGAATTGATCAGCGGATTCCAGAAGTGTGAAATAATTCGAATACCCAGAACCGACAACGCCAAAGCTGACCTACTAGCAAGGCTGGCCTCAGCAGATGAGAACGACATACCTCGGTCAGTTCCAATTGAACATGTCCCTGAACCCAGCGTAAATGAGCCGACGGTCTCGGTCCTGTTTCCAATCGATCCGGCGGCCGCTTGGTTCGACCCACTCGTCCGCTACCTTAACAATGGTGAACTGCCAGAAGATCGCGCCGAGGCACGGTGATTAAAAACTCGAGCCTCGCGCTACACTATCCTCAATGGGATTCTGTACAAAAAAGGCTTTCATACTCCTCTACTAAGGTGCGTCGACTCCCAAGAAGCCGACTATGTCTTACGAGAGATACACGACGGAATATGTGGAAACCATTCGGGAGGACGCTGGCTCGCCAACAAAGTGTTGCGGCAGGGATATTACTGGCCGACCATACAATATGACTCCAAACGATTCGTCCAAAGGTGTGACAAGTGTCAGCGGTTCGCAGTGATCCCGAGACAACCCCCCGAGGAGCTGACTCCAATGTCGGGACCCTGGCCTTTCGCGCAGTGGGGAATAGACATAATCGGGCCCTTTCCATTGGGGAAGGGCTAGACTAAATTTGTCGTGGTGGCGGTGGACTACTTCACGAAGTGGGCCGAACCAGAACCGTTGGCAAAAATTACCGAGTAAAGGGTCACGAGTTTCATATGGAAAAATATCATATGTCGGTTCGGAATACCCCGGACGATAGTAACAGACAATGGCAGGCAGTTCGATAACAGACAATTCCGAGAGATGTGCGGTAACCTCGGGATTCGTAATGTATACGCCTCGCCTCATCACCCTCAGACGAATGGACAGGTCGAGGCGATCAACAAAATCATAAAGCAGCATCTCCGGACAAGACTTGACGAGGCAAAGGGAGCATGGGCCGAAGAACTTCCGAATATACTGTGGGCTTATCGAACCATGGCACGAACCGCGACGGGAGAAACCCCCTTCTCTCTATGTTATGGTGCGGAAGCGGTCGCGCTGGTCGAGATCGGTATCGGTTCAGCCCGAGTCAACTTGTATGATGAACGAGAGAACGGTGAACTCCTCTCATTCGCACTTGATTCGTTAGAAGAAAGAAGAGAAAGTGCTCGACTGAAAGTGATGGCTCGACAGAGACAGGTGTCTCGGTTTTACAATCGTCGAGTCAAAGTCCGACGATTCCGAACCGGGGACATGGTCCTCCGAAGGACCTTCCCAAACACTAAGGAAATTGGGTCAGGTACATTAGGGCCGAACTGGGAAGGCCCCTATGTCGTCTCAGGTATCATCCGACCTGGAACCTATCAGCTGCAAGACCTGAACGGGCAGCTGTTGCCTCATCCTTGGAACGCCGAGAATCTTAAAGTTTATTATCCGTAAGATACAATCATTCTTACTGTAATTGAAGTTGACTCAATAAAAGCTCTATTTCATGCAAGTACCCAATGTCGAGCCAGTTACAGAAAGTCAGTTACAAAAATTTTGATTACAAAAAGAAAAATACAATCCTAAGAGGCGCCCGAGGGACCGGCTTCGTCGGTAACAACAACTGCAGCATCTCCTTCAGCGGCGTCGCCCTCGGCAGCCTTGGCGGACGGACTGTCGACCTCGAAAGCGGAGAGATCGAGTTCAAGGAAGGCCGCCCTCATCTCCAGAACGCAGGCCTTGTAGCCGCCTTGGTAAAGGTGGTCCCTCTCTTCCTCAAATTCGGTAGACTCGAGGAAGGCCTCTACCGCTCGATCTCGCTCCTCCTGGGCTCGACGCGTCTCTCCCTGGGCTTCCCGGACAAGCTCGGAAGCCTCGGCCTTCGCGCGAGCGAGGGCGCCATCGCACTCGCCGTGAACCTGGAGAAGAAGCCGCTCCCTCTCCTCGGCCTCTTGAAGGAGCAGAGTAAGGCGAGCATTGTCGGCCTTCGCGCCTTCGAGAGCTGCGCGGGCGTCAGCGGCCATCTTCCGGGCGATAGAAAGATCACCGGTCATGATGCCGATTTGGCCCTCGGCGATCTCCCTACGGCCCTCAGCCTCGGCCGCGACCTTCTTCGCAGTCTCTGCCTCGGACGCGAGTTTCTGAGAGGCGACCAGCTCCGAGCTTGCCTTAACGAGGCAAGGCGCCAGCTGCAATACAGAGACGGTGAGTTGTCTTGGAAAACCTAGACAAAAAGCGACACAAGAATGAAGAAAATTTTACCTCAAAAAGCAGCCTCGCTGCATGCCCGAGGGTCTGGGCCGTCGGAGCGTTGTAGTAGTTGGCAAAGTCTCTCTCGCTCCCGTGGGCAAGCGCCCAAGGAACCATCCCCGTAATAATCTTCGAGAAGGGGGACTCCACCTGAGTCATCTCCCTTCTCGGGGACTCTTCACGAAGGGCCTCCCTCGGCCCCGAGACCTCCACTGCGGCGGGCCCCGACTCAGGTGTCGCCTGAGTGATTGGATGGATTGGCCCCGCTTCCTCGGCCCTCTCATCAGGGTCGGAGAGGACGACCACCTGGGGAACGGCTGGCGCGGCAGCAGGTGGAGCGACCGTGTCCTTCCCCTTGCCCGCGATCTTCTGCTGCTTTGAAGGTCGGGACCCAGACAGCAGAGTCGATCTTGGGGGAGCCTTCACCTTGGAAACAGACTTCAAGGCGGGTCGGGGCTCGGCCATGCTCTCTGGGGCAGGTCTCAAAATTGGGCGAGCTTCGGGGAGATCTGCAACAACGAGTGTAAAGGTTAAGCGAGCAAACCGAAAACCAAGGAGACAAACATAAGGAAGAGCGAAATACCTGAGACGAACGAGTCAAGACCGGTGAGGTGAAGACGCTCGGGTTGCAGGAGCAACTTCCAAGATCGCTCCGCCGTGCTCAGCTTCTTCAACTCTCTTATCCGAGTCAAAGCCCCGGACTCGAGCTTCCCCCTACTCTTCGAGATATCTGCGAGACACGGTAGAGTCCAGATCAGTGAAAGAGAATATATAAAAGGAGAATAAGAAAAGGGAAGATCAGTGAGCCGAGGCGCCGAGTCACCTGCTCTACGGAATGTGCGGGATACTTGAGGCTCGTACGGCCACGAGTTGGCCGACTCCCACCGACCGCACGCCCAAAACCACCTCTCATTCCAGAACTTGTTCGAAGTAGGTGGGTCGGTTATTAGAGATCCCCCCTTGCCTCTCCACGCACTTAGAAAGTAGAGGCCAGGGAAGTTGGGGTTTGGTCGGACTTGATACAGGTAGAGGAACTCGTCGACCGTAAGAGAAGGTTGCTCTATCTCGGACCAAAGCACGGCACACCCGAACAAGTTCCTCCACGCGTTTGGGACGATTTGGCCAGGGGCTATTTTGACTCGAGAAAGGAAGTCACGGGCGATGGGCTGGAGTGGCAGGCGCAGGCCGCACTGCATCGAGACTTGGAAAATTGCTACCATCCCTGCGGGGGGATGGTCGGGCAAATCACCCGGACGAGGGAGATGAAGGATGACCGAATCAGGTACATGGTAACCAGCCCTGATTCGGTTTAAATCGGATTCGGTGAGGGTAGAAGCTACGAGACCGCTGGGCTCGTCTCCTTCTCCTTTCGAAGACGATCCAGAAGCCTCCGCAGTTCGCGTCATAGGGTATGGAACGGCCATTCCCTCACCTGTGACTAAATCGTCCTCTCCCTCTCCCTCCTCGTCCTCCATCTGGTCCGCCTACGGGTTAGGTCTCCCTGGACGAGTCACCAGAGATGTCCCACCGCTTGATGGACCTGTCTGGGCGGGATGCTCAGCCGAAGGGCTGCCGGATTCTCTGACAAGCTGAAATGCGGCGTCAGCTCCGACGGCGAACTCCGTCAACAGGGATGGTGGGTCTGTAATATCCCAGAGGTGTTGGGACACGCCCTCATCTACTGACGTTTCCTCCCGAGGGCTTTGAGAGCCGTGTGCGGCCATTAAAGCTAATTAAAGGAGAAGGGAAAGACTAAAGACTCACCGAAAGGATCGACGGTGATTGCAAGGAATGGCTGACGAGGAAAGAAGCGACAGCGGAGGAGAGGAAGAAGAGAGCGAAAATGCGCTCGAAATCGGACACGGACGGGAGGAAGGAGGACGAAAACAAAGTTCGAACCGTCCTCCCGCCCGGGCTTTTTATAGCCTTGCCACGTAGACGGGTCATTATGGCGGAGGCGAAGTGACGTTCGTCTCGGTTCCCCCTTCCGACGCGTGGCGACGTTGATTGATTGCGCTGAAATCGTGGCCACGCGTCCGCCACTTATACGCGGACGGAGCGAGTTGACGGCTGGCGCACGTGCGACCTTGGAAGGCGCAACGACGCACGCTAAGAACGACTCAAAGAACATTAAATGCCTCATGATTGTCTCGGATGCTGACGCCAACCGACCGATAAAATCGTGCTCCTTGTTGCCATAGACGGCACCAGGAGCAGGGGGGCTCACTGTTGGGGAAAAATGTGTCGGGCTCGGGAATAGTCCCGAGATTCATAGAAGAGTAGGTCGGCTTTGCCGACACTGCTTGAGGAAACCGAGACAACACTGACAGGGCAGATGGCGGGCCGTCAGGTGTAAGCAAAGACGAGTGAAGTCGCTCTGTCAGAGTGATTACCTCGCCTGCATCACCCCACTGAAGGCCGGGCGTGTGAAAGCCATTCAACCGATAGAGTAAAGATCCCTTCAGGGAGTTAATTCTGTCGGGCACGGCTCAGAACCCGTCCTCCTGCATTGGCCGAGACTCCCCCGGTGTCGGTCATGACTTGGCCGAGACTCCCCCGGAGTCGGTCGAGATCCAACCGAGACAGGTAGTGGCGGAACGAGGACAGATGATGATCTACGAAAATCCAGGGATATTGATAGCGGATCCCGAGATTCTCGGGATCCTGAGCGATCGCAGGAGAAGAATCCTCCGAGGATAAGGATTGACAGATTGTATAAATCTCGAAGCTTGGAACAGTAAAAGGTACGAAAATACTAACTGAGAAAAGCTCTGAGCCATAAACGAGATTACTGACTTTAGCATCGGAGGTTCCCCGGCCCTAGCCAGGGTTCCCTTGACATTGTTTCTGTGCAGGTGAAAGAGGGTCCGTCGCCAAGGGAAACCATCCCATAAAAAACCTGCAACAATACTGATTATCTTGTAAATTATTAAGTCTATATGGTACACCGACTAAAGCTCAAATCCAAAAATTTAATGTAGACCTAAATTCTAGGATAAGTCCTGGATCTAAGTAACCTAAGCTCTAGGTCAATACCCTAAATATAGATGGTGTGTTAGGTTTAGATCTATGTGTAGAATTTAATGACTGTATATTTAAATATAGACTTATGAACTATCATTATTAACCTATTAGCTAATATAAATTATAATGTTAACGCTAATAGTGTTCTTGTAATTATTAAGATCTAATTTTAACTAATACACCAACTAGAGTTCAAATCCTATAAACTAAATTTAAGACTAAACCCTAAGATAAATAATTCAAATCCTAGAACCTAAAGCCTATAACTGAACCCTAAGGTGAAAATCCTAATTCTACACTAAAACCCTAAAAGATAACCCTAGGCCATGATCTTTAACCCTAGGTAGTGATTAGAACTTGGACCTAATTACGCAAGTTCATGATTTGTGGTGGGAAACAACTCTAAGGGCGCAAGCACTTAGCAACACATGAAGGTGATTTGGTTCATCAGGTGATGATTCTTCCCCTTAAACTTTTCATCTTCTCCTTAGCTTAAGTTATAGTTTTTATTTAGATTTATAATTGATATCTCTCTTATAGTCACATGTGTTAGCTTGTGAAGGTTGAATTGTTATATTACCTGCTTAATGTTCATCCTGTATGTTTGTTCATGCTTGTGGATTATTTGTGTATTGCTTATAGACTTTAAACTGGTACACCAATGGGAAACCCCCACCTATATGTATACACCCATACTTGGGATGTAACCCGACTGGTTGTGATAGTAATAGACCTTTGGCTTAGTAATTATTGAATGGTATTTTAAATTGACCATTGATGAGGGACTACCATCCAGGGTTGTTGTGTCCAATGGTTTTCAAGGATGGTCTTTTATCGCATGGTTTTGATACTCGCCTTATGTAGCCTATTTTGATAATTACCCTATATGACTTGTCTTGATATCACCCTATCTGGCTTTGTTCTGGTATTTTCCCTATACGGGTTTGATGTTTTATACTGTGCAACCATTCATTGGTAAGCCTCATATAATGTAATATGATTGGCCACTAGTCGACGAGTTTCCATTAAACATCCTAAGATGGTAGTCTCATAAGCCGGGGATGGTGGTATGGGACCTATGCCCGAGCTGTCGGCTATGTTGGGCTCTGAGCTCCTCGTAGTGACTTTGAGCTTATTTAAAATTGACTGATTGTAACTAGATAAATAATGGTTTGGCTAATCATGCATACATGGCACAGATTAGCGTGTATCGCTAGGCAGTCGTTACGCCGCACTTAGTATGCTTTCACTGATGACTAGCCTCTGTACGACTGCATGTTTTTCTCAGGTCACTATTCACATTCCGCACGGTTGATCCCGGGGGGTTGATTACGCATTTTCATGGGCGACGAGCCCAAATTCCGCATGGATGAGCATCCCCGGGGCGTGACTGCATTCACGCATCCATGCATCTAATAATACTTGCATCATGTATTATTTTGTATGTTTTAATTTATAACTATGCTTACTTAATGCGGCGGTGTGTAATCTTGAGAGAAATTCACACTGAGGTGGCACTCATCCATTAAATATACAACCGTACAGTAGTACAAGTGGCTTTAGTGATATGCATGTTCAGATATGGTGAGGAGCAGGGTACGATCGCCAGGGATGCATGGTCGTATTTTCCTGGAGGAGCTGCGTGATCGTGCGACTTATATTCATACTCTTTCTGATATTCTTCATGTATTAAATCTTGTAATTCTTGTACTTGTTAAATTCAAAGGCATTAGTTTGTATAAGTCATTATGGGCAATCACTTGTATATTCTAAATGAAATGAAAATTTTCCTTTATTATTGATTTGTCCATTCTACGCTCATCTGCTTACTCTGATAAATGGAAAAAAAATGTATATTCGAATTTGACCATCCTTCAAGGTTAACACTCGAGTTTTTGGGAACGAGTCATATATGCGCGTCCTGAAAAGTCGGGGCATTACAGGTGGTATCAGTGCATAGTTTGGACAAACTTGGCCTTGGGAAATGATCTTATACAAACTCCAAATGTCTCAAGTTAGAATATTTGAAACTAGAAATTTGAACTTAAGAGAATTTCCCTTAGACTTAGAAGAATGATTGGGAATGTAGAGACCCAAACTTAGGTTCCCTTAGAATTATTAGAGCAGCTATTGACAACTTCCTCTGTAGCTAGGAGGAATTGAGAACATAGGAAATCAAAATGTTAGGCCCCCTGGACAGTTTTTTGGATAACCATGGAGCTTAGAAATGATCTAATGTTCCTTGAAAAATATAGATACTCAATATTTTAGGTCCCTTAGAGAGTTGATGGATAATCTTAGAAATTGCGAACTGAACTTAGGTCCCTTTGAACATTTTAGGCTTAGTCATTCAAACTTAGGAATGAAAACTTTAGTTCCCTTGTAAACTACCAAAATAGTTGTGTGGACTTAGGAATTAAATGCGTACCAAACTACACAAGGACATCCTTGCACTTGACTACCAAATGACAACATTTTAGAGATCCAAGATATAAACCTTCATAAAAATTTCATGAGTTGGGGTAACACTCTTGCAATAACTAGCACATGGATCGAACTTGGACTTGTAGAAATTCCCTTAGATACCATATCATACATCTAATCGAAAACAAGTGCTTTCTAAACTTAAGAATCGCACTAGGAACATAATCTAAACTCCCTAATACATCTCTTTATGTATAAATAATGATTCAATATATATATAATAAATAAATATTAAAAATAAAATAAAATTGGCACATGAAATTTATTTGAGGGGAAGCTATGGCACCTTGGGTAGATTTTCAACCCTAAGCCATACACATTAGGTTAGATTTGAAAGCTTAAATGGATTTGGTAAAAATTTCAGACTCGGGTTTTTGTAGAGATCCTAAACCCGAAATTTCCAAGTAGTGCTTAGATAATCAGAGTGCGCGCTGGAAGCATGATGGTCGTTCGCGTCTATTCACGTAAATTTTGAGCACTCTCATTGAAAACTTTGGAGAACACGTGATATTTCTCATAAGTCTAGAATAATCGATACCACAGATCGATGAAAACATGTTCACGCGATGTATACGTCGTTTGGCTCAAATTCTAGGTCCTAGCTAATGTCAATGATTCCGATGCCTTGATCAAACAAAGGATCAAGGTTTAACAGGATTAAGAATTGATACCCGTATCCTCTGCTATACGTAGGCAAAGGATCGATGTATCGGGCTCCAACCTACTATAACCATCTGTCCGTGTTAGCTTGAACGTTGGAAGTAATAAATAAATATATAACATACCTTAGACAACAGGGAACTATCATTAAATGTAAAAGAAAACAAAGAGAACGATACAATATTACTACTCCCCACTTAGATGAACTAGTAATCCTAGAAAATACTAGAATATTAGTAGTTGGGTGTACACCAGCATGCCTCGAGGGTAAAAAAAAAAAAAAATCTTTAAGGGGGGTAGATTGTAATAACCCCACTTTCTACAATTAGTTATATACACCTGACAAACGCGCCACTTTTAAGGAAAAATGGCGAATGCTTAGGAGCATTGCAAATTAGATTGTCATCATTCGTAATCACGGTAGTTGAAGTGTTGAATCTCGGGGATGAGATTCTCTTTAAGCGGGGTAGTTTGTAACACCCCGTACTTTCCAGTACTCGGGTGTTACAGTATAACTAAGATTTGGGATAAATAAAAACCCAGCTTAATGAACATTCACATGCAACCTAGTTTAAATTTGACCGTCGAAGGTGATCCCTATCCACATATCAAACCACCCAATGGTCAAATTAAATATACTAAGTATATTATCTTATCTATTTATTATATTATAAATTTTCCACAAACATGGATCAAAAGATTATGGATGTATTTTGATAATTTATTTACCAAATAAATAATGTATGAAAATGTATTGTAATAGAGTGATACGCATGTATATAAAAAAAATATTATAAAAATAATATTACATTAAGTAAACATAGTGGATAATAATTTTACAATATATGATTGAATTATAAATATTAGTGTAACATTAAATATCTTTTATAAATACGTATACAAAAATTATTAGACATTTTAATAAAGTTGTAAATTATTTAACAATGCAGTTTTATATGTGGTGTTGTACAAATTCCAATTCATATATATGTATAGTATGGCATTGTGTATTATGAATTATACACTAGTAAATGTGTGGCCAATACCATGTAAATAGTAGTATATTAATATTAAAATTATATTTATATAGGTGTAAATTGTTTTAATTAATGTAACTATAAGCAATGTACAATAGTAATAAATTTTATATTAATTGGATAGTAATACAGGATGGAAGCCTCACAAAGGGCCCATTTAGGTCTTTTAATCGCAGACCTTCGAAATCGGGACCATCCGACCACTAGATTGACAGAAAACCACCATCAGGACTTGAGATTGATTCGTATGGCCCACCTGAATTTAGGATCTAGCCCATTATTTTGTCCGGGCCTCCGTGTGATTTAAAAAAGAAAGTGGATGGAGTGGATTTCCCACAAACATCACGGTGGACCCCACACAAACGTTGAGTGTGCACCATGAGTGGTACACTCGTCGTGCACGGGCCCTGGGAGACCGGTTAGCACGAGCTGACCCTTGCCTGCCCAAAAATGGGAAATTTCCCTCTCCCTTTCTGTTTGAAAACAGTTGACGGATGCACATCCGTGTTTGTGATTAACGACCCACTTACACTGTCCATCTGGACAATCCAAACCATCCATCATGTCAGGGAGCTCCACCTAACCAAAACCCAATAGTCATAATAGATTTTCTTGTACATATGGACGCATTATCTTCACTGCAAACCATCCCTACAAACACATCCATTTTTGAAAATGGAAACTGTCTCCTGCTGTTGCCACGAGGGCGATCCGTTTGATGAGAAGACCTCTCATCTTAGCCCTCCGTTCGGGCATATCTCAGCCATCCATTCTAACTGTGGTTTAGGGCTTCAAAACCAGACCGGTTTTGGTTTCTACCCACTGTTTGGGGAAAGCTGTTTCTACCAGATTGAATCTGGTTTGCCCATTGCTCATCCAACGGTGTTGAGTGAGCTTAGGTTATGGTATAAGGCAAGGAGAATCGGGCAGCAAGGCCTCTCCTCCCTGTTATTGAGTTCGCTCGAGAAAAATCGGCTGCAAGCTTTCTCCATCGAACCCACTGCCTAAACCTCATTAGAGCTTCAGTCCAACCATGCTTTAAGCTCCCATAGACCCATCTACACCATTCCCATGCATCGTTTTGGAGTAAGATATGAATATTGTGATCTGCCATTAATGACATGTCATCTTCCTTACTAAGAATAACAGTCACTAACCCCTGTTACAGCCCTTAATCTCGTATCAGTTTCGCTCACCAGGTGGGCCATCTCTGCAGCGATCTATGCAGATTGGAGAAGAGGAGAAGAAGGAAATAGAGGGTGAGAAAAAGAGAGAGGAAGTGGTGCATTGCTGCACCTACTCAAACTGAGCCGAGCTTGGGCTGATCCGCTGAGTTGGGCCATGCTTGGGTCGAGTTCTATGGTTTTTCTGGAATTCCAACACATGCACAGAGAGAGGACGAGATGAGGAGAAGAAGGAATAAAGGAAGGTGTGTAGGGATAGAGCAGGAGGGTGTGGCTGCCAGCTTAAGCTCGAACCGAATCGAGTCAAGGCCAAGTCAAGCGGCTTGCAACCTGACTCCCTGTCGAGTTCAGCTCAATTTGAGTCTGGGTTCAGCCCTACTGTCACTGGCCAGAGGGAGAGAGCGAAAGAGAAAAAAAAAGAAGAGAAAATGAGAGTGAGGGGTGCGCCTGTGCTGCACCCGACTCACTGTCGAGTCACGGCTTGAGTTGGGCCTAGTTCGGCCATTGCGGGATGCTTCCAACTGCAGGAAGGAGGAAAAGAAAGAAAAGAAAAGAATGAGAACGAGATAAAGAAAACCAGTAAAAGAAGAGAAGGAAGAAGGAGAGAGGAGATTGAGTCAACTCGGTTTCAAACCGAGTCAACTCACCGAGTTGACAGGGTGAGTCTATATTTTCTCTCTAGATCTAGATTACTTTAATTATCATTATTAACATCATTTAGGATTTTTAAGTTAGATGTGATTAACCATTAGGAGATTATTTATACTAATAATAGTTATTATAGGCAAAGGGATAATAATAATAATTATAATATCATTATTAACCTCTAGTGTTTTTTTTTACCACTCTTAAATGTTATAAGAATAGATCACAAGGTTAGCTATCATCATAACAATTGTCATTACTATGTTAGATAATATAAATGATAGCATTAATGATAATGATTATCTTGTAAATTATTAAGTCTATATGGTACACCAACTAAAGCTCAAATCCAAAAATTTATCGTAGACCTAAATTGTAACATCTCAAAAATTGAGGGGTCGAGCAAAAACCCAACTCCCGAGTTCCAAAATGTTATTTATGCAACATAGATATGTATAATTGAATGTTGTCTGTGATAATGTATTAAACATGAGTGAGATTAAGCCAGAACAACATATCATACTCCAGAGATAGTTAAATTCACAAGTGGAAGACTGTGATAGTAGGTATAACATATATAAATTGTTGTATGTCTCCAGAGTGTGAACATGTTACCAAGTTATATACATACATGTATACTCCAAAAGTAAACAAAAGGAATATACATGAGTGCCCTAAAAATATAAAATGACAAGTGTCAAGGTATCTAATCAACCTCCCTGCAATCCCGTCAATCAGAACACGCATAAAGGAGGGATCCTCCTCATCATCATCAAGTCCGGCTCCGCCTCACAGGCCGCGCCATCATCTGCAATCACAAAAGGGTCTGGTGGGTGTCCAGGAACACCGTCCCGTAACGTGGGAGTGAGTAGCTAACTCAGTGGAATAATAGAGCAAGGATTAACATGTTCTCAAATCAATCATGCGATAATAGTAAAGCAGTAATTCAAACATTCCTAATACTGTTGTTAATGCAATTATGACATGACGTGATGTATGCCCTCACCGACGATCTCCCTCATACGGCACCATCTTATGACCGCGGCATGCAATCGACCCTCAAGTGCTCCACATCTTCCAGGAACATGCAATGGTATGGTGATATGATTTTTGAGTTATTATTAGTCCATTCAAACAGCAAGATTGAGAAACTAAGGTACTTCCCTTATATCAATCCCAACACCGATCCTGTCTAGGGTCGTCACTCCTAGTAATCTCATACGAGGTATATTTTGTAGGTCGCTGCAAGGGCTGCCAGGGCTGTTGCACGCACTCGTTGCTCCGCTCCCCCATCACCTTATCAATACAGGCCTACTGTACTCTACTGCTACTGAAGGGTCGTCGCCTCCCCTAGACTCAGAATATGCTCGCGGTCACTACAAAGGACTCATCGCCTGATCAGTGTAGGCCGACAACAAGAATATAGTGTCCCATACCACCATAATCTGCTCACGAGACTAGGTGCTCACTAGTCACTACGGGGAGGTTTGTGGCCCCAGCGTAGGCCGACAGCTCGACCACGGTGTCCCATACCACCATGTCCGGCTCATGAGTCTTCGTGGATTAAGGTACCATGGTTAACAGGGTTTACAATGGTAAGTTCAGCACCGTAGGTTCAAGCAGTTATGACTCATGTAGGGTGAACATACAACGGCCAGTCGGGTTACTTGACGGGCTCGAATAGCGCGATCGCATCTCAAGTCAAACAACATGAAGTACGTAAAACACTTCGCGTGGCCTAACTACTGCCGCCAACTCCAAAACATGACTCGCGTTCATCGACGCGTCGTTCGTGGCAAAGATAAGCCAATCACGAATTCGCTCGGTTACTGACTGCCTGGACTAAGTATAGTCTCAAACAATTATGGAATCACATCAGCATTCATATGAGAGTATTAGAAATGAAACACAACCATGTGAGCATGTTAACACATGTTATATCGTACAACTTAAGTAAATCATCTGACACATGCCTTTCATACATATAATGAAATTATGCATATCGCCAACATATATAGGAAATCATTTCCATCAGCATATTAATTGAGAATTCAGTCTCGAACTAAATCATAATGAAATCATCAAGCACATGTTATAACATACAACTTAAGCGAATCGTCAAGCACATGCATTTCATTCATATCATGAAATCATGCATATGGCTAACATGTAGGAAACCATTTACACCAACGTACTAATTGAGAAATCAATCTCAAACTAATCCATAACACCATTTAATTCAATACATACTAATACAAGCATTTATACAAACACTTACACTACACACTTAAGTCTACATATAGTATGTCGACCCGAAGTGCGCATTTAGGCGAATCTCTTCGCCAAACTAATTATGCACGTATTCCTAACATTTTAATGCGACAACAAATCATGTCAATCACATCAGCAAAATATGAATGAAATCAGTACTTCCTACAAATGACTAAAATGCCCTAAATCTCATGTTCTTTGCCGGTTTACGAAACAGGAAACGGACAACATGTTGTACGTGTCAAACGGCGTTGCCGTCGATAATCTACTATTAAACGACATTGAAAGCTTTGGAAACAGTCAATCAAAGCGTCTAAAATCCACACCTTATCTCTTATAAACGTGTCGTTTCGAACGGAGCGTATAAGCTTCGTCTACAGCGAATAGAGAACCTAATTTACGAGTTATATCAGTTTATATGCTATGGAACGGAACGAATGCCAAATCAGCAACTTCTAGGGATATTTCTTACCTGAAAATGGGGAGGAATCGCCGGCTAGGTGATTGAAGTATGCTGCTCAAGTACGTGCAACAGGCGGCACAAAGGCAGAAAAATTCTCTCCTACCTTCTCTCACAAACTCTCACCTTTTCTCTCTCCCAATCTAGGAATTTTTACAAATTCGGATGGGAGAGAGGAGTGAGGGTTTCAACCCCTTTTATAAACTCAAATGTGCCCAAAATAGGCTCAGGTACAATGTATACTTGATGTATATCCAATTCGGGGCTGTTTCGGTCCAAAAATTCATTTCTGGAGGTCCCCTGGCCAAATGCGGTCGGACTTAAGCTCATGCATACTGGATCTAACATACATCAAGTTTTCAGTCCGGCAGGGTTCGCAGATCGTACGTGGCAGTCCAATTTCAGTTCAGCGGTCACCACATGTAGATTAGGCCTGCAAATCTCATGATATGAAATAGAAATTTTTCCTGATCCGAGGGTGTAATTCGGCTGAATTCTGATGGTCAGAATGCTTAATACTGACACGTCAAGTCGTGTGCCAGATTTGAATTTGAAATTCCAATTCTGTCCCTATTCGCACTCTCTTCAGTCCAGGCTCAATGAAATAGCCTGTGATTATCGGTTGGACTTGATTTTCGAAATGATTGTCAAGTCCAGCTAGGCGGTTCTAACAGTCTAAGATAACAGGTATCGGACTTTCGACGCGCGGTCTAGATCCAATATAAAATTTCAAAGTGGTCCAGAGAACAAACCTGCTTAGAGTTTGATCCGAGGTTATAGGGTATTATAGAGTCATTGGTTCTACTCGATTTGGGTCTTGTAGAACGTATTTAAAGTGATTAGGGACTATTTCCTAGCTACTCTAGCGTTGCGCTAGCTAACTTATGCTTAGTTTCTAAAGGAATTAATCCTAAGTGGTTTCTTTGGCTATGGAATTGGGTTCTGAGTGATTTTCCAGGTGTTTTAGTTGACCCACTGCCTAAGGATGTCAAATCCCGGATTGGCCAAAATCCAGGGTGTTACAATCTACCCTCCTTAAAACACAAATTTGTCCCCGAAATTGGCGAAGGGTAAGGAGTACTTTTTCTAAGGAAGGTTCAATTATATTTAATGACCTAATCGTACGTATAACCTAACTCAAATGTTTCGATCCTGGGCCAGTGGGGAAGAGGCTAATCACACTTCCGCTGCGCCACTTTGATTGAACGGTAGCATTGATTAACCTAACTGGATTGGAGTCAATACGTTCTACCCCCCTTAAAACTTGATTTTACTTAAGGTTGAAGAATCTTTGCATCGATCCGTATATCAGAACGAGGTGCAACTTAGGGGCTATTCTTGACCTAAAATGGAAACAACCTTTCTCTACATGGTTTTCCTTGCTAATGATGCATTCTATGGCATTGGTACCTATGATCATAGAGATGAGCCTAATCTCTATTGTGATTGAGTTCAGGGGCAGGTATGAGTTGGTGGCAAGATATCTAATTCTCTACTGGCTTTAAGTCCTCGCCATTTCCCAAAGATAATGTGATCACGTTTGGTTGTAGGTGGTTGGGCCATCACAGAAGAAAGGTTGTGTAGTGGGTCTAAGCCGGATACATTGAACCTTCTGTCTAATCAGGACAGAAAATGCGTTGTATCAGTTCTTATTCCGAGTCGATGTCGATCTTCTGCTTGATCAGAGCATTGGATTCATTGGTAACCACTAGGATTAAGAAGTCGACTCAAACCGCGAATACATCGCTTACATGCCGTTCCTTTACTCTGCATTCCCGAATGCAATAAGTCCTTGGGGAAGGCAATTCTAAGGCGTGTGTTAGTTTATTCTAAGTTCAATCTGAGGGGTTTATAAATGTTCCCTGAGAGTGAATGGTTCTAAGTTACACAAGCTTCCTGAGAGTTACTAAAGGAGTCCATGGATGTTATGAGGATCTATCCAAGGAAGGGAGTCTCATTCCAATCAAATCTAACCTATTATTCCTTAACATATACCGGCTTTACCCTACTCAAGGTAACTAGTAGGCTAGTCTGTAACTCTGTAGCTATAATCCAAAGCCTAAGATTATACGGTAAATGGCTTTCCGTACCATTTTTACTACAGGGAATTCTTCTATTGCTTAGGGTCAAGATTGTCTAAATAGAATTGGATTTCTCATGTCGTCAGACCCTTCAAATCTAGAAGTGCTAACTCTAGGTCCAAAATGCCAAGGGCCTATGTGGCCAGCAGCATTTAGTGGTATCAAATGGAACTGCATTCCTAATCCCATATTGGGATAGGGAGCGGCATGCTTGGTAGGAGGGTGGGGTGGGATAAAAACCAATTTGTAGGCTGAATTTTGGGAGTTACAATACTCCCAATCTAGGGACAATACCTTATGGTGAATGAAACGGCATGCATTCCATTTAACAAATTTTAGCTATATTAAGCCCAAACCACAACACAAACACATTTTTTACCTAACAACAACAAAACACAGAATTTTCAAAAGGTTATCAAACAAGCGAAGAACGTGGAGAAATGGGATGGGTAAGTAGGTTTCCATGAGTCTGAGGATCAAATAAAAGGGACTTGAGAGAGAGGATGATGGAAAGGAAGGAAAAGGCTGAAACAGCCTTAACAATAGCCATGGAAAATAGAGAAAATGCCAAGAAATGGCTGCCCAAACTGGAAGAGGGAGATCTAAGCGTTGTAGAGGGATGCTTCAAGCTCCCTTAGGATGTATTTTCAAGAAGAGAAGAGAATGAAAAAGGAAAATGGAGCACCTCACGATTTCAGATCGATTTGGGGGTTGTAAGAGCTCCAAACGATGAGATCTGCAAGAGGGAAGGCTGCAAACTTTAATGGAGTGATGGAGTGTGGTCATTTTCAGCCAAGAATGGGTTTGGGAGTGGTTTGAAACCACGGATTTGGGTTAGGGCAGCAAGAAAACGTAAATGGGGCTAGGGGAAGGGCTGTTTGTGAAGGAAGTAGGGTATATAGGGAGTTTCAAGGTGCGAACCACATATGGGGGAGGTGCCCTAGCCATATTAGGGCATGCGTCCAAAAATTACATCCAGTGGGCCCCACTGGACGGCGATGCATCGCCGGACAAATCTCTAGGTGGCCGGTGGGACCACATGGGTCTGGTCCCCCATGGTCCAGGGACCCCAAAAAGGTATGGTCCCAACCTTAGTTCATTGTATATTCACCTATAGAGGCCCAAACATGCGTTCAGGGATTTCTGGGGCAATCTGCAATTCTGAATACTAAACCCTATCATGCATCATATGATTTTAGGGTATAAGGAGCTAGTACATCTATCTAGCCCATTAGTTGCTAAAGAAAGCAAAGTTAGAATGGCCTTATGGCCATTTTTCATGAAATTTTACTATTCACTGTAAAATTTCATGAAAGTATGATTTTATGTTATTTTTACATTAGGATTGATGCCTAATATGAAAAGGATAAGAAGGAATTGAAGATTGGAGTGGTGAGAGGAAGAAATTTGAAGATTTTTGGTGAAACGGGGTTTTTAAGCCCTGACGATTGAATACAGGGGTTGTGGTTGCCCCATAGCCCAATGATTCACATTTATGAGTTTAGAATCATTCAAAGAATTTTTCAACCCACTTACCTACGACCTAGGAGCTATTCGGGTTGCTTCACGCGACCCAGGATGCGTTACGGACTCGATCGTGCGATCGATATGAATAGACTTCGCCTATTGGCGACTCTGCGATCCTATAAGTGTTTCTAGACCTTTCTCGCACCCTTCTAAGTCAAAAGAAGTGACAACGTACATTGCGTGAACATAATTCAGGCCCGGTTTAATCCAAATCATGCTCTGATACCATCTGTAACATCCTGAAAATCGGGGGGTCGAGCAAAAACCCAACTCCCGAGTTCCAAAAATGTTATTTATGCAACATAGATATGTATGATTGAATGTTGTCTGTGATAATGTATTAAACATGAGTGAGATTAAGCCAGAACAGCATATCATACTCCAGAGACAGTTAAATTCACAATCGAAAGACTGTGATAGTAGGTATAACATATATAAACTGTTGTATGTCTCCAGAGTGTGAACATGTTACCAAGTTATATACATACATGTATACTCCAAAAGTAAATAAAAAGAATATACATGAGTGCCCTGAAAATATAAAATGACAAGTGTCAAGGTATCTAATCAACTTCCCTGCAATCCCGTCAATCAGAACACGCATAAAGGAGGGATCCTCCTCATCATCATCAAGTTTGGCTCCACCTCACAGGCCGCGCCATCATCTGCAATCACAAAAGGGTCTGGTGGGTGTCTAGGAACACTGTCCCGTAACGTGGGAGTGAGTAGCTAACTCAGTGGAATAATAGATCAAGGATTAACAAGTTCTCAAATCAATCATGCGATAATACTAAAGCAGTAATTCAAACATTCCTAATACTGTTGTTAATGCAATTATGACATGACGTGATGTATGCCCTCACCGACGATCTCCCTCATACGGCACCATCTTACGACCATGACATGCAATCGACCCTCAAGTGCTCCACATCTTCCAGGCACATGCAATGGTATGGTGATATGATTTTTGAGTTATTATTAGTCCATTCAAACAGCAAGATTGGGAAACTAAGGTACTTCCCTTATATCAATCCCAACACCGATCCTGTCTAGGGTCGTCACTCCTAGTAATCTCATACGAGGTATATTTTGTAGGTCACTGCAAGGGCTGCCAGGGCTGTTGCACGCACTCGTTGCTCCGCTCCCCCATCACCTTATCAATACAGGCCTACTGTACTCTACTGCTACTGAAGGGTCGTCGCCTCCCATAGACTCAGAATACGCTCGCGGTCACTACAAAGGACTCGTCGCCTGATCAGTGTAGGTCGACAGCAAGAATATAGTGTCTCATACCACCATAATTTGCTCACGAGACTAGGTGCTCACTGGTCACTATGGGGAGGTTTGTGGCCCCAGCGTAGGCCGACGGCTCGACCACGGTGTCCCATACCACCATGTCCGGCTCATGAGTCTTCGTGGATCAAGGTACCATGGTTAACAGGGTTTACAATGGTAAGTTCAGTACCATAGGTTCAAGCACTTATGACTCATGCAGGGTGAACATACAACGACCAGTCGGGTCACTTGACGGGCTCGAATAACGCGATCGCATCTCAAGTCGAACGACATGAAGTACGTAAAACACTTCGTGTGGCCTAACCACTGCCGCCAACTCCAAAGCACGACTCGCGTTCATCGACGCGTCGTTCGTGGCAAAGATAAGCCAACCATGAATTTGCTCGATTACCGACTGCCTGGACTAAGTATAGTCCCAAACAATTATAGAATCACATCAGCATTCATATGAGAGTATTGGAAATGAAACACAACCATGTGAGCATGTTAACACATGTTATACGTACAACTTAAGTAAATCATCTGACACATGCCTTTCATACATATAATGAAATTATGCATATCGCCAACATATATAGGAAATCATTTTCATCAGCATATTAATTGAGAATTCAGTCTCAAACTAAATCATAATGAAATCATCAAGCACATGTTATAACATACAACTTAAGCGAATCGTCAAGCACATGCATTTCATTCATATCATGAAATCATGCATATGGCTAACATGTAGGAAACCATTTACACCAACATATTAATTGAGAAATCAATCTCAAACTAATCCATAACACCATTTAATTCAATACATACTAATACAAGCATTTATACAAACACTTACACTACACACTTAAGTCTACATATAGTATGTCGACCCGAAGTGCGCATTTAGGCGAATCTCTTCGCCAAACTAATTATGCACGTATTCTTAACATTTTAATGCGACAACAAATCATTTCAATCACATCAGTAAAATATGAATGAAATCAGTACTTCCTACAAATGACTAAAATGCCCTAAATCTCATGTTCTTCGCTGGTTTACGAAACAGGAAACGGACAGCATGTTGTACATGTCAAACGGCGTTGCTGTCGATAATCTACTATTAAATGACATTGAAAGCTTTGGAAACAGTCAATCAAAGCGTCTAAAATCCGCACCGTATCTCTTATAAACGTGTCATTTCGAACGGAGCGTATACGCTTTGTCTACAGTGAATAGAGAACCTAATTTACGAGTTATATCAGTTTACATGCTATGGAACGGAACGAATGCCAAATCAGCAACTTCTAGGGCTATTTCTTACCTGAAAATGGGGAGGAATCGCCGGCTAGGTGATTGAAGTATGTTGCTAAAGTACGTGCAACAGGCGGCACAAAGGTAGAAAAATTCTCTCCTACTTTCTCTCACAAACTCTCACCTTTTCTCTCTCCCAATCTAGAAATTTTTACAAATTTGGATGGGAGAGAGGAGTGATGGTTTCAACCCCTTTTATAAACTCAAATGTGCCCAAAATAGGCTCAGGTACAATGTATACTTGATGTATATCCAATTCGGGGTTGTTTCGGTCCAAAAATATATTTCTGGAGGTCCCCTGGACAAATGCGGTCGGACTTAAGCTCATGCATACTGGATCTAGCATACATCAAGTTTTCAGTCCGGCAGGGTTTGCAGATCGCACGTGGCGATCCAGTTTCAGTTCAGCGGTCACCGCACGTAGATCAGGCCTGCAAATCTCATGATATGAAATAGAAATTTTTCCTGATCCGAGGGTGTAATTTGGCTGAATTCTAAAGGTCAGAATGCTTAATACTGACACGTCAAGTCGTGTGCCAGATTTGAATTTGAAATTCCAATTCTGTCCCTATTCGGACTCTTTTCAGTCCGGGCTCAATGAAATAGCCTGTGATTATCGGTTGGACTTGATTTTCGAAATGATTGTCAAGTCCAGCTAGGCGGTTCTAAAAGTCTAAGATAACAGGTATCGGACTTTCGACGCGCGGTCTAGATCCAATACAAAATTTCAAAGTGGTCCAGAGAACAAACCTGCTTAGAGTTTGATCCGAGGTTATAGAGTATTATAGAGTCATTGGTTCTACTCGATTTGGGTTTTGTAGAACGTATTTAAAGTGATCAGGGACTATTTTCCAGCTACTCTAGAGTTGCGCTAGCTAACTTATGCTTAGTTTCTAAAGGAATTAATCCTAAGTGGTTTCTTTGGCTATGGAATTGGGTTCTGAGTGATTTTCCAGGTGTTTTAGTTGACCCACTGCCTAAGGACGTCAAATCCCGGATTGGCCAAAATCCGGGGTGTTACATAAATTCTAGGATAAAGTCATGGATCTAAGTAACCTAAGCTCTAGGTCAATACCCTAAATATAGATGGTGTGTTAGGTTTAGATCTATGTGTAGAATTTAATGACGGTATATTTAAATATAGACTTATGAACTATCATTATTAACCTATTAGATAATATAAATTATAATGCTAACGCTAATAGTGTTCTTGTAATTATTAAGATCTAATTTTAACTAATACACCAACTAGAGTTCAAATCCTATAAACTAAATTTAAGACTAAACCCTAAGATAAATAATTCAAATCTTAGAACCTAAAGCCTATAATCGAACCCTTAGGTGAAAACCCCAATTCTACACTAAAACCCTAAAAGATGACCCTAGGCCATGATCTTAAACCCTAGGTAGTGATTAGAACTTAGACCTAATTGTACAAGTTCATGATTTGTGGTAGGAAACAACTCTAAGGGCGCAAGCACTTAGCAATACTAGAAGGTGATTCGGTTCATCAGGTGATGATTCTTCCCCTTAAGCTTTCCATCTTCTCATTAGCTTAAGTTATAGTAATTATTTAGATTTATAATTGATATCTCTCTTATAGTCACATGTGTTAGCTGGTGAAGGTTGAATTGTTATATTACCCAGTTAATGTTCATCCTATATATTTGTTCATGCTTGTGGATTATTTGTGTCTTGCTTATGGACTTTGAACTAGTACACCAGTGGAAAACCCCCACCTATATGTGTACACCCATACTTGGGATGTAACCCGACTGGTTGTGATAGTAATGGACCTTTGGCTTAGTGATTATTGAATGGTGGTTTAAATTACCATTGATGAGGGCTTACCATCCAGGGTTGTTGTGTCCAATAGTTTTCAAGGATGGTCATTTATCACATGGTTTTGATACTCGCCCTATGTAGCCTATTTTGATAATTGCCCTATATGACTTGTCTTGTTATCACCCTATCTGGCTTTGTTCTGGTATTTTTCCTATATGGGTTCGATGTTTTATAATGTGCAACCATGCGATGGTAAGCCCCATATAATGTAATATGATTGGCCACTAGTCGACGGGTTTCCATTAAACAACATAAGATAGCCTCATAAGCCGGGGATGGTGGTATGAGACCTATGCCCGAGCTGTCGGCCTGCGCTGGGCTCTGAGCTCCCCGTAGTGACCTTCAGTTTATTTAAAACTGACTGATTGTAACTGGACAAATAATGATTTGACTAATCGTGCATACATGACACAAACCAACGTCTATCGCTAGGCAGTCGTTACGCCGCACTTAGTATGCTTTCGCTGACGACTAGCCTTTATCCGACTGAATGTTTTTCTCATGTCATGATTCGTATTCCGCACGGTTGATCCCGGGTCGTTGATTGCGCATTTGTATGGGCGATGAGCCCAAATTCCACACGGATGAGCATCCCTGGGGCGTGACTGCATTAACGCATCCATGCATCTAATAAGATTTACATCATGTATTGTTTTGTATGTTTTGATTTATAATTATGCTTACCCAATGCGGCGGTGTGTAATCTTAAGGGGAATTCACACTGAGTTGGCACTCATCTATCAAATATACAACCGTAAAGGTAGTACAAGTGACTTTAGTTCTATGCATGTTCAGATATGGTGAGGAGCAGGGTACGATCACCAGGGATGCATGGCCGTATTTTTCTGGAGGAACTGCGTGATCTTGTAACTTATATTCATACGCTTTCTGATATTCTTCATGTATTAAATCTTATAATTCTTGTACTTGTTAAATTCAAAGGCATTGGTTTGTACAAATCATTATGGGCAATCACTTGTATATTCTAAATGAAATGAAAATTTTCCTTTATTGTTGATTTGTCCATTCTACGCTCTTCTGCTTACTCTGATAAATGGAAAAAAAATGTATATTCGAATTTGACCATCCTTCAAGGTTAACACTCGAGTTTTTGGGAACGGGTCATATACTCGTGTCCTGAAAAGTTAGGGCATTACAGAATCCGGTGTCGACAGCCTCCGTAGTACCCAATTCTCGGCTTCTAGCTCTCATACGTTATGTTCTAATCCTAGGATCCTACAAGGAGGATTCCAAGGTAATTTTTTTAAAGAAGCATAACTTTAAGTGTACCTAAGTTACAAAACATCATCATCACATATCCACTAATATAATCTTTTAGTACAGTGTCGAAAGGAATATACATGATATAACAAAACTTCAAAAGATCATACACATGCTCCTGCCTTAATGTTGCTACGATCTAGCATAACCCGCATGTAATGAACGTGCGTAAGCTTACAACAAAGCTTAGATAGTGCGTGCATGAGCACACAATGTATGTGTTTAGCATACAAATGTCAGAGCACGTGAAAATGATAGAAGGATAAAATGGAAAGTCCATAGATGATGTTAGCCATACAATGGTTATGTAATGCAAAGCCTACGTGGTCAAATGTCATATGCTAGATATGCAATAAAAACATATTTATCCTCAACTTGTCCACATATTAGAATAGTTTGTAAGTGCTTATATTTAAACACATTATATTTTGTCAAATTTCGTAGTCCCTTTAGGATAGAAAGCTCTACTGAAGATAAGTTATCAACTTGATCGAGCATCCAGAAACAAGACTCAACATCTCAAGGGCAAATCATTCATGGTTCGAAGTTCAAAACACTTTGTATGAGTTAACCTTTAGGTGATATGAACCTAGTTTTGTAAGTGCTATAGTTGCTAGCCCTTTTTATAATCAAATTTATAGTTCTAAAGACACTGTTTGTATCTTGTTATGAAGCTTGCTTTTGTGAAGAACAAAGCTCTACTCAAGACATGCCGAGTCACGAAGTCTTACAAGATTAGCTTTGATAGACAAGCACTGTTTTCAAGTCACGACTCGAGAATGCACGTATGACTTAATTCAAGTCAAGTATAATTCAAGATCAAGATGAAGCTTTCAAGTTCAAGATCTAAAGAAGCTTTCAAGTTCAAGCTACACTAAGATCTCAGGCTTCATTATTCTCAAAGGTCACTGGTCTTCAAGTTTCAATGTCCTTACTTCACGATTGAGGTATGACTGACCGTAGGTTGACCTTTAGAGTAGGTCATTTTGGATATATAACTCATATGTTTTATATAAGTGAGTTTGGTCTATTCTAAGACTAGTCCTGGACTTTGTTCAACTAGTCCTAGTGTAAGACCCGTGTCTTAGTTCGTACCGTTCCGTAGACTTCCGCGGTCTTACCGGTCGAATTCCGACAACCTTAGACCCTTAACTGATATTTATGCGCGACTCTAATTCATATGCCGTCAACCCGTATCGACTCAACCCAAGACCATTACCATAGCGACCGCGCCGTCGCTGCGGTTCCGATGCTGCAACTTGCGGGCCGAGGCGATACCCTAGTCAAGAGATGTGGGCCAACGTTCAGTGCAAGGAAAACGCCGCACGTTGCGAAACACAAGGGAATCTCTGCGGGGTATCACATCAATCCCATCAATCAATCAATCTCATCACATCACATGTCAAGTACATGTCAAGTACACATCACCTTTCACCCATACCCAAGCAGCCACAAAAGTCCAAAAGTTCTTCCATGCCCATACTTTTCTTACACAAAATGCCTCAAAAGTCAAGATTTTCTTACACACCCACCTCTCTCCCATCCATCACTCCATCACCCCATCACCTCACAACTCCTTACAACTCTCTCTCTTTCTCATTTCTCATCTCATTTTCTCAAGCAACAAAAAATCCCACGTATGAGAAATTCTCCAAGCTTTCCAAAACTCCAAGTGTGGCCCACCTCTCCATCCCAAGATCTCCCATCCTAGCCATCCATTTCTCATCTCCTTCATTGGAATCAAATCTAAGGTGCTAAGGAACCCATAGGAGCAAGAAGATCGGATGGTGGGTGCTTGATAATATTAGTTTTTTATATTTTTACGGTAGGCCAAGTGAGGCCAATCGATCAATGGTTTGGATCTCACTTGGGACCCTAAGTTGTGGCCGATGGCCCACCTTGATCATCATGATCATTCCATGATGGGGCCATTCTCCATAGACCCCATCATGATGTTTATTTTCTTTTATTAGAAAGGTCATCTAGACCATCAATACCGGTGGGTAACGGATCTCCACCGTTGATTTACGATTTCGATGGTCCCATGTGTATAGGGATCCATTTGATTGTATGATTTCTTATAAGGGAGGGCTCATAGTGGCGGAGCCCTCCATCACACGCGTGTCCCACTCTCCATCTCTCTCTCTCCCTTTTATTTCATTTTTTTTTTATTTTATGAGATTATAATATGGTTGTGTGGCCCACTTGGATGGACCCCACTAGGATGCATGTATTAGATCCAATCCATTTATAGATGGGGCCCACCTTGTATGTGTATGGGTAACCATGTGATGGCCCACCTAATCAGGGCCCACCTCAATGCACCTTTCTGCAACGACCAAACCGTCCAGCGTTTGGGACGCTGGACGTCCTTGTATAAAGAAAAACACATATATTAGCCTTTTAAGGCATTGGGGGTGGGCCACTTGTATAGGCCCCACCTTGATGTATGAGTACGATTCAGGTCATCCATCCTTTTTCCCATATCATTTTAGGCGTTGAGCCAAAGAATGAAGTTAATCCGTTCATTAGGCAGGCCATACCTCTTAAAACAGTGACTCTCACCATTTAAATTAATTTTAAAATTTTCTACAGGTCTAAATATGTTCAATAGCGGACTCATTGGGCTTGTCTTGAGCTAGGGAAGCTAGTGAATGGGGTGGATTTATGTGATGCAGGCCCCAGATGCGTAAAACCCCAAAAAATGGGTTTTTAATATTTTTTTTAAAATAACAAAGAGGCAGAGCCTCTGTCTCTGACGAGCTGCAGTAGCAGCACGCTGTTGCGTGCAGCAGGAGGGCGGCGTCCCAGCAGGAGACCCACGGCTCCAGCCGTGGGCCCCACCATGATGTTCACTTGCCACCCCCAGTAGTGGGCCCCCTCCAAATTTCAGCCCCATCCATGGCTTAGGTGGCCCACACTGCAGGAAATAGTGAGATTGAACCTCTACCATTGGAACCCCTCTCATGGGCCACAGAAGTTTCAGATCAAGATGAAATTTATTTTTCCTCCTCACCCAGGTCCGTGCGACCTTATGAACGGTTTGGATGGCGTTTAAACATTATGGTGGGCCACATAGGTGGGACCCACGGTGATGAATGTATTTTATCCACCGTCCATCCCTGGACGGTGGGACCTACCATGATATATGGGCTTCATTCACACCATCCAGAGCCGTGGACGGTGGAACCCACTGTCGTGTATGTGTTCTGCCAGCGCCATCCACCCCTAGACAGTGGGCCCCGCCATGTTTTATGTGTTATATCCGCACCATTCATACTAAATGGTGGGACCTACCCCTGACCGTGACCCTATGAATGGTTTGGATTACAAATAATTATTACAGTGGGCCCTATGAATAGTTTGAATAGAAAATAAACACTATGTTGGGCCCAAGGTCCAATGGAAAATAATTATTTCAGTGGGCCCTTTGCCATTTTGGATAAAAATATAAACATTATAGTGGGCCCCTTGCCAACCAGTTTGAATGGCAATTAAACATTCAGTGGGCCTCTAGGCCCATGGGATTGGACCCATTTGATGTATTCCAAGGCCCATGGGATTAGGCCCATTTAATGTAATTTAAGGTCCATGGGATTGGACCCATTTGCTGTATGATAAAGCCCATGGGAGTAGGCCCATTTGATATGTATAAGGCCCTTGGGTCGAGAACCATTTGATGCATTCTAAGGCCCACGGGTTATAACCCATTGCAATGCACATAAGGCCTATTGGTGTGGTCCATTTATGTGGACCATTTGATGAATAAAAGACCCATATGATATGACCCATTTGATGCATTTAAGGCCCAATGGGACGTACCTAAAGTCCATTGCAATGCGTGATCCTGTAAGACTCGTATCCTAGTCCGTACTGTTCCGTTAACTCCGGCAATCCTTCTGGTTGAATTTCGGCGACCCGCCATCAGTTATTGGGTGTTTGCGCGCGATCACGAGTCGTGTCTCATATATCAGAGTCGGCTCGACCAGAGACTTGTACTAGTGCAATCGCACCATCGCCGCGGTTCTGATGCCGCGTCTCAAGCGCCGAGGCGATACCCTGGCCAGGAGATGTGGGCCTGTGTCCAGTTCGAGGAAAATATCGCACGTTGCAAAATCTAAGAGAATCTCTACGATGTGTCACATCCATCCATCAATCAATCAATCAACCCCATCATTCAAGTACACATCACCTCTCACACCCTTCCCCAAGCAACCCCAAAGTAAAAAAGTTCTTACACAAGCCACCTTTTACTTACACACATCACTCTCTCCCATCACTTCTAACATCACTCTCTCCCATCTCTCTCATTTCTCCCAAAAACACCATGAGAGTAACCATCCAAGCTTCCATGGAGGAGCTAGATGTGGCCCACTTCCTACCTCCCATCCCCACCATCTAAAGATCATCTAGACCGTTGAATCACACCCATTCGAGCTCTAAATCGCATTGGCGGAAGAATGAATAGAAGATCAAAGGTGGATGCTTCTTTCTTTCTTTCTCTCTCTTTTTTTTTTTTATTTTGTGGGTGAATCTTCATTGTTTGTGGGTGATTTTATGATTTTTCAACCGTTGATTTTGTATATTTGAGGGCCCACATATGGTGGGACCTATCTTGCTATATGCATTGTATAGAGAGGGACTCATAGTGGCGGGGTCCCTCCCATCTCATCCATTTTCTCTCTCTCTCTTTCATATTATTTTTTTTGGTTGATGATGAGGCCGTGTGGCCCACCTGGTTGGACCCCATCTAAATACATGTATTGCATCCGCGCCGTTCACCAAGCAAGGCCACCTTGCTGATTGTCTTGCAGTAACGCCTTGTTACCCATCCTTGAGTGGACTCTGGACAAAGGGAAAACACCAATATCTGCTGGACTTTTCAGCCGGAGGACCACAGTGGAAATCCTCACCATCCAGACAGATGGGACGGTGGGAACACGTAATGTATGCGTCTCACCTATACCGTCCATGTATGTTTTATCCACCATCCATCTATGGATGGTGGAGTCCGTTGCTGTATTGGCAACAGCAAGTTATGTGGGTCTGATCTAAGGTATGGATCTCATCCATGCCATCCCTGCATAGCACGGTGCTCCATCCAGCACGTGTAACCCCAGCATGATGTATGGTTTCATCCAGCCGTCCATTGGCCGGGATGGTGGAATCCACCATGAATTTATGTATTTAATCAGCTCCGTCCATCTGCCTTGGACGTGGCCTGCCCCACACATGTGGGCAGGTGGGCCCCACCTTGATGTAAGTGTTTCCTATCCATGCCATTTGTAGCCCACCATGATACATGCATTTCATCCCTACCGTCCAGGGGTTCCACAGGACGCGTGGCCTTCGTCCTCATTGTCCGTTCCATGCACCTGGACGTTGAATATTTGTAAAATATTTTATTTTAATATATTATTATGGTGGGCCCTAAGGTACATGGGACCCACCTTGATGAGCGGCCTTACATCCCAGCCGTCCATCCAGCACTCATGGACGCTGGATCAGGTAATTTATATATATATATATATATATATATATATATATATATATATATATATATATATATATATATATATATATATATATATATATATATATAGTTTGTTGTGGTGAGCACACGTGGGACCTATCCACACATGTCACACGTGTAGGGTGGGACCCACCTTGCTGTATGTATATTGCACCGTCAATATTTGGACGGTGCTATGTGGAGCCCTCGCTTGATGCATCCGTTGCATCCAGGCCGTCCATGGCAGCCATGGACGGCTGTACAATGTTTGGACAGTGCTGAATAAGGGACCCACCTCTGTATAAAGGGTTGGCTTGTGTACATCACACCCTAGCTATATGGCTTCTGTGTACGACGTCAACAGGTCCTGTGGGTGTGTGAGATCCACATCGTTCATCTGCATGGACCACACAACATGTGTGGGTTTGATCCGCACCGCCCAACTGTGGGCCCACACATGAAATATGAGTTTTATCCCTGTTGATGCAGCCGTGGGGTCCACAACATGTGTTTATTCCCCACCGTTCATCTATTTTGATGGAGGGCTGCTGCCAGCTGCTGTTGCACATGCAGCAGCAACACGTTGGTCTCCACCATGATTTATGTACTATCCACTTCATCCGTCCATCTGGTTGGTGGCAGACGGGCCCACCACTGATGGATGTATTTCATCCAAACCATCCATTCATTTTATCGGGGCGATCCCACTGTGATACATGTTTTCCATTCAACGCCGGCACTTGCACTCTCTCACACACATACATGTTTATATATATAATGTATATAATATATAATATATTAATAATGTCATTTGGTGGGCCACACGTGTGGACCCACCACCTCATACGCATTTAGATCTGCACTGTCCAGATCATCGGACTCTCTGGACGGTGGTTTTCTCTGTGTCATGTTATGTTATAATATAATGTATGATAATATATTATATTAAATTACATATGTTAAGGTGGGCCACTACGTGGACCGCACCATGATGCATGTTGCATCTGCACTGTCCATTTGCTGGACGGTGCAGCAGCCATGACGTCCAAGCCGTCTATCCATTTTCTGTGCGTGTGGCCCCACCATGATGCATGTATTATAGATCTGCACTGGATGGTGGGGCTCACCTCGATCTATGTATTTCATACCCGCACTATCTACCCATTTTGATGGTGCAGAGTCCACTTGCTGCATGTGTTAGGTCTGCCTACACCGTTCAGACCCACCGTGCTGTGTGTGTTTCATTTATGTCGTCCACTTGTACGACCCACCACGATGTATGTTGTACCCCCACTTGTTGTGTATACGACGCCCATTGGTGCAGCCCATTGATGCGGCCCACTTGTTGTATTTGAGACCCATGTGTAGGGCTGCATGCTGTGTATTGAGGCCCATGTGCAGGGCCCACCTGTTACGTATTTATGGCCCACTAGTGCGGCCCATTGATGATGCCCACTTGATTTATAGAAGGCCCATCGGTGCGGCCCATTGATGCGGCCCACTTAATGTACACCCAGCCCATGGGCGAGGCCCAATGTGAAGTATTCGAGGCCCATACGATGCGGCCCACTTGATGTGTAGATGGCCCTTACGTGAGGCCACGAGCTCATTATATGTTTTGACTCTATATGTAAGCCACTCCTTAGGAGCAATGTCGGTTAAATGTCCAAATTGATAAGCCGTGATGGTTAAATGTCCATATTGTGACCTTCCTTTAGGCCTAGGTAGGCTCATTTTCATCATCCTCTAGTGGGTCACCCCAAACAAATGGGCCCCATTGGTATTTCCTGGACTATCATCGGCCATCCATTTATAAACTCCGTCTTGAGACCGATTACCGATCGAGGCCGATTATCGTGACCGATTACTGATCGTGGCCGATTGTCCACTAACGTGGCCAATTTTCCACTGACGTGGCCGATTGCCGATTCTTCTTGTCATGGCCTATTGACCGATTACCGATCGAGGTCGATTATCGTGACCAATTACCGATCGTGGCCAATTATCGATTGACGTGGCTGATTGTCGATTCTTCTTGTCATGGCCGATTGACCAATTACCGATCGAGGCCGATTATCGTGACCGATTATCGATTGATATGACCGATTGTCGATTCTGCTGGTTGTGGCCGATTGACCGATTCTGATTATCAAGGCCAATTATCGATCGAGGCCAATTATCATAGCCGATTGTCGATTCCAATTGTCGTGGCTGATCGCCGATTCCGATTGTCGAGGCCCAATGTGATATATATGCGGCCCGTATTTGAGGCCTGTCGTGATGTGTATCCAGCCCGTGTTTAAGGCCCAATGTGATGTATATGAGACTTATGTGATGAGGTCCATTATGATGCATTTAAGGACCAGGCGAAAGAGCCCATTGTGATGTATGTTAGGCCCATGAGCAGGGCCCACCTGTTGTGTACATGTAACCCTTGAGTAAGGCCCATTGTGTTGTATATTAGGTCGTTGTGTGAGGCCGCGGGTCCATTATATGTTTGGATCTATGTGGGTCATTCCTTGGGACAATGTTGGTTAAATGTCCACATTGTCGATGCCGATTGTTGATACTGACTATGAGTATGTGACAACATAGCATCATGATACATGCCCATACGCATCATCTGCATGTTTGTTATGAGATGTGATTGACCATTGCATATGTCATTGGGTAGGATGATATGAGACTCCCTGATAGACGGAGGTTATCTCGCATGAGCGCACGATATGCGCAGGATTGATGTATGACTGGATTGTATGACTCATGCATCTTACATTGTGTGTTGTGATTACTATACGCCCTAGCGACATCAGGGTCGTAACCTCCACAGGTATTTCGTGGATGGCCAGATGGGACACCGAAAAATCTGTTCTACATGGGGTGCTATAGATTTCCCTGGGTGAAAGTCCCTAAACCCTCTTGGTTCCAGAGGTTGCTCCAACGTCTAGACCGAGTGGGTAGATGAGCGTTGAGTGCCGATTACCAGATGGCTGCGTTCTCCACTGTGTCGTGGTCGGTTGGAAGGGGGTGCGGCCTTACTCACCCGAGAGGAGGGGGCAATGCTAGGCTGAGTCTGACCAGCTCGAGGAATGGGTCCGTTATCGATGAGCTGGGCCCGATATTGGCAGGAGGATAGTGAGGTCTCTTCCACTCACCTTGTTACGCGCGATGGGGTAAAAATCTGGTTTGGAGTGTAATAGACCCTGGTGATATCCCAGAGAGGAACCGTATTGATATGTGGACTTATTGAGTAGGAGTTGCATGCTCATTCATTCATTCATTCACTATCCCCTTGGGCTGGTGGTGCGCAACTAATTATTGTGTACCTTCGTTATGGTAAGGATTTCGATTGGGCGCGCGACTAACCTGAGATTAGGAGTTTACCACATTGAGTCTGACTATTTAAATTTAGGTATGGGATTGGTTTGGATAGAAGTCTCTTATGATGGACCCCGTAGCCTGCGATACTACGTACTATCATCCCGACTTCACACCCTAGCATGGTCATTTCATTCGCATCGCATATTGCATGCATATGGCATTTTGAGTTGCTATTTCTGCACTTATATGACCTAGATAGATTTAGCAGGATTTGTATATTGCATTGCATCCTTGGCATTTGATATTTAGCTCTTTATGACTCCTTATCGCATAACCATTTTATATTGCGTATTCTGATATTGATTAACTTATAGACTTGTCCATACTTCTGCTTACTCTGTTATCATGTGATTTATATCTTGTCAGTATTTCTGCTTACTCTGATAATTCCTGCTCTTGTCAGTGTTTCTGCTTATTCAAACATTGTATGGTTTATGGATTACTAGTTTTCCGGTATTATATGATTATGTCATTGTATTGAATACTTGCACTTACCTTGTGCACACACTTACACCACCCTCTAAGCTTTCTATAAGCTTATGCACGATAGATGCGTGCAGGTGATGTTAGATTGCAGCAGTGTTGAGCTTGGAGCATGCAGTGGTCTTCTGGTGCTTGACTTTCTATTTATATATTTCCTTTCAATGTTGTAATCAAATGATTATATTAGTGGATATATGATGATGATGTTGTCTTTGTGAATTGGGTAATCTTGTGGTTATGCTTATTACTAGTTAAATGTATATATAAAAAAAGTAAAATAAAAAAATAAATAAAATCCTCCTTGTAGGATCCCAGGATCGGAATCTGGCATATGAATATTAGGAGCCGAGAATGGGGTACTACGGAGGCTGTCCGCACCAGACTCAGCGATCGGGATTCCTATGAATCCGATTTTTGGGTTTGGGGCGTGACAGATCCCAATACGGATTATGTAACAATGTTTACGACGATCGTGCCTTGGGAGCAATGCTGGTTTGACGTCCACATTGCGAATATAATGTTGGTTGGATGTCCACATTACGACTCTCCCTAGGGCCCATTGATAGGCAGTACTTATTGTGTATAGGCCGTCTAGGCCCATCTGCATTGTAAGGATAGTTCATTTCATTACAACATGTTTAGTATAGTTCCATGACTCATGATCATACGCATCATATGTATGCTTGATATGAGAAGTGATGATCATAGCATATGCCTTCGGGCAGATTGTTTATGGGACCCCGATTAGGCGGTGTTGCCCTGCCAGAGCGCACGATACGCGCAGGATTTACTACATGATTGGATAGTGTGATTCATGCATTTCACATGGTGTGACATGGTTGCTATATGCCTTAGCGACATCGGGGCCATAGCCTCCACAGACAGATCGTGGTTGGCAGGATTGGATACCAGAAATCTCATTCTACATGGGGTGCTATAAATATCCCTGGGTGAAAGTCCCTAAACCCTTATGGTACCAAGAGGTTGCTCCAACGTCTAGACTGAGTGGGTAGATGAGCGTTGAGTGCTGATTACCAGACGGTTGCGCTCTCCACTGTGTCATGGTCGGTTGGAAGGGGGTGCGGCCTTACCAGCCCAAGTGTAGGGGGCAATGCTAGGCTGAGTCTGATCAGCTCGAGGAATGGGTCTACTATCGACGAGTCGAGCCCGATATTGACAGACGGATAGTGAGGTCTCTTCCACTTACCTTAGTGGGCGCGATGAGGCGGCGATCTGGTTTAGAGTGTACTAGACCTCGGTGATATCGCAGAGTTGAGATGTATTGACATGTGGACTTAGATGAGGATTGTATGCTTGACTTGCATCTTGCATCGCATAGCCTTGGTACGACTCATGATATTTATGGATCTATCTGCATATTCTGCATTACTCTGATACTGCATGATCATATTACTACCTTGCGCACACACTTTCACCACCCTCTAAGCTTTCTATAAGCTTATGCATGACCGTTGCGTGCAGGTGACGTTAGGGCGTAGCAGCGCTGAGGCAGGAGCACTTTGCAGATCATTTTAGAGTTTTTATTCTTCATCATTGTATTTCCCTTTATGCTCATTGTACTTGTAAAGTTTTTGATCATAGTGGAAATGTAATGGAGTTCTTGGTTGTAGTTTGTGGGTTATGCCTTTGGTTATGCTTATTACGAATCAAACTGACGTTGAAAATCCTCCTCGTAGCATCCCAGGATCGGAACCTAGTGAATGGGAGCTGGGTGCCGAGAATGGGGTTTTATGGAGGCTGTTGGCGCCGGATTTGACGATCGAGAATTTTGTGAGCCAGGTTTCTGAGTTTGCGGCGTGACATAAGTTGGTATCAGAGCATTACTTGGAAATAACCGAGAACAACATTACATATTTGCTATGAGTGTAGAATGGCTAAGTCCCGAATTTTGGATAACTTAGCGATCTCCCGTTACAGACCCTTAACGTACATGCCTTCGAGAGTTTTGAAGTTGATAGGCGCCTTCGCTCTTTCCTGTATAGTTCCGGAGAATGGGGTTGTTGTAAAATTCTACCTGTCACTGCTTCGACCTGTCTAAGAATTTCCTGTATCAGTTGTAAGTTTGTTGTAAAATTCTAAAATTTTTTGTTAGGCTTCGACCAGTCCTGGAGACTGTCCGACTAGTAGTATGAACAGCGTCGACTGATTCTTCGACCAGTTGTAGACCTACAACTCAAAGTACAACATTAAAATTCGGCTACCTTCAACTAGTCGTAGGAGACCTACGGCCAGTTGTAGCTGACCTACGACTAGTCATGAAATCGCCTTATCTTATCGCGCCCGAAATTTCAAATATTCATTGATCCTATGACCAGTCGTAGAGCTGTCAGGACCAGTCAAAGATGTGATTTTCTCACCTATAAATAGAGCACGAATCTCAGAATAATTAACACAATTCATGCTAATTTAATTTGGCCTTCTGAGAGATAAGATTCGGCCTTCTGAGAGATAAGACTATGCTCCATTTAAACTAAGTGTGTATATTTAATATTCTCTTTCTTTAGCTTTGTTAATTGATTTTGTTTCTTGTATTCCAATCTAATATGAAAAGAGGAACTTTGATTATCCTTTTTTTGGAATCAAAATCAATTAAAGCTAGCCCATCTGGTTTAATTTAAAATCAATTAGAACTTAAAACTATTGTAAAGTGAGTATTGGACATTGAACTTGGACATTCAAATCTCTACTTCGATTTGGTTCTTCTGGGCTGCTACAACGAAGGAGAAATTCCAGGTATTTTATGTTTCAATAATTTACTTTCTTTTGGTTTACTTTTGAGATTTTTCAGAAAAATCTCATTGTATTGGTTATCTGAGGAGAGCCAGGAAAACTCAGAAGTGGGATTTTTTCTTAATTGTGTAAATCCACAGAGAAAGATAAAATTGTAAAGGTTTTAGGTGAACCTGAAAAACCTATCTTTGATAGTGACCACTAATATCCACTGTGTGAGGATATTAGGAGTGGAGTAGTTGTGTGGCTGTTTATTAACAATTGGTGTACACACAGGTGAACCACTATAATCCCTTTTGTTTTGTGGTTGTGTGATTTATCTTCATATCTTCGTTTATTCATTTGTGGGATGTATATGTGGATGTGAATGTTGTAATCATTTTATTTCAAGCACTGTGGTGAATAGTGTAATAGTTTAGAATTTACTTCTTGCTATTCTTTTATTACTTTGAGATTCAGTTTCTTTATTTGTTCTAGTAAAGTTGCCCTGCCATTCTTATGGTGTATGGTTGTCCTTAGAACAATCAATATTTGAGATTACATTTTATTCTTTATTACAGTTTGAATTAATTAATTCATTTATTTTTTCCTCTTCAGTTTGAGTTCTTGATGCAAAAACCTTTCTAGAAATAAGGTTGTCCTACCATAAACCCTTGGTTTTTAGTATAAGGTTGTCCTTAGAACAACATTTGTATCAACCTCTCAAGACTTGAATTTTGAGGGTGCCTTTCATTTCAATATTAAATATTAAATTTCCTTATTTGGTTATCTATTTTGTTTAATTCCGCAGTGTTTGTTTTAAATTTGGCATAATCCTATTCACCCCCCCCCCCCCCCCCCCCCCTCCCCCCTCTAGGACATATAGGTTGGCCATTTCAAGTGGTCTTAGAGCTTAATAGCTTGTTTTTAATTCTTTATTCTTGAATCTATTTCCTGAGCTAACGATCTAAGTTATATATATATATATATATATATATATATATATATATATATATATATATATAAGATGTCAAATTTTGATAGCCTATTAGTCACTAGGCCTCCACCTTTCGATGACACCAATTATGCCTATTAGAAAGCCAAGATAAGGATCTTCCTCAAATCCATGGATGAAAGTGTGTGGCTAGCCTCAGTGAATGAATGGATCCCTCCTACCACTGAAGTAACTGAGATTGATGGTTCAAAATCAATGAGAGTAACACCTTATTTCTCATGGACCACACTTCATAAAAGTGAGAGTAGTGCAAATGCTAAAGCACTAAATGCAATTACTTGTGCATTATCATTGGATGAATTCAAAGGAATTATATCCTGTGATTCTGTAAAACAAGCTTGCGATATATTGGAAATGATACACGAGGGTACTTCAATTGTCAAGAAATCTAAGATACAAATTCTCACAACTAAATTTGAGAAAATACGTATGGAAGAAAATGAAATGTTCATGGACTTCTATACCAGATTGAATGACATTGTAAACTCTATGTGGGGTCTAGGTGATAAATTTCCTGAAAGTAAAATATGTGCTAAAATACTACGCTCACTTCCTAAACGGTTCAATTCAAAAGTAACCGCAATCCAGGAACTTCGTGATACGAACAATATGAGGGTTGAGGAATTAATTGGCTCATTACAGACTTATGAGTTAATCTTTAAAGCTCCAAAAGAAAAATCTATTGCCTTAAAAATATCTAAAAATGGTTTTCAAGAAAATGATTTAAACTCTGATTTAGAAAACTTTGAAGATGATATGACCCTTTTGGCGAAAAAGTTTTATATAATTTTTAAAAGTAAAAAGAGGGTTGATCTTCAAAAAGAAAATGATAAAAAGAAACCTAAACCAAAATCAAGGAAATCATTGAAAGACAGTCAATATTACAACTGCCATGAGTATGGGCATTTGGCTAACAAATGTCCTAATAAAGGCAAGTTGAAAAAGAAAAGTATGATGGCTACTTGGAATGAGTCCTCTGATTCTGAAGTCTTGTCTAAATCAGAAGATTCTGAAAACGAGCCAGGCAGTGAAGTTAAAGCTCTTATGACTCTAGCCAAATTCACTTTTTTAGTTAATGATGACTCAACCAGTGAAAAAAATCTAAATAGTGAATGTGAAAATGAAGACCATCTTCAAGATGCATACAATGCCCTATACAAGGAAAGTTGTAAAATTGCTGTGAAACTGAAACTTCAAAAAGAGAAATTTTCTAATCTTAAGGAAAATTATGAAACTCTTGTTTTAGAAAAGTCCCATATTTCAGACTGTTTTGAAAAATCTAAATGCGATTTAGAATTCAAAATCTTCCTAATTGAAAATCTGAATTCTGAAAACGAACAACTTAAAAATGAAGTTTCTTCTCTCTTGAGTTTAGAGGAAACCTGAAAATACGCCCAAGGTGATCCTAAATTAGAAAAAATCTTATCTGGATCAAGAAAATATGGTGATCGATCTGGTTTGGGCTATGATAAGAGTGTTCCACCTAAACCGAAGAATACTCCTCCCAAATTCGTAAAGGGAGAGACCTTAAACTCAAAAGGGAAAGAACAAATATTTTCTAAAGACTTTAATTCTTTTAAAAAACCTAAAGGCAATTATTTCAACTATAAGAAGCATAACCAAAATCCTTTGGCTGAAAAGACAGTTGATTTGCTTAAGGAGCTTCTAAAGTCTAACTTAATAGGTCATACTTATAACTCTTATAAACGAAAGAAGACCAACTATCCACCTAAACCCAAAACAGTTATGAAATGAGTTCCAAAGGTCACCTGTCTGGTTGCTCACATAACTTTCAAAACAATAAGCCATTTTAAGTGGTACTTAGACAGTGGATGCTCAAGGAATATGACTGGTGATAAAGGTTTATTCACAGATCTCAAAGACATGACTGATGGTTCAGTCATATTTGGTGATGGCAGCAACTGCAAGATTATGGGCCAAGGTACGGTTCAACTTTGTAACCTTCCTTTGTTTAAAAATATTTTATATATTGAAGGACTGAAACATAATCTGCTAAGCATATCTCAAATATGTGACAATAACCATAGTGTAAAATTCTCTAATCAAAACTGTGACATTCTAAATAACAAGGGTTCAGTAATACTAACTGGACGTACAACATCTGAAAACTGCTATATTGTTAGCGAATCTAGCTCACTTATTCAATCATGTTACATGGTCCATATAGACGAGATTGATTTGTGGCACAAACGTCTTGGACATGTGCACTGCCGAAACTTACATAGATTGAGTAAACGAGAACTAATAAGAGGTGTACCCAAAATTTAAAAACTGGATAAAATATGTGGTGAATGCCAGATTGGCAAACAAATAAGGAACTCACATAAAAAGGTAAATTTCAATGCCACTTCAAGACCACTCGACCTTCTGCATATGGATCTTGTAGGACCTACCAGGACGGAAAGTTGAGGTGGCAAAAGATATATCTTGGTAATTGTAGAAGATTTTACCAGATATACGTGCATAGTCTTCCTTGAGGACAAATTAGAAACCCTTGAAGAAGTAAGAAAAGTTCTCAAAAGGATTCAAACTAAAAAAAATTCTCAAATAAGTAAGATTCGTAGTGATCATGGATCCGAATTTGAGAATAGCGGTTTTGAGAAGTTCTGTAATGACCAGGGAATATTACATGAATTCTCAATGCCCAAAACTCCACAACAAAATGGAATAGTTGAAAGGAAAAACAGAATGCTTCAAGAAAGGAAAAATAAAGTGCTTCAAGAAATGGATAACGTCATGTTGAATAACATGAAGCTCTCTAAGAATCTTTGGGCTGAAGTTGTCAATACAACTTGTTATATAATAAATCGGGTTTATATGAGTAAAGGTAATAATAAAATGGCTTACGAAATGTGGTTTGATAAAAAGCCTATTGTCAAATACTTTTGAATTTTTGGCAGCAAGTACTATATTTTACTCGATCGTGAAAATCTAGGAAAGTTTGATACGAAGAGTGATGAAGGGATCTTTCTTAGATACTCTTTAAATAGTCGATCTTATAGGGTTCTAAAAAAAAAGGACCGGTGTAATTCAAGAGTCCATCAATGTGGTCATTGGTGATCACTTAAACACACTAGTCTCAAGTCAAGATAATGATGAAGTTCTTGTAATTGATAAACTTGATACTTCATCTAATCAGATTAATTCTGATTTGAGGACTGTTAAAGATCATCTAACCACACAGATTCTTGAAAACCCTCTCACTAGTGTTCGTACCCATAAACAACTCGAGGATATATGTAATTATGTATGTTTTACATCCCAGATACAACCATCGAATGTAAAAGAAGCTCTTACTGAGGAAAACTGGATAGCTACGATGTAAGAAGAGCTTAACCAATTCATGAGAAATGATGTTTGGTATCTCGTACCTAAACCTAAAGATAAACACATCATTGGAACCAAATGGATATTCAAAAATAAGTCTGATGAGCTTGTCAATATAATTAGAAACAAGGCTTGGCTAGTGGTACAAGGTTACACTCAAATTGAAGGTATTGATTATGATGGAAACCTTCGCACCAGTAGCACGTCTTGTATCAATTAGACTTTTTATATCCATTGCATGTTTTAAAAAGTTTAAGATTTACCAAATGGATGTGAAAAGTACATTTTTAAATGGTGATCTACATGAAGAAGTATATGTTGAACAACCTATGGGTTTTGAAGACCTCAAGAATGCTAATCATGTGTATCGCCTTAAAAAGGCACTGTACGGCTTAAAACAAGCTACTAGGGCATGGTAAGAGAAGCTAACAAAGTTTCTATTAAGCTATAATTTTCAAATGGGATGTGTTGATAAAACTCTATTTATTAAAAAATATAATGATCACATTTTAATAGTACTGATTTATATTGATGATATCATTTATGGATCTACTTGTACTGACATGACTATTGAGTTTGCAGATTTGATGAAATCTCAGTTTGAAATGAGCATGGTTGGAGAATTGAATTATTTCCTTAGGTTGCAAGTAAAACAACAACCTAATGGGATGTTCATTTCTCAATCTAAATATGCTATGAATTTGATTAAGAGATTTGGATTTGAGAATGCTAAGAATTTTGATACTCCTATGAGTACAACTTTGAAACTCTCAAAAGATTCTGCAGGTAAAAATGTGGATCCGAAATTATATCAGAGTATGATTGGTAGTCTACTGTATTTAACTGTTAGTAGACCCGATATCGCTCTAAGTGTTGGTATTTGTGCTAGATATCAGTTTGATCCTAAAGAATCGCACTTGACAGCTATCAAGCAGATTATGCGATATGTCGCAAGTACTGTTAATCTCGGTCTCTGGTATCCACATGAGACTAGTGTTCAATTAGTTGGGTATTCAGATGCTAACTGGGCTGGTAATCTTGATGATAGAAAATCAACCAGTGGTGGTTACTTTTATATCGGAAACTGTTTAGTTTCTTGGTTTAGTAAGAAACAAAGTTCTATATCACTTTCAACTGCTGAAGCTGAATATATCGCAGCTGGTAATGCATGTACGTAGCTTATTTGGATGAAACACATGCTAAGTGATTATGAAATTAAACAGGATTCTATGTTATTATATTGTGATAATTCTAGTGCCATAAATATTTCAAAAACTCAATTCAGCATTCTCGTACTAAGCACATCGACATTAGATTTCATTATATTCGTCAATTAGTGGAAGAAAAGGTTATATCTATGGAATAAATCCCTACCGAGAATCAACGTGCTGACATTTTCACTAAATCGCTCGACAAAAGCAGGTTTAACAAAATGAAATTTGATCTTAGCATATGCATTCTAAAATGATTATTCACGCCTATTTGTATCATATTGTATATATTTGCTAGTTTAAATTTCAATTTTTGTGAATATGTAGGAAATCAGAACTTTGGCTGATACTCGACCAGTCGTGAGTATACACGATCAGTCTTACTATGAACGGTTGTGTACATCCATGACCAGTCGTGAATCGTGTGAATCTCTTAAAATTTGGGAAAAACACTTCATCTTCTTCATTTCCTCTTCACTCTCCAACGAGCCGATGCACGATTAGTTGAACCCATCTTTTAAAATCTTCATGGTTAATGCTCCATTTGTATTTTTCTTATAGATTTCTGTCTAGATTACTTCTATTTATCTCTTGAGGTTGTCTATTTCAAATTTTTTTGTGATTTGGGGTATTTCTTTTAAAAAATTTGATTTGAGAAAATCTTTTTCTCAATCCTTTGCAACTCCTTGTCTTCTTGAAATCCTTGTTACAAATGGCTTCTAGAGGAAGAAAGACAACATCCCGTGGTCTATCTTCCTCCAGATCAACCCCTATCACTAAGCATCATCTTCGGGCTTCCGAAGATGATCCATCTTATTATCGGGATATCAAATTGTGTAACGTTATTGTTGAACATCCTGTTGATATTAATCATGTTGCTCCTTTTGATATCCTTCCTATGCTCCAAGCTGTAGGTTGGGATAAATTAATGCATTGGGGTGGGCCAGCATACTGGTCCATTGTCCAGTCCATGTTCACTTGTATAAGTGAGTTTTTACTGAAAAATTTAACTTTTAAAATAGTCACAAGAGAAGGACAATTTGACGTTGATCATCATTTGATTTCAGCTCTTATGGAAATTCTTGTGAATGATGAGGACATTCCTATTCATACCTTATCTGAAAAGTCCTCAGAAACTAAAAAATGTATGCTCATTAGAACTTTATGCAATTTGCACGTTCAATGGACCCATAAAGGGAATGCACTCCCCTCAAGGTTTTTGTTACCCAAATACAGAGTTCTTCACAAGATTTTTGTGTCCAACTTGTATCTTAGATCGGGTAATAAATCTGAATTGACGTCCTTCATGGTTTGAGTTTTTCATACTGTTGCTAGAGGTGTTCATGTCTATTTACCATCCTTAATTTGTTATTCCATTATTTAGTTTCGACTCCATCCAGGTCACAATGACATCCCTTTTGCTTATCTAATGACTGTGTTAGCTACGCATATGTTAGTCGATATGCCTGTTGGAGAGACCCTTATCCATCATCTTATATTTAAAAATTCTAATATCAATAAGATGAAGTTGGATTACCTTCTTGGTCAAGGTGATGGGGTTGGTGGTGCCGAAGCTGGACATGAGGAAGAAGCTAGTGATCTTCCTCCTAATAACATTGACATGGATGATATTTTCGAAGAACTTGAATTTGATTCAGCTAATGATCCAGATTATGAACCATCTAAGTTCGATGTGCGTTTACGTACATTAAAAGAGAAAGCTGAGAATATAAATATTAAGATGGAAAACATGAATGTTGCCCATGATTTACAGTTCAAATATATGCGCAAATATCTAAGGTGCTTGAACAAGGGCATGCATCAACTTGATCCTTCCATCCCTGCTCCTTCATCTGGCTCAAATTAGCTCTTTTTATCTTACTGGACTGTAATAACTTTATTACTCTTGTGTTAGCTTAACTGGTTTTGAGATTGTATCTATCTTTGACTTACTAAGTTTATGATTTATGTGTGTTGTTTATGTAATATCTTATCTTGTTACCTCTCTTTTATCTCTTTCTTTATTACTCCTCAGTCATCCTTTCTGTGCTTCCTTTGTCCTATTGTGACAAAAAGGGAGAGTATAGATGTCTAATGATAGAATGTTGCCTATGTTATTTTGTTATGAGGAGGAGTATTATTTTCTGTGATGTATGTTACTCTGGGGGAGTATGTGTAGAGGTGGACTGTATGTTGAATATTGATTTGCAAGTTCACGTTATTAATGTGTGCCGGTTGATAACAACTGGTGCATGATTTTTTAATCAGATATTCTGTTTTATATAATATATCTTGAAAGTGTGTTTTGTCACTAATTTAACAAAGGGGGAGATTGTAAGTGCTATAGTTGCTAGTCCTTTTTATTGTCAAATTTATGGTGCCAAAGACACTGCTTGTATCTTATCATGAATCTTGCTTTTGTGAAGAACAAAGCTCTACTCAAGACTTGCCAAGTCACGAAGTCTTACAAGATTAGCTTCGATAGACAAGCACTGTTTTCAAGTCAAGACTCAAGAATGCAAGTATGTATGACTTAATTCAAGTCAAGTATAATTCAAGATCAAGATGAAGCCTTCAAGTTCAAGATCTCAAGAAGCTTTCAAGTTCAAGCTACACCAAGATCTCAGGCTTCATTATTCTCAAAGGTAACTCGTCTTCAAGTTTCATTGTCCTTACTTCACGATTGAGGTATGACTGACCGTAGGTTGACCTTTAGGTAGGTCATTTTAGATACATAACTCATATGTTTTATATAAGTGAGTTTGGTCTATTCTAAGACTAGTCCTGAACTTTGTTCGACTAGTCCTAACACTGCTTCGACCTGTCTAAGAATTTCCTGGATCAGTCTTAAGTTTGTTGTAAAATTCAAAAATTTTCTGTTAGGCTTCGATCAGTCCTGGAGACTGTTCGACTAGTCGTATGAACAATGTCGACTGATTCTTCGACCAGTCGTAAACCTACAACTCAAAGTACAACATTGAAATTCGGCTACCTTCGACTAGTCGTGGGAGACCTTCGACTAGTCGTAGGAGACCTACGACCAGTCGTGACACCGCCTTATCTTATCGCGACTGAAATTTCAAATATCTATTGATCTTACGACCAGTCGTAGAGCTGTCTGGACTAGTCGAAGACGTGATTTTCTCACCTATAAATAGAGCACAAATCTCAGAATAATTAACACAATTCATACTAATTTAATTCGGCCTTCTGAGAGATAAGACTGTGCTCCATTTAAGCTAAGTGTGCATATTTAATATTCTCTTTCTTTAGCTTTGTTGATTGATTTTGTTTCTTGTATTCCAATTTAATATGAAAAGAGGAACTTTGATTATCCTTTTTCTGGAATCAAAATCAATTAAAGCTAGCCCATCTGGTTTAATTTAAAATCAATTAGAACTTAGAACCATTGTAAAGTGAGTATTGGACATTGAACTTGGACATTCAAATCTCTACTCCGATTTGGTTCTTCTGGGCTGCTACAACGAAGGAGAAATTCTAGGTATTTTATGTTTCAATAATTTACTTTCTTTTGGTTTACTTTCAAGATTTTCCAGAAAAATCTCATTGTATTGGTTATCTGAGGAGAGCTAGGAAAACTCAGAAGTGGAGGTTTTTTTAATTGTGTAAGCCCACAGAGAAAGACATAATTGTAAAGGTTTTAGGTGAACCTAGAAGACCTATCTTTGATAGTGAACGCTAATATCCACTATGTGAGGATATTAGGAGTGGAGTCGCTATGTGGCTGTTTATTAACAGTTGGTGTACACACGGGCGAACCACTATAATTCCTTTTGTTTTGTGGTTGTGTGATTTATCTTCCTATCTTCGTTTATTCATTTGTGGGATGTATATGTGGATGTGAATGTTGTAATCATTTTATTTCAAGCATTGTGGTGAATGGTGTAATAGTTTAGAATTTACTTCTTGTTATTCCTTTATTGCTTTGAGATTCAGTTTCTTTATTTGTTCTAGTAAGGTTGCCCTGCCATTCTTATGGTGTATGGTTTTCCTTAGAACAATCAATATTTGAGATTACATTTTATTCTTTAGTACAAATTGAATTAATTAATTGATTTATTTATTCCTCTTCAGTTTGAGTTCTTGATACAAAGACCTTTCTAGAAATAAGGTTGTCCTACCATAAACGCTTGGTTTTTGGTGTAAGGTTGTCCTTAGAACAACATTTGTATCAAGCTCTCAAGACTTGAATTTTGTGGGTGCTTTTCATTTCAGTGTTGAATATTGAATTTTCTTATTTGGTTATCTATTTTGTTTAATTCCGCAGTGTTTATTTTAAATTTAGCATAGTCCTATTCACCCCCCCCCCCCCCCCCCCCTATAGGACATATTGCTTGGCCATTTCAGGTTTAACCACAGGTTAGGTGTATTTCACACATGTATAACAATAATCATATTTTTTGTTAAATACACTCATGTTAGGCCAGCCCGACGTTTGGTTTGGCTAGCTTATCTGATTGCAACCAACCCTATAATATTTGGTCAAAAAGGTAGATCTGAAAAGATCTTTTTATAGCATGTTCGGCCGGCCGGAACTGTCACGCCCCAAACTTGTAAACCGGGCTCATAAAATTTTCGATCGCCGAATCTGGCACCGATAGCCTCCGTAGTACCTCATTCTCAGCTTGTAGCACCCATTCACCAGGTTCTAATCCTGGAATGCTACGAGGAGGATTTTCAACATCGGTTTGATTCGTAATAAGCATAACCAAAGTTATAACCCACAAACAACAACCAAAAACTTTATAAGTACAATGAGCATAAAGGAAAATACAATGATGATGAACAAAAAGCTCCAAGATGATCTGCTAAGCACTTCTGCCTCAGCACTACTGCGGTCCAACGTCACCTGCACGTAACGGTCATGCATAAGCTTATAGAAAGCTTAGAGGGTGGTGAAAGTGTGTGCACAAGGTGGTAATACAGTTATGCAGTATCAAAGTAATGCGGAACATGCTGATGAATCTATGAATACCATTAACCGTACCTAGGCTATGCGATGTAAGGCATGAATAATGTCAGCCATACCAAGGCTATGCGATGCAAGGCATGAATGATGTCAGCCATACCAAGGCTATGCGATGCAAGGCATGAATGATGTCAGTCATACCAAGGCTATGCGATTCAAGATGCAAGTCAAGTATACAAATTCTCATCTAAGTCCACATATTAATACAGCTCAACTCTTGAATATCATCGGGGTCTAGTACACTCTAAACTAGATCGCCGCCCCATCGCGTGCAATAAGGTAAGTGGAAGAGACCTCACTATCCGCTTATCAATATTGGGCTTGGCTCGTCGATAGCGGACCCAGTCCTCGAGCTGGTCAAACTCAGCCGAACTTTGCCTCCTCCTCTCGGGAGTAAGGCTGCACCCCCTTCCAACCGACCACGACATAGTGAAAAGTGTAGCCATCTGGTAATCGGGGCTCGGCGCTCCTGCACCCACTCGATCTAGATGTTGGAGCAATATCTTGGTACCATAAGGGTTTAGAGACTTTCACCTAGGGATATCTATAGCACCCCATGTAGAATAAGATTTTCGGTATCCAATCTTGCCAACCATGATATGCCTGTGGAGGCTACAACCCTGATGTCGCTAGGGCCTACAGTAACCATATTATATAATACGAATGCATGAATCACACTATCTAGTCATACAGTAATCCTGTGCATATCGTGTGCTCATGTAGGGCAACCCCGCCTATTTGGGAGCCCCTAAACAATCTGCCCGAAGGCATATGCCATGATTAGTCACTTCTCATATCAAGCATACATATGATGCGTACGATCATGACTCATTGAACTATACTAAACATATTATATGGTGATGGATGCTGTTCATAACGAAGATGGGTCTAGAGGATCTACAAGTATGGGCCTAAAAATGGGCCCTAGGGAGAATTATAATGCAGACATTTAACAAGTATTATTCTTACAATGTGGACATCAAACCAACATTGCTCCTAAGGTAAAATCGTCATAAACATCATTGCACAAATCATGGTAGATTCACACAATGTAATTGTAACATCTCGAAAAAATCCGTACAGAGACTCGAGTACCACCTCGATCAGAAATCACTTAGGATTAATTCCTTTAGAAATTAAGCATAAGTTAACTAACGCTATGTTAGATTAGCTGTGAAATTAGCACTGATCACTTTAAATACGTTCTACAAGACCCAAAACTTATGGAACTGTTAACGCTATAACGTCGTGAAACCTAGGATCAAACTCTAAACCCGTTTGCTCTCAGGAACCCTTTGAAACTTTGTATTGGATCTAGACCGCGCGTCGAAAATCTGATATCTACAATCTTAGACCATTATGACCGCTTAGCTGGACTTGACAATCATTTCCAAAATCAAGCCCAACTGATGTTCTGAGGTTATTTCATTGAGCCTGGAGCAAGGAGTGTGAGAAAGAGTGAAATTCATAAAAAAATAAATGTGATTTAAATAATATGACATGTTTCGTTTGCGGGTTAAGTATAAGCATTCAGACCGTCAAAATCTGACCCAAATATACCCTCGGATCAGGAAACATTTCTCACTCAGGTCAGTGTACTTGGAATCCCTGATCGAATTTCCGTGACGGCTGAACTGAAACTGGTCCACCACGTGTGATTTGGGAACACTTTCGGACTAAAAACTTAATGTGATCAGGATCCAATATCCATAAAATTAAGTCCGAGAGCATTCAGTCAGGGGACCTCCAGAAACGCTCTTTTGGATCGGGAAAGACCCGATTTGGTTATAACCCAAGTATACCTTTGTTCCAAGTCTATATAGGTGACTTTCTAACCTATTTAAGGACCTTAAACCCTCTCATAACCATCCCATATGAATTTTCAAAAAGACCTAGAAAGGAGAAGAGAGAAAAGAGAGAGATTTGGTGAGAGTTGTGAGGAAGACTTCCTGCCACTCGATCCGGCTTTTACACGCACTTAATCACCACGTTCTAATCACTCTTCCGGTGATTCCGACCTCATTTTAGGTAAGAAAACCATAACCTCAACCTGTTTTGGGGATTCTAGCAATACAAGTAGCGAAGTAGCTGACCTATCTTGTGAATTATGTCGTCATATCGACGTTGACGAAGCGTAGACTTTCTATTCGAATCGATACACATCTACGGTGAAAGGTGAGGATTGTAGACATTTAGGTTGACTATTTTCAAAGCTTTCAATGTCGTTTAATAGTAGATTATCGACAAGAAGGCCGTTTGACATGTAGAACATGCTGTCTGTTTTCCATTTCGACTGCGTACGGTGAATATGAGATTTAGGGTATTTTAGGCATTTATAGGAAATACTGTATACGTCTGTATTTTGCTGAAATGATTTCCATATGTATTTGTCATGTTATGATATTAGTTAGGCATGCATGATCTGTTTGGCGAAGAGATTCGCCCTAATGCACACTTTGGGTCGACATACGCTATGTGGACAAATGTGTGTAGCCTAAGTGTTTGTATAAATGTTTGTATTAGTATGTATTAAGCAAATATTGTTGTAGATTAGTTTTGAGGTTGAATTGTCAATTAATATGATGATGTACATGATTTTCCTCCATATTGTTATTGAATTGATTTCCTTATATGTATGGAATACATGTGTTTGGTTGTTTTTCTTACGTTGTATGTTATAACATGTTGTTAACATGCTTGGATTGTTCGTATTTCATTTCTATTACTATCATATGATCACTGATGTCGATTACAAGTGCTTGGGGCTATGCTCTAGTCCAGGCAGTCGGTAATAGATTCAAGTTCTTGGTTGGCTTCTATTTTTTACGAAGGACGCGTCGATGAATGCGAGTCGTGCTTTGGGTTGACGGCAGTGGTTAGGCCACACGAGGTATTTTATGCACTTCATGTCATTCTGTTTGAGGTGTGCTCGTACTAGTCGAGCTCGTCAAGTTACCCGACTGACCATTATATGTTCACCTTGTATTGGTCATAACTGCTTGAAACTAGGGTACTGAACTTACCAGTGAAAACCCTGTTAACCGTGGTACCTTGATCCGTTGAGACTCATGAGCCGGGCATGGTGGTATGAGACACCGTGGTCGAGCTGTCGGCCTACGCTGGGGCCACAAACCTCCCCGTAGTAACCAGTGAGCACTCTAGACTCGTGAACGATTGTGGTGGTATGGGACACTACATTCGAGCTGTCGGCCTACTCTGATTGGTGACGAGCCCTTTGTAGTGACCTCGAGCGTATTCTGAGTCTACGTGAGGCGACGACCCTTCCATAGCAACAAGGATACAACTAGGCCTGTATTGATAAGGTGATGGGGGAACGGTGCAACGAGTGCGAGCAACAACCCTGACAGCCCTTGTAGCGACCTAGAAATATAACATCGTATGAGATTACTAGGAGTGATGACACTAGATAGGATCTGTGTTGGGATTGATATAAGGGATGTACCTTAGTTTCCCAATACTGCTGTATGAAAGGACTAATAACAACTCGATAATCATATCCACATCGCACTGCATGTGCATGGAAGATGTGGTGCATTGAGGAAAGAAAGCATGCCTCGGACGTAAGATGGTGTCGCATGAGGGAGTATGTCGGTGAGGGCATCCATCATGTCATTTCATGCTTGCATTAACAACAGTATCTAAGAATGTCTGATTGATTGCTTTACTATTATCACGTGATTGATTTGATAACATGCTAATCTTTACTCTATGATTCCGCTGAGTTGATCACTCACTCCCACATTATGGGACGGTATTTACAACACCTACCAGACTCCATCTTAGATGCAGGTTGTGAGGAGATCCAGGATCTGGAGCCAGACTACTTCGAGGACCAGGACGAGTTCTCGTACATGTAGTTCTCGGATGGCTTCGCATAGGTGGCCTGGATCAGTGGGATTTTTACTAGTTGGATTATCATATGACATTTAATTTTGGTTTATGATATGTATATGTGACTCAGAGATGTATTCATACTTTGGAGACAGTTCGAGATTATTTTATTTTTCATACAGTGATATATATATTCTTCAATCTTCCGCTTGCGTTTTATCACTGGATCTGGAGTATGAATTGCAGTTTTGGTATAATCTTACTCATGTTAATGCACTAACTCAGTCAACATTGAATCATCAACATATTTGTTGCATAAGTGATGGTCTGGAACTCGGGAGTCGGGTTTCTACATGACCCCCAATTTTTAGGGTATTACAAGTTGGTATCAGAGCATGATTTGGATTAAACCGGGCCTGGGTTATGGTCAGGTGATGTATGCTATCTCCCTTTGACTTAGGTGGGTGTGAGAGAAACATAAAAACACTCATAGGACCCCAGTTTCACCAATTGGCGAAGTTCACTTAAATCGATCGTTTTGATCGAGTCCGTGTGCATCCGTGGTCACATGAAACGACCCCGGACCACTTTTAGTTCGTATGTGGGTGGGTCTAGATCTCTATAGACCCTATCCCAGCCGTTAAAAATTGCTAAAGGAGAATATGCATCAGATAGTACCCAAAATGTCCCGAAATAGCTCGAAATGGAGTCGTGGGCCAACCTACGCTCATCCAGGATGATCCAGGGTGGGACCCACATATTTTTGGGCACCCCAGGGTAGGAGGACCTCGCCCAAATGATGAGGCCTCGCCAAATGACACAGAGGTCGGCGAGGCCTCGCCGTACAATGGGCCCCACTCGGGTGGCCCTTCAGGCCGACGCACTTTGGGGGTTAGGGAAGGCCCTCTAGGTATGGGTCGTCAGTTAAAACTGCCCCAAACTTCTACCTCCTTCACAAAAACCACTCTCAAGCTATCCCTTCCTCACATTTTTGCTGAATTCCGTCTCAAATCCCGTTTCAAATCACTCTCATTCCCATTTTTTACTACAACCGACGCCCCTTCATCGGTTGTTGTGGTACGCACTCGCCTCTCTCTCCATTCTTGTCCGTTGGAGCTCTCCCAACCTCCATTTGAGGCTAGAAATCGTGTGAGACTCCAACCCAACCCATTTCACTCTTTTCCCTTTGCAATCCTAGCCTTTAGGGGCCTATTTCACTCCTCTATAGGACCTAGATTTGTGGTAGCCCATTAGGTCAGCCATTTCTCCCCCTTTCCTCCATTTTTCATGGCCTTTCTAGAGGCTATTTTAGACTTTTTCTCCCTTTCCACCATCCTCTCTCTCATGGGAAACAGGAAGACCACCGCTGATGAAGCTGGGCCTAGTCGTCCTTCACGTTCAAGGAAACCGAGAGGTTGCACTGCCAGTTTAAGTGCCGCCGCTAGTCCAAACATTGGGAGAGAGCTACACACGAAGTGGGATTTGGATCCTCGTACTCACATAGGGAGAGCACTGTTGACAGACTTGGCCCACGGCGCGTATACTGATCGCAAGGCTTTGTTTGAGGCGCATGTGGATGAGCAGCTATTTGGTGAGTTTTTGTTGTTTGAGCGCATCGAAGCTGCCAGGTGAGGTCCGCTCTTTGAAGGCCAGTCTCGTGCAAACGTGGGAACTGTTCGTGCCTTTTATGCTCATATTCGGGACCCTACGTTGGAGCCATTGCAGTTCAGGATTCCCTTTGATAGAGATCGGGAAGCCACGATCGATGTTCGGTTGATAGCCTGACTTCTGAACGTGCCTCTTGGCGAGGTACATCCCAGTGCTAAGAATCTGAAGAGTGTTTGTGAGCGAGATCGCCACACCAGGTTTCAATGTGGTGGTTTAGTTGAGTGGTAACGTAACAAGAGCCTCCTAGCGACCCACATGTCGGATGATTTTCGCCTGTTGCACCACATTTGCACGTTCAATGTGTATCCCAAGTCGACCAACCGCAGTGAATGTATGCGTCTCATGGTTGATTTCCTGTATCAAGTGGGCCAGGGAGAGAACGTGTGTATGCCCATGTTTGTGCTGCGACAGATTATCCTCGTAGTGAAATTGAGAAGAACGTCTGAGTCGCTTCCCTTTGGCTGGCTCATATGTAAGATTGCACTTGAGTTTGCTTATAGACTTGGGCCGGAGTTGCCCGTGCCGATTCATTTCATCGATGAGGCTACTATGAACCAGATGAAGATAGGGCCTCAGCAGCGTGAAGTCCAGCTTGATGATGACAGTGAGGGTGAATATGATAGCGAGGAGGATGAAAGTGAAGAAGAAGTTGGAGCAGAAATAGAGGAAGAAAGCTAGGAAGAAGAAGAAGAGGAGGCTCAAGATATTGATGAGAGTCCTCCTCCTATGACTGGGGCTTCTAGGGATGCTCACGTAGCCCGACTTGAGGAGAGTCAGGTTACTTTACGACAGAAAGTTCAAGAACTCCGGGTCGAGGTAAAATAAGAGCTTGAGGATACCAAGGCCGTTATGAAGCGGAAGTTTGACAAGTTGACTCACACCTTGAAGGCTATCCTCTGTTGTCTGCAGGATAAGGGTGCCCCTCCTCCATCACCAGACTCAGACGAGTGATTAGGATTCAGATGGTTGTTAGTCGTAGTTAAGTTATTTTCTGTTTTCTGTGTGTGAGCTTGAGAAGGCTTAGTAGTTGGTTTATGTTGCAGTTGTAGCCTTGGCTAGCTTAGTTTCCCATTTATTTCTTGTTATGATGCATGTAAAGATATATCTCTTGTATTGTGACAAATTTTGACTTAATGAAATGTATGGAGTTTTTTCGGTTGTTATGTGAATGATTATGTGGTGTGTTTGTGCTATTACTGAAATTGACGAGGTTGCGCCCTATTTTGAATATAGGAAATGCCACCTAAGGTTACTCGGAGCATGGCACGACTTACGCTGGGTGAGCCGATGGATCGGGTTCTTCCCCAGAATGATGATCATACGGACCCTGCTATGGGCCCGATTCATGAGACTGCACCTCAGTCTCAGCCTTCTGCAGGTCTTACAGTCGGACCACCACCTTTCACACCGCTAATTAGAGGGCAGTACCGTGCGTCTTTCTCGACGCAGTATGTGCCTCAACTTGCTCCACCTCCTGATAGGTTTGAGCAGTTGATGATCATGATGCACCAGCAGCATCAACAACTTTTGACTACCATTGCAGGGGCCTTAGCCCAGGGTGGCAGTGCAACTCCACCTGTGCCTCCTGTGCATCCAGCTGAGGATGCTGGGACTTCAACTCAGGATGAGGGTATGACTCATCCTGCACCACTTGCCTACCCTACAGGGAATATTGCTGATACACGAGGCCTACTTGAGCGATTCCAGCTCTTGCGGCCTCCTACTTTTGCGGGTTCTCACAGACCCGAGGAGGCCGAGTATTGGCTCGATCGCATCTCGAAGACACTGAGGATGCTGCACTGCTCAGAGTCTGGGCGGGTTGAGTTAGCCATGTTCATGTTCGAGAGGGAGGCCAGCTTATGGTGGGATAGTGTGTTGCAGACGGTTGCAGTTGGCTACATCTGGACTTATGCAGCATTCGAGTTCCGATTTCATGAGAAATACTATCCACAGACATACCGGCACGAGAGGGAGAACGAGTTTCTACGCCTCAGGAAGGGAGGCATGTCAGTTACAGAGTATGAGCATCGCTTTACAGAGTTGGGCAGATATGTCCCTACGATACCGACAAGCAGATGCGCATACGACATTTTTCTGAGGGCTTGCAACTTGACATTCGGTCAAAGATGTGCTGTGTCAGCATACCCTCCTATGTAGAGCTGATACATATGTCCATGAGGGCAGAGCAGGATGTTGATCGACTGACACGTTCTCGTAGCCCTATGGTTGCTAGGCCATGACCAGATACTCAGGACAGGCCATTCCTTGGCAAGAGGCCTCGCATCGACCCTCCTCCTAGGGCTACAACGCCAGTACTTCTGATGAGGTGCCCCAGTGTGACATGTACTTACTGTGGGAGACCGGGTCACACTGCAGAGAGCTGTTTACTCGATGAGGGATAACGAATTTTCACCGCCACAGAAGATTGACCGTCCACGCCCACAGGCTTTATTCGCTCCGTCGTTACGGTCGGCTCCTGCGCATCCTTCTTTCAGGCCTCCAGTACCTCAGTTCTGGCCACCTCAACGGCCCATGGTACCGCTGCCGAATCGACCGCAGCAGGCTCGCGTACATGCATTGACAACAGAGGCATCCGGAACAGACACTGCTCCACCCTTGGCCTTTGAGGTCACAACTCACATTGGAGGTACTCCTATATTTGTGTTGGTGGATACAGGATCCACGATTTCATTGATATCGCATTCAGTAGTCAAGTGCCTTGGGCTACCGACTACTCGGATGGATGGGGTGCAAGTTCTTACAGCGCACGAGACATTTTCTAATACCACCATGATGTGTGAAGGTTGTTTGGTGGATATAGGGGGCAGGACGATGACTCTTGACCTTGTCATCGACCCCTCTCTCTATTATCTCGACGTCATTCTTGGCATGGATTGGCTAACTACAGGGAGGGCCGAGATTGATTGCGAGACTCGTATAGTGACAGTCTACCAGCCGGAGGGCACATCCTTTACATTTCTAGTGCAGGTTAATCTCCCCTTCCGAGTGCTTAGCTACGCTTCTTTATTGAGGGATGTTGATGCCCCTACACTTGAGCGCATCCCAGTAGTCTGTGATTATGAGGATCTGTTCAGGAAGATTCCTGGGTTGCCACCTCAGTGTGAGATCGATTTTACTATCGACCTGGTACCCGGTTCGAAGCCCTTCTCACTGCCGACGTATCGCATGGCCCCGTGTGAGATGGAGGAGTTGAGGAAACAGATCGATAATCTGTTGGAGGTTGGCTTCATACGGCTGAGTGTGTCTCTTTGGGGAGCACCCTTGTTGTTTGTGACGAAGAAGGATGGTTCACTGTGATTATGTATTGATTATCGCAGGCTGAACCAGATTACAGTGAAGAATAGATACCCTTTGCCCAGGATTGATGACCTGTTTGATCAACTGAGAGGAGCGCAGTACTTCTTGAAGATTGATCTGCAGTCAGGGTATCACCAGTTGCGCGTCAGGGATGAGGACGTGCAGAAGACAGTTTTCAGGACCAGCTTTGACCACTACGAGTTCCTCGTGATGTCGTTCGGTCTTATGAACGCACCAGCCGTGTTAATGGATCTGATGAACAGGATATTTCAGCCTTTCCTCTATCGATTCATCATCGTGTTTATAGAAGACATTTTGGTATACTCCAGGAGTCGAGAGGAGCATGAGGAGCACTTGCGATTGGTCCTGGATACACTCAGACAACACCAGTTGTTCGCACAGTATAAGAAGTGTGACTTCTGGAAGGAGGAAGTCAGGTTCCTGGAACATGTGGTGTCCAAGGATGGGATGGCGGTGGACTTTGCTAAGGTAGCCGCGGTGCAGGACTGGAAGTAGCCTGGTTCGGTTACTGAGGTGAGGAGTTTCTTAGGTCTTGATGGCTACTATCGATAATTCATTCGGGACTTCTCCAAAATAGCCAGACCATTGACTCAGTTGACACGGAAGGATCTGAAGTTCGCCTGGAATGAGAAGGCGGAGGTAGCTTTTCAGGAGCTGAAGGACAGGCTGACGTCCGCCCCTGTGCTAGTATTGCCAGAGCAAGGGGTTAAATACACGATATACACCGACGCGTCTAGCATTGGTCTGGGTTGTGTCCTTATGCAGAAGGACAGGGTATTTCGTATGCCTCGATACAATTAAGGAAGCACTAGGAGAATTACCCTACAAACGACCTTGAGTTGGTTGCTGTCATTTTCGCATTGAAGCTCTGGAGACATTACCTCTACAGAGAGGAGTTCGAGCTCTTTTACAACCACAAGAGCCTCAAGTACATATTCAAGCAGCGGGACCTGAATATGAGGCAGCGACGATGGATGGAGACTTTGAAGGACTTTAAGTTTGAAGTTTCCTACCATCCGGGCAAGGCGAACCTTGTGGCTGACGCATTGAGCCGTAAGAAGGTGATAGAGTTTGCGGCTCCGCTGATGGTAGCTGAGTGGGACATGGTTGAGTTTTTGCTAGATTTTGAGCAGAAACTCACCGTGTAGGACCCATTTGAGTTCATCGCACATGTTCAGGTGTGACCTCTTATCGATGACAGAGTCATCGAGGGGTAGAGGGATGATGTGCGTCTGACTGAGCTTCGAGAGCAGGCCAGTGATGATGCAGACGCCGAGTGGTGAGTTTAAACGGATGGGGGCTTACATTAACGTGGCCACCTATGCATCCCATATATCCCTAACTTGAGACCAGAGATATCGAGGCTGCTCACAGTTCTAGACTTGCGATGCATCCGGGCAGCACAAAGATGTATCGCTACGTGAAGAGGACATATTGGTGGGATGGCATGAAGACCCACATCGCAGATTTCGTGTCCCGTTGTCTCACTTGCCAGCAGGTGAAGGCAGAGCATCACCGACCTCCTGGTCTCCTTCAGCCTATGCCTATAGTTGAGTGGAAGTGGTACTTTATTTCTATGGATTTCATATCGGGACTGCGGAAGACAAGGAAGGGACATGATTCTATCTGGGTGATTTCGACCGTTTGATGAAGTCGGCGCACTTCCTTCCGATCAGAGTCACGAACTCTGGGGACGAGTTGGCCAGGCTATATATCAGAGAGATAGTGTGTCTGCATGGAATTCCCTTAGAGATCGTGTCGGACAGAGACATGCGCTTTACTTCTATTTTCTAGACTCACATCCAGGAAGCTATGGGTGTGAAGTTGAAGTTCAGTACTGCTTTCCACCCACAGACAGACGGATAGACAGAGCGGGTGAACCATATACTAGAGGACATGTTGCAGGCTTGCGTGTTGGATTTCAAAGATAGTTGGGATGATTGTCTTCCATATGCGGAGTTCGCGTACAACAACAGTTTCCAGGCGAGTATCGGTATGACACCTTATGAGGCCTTATATGGACGTCCCTGTCGAGCACCGCATTGCTGGGCAGAGGTCGGTGAGCGCAGATTGATTGGCCTAGAGATAGTGCAGGCGACCTCGGAGAAGATTGACATCATCAGGCGCTGACTTCTTACAGTGCATCGTAGACAGAAGAGTTATGCCGATACGAGATGGCGCTCGCTAGAGTCACGGTTGGGGATCATGTATTTTTGAGAGTTTCCCCTATGAAGGGAGTTCTTCGGTTCGGGAAGAAGGAGAAACTAGCACCGCGATTCATTGGTCCATTCCACATTCTTGACCGTGTGGGTGCAGTGGCGTATTGTCTGGCTTTGTCTACGCCTCTCGCGAGCGTACACAACATATTTCATATTTCTATGCTGAAGAAATACGTTCCTGATCCTTCCCATATCATCAGATGGGAGCAGGTGCAGTTAGGTAAGGATGTTACATATATACTGCGACGGACGCGCATATTAGACAGCAAGGAGCAGGTATTACGTAGCAAGGTGATCCCCCTTGTGAAGCTGTTGTGGACGCATCACACTGAAGAAGAGGGTACTTGGGAGACGGAAGCCGAAATCAAAAAGAACTACCCACAGCTTCTCGAGGAGTACGAAAATGTACAAATTTCGAAGATGAAATTTATTGTTTAAGGGTGGTAGATTGAAACGTCTCGAAAAAATTCGTACAGAGACTCGAGTACCACCTCGATCAGAAATCACTTAGGATTAATTCCTTTAGAAATTAAGCGTAAGTTAACTAACGCTATGTTAGATTAGCTATGAAATCAGCACTGATCGCTTTAAATACTTTCGACAAGACCTAAAACTTGTGGAACTGTTAACGTTATAACGTCCTGAAACCTAGGATCAAACTCTAAACCCGTTTGCTCTCAGGAACCCTTTGAAACTTTGTATTGGATCTAGACCGCGCGTCGAAAGTCCGATATCTACAATCTTAGACCATTATGACCGCTTAGCTGGACTTGACAATCGTTTCCAAAATCAAGCCCAACTAATGTTCTGAGGCTATTTCATTGAACTTGGAGCAAGGAGTGTGAGAAAGAGTGAAATTCATAAAAAAATAAATTTGATTTAAATAATATGGCACGTTTCTTTTACGGGTTAAGTATAAGCATTCAGACCGTCGGAATCTGACCCAAATACATCCTCGGATCAGGAAACATTTCCCACTCAGGTCAGTGTACTTGGAATCCCTGATCAAATCTCCGTGACGGCTGAACTGAAGCTGGTCCGCCACGTGCGATCTGGGAACACTGTCAGACTGAAAACTTAATGTGATCAGGATCCAATATCCATGATCTTAAGTCTGACCGCATTCAGTCAGGGGACCTCCAGAAACGCTCTTTTGGATCGGGAAAGACCCGATTTGGTTATAACCCAAGTATACCTTTGTTCTAAGTCTATATAGGTGACTTTCTAACCTATTTAAGGACCTTAAACCCTCTCATAACCCTCGCATATGAATTTGCAAAAAGACCTAGAAAGGAGAAGAGAGAAAAGAGAGAGATTCGGTGAGAGTTGTGAGGAAGACTTCCTGCCACTCGATCCGGCTTCTACACGCACTTAATCACCGCGTTCTAATCACTCTTCCGGTGATTTCGACCTCATTTTAGGTAAGAAAATCCTAACCTCAACCTGTTTTGGAGATTCTAGCAATACAAGTAGCGAAATAGCTGACCTATCTTGTGAATTAGGTCGTCATATCGACGTTGATGAAGCGTAGACTTTCTATTCAAATCGTTACGTGTCTACGGCGAAAGGTGAGGATTGTAGATGTTTAGGTTGACTGTTTTCAAATCTTTCAATGTCTTTTAATAGTAGATTATCGAGAAGAACGCCGTTTGACATGTATAACATGTTGTCTATTTTTCATTTCGACTGCGTACGATGAATATGAGATTTAGGGTATTTTAGGCATTTATAGGAAATACTGTATACGTCTGTATTTTGCTGAAATGATTTTCATGTGTATTTGTCGTGTTATGATATTAGTTAGGCATGCATGATCTATTTGGCGAAGAGATTCGCCCTAATGCACACTTTGGGTCGACACACGCTATGTGGACAAATGTGTGTAGCCTAAGTGTTTGTATAAATGTTTGTAGTAGTATGTATTGAGCAAATATTGTTATAGATTAGTTTTGAGATTGAATTCTCAATTAATATGATGATGTACATGATTTTCCTTCATGTTGTTATTGAATTGATTTCCTTATATGCATGGAATACATGTGTTTGGTTGTTTTGCTTACGTTGTATGTTATAACATGTTGTTAACATGCTTGGATTGTTCGTATTTCATTTCTGTTACTCTCATATGATCACTGATGTCGATTATAAGTGCTTGGGGCTATGCTCTTGTCCAAGCAGTCGGTAATAGATTCAAGTTCGTGGTTGGCTTCTATTTGTCACAAAGGACGCGTGGATGAATGTGAGTCGTGCTTTGGGTTGATGGCAGTGGTTAGGCCACATGAGGTGTTTTATGAACTTCATGTCGTTCAGCTTGAGGTGAGCTCGTACTAGTCGAGCTCGTCAAGTAACCCGACTGATCATTGTATGTTCACCTTGTATTGGTCATAACTGCTTGAACCTAGGGTATTAAACTTAACAGTGAAAACCCTGTTAACCATGGTACCTTGATCCATTAAGACTCATGAGCCAAGTATGGTGGTATGGGACACCGTGGTCGAGCTGTCGGCCTACGCTGGGGCCACAAATCTCACCGTAGTGACCAGTGAGCACCTTAGACTCGTGAACCGATTGTGGTGGTATGGGACACTACATTCGAGCTGTCGGCCTACTCTGATTAGTGACGAGCCCTTTATAGTGACCTCGAGTGTATTCTGAATCTACGTGATGTGACGACCCTTCCGTAACAACAAGGATACAACTAGGCCTGTCTTGATAAGGTGAAGGGGAGCGGTGCAACGAGTGTGAGCAACAGCCCTGACAGCCCTTGCAGCGACTTAGAAATATAACATCGTATGAGATTACTAGGAGTGTCGACCCTAAATAGGATCTGTGTTGGGATTGATATAAGGGAAGTACCTTAGTTTTCCAATACTGCTGTATGAAAGGACTAATAACAACTCGGTAATCATATCCACATCGCACTGCATGTGCCTGGAAGATGTAGAGCACTGAGGGAAGAAAGCATGTCGTGGACGTAAGATGGTGTCACATGAGGGAGTATGTCGGTGAGGGCATCCATCATGTCATTTCATGCTTGCATTAACAAAAGTATCTAAGAATGTCTGATTGATTGCTTTACTATTATCGCGTGATTGATTTGATAACATGCTAATCTTTGCTCTATGATTCCGCTGAGTTGATCACTCACTCCCACGTTATGGGACGGTATTTGCAACACCTACCAGACTCCATCTTAGATGAAGGTTGTGAGGAGATCCAGGAGCTGGAGCCGGACTACTTCGAGGACCAGGACGAGTTCTCGTACATGCTGTTCTCGGACGGCTGTGCATAGGTGGCCTGGATCAGTGGGATTTTTGCTAGTTGGACTATTATATGACATTTGATTTTGGTTTATGATATGTATATGTGACTCAAAGATGTATTCATACTTTGGAGACAGTTCGAGATTATTTTATTTTTCATACAGTGATATATATATTCTTCAGTCTTCCGTTTGTGTTTTATCACTGGATCTGGAGTTTGAATTGCAGTTTTGGTATAATCTTACTTATGTTAATGCACTAACTCAGTCAACATTGAATCATCAACATATTTGTTGTATAAGTGATGGTCTGGAATTCGGGAGTCGGGTTTCTACATGACCCCCGATTTTCAGGGTGTTACAGTAATGGACTTGTATACATCTAATTAGGCCTCGACCCATGGGCCTTAGTTACATCAAATGGGCCTCATAACATGGGCTTCATATATATCATGGTGGGCCTCAACGGATGGGCCATAACTACATCAAGATGGGCCTAATCATATGGGCCGATCAAATGGGCTGAGTTGAATGGGCCGAATTAATTAGGCCAAGTTAAATGGGTTGAGTCAAATGGGCCTCAGGTATATCAAATTGGGCCCACCCTCATATATTTTGAGATCCAACTTATTCATAATAAGCATAAAGGTAGATGAAATGAAAATAAATATCAACTAAATTGAAAACTACTGCTGCCCTTAGAAGTTGAACGGTGGATGTCACGGTCCACTAGCTAAATGGTGGGGTCCACTTGAACTTTAGATTTGGCTCACCATTATTTTCCCTATGCCATAAAATGATCTCACAAATGGTTGGACGACATGAATAAAACACATGCATCAGGGTGGGCCCCACCGTTGAAATAGTGGACGATGTCGATAAGACACATACATCAATGCAGGGCCTGCGGGCTTGTTGCCAACAAAAGGGGTAGCTAGATAGCTGCTGTACAGGCAGATGGCTGCACTAAGAGGGTAAAGGTGGGTCCCACGTAGGTCCCACCATTATGTATATATAATATATAATACACATATTATATAATGTAATATATAATATATATACATATATAATATATCAAACCTCCGTAGTAGTGGGACCCACAGAACTTGCTGTCATCATATGGCAGTGGGTCCCACCATCAAAACAGATGTACAACATCGTGTAAAACACATTCATCATGTATGGCCCATCGTATGAAAGGATGGACGGCTTGTGTAACACACACGTCATGTGGGACCTACAAATTCCTGACGTTCAAAGAGAGAGAGAGAGAGAGAGAGAGAGAGAGAGAGCTGTTGTACGAGCAGCACTGCTGCCCTTACTTTTTTTTTCTTTTTCTTTTCTGCAAAAAAACATAGGTGGGTCCCACTTAGGGCCCACCATAATAGCATATAATAGATAATATATATATAATATAATATAATATATCAGATATATAATATAATATAATATAATATATAATATAATATATATTATATATCAATCGTCAAGGCCGTCCAAGGACTGGACAGTAACATACATCACAGTGTTACCCCACACGTGGGGTGGATCCCACCGTCCTTGGACAGGGGACACAACACATACGTGATGTGTGACCCACCACAATGAATGGATTGTGTAGGTGGGTCCCATGGACCCCACCGTTAGTACACACCTCACGGTCAGTACAACTCCCCTAACAGTGCACTGCTACCATCAGTGTTGAAACGTGGTATCTTTCACTCAGTCTACCACAAGAGCTATGGAACTGGGTGGGTCCCAGCGTTGAAACAGGGTGTCTTTCACTTAATCTACCACGTGAACCATGGATCTGAGTGTGCACACGCACCAAGGAGGGCCACATGGACGTGGGCCCCACCGTCCAGGGGTGGTGGACAGTTTGGATAAAACACATACAGTATAGTGTAGCCCACCAAAATGGATGGATGACATGGGCGGGTCTCATGGACCCCACCGTCAGTCCACACCTATGTCAGTACACACTCCATGATAGCCACCTCCACAGGGATCAATACTAAAACCTCCAGTGTTGAAACGAGGCATCTTTCACTCGGTCTGCCACCTGACATATGGAGCTGGGTGGGCCCACGTCAGATCACACTTAACTGGCAGCCACCCCCATCGTTAGTCACCTCAAGGTGGGCCCCCTATGGACGGTTAGGATGACATATAAACATCATGGTGTGTTCCACATAAATGGGGTCCACCGGTAGATGGCATGGATGATATACATATATTAGGTAGGCCATAATCATAGAAAGAGAGAGAGAAAGAGAGAAGAGGGAAGAGGGACATCGGCGTGGATGGATGGGCCCCGCCACTATGGGCCCCTCTTTGATACAAAGCCTACATAAAGGGGGGTCCCACCATAAGGGGGCCCTTAAATCACAAAATAAATACATGATTAAAAAAAAAAAAAAGAAAATGTGGGTCCAAGATCACCCACCAGCTTCTACTTTCACCTTAGGCTTCCTTAGCTCCATAGCTACAATTCCAACGGAGGAGATGAGGTTTGGACGGTTGAGATTGGAGATGAAAGGGTAGGAAAGGTGGGCCACACTTGTGGCTCTCTTGGAGTGGAAGAGCTTAGACGTATGGAGGTTTTTGGGTTGCTTGGAATGTGATTTGAAAATGAAGGAGAGAGAGGGTTGTAGAGAGAGAGAGAGAGAGAGAGAGAGAGAGAGAGAGAGAGAGAGAGAGAGAGAGAGAGTGATGGGTGGAGTGATGAATGTGGTGAGTGATGGGTGTAAGAGGATTTTTGACTTTTGTGTTAAATGGTGTAAGAAAAGTATGGGCTTGTGTAAGAAACTTTTGACTTTAGGGTTGCTTGGGAATAGGTGAAAGGTGATGTGTACTTGACATGTATTTGACATGATGAGATTGATTGATTGATTGAGGTGACAAGCCATAGAGATTCTCTTGGGTTATTGTAACGTCCCGAAAATCGGGGGTCGGGTAGAAACTCAACTCCTGAGTTCCAAAACGTCACTTATGCAACATTTTCAATGATGGATGAATGTCGGCGGTAATAGTACATAAAACATGAGGTGGATCAAGCCAAAACAGCATATCATACTCCAGAGACAGTTAATTTAGCAAGCAGAAGAATGTGATAGATATATAGAATATATGAACTGTTGTGAGTCTCCAGAGTGTGAACATGTTACCAGGTTAAACATATACATGTATACTCCAAAGATAAGAAAAAAGAATATACATGGTGCGAAAATAAAAGGCAAAATACCACATGTACTGGCATCTAATCAGTAACCCTGTAACCCCGTCAATCAGAACCTGCATATAGGAGGGATCCTCCTCATCATCATCAAGTCTGGCTCTGCTTTGCTAGCATCGCCATCATCTGAAACTAAAATAGGGACTGGTGGGTGTCCGGAACACCATCCCGTAACGTGGGAGTGAGTGAACAACTCAGTGGAATCATAGAACAAAGATTAATATGTTATCAAATCAATCACGCGATAATAGTAAATCAGGCAATCAAACATTCCTAAATACTGTTGTTAATGCAAGTATGTAATGACATGATGGATGCCCTCACCGACATACTCCCTCATACGGCACCATCTTATGCCCGCGGCATACTTACGTTCCTCAGTGCTCCACATCTTCCAAGCACATGCAGTGCAATATGAATATGATTACCGAGTTGTTATTAGTCCTTTTCATACATTAGGATTGAGAAACTAAGGTACTTCCCTTATATCAATCCCAACACAGATCCTGTTTAGGGTCGTCACTCTTAGAAATCTCATACGATGTTGTATTTGTAGGTCGCTGTAAGGGCTGCCAGGGCTGTTGCACGCACTCATTGCTCCTCTCCCCCATCACCTTATCAATACAGGCCTAATGTACTCTTGTCGCTACGGAAGGGTCATCGCCTCCCATAGACTCAGAATGCGCTCGAGGTCACTACAAAGGGCTCGTCACCAATCAGTGTAAGCCGACAGCTCGAATGTAGTGTCTCATACCACCACAATCGGCTCACGAGTCAAATGTGCTCACTGGTCACTACAGGGAGGTTTGTGGCCCCAGCGTAGGCCGACAACTCGACCACGGTGTCCCATACCACCATGCCCGGCTCATGAGTCTTTATGGATCAAAGTACCATGGTTAACAGGGTTTTTAATGGTAAGTTCAGTACCCTAGGTTCAAGCAGTTATGACTCATATAAGGTGAACATACAATGGCTAGTGAGGTTACTTGACGGGCTCGACTAGTACAAGCGCACGTTAAATCGACCGGCATGAAGTGCACAAGCACTTCATGTGGCCTAACCACTGACGACGACTCTAGTACGACTTGGGTTCGTCATATACATCCTTCGTGGAAAATAAAATCTAACCACGGATTCAAATCTATTACCGACTGCTTGGACTAAAGTATAGCCCCAAGCACTTGCAGTCTACATCAGCAAACATATGAGAGTAATAGAAATGAAATACAAACAATCCAAGCATGTTAGAAACATGTTATGACATACAGCGTAAGCGAATTAACCAAAACACATGTATTCCATACATATAAGGAAAGCAATTCAATAATAACATAGAGGAAATCATATATATCGTCATATAGGTTGAGAATTCAATCTCAAGACTAATCTACAACAACATTTACTCAATACATACTAATACAAACATTTATACAAACACTTAGTCTACACACTTTAGTCTACATAGCGTATGTCGACCCGAAGTGCGCATTAGGGCGAATCTCTTCGCCAAACAGATCATGCACGCATTCCTAGTATCATAACATGATAAATAACCATGGCAATCATTTCAGCAAAATACGGACGTATACAGTATTTCCTATAAATGACTAAAATACCTTAAATCTCAAATTCACCATACGTATACGAAATGGAAAACGGACAGCATGTTCTACATGTCAAATGGCGTTCTCGTCGATAATCTACTATTAAACGATATTGAAAGCTTTAAAATCAGTCAATCTAAGCGTCTAACATCCTCACCTTTCGCCTTACACGTGTATCGATTCGAATAAAACGTCTACGCTTCGTCAACGGTGTTATGGCGATCTAGTGCATAAGATACATAAGCTATTTCGATATTTGAATCGAAAGAATCCTTAAAACAGCTATACGTTAGGGTTTTCTTACCTAGAACAAAGTTAGAATCGCCAGAATAGCGATGCAGGTGGGTGGCTTTGGCATGTAGAGCAGCATGGAAGAATCCTTGGAGAAATCACCAGCTTCTCCCTCACTTTCTCTCTCTTTTCTCTCCTCTCTCCTAGGGTTTTTCCCAAATTCGTATGGGTTAGAAGGCTAAGGGTTTAAGCTCCTTTTATAAGCCCAAACATGACCAAAATAGACTCCAAGTCAAGGTATACTTGGATTATAGCCAAATCGGGTCTTTTTCGATCTAAAAGAGCATTTCGGGAGGTCCCCTGGCCGAACGAGGTCGGACTTAAGCTCATGTATATCGGATCCTGCTCACACCAAGTTTTCAGACTGGTAGAGTTCCCAGATCGCACGTGGTGGTCCAGTTTCATTTCAGCGGTCACGGAGTCTCAATCGAGGATTCTAAGTACACTGACCTGAGTGAGAAATGGTCCCTGATCCGAGGGTGTATTTGGGTCAGATTTCGATGGTCTGAATGCTTATACTGATCCCGCAAGCGAAATGTGCCAGATTTATTTAAATCCTATTTAATTTTAAATGAATTTCACTCTTTCTCACACTCCTCGCTCTAGGCTCAATGAAATAGCCTCAGAACATCGGTTGGGCTTGATTTTTGAAATGATTGTCAAGTCCAGCTAAGCGGTCCTAACGGTCTGAGATTATAGATATCGGACTTCCGATGCGTGGTCTAAATCTAATACGAAGTTTCAAAGGGTTCCTGAGAGCAAACGGGTTTAGAGTTTAATCCTAGATTTCAGGGTATTGTAGCATCATTGGTTCTACAAGTTTTGGGTCTTGCAGATCGTATTTAAAGTGGTTGGTGCTAATTTCACAGGACTCTAGTGTAACGCTGGCTAATTCACGTTACATTTCTAAAGAATTTGGTTCTAAATGATTTCTTTGGCTTTGGAATTGAGTTCTGAGAGGTTACCAAGGTGCTATGGTTGACCCATTGCCTAAGGACGTCTAATCCCAGGTTGGAAAAAATCCGGCGTGTTACAGTTATGCAACACGCGGAGTTTTCCTTGCACCAAACGCGGGCCCACATCTCTTGGCCTGGGTATCGTCTCAATGCGTGAGTCCCGACATTAGAACGTGATGACGACGCGGTCGCTAGGGTACAAATCTCTGGTTGACGACGTGTGACCCAAGGTCGTGCGTAAATACTGGTTAAGGGTCGAAGGTTGTCAGAATTCGACTGGAAAGATCGCGGAATCCTACGGAATGGTACGCACTAAGATACGAGTCTTACAGGAACTAAGGTTCAGCCAACCCAAGGTGGGTTTAGTCAAGTTTCCAGCAAAGACACAGTTTCATATTTTAGGAAAATTAGGCCAGCCGAACTTGGGTTTAGGCCAGCCGAATTTTTGAAAGATATTATCCTGCGAAATTTGAATTCCATTGGAATGTGATCTTTGGAATTCGGCCAACCAAACCAATTCTCGGGCCAGCTGAACTTCACAGATCCTTGGTTATAAATAGAAGCTCTTTCTTACTCTTTTAACCACGAGAAATCATAGATCTATTCAGTGTTGTAAAGAGGGAAATCAAGCCTCCTTAAGCTATTTGTGTTGTAATTCTTATATTTATTTTAGCTAATTTTATTCTCTTTCTCAAGTTAGATTAAACTGTTTTAATAGAGTAATCCATACTCTGCTTTGAGAAAAGGGAGAATTAAATTTGCAGCATTAGGGCATCATTTATTTTATTAAAAATACATTAGATCCATTTATTTCTTTTTGGGTTGAACTCATACAAAGACTTCATCTACATCCAAAGAAGAAGATCGCTGCATTCAAGCTACAGTTAGGACTTCGATTCTCCAATCGAAGATAAGTACCATCTTTTCATTTATTTCAATTTGAGTTTTTCTGAGATAGCTCGAAAATCTCAGTGGGTTTGTTTATGGTGAACTTGTGAAAATCACAAAGTAGCTTTAATTTTGATAGCCTGTGAAAATTGCAATAACTGTATTAGGTTGTTAAGGTGACCTTGAAAAACCTTGAAATAGTGAAAGCCAAAATTGCGAGTGTAGTAATTTTATGAGTGGAGTAGGTTGCATTGAGGCACTAAACCACTATAAATTATTTTTTTGTGCATTGTGGTGATTGATTTTTATTACTTGTGCATATTTTGTACTTTATTTATTCATGCGATAGTTTGATATTTTGATTTCAAAGACATCGTGAAATAAGGTTATCCTACCTAAATCTTTTAGGTAAATGTTGTCCTAAGAACTATTTGACTTCAAGAATTCAATACTTTACGCAATTGTATTTATTTGATTTATTATTCCGTATTGGATAAAAATATTTGGCATAGTCCTATTTACCCCCCTATAGGACATCTATAGCTCGTCCTTTCAAGTGGTATCAGAGCGAGGTTGATCTTTTTGGGATTAACTTCCTATAGCTATATCCGAAGCTACTGGAATGTCAAATTTCGATAGTCTATCCATTTCCAGGTCACTTTCCTTTGATGGCTCGAGCTATTCCTATTGGAAATCTAGAATGAGGATTTTCCTCAAATCTATTGATAAAAGTGCGTGGCAAGCCACCATCACCCAATGGGTCCTTCCAATGTTGGAAGTAGTGGCTGAAAATGGAACTAAGTCCATGAAAGAACTAGCTTATACTCTTTGGACTACAGGTCAGAAAAGTGAAAGTAGTGTTAATGCAAAAGCACTTTATGCTATTACTTGTGCTCTATCACTAGACGAATTTAAAAGAATCATTTCTTGTGATATAACAAAACAAGCTTGAGATATTCTCAAAATAATACATGAAGGAACTAACATTGTCAAAAAAATCTAAGATTTAAATTCTTACAACAAGGTTTGAGAAATCCATATAGAAGAAAACGAGCCATTCATGAATTTCTTTACTAAACTAAATGACATTGTTAATTCCATGTGGGGTCTTGGAGAAGAAGTCTTTGAAAGAAAAGTGTGTGCAAAAATTCTACGATCACTTCTTGACAGGTTCAATTCTAAAGTCATTGCGATACAAGAATTGAGGAATACAGACACAATGAAGGTAGATGAATTAGTTGGATCTCTGCAAACCTATGAGCTGAATTTCAAAGTTCCCAAAAGTAAGTCCATAGCCCTTAAATCTTCAAAATCAAAATCTAAAGACTCAGATAATGAAGAGAATGAGGATGTCATGGATATGCAACTAAATTTTTTTATAGAATTTTTAAAACAAAAACAAATTTGATTTAAAAAAATCATTTGACAAGAGAAAAAGAAATACTTGGAAATCAAAATCTAAAAACTCTCAATGCTTCAACTGCTCTGAATATGGGCATCTAGCTGCAAAGTGTCCTAAGAGAGATAAATCTAAAAGAAGAGGCATGATCGCCATGTTGAATGAATCGTATGAATCTGAATCCAATTCAGAAATTGACGAATCAGGTCAAGAAACTGAAAATGATCTAAAGGCCTTCATGACCATAGCTAGAATCACTTTTACATATGAAGATGAAACTTCTGATCATGAAACACTCGGAAGTGGTATTGAAAATGAAGAAGATCTTCAAATTGCCTATGATGCCTTATATAAAGAGAGTTGTAAGATTGCGGTAAAATTAAAAATTCAAAAAGATAAATTTATTGATTTAAAATTAGAACTTGAAAAATCTATTTTGGAGAAATCTCATTTTTTTTATTGTTTTGAGAAAACTAAACTAGAGTTAAATCTAAGAAATTCCAAAATTCAAGATCTCTAAACTGAAAATAAAAACTTACTATTAGAAATTATTTCTCTTAAAAATTCTAAAGAGACTTAGATATATACCCAAGGTGACCAGAGACTTGAAAAACTGCTAAATGCATCTCGTTGAAGTAGTGAAAATTCCGGCTTGGGATATATCAGGAATCGTTCAGAAAAATATAACAATACTACTCCTATATTTGTTAAAAGTGAATCTTCAAAATCTAAAGCAGAAAATATGAAAGAAATAAAGAAGATTAAAAAACCTTGTCAAAAATCTTTTTATCCAAAAACTAAGCCCAACTATCAAAAGAAAAATTATAATCTTTCTCTAGAAGATAAGATAGTGGACTTACTTAAGGAGCTCTTGAAATCCAACTCTAAAACCAACAGAGTAAGTAAGAATAAAGAACAATCTTACTCTCAAACTAATCATGTTATTAGAGATCCTCCTAAACCCAAAACCATATTGAAATGGGTTCCAAAAAATAAGTGTCTAGTCATTTATACAGCCTTCAAAGTTAGTAGCCATTCGAGATGGCACCTGGATAGTGGATGCTTTAGACAATGCAGGTGATATGGAGATACTATCATACATCAATCAAATTGATGGCGGCTCAGTAACATTTGGAGATGGAAGGAACTGCAAAATCAGTGGAAGAGATAATGTAAAACTTTTCTATCTTCCTGTTTTTAAAGATGTCTTATATGTTGAAGGATTGAAACACAATTTGCTTAACATATCTCAAATCTGTTAGAATATTCATAGCGTTAAATTTTCAAATCACAGATGTGAGATAATTAATAATCAAAGTCATATAATATTAAATGGTCGAAGAACCTCTGAAAATTGCTATATCATTGATGAATCATGTTCCTCAAATCACTCTTGCTATATGATCCAAACAAACGAAACTGAACTATGGCATCAATGTCTTGGACATGTGAATTTTAGAGATCTATATAAACTAAGCAAGAGAGATTATCTTTGAGGCTTACCCAAGTTTTAAAAATAATAATTGGAAAAGAGTATGTGGTGCCTATCAAATAGGTAAACAAATCAGGAGTAGTCACAAGAAGGTGAACTCCTTAACCATTCACCACATAAGTATAATTAAACAAATGCTCAAATAAAATACCAAACACAATCATGTATAATACTTTAGTTTCCCTACTCCACTCCCATTGGACGCACTCAACCCATGAAATGTACTTGATTTCATTATTGAAAGTTTTAAATCAAGTTCACCACTAATCTTTATAATCCTACACAAAGACTAGCTTTCACAAGAGACTAGCTACTGACATACACTCCTACCGGATGCTCTAGTAAAAGAGTTTAGTTGGTTTTTTATAAGCTAACTAACAAACTTGATCCTAATCAAAGGACCTATGTCTACTCCCACTGGGGGGCTCATTTGGAGACTAACATGTATAAACTTATGTCCAATGGCCTACTTTAATTTAGGCCCTACACAAGAGCCAAGGTCCGACAAAAGAACCTAGTCAATTTTGGCAATTCAAACTCTTACACTCAATCCTACACAAGGAAGGAGTGTATACGAACTATTACATATGACAACTTATCAGATTAAGCCCATTTTGTAGCACATTCTCATGTTGCTTGATCGATGCTTTCCCGTACTTCAATCAGCTTCCCTTTGCTCCATCGACCATGATGTCGATGCTTTGCTAAGGCTTCAGCTCCAAGATCAAACATTTTGCATGTGATGCTCCAATACGGTGACTAAGGTGATGGGAGGTTGGGTAAAATCTTCTAAAAGTAATAAGAAGTTGTAAAGACTAAGGGATTCTACTTGATGGACACTCTAAATGTTAATAAATACTTGGATTTACAAAGAAAAATTGTGTCTAAACTTTAAAGAGGGCTTGAGACCATGGTCTTCTTATAGAGGAGCTTAGAATACTTATTGAAATAAATAATTACTAAGAAGAGAACATGAATCTCATTGGGATAGAGCCTTGAGGTTTGGTACAGTTTAGGATACACTAGGGTTTTTAAAATGCCAAAATCTATTATATGCACAAAGATCCGGTTAATAGATTTGTAGAAAAAAAATGCTCCAATGGATCTATAACGGTTAGTCTTCGGTCACACCAAACGAAGTTTCGATCGCATCAAATTTAGATAAGAAAGCTGTTGGATAGACTTATTGTAAGACCCATATCCTAATCCGCACTGTTCCGTTGTTTTCCGCGATCCTTCTCGTTAAATTCTGGCAATCCGCGACTTATAGTTGACGTTGCATACGACCGTAAGTCGTATCCTATTCATTTGAGCCGGCTTAATCCGAGACTTGTATCGTTGCGACCGCATCGTCACCGCGGTTCCAACGACGCAACTCACGCACCGATCCGATACCCAGACGATGAGATACGGACCCACGTTCAGTTCGAGCAAAAACACCGCGCGTTGCAAATCCCAAGAAATCTCCACAATATGTCCCATCAATCCCATCAATCAATCCCATCAATCGCCTCTCATGTCAAGTACAAACACCCATGCTTCCTTTCTCCACAAGTCAAGCAACCACCTAAGTCAACTAACCTCTCACTTCACCCATCACTCACTTCACCCATCACTCACCTCACCCATCACTCACCTCACATCACTCCATCACTCTTACAACTCTCTCTCTCCCTCTCATTTCTCAACACTCCAAATCTCAAGCAAGAAAGCTCTCCCACGTCCAAGCCTTCCATGGAGAGAAAATGTGCATTTTGGTGGCCCACTTTCCATCTCCAAATCCCATCATCTTAGCCATCCATTTCCCATCTCCACCATCAAAGTGAAGCTTTAGGAGACCGGCATCTCAACGGACCAAGAAGATCAAGTGGTGGGTGTTTCTTTAGACTACTTTCTATGTTTTTAAGATGGGCCAAGTGAGGCCAACCGATCAATGGTTTGGATCTCACTTGGGACCCTAAGATGTGGCCAATGGCTCATCTTGATCATCAAGATCATTCCATGATGGGGCCATTCTCCATGGACCCCATCATGATGTTTACTTTCCTTGTATTGAGGAGGTCATCTAGACCGTCCATTTCTAGTGGAGTGAGATCTCCACCGTTGATCTTTTATTTGGATGGTCCCATATGCAATGGGACCCATTGATGTATGATTGGATGGTTGAAACGGAGGACCCATAGTGTCGGGGTCCCTCCATCACACGTGTCCCACTTCTTTACTCTCTCTCTCTCTCTTTTTATATATAGTTATGTTGATAAGGCCATGTGGCCCACTTGAATGAGCCCCACCATGAAATACATATTTTTCCAAACCGTCCATGGGTGGGGCCCATCTTAAATGTACATCCATTTGGGGTGGCCCACTTAATCAGGGCCCACCTTGAATGTATTTCATACAACCCAAAAAAAAAAAAAAAAAAGAAAGAAAAGACGTCCAGGCGCTGGACGTCACTGGAGAAAACAAAAAAAAATAAAATGAAGGCCAATGGGGTGGGCCACTTGTACGGGACCCACCTTGATGTATGTTTATAATCCAATCCGTCCATTCTCTCCCCTGACTCATTTTAGGCGTTGAGCCGAAGAATGAGGTTGATCAAAGTACCTGGTGGGCCATAGTGTTGAAAACAATATCAGTACTGTTAAAACCTACCCAGATTTTTATTACACACTGGAAAATGTCCGTTATTGGTCTTGATAGATTTGTTTCGGGCTTCGGAAGACAATGGATGGAGTGGATGCATTTGAAGCGGGCCCCTCGTACCAAAAACCTCACAAAAATAGTTTTTTTTTTTTTTTTAAAAAAGGGGGGCAAGCCGTGCTGCCCCTGGACGTCAGGACGCCAGCGCGTCCTGCGTTCTTCAGCGGGCGGGCGGACGAGGCTGACCCACGGCCCCTGCCGTGGGCCCCACCTTGATGTTTATATGTCATCCAATCCATCTAGATGGTGGGCCTCTACCTGAAGAAGGCTCCACCCAAGAATCAGGCCCATTCAAGGCTCAAGTGGCCCACATCATAGGAAACAGTATTGATTAAGTTCCTACCATTGAAACTTTTTGGTGGCCACAGAAGTTTTGGATCACGATGATATTTGTTTTTCCGTTCATCCAGGCCTTTGTGACCTTACCAACAGGCTGGATGGAAAGTAAACATTATGGTGGGCCCCCACATGGGACCCACAGTGATATATGTGTGGTGCCTCCACCGTCCAGGCGGATGGTGGAGCCTACTATGATATATGTGTTCTATTTACACGTCCAGTGGACGGTGGAACCCCATTAAAATGTGTTTTATTCACACTATTTAGTGGTAGTGGGGCTCACCATGATGCATGTGTTGCATCCAAGCCTTCCAACCATTAGGAAAGCTCATTTGTGGCATAAGCTAAAGAATGAGTTAGATTCGTAGTTCAAGTGGGTCCCACCACTATTATTTGAAGTGAGGATCGGTTGATCCTTTGACATGATTCATACACATATATGTATGTATATATGTATGTATGCATGTACGTATATATTTGTGGCCATTTTTTTTAGGCCCACCTTGGCATTCGTAAGGCCCATATGAGGAGACCCATATTGATGTAATGGTAGCCGTTGTTGAGGCCTAACTTGGTATATATATATAAGGCCCGAGTGATCGAGCCCATCTTGTCACAATTATGGCCCATTGTTAAGGCCCACTTTGATGTGAATGTGAGTCCATGTTATACGTCCATTCGATATATTTGTGGCCCGTGATTGAGGCCCACTTTGATAGTTGTAAGGCCCATATTATGAGGCCACTTTGATGTATTTCAAGGCCCATGGATCATGTACCATTGTAATGTACATAAGGCTCATTGGTGAGGCCCATTAATGCAACCCATTTGGTGAATGTGAGGCCCATGTAATACGACCCATTTGATATATCTAGGGCCTAGGGATCGAGGCCCATACGTTTCTCATGATTCGTGAAATGATAATTATGGCAGGTCGTGGCTAGGGAACAATGTTGGTTTGACGTCCACATTGTATGTACAATGTTGGTTAAATGTCTACATTGTAACTCCCCTTAGGGTCCATTGATAGGCCCATACTCGTTGCTATCCATCGCCTTATAACATGCTTAGTATAATCTCATGATTCATGCCCATACGCATCATCTGTATGCTTGATATGAGTATTGACTGATCATAGCATACGCCATTGGGCAGACCATTTATGGGACTCGTTTTGAGATAGAGTGCCCCACATGATCGCGTAGTACATGCTGGATTTCTGCATGATTTGACAGCGTGATTCATGCATCTCGCATACGTATAACTTGATCACTGCACGCCCTAGCGACATCAGGGCCGTGGCTCCACAGGTACATCGTGGATGGCCGTATTGGATACCGAAAATACTTATTCTAGCACTGTGGGCACTTAGGATGTCCTTGGGTGAAACTCCCAGAACCTTATTGGTACTAGAAGATGCTCCAGCGTCTAGACCAAGTGGATACATGAGCGCCCGAGTGCCGAATACCAGTAAGCCGCATCTCCCACTGTGTCGTGGTCGGTTGGAAGGGAGTGTGGCCTTATCCGCCTGAGTGAGAGGGCTATAAGCTAGGCTGAGTTTGACTAGCTCGCAAATGAGTCCGCTATCGACGAGCCGGGTAGGTATTGACATACTACTGGTCAGGCGGATAGTGAGGTCTTATCCGCTTGCTTGACTGTGCAGCTAGGGAGGTGGCAGTCTCTGCGAAGTGTATTAGACCCCGGTGATATCCAGAGAGGAACTGTACTGATATACGTACTTGAGGAGTACCGACTTGCTTGGATTGCATTTCGCATATGACATTCGGCTATATAGGCCTTGCATTGTATCGGTGTGGCCGATGACATTCATATCTCATAACTTTGGCATGGTTGATTCTATGGACTTACCACATACTTCCGCATTGTTCTGATACTGTACACTTGGCGTTTGCCTTACGCACACACTTACACCACCCTCTAAGCTTTTGTAAGCTTATGCACGATAGTTGCGTGCAGGTAGCGTTAGACGGCAGCAGCGCTGAGACAGGAGTGCATATCAGGACCTTTTGGAGCTTTTGATCACCTTGTATTTCCCTTTCCGCATTGTACTTAAAGTTTTTGATATAGTGGATATGTGGTGATGTTGTTTTGTGACTTGGTTATGCTTGTGGTTATGCTCCATTACAAAAAAAAAAATTCATTCTGAAAATCCTCCTTGCAGGATCCCAGGATTGGAATCTGACATTTAATTATCAGGAGCCGAGAATGGGGCACTACGGAGGCTATCGGCACCGGATTCGGCAATCGGGATTCATGTGAATCCGATTTTCGGATTTGGGGCATGACACTTATGCACTTTCGGTCACACCAAAAGATGTCTTCGATGAGCTTAAACGTGTCACTCGGTTATAACTGAATTACCCAAAATTCTGCACCAGCACGTTGTCCTATTTTAACCATTTTTGGTCAGACCAACGGTGGGTTCAATGATATTGAAGGTTGCTGAAATTGTGAAGTTTCTCCAGGAACACGGGACCTCTAAAGTTAGTCTAAGGATGATCAATTTAGACTCTTATGCCTTAAGGAATAATTAATAAGTAATTTACCTTTTGAGTTTAAAATAATTTAGATGTTTAAGTTGTTTTGGGTCAAGGGTGAGGTCACCAAAGTACTATATTTACCTGTTCTTTGCTTCTTAATGCTCCACATTCACTTGTATGTTCAGTCTTCAGCTTTTAAAAGTTTAAACAACTACATGATACAAAAAACTCACGTAATTCATAATTTGATTACATAAATTATTACACCAACATCTTAAATGATCCTGAATTTTAGGTAGTCACATCTTTCACAGGTAGTGTTGGCCTGCACACATTTAAAAAATAGTTCTGAGCACATTTATAAGACAACCTTCTCCACGCAGCTACCACATCTTCAGGAATATTAAATCTACCCTACCTACCTAATGCCGATGAATTGGCCAGCCTTAACTTTTAGCTAGAGACTTCCACAGCCAAATACAATGCAGGTATTTGATCTTGGATTTCTGCACTACAATTTGATGTCCTGTGGCCCCAGGTTGCTGTATTCAATTATGTCTTTTCAAATCAGCACATGAATAATTGACTCGAAACCAAAAAGGATGCGGATTAGCGAGTTTACCGCACACCACCGACCTGGTGGCATGGGTAAGTGGGAGCGAATACAACCAACGTATCCGCGTTGTATTACATAGCCCCACAATAATGTATTTTTTATATCCACACTGTTCATCCATTTGACAAGATTATTTTAGAGCAAGAAACAAAAATGAATCATATCCAAATTTCAAAAGGACCACACTACACATAGCGGTGGGTACAATGATTCTCATCATTAAAACATTCATAGGACTCACCATAATTTTTTATTTTCCATCCAATCTGTTCGTAAGGTCACAAAAATCTGGATGAAGAGGAAAAATAAATATCACATTCATCCAAAACTTCTGTGAACCCAATGTTTCGACAAAGAAATAAATGTATTTTGATTTGGGAGATTGTCTTATTCAAACATAACAGAGAGAGAGTACCAGGAACATTCATCACATCTTATTAATACTGAGTTCATTTACATCCTCTTCACATCCCTTAATTCTAAGATAAATCATTTGGAAATAAATGACTTGTGCAATATTCATTTCGACAGCCTTCCAGCGCCTGATTCGATCATCTCCTAAGACTTAGGAGGAATGTGGATCCGATCAACGGGTCTTTAATGAAATAGAGATTTTAGCAGCATAACAGCGCCTGTTTCAACCATCCTCTAGGACTTAGGAGGAATGTCGATTCGATCGACTGATCTTTCTCCTTTGAACCCATGAATAGGAGAAAACCCAGAGAAAGGAAGCCTGACCCATGGATTTCGGTAGCATGACGGCCTTTAGACTTCATAGACTGCAGGGCAGCCTAGTTGCGCGGACCCGCGCAACCAATACTGGTTGCACGGTCCTGCGCAACTTCCAGGAGACTCTCTCCTATCTTCTGTCTTCTGCTCCGCTCCGCTCCTCTTGAAAATCTTCAATTCCCCCTTAATGAAGGAAGGGAGGGGGTATTTATAGACCCTCACACGTGTGAAAATCCTGATCTTAGCGATGTGAGACTATTTTTCAGTGCTTTAGATCACCTTGCAATGGACCATCTCTGCGGCCCAATTCGGGGTCCCGCGCAACTGAAATTCCCGTTGCGCGAACTTGCACAAGGGATATTGGTTGCGCGGTCCTACACAACTGACATCTATTGCGCGGTCCTGCGCAATCAATCTCAAAAGGCACTTCTCTTCTTTCTTTTATTCTTCTTTCTTGTACCTTGCTTTCCAATCTTCTTCTTCTTCAATCCTTTCATCACTTTTTCATGCTTCAACAGATACCCCTGGAGCTAGAACTTTACCAAAATACCTAAACTACCCCTGGAGAAGATCAGCACCATGAGATTCTCTGACCACTGAAATGAGATATTTTTTTGTGCCTCAACAGATGCCCCCTCGATCCTTCTTTGATTGATTCTTGAAATTAAATGGAGGATCGATCTTCCTCCGCCTGAAGAACTTCAATGAACTGCAATTGAAGGATGACCCGATGATTATGCTTGCACGAGAGACTGGAAAGCTTGCGTTCGAACGGAAGACTGGAAAGCTTGCGTTCGAACGGAAGACTTGGTCAATCATGCTTTAACTGGAGACTTGAATGCTCACATTCGAACTGAAGATTTAACTGATCGAGCTCGGAGGGAGGATTTGAATGATTGTGCTCGAACAGAAAACTTGAATGATTGCGTCTGACAGGAAGACTGGAATGATTGCACTCGAACGGAAGACTTGAATGATTGCGTTCGAACGGAAGACTGGAATGATTGCGCTCGAACGAAAGACTGGAATGCCCCCAGCCAGTAGTGTCGAGCAGATATTGCAATAGAGAGGATGAAATTCTCTTTTCATCGAAATTTATCTCGTAACAGTTGTGGCGACTTCATCCTTGAGAAACTTGAACAGAGAATTGTTCCTGACCATCAAAACTTATCATCACAATAGTTGTGGCGACTTCTTCTCTAAGCAACTCAATCGGAGAATCGTTCTTTAATGATGCTCTTGTTGCAACAATCTTCTTGATCAACTCCAGCGATTCTTTCTTTGAACTCCGTGGCTAAGAAATTATTCTTTGATGCTGCTCCTACTGCAATAATATTTTTCAAATGTCTCCTTTATTTATAATCTGCATAATCCAAGCTTTCGAATGATAATCTTTCCGGTCAAATTAATCGGAATTAGTATCTCAATTTATAATTTTCTAACTTAGCTTTATGAAGCATTGATAATTTTGAAATAGAATGAGAGTTTCTTCTCTTTTTAGGCCAATTGTGGTATTCGTAATATGATTTAAGCAATCTTTTGCACTTGTTATTGTGATTCGCATTGTATCCTTTTACACTCTTTAAGATTTTATCTTTAGCTCCAAAGGTTCAATCGCTAGGTCTTTTTGCTGAATCGTCTTGAGTTTGCGCTCCTTAGCATTTCTTCATAAACTTTTCCTTTGGTCTTGGCTGATTCTGAAAAATTGAAAAATATACAAGAATTCTTTTCAATTTTCATTTAATAATTTTTTCAAAGGTCATAGAAGTTACTGATGATGATTCTGTTTGCTCTTTGTCTCCCTCAGATTCGATACTTGGAGTCTTGCAATACCATTACCAGAATAGCGAGAAGTTATGAATCAGCATATGAATTCCTTTACCATGCATAAGAGATTATCTGAAAGACCAAGGCATAAATTAAATCTCGCCCCCTTTCCAGATCAGCTTTGCATAAAGATTTCTTTAGAAGATAACATTTTCGAAATGAAGCCTTTTGCTACTCCTGAAGAATGGATAATCTTTACTGCTCTTTTCATGACTCCAAAGAATATATCAGAGTCCTCATACTGTCCGATAAAAAATGATAATTCTTCACTAATTTTTTCTCTGCTCCCCTTTTGATAACCTAATAATATGTCTTTATTCATTAAGAAGACAAGATATGAAAAGACCTCACAGCTCTTGTCAATATATTAAGTGACCTTGGAGACTTGAGCTTTTGAGTAGATAATTGCCAATATCTTGAAGGCATTTACTGTTGATGTAATCTAAACCTGATTCAAGAGAAATGCATTTTTGCATATTTGTTTAATCACCATTTAAGATTCTTATCAGGAAATTTGCATTATTTAAGCATATCTACTATGAAATGTGTATCTGCAGCATTTTGAATGCTACACTTAATTTATGCTTTTAAGCAGTGGAGAAAGTGTACTTTTGACTGACCATAACTTGATTGGACATGACCTGACTTGAATGAATTGGACTTGACTAGACTTGACTGAACTGGACTTGACCAGACTTGACTGAACTGGACTAGACACCACTAAACTGACGTTATACACTTTAAAGCGCTTGAGTATTTGGAGTGCACTCAATGGGATTTACGCACATGGATGGCCACAGTAACTCTCTAGAGCTCACGGGGCTTTGCCAAGCTACCTTTGACCAAATCTAAGGCTGCCAGTCCTTCAATGAGTAGGTTTAAGCCCTTCCTCACGAGTTACTATAAAAAATAAGCCCTAGATCTGGATTTCGACGGATACCAAATCTGATGCCACCAGTCCGTCAATGAGTAGGTTTAAGCCCTTCCTCACAAGTTACTAGAAGAAACAAGCCCAAGATCTGGGGAGTCATCCTGCTTCCGAGACTCACTTTTTCTTCGTCTGCAAGGTCGGACCCATTCACAGGTGGGCATTGTCCTCCATACCCCGTGACGCTGTCGGAAGCTATACAGACGGCATGGGGGTTATGCTGACTGCCGTTTGTAACACCCTGAATTTTTGCCAACCTAAGATTAGACGTCCTTAGGCAATGGGCCAATCATAACACCTTAGTAACCTCTCAGAACCCAATTCCAAAGCCAAAGAAATCATGTAGAACCAAATTCTTTAGAATTTAACGAGAATTAGCTAGCGCTACACTAGATTACCTGTGAAATAAGCACCAACCACTTTAAATACGATCTGTAAGACCCAAAACCTCTAGCATCTTTGATGCTACGTTACCCTAAAATTCAGGATCAAACTCTAAACCGGTTTGTTCTTAGGAACCCTTTGAAACTTCGTATTTGATTTATACCGCGCATCGAAAGTCTGATATCTACAATCTTAGACCGTTATGACCGCTTGGCTGGACTTGACAATCGATTCGAAAATCAAGCCCAACTGATGTTCTGAGGCTATTTCATTGAGCCTGTAGTGAAGAGAGTGAAAAAGAGTAAAGATTTGGAAATTTAAGTCAAAATCTAGCACGTGTGTTTGCGCGTTATTATTAAGCATTCTGACCTTCAGAATTCAGCCAAATTTCACCCTCGGATCAGGAAAAATTCTCTTTCGTGTCATGAGACTTGTAAACTTGATGTAGGTACGATGACCGCTGAACTGAAACTGGACCGCCACGTGTGATCTGGGAACTCTACCGGTCTGAAAACTTAGTGTGGACAACATCTAGTGACCATGAGCTTAAGTCCGACCGCGTTCGGCCAGGGGACCTCCCGAAACGCTCTTTTGGATCGAAAAAGTCCCGATTTGGTTATAACTCAAGTATACTTTGTTCCCAAGTCTATTTAGGTTAATTTTTAGCCTATATAAGAGCTTTAAACCCTCTCATATCTCTCCCATCCGAATTTTCTTGAAACCCTAAATTGAGAGAGAGAGAAAGTGAGAGATTGTGAGAGACTTTGTGAGAGAACTTCCTGCCGTTTGCTCCATCCTTTGCACATACCAAAGCAACGTATTCAAATCACTTTTTCGGCGATTTCCAACACACTTCTAGGTAAGAAAAATCCTAACCACTTGCTGTTTTAGGGATTCCTTCGATTCAAATGGCAAAGTAGCTTATGTACTTGTGCATTAGGTCGCATTTACGCTGTTGACGAAGCGTATACATTCTATTCGAACCGATACACGTTTAGGGCGAAAGGTGCGGATCTTAGACGCTTTGATTGACTGATTTCAAAGCTTTCAATGTCGTTTAATAGTAGATTATCGACGAGCACGCCGTTTGACATGTAGAACATGCTGTCTGTTTTCCATTTTGACTGCGTATGGAAAATATGAGATTTAGGGTATTTTAGTCTTTTGTAGAAAATACTGTTTACGTCCATATTTTGCTGAAATGTTTTCCATTATTATTTATCGTGTTAGGATACTAGGAATTCGTGCATGATCTGTTTGGCAAAGAGATTCGCCCCAATGCGCACTTTGAGTTGACATACGCTATGTTGACTAAAGTGTGTAGACTAAGTGTATGTATAAATGTTTGTATTAGTATATATTGAGTAAATGGTGTTGTGAATTAGTTTTAAAATTAAATTCTCAATTAATATGCGGATGTATATGATTTCCATCATGTTTGCCATATGAATTGATTTCCTTATATGTATGGAATACATGTGTTGGATTGATTTGCTTACTTTGTATGCTATAACATGTGTTAACATGCTTGTATTGTTGTATTTCATTTCTATTACTCTCATATGATTATTGATGTGGATTTACAAATGCTTGGGGTTATGACCTAGTCCAGGCAGTCGATAATAGATTCAAAGTCGTGGTTGGCTTCTATCTTCCACGAAAGATGTGTCGATGAACGCGAGTCGTGTTTTGGGTTGACGGCAGTGGTTAGGCCACATGAAGTGTCTCATGCACTTCATGTCGTTCAGCTTGAGATGCGCTCATACTAGTCGAGCCCGTCAAGTAACCCGACTAGTCATTGTATGTTCACCTTGTATGAGCCATAACTGCTTGAACCTATGGTACTGACCTTACCATTGAAAACCCTATTAACCATGGTACCTTGATCCATAAAGACTCATGAGCCGGGCATGGTGGTATGGGACACCGTGGTCGAGCTGTCGGCCTACGCTGGGGCCACAAACCTCCCCGTAGTGACCAGTGAGCACATTTGACTCGTGAGCCGATTGTGGTGGTATGGGACACTATATTCTAGCTGTCGGCCTACTCTGATTGGTGACGAGCCCTTTGTAGTGACCTCGAGCGTATTCTGAGTCTACAGGAGGTGACGACCCTTCCGTAGTAACAAGAGTACATTAGGCCTGTATTGATAAGGTGATGGGGGAGCGGTATAACGAGTGCGAGCAACAGCCCTGACAGCCCTTACAGCGACCTACAAATATAACATCGTATGAGATTACTAGGAGTGACGACCCTAGACAGGATCTATGTTGGGATTGATATAAGGAAGGTACCTTAGTTTCTCAATACTGTTGTATGAATGGACTAATAACAACTCGGTAATCATTATCCATATCACACTGCATGTGCCTGAAAGATGTAGAGCACTGCGGGAAGAAAGCATGCCGTGGAAGCAGATGGTGCCGCATGAGGGAGTATGTCGGTAAGGGCATCCATCATGTCATTTCATGCATGCATTAATAACAGTATCTAGGAATGTTTGATTGTTTTCTTTACTATTATCGTATGATTGATTTGATAACATGCTAATCTTTGCTCTATGATTCCACTGAGTTGATTACTCATGCCCACATTACGGGATGGTGTTCCGGACACCCACCAGTCCCTATTTTAGTTTCAGATGATGACGCTGCTTGTGAAGCGGATCCAAAATTGATGATGATGAGGAGGATCCGTCCTTTATGCGTGTTCTAATTGACGGGATTACAGGGAGGTTGATTAGACGCCTTGACACTTGTCATTTTATATTTTTGGAGCACTCATGTATATTCTTTTCTTTCCATTTTTGGAGTATACATGTATTTAATTAACCTGGTAACATGTTTATACTCTAGAGATTTACAATTAATTATATATTTTATGTATTCATCACAGTCTTTCGCTTGCTAATTTAACTGTCTCTGGAGTATGATATGCTGTTTTGGCTTAGTCTCAATCTTGTTTAATGTCATTCTACAGACAACATGCATTTATCATTATCTATGTTGCATAAGTGACTTTCTGAAACTCGAAAGTTGAGTTTCTACCCGACCCCCCGATTTTCGGGATGTTACACCATTAGAGGACTTTTGGCCCTTAGGCTTTTGGTCGACTTTTGGCCCTTAGGCCTTTGGTCATTGGCTCCGTTAGCTGTCCGCATGGGTAAGCGTACGATGGCCTTCACGGCCTTTTTAGAGCCACTGGCTTCTTACCGCTGCCTGAATGGCGATCTTGATAGGTCTTATGCGAAGCTGGCCATTGGCTTGACTTAGGCGGCCTTTTTACGATCATGGTCTCAGGCATAGTTGGCCGTATAGGCTTGGCTAGGCTGCCTTTTTATGATCATAGGTCTCATGCGTAGTTGGCCGTATAGGCTTGGCTAGGATGCCTTTTTATGATCAGCAACCATCGTTATCATCAGCTTTATATGTGGTTGACTATATAGTTTATTCCAGTGCCAAAAGATGGTAGATCAATAATTGATATTTCGCTGTTGCTGATAATGTTATGAGAACTTTCGTATCATGTTTAAAATAGTGTATCAGCTTGGTGATGATAGCAATTTCGATAAGTGATTGATGGGGACAGCGATAGTTGCTAATTTTGGCGATTGGCCTTTTTTCATTCGGCGATTGACGCTTTTTTCATTCGGCGATTGGCATTGGTACTTCGCATTTGGTGATGACTTACTTAATTATGCTTGAAAGCCTGCTTTGCTTTGACAATGACTTGATGCTTGAAAGCCTGCACTTTATTCATATACACTAAAGAAATACATTTTATGATAAGAAACTTATTTCATAATTTTTACTTACCTATCTTGCCCCCTTTTGATGTTAGAAGTATCATACCAATATCTTTTGAAATCAAAATAGTGGTCATCTCCTGAACTGGCAGGTATTGCAATGCATATCTGCAACGAATGTGCTTTTTATCATGGCTTTACATCCTTTGCCTCACTTGCTTCTTTTCATTTGAGTATTTGGACTATGATAGCTCGATCTTGTCATTACCGACAGCTCACCATATGAAGCATGTTATCGTCTTTTAACGCAGATGTCCCCAGAATTTTCTTTATCGAGCTTCTGTGATTCTCATTTTTATTTTCTCTTTCTGTCAGGCTCTTTCATCGCAATTTCTCCCTTATCGACCATCTTTTGTAGCTTTCTCCTGAGGGAATTATAATTTTTCGTATGATGTCCAACTTTATGGTGATAATGACAATAATCTTTTCCTCTTGTATTTTCAACCTCTTTAAGGCGTCTTAGCCGAGGTAATTCAATATGCTTCATAGCCAACAATTGATTCAGCATAGGAAGTATGTCCTTTCTTGCAAACGAATATTTCATATGATCTTTATTTTGCCTGGACCTTTTATATGTCATTATAACTGCATGACCATTTCTATCTTCTTTATCACTGTCTTTTTCCACATTTTGATAATCTTCTTTGATCTCTTCCTTTCGAATTACGTGGGCTGATTTTGACTAAGAAGCGGACACTCTTTCCATCATCTTTTCAAGAACATAAGCCTTTATAGCGAGATTACGATAGGTTTTCCAATCCTTGCTAACCAGGTGGCATGCCAGTCCCGATCTCGTGCCTTCTACACATAGTTTTACTTGTTCTGATTCCCGTAAAGAATGTTGACATGATGTCGCCCAGTTCTTCCATCGACTAATGAATTTTTCAACTAATTCATTTTCTTCTTGGCGAATGGAAGCTACTCCAAAATTGAATTTTTTAGAGGATAATTCATCAAATTGTGAATTATAACAAGAGTTTCTAAGTGAATCTATTGCTGCTGGCCATTCCCTCATTGCAACAGCCTTCCCTTTATCTTTCCAGTTCTTTGTCGGACCCCTCGCAGATGTCATGTTTACAATAACTTTCTTGTCTCACTCCTCCTTCCTGTTTATCATTATTTCACCTTGTTTTATCATTCACTTCAGTATATTTTTTACTGTGAAGCAATCTTCTGTATGATGTCTTAAACAGCGATGGTAATGACAATATCTTTCATCTTTAATCATTTTGGCTTCTTTCGGATATCTCGGCGAAGGTAAGCTGATAATTTCAGCAGCAAACAATTATTCCATCATTGACAACATATCTTCTTTATCAAATGCACATTCCCTATAGGAGTCATATGGTCGCGATCGTTTATCGTTGACTTGATTCTTATACCGATCTGAATCTTCTTTTCTCTTCGTCTCTCGTTCATTGTAGAAAATTTTCTTTTTCTTTCCTTGATGAATACTATTTACCATCAACCTATTCGGTCCTCTTCTTTCTGTCTTGATTTGAAAGGCTAGCATTTTCTCGGTCACTAATTCCAACCTGTGCACTTTTGTTGCAAGATCTCGAAAAGTCCTTATATTAGCACTTGTGAGTCTAAAAACAATTCTCGGCTCCATAGAATTCAAACACATGTTCACTTACTCTTTCTCCTCTAGTAATTGTTTACATGAATCTCTCAAGGCCTTCCACCTATTAATGAATCTCTTCACGGGTTCGTTTTCACACTGTTTGACAGAGGCCAACTTTGCAATACTAACTTCACGTTCTGATGAGAAGAAATTTGATACAAATGTGTCTTGCATTTGTTCCCAAGTTCTTATTGACTCAGGTGTCAAACCAGAGTACCATCGAAATGCTTTGCCTGTTAAAGAAGATCCAAATAACCATAAGCAATATTGAGGAATACTAGAGAGATCCCCCATAGTGGTGATAAAGCGTGCAAGATGTTCTTCTGCAGACCCATCTCCTTTAAACTTCTGAAAATTTGGTTGCTTGAAGTTAGCCGAAAATGGAACATCTTCTACCCCTCTTGGATACGGTATTTTATATCGGGACTTCCCAGTGTGTTCACGCTTTCTTTCCATCCTGACAGTTTCTTCCACCACCTGTCTTACCTCTTCTTGTGTCATGTTTCTTACCACCGGCATGGACCCTAATAATCCTGTCCCCTGCGGTTGAAGGCCTCCAGGCTGGTTTTCTTGTTCATTCATTGTGTTCTGAGGACTGCTATCTGGGCTACATTATGCACGAGGGTCACTAAGGCTTCCCTGAGGTTTCTGCATTCTTCCATCAATGCATTTTGGGACTCTGCCATCTCATTGATGCGACCCTCTGTAGTTGCTCCACGTTTTTAGTTCGTCCTTGCCGTATGTGTTGTAGCTTCTCCACTCTTTGATGAAACAACGGTTGGAGTTGAACAAGAATAGGCTGACGTGACGGGGCTTATGAAGACGGGAGAAGATGGGATTTCATTGATTTTTTTCGTAAGCCCAGCACTATCAATTGATAGTGGTGATACTGCTAATGCACTAGTCTGAAGCGGCACAGACATCGGTGAACTGAATACCAGCACCTTTCCTCTCTGATCTTTCATCCATTTAACTTTCAGGATACTTACAGCTGCAAAGTCATGTTCTGCGAATCGCGGTACTATTGGTTTAGGATATATCGCTAGAGGAGCGAGCTTAGGGTTCCTTCTAACTGCATTGCGCGTTATTGGCCCTCTGACTCTTGGTGAAGGCTGATTAATCCTGAGGCTTCCTACACCTCGTATCCTCGTTCTACGAGATGTTATGACAGTCCAGATGTCATCATCTTCCAACGGTTCAGGCGAAACAGATACAACTCCCACTACTGCTATGGTATTAGTATTTTCAGTTTCAGGGATCTGAGTTAGGCGCTTCGGGACATGATCTGGCGCATATTCTATTACGAATCTTGTTGAGGTGAATTGAAAGTTCACCTGTCTCGCTGTTTGCGCTGGATAGATCGCCGGAGGAGCAAGTTCAGAATTTCTTCTAACTGTGCTTCGTGTTACGGGCCCTCTGATTCTTAATGAAGGCTGATTCATTTCAAAATTTCTGAAGTTTCATGTTCTTGCCTTACGAGAGGTCACGACGGTCCAGCCTGCATTGTCTTCTGATGGCTGGGGCGAGGCAGAAATGACCCCAGCTGTTACTTAAGCTCTGCTAATTTTACGCATATGACTCGATGCGTATTCTATCACGAACCCTGTCGGGGTGAATCGGAAGTTCACTTTTCTTACGGGGGTTGCCATGGGTAATAAGTCATAATCGAATTTTTAAAACCTTCAATCATGAAACATATTTATAATTAGTAATTGAACGATTAGAGTGATCTATCTTAGAGATGAAGGGGAGGACTTCCCACTGAGAGTCACCATTTGGACGCCAAACCGTGACGAATGATCGTAACAACTTCACTGTTAATATTTTAAATAAGACAATAAAACAGAAGTCCCCAGCAGAGTCGCCATTTTATTTCGACAAAGAAACAAATGTATTTTGATTTGGGAGATTGTCTTATTCAAACATAACAGAGAGAGAGTACCAGGAACATTCATCACATCTTATTAATACTGAGTTCATTTACATCCTCTTCACATCCCTTGATTCTAAGATAAATCATTTGAAAATAAAGGACTTGTGCAATATTCATTTCGACAGCCTTCCAGCGCCTGATTCGATCATCTCCTAAGACTTAGGAGGAATGTGGATCCGATCGACGGGTCTTTAATGAAATAGAGATTTCAGCAGCATAACATCGCCTGTTTCAACCATCCTCTAAGACTTAGGAGGAATGTCAATTCGATCGACTGATCTTTCTCCTTTGAACCCATGAATAGGAAAAAATTCGGAGAAAGGAAGCCTGGCCCATGGATTTTGGCAGCATGACGGCCTTTGGACTTCATAGACTGCAGGGCAGCCTGGTTGCACGGACCCGCGCAACCGATACTGGTTGTGCGGTCCTGCACAACTGCCGGGGTACTCTCTCCTACCTTCTGTCTTCTGCTCCGCTTCGCTCCTCTTGAAAATCTTTAATTCCCCCTTAATGAAGGAAGGGAGGGGGTATTTATAGACCCTCGCACATGTAAAAATTCTGATCTTAGCGATGTGGGACTATTTTTCAGTGCTTTAGATCACCTTGCAATGGACCATCTCTGTGGCACAATTCGGGGTCCCGCGCAACTGAAATTCCCATTGCACGAACCTGCGCAAGGGATATTGGTTGCGCGGTCCTGCGCAACTGACATCTATTGCGCGGTCTTGCGCAATCAATCTCAAAAGGTACTTCTCTTCTTTCTTTTATTCTTCTTTCTTGTACCTTGCTTTACAATCTTCTTCTGCTTCAATCCTTTCATCACTTTTTTATGCTTCAACAGATACCCCTGGAGCTGAAACTTTACCAAAATATCTAAACTACCCCTGGAGAAGATCAGCACCATGAGATTCTCTGACCACTGCAATGAGATATTTTTTTGTGCCTCAACACCCAAATGGGTTTCAATGGTAGACGTTCAATCCCTACTTCTTTTTGTAGTGTGTCCACTTGATTTTGTCCATCTTATTTTTCGGCTTAAGACTTACGATGAGCTCGCAAATTGGATGGATGGTTTGGATATATTACATACCTCATGATGGGACCCATAGAACTTGTTGATGCCAACACATTAGCTAGGTCCCGGGTATGTGGTACACCAGCCAATTTGCTTCCAACCAAAGTGTAGCGGCTCCATTTGAGCATCGACACTACTGCAGTAGTGACCCTTCCTATATCGAGCTCTAGTATTGGTCGGTGGTCGAAAAGTTTCGTAAGCCCCCACCAAGATGTATTCACACCATCTATCCTCATCTTGGGATCACTTTCGGACATGAGCCTAGAAAATGAGGCAGGTACAAATCTCAGGTGGACCCAACAAAAGAAACGGTGGTGATTTGCCAACCATTAAAAAATTACTATGGCCCATTGAAATGTTTATTTGTCATCCAATCTGTTAATTAGGTCACATAGACCTGAATAAAGAGAAAACATAAATATCAACTTAATCCAAAACTTTTGTAGCCCAAAAAAGTTTATAATGGTGTGCATTCAATCACCGTTGTATCTTATAGTGTGGTCCACTTGAGATTTTGATCTACCTCATTTTTGGGCTCATGTGCTTTGAAATTATCTGAAAAACATAGATGGATGACATGGATTAGACACATACATGATGATGGGTCTATGGAGCTCATTCCCACATCAACCACTACTGAGGGTACTGGGGGTGTCACTACCCAATGATGCTGAGGAGAGCCATTTTAAATGGGATATCAGCGAGTGACTGGCTTATTCATTGATCTATCTAAACCGTCCTTTAGGTTAGGTTCACTTTCTTCCCCTAGCTCGAAAACATCATACTGATCGTAATAATAGAAATTGCCTAATTGGTGGCAGGTAGAGCTGTACACGAGTAGAGTTAGATCGGTAGCTCGCTCGACTCAACTCCGATCGAAGTTGAGTTTGAACCGAGTTGAGCTGATTTTTGGAGCTCAAAACGAGTTCGAGCAGAGTTCGATCTTACCCCAGCTTAACTCAACTCGACTTGAATAATGCTCAAACTCGGCTCGACTCGGTTCGACTCGGCTCAACTCGGTATATGGTATATATACCATTAAAAAAAAAAACCGTACCCTACCTGTTTTCAAAAAACATCCCGCTTGGTGCCAGCACGAACTCTATACCTTAACCCTCTCTTCCTCATTCTCTCTCAGTCTGGCGAAGCTCCTCCCTCTCTCTCTCTACTCTCTCCCTCATCCTCCCTTATCTCCCTCCTCCCTTACCCACATGGCCCTCTCTGCTCGTCTCTCTCCCTCCTCCTCCCTTACCTGCCCCGCCGCACGGCCGCCCCTGCCATTGTAGCTCGCTAGTCCGGTCTCCCCTACGGCCTTGCCGTTGTAGCTCGCCAGTACGATTGCCCCTGCCACTGCTTGATCGCCCTTGCCACTGCTACAATAAGCTAGTCCGGTAAGCCCCTACTCTTTTGTTGTATGATTTATGTTAAAGAAATCTGTATGATTTGAGTGAACTCGAACTCGACTCGAAAACTGGGCTCGAACTCGGCCGAGCTGAGCACGAGCTACTATTCCAATCTCGAAGGCCGAGCTGAGCCGAGCATGAGCTGAGACTCGATCAGTCCGAGTCGAGCACGAGCTGGGCAAAGCTCAACTCGTCTTGACTCGTGTACACCTTTAGTGGCAGGCAAAATAGATGAACAAAATCCTCATAGAAAATAGGGCCCTGTCACTTACGTTTTAGGATCAATTGTTTATTGTGATTTTTTTACATGGTAGTGGAGGAACAGGGGGCCTTAGCTTATGGAACTAGTTGAAATACAAGTAGGTGCATGGAATGTATATGGATCGGGTAGTACCCCCGCTCGTTGTTCTTCTGAAACGGACACAACTTCTGAGGGGCCATTGTGATGTATGGGTTTAATTTATCCACACTCTCCATCCATTTTTTGCTATATCATTTTAGGGTAAAAGCCAAAAAATGAAAAATGAGGTAGATGCAAGGCTCTCGTGGACTACTATGCAGGATGTAGCGATGATAATGACACCCAACGCTGAAACTTTCCTAGAGCCTACTGTGATGGTTAATTGCCTTCCATCTTATTTACAAGGCAGGCAGACTCGGAAGAAGGGAAAACACAAATGTGAGTTTGATGCAAAACGTTTGTAGCACTCCAAATGTTCTCAACCATAGATGTTTAATTCTCATTTTGTGGTCAACTTGATCATTTCAATGTCTTTATTTGGCCTATATCCTAAAATGATATGCCAAAATGAATTGATGATGTTGATTAACCCCATACATCAAGTTGGCCCCTTGGAGCATATTCCTGAGTAGCGACACGTGGGGTAGTAACCAATCCACGTTTGCGTAAAAATGCTGTACATACACCTAACACTAGAAGGATGCAAATCGGTACTACTGGTGTAGTTAAGACTCATACATTATAGGGGTACCCAATCTGTGTCCCTATGGCCCACCGAAATGTTTATTTGCCATCTAAGTTGTTGATTAGGTCACACAAACCTGGATAAAGGGAAAGCACAAGTATCAACTTAATCCAAAACTTTTGTCACCATAATGTTTTTTTAATGGTGTGCATTCAACCACCACTGTATCTTATGGTGTGGTCCACCTGAGATTTGGATCTGCCTCATTTTTGGACTTGTATACTCTAAAATGATCTAAAAAATAGATGGATGACGTGGATAAGACACATATATGATAGTAAGACTATATAGCTCTTTCCGCACTGATCAATCTTGAGCCGGGTGTTAGAGGGGCCACTACCGAACCACAGTGAGGAGAGCCAAATCTCGAGATGTGGTCATGTCCAGTCTCTCTGATTAATAGTTTATTTGCCCAGTTACTACCAACCACTCGATGGTACTTTAAATGAGATATAAGTGAGTGAGTAGCTTATTTATCTGTCTCGCTAAGTCCATGGCCCACATCGTGATATAAGAAAAGCTTGCCATCCATATGATCTATCTAGACTGTCCATTGGGTTAGGTTCAACTTTTTCCTCTATCTTGAAAAAAATCTTACAGATCAGAGTAATCCAAACTGCTCAACTGGTGGTATACGGAACTAGATGAACAAAAACCTTATGGAAAATAGGCCCAGCCCCTAATGTTTTAGGACCAATTTTTGATTACTGTGATTGTGATTTTTGCATGATAGTGGAAGAAGATATGACTTTTAAGTAGTTGCATGGAATGTATGTAGATTGGGCAGTACCCCACTCCACGCTTCCTCTGAACAGACAGAGAATCTGAGGGGGCACTGTGCTGTCAGGGTTTTATCTGCACTGTCCGGCCATTTTGTTCCTATCATTTTAAGGTAAAAACCTAAAAAAGAGGTAGATATAAAGCTTACGTGGACAAGGCTCACGTGGACAACCACACAGGGAGTAACAATGATAATGACACCCAATGTTGAAATTTTCCCAGGACCCACCTTGATAGTTAATTGACTTCCAACGTATTGACAAGGTCACCTGGACCTCGATGAAGGGAAAACACGTGATTTTAATCCAAAACTTTTGTCGCACTCGAAAGGTTTTCAACCGATAGGTGTTTAATCTCCATAGTCAACTTAAGCATTTAAATTACTTCATTTGATCCTGTACGGTAAAATAATATGACAAATTGAATTAATGATGTGGATTAAACCCATACATCAAGGTGGCCCCTCAGAGAGCCCCTCTTTGTTCATAGGTATAGACACGTGGGGTAGTACCCAATCCACGACCACATGAAATGCTTTGCATACACCTAACACCGTAAAAATGCAAATCGTGTACTGCTATGCTGTGCATAAAACCCATACATCATAATAGGGGTACCCAATCTGCGTCCCTATGGCCCACTGAAATGTTTATTTTCCATCAAAGCCGTTGTTTAGGTAGCACAGACCTGGATATAGCGAAAACACAAATATTAACTTAATTCAAAACTTTTGTAAACTTAAATAAGTTTTTAATGGTGTGCGTTCTATCAATCACTACTATATCTTATTGTGTGGTTGTAACGCCCGGGAAAATCCATACTTGGACTCGAGTACCAACTCGACGAGAAATCGCGTAGAATTAATTCCTTTAGAAAATAAGTGTAAGTTAGCTAGCGCAATGCTAGAGTAGCTGAGAAATAGTCCCTGATTACTTTAAATACGTTTTACAAGACCCAAATCGAGTAGAACCAATGACTTTATAATACTCTAAAACCTCGGATCAAACTCTAAGCAGGTTTGTTGTCTGGACCACTTTGAAACTTTGTATTGGATCTATACCGCGCGTCGAAAGTCCGATACCTGCTATCTTAGACCGTTAGAACCGCCTAGCTGGACTTGACAATCATTTCGAAAATCAAGTCCAACCGATAACCACAGGCTATTTCATTGAGCCCGGACTGAAGAGAGTGCGAATAGGGACATTTGGAATTTGAAATTCAAATCTGGTACACGACTTGACGCGTCAGTATTAAGCATTCTGACTGTCAGAATTCAGCCAAATTACACTCTCGGATCAGGAAAAATTTCTATTTCATATCATGAGATTTGCATACCTGATCTATGTGCGGTAACCGCTGAACTGAAACTGGACCGCCACGTGCGATCTGCGAACCCTGCCGAACTGAAAACTTGATGTATGCTAGATCCAGTACGCATGAGCTTAATTCCGACCGCATTTGGCCAGGGGACCACCGAAAATGTACTTTTGGACCGAAATAGCCCCGAAATGGATAAACATCAAGTAAACTTTGTTCCCGAGCCTATTCTGGGCATTTTTATGCTTATAAAAGGGGTTGAAACCCTCACTCCTCTCTTCCATCCGAATTTAAGAAAAACCCTAGCTTGGGAGAGAGAAAAGGTGAGAGTTTGTGAGAGAGAGTAGGAGAGGATTTTCCTGCCGCTGCCTTACCTGTTGCACGTGCTTTAGCAACACACTCCGATCACCTGGCCGGTGATTTCTCCGCATTTTTAGGTAAGAAAATACCCTAGAAGTTGCTGATTTGATGTTTACTAGGATTCATAGCATGTTAGCTGATAGAACTTGTGTATTAGGTTCTCTATTCACCGTAGACGAAACGTATACACTCCGTTCGAATCACTTCACCTATAAGGGAAAAGGTACGGATTTTAGACGCTTTGATTGACTGTTTTCAACACTTTCAATGTCGTTTAATAGTAGATTATCGACGGCATCGCCGTTTGACATGTACAACATGCTGTCCGTTTCCTGTTTCGTAAACCGGCGAAGAATATGAGATTTAGGGCATTTTAGTCATTTGTAGGAAGTACTGTTTTCATTCATATTTTGCTGATGTGATTGACATGGTTTATTGTTACATTAGAATGTTAGGAATACGTGCATAATTAGTTTGGCGAAGAGATTCGCCTAAATGCGCACTTCGGGTCGACATACTATATGTAGACTTAAGTGTGTAGTGTAAGTGTTTGTATAAATGCTTGTATTAGTATGTATTGAATTAAATGGTGTTATGAATTACTTTGAGATTGTTTTCTCAATTAATATGCTGATGTAAATGATTTCCTACATGTTAGCTAAATGCATGATTTCATTATATGCATGAAATGCATGTGCTTCAAGATTTACTTAAGTTGTATGTTATAACATGTGTTAACATGCTCACATGGTTGTATTTCATTTTCAATACTCTAATATGATTGCTGATGTGATTCCCTAATTGTTTGGGGCTATACTTAGTCCAGGCAGTCGGTAACCGAGAATTTTCGTGGTTGGCTTATCTTTACCACGAACGACGCGTCGATGAACGTGAGCCGTGTTTTGGAGTTGGCGGCAGTGGTTAGGCCACGCGAGGTGTTTTACGTACTTCATGTCATTCGACTTGAGATGCGATCGTGCTAGTTGAGCCCGTCAAGTAACCCGACTGGCCGTTGTATGTTCACCCTGCATGAGTCATAACTTCTTGAACCTAGGGTACTGAACTTACCATTGTAAACCCTATTAACCATGGTACCTTGATCCATGAAGACTCATGAGCCGGGCATGGTGGTATGGGACACCGTGGTCGAGCTGTCGACCTACGCTGGGGCCACAAACCTCCCCGTAGTGACCAGTGAGCACCTAGTCTCGTGAGCAGATTATGGTGGTATGGGACACTATATTCTTGCTGTCGGCCTACACTGATCAGGCGACGAGTCCTTTGTAGTGACCGCGAGCGTATTCTGAGTCTACGGGAGGCGACGACCCTTCAGTAGCAGTGAGAGTACAGTAGGCCTGTATTGATAAGGTGATGGGGGAGCGGTGCAACGAGTGCGAGCAACAGTCCTGACAGCCCTTGCAGCGACCTGCAAAATATACATCGTATGAGATTACTAGGAGTGACGACCCTAGACAGGATCTGTGTTGGGATTTTTATAAGAGAAGTACCTTAGTTTCCCAATCCTGCTGTTTGAATGGACTAATAACATCTTGACAATCATATCACCATTACATTGCATGTGCCTGGAAGATGTGGAGCACTGAGCGGGATGCACGCATGCCGCGGGCGTTAGATGGTGTCGTATGAGGGAGAACGTCGGTGAGGGCATCCATCATGTCATGTCATATTGCATTAACAATAGTATTAGGATTGTCTGATTTACTGTTTTACTATTATCGCATGATTGATTTGAGAACATGATAATATTTGCTCTATGATTCCACTGAGTTGATCACTCACTCCCACGTTACGGGATGGTGTTTGCAACACCCACCAGACCCTGTTTTAGATGCAGGTGATGCAGAGATCCAGGAGGCAGAGCCGGACTATGATGAGGACCAGGATGAGTTCTCATACATGCAGTACCACGACGGCTTTTCTTAGGTGACCTGGGTTGACGGGACTCCTCAGTGGGACTATTTTGGACATTTGATTTTGTTTCTTTGCATGTATATAAGACTCAGTGATGTATTCATACTTTAGTGATTTTCGAGATCTACTTTGTTTTTCCATACAGTGATATATATATATATATATATTGTTTAGTCTTCCACTTGCTTTTATCACTGGATCTGGAGTATGAATTACAGTTTTGGTATACTTTTAATCATGTGAATGCTTTAACTTAGACAACATTGAACCATAATCATTTTTGTTGCATAAGTGACGGTCTGGAACTCGGGAGTTGAGTTTATACACGACCCCCGATTTTCAGGGTGTTACATTGGTTCACCTGACATTTGGATCTCGCTCATTTTTGGGCTGATATGCACTAAAAAGATCTGAAAAAATAGATGGAAGGCATAGATAAGCCACGTACATGATAGTGGGTCTATAGAGCTCTTTACGCACCGACCGGTATTGAGCCGGGTACTGGAGGGATCACTAAAGGAGAGAAATCTCGAGATCTAGGCAGTCATGCCATCTCTGATTACTAGTTTATTTGCCCACCTACTCCTAACCACTTGATGGTACTTTAAATGAGCAGCTTATTTATCTGTCAGGCTACGTCCATGGACCAACATCACGGTATAAGCAAAGCTTACCATCCATATGATCTATCTACACCTTCCATTAGGTTAGGTTCACTTTCTTTTCCTAGCTTGAAAAAATCACGCAGATAAGAATAATCTAAACTGCCCAATTGGCAGCAAGCAGAACTAGATGAACAAAAACCTTATAGAAAATAGGCCTAGTCCCTGATGTTTTACGACCAATTGATTACAGTGATTTTTGCATGGTAGCACGAAAGAAGAGGGGACTTTGGCTTATGGAACAAGTTCAAATGCAAGTAGGTGCATGGAATGTATGTGGATTGGTGTTGAGTGTCCAATAATGCATATTTTCCCTCATTTATATTTTCATTTTATGAACATGATATTGCTTAATGTTGTATTTTATACCTGTTTATGTTGAAAGGTGAATCTAGAAGCTTAAATTGAAAAGAATGCTAAAAATATGAATTTAATGCTCAAGAATCACCAAGGCAAATGATGGATCTTACGAGATCAAGAATGGAGAATTCTCATGCCAAAGATCTTAGGAAACCAAGTACAAAGGATGGAGAAAAGATTGATAAAAGCACAAGTTAAACAACAGAAAAACATGACAGTTTGGTACTACATAAGCAAACTTCAATACCATCGAAAGTACGTAAAACAGTCCAATAAGAAAATAGCTTAGTTCGGTACTACCTAAGCTTAATTCGGTACCACCTATAGCCATTTCGGTACTACCCACTGCCATTTTGGTCCTACCTAACTACTATTCACGTACAATTTCAGATACGATTTCGGTGCTACTGAACCAACTTCGGTGCTACTAAAATCGTGCAGAGATGTAACGCAAGGTCAATGCGGATTGCGTACTTTGAGGCGGTTTGTAGAAATTCCAAGTCAGTGCATAAGAGGGGGATTCACAACTATAAATAAGAGTCCCTACGACATTCCTAGGCATCTTCTAAAGTTTAAGGGGTGGAGTAAAAGTGTGAAGCCACTGTCCAAGAGCTTTTTTCTTATTCCTGTGGTATTTATACTTTGTTTGAGAGACTTTAGTTCAATCATGTCTATGGTTGGCTAAACCTCTTAGATAGGGCTAAGAGGTGAAGCTTATATCGTAATTGAGATGTTTGCTTTGCTTCGATTCAAGTTTTATTGAACTTCATGGATTCTTGTTCTTTATTAAGGAATGGTTTTAATTGTTAATGGTTTGTGACAAATTACAATAGATCTGTAATTGCTCTGAATATCTTCTTTTCCTAATTTAAGATTGTGAAATTAGTAAGTCTTGTTGTTTACCATCATCCCTTGGGCACGGTAGGGTGATGGAATCCTTCCTAATCTTTACATTTCTCCTATGGTTGGTTGTGAGGTTGGTATATCGTGTTGCTTGTCATCGTCCCATGGGCATGGTTGGATGATGGAATCACTTCCAATCCTCATAACTCTCATCCATTGAGACTAGCTTCATGAGAAGTTTAGAGATTCAATTATCTCTTTTTTCTAATTGGATAGGATATGACTCCAATTCCAGTTGGATTTCCTGAATTAAGCAAGGTAGCATCCTGAGAAGCCATAAGTGGATCCTTGGCACCCTATTTCCTTTTAATTGATGATTTAAACCCTATCCATAATTACTTCTTTAAATTTAGATTTCTACTTTAGTTCTTCATCTAGTTATAGTTCTAGTTAAATTCAGAAGATGCACAAGTTCAGTCCCTGTGGATTTGACCTCAATCTCACCAAGATTATTACTACATTGCGACCCTACGCTTGAGGTCGTGAACAAGTTTTTGGCGCACGACTATACTTTTCTGAAATTAATTGGTTTTAGAATTAGGCTAATATTAATATTGATTTTTAGTTTTTAAATTAGGATTTTTTTGCTTTCTTTTTAGAAACTAACTGAATTTTCTGTTTTGTAGGGTTCTAACATAGAGATCTCCAACCCGGTAACCTCTTTCAATTTTTAATTTTTTTTTTTAATTTTTTTTATAGATTTCATAATTGCTTTAGTTTTCTTTCTCTCTTAGGTTTAGGTTAGCTTAATTATTAAGGGTTGAGTGTCACGCCCCAAACTCAGAAAACGTGCTCACAGAATTTTCGATCGCTTAATCCGGTGCAGACAGCCTCCGTAGTATCCCATTCTCGGCTCCTAGCGTCCATAGACTAGGTTCCGATCCTGGGATCCTATAAGGAGAATTTTTCAACGTACATTTATCCCGTAATAAGCATAATCACAAGTTTATCCAAATCACAAAGGTAACATCATCATCACATATCTACTAATATAAACATTTGAATATAGTGCTGAAAAGGAAATATACATATATCGAAAATCAAAGCTCCAGAAGACCGTTGCACGCTCTAAGCTCAACGCTGCTGCGACCTAATGCCACTTGCACGCATCTATCGTGCATAAGCTTATAGAAGCTTAGAGGGTGGTGTAAATGTGTGCGCAAGGTAAGTGCCAAGTATACAATATCAGAGCAATGCGGAAACATGCTGGTAAGTCCATAAATACCATTAGCCTTATCCAGGCTATATGATGCAAAAAAGATAATAAGCCAATATCATATACTGAGGAAGTAATGTAGATCAACAACGCAATGCGGAGACATAGTAAACTAAATATCATATACTGAGGATACAATGCAATATGCAAATCCTGACGAGTCCACGAATGCCGTCAACGTCACCTAGGCCATATAAATGCAGAAACGTAGCAACCCAGAATACCATATGCCACGGATGTAATACAATGTGCAGTGCGAATGAAATGACCAAGCTGAAGTGTGAAGTTGGGATGATAGTACGTAGTATCACAGGCTACAGGGTCCATTACAAGGGACTTCTATCCAAACCAGTCTCATACGTAAATTTGGATAGATAGACTCAATGTGGTAAACTCTTGATCTTAAGTTAGTCACGCGCCTCAACCGAAATCTTGGCCATTACGAAGGTATACATAACAATTAGTTGCGCACCACTAGCCCGAGTGGATAGTGAATGAATGAATGAATGAGTGAAATACTGAGTATGCAACTCCTAATCAGTGAGTCTACATATTAGTACTGTACATCTCTGGGATCATCACTGAGGTCTAGTACACTCGACGCCACTTGCCGCCCCATTAAGTGTACAACTGGGTAAGTGGAAGAGACTTCACTATCTGCCTGCCAGCAGTACACCAATGCCTACCCAGCTCATTGATAGCGGACCCATTTATGAGTTGGTCAGACTCAGCCTAACATCGCCTACTCCCTTAGGAGGGTAAGGCCATACCCCCTCCCAACCGACCACGACAGAGTGGGAGAAGCAACATATTGGTATTCGGCACTCGGGCGCTTATGTATCCACTCGGTCTAAACGTTGGGGCATCCTTTGGTACCTAGAGAGTTTAGAGACTTTCACACAGGGATATCTATGACACCCCATGTAGAAAAAGATTTTTAGTGTCCCATCTAGCCATCCACAATATGCCTGTGGAGACTACGGCCCTGATGTCGTTAGGGCGTACGGTGGTCATATCACAAATGCGAGATGCATGAGTCATACCATCCAGTTATACATCAAACCTGCGTGTACCACGAGCTCATGTAGGGCTATTCCGCCCCTCAGGAAGTCTCATAAATAATCAACCCAATGGCACATACTATGCTCAATCACTCATCATAACAAGTATACAAATGATGCGTATGGGCATGTATCATGATGCTATGCTGTCACATACTCATAACCGGTATCGATAATCGTCCTTGACGATCGGCCTAGACAATCAGCCTAATAAAGGGCCTAAAGGGAGGTCACAATATGGATATTTAACCATCATTGTCCATCAATGTGGACATTTAACCAACATTACTCCCAAGGAGTAGCCTTCATAGGGCCAAACATATAGTGGGCTCATTGCCTCATATGAGGGCCTCATACACAACATAATGAGCCACATACAATCTCAACGGGCCTCATACAATCATAATGGGCCTTACCATATGGGCCTCACATATCACAATGGGCCGCATCACATGGGCTTCATATATAACACATCGAGCCTCATCATATAGGCCTTACCATATGGGCTTCAAATATCACAATAGGCCGCATCACATGGGCTTTATATATAACACGTCGGGCCTCATCATATGGGCCTCATATACATCAAGTGGGCCACATCAATAGGCTGCACCAATGGGCCTCATAAACGTTAAGTGGGCCGCATCAACGGACTGCACTAATGGGCCTCATATACATCAAGTGGGCCGCATCAACTGGCCCCACCAATGGGCCTCATAAACATCAAATGGGCCACATCAACAGGCCGCACCAATGGGCCTCATATACATCAAGTGGGCCGCACCAATGGGCCTCATAAACGTCAAGTAGACCGCATCAATGGGCCGCACCAATGAGCCTCATAAACATCAAGTGGGCCGCATCAATGGGCTGCACCAATGGATGACATAGATATACAATACATACATCACGGCAGGCCACACAAATGGACGACATAGATATACAATACATACATCACGGTGAGGATTAAACAAATACACCACGGTGCATCCCATGGTCAAATAGCAAGGATAAGACATACATCATGGTGGTCCCTACCACTATCAAAGGCATGGATGGTGTGAATATACATATGCCATCAAGGTTGGCCCTACTCAGCATCGTCCAAATGGACGGTGGGGATACAAGACACATCAATGTGGGCCCCACCCATCCAGGGCAGATGAACGGCTTGAATAAAACACATATATAATGGTGGGGGTCCCATAACATGTTGATGTACGGACGGTGTGGATATTTCTCACATACATCACGTAGGATCCATAGAATTTTGCTGATGGGAAATATAGCAGTTATATTGCTGCTGGTGGGTTGCTGGCCCACCATCCATGGGATGGATGGCTGGGATATAACACATATCCCATGATTAGACCCACCTAACTAAGCTGTTGGTCAAATAGATGGATGATTAAGATGTAAAACAGATGAACAACGTGGATGTAAAACAGGTGGACGGTATGGATGAAAGGCACATACGTCATGGTGCGCCTCATGCAAAACCATCCCAAGATGGACGGTGCTGATACAGAATACATATATCAAGGTGGGGTCCAAGTCCACCTGGACGGTGAAGACCCCACACGTGTAGGGTGGGTCCCACCGTCCCAAGAACTGACGGTTCAAATATAACAAATACATCATGGTCAGGCCTCATCTAGCAGCTAAATAGATGGTGTGAGGTAGACCAACCAGTTCGATTCTAGGTAGGTGGGTCCCATGTGGGGCCCACCACATATATATATACGATGTGTGTGTATATAACATATACTATTACATATGTATGAAATTATTATATTTATTTTGTATTTTTTTTAAAACAGCATCTAGCGAGCTGGACAGCCTAGACACAGACTCATCAAGGTGGGATCCATGGGTTGGATGTGGCGCGACATCAAGGGCCCCACGTTATGGATCGAGCTTCTATTTGTATTTCCCCCTCATATAGCGTCCAAGATGGACGACATGGATGGAACACAGGCCAGGGCCCCATCGTCCAAAGCATCTGGATGGTTGGATGGCATGGATGAAAAACATACATTAAGTGGGCCTACATGGCTCATACGGCGTGGATCAACTGGGCCACACCCAACACGAGAGAGGGAGAGAGAGAGAGAGAGAGAGAGAGAGAGAGAGAGAGAGAGAGAGAGAGAGAGAGAGAGAGAGAGAGAGAGAGAGATCATGAAGGAGAGGAGGGACGTCGCTACTATGAGCCCTCCATTTCTTACATTGCATACATTAAACGGGTCCCACCACATGTGGGCCCTCAAATGAAAATCAACGGTGGATCACCCATTGATTGTAAATCTTCTAGGTTCCTTGATCTCCCGAGCTCTCAAGCTTCCTCTTTGATGGAGGATGATGAGAATTAATGGGTGGAGATGGGAGATAGAGTGGTAGAGAGTGGGCCACATTTGACTCTCTCATGGGAAGCTTTTACATTGGCTCTCCCTTGGTGCTTGGGATGGAGCGAGAAATGAGAGAGAGAGGATGGGTTGTTGTAAGGGAGATGTGTGTATGTAATGTGCTAGACAAGGACTTTAATTTAAGCCCTACACAAGAGTCAAGTTCTTACAAAAGAACCTAGTCGAGTTTTATAATTCAAACTCTTACACTGAATCATACACAAGGACAGTGTATACGAACTCTTACACATGAAACTTACTTGTCAGATTAAGCCCCTTTTGTAGCGCATTATCGTGTTGCTTGATCGATGCTCTCGCATACTTCAATTAGCTCCAATTTGCTCCCTCATTCACGATGTCAATGGTTCAGATCTAAGATTAAATACCTTGCATGTGATGCTCCCATGCGGTGACTAAGGTGATGGGAGGTTGGGTAAAAATTTTTGCAACTAATAGAAACCTGTATATCCTAGGGAATTCTACTTAATAGATACTCTAGAAGTTGATAGACACTTGGATTTGTCAAGAAAAATGGTGTCTAAACTCTAGAGAGGGCTTGAGATCATGATTTTCTTGTAGAGGGGCTTGGAATGCTTATTAGAGTAAAACTTAAAAAGAGAGCTTGAATCTCATTGGAATAGAGCATGGGATGTTTGATAGAGCTTAGGATGCACTAGGGTGCCTAAAATGCCAAAATCCATCATCTACATAAACATTTGTTGATATATTTATAAGAAAAATGCTCCAACAGATCTATAACGGCTAGTCTTCGGTGTTCACAACCCCAAGTGTAGGGTCGTGTTGTAGTAATAATCTTAGTGAGACTGAGGTTGAATCCATAGGGACTAAACTTGTACATTTATGAAAAGAACTAGAACTAGAAAAAGAAGAAGATCTAAATCTGAATTCTAGAAAAGTTGAAAGTGATTTTTAATAAGATTGATTAAAACTTATGAAATTAAAGCTGGGAACTAGGGTGCCAAGGATCCACTTGTAGCTATCAGGATGCTACCTTACTTGATTTAATAGACCCAATTGGAATTAGAGTCCTATCTTATTCAATTGGAAAGAGAGATGATCAAATCTCTAAACTTCTCATTGATCCAGGCTCATTGAAAAAGAATTATGGAGATTGAAAGGGATTCCATCACCCAACCATGCCCGGGAGACAATGACAAACAATAAGATTTACCAATCCAACAATTTCAAATAGGAAAAGAAGATATTCAAAGCTATCGCAGTGTCTATTACAATTTGAGTCACAACAAACCATAGAAAATTGAAAATATTTCTTAAAATCAATTAGAAATCAATGAAGTTCAATTTAAACAAGAATAAAAGCAAGATAAACATCCTCATCATGCTACAAGCTTCACCTCTTAGCCCCATCTAAGAGCTTTAGTTAATCATAGACATGATTAAACTAAAATCTCTTAAGGAAAGCATAAAAGCAAAAAAGGAAGAAGAAGAAAAACTCTTGGCGGTGGCTCTCCACCCTTTTGCTACACTCCTTAAACCCTATATGATACCTAAGAACGTCATAGGGACTCATATTTATAGTTGTGAAACCCCATCTTATGCAACTCAGAATTTTCTGAAACTGTCTAAAATTTACTCACTCCACATACACCCTGCGTTAGGCTTCAGTCGGACCGAAGTTGAGTTCGGTTGGACCAAATTAAGGTTGAAAATCGCACTTTCTTACTGGACAATTCTGTGTGATTTCGGTCAAACTAAAGTTGACTTCAGTTGGACCGAAATTGATGCTGAAAAATCTTGTGCAGAAAATCTATCAAATTTAGGTCGGACTGAATTATCCTATTTTCTTGCTGAACTGTTTTCTACGATTTCAGTCGGATCGAAGTTGTCACGCCCTAAACTTAGAAACCGGGCTCACAAAATTTTCGATCATCAAATCTGGCACCGACAGCCTCCGTAGAACCCCATTCTCGGCTCCCAGCGCCTATTCGCCAGGTTCCGATCCTGGGATGATACGAGGAGGATTTTCACATCGGTTTGATTTGTAATAAGTATAACCAAAGGCATAGCCCACAAACAATAACTAAAAACTCCATTACATTTCTACTATGATAAAAAACTTTACAAGTAAAATGAGCAAAAAGGAAAATACAATGATGATAGACAAAAGCTCCAAGCTGATCTAATATGTGCTCCTGCCTCAGCGCTGCTGTGATACAACGTCACCTGCACGCAACGGTCGTGCATAAGCTTATAGAAAGCTTAGAGGGTGGTGAAAGTGTGTGCACAAGGTGGTAATATAGTTATACAGTATCAGAGTAATACGAAACATGCTGATGAATCCATGAATACCATTAGCCGTACCAAGGCTATGCGATGCAAGGCATGAATGATGTCAGCCATACCAAGGCCATGCGATGTGAAATGCAACTCAAGCATACAAATCCTCATCTAAGTCTACATATCAATACAGCTCAACTCTGAAATATTACCGGGGTCTACTACACTCTAAATCAGATCGTCGCTCCATCGCGCGCAACAAGGTAAGTGGAAGAGACCTTACTATCCGCCTGCTAATATCAGGCTCAGCTCGTTGATAACGGACCCATTCCTCGAGTTGGTCAAACTCAGCCTAGCTTTTTCCCCTCCTCTCGGGCGAGTAAGGCCGCACCCCCTTCCAATCGACCGTGACACAGTGGAAAGCACGTCCTTCTGGTAATCGGCACTCGACGCTCATGCATCCACTCGGTCTAGACTTTGGAGCAACCTCCTGGTACCATAAGGGTTTAGGGACTTTCACCTACGAATATCTATAGCACCCCATGTAGAAAAAAAATTTTGATATCTAATCCTGTCAACCACGATACGCTTGTGGAGGCTACGACCCTGATGTCGCTAGGGTGTACAATACCATATCACACAATGCGAATGCATGAATCACGCTATCCAGTCATGTAGCAATCCTGCACGTATCATGCACTCATGTAGGGCAACACCGCCTATCCCAGAGCTCCTAAACAATTTGTCCGAAGGCATATGCTATGATTAGTCACTTCTCATATCCAGCATACATATAATGCGTATGATCATGAATTATGGAACTATACTAAACATATTATATGGTGATGGATGCTGTTCATAATGAAGATGGGCCTAGATGGTCTACGAGTATGGGCCTAATAATGGGCCCTAGGGAGATTTATAATGCGGACATTTAACCAACATTATTCTTACAATGTGGATGTCAAACCAACATTGCTCCCAAGGCACAGCCGTCACAAACATCATCACATACATCATGGTGGAATCTCAATCAATGGGCCGAGTCAATTGGTCGAGTCAAATGGGCCGAATCGAATTAGCCTCATGAATATCAAATCGGGCCAATTCAAATGGACTGACCAAATCGGCCAAATCGAATGGGCCAACCAAATGGGCCGATTCGAATAGGTTGATCAAATGGACCAAATCGATGGGCCACATGAATATCAAATCGGGCCCACCCTTATGTAGATTCGAGATCCATCCTATTCACAAGTTAACATAGAGATAAATGAAGTAGAAATAATATTGGGAACTACGGTGGCCCATAGAAGTTTTGAACGGTGGATGTCCCTGTACCCCATTATTTATTGTAATTGGTGGGGTCTACTTGAATTTCAGATCTCACTCATTTATCCCATGTCCTAAAATGATCTCACCGATGGTTAAATGGTTTGGATATAACACATGCACCATGGTGGGTCCCATAGATAGACTATGCAGGTGAAACAGATGGGACCTACGGAATTAGCCACTGACATTGAGAGAGAGAGAGAGAGCAGCACGTGGCTGCCTTTTCACTTTTTCTTTTTCTTTTCTAGTTTGTGACAAAACAGAGGTGGGTCCCACGTAGGGCCCACCACAACAGCATGAATATAATATATATATTATATAATATAATATATCATAAATATAATATAATATAATATATATAATATATAATATAATATAATATTATATGTATCAAATGTCTAGGGCTCGGATGGCCTGAACCGTGACACACATCACGGTGTTACCCCACACGTGAGGTGGGTCCCACCATCCAGTGATGGTGGATGGTCCAGATTAAACACATGCAACATGGTGTGACCCAACAGAGTGGATGGACGGTGTGGGTGGGTTCCATGGACACCACCATCCAATCACACCTTGCTGGCAACCACCCCCGCTGGAGAATCGATGCCAAGACCTTAGTGTTGAAATGAGGTATCTTTCACTCTGTCTGCCCATCGAGCTATGGATTTGGGTGTCAGGGAGGGCCCCACACAAGGGGGTGGGTCCCACCGTCCAAGGACGGTGGACACCACATGTGCATGGTGATGTGGCCCACGCCAAATCAATGGATGGTGTGGATGGGTCCCATGGACCCCACACCCTTGTCAGTACACACATGTCAGTACACACATGCCAGTACACACTCCATGTTAGCCACCTCCACAGGGATCAATACCAAGACCTCGATTATTGAAAAGAGGCATCTTTCACTCGGTCTGCCACTTAAGCTCTAGACTAGGTGGGTCCCAGCATAGAAACGGGGTATCTTTCATTCAACTTACCACATGAGCTGTGGAGCTGGGGCCCATGTCAGATCACACTCCACTAGCAGCCACACCCTACTCTATCCACATCAAGGTGGGCCCCCTATGGGTGGTTGGGATGACATATAAACATTATGGTGTGTCCCACATGGATGGGGTCCATCGGTAGATGGCACGGATGGTATACACACATCATAGGTGCCCAATATCATAGAAAGAGAGAGAGAGAGAGGGGAGGGGGGGGGGGGGGGGGGGGGGGAGACATCGGCAAAGATGGAGGGGCCCCGCCATTATGGGCCCCTCTTTGATACAAAGCCTACATCAAGGTGGGTCCCATCATAAATGGGCCCTTACATCACAAAAAGATAAAGAATGGAGATCCAAGATCACCCACCAGCTTCTTCTTGTACCTTAGGCTTCCTTAGCTCCTTAGCTTTAATTCCAACGGAGGAGATGAGGTTTGGATGATTGAGATGATAGATGAAAGGGTAGGAAAGGTGAGCCACACTTGTGGCTCTCTTAAAGTGGAAGAGCTTGGACGTATGAAGGTTTCTCATACTTGGGAGAGTGGTTTGAGAATGAGAGAGAGAGAGTTATAAAGACAGAGAGAGAGTGATGGGTGATGGAGTGATGGATGTGGTGAGTGATGGGTGTAAGAGCCTTTTTGACTTTTGTGGTAAATGGTATAAGAAAAGTGTAACGCCCGTGAAAAATCCATACTTGGGCTCGAGTACCAACTCGACCCGAAATTGCGTAGAATTAATTCTTTTAGAAAATATGACTAAGTTAGCTAGCGCAACGCTGGAGTAGCTGGGAAATAGTCCCTGATCACTTTAAATACATTCTACAAGACCCAAATCGAGTAGAACCAATGACTCTATAATACTCTATAACCTCGGACCAAACTCTAAGCAGGTTTGTTCTCTGGACCACTTTGAATCTTTGTATTGGATCTAGACCGCGCGTCGAAACTCCGATATCTCCTATCTTAGACCGTTAGGACCGCCTAGCTGGACTTGACAATCAATTCAAAAATCAAGTCAAACCGATAATCACAGGCTATTTCATTGAGCTCGGACCGAAGAGAGTGCGAATAGGGACAGAATTGGAATTTCAAATTCAAATATGGCACACGACTTGATGCGTCAGTATTGAGTGTTCTGACCGTCAGAATTTAGCCAGATTACACCCTCGGATTAGGAAAAATTTCTATTCTATATCATGTGACTTCAGCCCTGATCTACGTGCGGTGACCGCTGAACTGAAACTGATCCGCCACGTGCGATCTGCGAACCCTGCCGGACTAAAAACTTAATACGTGCTAGATCTGGTACGCATGAGCTTAAGTCCGATCGCATTCGGCCAGGGGACCACCAGAAAGCATCTTTTGGACCGAAACAGCCCCGAATTGGATATGCACTAAGTGAACTTTGTACGGGAGCCTATTTTTGACATTTTTGGGCTTATAAAAGGGGTTGAAACCCTCACTCCTCTCTCCCATCCGAATTTGAGAGTAACCCTAGATTTGGAGGGAGAAAAGGTGAGAGTTTGAGAGAGTGTAGAAGGGATTTTTCCCGTCTTCGTGCCACCTGTTGCTAGTGCCTAAGCAACACCTCCTGATCACCAAGCCGGTGATTCTTCCACGTTTTCAGGTATGAAACAACCCTAGAAGTTACTGATTAAAGGTTCACTAGGATCCATAGCTTTTTAACCAATAGATCTTGTAAAACAGGTTCTCTTATCGCCGTAGACGAAGCGTATACGCTCCGTTCAAATTTACGCATCCATAAGAGACTAGGTGAGGATTTTAGACGCTTTGATTGACAGTTTCCAACGCTTTTAATGTTGTTTAATAGTAGATTATCGACGGCATCGCCGTTTGACATGTACAACATGCTATCCGTTTCTTGTTTCGTAAATCAACGAAGAATATGAGATTTAGGGCATTTTAGTCATTTGTAGGAAGTACAGATTACATTCATATTTTTCTGATGTGATTGACATGGTTTGTTGTCGCATTAGGAAGTTAGGAATACGTGCATAATTAGTTTGGCGAAGAGATTCGCCTAATTGCGCACTTCGGGTCGACATACTATATGTAGACTTAAGTGTGTAGTGTATGTGTTTGTATAAATGCTTGTGTTAGTATGTATTGAATTAAATGATGTTATGAAATAGTTTGAGATTGATTTCTCAATTAATATGCTCACCTAAATGATTTCCTACATGTTGACTATATGCATGATTTCATTACATGCATGAAATATATGTGCTTAAAGATTTGCCTAAGTTGAATGTTATAACATGTGTTAACATGCTCACATGATTGTATTTCAATTCCAATATTCCTACATAAATTGCTGATGTGATTCCATAATTGTTTGGGACTAGACTTAGTCCAGGCAGTCGGTAACCGAGCGAATTCGTGGCTGGCTGGTCTTGACCACCAACGACGCGTCGATGAACGCGAGTCGTGTTTGGAGTTGGCGGCAGTGGTTAGGCCACGCGAAGTGTTTTACGCACTTCATGTCGTTCGACTTGAGATGCGATCGCGCTAGTCGAGCCCGTCAAGTAACCCGACTGGCCGATGTATGTTCACCTTGTATGAGTCATAACTGCTTGAACCTAGGGTACTAAACTTACCATTGTAAACCCTGTTAACCATGGTACCTTGATCCACGAAGACTCATGAACCGGGCATGGTGGTATGGGACACCGTGGTCGACCTGTCGGCCTACGCTGGGGCCACAAACCTCCCCGTAGTGACCAGTGAGCACCTAATCTCGTGAGCAAATTATGGTGGTATGGGACACTATATTCTAGCTGTCGGCCTACACTGATCAGGCGACGAGTCCTTTGTAGTGACCGTGAGCGTATTCTGAGTCTACGGGAGGCGACGACCCTTCAGTAGAAGTAGAGTACAGTAGGCCTGTATTGATAAGGTGATGGGGGAGCGGTGCAACGTGTGCGAGCAACAGCCCTGGCAGCCCTTGCAGCGACCTACAAAATATACATCGTATGAGATTGCTAGGAGTGACGACCCTAGACAGGATCTGTGTTGGGATTGATATAAGGAAAGTACCTTAGTTTTCCAATCCTGCTGTTTGAATGGACTAATAACAACTCGGAAATCATATCACCATAACATTGCATGTGCCTGGAAGATGTGGAGCACTCTAGGGAGTGTGGCATGCCGCGGTCGTAAGATGTTGCCGTATGAGGGAGATCGTCGGTGAGGGCATACTTCATGTCATGTCATCTTGCATTAACAACAGTATTAGGATTGTCTGATTTACTGCTTTACTATTATCGCATGATTGATTTGTGAACATGCTAATCTTTGCTCTATGATTCCAATGAGTTGATCACTCACTCCCACGTTACGGGATGGTATTTGCAACACCCACCAGACCCTGTTGTAGATGCAGGTGATGCTGAGATCCAGGAGGTAGAGCCAGACTTCGACGAGGACCAGGATGAGTTCTCGTACATGCAGTTTCATGATGTCTTTGCGTAGGTGACCTGGGTTGATGGGACTTCAGTGGGACTATTTTGAACATTTAATTTTTTTCATGTATATGTATATGAGACTCAGAGATGTATTCATACTTTAGAGACAGATGAGATCTACTTTGTTTTTCCATACAGTGATATATATTGTTTAGTCTTCCGCTTGCTTTTATCACTGGATCTGGAGTATGAATTACAGTTTTGGTATAATTTTACTCATGTGAATGCTTTAAATCAGACAACATTGAATCATAATCATTTTTGTTGCATAAGTGACGGTCTGGAACTCGGGAGTTGAGTTTATACACGACCCCTGATTTTCAGGGTGTTACAAGTTGGTATCAGAGCACGAATAAGAGTATACTGGGCCTGGGTTATGGTCTCATGATGTACGTTGTCGCTTCTTTTGACTTAGGTGGGTGCGAGAAGGGTCTAGAAACATTTCTAGGATCGCAGATTCGCCAATAGGCTAAGTCTATTCGAATCGATCGCACGATCGAGTCTGTAACGTAACTCGGGTCGCGTAAAGCAACCCGAATAGCTCATAGGTCGAAGGAAGTCGGGTTGAGACGTTCTTTGAATGATTTTAAACCCGTAAAATTGAATCCTTGGGCCGTGGGATGACCACGACTCCTGTATTCAATCGTCAGGGCTTAAAAACCCCGTTTCACCCAAAATCTTCAAAATTCTTCCTCTCACCACTCCAATCTTCAATTATTTATTATCTTTTTCATGTTAGGCATCAAACATAATGTGAAAATAACATGAAATAATACTTTCACAAAATTTTACAGTGAATAGTAAAATTTCATGAAAAATGGCCATAAGGCCATTATAACTTCACTTTCTTTAGCAAATAATAGTCTAAATGGATGTACTAGATCCTTCTACCCCAAAATCATATGCTGAATGATAGGGTTTTGTATTCATAATTTTAGATTTATCCCGAAAAGCCCCGAACACATGTTTGGGCCTATATAGGTCAAAATACAATGAACCAAGGTTGGGACCATACATATCTGGGGTCCTTGGACTATCGGGGACCAAACCCATGTGGTCTGACCGGCCGGATGCACCACCGGTCGGCGATGCCATCGCCGATCCGGCAATGCATCGCCGTACAGGTGGGCCCACTTGCTGTAAATTTTGGGCGCACGCCCTTATATGCCGTGTACATTCCCCCCATATGTGTCCCGTCCAAAGAAAACCCCTAAAACTTGCACTTCCTTCACAAACAGTCCTCCCCATAGCTCCATTTTCATTTTCTAGCAACTATCTCCAAAATTTGTGATTCCAAACCAACCCTAAATCCATCCTTGGCCAAAAATGACCACCCTCCATTGTTCCTTTGAAGTTGGCAGCCCTCCCTCTTGAAGATTTCATCATTTGGAGCTCCAAAAACTCCCAAATCGAGCTGAAATCGTGAGGTGCTCCATTCCACTTTTTCATTTTCATTTCTCCTTGAAAATACATCCTTGGGAAGCTTGAAGCATCCCTCTACGATGCCTAGATCTCCCTTTTCCACTTTGGGCAGCCACTTCTCTGCATTTTCTTCATTTTTCATGGCTTTTGTGGAAGCCATTTTAGGCCTTTTATCACTCTCCTCCATCTTATCTTTGATGGGTAAAAGGAAGACTACAGTAGACGAGGCTGGGCTAAGTCACCCTGCTTAATCGAGAAGACCGCGGGGTGGTGCCGCTAGTTCAAGCGCCGCCACAGGTCCAGCTACAGCCCTAGAGTGCCGTACAAAGCAGGATTTGGATCCCCATACTCACCTTGGGCGAGTGATTCTAGCTGAGATGCCTCATGGCCAATACACTGATCGTAAAGTGTTGTTTGAGGCGGACGTGGAAGGGTGACTGTTCGGTGAATTTTTATTGTTCGACCGCCTTGAAGCTGTGCATTGGGGTCCGATCTTTGAAGCCGCGCTCGTCCTAATGTGAGCACCATTCGTGCCTTCTACGCTTGTATCCAGAATCCTACCTTGGAGCCATTGCAGTTCAAAATCCCTTTTGATAGAGATCGGATGGCTACAATTGATGTACGACTGATTGCGCGACTTCTGAACGTGCCTCTTGGTGATGTTCATCCTAGTGAGAAGAATCTGAGGAGTAGGCGTGAACGAGATCACCGTACCTTGTCTGATGATTTGTGCCTGCTGCACCATATCTGCACGTTCAATGTTTATCCCAGGTCGACGAATTGCATTGAATGTACACGCCTTATGGTCGATTTCTTATATCTGGTGGCCTAGGGAGAGAATGTATGTATGGCCACTTTCATCTTGCGACAGATAATCCTCATAGCCAAGTCAAGAAGAACATTCGAATCACTTCCTTTTGGCTGACTGATATGCAAGATCGCGCTTAAGTTTGCTTATAGACTTGGGTCGAAATTACCAGTTTCGATTCATAGCATTGATGAGTCGACTATGGTCAAGATGAAGATTGGGTCTCAGTACCATGAGAATCAGCTTGAGGAGGATAGCGAGGATGACTTTGATGATGAGGAGGATCCAAGTGAGGGAGAACCTGGAGCAGAAGTTCAGGAAGAAGTCCAGGAAGAGGCAGAAGAGGAGGCTCAGGATACAGATGAGAGCCCTCCTCCTTCTGCGCAGGCTACTAGCGATGATCGCATTGCTCGAATTGAGGAGAGTCAGATCGCCTTGCCAAGGAAAGTTCAGGAACTTCGTACTGAAGTTGAGGATGCCAAGGCAGTTACAAAGAGGAAATTCGGCAAAGTGACTCGCACCTTGAAGGCGATCCTGTGTTGCTTGCAGGATAAGGGTGCTCCTCCTCCGTCACCCGACTCGGACTAGTGATGCGACCTTAGATGTTGTTGTTAGTAGTTAGTCATTTCTTACTTTTATTGTGTAAGCTTGTTAGGGCTAGTGCCTTGCTTATGTTGCTGTTGTAATTTTAACTGTCTTAGTTCCCATGTATTTCTCGTCATGATACTTGTAAGGATATATCCCTTGTATTGTGACAATTTTGAATAAATGAAATGCATGGAATGCCTTTGACTCCTCGTGTGAATGATTGCGGTGTATTTGTGCTATTGAGACTGACAAGGTTGCGCCCTATTTTGAATATAGGGAATGCCGCCTAAGGCTACGCGGAGCACGACTCGGCTTGCATTGACTGAGCCTATGGATCAGGCTCCTTCGCAGTCTGACACCCATGCGGACCCTGCTGTGGGCCCGATTCCTGAGACAGTTCGTGCGTCTCAGCCTACTGCTGGTCCAACAGTTGGACCACCGCCATTCACACCGCCAGTCAGAGAGCCTTATCGTGCATCTACTTCGACACAACGCACGCCACAGCCTGCTCCACCTCCTGACAGATTTGAGCAGATGATGGCTATGATGCAGCAGCAGCAGCAGCTTCTGACTACCATTGTGGGGACGTTAGCCCAGGGTGGGGGCGTGACTCCACCTGCACCACCTGCGCATCCAGCTGAGGATGCTTATACATACGCCCAGGATGAGGACATGGCTCATCCTGTACCACCTGCTTACCCTGGGGGAATGCCGCAGATACACGGGGCCTATTAGAGCGATTCCAGCGCTTACGGCCTCCCACTTTTATGGGTTCTCACAGACCCGAGGAGGCCGAGTACTGGCTCGACCGTGTGTCGAGGATATTGTGGATGCTTCATTGCATAGAGGCCGAGCAGGTAGAGCTGGCTACATTCCTGTTTGAGCGAGAGGCCAGCCTGTGGTGGGATAGCGTATTGCGGACCATTGCCGCTGACTTTATATGGACATGGGCAGCGTTTGAGTTTCGCTTTCACGAGAAATATTACCCCCAGACGTACAGGCATGACCGGGAGAATGAGTTTCTCCACCTCCGACAGGAAGCCATGACAGTCACGGAGTATGAGCATCGGTTTACGGAGTTGGGCAGATACGTCCCGACTATTTTGGCTGATGAGCAGATGCGCATACGGCACTTTTTGGAGGGTTTGCGACCGGATATTCGGTTGAAGATTTCCTGTGTGAGCATTTCCTCATATGCGGAGTTGATTCACTTGTCTATGCGGGCAAAGAAGGATGTGGATCGACTTGCGCGATCTCGTGGACCTGTTGCTTTTAGGCCACGACCAGACATGCAGGATAGGACCTTCGCGGGTAAGAGGCCTCGCGTCGACCCTCTTACTAGGGCTACAATGCCTGTACCACCGTTTCGGTGCCCTGATTTGACATGTACATACTGTGGGAGGTCAGGCCACTTGGCGCAGAGCTGTTTTTCTTGGATGCGGGACAGTGGGTTCTCACCATCGCAGAAGATTGATCGTGCACGTTCACAGGCGATATCAGCACCGCCTATACAGTTAGCTCCTGCGCACCCTTCTTTCAGACCTCCGGTATCGCAGATCAGACAGCCTCCACGGCCCTTGACACAACGGTCGAACCAGCCACAGCAGGCATGGGTTCATGCATTGATAGCTGAGGCAGCTGCGACACCAAATTTTCAGCATTCAGCCTTCGAGGTCACAACACATATTGGAGGTACTCCTATTCTCGTAATGGTGGACACTGGTTTCACGATTTCTTTGATATCACGTGCTGTAGTCAGGCGTCTTGGGTTACAGACTATTACTATGGATAGGGTGCGAGTCCTTGCAGCTCATGGGAATTATTCAGATGTTACCCAGATGTGTGAGGGTTGTTTGGTTGATCTGGGAGGCAGGACGATGGCTATTGATCTTATCGTCGACCCCTCTCTTGTTTATCTCGACGTCATTCTTGGCATGGATTGGTTGACTGCAGCGAGGGCCGAGATTGACTGCGAGACTCGTGTAGTGACTGTGTACGAGCCAGAGGGTGCATCCTTCACATTTTCAGTGCGGATAAATCTCCCTTTCCACATACTTAGTTACGTCACTTTATTGCGAGACGCTGGTGCCCAGGTACTTGAGCATACGCCAGTCGTTTTTGAGTTCGGGGATCTGTTCAGGAAAATCCCTGGTTTGTCGCCCCGACGAGAGATCGATTTCACTATCGATCTGGTTCCTGGTTATACGCCCGTCTCACTGCCGACGTATCGCATGGCACCGTGTGAGATGGAGGAGTTGAGGACGCAGATTGATGGTCTGCTAGAGCTTGACCTTATACGGCCTAGTGTGTCTCCTTGGGGAGCACCGGTCCTATTCGTGAGGAAGAAGGACGGTTCGATGCGATTGTGTATTGATTATCGCAGGCTGAACCAAGTCACGGTGAAGAACAAGTACCCTTTACCCAGGATCGATGACTTGTTTGATCAGTTGAGAGGAGCGCAGTACTTCTCGAAGATTGATCTTCAGTCAGGATATCATCAGTTGCGCGTCAGGGATGAGGACGTGCAGAAGACAGCATTCAGGACTAGTTTTGGCCACTACGAGTTCCTCGTGATGTCGTTCGGTCTCACGAACGCACCAGCCGTGTTCATGGATCTGATGAACCGGGTATTTCAGCCTTTCCTCTATCGATTCGTCGTTGTTTTCATTGACGACATTTTAGTGTACTCTAGGAGTCGAGAGGAGCATGAGGAGCACTTACGTTTGGTCCTGGATACGCTCAGACAGCATCAGTTGTTCGCACAGTACAAGAAGTGTGACTTCTGGAAGCAGGAGGTGAAGTTCCTGGGACACATGGTGTCCAAGGATAGCATGGTAGTTGACCTGTCTAAGGTAGCTGCGGTGCAGGACTGGGAGAAGCCTGGTTCTGTCACTGAGGTGAGGAGTTTCTTGGGTTTGCTAGCTACTATCGGCGCTTCATACAGGACTTCTCGAAGATCGCGAGACCCTTATCTCGGTTGACAGGGAAGGACGTGAAGTTCACCTGGAATAACAAGGCGAAGTCAGCTTTTCAGGAGCTGAAGGACAGACTTACGTCCGCCCCTGTGCTAGTATTGCCAGAGCAAGGGGTTAGATACACTATATACACTGACGCGTCTAGCGTTGGTTTGGGTTGTGTCCTTATGCAGAGGGACAGGGTAATTTCGTATGCCTCGAGACAATTAAGGAAGCACGAGGAGAATTACCCTACACACGACCTAGAGTTGGCAGCCGTTATATTCACACTGAGACTCTGTAGACATTACCTCTATGGAGAGGAGTTCGAGCTCTTTTGCGACCACAAGAGCCTCAAGTACATATTCACGCAGCGAGACTTGAATATGAGGCAGCGGCGATGGATGGAGACGTTGAAGGACTTCAAGTTTGAAGTCTCTTACCATCCTGGGAAGGCGAACCTTGTGGCTGATGCATTGAGCCGAAAGAAGGCGATAGAGTTTGCGGCTCCGCTGATGGTTGCTGAGTGGGATATGGTTGAGTTTTTACGAGACTTTGAGCAGAAACTCACCGTAGAGGAGCCGTTTGAGTTCATCGCACATGTACAAGTGAGATCTCAGATCGATGACCGAGTCATCGAGGCGCAGAGGGACGATGCGCATCTGACTGAGCTTCGAGAGCAGGCCAGTGATGATGCAGACGCCAACTGGCGAGTTGGTATGGATGGGGGCTTATGTTATCGTGGCCGCATATGCATCCCAGATGTCCCTGACTTGAGACGAGAGATTCTCGAGCTGTGCATTGTACTAGACTCGCGATGCATCCAGGCAGTACGAAGATGTATCGTGACGTGAAGAGGACGTATTGGTGGGAAGGTATGAAGACCCACATAGCAAAGTTCGTGTCCCGTTGTCTCACTTGTCAGCAGGTGAAGGCAGAGCATCGCCGACCACCTGGACTTTTGCAGCCTATGCCGATCGCAGAGTGGAAGTGGGACTTCATTTCCATGGACTTCATTTCTGGGTTGCTGAAGACGAGGAAGGGACATGATTCCATTTGGGTAATCGTCGACCGTCTGACGAAGTCGGCGCACTTCCTACCGATCAGAGTTACGAACTCTGCAGATGAGCTGGCTAGACTGTATATCAGAGATATTGTGCGTCTACATGGAGTTCCGCTGGAGATCGTGTCGGATAGAGACACGCGGTTCACTTCTATTTTCTGGACTCGCATTCAGGAGGCTATGGGTGTGAAGTTGAAGTTCAGTACTGCCTTCCACCCACAGACAGACGGACAGACAGAGCAGGTGAAACAGATCTTAGAGGATATGTTGCGAGCTTACGCATTGGATTTCAAGGACAGTTGGGATGATTGTCTTGCATATGCGGAGTTTGCGTACAATAACAGCTTTCAGGCGAGTATCGGTATGGCACCTTATGAGGCGCTGTATGGGCGACCTTATCGTGCACCGCATTGCTGGGCAGAGGTCGGTGAGCGTAGCTTGATTGGCCCAGAGTTAGTGCAGGCGACGTCAAAGAAGACTGATATTATTCGACGTCGGCTTCTTACAGCGCAGAGCAGACAGAAGAGTTATGTCGATACGAGACGACGGCAACTAGAGTTCATAGTTGGGGATCATGTGTTGTTACGAGTTTCCCCTATGAAGGGAGTCCTTCGGTTCGGGAAGAAGGGGAAGCTGGCACCGCGATTCATTGGTCCATTCTAGATCCTCGATCGTGTGGGAACTGTGGCTTACCGATTGGCTTTACCCACGCCTCTCGCGAGCGTTCACAACGTATTTCATGTTTCTATGGTGAAGAAGTACGTTGCTGATCCTTCCCATATCATCAGATGGGAGCAGGTGCAGTTAGGAGAGGATGTTACATATATCCTGTGACCGACACATATCCCAGACAGGAAGGAGCAGGTACTGCGTAGCAAGGTGATTCCCCTTGTGAAGGTATTGTGGACGCATCACTCTGAGGAAGAGGCTACCTGGGAGACAGAAGCCGAGATCAGAAAGAACTACCCACAGCTTCTCGAGGAGTACGAAAAGGTATAAATTTTGAGGATGAAATTATTTGTTAAGGGGAGTAGATTGTAACGCCCGTGAAAAATCCATACTTGGGCTCGAGTACCAACTCGACCCGAAATTGCGTAGAATTAATTCCTATGGAAATTAAGCATAAGTTAGCTAGCACAACGCTGGAGTAGTTGGAAAATAGTCCCTGATCACTTTAAATACGTTCTACAAGACCCAAATCGAGTAGAACCAACGACTCTATAATACTCTATAACCTCGGACCAAACTCTAAGCAGGTTTTTTCTCTGGACCACTTTGAATCTTTGTATTGGATCTAGACCACGCGTCGAAAGTCCGATACCTCCTATCTTAGACTGTTAGAACCGCCTACCTGGACTTGATAATCATTTCGAAAATCAAGTCAAACCGATAATCACAGGCTATTTCATTGAGCCCGGACCGAAGAGAGTGCGAATAGGGACAGAATTGGAATTTCAAATTCAAATCTGGCACTCGACTTGATGCGTCAGTATTAAGCATTCTGACAGTTAGAATTCAGCCAGATTACACCCTCGAATCAGGATAAATTTCTATTTTATATCATGAGACTTTTAGCCCTGATCTACGTACGGTGACCGCTGAACTGAAACTGGTCCGCCACGTGCGATCTGCGAACCCTGCCAGACTGAAAACTTAATACGTACTAGATCTGGTACGCATGAGCTTAAGTCCAATCGCATTCGGCCAGGAGACCACCAGAAAGCATCTTTTGGACCGAAACAGCCCCGATTTGGATATGCACTAAGTGAACTTTGTACCGGAGCCTATTTTTGACATTTTTGGGCTTATAAAAGGGGTTGAAACCCTCACTCCTCTCTCCCATCCAAATTTGAGAGAAACCCTAGATTTGGAGGGAGAAAAGGTGAGAGTTTGTGAGAGAGAGTAGGATAGATTTTTCCAGCCTTCGTGCGACCTGTTGCTAGTGCCTAAGCAACACCTCCTGATCACCAAGCCGATGATTCTTCCACGTTTTCAGGTATGAAACAACCCTAGAAGTTGCTGATTTAAGGTTTACTAGGATTCGTAGCATGTTAGCTAACGTAACTTGTAAAACAGGTTCTCTTATTACCGTAGACGAAGCTTATACGCTCCGTTCAAATTTACGCATCCATAAGAGACAAGGTGAGGATTTTAGACGCTTTGATTGACGGTTTCCAATGCTTTCAATGTCGTTTAATAATATATTATCGATGGCATTGCCGTTTGACATGTACAACATGCTATCCATTTCCTGTTTTGTAAATCAACGAAGAATATGAGATTTAGGGCATTTTAGTCATTTGTAGGAAGTACTGATTACATTCATATTTTGCTGATGTGATTGACGTGGTTTATTGCTGCATTAGAAAGTTAGGAATACGTGCATAATTAGTTTGGCGAAGAGATTCGCCTAATTGCGCACTTCGAGTCGACGTACTATATGTAGACTTAAGTGTGTAGTGTATGTGTTTGTATAAATGCTTGTATTAGTATGTATTGAATTAAATGATGTTATGAAATAGTTTGAGATTGATTTCTCAATTAATATGCTGACCTAAATGATTTCCTACATGTTGACTATATGCATGATTTCATTACATGCATGAAATATATGTGCTTGAAGATTTACTTAAGTTGTATGTTATAACATGTGTTAACATGCTCACATGATTGTATTTCAATTCCAATACTCCTACATAACTTGCTGATGTGATTCCATAATTGTTTGGGACTAGACTTAGATTCGTGGTTGGCTGGTCTTGGCCACGAACGACGCGTCGATGAACGCGAGTCGTGTTTGGAGTTGGCGGCAGTGGTTAGGCCACACGAAGTGTTTTACGCACTTCATGTCGTTCGACTTGAGATGCGATCGCGCTAGTCGAGCCCGTCAAGTAACCCAACTGACCGATGTATGTTCACCCTGTATGAGTCATAACTACTTGAACCTAGGGTACTGAACTTACCATTGTAAACCCTGTTAACCATGGTACCTTGATCCACGAAGACTCATGAGCCGGGCATGGTGGTATGGGATACCGTGGTCGAGCTGTAGGCCTACGTTGGGACCACAAACCTCCCCGTAGTGACTAGTGAGCACCTAGTCTCGTGAGCAGATTATGGTGGTATGGGACACTATATTCTAGCTGTCGGCGTACACTGATCAGGCGACGAGTCCTTTGTAGTGACCGCGAGCGTATTCTGAGTCTACGGGAGGCGACGACCCTTCAGTAGTAGTAGAGTACAGTAAGCCTGTATTGATAAGGTGATGGGGGAGCAGTGCAACAAGTGCGAGCAATAGCCCTCGCAGCCCTTGCAGCGACCTACAAAATATACATCGTATGAGATTGCTAGGAGTGACGACCCTAGATAGGATCTGTGTTGGGATTGGTACAAGGGAAGTACCTTAGTTTCCCAATCCTGCTGTTTGAATGGACTAATAACAACTCGAAAATCATATCACCATAACATTGCATGTGCCTGGAAGATGTGGAGCACTCTAGGGAGTGTGGCATGCCGCGGTCGTAAGATGTTGCCGTATGTGGAAGATCGTCGGTGAGGGCATACATCACGTCATGTCATCTTGCATTAATAACAGTATTAGGATTGTCTGATTTACTGCTTTACTATTATCGCATGATTGATTTGTGAACATGCTAATCTTTGCTCTATGATTCCACTGAGTTGATCACTCACTCGCACGTTACGGGATGGTATTTGCAACACCCACCAGACCTTGTTGTAGATGCAGGTGATGCTGAGATCCAGGAGGTAGAGCCAGACTTCGACGAGGACCAGGACGAGTTCTCGTACATGCAGTATCATGATGGCTTTGCGTAGGTGACCTAGGTTGATGGGACTTCAGTGGGACTATTTTGAACATTTGATTTTGTTCATGTATATGTTTATGAGACTCAGAGATGTATTCATACTTTAGAGACAGATGAGATCTACTTTGTTTTTCTATACAGTGATATATATATTGTTTAGTCTTCCGCTTGTTTTTATCACTGGATCTGAAGTACGAATTACATTTTTGGTATACTTTTACTCATGTGAATGCTTTAAATCAGACAACATTGAATCATAATCATTTTTGTTGCATAAGTGGCGGTCTGGAACTCGGGAGTTGAGTTTATACACGACCCCTGATTTTCAGGGTGTTACACTTACGTTGTATGTTATAACATGTGTCAACATTCTTGTAATGTTAATATTCATTCCTGTTACTCTCATATGATTACTGATGTTGATTTACAAATGCTTGGGGCTATAACTTAGTCCAGGCAGTTGGTAATGGATTGAATTCGTGGTTGGCTTCTATTTACCATGAAGGACGCGTCAACGCGAGTCGTGTTTTAGGTTGGCGGCAGTGGTTAGGCTACACAAAGTGTTTTATGCGCTTCATGTCGCTCAGCTTGAGATGCGCACGTACTAGTGGAGCTCTTCAAGCAACCCAACTGACCATTGCTTGTTCACCTTGTATGAGTCATATCTACTTGAACCTAGGGTACTGAACTTACTGGTGGAACCCCTGATAACCATGGTACCTTGATCCATAAAGACTCATGAGCTGGGCATGGTGGTATGGGACACCGTGGTCGAGCTGTCGGCCTACGCTGGGACCATAAACCTCCCCGTAGTGACCAGTGAGCACCTTTGACTTGTGAGCCGATTGTGGTGGTATGGGACACTACATTCAAGCTGTCCGCCTACACTGATTGGTGACGAGCCCTTTGTAGTTACCTCGAGCGTATTCTGAGTCTACAGGAGGCGACAACCCTTCTGTAGCAACAAGAGTACATTAGGCCTGTATTGATAAGGTGATGGGGGAGCGGTGCAACGAGTACGACCAACAGCCCTGGTAGCCCTTGTAGCGACCTACAAATATAACATCATATGAGATTACTAGGAGTGACGACCCTAGACAGGATCTATGTTGGGATTGATATAAGGAAGGTACCTTAGTTTTCCAATACTGTTGTATGAATGGACTAATAACAACTCAGTAATCATTAGCCATATCGCACTGCATGTGCTTGGAAGATGTGGAGCACTGAGGAAAGCAAGCATGCCGTGGACGTAAGATGGTGCTGCATGAGGGAGTATGTCGGTGAGGGCATCGATCATGTCATTTCATGCTTGCATTAACAACAATATTTAGGAATGTTTGATTGTTTTCTTTACTATTATCGCCTGATTGATTTGATAACATGCTAATCTTTGCTCTATGATTTCACTGAGTTGATCACTCACTCCCACGTTATGGGATGGTGTTCCGGACACCCACCAGTCCCTATTTTAGTTTCATATGATGGCGATGCTTGCGAAGTAGATTCGGACTTGATGATGATGAGGAGGATCCCTCCTATATGCAGGTTCTGAGTGACGGGGTTATAGGGTTACTGATTAGATGCCAGTACACTTGGTATTTTTCCTTTTATCTTCACATCCATGTATATTCTCTTCTTTCTATTTTGGAGTATACAGTATTTAGTTAACCTGGTAACATGTTCACACTCTGGAGACTTACAACAGTTCATATATTTTATATATTTATCACATTCTTCCGCTTGCTAATTTAACTGTCTCTGGAGTATGATATGCTATTTTGGCTTAATCCACTTTATGTTTTATGCACTATTATGGCCAACATTCATCTATCATTGAAAATGTTGCATAAGTGATGTTCTGGAATTCGGGAATTGGGTTTCTACCCGACCCCCAATTTTCGAGGTGTTACAGTTAGCTTATGGTGGGACAGCATTCTCCACACAGTTGTGGAGGGATTTGAGTGGACGTGGGCGGCATTTGAGGCTCACTTCCATGAGAAGTATTTTTCGGTCACTTACCGGCACGAGAAGGAGAGAGAGTTCCTTCGCCTTCGCCAGGGAGGTATGTCGGTGACAGAGTATGGGAACCGGTTTACGAAGCTAGGCAGGTATGCTCCTTTGATTCTGAGTGATCAGCCATTGAGGATGTGACATTTTTCTGAGGGTTAGCGTCCTGAGATTAGATCGAAGATGTGCGGTGCGAGCATTTCTTCTTATGAGGAGCTAGTGAGCATGTCCTTGCGAGCAGAGCTAGACGTGGAGAGGTTCTCCCGCACGCGAGCACCTATGGTTCCTAGGTCGCGACTTGATTTCATGAGTTGGCCTTTTCTCGTTAAGAGGCCTCTGTTTGATTCACCACAGGGGTCTTCTGCATCTCCTGCCCATTTAAGGCATCCTGATGTGTGGTGCAGCTATTGCAAGAGGCCTGGCCACAATGAGATTTCTTACTTTTTCAGGATGTGAGACAGTGGGTTCTCGCCGCCTCAGAGGATCGGCTGTTCAATACCTCAAGCTATTTCTGCACCACCTATTAGATTATCACCAGCTCATCCTTCCTTCAGACCTCCAGCACCTCATTTTAGGCCTCCATAACGGCCCATGGTTCCTCCACCACATCGTCCACAATAGGATCGGGTTCATACGCTCACAGCTGAGGCGCTTGAAGCAGATTCAGCACCGACGTCATTTGAGGTTCCTGCTCACATCCTAGGTACGCTTATCTTCCTGTTGGTGGACACTAGATCCACTATTTCAATTATTTCTTGTGCTGTGGTCAAGCAGCTAGGTTTGGTTACGTCTCCTGCGAAGGGAGTGAGACTCATGATAGCTTCAGGGACTACTTCAGATATTACTCGGACTTGTGAGTCTTGCTCGATAGATTTGGGTAGTAGCACAGTGGTCGTCGACCTTATTGTCGCCCCACTGTGTCATTATGATGTTATATTTGGGATGGACTGGCTTGCGAAGATGAGAGCGGAGATTGATTACGAGGCCAGAGTTGTGACAGCCTACGGACCTGAGGGCACAGTCTTCTCTTTTCCAGTTCAGGTCAGTTGGTCCTGTCGTGTTAGCACCTATGCTTCCATGTTAGAGAGTTCTGATGTTCCGACGCTAGAAGATATGCCAGTAGTTCGCGATTTCTCTGATGTGTTTGAGAAGATTCCAGGGCTTCCTCCTCGGTGCGAGATTGACTTCACTATTGATCTTGTGCCCGGTGTGACACCTATTTCCCTACCGACGTATCGTATGCCTCAATGTGAGATGGAGGAGTTGAAGAGACAGATTGATGGTTTGCTTGAAGCAGGCTTTATTCGACTGAGTGTGTCACCTTGGGGAGCGCCTGTCTTGTTTGTGAAGAAGAAAGACGGTTCCCTGCAGTTGTGTATTGATTATCGCAGGCTGAATTAGGTGACAGTGAAGAACAAGTATTCTTTGCCTAGGATTGATGATCTATTCAATCAGTTGAAGGGGGCACGTTATTTCTCAAAGATAGATTTACAGTCTGGGTATCATCAATTGCGCGTCAGGGATGAGGACGTGCAGAAGACTGCATTCAGGACCAGTTTTGGTCGTTATGAGTTCCTTGTGATGTCTTTTGGACTCACGAATGCTCTGGCTGTGTTCATGGATCTGATGAACAAAGTGTTTCGGCCATTTCTGTTCCGGTTCGTCATTGTCTTTATCGATGACATTTTGATATACTCCCCGAGTCAGGAAGAGCACGAGGAGCACCTGAGAACAGTATTGAATACTCTCAGGGAGAACCAGTTATTCACGCAGTATAAGAAATGCAACTTCTGGAAGGAAGAAGTTAAGTTCCTAGGACATGTGATGTCCAAGGAAGGCATTGCGGTTGACCTCACTAAGGTAGCTACGGTTCAGAATTGGAAGCAGCCCAGTTCAGTTACTGAAGTGAGGAGTTTTCTGGGTCTGGCAGGTTACTATCGACGATTCATTTGAGATTTTTCTAAGATTGCCAGACCATTGTCTCAGTTGACACGGAAAGACTTGAAGTTTTCCTGGAATGAGAAGGCTGAAGTAGCTTTTTAAGAGCTGAAGGACAAGTTGACGTCCGCCCCTGTGCTAGTATTGCCAGAGCAAGGGGTTAAGTATACGATATATACTGACGCGTCTTGCGTTGGTCTGGGTTGTGTCCTTATGTAAAAGGACAGAGTGATTGCATATGCCTCAAGACAATTAAGGAAGCACGAGGAGAATTACCCTATGCATGACCTAGAGTTGGCAGCTGTCATCTTCGCATTAAAGCTCTGGAGACATTACCTCTACAGAGAGGAGTTCGAGCTCTTTTGCGACCATAAGAGCCTTAGATATATTTTCTCATAGTGAGATTTAAATATGAGGCAGCACTGATGGATGGAGACCTTGAAAGATTTTAAGTTTGAGGTTTCCTACCATCGTGGCAAGGCAAACCTTGTGGCAGATGCGTTGAGCCGTAAGAAGACTATAGAATTTGTGGCTCCGCTTATGATTGCAGAATGGGATATGGTGGAATTCGTACGAGACTTTGAGCAGAAACTTACAGTGGAAGAGCCGTATGAAGTCGTCGTACATATTCGTGTACAACTGCTCGTAGATGGCCGTATCATTGAGGTTCAGGCAGGCGATGAGCTTCTGATGAAGATGAAAGAGCAGGTTGGTACTGACGGGGACTCTGAGTGGACTATTGGTACAGATAGGGGCCTGCGATATCGAGGTCGCCTATGCGTTCCAGACATACCTGACTTGAGATGAGAGATTCTTGAGTCAGCTCACGGTTAAGGCTCGCGATGCATCCAGGTAGCACGAAGATGTATCAGAATATGAAACGATCGTACTGGTGGGACAATATAAAGGTACACATTACTGAGTTCGTATCCCATTGTCTCACGTGTCAGCAGGTTAAGGCAGAGCATCGCCGACCTCCTGGATTGCTTCAACCCATGCCCATAGCTGAATGGAAGTGAGACTTTATTTCCATGGATTTTATTTCTGGACTACTGAAGATGAGGAAGGGACATGACTCTATTTTGGTAATCGTTGATAGGTTGACAAAGTCAACTCATTTCCTACCGATCAGAGTCATAAATTCTGCAGACAAGTTGGCTAGATTTTATATCAGGGAGATTGTATGCCTGTATGGAGTTCCCTTAGAGATTATGTCAAATAGAGACACCCAATTCACATCTATCTTCTGGACTCGCATCCAGGAAGCGATGGGTGTGAAGTTGAAGTTCAGTACTGCATTCCATCCGCAGATAGACGAAAAAATGGAGCGTGTGAATTAGATTTTGGAGGATATGTTGTGAGCTTATGTGTTGGACTTCAAGGACAGTTGGGATGACTGTCTTCCTTATACAGAGTTCGCGTATAACAACAGCTTCTAGGAGAGTATTGGTATGGCTCCCTATGAGGCACTATATGGTCACCCGTGTAGAGCGCCGAATTGTTGGGCAGAAGTGGGCGAGAAGACTTTGATTGGCCCAGAGTTGGTTCAGGTGACTTCAGAGAAGATCAAAATTATTCGTCGCCGACTACTCTCAACACAGAGCAGGCAGAAGAGCTACACCAATATAAGATGGCGACCACTTGAGTTTGATGTTGGGGACCATATATTCCTTAAGGTTTCCCCTGTGCGAGGCATTCTTAGGTTTGGTAAGAAGGGGAAGCTCACGCCGAGATATATTGGCCCATTCCAGATACTTGATCGAGTGGGGGCAGTAGCGTATCACCTTGCTTTGCCCACATCACTCGCAGGCGTGCATAATATTTTTCATGTGTCCATGTTGAAGAAATATGTTCCCAACCCTTCGCACATTATCAGCTGGGAGCAGGTGCAGTTGAGCGAGGAAGCCACTTATGAACTGCGACCGATGCGTATTTTGGATAGGAAAGAGTAGGTATTGCGTAGCAAGGTTATCCCACTTGTGAAGGTACTATGGATGCATCACAGCGAAGAAGAAGCTACCTGGGAGATTAAAGCTGAGGTCAGGAAGAATTACCCCCAGATCCTCGAGGAGTATGAGAAGGTATGAATTTCAAGGACGATATTTTTTTTTAGGGGGTAGATTGTAACGACTTAGAAAAATTTGTACTTAGACCCGAGTATCACCTTTAGCAGAAATCATTTAGGCCTTAAGTCTTTAGAAATTTAATGTGTTTTAGCTAGCGCTAAGGTAGATTACATGTGAAATTAGCACCGATAACTTTCAACACGATCTGTAAGACCCAAAACCTATAGAATCGTTGACGCTATATTACTCTGAAATCTAGGATCCAACTCTAAACCCAATTGCTCTCAGGAATACTTTGTAACTTCGTATTGGACCTAGACCGCACGTCGAAAGTCTGATGGTGATGAACTTAGACCATTACGACCGCCTTGTTGGACTTGACTATCACCTCGAAAATCAAGCCCAAATGATTTCCTGAGACCATTTCCTTGCGTCCGGAGTAAAGAGAGTGAGAAAATGAAAATTTTTAAAAAATTAATTATGATTTTAAGTAATCTGGACCGTTTCGCTTGCGCGATATTTCTAAGCGTTCTAACCGTTAGATTTCGACCTAAATTCACCCTCGGATCAGGGAAGGTGGCCCATACATGTCAAAGTACTTGTAGCTCTGATCGAATTTCGGTAACCGTTGAATTGAAGCTGGTCTGTCAAGGATGATCTAGAAACCTGATCGGACTGAAAACTTAACTTACTAAAGATCCAATACTAGTGAGCTTAAGTTCGACCGCATTTGATAAGAGGACCTCCAGAAGTGCTTCGTTGGTTATAACCTAAGTATACCTTAGCCCTAAGGCTATTTCCATCAACTTTAGGCTTATAAAAAGGCCTTAAACCCTCATTTCCACATTCCATACGAATTTTCAAGCCCTACATTTTTAAGAGAGAGAAAAGAGAGAAAGTGAGAGATAACCTGTTGATTCTCCGTGGAATTCTTCCCAGTTCATCTACACATCGAATCTGCATATCTGAATTGTTCTTCCAGCAATTCTGATTCCATTCTTGGGTAAGTTAAGCCAACCCTAACCTATTTAGAGCTTAGAATAGCTGTAGTGAAGTTATCGCTAACCTGTTTCATACCATAGGTAGCGTATCCGCCGTTGATGAAGACTCATCGTCTGAATCACATCTTATACGCATTTTCTGGTTTAAGGTGCAGACTATATACGTTTAAGTTATGGTTTTCAAGGCTTTTAATGTTAGATAATGATTTATTCATGTTGTGATTGCCATTACACATGCCAAATGCGATATCCGTTTCGATTTACGTATATGTATACTTTATGTTATAAATAGCGTATTTCATGTATATGTTAGAATAACCGTATGCATATAGAAATTGCTATTATGATTGCCATGATTATTTGTCATTGATATATGCTTGATATGTATGCAGAAACTTCTTGGCGAAAGGACTTGCCTTAATTTGTAATGGAGTCGACATACGTGATTTATGTTGAATAGTGTAATTTAAGTTTGTATAAATTCCTAAATGAGTTAGTAGTTAGTAAAATGTGATTGTTAAGGTTGTTGAGATATGAATCCCGATCATGTTAACTGTGTGTATGATTTCCTCCATAGACTGATTAACCTAGATGAATCATGTTAAATATGTGTATGATTTCCTCCATGTACTGTATTTACATTCAAGTTATACTTCATGAATGTTAATATGAAAGTAGGATATGAATCATATGCCTATTATTGAGCCTGTACTTGATTGGGGCTGTACTACAGTCCATGTAATCGGTAATCGTTCTGCCAATAGTGGTTGAGGTCATTTTCGCCACTCAGGATGAGTTTAATGAATCTGAGTCATGCTTGGAATGTTTGACAGTGGTTAGGCCACACGAAGTGCATATGCATTCCATGTTGTTCAACTCAACGTGCGCTTGGCCTAGTTATGTTCATCAACTAACCCGATTGTCCGATGTTTGTTCACCATGTTTGGTCGCTCCTGTTTGAATCTAAGGCACTGAACTTACCAGTGAAACTCTCATCAACCTTGGTACCGTGATCCCCTAAGACTCATGAGCGGGATATGGTGGTATGAGATACCGCGGCCAAGCTATCAGCCTACGCTGGGGCGACGAGCCTCCCCGTAGTGATCAGTGAGCACCCTACTCTCATGAGCAGATTATGGTGGTATAGGACACTATATTCTTATTATCGGCCTACATTGATTGGTGACGAGCCCTCTGTAGTGACCTCGAGTATATCCTGACGCTGCATAAGGGCGACGAGTCTTGTTGCAGTATTAAGGATATAACTAGGCCTATATTGATTTGGTGATGGGGGAGTGGTGTAACGATTCCGTGCAACAGCCCTGACAACCCTTATAGCGACCTAGAACCGTAACATCATATGAGATTTCCTAGGACTGACGACCCTAAAATGGATCAATGTTTGGAAATTGATATAAGGGAGGTGTCTTAGCTTTCCAATCTTATTGTATGAAAGAGACTAATAATAACTTGCTAATCATACTTATGACATTGCATTGCATGTGCCATTGGCGTTAGTGTGAAAGCACAGTGGTAGTGATTCATGCCACGATCGTTAGATGATGTCGCATGAGGGAGTTTGTGGTGAGGGCATGCATCATTATCTCATTCGTTCTTGCATTAACAAGAGTATCTAGGACATGTTTGATTATACTGCTTTATCATTACTACTTGATTGAATTGATAACATGTTAACCTTTGCTGTATAGCTCCACTGAGTTAATCACTTACTTCCACGTTCTGGGATATGTATATGGTGATTTTGCATAGTTAATACTTGTATTTTGAGACACAGTTGTATATATCGTCTTGGGTAGAGCATGCATATTTTGAGAATTATTTTTGAATTATATAAGTATTTAAGTCTTCCGCTTGCATTTTCTCAATATCCCTAAATTATGTCTGCTGATCTGGCTTGATCTATTTCATGTGCTTTGCACTAACACGGACAACATACATCCATCATTGTTTATGTTGTATAAGTGATGTTTTGGAACTCGGGAGCTGAGTTATGTTTGACCCCCGAATTTCAGGCCATTACACCTAAAACAAACACTACACATGACCAAGTGAATCTCGCAACCCAGATTAGAGCAACTAAAGCGACAACCAACCCCCAAAAACTGGAAAAGGAGCGACTAAGCGACATCTAGTTCCCTAATAAAAATAAAAAAAGGAGCGACTAGCGACATCCAGTTCTCCAAACTGATGTGTCACGTATATAGAACAATTTACACACACCAGCTGTTACACTCTCACCTAAGAACATGGATTTACGTGCCGCCCCGGGGCCACTATTGAAAATGGATTACATCCACGACATTTAATCGATCGCTAAAAGAGGATTTCCATCATATTACTTGCATCAAGAGAGAATTCCTTTATCCATGGAAGGTTAAAAATATCAAGACACTTGCCAAGCCTTTGAGGAAAAAGGGGCGAGTGACATGAATCAACTTGAATAAGAAATGAGTGACAAAGGTCAACTCGAATATGAGGAGAGAGGTTAAAGCCAACTTAATAAATAGAAGAGCGGCAACGACCGTTTCTTTATTAAGGGTGGCATCGGCCAATTCCATAATTAGAAAGTGACCACCGTCAATTCTTGGTAATAGAGAATGGCAGACCCATATTAATGGTACGGCAAGAGCAAGGCTTGTATCCATAATCTCTTATGAATCTACGAAAGCTTCTTACAATGGATATCATGTAAAAATCTCAAAAGGGCTAATAATTGATGATATTAAATTAAAATGAAAACAGAAGGAATGTAATGGAAATCTACAAATAGATAAAAGGCATGTAAAGGACAAGTGTAAATGTAAGATAAAAACATCAACTCAATTATGACAAACGTACGTAAAAGGCATGACAAAATAGCATGAAGGCATAAACAGGCAGGATAAATATATCAGCTTAAATTAACATAAGCTTAAAGGATAAAACCACCCTCACCTTTAAAGTCAAATTGTCCTCATTCGAGGCTAGGTGTTCCTGCATATTCCTTCGCATTCAATCTTACCCTATATCATAAAATCTACAAAGCTTACAAGGTTAGGATTAAATCTAGAGTTAGGTTTATGGCCTTGATATGGGGCTTAACTACTTCCTATCTCAGAAAAATTTGAATTAAGACATTAGATATTACTCACTTTACTTGAACTTGACCCTGACTCAGTCCTAGGAGTCAGTGAGTCAACACCTCGCACCATCTCTCTCTCTCTCTCTCTCTCTCTCTCTCTCTCTCTCTCTCTCTCTCTCTCCCTCCCTTTTCCTTTTCTTTCTTTCTTTCCTTCCTCTTTTCTTTTTTCTCTTTTCTTTTCTTTTCTTTCCTTTTCCTTTCTTCCTCTTTCTTCTTCCTAGGCTGGAGCTTCCAGCCAAACCTGGACTGTGCCAGACTAGGATAGGCCTGTCAGCCATTCACTTATTTTTCTTTCCCACGTCTCTTTCTTTCTTCTCGGTTGTGGTCCTTTTTAGCATCGAGAGAGAGAGAGGATTTATAGGCGAGAGGTCTTCCAGACTTTCTTGTGAAATCTTTATGCAAAACATATCACAATCAGGACACAACATCATCATCTTACGCAGTCTAGTTCTCCTGAGTGGCAAGGATCAAAAGATGGCTTGTTTATTGCCACTCTAATGTTGGCCATCGATCTGATTTTCACGATCTATCTTCATGAAAGCGATTAGGAAGTCTTCATCGATCTGAGTGGCCCACACGTTGCAAACCTCCGAGTGAAAACTCACACGTAAAAACTTATATGGATTTCGCATGCACGATGGTTGTATAAACTGGGGCATATAATTACGAATTTTCCTTTCTTCTTTGTCACGACTTGCGTCGTCCGTTCCTCCTGATTACATTGTCCAAATGAGATGAAATTTCACCACTAATCGTTGTTTTTCAAGATCTCTCAACGGGTTAAATTTGGGACCGGATCTCTCAAGGATGACCAAGATGCTCCTTTAATGGCTTACAAACTCCGTAATTCAAAATAACATTTGTACATTTCTGATTGATAAGTTATGGGTGGTTTTGATCTAGACCCTAAGATCTTCATGATGATCGGTTTACTAGGATGTTCTTGTGGCCCGTTTGGCAGATCCAAATGTGATGGATGGTTAGATGACTTGTGAAAATAAGGGGACTTGATGGTTAGCACTCTGACCATGTATGTCAGTGGATGTATGGTCAGTTTCGTAAATGGATAACATAAGGTGTGTTTCTGGAGTGATTAGGGGTATGACATATATGCTGTTAGATTTGAGTGACTTGTTCACACGTGTAAGTTCCTCATATTGTAATTCTAATGATGGGTTAAGTGTATTCATGTGGGGTGAACAAGATGAACGAGTCGGAATCTTGATCTGATCAGTGTACGGACGGATGTAGAGGCCAAGTAGCTGATTTACTACAATCTAAGGGCTAAAATTTGACGTTTATGGTTAATTTATGATAATTAGGCCCAGTATAAAATTTCAGATGAAATAGATCATGGGAACTATGCGATCTAGAATTTAGGGGTCTATATTAATGACATTTTCATAATTATTGTTGATTAAGAGTTTTATGATATCTAATGATTCTACATGGTCCTATGCCCATTTCTAAACAATTCTTACAAAAGGACTTACATCTAACTCATTATGAATAAAGAGTTATTCACCAATTTAGTCAAGAAAAAGTACGTATATCAGACCACATGATCAACGATCATTGATCGAATGACTTGATTTATGGATGAAGATCATTCTTAATTGGTCTGATTCATATTAGAGGATGAATTTAGGGTTAGGTTGGCTATATAGGTACTGTATTCATGTACATAATAGGTTGAATTCATGGTAACATTCGAGGACTTTCAATATGTGGGTATTGAAACGTTCGGGGTGTTACAACCCGGTCCTTTGGCAATTGAGTTATGGCGCACTGAGGTGGAGAAGATTTTTGACACCATTTAGTGTACCAGTGAGTAGAGAGTCCCGTTGGCTACCTTCCTTCTGCAGGGCGAGGCCTATTATTGGTGGTCATCAGTATTGAGTATGGCTGGGCCTGATTTTGTTTACATTTGGGAGGAATTTTTGGTTCGCTTAGACCAGAAGTTCTTCCTCAAGCATGTTTGTGATCAGCAGGCTATGAAGTTCAAGACTCTAGTCTAGGGAGATATGACGGTGTCTCGGTATGAGGCACATTTCGTAGCGCTTTCCAGATGCGCTCCTTATCTCGCTGATGATGAGAAGAGGAGGGCTCACCACTTTCAGAACGGTTTGTGTCCTGCTCTCCATAGTTGCGTGGTGGGGTATTGTTTGATGATGTTTGATCAGGTCATCCATAGAGCATTGGTATATGAGGAGGACTGGGCCATGTCCCAGAGGACCCGAGATTAGAGTTCCGGCAGAGACCGGAAGAGGAGGGCACCTTCTGACAGCTCTAAATAGCACCGTCAGTAGAGGCGGAGAGGCCGGTTTGAGTCTAGGCAGTCCACAACGCAGTCAGCAACATCATTATCAGAGCAGCTAGCTGCTCCTTCCTCCAGGCCATTTTTTGGTATTTTCTATGGATGTGGGCAGATAGGGCATCGTAGGCATGATTATCCTCTCCCCTTACAGCAATAGAGGCCACCAAAGTTACCTTCTCCCCATCTTCCTCAGTAGCGGTAGCATTAGCAGCGAGCGTAGCATTAGGCTCTCACTCCTAGGCCTCCTCTTTAGTAGCAAAAGCATCCAAGCAGGCCTCCCAGTGGCCACATCAGCAGCAAAGGGGACATGTACCTCCCCCACAGGCCCTAGGTCGAGTATATATTGTTGCACAGTAGGTGCAGAGTCAGTATCCATAGTCTTCAGGCTTGCTTCCTTTGCTAGCTCAAGGCAGATTCTATTCCGCATAGTAGGCGCAGGGCCAGGACCCATAGTCTTCTTCCTGTGGAGTCGTCGAGGGTAGTCTCCTTATTTCTATCGACCAATATTTTATCGGAGTCCACGTTAGAGGCTTTGTCTATTTTGACTTTTTTGTGCCGTCGTTGTCCTTTTTGCCCAGTTTTGGTTGGTGATATGTTCTTGAATGCCGATTTATTTGTGTTGCACATGATAGAGTTCGATGTTATTCTGAATATGGACTAGCTTGCTGAGTACCATGATATCTTGGACTATACCACGAGGACAGTCACGTTTCATATTCCCGGCTTGCCAGTGTTCCAGTTCATTGCTAAGCCTAGAGCAGAGCCATTGTCCAGTTTGTTTGCTTGAATTGTCGAGGAGTCTGTGACAAGGTATATTGAGAAGCTGCCAATAGTCTATAATTACCTAAATGTGTTCCAGGAGATCCTGGGTTTACCGCCGCGTCGGCAGATTGAGTTTCAAATTGATTTAGTGCCCGGTACCGCGCCTATCTCGAAGGCCCCCTACTAGATGGCACCGATGGAGTTGCTGGAACTGCATGAGTAGTTGGATGAGCTTCGGGAGTTGGGTTTTATTCATCCCAGTAGTTCACCGTGAGGAGCCCCGGTATTGTTTGTGAAGAAGAAGGATGGCTCGTTGAGGTTCTGTGTGAATTACCGCGAGCTCAACAGGGTCACTATCAAGAACCGATATCTGCTTCCTAGGATTGATGATTTGTTCGACCAGATGCAGGGTGCTTAGTTCTGTTTTAAGATAGACTTGAGCTATGGTTAACATCAGATTTAGGTTCGAGAGGAGGACATTCCGAAGACAGCATTCTGGATGAGCTATGGTCACTTTGAGTTTCTGGTCATGTCTTTTGGGCTGACCAATGCGCCTGTCGTGTTTATGCAGCTGATGAACGAGGCCTTCCAACCCTTCCTCGATCAGTTCATGGTTGTGTTTATTGATGATATTCTGGTATATTCGAGGACATGAGGAGTACTTGTATATTGTGCTTAAGACCCTCCGTGCCCATCAACTGTATGCGAAGTTGGAGAAGTGTGAGTTCTGACAGGAGAAGGTAAAGTTCCTCGGTTACGTGATGACGAGGAAGGGTATCGCTGTGGACCCCGTGAAGGTTGATGCAGTGCGTCAGTGGAGCCAGTCCATGAACATGTCCGAGATCCGTAGCTTCCTTGGTCTGGCGAGATATTATTGACGATTCATCGAGGATTTCTCCCATATTACAGCACCACTGACCTAGTTTGTAAGACCCATATCCTAGTCTGTATTGTTCCTTAGGCTTCCGCAGTCCTCTCAGTCGAATTTTGACAACCCTTGACCTGTATCCGACTTTTACGCGTGATCCTAAGCCGAGTCCTGCATATTAAAGTCGGCTCGACCTGAAACTTATACCCTAGCGAGCGCGCCGTCGCCTCGACTCATGCACCGAACTGATACCAGGGCCAGAAGATGTGGGCCCGCATTCACCTCAAGGAAATATGCCTGCGTTGTAAATTCTGAGAGAATCCAGGCAACATATCCCATCAATCAATTAATTAATCAACCAATCAATCAATTAATTAAGTCAAGTACACACCATACCACAAGTACAAGCAACCCATCCCTTTCTCATTCCCAAAGTCAACTCTCTCTCTTCACCCATCACTCCACCCATCACCCATCACTCCACCCATCACCCATCACTCCATCACCTTTTCATCCCATCACTTCTCTCTCTCCCTCATTTCTCAAACAATCTCCCAATCAACAAAAATTCCAACATCCAACCTCTCTCTCCCAAAGTCAAGTGTGGCCCACTTTTGCACTCTTTCATCTCCCATCTCAACCATTCATTCATCATCTACCTCCATCAAAATTGAAGGCATGGAGACTAGGAGTCTAATGGATCAAGGAGGAGTGCAATAGGTGGGTGATCCACCATTGATTTTAATTTTTGGGCCTCATGTTGTGGGGCCTATATTGATGTATGCAATGTAGAGAGGGGCCCATAGTGGCGGGGTTCCTCTATCTCACCATTTTTCTCTCTCTCCCTGTCCCTCTTTCTCCTTTTCTTTTGGTGATGTTGATGATGAGAGTGGCTCGCTTATGACGTATATATTATATCTATACCATCCATTTTGGGACGTATGGACCCCACCGTGATGAATGGATTAGATCAACACCGTCCATCTGAGGACTATGTATAAGTGGGGCCACCTCTCTATATATGTGTGGTTGGTGGGCCACAAGTACATGGACCCCACCTTGATGAAGGTATTGCAACCATACCTTGAACGTCCAGTAGTCTTTGCTACTGGAATGTGTAAGGGAAACACTCTACAACTCTAAAAAAAAAAGAAAAGAAAAAGAGAGAACTTAATATTTAAATAATATTATATATATATATATATATATATATATATATATATATATATATATATATATATATATATATATATATATTCTAGTACATTGAGGTGGGCCACGTGTGTGGACCCACCATGTTAGATGTGTTAAATCCCACCGTCCAGAACATCCAGAGGGTCTGGACGGTGGGTATCTTATATGTTATATATATATATATATATATATATATATATACACACACACACACACACACACACACACACACACGAAAGCGTTCACCTGCGAACCAGTTCATACGTACTATATACGAACTTTTTTGAGAACTCATCATATCTGATGAGTCTCGAAAATCTGAACTGTCCACATGAAGCAGAACCTCATGAAACCCCCTGCTACGAATTTTTACTTTGATCCAAAACTTCGGTGGGCCATGAAAAATGCAAACAGTTTCTTCCCTTAATTTGAATTTCTCTTTTCCATGGCCCACCATAATATTAGATTAGGGTGAAAATTCACCCCATAAGGTTTCATGGGATTCTGCATCTTATGGACCGTTCAGATTCAACACCCATGACACATGTGCAAAGGTGCGCATGTGCGTAGGTGAGCATGCCTCTCTCTCTATATATATGATATATATATAACTTAATATATATATATTATATTATATTATATAATTATATATATTATATACAGAAGAGAGAGAGAGGTGAGTGAAGTAGGGTGGCCCATGTGCATGGGACCCACCTGATGAGTAGATTGGCTAGTGAACCTCACATAGCAACGACTGTTGTGAGGATTCATGTCAGCAGGTGTTGGTGGGACCCATCGATCATGTATGTGTTTCATCCACACCGTCCATCTAGACGGTGCCACGTGCCCACCATGATAGAAGTTTTCCATCCAAACTATCCATCCATTTAATAAATCAGGACTTCCATCTATTGGACAGTCACCACCCCACCTCCTAATATTTGTATTACATCTAAACCGTCCATCCATTTTGTGGGGACCACCATGATGTAAGGGTCTTAGCTGCACTGTCCAAATGGATGGACGATGGGTCCTACCCATTGATGTACGTGAACCGTCCATGCATTTGGCAGCTCATCTAAGGCTTGAGACTAAAAATAAGATAAGTCTAGTATCAAGTGGACCACACTACAGAAAGTAGTGGAGTTGAACGTCTGTCATTGAAACCCCTTTTTGGGATTACAGAAGTTTTGAACCATTATGATATTTATTTTTCCTCTATGCAGGTCCTTGTGACCTTATGCACAGATTGGGCAGAAAATAAATACTATGGTGGGCCCACTGGAAATTTAACTGTGGAAATCATTATCACCACTGCCATTTGTGGTATGGTCCGAATGATCCTTTGGATATGATTCATTTTCTAATGCTCTATAATGATCTCTAATAATGGATGTATGGTGTATTGGACTCGGCCCATTTGACTTGGCCCATTTGATTCGGCCACATTCGACTTGGCCCATTTGACTCGGCCCATTCAACTCAGCCCATTTGACTCGGCCTATTCGACTCAGCCATTTGACTCGACCCATTTGACTCGGGCCATTTGACTCAGCCTATTCGACTCGACCATTTGACTTGGCCTATTTGACTCAACTTGTTCCACTCGGACCATTCAACTCGGCCCATTCAACTTAGTCCATTCGACTTGGCCCATTGATTCGGCCCTTTTGACGTAGCCCATTTGATGCATGATTGACCCATTGGAGCGACCCACATGATGTAGCCCACTTGAGGTATATGAGGCCAATGATACGTATGTAAGGCCTTTGTGTGGGCCGAATGTGATGTATATAAGGCCCACTGCGATGTGAGACTCCACCATGATGTATGTAATGATGTTTTGGTAGCCATGCCTTGGGAGCAATGATGGTTTGACATCCACATTGTAAGAGCAATAATGGTTAAATGTCCACATTGTAACTCTCCCTAGGGCCCATTCATAGGACCATACTTGTAGTGTGTAGGCCGTCTAGGCCCTTCTTCGTTATGAACAGAACCCATCACCACATAATATGTTTAGTATAGTTTCATGATTCATACTCATACGCATCATATGTACGCTTGAGATGATGAGTGACTGATCATAGCATATGCCTTTGGGCAGATTGTTTATGGGCTCCTTGATAGGAGTTGCCTTTCATGAGCACGCGATACGTGTAAGATTGTTTCATGACTAGTAGTGTGATTCATGCACTTCACATTTGTATGACATGATTTTTATACGCCCCAGCAACATCAGGGCTATGACCTCTACAGGCACATCATGGGCGGTCATATTGGATACCGGAAATACTGTTTCTAGCATCGAGGCACCATAGATGTCCCTGAGTGAAAATCTTTAAACCCGATTGTACCAGAGGATGACTCCAATGTCAAAACCGAGTGAATATATGAGCGCACGGGGGCCAAATACTATTGTTTCTAGCATCGAGGAGCCATAGATGTCCCTGAGTAAAAATCCTTAAACCCGATGGTACCAGAGGATGACTCCAATGTCAAAACCGAGTGGATATATGAGCGCACGAGGGACAAATACCAGGAGGTAGAGTCTCCCACTGTGTCATAGTCTGTTGGAAAGGGGTGTGGCCTTACCTACCCGAGGGTAGGGGGCATTACTAGGTTGAGTATGACCAGCTTGTGAATGGGTCTGCTATCGATGTGCCGGATAGGTATTGACAAACTATTGGCCAGACGAAAAGTGATGTTTCTTACGCTGATTTGAACTGCGCACCTGAGAAAGGGGCAGTGTCATTTGGAGTGTACTAAACCCCGATGATTATCCAGAATGAGAACCTACTGATATTTGATGATCTAATGATGAGCTGCATTGACATGTGGATTGACATTCGCATCATATGGTCTTGATATGGCCGATAGCATTCAAATCTTGCACTGCATAGCCTTAGTACAGCTAATTGCATTCATATACCCATTAACATGATTCTGCATTACTCTACATTTCATTCTGAGCACGTTCACATTACGCACACACTTACACCACCCTCTAAGCTTTCTATAAGCTTACGCATGATTGATGCGTGCATGTGACACCAAGTCGTAGCTGTAGCTTCGTCGTAGTAGGAGCCTGCAGTCGAGCTTCCGAAGTTCTGTTATCATTATCTTGTATTTCCCTTCATATGCATTGTACTTTCAAGTTTTTAATCATAATAAATTTTATGATGGTGTTCTTGTGGTTATTGTTCATGGGTTATGCTCATTACAAATCAAATTGATGTTAGAAATCCTTCTTGTAGAATCCCAGGATCGGAACCTGGTGTATGGGTGCCGGGAACCGAGAACGGGGTACTGTGGAGGCTGTCGGTGCTAGATTTGACAATCAAAAATTTTGTGAGCCCGATTTCTGAGTTTGGGGCATGACACGGTTGATGTGGAAGGGCACCGAGTTTGTTTGGAGGGATGCCTGTGAGGAGACATTTATGGAGTTAAAGGATCACCTCACGTCTACTCCTGTCCTCACTCTTCCTGATGGGAGTGATAGTTTTGTTGCATTTACCGATGCCTCTAGAGTTAGTTTGGATACTATTCTGATGTAGCACGGGAAGCCTGTAGTGTTTACCGATGCCAGCTTAAGGTCCATGAGCTGAATTACCCCACTCGTAATCTAGAGCTAGCAGCAGTTGTCTTCACACTGAAGGAGTGGATGCATTATCTTTATAGGGTTAGGTTCGAGCTCTTCTCGGACCATAAGAGCTTGAAGTATTTATTTTTGCAGTCCGAGTTGAACATGCGACAGAGGCTATGGATGGAATTGTTGAAGGATTATGACTTCGAACTTCAGTACCACCCGGGTAAGGCGAACGTGGTGGCGGATGCGCTTAGCCGTCAGCCACGAGGCCTGGTGGCACAGATGATGGTTCGAGAGTGGAAGATGCTCGAGGATGTTTCGGAGTTCAACTTTAAGTTCGGTCTGCATTCTTCCATGGTTCAGCTTTCGAGCTTGTCGATTCAACCCTCTTTGGTTGCTAGGGTGATCGAGGTTCAACAGACGGACGAATCACTTCAGGAGTACCTAGTAGAGGCAGCATCCATGAAGCAGTCAAACTTGAAGATTGGTTCCAAGGGTGGATTATACTTCATAGGCCGATTGTGTGTCCCAAATGTGGCAGAGTTGCGCTGTGATCTGATGACCAAGGAACATTGATCGAGACTTACCATTCACCCGAGCTCCATGAAGATGTACAAAGATATGAGGAGGCAACATTTTTTGTCAGGGATGAAATGCTAGATTGCTAGCTTTGTGGCCGAGTGTGACACTTGTCAGGGTGCTAAGGTCGATCACCAGAGACCCCTTGGTCCTTTGTAATCATTGAGCGTTCCAGTTTGGAAGTGGGTGCATGTGTCGATGAATTTCATCATGGGTTTGCTAAGGACTCGGCGCTGTCATGATACCATTTGGGTCATCGTTGATCATCTGACGAAGTTGGCGCATTTCATTCTGATGCGTACTTCCTAGACTATGGATCGGTTGGAAAGGATCTTCATCGAGGAGATAGTGAGACTGCACAACATTCCAGTTTCGATCGTATCTGATCGAGACCCTATATTTACGTCTCAGTTTTAGAGGAGTTTCCAGCAGGCTGTGTGGTCCACTTTGCATCTCAGTATCGCTTATTATCCGCAGATGGATGGGCAGACTGAAAGGGTCAACCAAATCCTTAACACTACCAAAAAAATGATCAAAGGCTACGGACTATGATAGTTTTTGGCTACAGATATAGATCGTAGCTATATTATTACGGCTTAAATCCGTAGAGAAAAGTAATCGAACCATAGCTAAAAGCTAACACAACCACTCACGCATGCAACCTTAGATGGCCCCATAAGGGACTCTATGATACACATTAAAATATGTGTGCTCCATCTAGGATGTCTATTCATTTTGAAAGAGCATTTTTAGGCAAGAGCCCAAGAAAGGAATTAGTTTGAAGGCTCAAGTGGACCACATGGTAGGAAACGGTGGAGATTAAACACCTACCATTGATCAATGGTGTTGTTTAAGTTGACTTTCGAATTACCTATATTTTTGCGTCAATCCCTGTAAAAAAAATTAAAAAATTAATGGACGGATTGAATATATGAAATGTATCGTGATGGATCCCACAAAGCCGCCCTTAAGAGGGTCGTTCGTCCATGACCATCAAAACTGTTTGTAAGTGAATGTGAGGTAAATGGCTATGGACCATGTCTTTTAGCTATGAATTAAAACCGTAGCCAGGGCATAACAGGTAAAAATGTTGAGACTCTTCCTGCGCTACCCTTTTTCTTTTTCCACTTGCACGAAACCTTTCATCTCCCTCCACTCCAAACCGATGCCGCATTCATCCTCTCTCTCTCTCTCTCTCTCTCTCTCTCTCTCTCTCTCTCTCTCTCTCTCAATCTCGATCTCCCCTCTCACAAACCCCTCTTCTCTCCCTAACCATCCCCTCTCTCTCAATCTCACGTAGATTTCCCTCTCTGATGCCATAATCTGCCTCCATTTTAGGTATGCAAGAATGATTTTCTTCTTCTTCTTTTTTCTCTCTTTTAAATATTTATATTGCTTTCTTTTTCTTTTTTTTACTTTTTTTTTTGTGGAATTGGATTGGGTTTTTTTATATATTTTATTTTTATTTTATTTTAGGTTTTTTTTTCTCTTATGAATGATAATAGATGTTTTAATGGCTCTCTTTTTGCCCTTCATTTTTCATGAAAATCCTCTCCCTCCCTCTCTCGTTAGTCCTTGCATCAATGGCATCCGTCTCTACAACTTCTATCCAGTTCGGATCTTCGTTATAGTAAGTGAATTAGAGTCAAGTAGCTGGAAGGATTTTCAGTTTGAGGTTGGTCTTTGTTGGCAGGGTGAAGAACGTCAGCTTCCCATCTCTGCGGACCTCTCGATTCCAGATCTGTTGTGTGGCCAAAAACGAGACAGTTGATAAAGTCTGTGAGATTGTGAGGAGGTAACTATGCTTGCCTTCCGAGATAAGTTTTTTTTTTCTAAGAAGAAAAGGTCATGAAAATTATGTATATATACCCACTTTGTGAAGAGAATGGAGATCTCATGAACTCTTATTGGCTGAAGATATGGGACCCAGTCCTTAAATGATGGGACCCACTGGTTACTGCACAGGTCCTAAATCTAGAAATGGGTGGTTTTAATTGTTTTGTCAATCCTCAACTCTTCAACGTAGTATTTTTGTTACATTGCATTGTTATTTATCATTTTCGTATGTAAGTTACCCATGTTAAAAAATCTGAAACTTTTAGATTATATAACTGAATTGTTGAAATTTTATACGGACATCAGTACTATCAAACATTACCAAAATGACGAGGGGAATGTCGTGAGACTAGTGATCACATTGGGAGAGATTTTGTTGTATTTTTTGTTATTCCTTGTAATGAGGATCCTCATACCCTTTTATAAACTTCAATCCACCACCCTAACAGTCAATCATCAACTCTCCCAAGGTGCAACGGTCTTCATTTAGGAAATGTTAATCCACTTCACAATCTTATAAGCTCAGTTGGCCACTCAGAACAGAGGCCACTGTTGCACAAGAGCCAGAATATATAAATATCAGGTATTCAAACCTTCCACTATTTTAACCTTAATTTGTAGCTGACTGTAGTTCAGATCATAGCTTAGATTATTATTAGATTACAAAGCTAGTTTATAACAGAGTTGTTAGAGGGTCTGATGTAACATGTCACAAATACGTTTCTAGCATGGTTGGGCCAAAAGAAGGTCTCTGTATGTTTTGTTCTTACTGTATGTTATTTGACTATTCATGTATTATCTCGATTGTATTTTGAAAGTTTTGAGTTTGTTGTTTATTTCATGCAAGAACCTGCATCAGAGATATAGGACAAGATTTTATTTATGATTAATAATATTTCATTTTCAAATATGGATGTGAAAGCAAAATAATTTACTGATGTCCTACGAGAGCAGTACTATCCATGGTTTGCTGAGAAAAATCTTATGAAAAACCTTTAGTTTCATAAGCTGATTTTTACTTTACTGGGACATTATATTTTCTCAGTATATGGTGATGAAAAGGTGAGAAAGGATTTCTTGTAGTTAATCACTATCTTTGGAGTGTTCAAATTTGAGAAACAATCTATTTAGCTAATTGTATAGAAACCAACACATGTACATTGATGCATTTTCCCCAAAGTCCCCCTATCTATCTAATTAGTATTTTCTTCATTTTTGAGTTTCATCCAACTATTTTCTTTGTGAAGGACCATCAGAATGTGAGATTACTGTGGCATGACTTGAAGAAAGGCAATTTTTATCATCTAATGGCAACTCCCAAGTCCTTGCACTTATCATTTAGGTCTTGTCATACAACAATATGTACGGTTCATCATGTGCTTTCTCACTTTTCGCTTCCTTTCTCCTTTAAATATGTGAACTCTAGTGTAGCCAATAAATTAAACCTTTGGAATTTGTACTTTCTATATCTAGTGACAAGCTTTGTACCACAACAAAATAGTGAATTTTGGAGCATAACGTGTTATATCTGCTGAGAAAGTTGTGCTCTTGCCCCATGCGAGCTCTAAGCTATTCATTAGTGGGGCCCATCAGTGTTATGTGTTGTAGCATGATCATCAAATGGTCCACATGTGTAGCCATTTATGAGTTTCAAATATCATCATTTTTTCTATATATAATGTGGCCCACCTGGTGCTAGGCCTAACCTGATTTTTGGTTCAAGGCTAATTTGCTGGGATCTACCTGGTGAAAAGCCTGGATCTCACCTGTAGGTTTGGAAAAGGGGAGTTACCTGTTGTTGGAGCCTGCGTTGAATTATAGTCAGTGCTCTTGCCATTATATAAACTAGAATAAGATTTCCAACAGTCCTCAACAATAGCAGTTGTTTGTCAGAGAAAAAAGAGAGGATCAAAACATTATAATTCAAGGATGAATGCTAACATCGGATGTCATCTGTACTTCCATTAGGTGGGTCCCATCACTAACATACCCTGCCCTAAAAATTAGGCCAGTCAGCTCATCAGGTGGGCCACACATGCAAATTTAATGTGGATTGTTGCTTACTAATGCAGACCCAAATCCATTTCCTAATGCGTTAATAAATAACAATGAAAAAATAGGTCGGCCCCTATCTTTATGAAGACAACAACACATGGCTCTTCACTTATTGGATTGTAAGTTTATACTTATTTCATTTTTTAAAATCTTTTATTGCCTTTTATTATGATTCATGCTTCCTTTACAAGTGATGAGCTCTCTCAAATGACATGGTTTATTTGTATTTTATTTGTTTCTATTGGAAGTTGGGTCTCAAGTAACATAGATTTTTTGTCTCTCATTTTATTTTTTGCTCCCTTTTCTTCACTCCCTATAGTAACATGTGCATGTACTCCTTTTCTCCCTTTTTAGAGGTTTTGACTACTCATTTTCCTTTCTATTATGCAACTGTAACACCAATCAGCTTTTCCCCAGTCATAATTCCATTTTCTAAAACTTTCTATGTTAAATTTTTTCCTTTAAATCAGTTAGTGATTTTTTATTTTATTTTTCTGTTTATTGTAACTCTTTTTGCACAAATAATCAGTAAAGTGATTTGGGTGATCTCTTGTTTTGGTTAATATCTATTAGATTAGCATGTTGTTTGTATGGTAAAAAATAAATTTTTAAACTAAAAATAAAATTGAGTTGAATTCTAAGATTGTAAGTGGCCAAACCGGGCATACTTGGATGCTTAAAATGTAAATCATATGTTTTTTTTTTCTAATCCATTCTATTATTTAGTTTGTTAAACAATTTTCGGCTAAGAAATTATGGGACTAATGTTAAGTCTATGATGATGATGATTCCAAATCTGATTCGTGTAAAAATCTTTGTTTGGTTATTTTTGCATAATCGGTGTCAGAGTTCCACTTTTGCATTGTATAAGATTGTTCTGCACTTTCTTTTAGGAAATCAATATTACGCTTACATTTTAAAGCCTGTTGCATTTTGACCTGTTCCATTGTTAAATTACTTCCAAATGGTTCAACCATGCGTAAATAATTTTAAAAAAAAATTCTGATGTCTAGTTAAATAAACATATAAAATAATCTCTAATTTACTCTCAACTTGTGAAAGAAAAGAATCAAATAATCCTTTGATCAAAGGCTATGAAATTATCCTCGGGTCTTGAGTACAAGTAGGGCCAATGGTTTGCTGATCCAGAGTCTAATAGGCCCATAGTGCATATGTCATAGAACTATTATCTGTTCTCATTTTTATTCTAAGATTCTCTTTAATTCTTATGCTCAAATGGTTTAGGGGAGAAAACTACCTACTATTGGGTTGCTTCAGATGTGTCGGGTTCTTCCTTCTAAACACGTGTTGCTCCTGCTTCAAATCAATAATTTTGCTATTGATTTGAAGACTGATGTTGTGGAAAATGTTACCTATTGCTTGGATACCAATAAAATCCTGTGTTGCTCGCACACCTAAATAAATCTTGCAGACTAACTTTAGTAGTCAACACTAAGATTACAGAGAGAAATTATTTTCTTGTAATTTATTTGTGTCGGTACTTTAAAAAGATGTGTATCATAATTTTATGTTGTGACCTTTAGTATAGAAGTCATACTTTGATCATATCTTCTTTTTGTTTCTGGGTACCATAGGCTGTATTAGAAAGTCAACACTAAGTCACACTCTGATCACTTTGATATGATGGGACTAACTATGGTTGGACCATGTTCCAACAATCCTCCAGATTGGAAGATCCTAGCTAGAGAATATTTGGTCTGTTGCTGGTTGAATGGGAACCATTGTTGTTTCTCTTAATGATTATTTATTTATTTGTTGGTAACCTTGGCTTGAAAAGCCATGTCCCCAATGTTGAACAATAGGTTGCCTTTCGTTTGGGACTCAAACCCTACTGTGTTAGACCATTGTTGTATTTTTTTCCTAAACCGTTTATGTATAAGTATGGTTAGGATGTGTTTGGATGATGCCTATAAATGGGGTTAACTGTAAATGATTTACATTTAAATGGTTTATAGTCTGTGTTTGGATGCTAAAAATTGCCTGTAAATGCTTTTCTATGGCTTGCAGGTTTTGACCCTCCCACTTTCATGCTTGATTAAAGTTCTCCTTTGCCCTTTGAGTTTACAGATGGTGGAAAAGCTATTTTATTTGACAATATGTGTTGTACTAATGTTCTGTATTTTTGAATTCATATCATTTCCAGCAGGCTTATGTTTTTTTAATGCTGTAAATTTCAAGTTGTATCGTGGTGATCCAGTGTTAAATCCTCTTACACCTTGGGATAGACCTCCATTGAAAAACATTTTCTGTATACATGGGATAGATATGAAGACTAAGGTAATGCTATTTTATTTGAATAATAAACATTTCTAAATTCTTCTTTAATTTTTTTTTCTTTTCATAATTGTGACTTGTGGTTTCAATTAGACATTATTAATTAAAGTGGTTTGCTTAGAAAGTTGTTGATGTGATAATTATTTGATTTGGTTTATATATGTGAATTTTTCATGAGTCAATTTGTTGCATGCTACTTTTTTACTTTTTTTTTTCCTTGTGTGCAGGATTTACATCACTTCAGCCTAAATTTAGACCATATAGAGGATTTTTTTTTTTTTTTAATTCAAGACCATTTTCAATTTATTGTAATAAATATTATATTTCTTTTATTGTGTAGTAATATAAATTTTGTTTAATATTTAGTTTTAATTGTATTGCATCATTTTTTTTTATGTTTAAACTAATTATACTGATGTAGCTTATACCCATTATATCTCACAGTTATAACAAAGTGGATTGCTTAAAGGGGATGATCTCATGGATCACTTTTTCCGAATCCTCATGGTAAACTTTTTCCATGATTTTTATTATGTTTCCATGAGAATCCTCCAGACCCTCACAATTGTTAAGATTTTTCCTTCTCTTTCTACCTATAATTTCAGGAAATTTCTGTAGCAAATTGTTTGGCTACTGACATGATTAATACAAGCTCATTGTCCCTATAAATGCCACAACAAGTCCAGCATCTCTCATTTACTGTTATTGATATGTATGCAAAGCTTGTGGTTTTAGTTATTAAGGTAGCGATCTTTTTTTTTTTTTTCTTCTGACTGAGCTTCATGCAATAAATGGAAACTAATTTGATGAGTGTTTCCATCATAGTTTGGGTATCTATGAACAGTATCAGGAGTAATGGGATGATCTGTTGTAACCCCATGTGTGAGTTCTCTTTCTTTCCCTGAGGAAATACCAAGTTCATCATTCTTCTCTTCCCTTAAGCGATCATAATAACCGTGCTCTTGTCCTGAGAATCCTAAACCATCACGCCATTTTGACTCATGATAGCTTGTAGGTCTCTCCACTTGATCCTTGTAAAATGGACTGTTGTCATTAGGCAAAGCTGGAGATATGGCATTTGTCATATTTATAGAATCTAGCTCGGGGCTCAGGGATAAATTATTTGCTTTACTGTCTTGGATCATGATAGGGTGAGAAGGTTGGCCAGCAACAACACCGTCTCTCTCATATGTAGCTCCATCTGAATTCTCAAGTTTCAAATTTTCACTTTTTTGTGGCAATTTCTTGTTTTGGCTAACATCAACTGACTGCAATTGGCTAGTGGATGCAGCCTTTTAGTTCGTCGTTCAGCCTTCTTCTTGTAAAATTCCTCCAGTTGGGAAAAGAAGCAAATGAAACTTCAGGAAGTAAGGGAAATTCATACCTCGACTGGCCAGAACAATGTTATCAATCAACAAAAATATTGTAAATGCATATATGAATGCAGAGCTGTTTCACTTACATTTATAGAGGTTTCAGCTATATAGCAGAAATGATTCCATAAATACAATTATAATGCAGGTCAACAACTAGGATTGGCAGAAGGAAATTTTAATTTGCAGTAGAGGCTCCATGTTTCCAAAAGCTAACAATGATAGTTGTGTTCAATCATATTCACATCACCCTTTGTTCAAACAAATTCACATGTGCAAGGAAAAAATTGTAAGATTTTTTTAGCAGTGTCACCATCCCTCCCTCCCTCCCTCCCTCCCTCTATTGCTTTCTGAGCAACCCGGAAATACCACACTAAAAAATTCCTGCAATGTCCGATGTTACATTAGAAAGACAATCCATTGTATGCAACTACTTGATAATGATTTAGTTTGCAATCTTGCCTAAGAGTAATTTGGGTTTGTTGTATATGATTAAAGAATTCTTTTAGTTGCTTACTTGATTGCTAGTTTAATTGGTTGTGGTTTTTTCTTGGCAGGTTGTGGGTTTGTTGTATATGAAGTTCGATCAATAATGGTAACTCCCTCTCCTTTTTGTTGCATTGTAAAAAGAAATGCATTTGCTTGGTTTGCTAGTTGCAGGTGGTTTAGCTGAAAATCATATATAATTTGCAAACCATGTCGAGATTTTTGGATGTAACCAGGCATGGTCATTATGGATGGGGCATCCTGTAATTGACAACCCATGCACATTATGATACTAGCCATGTATATAACATGTTCCCCCATTTTAACAATGGAAATGTGGAATTTATTGCTGGAATTTTTTGTTTGATTCAAATCAAACTCCTTCCATCTCATGACTTAGTTGGGATTCTCGTGCAGATAGTGGAATATATACGTGTCTTTTAATGGATGTTGTGAAATGTGGTTTGTTTATGCATGGATTTATGGAATTGGGTGAAAGAAGATTTGGATTGAGCTTTGTGATTTATTTTTACTTTGGTTTTTTTTTTTATTTTTTTATTTTTCATGTTGATATAAAAAGCCTATGGAGTTTCTGAATGTGTTTACTAATGGAAGATCCTGTTTAAGGAATTTAAGAATTAGGTCTGAGTTCGTGGGAAATGTAGGTTTTTTTGGTTAGGCTTTGTTGGAATAAATGAATGTGAGAGTTTTCTGGAATTAGGTGATGGTGATTAGCTCAGGATAAATAGTAGATGGGGTGTTATGGCTGAGAATTCTATTTCCTAGGAGGAAGTGGATTGTAACATTCTTATTTCTAGCAGTTCATGGAAGAAAACACCTGATGAAGAAACTTATGAGTTGATCTATCATGGCATGTACTACAACGGTAAGAGATGCCATTATAATAGTTTCTTAAATTATTTTTTTTAAAAAAAAATAGGCATTATCTACGGCTATTAACCGTAGTCGTTTATTTGGAAACCGTAGTTGTTGCTGATTTCAGCCTATTGCTACGGTTTTCTCTCTACTTTTAGCTACATATGTAATTCGTAGCTGTAGATAGTTAAGAGCTACAGAAGCAATGGCTACGGTTTTAATCCGTACCTATTGTTTCTATGGCTGCGGATTAAATCCGTAGCAATAACTTTAAGACCTATGACTACGGTCATAATATGGACTATAACCATAGTCATAGGCCTTTAGCTGTGGTTTTTATTTGTAGCCTTTGCCCAGTTTTCTGGTAGTGTAAGGATATGTTCAGAGCCTGTGTGATTGACTTTACGGGTAGTTTAGATGAGCATTTGCACCTTGCTGAGTTTTCATACAACAATAGTTATCAGGCGACTATCGACATGACTCCTTTTGAGGCACTATATGGTAGACCGTGCAGATCTCCTAACTGTTGGACTAAGGTTAGAGAGCATTGTCTGCTAGGTCCCGATCTTGTGTAGTAGACATCAGAGGTTGTGGATATTATCAGGTAGAGGATGCCCACAGCTCAAAGCCAGCAGAAGAGTTGTGTTAATCGTCAGCGTTAAACCCTCGAGTTTGTAAATGGGGATATGGTATATCTCAAGGACTCGCTTATGAAGGGCGTGGTTCGATTTGGAGCGAAGGGCAAGCTTGTCCCAAGATTCATTGGACCTTTTGAGATTACTGAGCACATGGGCGCTGTGGCTTACAGGCTTACCTTGCCTTTAGAGTTGTTTGGGATCCACGATGTGTTCCATGTATTTATGTTACGGAAGTGCGAGTCGGACATCATTCCAGTGATTAATTGGCAGCCCCTTGAGGTCCGTGAGGATGCTTCATATATCGAGAAGCCAATCTATATCCTTGATCGGAAGGAGCAGGTTCTCAGGACCAAGCTCATTCCCCTAGTGAAGGTGCAATGAGGTCATAATTCAGAGGCTGAGGTATCTTGGAAACGTGAGGCCCAGATTAGAGAGCGTTATCCTCATTTATTTGATGCTTGATTGTTGTATGATTCTGTGTATTGTCTTCTCTCATGATTGTTGAATGTTATATATGATGGTTTTTCTGCATTTCCATTTTATCCTTGGTTTGGTAAATTTTGAGGATGACATTTCTTTATTAATGGGGAGAGTTGTAAGACCCTAACCTGTGTGTGTGAGTCATTCCTTTAGGTCTCACGGTCCTACCGGTCGAATCCTGACGACCCGTGACTTACGGATAGTGTTTGCGGTCATCCCCAAGTTCGACCATGTCGACCTGACTCAGATCTACTCAAAACCTATGCCATTACTTCTGCATTGGTGTCGTGGTTCTAACGCTACGTCCTGTGTATGAATCTAACGTGTACATCACAAGTTATGAGCCACGCTTGATATGGACCATTGATGTATGATTGGTGGACCCCACCATGGCCATGCATGTTTTCCCATGTGGTGATGTCATGCCTAGGCTTAGGATTTCTAGAAAGCCTATAAGCCTATATATAGAACCTAGACCCTATGCAATCTTTTGTTTTATCTCCCTAGCCCAATGATTTCATTTCTCTAATCTAAGTAGCCTCTTTTAGAGAGACCATGATTGCCTCTAGCTACATCGTTGCAAGCTCTTGTTTTCCCTCCCATTTCTCTCTCTCTTTCCTTCTCTCCCCTGCTAAAGAAGCCCAGACTCATGAGCCGGGCATGGTGGTATGGGACAACGTGGTCGAGCCGTTGGCCTATGCTGGGGTGCGAGCCTCTCGTAGTGACCAATGAGCAACCCAGACTCGTGAGCCGGGCATGGTTGTATGGGACATTATGTTTGAGCTGTCGGCCTACGCTGAGGTGATGAGCCTTCTCGTAGTGACCGCGAGTATAAAATTTGAATTTGCCTATCGACTACGTTTTATTAGGAGTGATGACCTACAACTTGCCTATCGTATGTGATTAACTAGGATTAACATCCCTAGATAGATCCTTCGGTTTGGGTTAATGATATAAAGGGAGGTACCTTATCTTCCCAAACCTGCTAAATGAATAAGTTGTCGGCCTACGCTGAGGTGATGAGCCTTCTCGTAGCAACCCAGACTCGTGAGTCGGGCATGGTTGTATGGGACATTGTGTTTAAGCTGTCGGCCTACGCTGAGGTGATGAGCCTTCTCGTAGTGACCGCGAGTATAAACTTTGAATTTGCCTATCGACTACGTTTTATTAGGAGTGATGACCTACAACTGGCCTATCATATGTGATTAACTAGGATTAACATCCCTAGATAGATCCTTCGGTTTGGGTTAATGATATAACGGGAGGTACCTTATCTTCCCAAACCTGCTAAATGAATAAGCTTAATTAAGTACTCGGCTAACACGACTATGCATTGCATTGCATTAGCTAGGATGTGCCTTTGGTGAGGAATGTGCACTTTAGGGAGTGTTGAACATACACGAAATTGGTTGTCGGAGTCGCTTATGAAGGAGCTTTGTACGAGGGCATACATCATTTGTCACGCCCCAAACTCAGAAACTGGGCTCACAAAATTTTTTATTTTCGAATCCGGCGCCGACAGCCTCCGTAGTACCCCATTCTCGGCTCTTGGCACTCATACATAAGGTTCCGATCCTGGGATCCTACAAGGAGGTTTTTTTTAACATTAATTTGATTCGAAATGAGTATAACCATAAGCATAACTCACGAACAATAACCACAAGAACACTATCAAAAAATCCACTATGATAAAAAACTTTGAGTATAATGGGTATGAAGGGAAATATAAGATAATGATAATAACAGAAATTCCAGAAGCTCGCCTATACACTCCAACTGTGTTGAGGCTATGGCTGCGTCTTGGTGTCACTTGCATGCATCGATTGTGCATAAGCTTATAGAAAGCTTAGAGGGTGGTGTAAGTTTATGCATAGTATGAACATGCTCAGAATGCAATGCCAGAGTAATTCAAAATCATGCTAATGGGTACATGAATGCAATCAATTGTACTAAGAATATGCGGTGTGAGATATGAATGTTATCGGCCATATCAAGACCATGCGATGCGAGATACAACTTAAGCATGTCAATCCTCATCCAAATCCTCATACAACTCATCAAATATCAATACAGTTCTCATTTTACATAACCACCGGGAACTAGTACACTTTATACCAGCTTACCGCCCCTATCTGAACGCACAACTGGGAGAGTGGAAGAGACCTCACTATCTGCCTACCAATATCGATCCCCTCTCGTCGATAATAGATCCATTCCTCAAGTTGGTCCAACTCAACCTAGAATTATCCCCTCACTCAGCCGGGTAAGGTCACACCCCTTTCCAACCGACCACAACATAGTGGGAGACATTTCCTACTAGTATGCGGCCCTTGTGCACTCATGTATCTACTCGGTCTCGACGTCATCCCAATCCATACACGATCAGGGCAGAGGAAGAGAGAAGATCTCCTCCTGGAAGCACGGGGGGGGGGGGGGGGGGGGGGGGGGAGTCACTGGACTGCTTGGCGAAAGGGGGAGAAACCGGAACTAACTATGGATAAGGTGCCCGACTGCAAGTGCAATAACTAGCTGACTACAGTGGGTAATAACACATATTTGGGATGTTAATTTACCCAATCCTTGCTCATTCACTATAATTGACTCATAAATAGGGGCATTACAGAGGAAATGATATAGGATTTGTCTCATTTGCTGTGAGAGGCATAGCTGGACTGTTTTGAACTCAAAATAACTGTAAAATGCGCTGTGCCTAAATTTATAGTCATTTTGAAGCGCTTCAAAGCCAGCTTGAAAACTCGACTTAAGGTAAAGTAATGACTAATTATTGATGACTATAATTGGAGAAGCTTAAGCTACACTCGGACCTCTCTTGGGAGAGGTCCTTCTCTTCGTTATGCTTCATAGCTCAGTACCCGCCTGTAGGCGGGGAGTCCCTAGTCATTTGTAAAAGCTAGCATTGCACAAGCGATTGGCGCTTGTTCAATGCTAGCGAATAAATGCTTCGCTTCACTCGAGCTTCCAACCCAGGAAGCTCATTTTCCCCCAGGGACATTTATGGCGCTCCGATGCTTGAAACAGTATTTTTGGTATCCAATCCAGCCATCCACAATGTGTCTATGGAGGCTATGACTCTAATGTTGCTAGAGCATATAATTATCGCAATCACACAAATGCAAGTGCGTGAATCACTCTACTAAACATGCAACAATCCTACGCATACCACGCGCTCATGAAGGGTAACTCCGCTTATCAGGGAGCCCATAAACAATCTGTCCGAAGACATATACTATGATCAATCACTCCTCATATCAAGCATACATATAATGTGTGTGAGCATGAATCATGGATTTATACTAAACATGTTATATGGTGATGGACTCTGTTTATAACTAAGATGGGCCTAGACAGCCTACACACTACAAGTATGGGCCTATTAATGGGCCTTAGGGAGAGTGACAATGTGAACATTTAACCAACATCATCCTTATAATATGAGCATTAAACCATCATTGCTCCCTAGGCACGGCCTGTCATGAACATCATTACATAAACCATGGTGGAATCACACATTGCAATGGGCCTTATGTACATCCTGTTGGGCCTCGACCCAAGGGCTCTAAATACATCAAATGCAATGCATCACATGGGCCACATATATATCCAGGTGGGCCTTAACATCGGTCCTCATATATCACGTCGTGCCTAATCAAATGGGACAAATCAACTAGGCCAAGTCAAATGGGCTGAGTTGAATGGGCCGAGTCAAATACATCACGTGGGCCTCATATATATCAAAGTGGGCCTCAACAACATACCTCATACACATCAAGGTGGGCGTCAACAACAGGCTAAAAATACATCAATATGGGCCTTATCACATACCCAAAAAGAGTCATATTGAAGAATCATTTGGACCATACCCCTAAGTAACAGTGGAGATAATTTTCACTATTTAAACAATTCACAGGGGCCTACCATAAGGTTTACTTCCCACCCAATCTAATCATAAGGTCTTAAAGACCTGGATTAAGAGGGAAAAACAAATATCATATTGGTGCAAACCTTGTAGTCCAAGGTTTTAATGGTGGACATTCAAACCCACTATTTCCTTAAATGTGGTCCACCTGATCCTAAATCTGTCTTATTTTTAGTCTCAAGCCTTAAAATGAGCTTTCAAAATGGTTGGACAGCTTAGATGCAACCCATGCATCATGGTGGGTCCCATAGATGGATGGTGTAGATAAAACGCATACCTCAAGGTGGGGGCCACACTAATGGAAGGTGTGGAACACATACATCAGTGGGTCCCACGTGGGGCCCACCATAATGTTTATTTTTCACCCAATATGTTGATAAGGTCACGTAGACCCAGATGAAGAGGAAAAATGTCACGCCCTAAACTGGAAAATCAGATTCACAGGAATCCCAATCATCGAATCCGGTGCCGACAGCCTCTGTAGTACCCCATTCTCGGTTCCCAATGCAACATACGCCAAATTCTGATCCTGGGATCCTACAAGGAGGATTTTGCAACGTACATTTGTATTGTAATAAGCATAACCACAGGTTTACCCAAATCATAAAGGCAACATCATCATCGCATATCCACTAATATAATCACTTGAATACAATGCTGAAAGGAAAAATTAAAATCAGAATTCCTAAAAACTGCAGCACCCTCCAAGCTCAACGCTACTGCAACCTAATGCCACCTGCACGCATCTATTGTGCATAAGCTTACAAAAGCTTAGAGGGTGGTGTAAGTGTGTGTAAGGTAAGTACCGAGTATACAATAGAGTTCATAAATCATACATCATAGAGATAAGTAGGAAAATGACAAGGTCATGAATCATACGATATCAGAGTAAGCAGAAATATACTAGCAAGTCCATAAGTCACATAATATCAGAGTACGCAATGCAGATCATAATGAGCCAAATATTATATACTGTAGATGCGATGCAATATGCAGATCCTATCAAGTCCTTCTAAGCCATATAAGTCCAGAAACATAGTAATCCAAAATGTCATATGTCGTGGATGAAGTGCAATATGTGATGCGAATGAAATAACCAAGCTGGAGTGAAGTTGGGATGATAGGACGTAGTATCGTAGGCTACGGGGTCCATCACAAGGGAATTCTATCCAAACCAGTCCCATACCTAAATTTGGATAGTCAAACACAATGTGGTAAACTCCTAATCTCAGGTTAGTCGCCCACCCCAACAGAAATCTTGGCCATTACGAAGGTACACGTAACAAATAGTTGCGCACCGCCAGCCGGAGTGGATAATGAATGGATGAATGAATGAGTATGCAACTCCTACTCAGTAGCCTGTCAGCACAGTAGCCTGCCAACCGCTGGTAGCTCGCCCAGGCCTCAGCCCCACCCACATCAGCGTTCGCCCACATGCGCCCGCCCACATGTACAACAGTGACAGGGTGTCATAATATCATGTCAGTCCTCATATCAAGTCCACATATCAGCACGGTTTCTTTCTGGGAAATCACCAGGGTCTATTACACTCCACTCCGACTGCCTCCTCCCTAGCTGCACAGCCCAGCGAGTGTAAGAGACCTCACTATCCGCCTGGACAATAGTCTGCCAATACCTATCCGGCACGTCAATAGCAGACCCATTTACGAGCTGGTCATACTCAGCCTAGCTTATAGCCCCCTCACTCGGGCGGATAAGGCCACACCCCCTTCCAACCGACCATGACACAGTGGAAGACACGACCTCATAGTATAGGCACCGACGCTCATATTCCAGTCGGTCTAGACATTGGAGTATCTCCTGGTACCAAGGAGGTTCTGAGATTTTCACCCAAGGACATCCTACGTGCCCATAGTGCTAGAACCAAGCATTTTCTGTGTCCCATCTGGCCATCCACGATGTGCTTGTGGAGGCCACGACCTTGATGTCGCTAGGACATACAATGATCAAGTCATATATATGCGAGATGCATGAGTCACACTATCTAGTCATGCAGCAATCCTGTGTATACAACACGATAATGTGGGCACTCCGTCTCATAAGGAGTCCCGTAACCTAATGGCGTATGCTATGATCAAACATTCCTCATATCAGGCATACATATGATGCGTATGGGCATGAATCATAGAGTTACACTAAGCATGTTATAAGGTGATGAACTACACTCACAACGAAGATGGACCTAGACGGCCTACACATAACAAGTATGGGCCTATCAATGGGCCCTAGGGAGAGTCGTAATGTGGATGGTTAACCAACATTTAAACTTGCAATGTGGACGTCAAACCATCATTGCTCCCAAGGCACGACCGTCGTAAACATCATTACCTATATTATAGTGAAATCACACATTATATCGGGTGCACATTCCTCACATAGAGCCGCATGTACACCACATCGAGCCTAGCCATGCAGGCCACAAATACCTCAAGATGGGCCTCATCACATGAGTTAAAAATATATCAAATGGGTCACAACGTATGAGCCAGAAACACATCATAATGGGCCTTAACCATGGGTCCTGATACATCACAATGGGCCTTAACCCATGGGCTCCAAATATATCACAATGGGCCTCAACCCATAGGCCCTAATACATCGCAATGGGCCTTCACCCAGAGGCCTTAGAATCCATCAAAATAGGCCTAATCACATGGGCCTTATATTCAATGTAATGGGCCATAACTCATAGGCCTTAGAGTACATCATAATGGCCTTACTAAATGGCCGGAAGTATATCACAATGGGCCTTTACTAATGAGCTCTAAGTACATCATAATGGCTTCAACCCACGGCTTTTATATATCATAGTGGGTCTCAACCCACGGGCCCTATACACATCACAAGTGGGTCTTACATTCATATCAAGTGGGCCTCAACAGCAGGCCACAAATACATCAAGGTGGGCCTCAATAATGGGCCATACATATGGGCTACAAATGCATCAAAATGGGCCTCCATGGATGGCCACAAGTACATCCATAAGGGCACCATCACGTGGACTTTATATAAATCCATGGGCCACCATCACGTGGACTTTATATAAATCCATGGGCCACACCAATGGGCCCTATGTATACTTCAAATGGGCCATACCAATGGGCCCTATGTATACATCAAATTGGCCACACCCTAAATATAAGTGGGATAATGATTTCCACTATTAAAATTTCCAAGGTCCACTATAACATTTATTTCCCACACAATCTATTTATAAGGTCACTTAAGAACTTGGTGGCCTAAGGACCTAATGGTGGGATTCAAACCCACTGTATAATGTAGTCTACCTGATAAATAGATTTATCTTATTTTTAGTCTCAAGTTTATAGGGAAAGCTGACCAAATGGTTAGACGGTTTAGATGCAACACATGCATCATGGTGGGGTCCACACACATGGCCCACCAATTAAACGAACGGTTAGGATATAACACAGACATCCAGGGTGGAGCCTACTGGTCGTCCAGCAACCCTTGAACACATATACAAGGTGGGATTCCACAATCCACGGTCGTGGACGATGTAAATGAAACACATACATCACTGTGGGTCCCATGTGGGGCCCACCATAATGTTTGTTTTCCATCCAACCTATTGAGAGGGTCGTACAGACCTGGGTGAAGAGAAAAAAATAAATCTGATTTTAATCCAAAACTTCTGTGGACCCTAAAAAGGGTTTCAAGAGTAGACATTCAATCCCACGGTTTCTAATGATGTGGGCCACCTGAGCGTTGGATGCATCTCATTTTTGGAGAGGGCCCACCTCAGGGGGTGGCCCACCTCATGAACGGAGTGGATGGCATAAATACATCATGGTGAGGCCCACGGCTGGAGCCGTGGGTCCCTGCCTCTTGGCCGCCCATCATGTGTATGGGTGGTGCCTGCGCTGGCAATAGCAGTAGCTGCTGCCTCCTTTTTAGTTTTTTTTTTTTTAGAATCATGTAATCCCATGATTTTTCAGGTGTGGGGCCCGCGTATGATGGATCCACTCCGCCCAATGGCCCCTATGGCTCAAGACAAGCCAAACGAGTCCGATATTGCATATTTTTTTTGACGCATCGAATTATCAGGGTGGATTTCATTGACAGACACACTGTTTGCTATGTTATGGCCCGTTTGAAATTAGGATCAACATCATTTTTTAGGCTCAACGCCTAAAATGATCTAGGGAATGAGATGGACGGCGTGGATTGAATACATACATCGTGGTGGGGCCTATATAAGTGGTCCACATAAAAGCTTAAACCAAGCCTATATTTGTATTTCCCAAATGACATCCAACGTCCAGGGACGTTGGACGGTTTGACGTTCCAGATGCATGGAATGTGGGCCTGCTCAAGTGGGCCACCAGATGATGGATGGTGTCGATACAACACATATAAGGTGGGCCCCACTTATAAATGACTTGGATAAAGTACATACTTCATGGTGGGGTCCATCCTGGTGGGCCACACAAACACATCATGATCACATAAAAAAAATGAAATAGAGAGGGAGAGAGAGAGATTAAGAGTGGAACATGAGTGATGGAGGGACCCCGGTACTATGGGCCCTCCATTACTGCATACAATCATACGTCAAGTGGGACCCATTGCATGTGGGTCCGTTAAATCGAGATCCAATGGTGAAGATCCCTTCTCCACTAAAATAGACGGTCTAGATGACCCTATGAATGCAAGGAAAGTAAACATCATGATGAGGTCCATGGAGAATGACCCCATCATGGAATGATCATGAGCATTAAGGTGGGCCATCGGCCACACCTAGGGTCCAAAGTAAGATCCATACCATCAATCGGTAGGCCTCACTTGGCCCATCATCAAAACATGAAAATATAACCTATAGAAACACCCACCGTTTGATCTCCTCGGTCCGTTGGAAAGTCGATCTCCTTGTGCTCCACTTTGATGGAGGAAGATGAGAGATGGATGGCTAGGATGATGGGTTTTAGAGTGGGAAGTGGGCCACCAAAGATCACTTTTCTCTCACATGAAAGAGCTTGGACGTGAGCACCTCTCTTTCTTGGGATTTGCTTTGAAATGAGAGAGAGAGAGAGAGAGAGAGAGAGAGAGAGAGAGAGAGAGGGTTGTAAGGAGAGAGAGTGATGGGTGAGGTGATGGATGTAAGGTGAGTGATGGGTGAGGTGAGAGATGGGTTGACTTGGTGGTTGCTTGACTTGTAGAGAAAGAAAGCATGGATTGCTTGTACTTGACATGAGGTGATTAATTGATGAGACATATTGTAGAGATTCTCTTGGGATTGTAAATGCACGGCGTTTCTTTGAAATAAACGGTGGCCCACATCTTTCGGCTTGGGTATCGGATCGGTGCGTGAGTTGCGACATTGAAACCGCGACGATGGTGCGGTAACAATGATACAAGTCTCGGGTTAAGCCGAATCAAATCTACATGATACGACTTAGGGTCATGCGTAAACGTAGATTACAGGTTACGAATTGCCCGAAATTTGACGGGAAGGATCGCGAGAGTTGACGGAACAATTTAGGCTAGGATACAGGTCTTACAAAAAATAAATTTCATAATGATCCCAAAACTTCTGTGACAACCCAGGAAGGGTTTCAATGGTAGACACTTAATCCCACTATTTTTTGTGACGTGGGCCACTTGAGTTTCTATACGACTGATTTTTAGGGGGGCCCACCACCTAAATGGGGCCCACCCAAATGCACGGTGTTGATGAAAACACACATCACGGTGCTGCCCATGGTTTGGACCCCTGCCTCCAGTGCTAACACAGTAGGATGTTGTTGTGCGTCCTTAGTTTTTCAGAAGCAGCAGCATCCGCCGCTGTTGTTTTTTTTTTTTTTTTAAGAAATAAAAATTTAAGGTTTTTCCTAGGTGGGGCCCGCACCAGGCAGATCTACTCCAGCCATTGCACTCCATGGCTCAAGACAGACCAATGAAGCCCAATATTCTACATATTTTAGGGTACAGAAACATCAAGGTGGATTTTAACGGTAGAAAATATTATTTTCTGTGCTATGACCCGCCAGATAATCAGATTGGCCCCATTTTTCAGCTCAATGCCTAAAATGGGTTGAGAAATAGGATGGATGGCATGGATTTGATCCTTACATCAAGGTGGGGCTTGCATGAGCAGCCCACCCCAAAAGCTTAAATATATATATATATATATATATATATATATATATATATATATATATATATATATATATATATATATATATATATATATATATATATATATATATATATATATATATATATATATATATATATATATATATATATATCTTATTAGTACACACCCATGTCAATACACACACTCTATATTAGCTACACCTTACTGTCATCATGTCCAGCGTCCAAGGATGCTGAACGACATGGATAAACACAAGCATCATGGGGGGTCCCATATGGATGTGGCCCACCATGCATGTATATATATATATTAATATAATATAAATATATTTTATATATTTCAGTCCAGTGGGTGAGATTTCCCACATCCCATCAGTGGACGGCAGATCTCCTTGAAATGTGGTGGGCCACAGTATCTGATGGATGGAGTAGATTTAACACAATTCGATGGGGCCCACTTCATTATAGGGGGAGGAAAAGAGAGAGAGATAGGGAGAGAGAGAAAAGATGACACGTGAAGGGGAGGGACCCCGACACTATTGGGCCCTACCAAATACAATGCATATATTAAGTGGGTCCCACAACAAGTGGGCCCTAAAAAAATGGAATCCAATGGCCGATCACCCACCTGTCGGCCTTCTTCTTGGTCCCTTAGCCTCCTTAGCTCCTATGCTCAACTTTTGACGATGGATGATGGAGATTTGATGGTGGGGATGAGAGATTGGGTGGTAGAGAAGTGGGCCACACTTAGGTTACTCTTGAAAGGGTTGGACGTTGGAACCTTGTTGCTTAGGAGTGAAGAGAGGGAATGAGAGAGAGAGAGAGGGAAGTGATGGGTGAAAAGGGATGGGATGATGTGTGATGGGTGATGGGTGGAGTGATGGGGTTGTAAAAAAGGGATGGGTGAAGAGAGAGAGAGAGAGTTGACTTTAGGAATGGGAAGGGATGGGTTGTTATACTTGGGGTATGGAGTGTACTTGACTTATACTTAACATTGATTGATTGATTGATGGGATAGGTAGTAGAGATTCTCTTAGAATTCGCAACGCGTGGCATTTCTTCGAAATGAATACGGGCCCACATCTTATGGCTTGGGTATCAGATCAGTGAGCAAGTCATGGCTTTGGAACCTCTGCGATGGCGTGGTCACTAGGGTAGAAGTTTTAGGTCGAGCCGACTTCGGTATGTGGGACTCAGCTTAGGATCGCACGCAAACGTCAGATACAGGTTGAGGGTTGCCGAAATTCAACCGGGAGAACCGCGGACGCCTACGGAATGGTACGGACTAGGATACGAGTCTTATATCAATACTTGTACATTCCTGCATTTGCAAGAGTAGTTAGGAAGTGATTGTTGTATTGCTTTATCATTATTACTTGATTGAATTGAGAATATGTTGGCCTTTGCCTTATAGTACCACTGAGTTGATCACTCACACCCACCCTGGGAGAGTGTTTTAAAACACCAACCAGACTCTGGTTTAGATGCAAGTGATGGGGAAGCCTATGCAGTGGTGTTGGACTTCATAAATGAGGATGACGAATTCTCCTACGTTTAGCTCTCAGGCGGGTTTATGTAGACCTCCTGCTAATTCGACGGGATTACAGGGACATATGGATTAGTTGAATACTTTACATTTTGATATTTTGTAAATTTTGAAATAATACATGTATATTCAACTTGGTTACATACTCATACTCTGGAGGTTGTGAAACACTTCGGTATTTTAATAAATATGCTTTTGTCTTCCACTTGCTTAAATTAATTATATCTAGAGTATGATGTGCTGTTTTAGTATAATCTCACTCATGTTTAACTCATTAATATGGACGAAATCTGAACATCATTATACATGTTGTATAAGTGATGTACTGGATCTTAGGAGTTGAGCTTTGCTGGACTCTCGAAATCTAGGGCATTACAAGTTGGTATTAGAGCATGATTCGGATTAAACTAGACCTGGGTTATAGGTAACATGATGCACTCTGACGCGCTCTGACTTAGAAAGGGAGTGATGAAATCTCGAAACCACATTAGGATCCCAAAGTTTCACCGACGGGCGAGATTGACTACTGTAATGTAGCCTGTACACATCCTAGATCATGTAAATTGGTCTCAGTTATCATTAGGCTGTCAATCAAAGGGTTTGAACTATTAGTCAACAAATATAAAACTTGAAACAAGCCAAGAGGTGCGAATACATGTGCGTGCATCTAAGAAATAGACCGTGAGGGCCTAAGGACCCAAAGCACAAATTACGGTGGGGCCCAGGGGGCCGACGCACACAAACGACACTCCGAGAGGGGGTGGCCACTGCCTTAGGGCGGAGCCACCCCGGGACACCCCAAAGGGGTGCGGTGGCATGGCCCGGGCAGCGGCACACCACCCACCTCCACAGCGGGGTGTAGCGACATTGCGGTAGCTGCAGCACATTACCGATCGGCCACCCATTTGGGGCCATTCCTACATGTGGGACCTCCCGCTTAACCTATTTCTTGCCCTTTTTGCTCATTTCACCATAAAACTACCCCACTAACACCCCCAAACCCTACAAAACTCTCCTTCCCTCTCAAATCTCCTTCTCCATACATTCAAACCCTTATTTCTTCTACATCCTACACCCATCCACCACCATTCCTCAAAAATTACCCTTTTCAACTCTCCATCTCCCTTATTTTTGCTCATTTGAGCACAAAACCCATCGTTTTGTGTCTTATAACTTCCATATCCTCAAATCCACTTCATTCTCAAGCTTTTCCACATCAATGGCTCTCTTTAAGCTTGTCACCGCTATTTTCTCCATCTCAACGCTCCTTTCCCTTATGGGAAAGAAGAGAACGGCCCCGGATGAGGCCGAGCCTAGCCTTCCAAGCCATTTTGGGAAGAAGGCGAGTGCCAAGACTAGTGTAAGCACTGAGAGAACGTTGAAACAGGATCTCGAGCCTCGAGTCCCAATAACAAGGGGCGCCGAACTCGGTAAGTTCTGTGGTCGCAAAGTTATGTTTGAAGCTCATGTTAATGAGATATTATTTGGATTATATCCCATGATCGATCTCCTTCTGGAGAATGGGTGGGGTCCCATATTTGAAGGAAAATCTCACACAAGTGAAGGCACCGTACGAGCCTTCTATGCTTACATATGGGACCTAACACTGGTGCCTCTTCAATTTATCATACCGTTGGGAAGATCTCATGCCAAGGTTGATGTGGATATCATGGTACGTATCATGGGTATGGAACGTAGAGTTGTACATGCCAGTAAGACAAATCCCACTAGTGAGCAAAATAGAAATCACCGCATTCGTTTCCTTTGCGGCCAACTTGAGTGGTGGAGGCGAGGAAATAGCCTCGCATCGACTCGGATGATGGCAGATTTTCTCCTACTCCATATATGCACGTATAACATGTATCTTAGGTGGAGTAACCACACAGAATGTACTCGATTCATGGTGGATTTCCTGTACAGAGCTGGATAAGGAGACAAGTTGTGCTTGCCTTCTCTTGCCTTAACTCAGATAATCAACACTGCACGATATACTAGGGGACATGCCTCACTCCCTTTCGGCCGACCCATCTGCAAGATTGCCTGAAATTTTAGCTTCTGACTCAATATGGATAACCTCGCCCCAATCCATTTCATCGGTGAAGCTACACTCAACAATATGGGCATCGGCCCCAGGCAACGCCAAGCAAGGCTTGATGAGTACGGGGATGAGATAGAAGAAGAGACTGAAGAAGAGGAAAGAAGTGAAGAAGATGAAGGAAATGAAGAAGAGGAAGGCAGTGAAGAAGAGGAAGGAAATGAAGAAGAGGAAGGCAGTGAGGAAGAGGAACGGAAAGAAGAGGAGGCCCAAGACTCAAATGAGGGACCTCCTACTGCTACACATGAGGACAGCCATGACCGGGTTGCCTTAGAAGCCCGCATGGCTAAGATTGAAGAGAAATAGGCCTACCTAAAGTGAAAAAATGAGGAGAACCAGGCCTACCTGAAACAAAAGTCCAAGAGGATGTCTCGCACCCTAAAGGCCCTCGTGTGCTGTATGTAGGATAAGGGAGTGCCTACACCTTTGCCAGAATCGGTGGACTAGTCATATGTTTGTAGTTGTTGTTCTTATTTTTTTGTAATAGCCTTAGGCTTAGTTGGATGTTAGGTTAGTCAATGTGAAAGCCTTTTGTTAAATTAGCTCACATGCATTCTCTATCATAATTCATGTAATGTTACATCGTATGTATTGTGATAATTTTGGTTAAATGAAATGCATGCAATTCTTTTGTTTATAAATGTGTAAAATGTTTGAAAAAGTGATTGATGTTATCCTAACCTGTAAATGTTGCACCCTATGTTGTATATAGGGAATGCCTCCTAAAACCACTCAGAATATGACACGTCTCCCACTTGGCGGATCGATTGATGGGGAACCTCCCCTGAGCGATAGCTACAGGGACCGTAGTTTGGGCCCGACTATTGAGAAAATGCAGGATTCATAGCCGGTCACTAGCCCCATGAATGGGCCAACACCTAGTGCACCACCAGTTCTGGATCAGAACCGTGCGTCTACGTCCACGCCACACGTGCATCAGGAAGCCTCTCCTCCTGATAGGTTGGAATAGATAATGCTCCTAATGCAGCAACAACAACAAGTTTTGGCGACCATTACGGGGGCCATTGCCCAGAACATGAATGCAACCCCGTCGATGCCACCTATGCTGCCTACTGGGGCTATGCCTACAAGTGGCCTATTTAAACACTTTCAGCGCCTCCGTCCTCCCACTTTTGTGGGTACTCATAGACCCGAAGAGGCTGAGTATTGTTTGTATCACATATCCAAGATGTTGAGGCCGTTGTACTATACCGAAGCAGAGCAAGTTGAGCTGGTTACATATATGTTTGAGGAGGCTAGCCTTTGGTGGGATGGCATCGTACGAACCGTTCCCGTAGGATTTGTGTAGACATGGGACGAGTTCGAAACCCATTTTCACGGAAAGTACTTCCCCCTCACTTACCGTAATGAGGAGGGTGAATTCTTCACCTTCAATAAGGGGGGATGATAGTGGCTGAATATGAAAATCGGTTCACGGAGCTAGCTAGATATGCTCCTTTGATCTTGGCAAATGAGCCGATGAGAATGCGGCAGTTTTCAAAGGGACTGCGAGCTGATATCCGCACTAAGATGTATTATGCTAGCATTCCCAACTATGCTGAACTAGTAAACATATCCTTGTGACCTGAGCAGGATGGTGAGAGAGTTTCTCAGACACGCACGCTGATGGGCCCAAGGCCTCGGCCTGAATTACTGTAACAGCCTGAAAATCGGGGGTCGTGTATGAACTCAACTCCCGAGTTCCAGACCGTCACTTATGCAACAAAAATGATTATGATTCAATGTTGTCTGAGTTAAAGCATTCACATGAGTAAAAGTATACCAAAACTGTAATTCATACTCCAGATCCAGTGATAAAAGCAATCGGAAGACTAAAGAATATATATATCACTGTATGGAAAATAAAGTAGATCTCGACTGTCTCCAAAGTATGAATACATCTCTGAGTCTCATATACATGTAAATAATAGAAATTAAATGTCAAAATAGTCCCACTGAGAAGTCCCGTCAATCCAGGCCACCTAAGCAAAGCCGTCGTGGTACTGCATATATGAGAACTCGTCCTGGTCCTCATCATAGTCCGGTTCTGCCTCCTGAATCGCTACCTCACCTACATCTAAGACAGGGTCTGGTGGGTGTTGCAAACACCATCCCGTAACGTGGGAGTGAGTAGCTAACTCAGTGGAATAATAGAGTAAGGATTAGCATGTTCTCAAATCAATCATGCGATAATAGTAAAGCAGTAAATCAAACAATCCTAATACTGTTGTTAATGCAATATGACATGACATGATGGATGCCCTCACCGACGATCTCCCTCATACGGCACCATCTTACGCCCGCGGCATGCTTTCATCCCACAGTGCTCCACATCTTCCAGGCACATGCAATGTGATGGTGATATGATTACCGAGTTATTATTAGTCCTTTTCATACAGCAATATTGGGAAACTAAGGTACTTCCCTTATATCAATCCCAACACAGATCCTGTCTAGGGTCGTTACTCCTAGTAATCTCATACGATGTATATTTTGCAGGTCGCTTCAAGGGCTGCCAGGGCTGTTGCTCGCACTCGTTGCACCGCTCCCCCATCACCTTATCAATACAGGCCTACTGTACTCTCACTGTTACGGAAGGGTCGTCGCCTCCCATAGACTCAGAATACGCTCGCGGTCACTACAAAGGACTCGTCGCCTGATCAGTGTAGGCGGACAGTAAGAATATAGTGTCTCATACCACCATAATCTGCTCACGAGTCATAGGTGCTCACTGGTCACTACGGGGAGGTTTGTGGCGCCAGCGTAGGCCGACAGCTCGACCACGGTGTCCCATACCACCATGCCCGGCTCATGAGTCTTTGTGGATCAAGGTACCATGGTTGACAGGGTTTACAATGGTAAGTTCAGTACCCTAGGTTCAAGCAGTTATGATTCATATAGGGTAAACATACAATGGCCAGTCGAGTTACTTGACGGGCTCGACTAGCACGAGCGCATATCAAGTCGAACGACATGAAGTGCATAAAACACCTCGTGTGGCCTAACCACTGCCGCCAACTCCAAAATACGGCTCGCGTTCATCGACGCGTCGTTTGTGGCAAAGATAAGCCAACCATGAATTTACTCAGTTGCCGACTGCCTGGACTAGGTATAGTCCCAAACAATTATGAATCCACATCAGCAATCATGTAAGAGTATTAGAAATGAAATACAACAATGTGAGCATGTTAACACATGTTATAACATACAACTTAAGTGAATCATCTAACACATGCCTTTCATACATATAATGAAATTATGCATATAGCCAACATGTAGGAAACCATTTACATCAGCATATTAATTGAGAAATCAATCTCAAACTAATTCATAACACCATTTAATTTAATACATACTAATACAAGCATTTATACAAAGACATAAACTATACACTTAAGTCTACATATAGTATGTCGACTCAAAGTGCGCATTTAGGCGAATCTCGTCGCCAAACTAATTATGCACGCATTCCTAGCATCCTAATGCGACAAGAAGCCATGTTAATCACGTCAGCAAAATATGGATGAAAACAGTATTTCGTACAAATGACTAAAATGCCCTAAATCTCATATTCTTCGTCTACTTACGAAACAGGAAACGGACGACATGTTGTACATGTCAAACGGTGTTGCCATTGATAATCTACTATTAAATAACATTGAAAGCGTTGGAAATAGTCAATCAAAGCGTCTAAAATCTGCACCTTTTCTCCTATAGGTGTATTAATTCGAACGGAGCGTATACGCTTCGTCTACGGCGAACTGGGAACCTAATACACAAGATCCTTAAGCTACTTCACTATGGAAATGATGGAACTTCAAATCAGCAAGTATTTAGGGTATTTTCTTACCTAGAATCCCGGTGAAATCACTGGCAAAGTGATTGGATTGCGTGGCTTAAACACGTGCAGCAGGTAGTGCAACAGCAGGAAATTCTCTCCCACTCTCTCTCACAATCTCTCACCTTTTCTCTCACTCAATCTAGGGCTTATTCCAAATTCGGATGGGAGAGATATGAGAGGGTTTCAAGCCCTTTTATAAGCCCAAACATGTCCAAAACGGACTCTAGGTCAAGGTATACTTAAGTTATATCCAAATCGGGATTGTTCCGATCCAAAAGACCATTTCTGGTGGTCCCCCGGCCGAACGCGATTGGACTTAAGTTCATACATGTCGGATGTCGCTCACATCCCATTTTCAGACCAGTAGTGTTCGTAGATCGCACGTGGCGGTCCAGTTTCAGTTCAGCGGTCACCGCACATAGATCAGGCCTACAAGTCTCATGATATGAAATAGAAATTTTTCCTGATTCAGGGGTGTAATTTGGCTGAATTCTGACGGTCAGAACGCTTAATACTGACGCGTCAAGTCGTGTGCCAAATTTGAATTTTAAATTTCAAATCTAACCTATTCTCACTCTCTTCTCTCCACGCTCATTGAAATAGCCTGCGAATGTCGGTTGGACTTGATTTTCGAAATGATTGTCAAGTCCAGCTAGGCGGTTATAACGTTCTAAGATTGTAGGTATCGGACTTTCGACGCATGGTCTAGATCCAATACAAAGTTTCAAAGAGGTCCAGAGAACAAACCGGTTTAGAGTTTGATTCGAGGTTTTAGAGTATTATAGCGTCATTGGTTCTACTCGTTTTGGGTCTTGTAGAACGTATTTAAAGTGATCAAGGACTATTTCCTAGCTACTCTAGCGTTGCGCTAGCTAACTTACACTTATTTTCTAAAGGAATTAATCCTACGCGATTTCTGGTTGAGTTGGTACTCGAGTCCAAGTACGGATTTTTTCAGGGCGTTACAATCTACCCCCCTTAACAAATAATTTCATCTTCGAAATTTGTACCTTTTCGTACTCCTCGAGAAGCTGTGGGTAGTTCTTTCTGATCTCGACTTCTATCTCCCAGGTAGCCTCTTCCTCAGAGTATGCGTCTACAATACCTTCACAAGGGGAATCACCTTGCAACGCAGTACCTGCTCCTTCCTGTCTAGGATACGTGTCGGTCGCAGGATATATGTAACATCCTCTCCTAACTGCACCTGCTCCCATCTGATGATATGGGAAGGATCAGAAACGTACTTCTTCAGCATAGAAACATGAAATACATTGTGAACACTCGCGAGAGGCGTGGGTAAAGCCAAATGGTATGCCACTGCTCCCACATGATTGAGGATCTGGAATGGACCAATGAATCGCGGTGCTAGCTTCCCCTTCTTCCCAAATAGAAGGACTCCCTTCATATGGAAAACTCGCAAAAATACATGATCCCCAACTGTGAACTCTAGCAGTCGCCGTCTCGTATCAGCATAACTCTTCTGTCTGCTCTGCGCTGTGAGAAGCCGACGTCTAATAATATCAATCTTCTCCGACGTCGCCTGCACTAACTCTGGGCCAATCAAGCTACGCTCACCGACCTCTGCCCATCAATGCGGTGGGCGACAAGGTCGCCCATACAACGCCTCGTAAGGTGCCATACCGATACTCGCCTGAAAACTGTTGTTGTACGCGAACTCCGCATATGCAAGATAATCATCTCAACTGTCCTTGAAGTCCAATGCGCAAGCTCGCAACATGTCCTCTAAGATCTAGTTCACCCGCTCTGTCTGTCCGTCTGTCTGTGGGTGGAAGGCAGTACTGAACTTCAAATTCACACCCATAGCCTCCTGAATGCGAGTCCAGGAAATAGAAGTGAACCGCGTGTCTCTGTCCGACACGATCTCCAACGAAACTCCATGCAGACGCACGATCTCTCTGATGAATAGTCTAGCCAGCTCGTCTGCAGAGTTTGTGACTCTGATCGGTAGGAAGTGCGCCGACTTCGTCAGACGGTCGACGATCACCCATATGGAATCATGTCCCCTCCTCGTCTTCGGCAGCCCTGAAACGAAATCCATGGAAATGAAATCCAACTTCCACTCTGCGATCGACATAGGCTGCAAGAGTCCAGGTGGTCGGCGATGCTCTGCCTTCACCTGCTATCAAGTGAGACAACAGGACACGAACTCTACTATGTGAGTCTTCATACCTTCCCACCAATAGGTCCTCTTCACGTCGCGATACATCTTCGTACTGCCTGGATGCATCGCGAGTCTGGTACAATGCGGAGCCTCGAGAATCTCTCGTCTCAAGTCAGGGATATCTGGGACGCATAGGCGGCCACGATAATGTAAGCCTCCATCCTTGCCAACTCGCCACTCGGCGTCTGCATCATCACTGGCCTACTCTCAAAGCTCAGTCAGATGCGCATCATCCCTCTGCGCCTCGATGACCCAGTCATCGATATGAGATCGCACCTGTACATGTGCGATGAACTCATACGGCTCCTCTACAGTGAGTTTCTGCTCAAAGTCTCGTAAAAACTCAACCATATCCCACTCAGCAACCATCAGCGGAGCCGAAAACTCTATCGCCTTCTTGCGGCTCAATGCATCAGCCACAAGGTTCGCCTTACCAAGATGGTAAGAGACTTCGAACTTGAAGTCCTTCAACGTCTCCATCCATCGCCGCTGCCTCATATTCAAGTCTCGCTGCGTGAATATGTACTTGAGGCTCTTGTGGTCGCAAAAGAGCTCGAACTCCTCTCCATAGAGGTAATGTCTCCAGGGTCTCAGTGCGAATATGACGACTGCCAACTCTAGGTCGTGTGTAGGGTAATTCTCCTCGTGCTTCCTTAATTGTCTCGAGGCATACGAAATTACCCTGTCCCTCTACATAAGGACACAACCCAGACCAACGCTAGACGCGTCAGTGTATATAGTGTACCTAACCCCTTGCTCTGGCAATACTAGCACTGGGGCGGACGTAAGCCTGTCCTTCAGCTCCTGAAAAGCTGACTCCGCCTTGTCATTCCAGGCGAACTTCACGTCCTTTCGTGTCAACTGAGATAAAGGACTCGCGATCTTCGAGAAATCCTGAATGAAGCGTCGATAATAGCCAGGGAGATCCAAGAAACTCCTCACCTCAGTGACAGAACCAGGCTGCTCCCAGTCCTGAACTGCAGCTACCTTAGACAGGTCAACTGTCATGCCATCCTTGGACACAACGTGTCCCAGGAACTTCACTTCCTGCTTCCAGAAGTTGCATTTCTTGTACTGTGCGAACAACTGATGTTATCTGAGCATATCCAGGACCAAGCGCAAGTGCTCCTCATGCTTCTCTCGACTCCTGGAGTATACCAAAATGTCGTCAATGAACACAATGATGAATCGATAGAGGAAAGGCAGTGAGACGGGCGTGGAACCAGGCACCAGATCGATAGTGAAATCAATCTCTCATCGAGGCGGCAAACCAGGGATCTTCCTGAACAGATCCCCAAAATCGCAAACGACTGGCGTATGCTCAAGCATCTGGGCACCAACATCTCGTAGTAAAGTAGCGTAGCTAAGTATGTGGAAGGGGAGATTTACCCGCACTGGGAATGTGAAGGATGCACCCTCTGACTCGTAGGCAGTCACTATACGAGTCTCGCAGTCAATCTTGGCCCTCGCTGCAGTTAACCAGTCCATGCCCAAAATGACGTCGAGATAAACAAGAGAGGGGTCGATGACAAGATCAAGAGCCATCGTCTTGCCCCCCAGATCCACCAAACAGCCCTCACACATCAGGGTGGCATCTGTAAAGGACCCGTGAGCTGTATAAACTCACACCCTATCCATCCTAACAGTCGGTAGCCCAATGCGCCTGACTATGGCATGTGATATCAATGAAATCGTGGATCCTGTATCTACCATCACAAGAATAGGAATACCTCCGATGTGGGCAGTGACCTCAAAGGCCGAATGCTGAGAAGTCTCTGTCGCAGTTGCCTCAGCTGTCAAGGCATGCACCTGTGCCTGCTGTGACCGGTTCGGCCGCTGTGCCATGGGCCGTAGAGGCGGCCTGAACTGAAGGAAGGGTGCGCAGGAGCCAACCGTAAAGGCAGTGCTGATATAGCCTGTGGGCGTGTACGGTCGATCTTCTGCGGCGGCGAGAACCCACTGTCCCGCATCCGAGCAAAACAACTCTATGCTAAATGGTCCGATCTCCCACAATATGTACATGATCAATCGGGGCGCCGCATCGGGGGTACTGGTACTATAGCCCTAGAAGGAGGGTCAGCGCGAGGCCTCTTGCCCGCAAAGGGCCTGTCCTGCAATTCTAGTCGTGGCCTAGGAGCAATAGGGCCACGAGATCGTGTAAGTCGATCCACATCCTGCTCTGCCCGCATGGACATGTGAATCAGTTCTGCATAGGAGGGAATGCTCACGCAGCACATCTTCGACCGAATATCCGGTCGCAAACCCTCAGAAAAGCGCCGTATGCGCATCTTCTCATCTGTCAGTATAGTCAAGACGTATCTGCCCAACTCAGTGAACCTATGCTCATACTCAGTCACTGTCATGCCTCCCTGTCTGAGGCGCAGAAACTCGTTCTCCCGATCATGCCTATAAGTCTGGGGATAGTATTTCTCGTGGAAGCGGAACTTGAACGCTGCCCAGGTCCATATGTAATCAGCGGCAACGGTCCGCAACACACTGTCCCACCATAAGCTGGCCTCCCGCTCGAACAAGAACATAGCCAACTCGACCTGCTCAGCCTCTAAACAATGCAGCATCCGTAGTATCTTCGACACACAGTCGAGCCAATACTCGGCCTCCTCGGGTCTATGAGAACCCGTAAAAGTGGGAGGTCGTAAGCGCTAGAATCGCTCTAGCAAGCCCCGTATGTCTGCGGAATTCCCCGCAGGGTAAGCAGGTGGTACAGGATGAACCATGCCCTCATCCTGAGCATATGTATCGGCATCCTCAGCTGGATGCGCAGGTGGTGCAGGTGGAGGCACACTCCCACCCTGGGCTAGAGCCCCCACTATAGTAGTCAGGAGCTGCTGCTGCTGCTGCATCATAACCATCATCTGCTCAAATCTATCTGGAGGTGGAGCAGGCTGTGGCATGTACTGCGTCGAAGAAGGCGCACGATACTGCTCTTTGACGGGCGGTGTGAAAGGCGGTGGTCCAACTGCAGGACTAGTAGTAGGCTGAGACGCACGTGCTGTCTTAGGAATCGGGCCCACAGCAGAGTCTGCATGAGCATCAGACTACAAAGGAGCCTGATCCATAGGCTCACCCAATGTAAGCCGAGCCGTGCTCCGTGTAGCCTTCGGCGGCATTCCCTATATTCAAAATAGGGCTCAACCTTGTCAGTCTCAATAGCACAAACACACTGCAATCATTCACACAAAGAGTCAAAGGCATTCCATGCATTTCATTTAATCAAAATTGTCACAATACAAGGGATATCTCCTTACAAGCATCATGATAGGAAGTACATGGGAACTAAGACAGTTAAAGCTACAACAGCAACTTAAATAAACTACTAACCTTAACAGGCTTACACAACATAAAGCAGGAAATGACTAACTGCTACCAACAACATCTAAAATCTCATCGCTAGTCTGAGTCGGGTGATGGAGGAGGAGCACCCTTATCCTGCAAGTAGCACGGGATCGCCTTCAAGGTGCAAGTCACCTTGCCGAATTTCCTCTTCATAACGGCCTTGGTATCCTCGACCTCAGCCCGAAGTTCCTGAACTTTCCTTCGCAAGGTGACCTGGCTCTCCTCAATTCGGGCAATGCGATCATCACCAGTAGCCTGAGCAGAAGGAGGAGGGCTCTCATCTGTGTCTTGAGCCTCCTCTTCTACCTCTTCCTGGACTTCTTCCTTAACTTCTGCTCTAGGTTCTCCCTCACTTGGATCCTCTTCATCATCAAGATCGTCCTTGCTATCCTCCTCAAGCTAAGTCGCACGGTACTGCGACCCGATCTTCATCTTGACCATGGTAGACTCATCAATACAGTGTATCGGAACTGGCAACTCCGGCCTAAATCTGTAAGCAAACTCAAGCGCGATCTTGTATATAAGTCGGCCAAAAGGAAGTGACTCATACGTTCTTCTTGATTTCGCTATGAGTATAATCTGTCGCAACACGAAAGTGGCCATACACACATTTTCTCCCTGGGCCACCTGATACAAGAAATCAACCATAAGGCATGTACATTCAATGTGATTTGTCGACCTGGGATTCACGTTGAACGTACAAATGTGGTGCAGCAGGCGTAAATCATCAGACATATGAGATGCCTTGAGGCTATTGTTAGGCTGCCATGGAACCGGACTACCGCATAGGAACCTGGTACGGCGATCTCGCTCACGCCTACTCCTCAAATTCTTCACACTGGGATGAACATCACCAAGGGGCACGTTCAGAAGTCGCGCTATCAACCAAACATCGACCGTAGCCATCCGGTCTCTACCAAAAGAAATCTTGAACTGCAATGGCTCCAATGTAAGACTCTGGATACGCGCGTAGAAGGCACGAATGGTGCTCACATTAGCACGAGAATGAGCTTCAAAGAGTGGATCCCAATGTGCAGCTTCAATGCACTAGAATAACAGGAATTCACCAAAGAGTCACCCTTCCACGTCCACCTCAAACAACACCTTACGGTCAGTATATTTGCCGTGAGGCATCTCTGCTAATATCACTCGACCAAGTTGAGTATGGAGATCCAAATCCCACTTTGTATGGAACTCTCGGGCTGTGCTTGGACTTGCGGCGGCGCTTGAGCTAGCAGCGCCACCCCTCGGTCTTCTTGATTGCACAGGGTGACTAGGCCCAGCCTCATCCGTTGCGGTCTTTCTCTTTCCCATCAAAGAGAGGATGGTGGAGAGAGAGAAAAAACCCAAAATGGCTTCAACAAAAGTCATGGAAAATGTGAGAAATGGCTGCCCAAACAGAAAAAAGGAGATCTAGGTATTGTAAAGGGATGCTTCAAGCTCCCCTAGGATGGATTTTCAAAAAGAAAAGAGAAGGAAAAAGGGGAATGGAGCTCCTCACGATTTCAGCACATTTTGAGGGTTGTAGGAGCTCCAAAGGACGAGATCGGAGAGGGAGAGGGTTGCTAATCACGTTGGAGGTATGAGATGGGGTCGTTTTCAGCAATGGGAGGATTTGAGAGTGATTTAGGGTCACGGTTTGAGATAGGGCAGCAAGAAAATGAGCAAGGGGCTTGGGAAGGGGGCTGTTTGTGAAGGAAGTATCTCATTTAGGGGTTTTCTATGGACAGACCACACATGGGAGGGGTGTACTAGCTAAAACAACTCGTGCGCCCGAGTTTCACAACAAGTGTGGCCCACCGGATGGCGATGGCATCGCCGGCCATCTCGCAAGGTGGCTGGTGAGACCATATGGGTCGGGTCCCCCCTGGCCTAGGGACCTCAAAAATATATGGGCTCCACCTTAGTTCATTCTAGATTGGCCTAGGGAGGCCCAAATATCCATTCAGGGATTTTTGAGGCCAATCTGTAAACCTGAATGTATTTTCCTATCATGCAGCATATGCTTTTGGGGTAGAAGGAGCTAATACATCCATCTAACCTATTAGTTTCTAAATATTACAAACTTAGAATTACCTAATGGCCAGTTTTCATGAAATTTTACTATTCACTGTAAAATTTTATCAAAGTATGATTTTATATCATTTTCACATTAGGATCAATGCCTAACATGGAAAGAATAAGAAATAATTGAAGAATGAAGTGGTGAGAGGAAGAATTTTAAAGAATTTAGGTGAAACGGGATTTTTAAGCCCTAGCGATTGAATGTAAGGGTTGTGGTTGTCCCACAGCCCAAGGATTCATATTTACGGGTTTAGAACCATTCAAAGAATGTCTCAACCCACCTACCTACAACCTAGGAGCTACTTAGGTTACTTCACGCGACCCTAGATGCGTTACGGACTTGATCGCGTGATCGATACGAATAGACTTTGCCTATTGGCGAATCTGCGATCCTATAAGGGTTTCTAGACCTTTTTTGCACCCACCTAAGTCAAAGGAAGCGACAGCGTACGTCGCGTGACCATAACCCAGGCCCGGTATAATCTCATTCACGCTCTGATACCAACTTGTAACACCCTGAAAATCGGGGGTCGTGTATAAACTCAACTCCCGAGTTCCAGACCGTCACTTATGCAACAAAAATAATTATGATTTAATGTTGTCTGAGTTAAAGCATTCACATGAGTAAAAGTATACCAAAACTGCAATTCATACTCCAGATCCAGTGATAAAAGCAAGCGGAAGACTAAAGAATATATATATCACTGTATGGAAAATAAAGTAGATCTCGAATGTCTCCAAAGTATGAATACATCTCTGAGTCTCATATACATGTAAATAACAGAAATCAAATGTCAAAATAGTCCCACTGAGAAGTCCCGTCAATCCAGGCCACCTAAGAAAAGCCGTCGTGGTACTGCATATATGAGAACTCGTCCTGGTCCTCATCATAGTCCGGCTCTGCCTCCTGAATCGCTGCCTCACCTACATCTAAGAAAGGGTCTGGTGGGTGTTGCAAACACCATCCCGTAACGTGGGAGTGAGTAGCTAACTCAGTGGAATAATAGAGTAAGGATTAGCATGTTCTCAAATCAATCATGCGATAATAGTAAAGCAGTAAATCAAACAATCATAATACTGTTGTTAATGCAATATGACATGACATGATGGATGCCCTCACCGACGATCTCCCTCATACGGCACCATCTTACGCCCGCGGCATGCTTCGTAACACCCCGAATTTTGGCCAATCTGGGATTAGGCGTCCTTGGGCAATGTGTCAACAAAAATACCTTGGTAACTGCTCAGAACCCAATTCCATAGCCAAAGAAATCACTTAGGATTAATTCCTTTAAAAACTAAGCATAAGTTAGCTAGCACAACGCTAGAGTAGCTGGGAAATAGTCCCTGATCACTTTAAATACGTTCTACCAGGCCCAAAACTTGTAGAATCAATGGTGCTATAATACTCTAAAACCTCGAATCAAACTCTAAGTAGGTTTGTTCTCTGGACCACTTTGAAAATCTATATTGGATCTAGACCGCGCGTCAAAAGTCCGATATCTACTGTCTTAGACCGTTAGAACCACCTAGCTGGACTTGACTGTCATTTCAAAAATCAAGTCCAACCGATAATCACAGGCTATTTCATTGAGCCCGGACTGAAGAGAGTGCGAATAGGGATAGATTTGGAATTTGAAATTCAAATTTGGCACACGACTTGACGTGTCAGTATTAAGCGTTCTGACCATCAAAATTTAGCCAGATTACACCCTCAGATCAGGAAAAATTTCTATTTCATATCATGAGACTTTCAGCCCTGATCTACGTGCGGTGACCGCTGAACTTAAATTGGATCGCTACGTGCGATCTGCGAACCCTGTCGGACTGAAAACTTGATGCGTGCTAGATCCTGTACGCGAGAGCTTAAGTCCGATCGCGTTTGGCCAGGGGACCACCAGAAATCATCTTTTGGACCGAAACAGCCCCGATTTGGATATGCCCTAAGTGAACTTTATTCCTGAGTTTATTTTGGGCATTTTTAGGCTAATAAAAGGGGTTGAAACCCTCACTCCTCTCTCCCATCCAAATTTGAGAGAAACCCTAGATTGGGAGAGAGAAAAGGTGAGAGTTTGTGAGAGAGAGTAGGAGAGAATTTTCCTGCCTTTACACAACCGGTTGCAAGTGCTTTAGCAACACACATCAATCGCCTGGCCGGTGATTTCTCCACATTTTCAGATAAGAAAATACCCTAGAAGTTGCTGTAAGACCCGTATCATGGTTCGTACCTTTCCGTACACTTTCGGGGTCTTACCGCCCCTAAACGATATCGACGCGCGACCCTGGTTCATGTGCCGACAACCCGAGTTGACTCAACCCGAGACCAATACTATAGCGACCGCGCCGTCACCGCGGTTCCGACGCTGCGACTCGCGCACCGAGGCGATACCCTGGTCAAGAGATGTGGGCCAACGTTCGGTGCGAGAAAATGCCGTGCGTTGCGAAAACTAAGGGAATCTCTACGATGTGTCACATCAATCACATCAATCCCATCAATCAATCACCCATCAATCCATCACATGTCAAGTACACATCACTTTATTCCATTTTTCCAATCAACCACAAAAGTCTTCATCACCCATACCTCTCTTACACAAAAAGCCACAAAAGTCTTCATCTCCCATACCTCTCTTACACAAAAGCCTCAAAAGTCAAGCTTTTCTTAAACAACCATCACTCACCCATCCATCCATCACTCTCTCTCTCTCCCTTTACATCAATCTCTCTCTTTCTCTCTTTCTCATTTCAAAAATCCCAAGCAACAGGAGCCCCCACGTATGGAATTTTTCCAAATTCTTAAGCTCCAAGTGGCCCACCTTCCTACCCCAAAATCTCCCATCTCAACCCTCCATTCTTCATCTTAACCATTGAAGTTGAAGCTAAGGTGCCAAGGAACCTCTAGGAGCGAGAAGATCGGACGGTGGGTGCCTCTATAGGGTAGTTTTCCTTATTTTTATGGTGGACCAAGTGAGGCCCATCGATCAATGGTGCGGATCTCACTTGGGACCCTTATTTGTGGCCAATGGACCACTTGGATCATCATGATGTTTATTTCATTTAGAAAGGTCATCTAGACTGTCCATATCGGTGGGGAATGGATCTCCACCGTTGATTTACATTTTTGATGGTCCCTTGTTCAAAGGGTCCGTTGATGTATGATTTCATGTAAGGAAGGGCCCACAATGATGGGGTCCCTCCATCACAAGCCGTGTCCCACTCTCCATGTCTCTCTCTCTCTCTTTTATTTTATTTTATTTTATTGCAATAGGATGGTGTGGCCCACTTGAATGGATCCCACCTTGATGTAATTTTTATTCAAGTGGGGCCCACCTTGAACATTGAGCCCATGGCACCCATCAGTGGTGGCCCACTCCATCAGGGCCCACACTCAAATAAAAATAAATAACAAAAGACCGTCCAGCGTATGGGACGCTGGACGTTCCAACAGAAAGGGGATAAAGGAAGAATAAGGAAAGGGAAATGGTGGGCCACTCTTGCAAGCCCCAACTTAATGCATGTATTTAATCCAAGCCTTTCACCATCTTCCTTAGATTAATTTAGGCGTTGGGCCAAAATTTGGGACCAATCCTGAACTCAGGTGGGCCATACCATCTAAAATCATGTGAAGACATGCCTGAAACATACAAAAGCATTTGGTGGGGCCTATCTGAAATTTGGACGTGGTTGAAACTTGGTTTGGACGCCTAATTTTGTGGAACACATGCAATGGATGGGGTAGATCTGGTTAATGTGGGTCCCACCTAGGATAAAAAAATAATTTTCTTTTTTGGCATGACTTTGTGCCATGACGTCCAGAGACGTCCACGTTAAAAAGGGTGGCCGCATTGGCCCACTTGTAGACTCCACCATGATGTATATTTTACATCTATACCGTTCATTTAATAGGTCCCCTTGAATGGTGCGTTGACTCCAAAAATCATCTACAAACTGAACTCAGGTGGGCCATACCATCCAAATCACGTGAAGACATGCCTAAATCATATAAAAACACTTGGTGGGGCCTACCTGAATCTTGAATGTGGTTGAAACTTGGTGTGAACCCTCAAACAGGTGGGACACACGTAATGGATGGGTTGGATTGCAAATAAACACTTTGGTGGGCCCTACATGGGACCCACTGTGGTATGTGTGGCTTAACACACCGTACACAATAGTGGGTGGTGACACCCACTGTGATGCAAGTGTTTTACTCACGTCGTCCGTCCACGGCAGTGGACGGTGGCCCCCACTCAGATGTATGTATTGTGTCCACGCCGTCCATCACGTGGGCCCCTGGCCACGTGATGTTGTGAACAGGTTTGGATGGCAATAAACATTACAGTGGGCCCTAGGCCATGTGATTCAATGAACAGTTTGGATGGCAATAAACATTACAGTGGGCCCTAGGCCATGTGATTCAATGAACAGTTTGGATGCAAATAAATAGTACAGTGGACCCAGGTTGGGTAGAAAATATACATTTCGGTGGGCCTTGGGTCTATATGACCTTATCAACAGGTTTGAATGGAAAATAAACATTTTAGTGGGCCCCTTACTACATGGCCTTATCAACAGGTGGGATGTAAAATAAACATTTTGGTGGGCCACTTGCCACACGGCCTTAACAACAGGTTGGGTGATAAATAAGCATTTCAGTGGGCCCAGGATTGGCTGGAAAAAAATGTTATAGTGGGCCCACATGGGAGTCTACCATGATGCATGAGTTTCATCCAAACCGTCCAACCATTTTGAGATCATTTTAAGGCCATTGTTGAGGCCCATCTTAATGTATTTGTGGCCCGCCCACTAAGGCCCACTTTGTTATTTATGCGCCCATGTGTGTAGGTCCAATTGATGTATTTGTGGCCCATTGTTGAGGCCCATTTTGGTATATATAAGGCCTATGTGATTAGGCCCATAAAGCTCATGTGATTGGGCTCATTTTTTATGAATTCTAAGGCCCATGGGTTATGACCCATTGCAAAGGACCTCAGGCCCATTGGTGAGGCTCATTGAGGTGATCCGCTTGATGAATGTAAGGCCCATATGATACGGCCTAATTGATGTACTTAAGACCCAATTGAGTGCTACTAGGTCCATTGCAATGCATGATCCCTCCATGGCATATAACGATATTTATAGTAAGTAATGCCTTAGGAACAATGATGGTTAGATGCCCACATTGTAAGGATGGCGTCGGTTAAATGTCTGCATTGTCACTCTCCCTAAGGCCCACTAATAGACCCATACTTGTAGTAAGTAGGCTATCTCGGCCCATCTCAGTTATACGCAGAGCCCATCTTTATTATAACATGTAAGTACAGTTCCATGACTCATGATCATACACATCATATGTATGCTTGACGTGAGAGTTGTCTGATCATAGCATTTGCCTTCGGACAGGTTGTTTATGGGCTCCCGGTTAGGCGGTGTTGCCCTACATGAGTGCATGATATGCGCAGGATTGGTTGCATGACTGGATAGCGTGATTCATGCATTCCGCATTTGTGTGACATGGTTATTGTACGCCCTAGCGACATCTGGGCCGTAGCCTCCACAGACAGATCGTGGTTGACAGGATTGGATACCGAAAATTTTGTTCTACATGGGGTACTATAGATATCCCTGGGTGAAAGTCCCTAAACCTTTATGGTACCAAGAGGTTGCTCCAACGTCTAGACCGAGTGGGTAGATGAGCGTTGAGTGTCGATTATCAGATGGTTACGCTCTCCACTATGTCGTGGTCGGTTGGAAGGGGGTGCGACCTTACCCGCCCGAGAGTAGGGGGCAATGCTAGGCTGAGTTTGACCAGCTCGAGGAATGGGTCCGCTATCGACGAGTCGCGTTCGATATTGGCAGATGGATAGTGTGGTCTCTTCCACTTACCTTATTGTGCGCGATGTGGTGGCAATCTGGTTTAGAGTGTACTAGACCCCGGTGATATTCCATATTTTGAGCTGTATTGATATTGGACATAGATGAGGATCTGTATGCTTGAGCTGCATTGCACATCGCATGGCCTTGGGATGGCCGATACCATTCATGTCTTGCATCGCATAAGCCTTGGTACAGCTCATGATATTATAGATCCATCTGCATATTCCGCTTTACTCTGACATTGCATGTTCATATTACTACTTTGCGCACACACTTTCACCACCCTCTAAGCTTTCTGTAAGCTTATGCACGACCGTTGCGTGCAGGTGACATTGGATCACAGCAGCGCTGAGGCAGGAGCACGTTGCAGAGTGTTTCAGAGTTTTTGTTCTACACCACTGTATTTCCCTTTATGCTCATTGTACTTGTAAAGTTTTTTATCATAGTAGAAATGTAATGGAGTTCTTGGTTGTTGTTTGTGGGTTATGTCTTTGGTTATGCTTATTACGAATCAAACTAATGTTGAAAATCCTCCTCGTAGCATCCCAGGATCGGAACCTAGTGAATGGAAGCTAGGAGCCGAGAATAGGGTTCTACGGAGGCTGTCGGCGCCGGATTCGGTGATCGGAAATTTTGTGAGCCCGATTTTTGAGTTTGGGGCGTGACAGTTGCTGAGCCTATTTTGGGCATTTTTAGGCTTATAAAAGGGGTTGAAACCCTCACTCCTCTCTCCCATCCGAATTTGAGAGAAACCCTAGATTGGGAGAGAGAAAAGGTGAGAGTTTGTGAGAGAGAGTAGGAGAGAATTTTCCTGTCTTTGCACCACCGGTTGCAAGTGCTTTAGCAACACACATCAATCACCTGGCCGGTGATTCCTCCGCGTTTTCAGGTAAGAAAATACCCTAAAAGTTGCTGATTTGAGGTTCACTAGGATCCATAGCTTGTTAACCGATAGATCTTGTAAAACAGGTCCTCTATTCGCCGTAGACGAAGCGTATACGCTCCGTTCGAATTCACACATCTATAAGAGATAAGGTGCGGATTTTAGATGCTTTGATTGACTGTTTCCAACACTTTCAATGTCGTTTAATAGTAGATTATTGATGGCAACGCTGTTTGACATGTACAACATGCTGTCCGTTTCCTGTTTCGTAAACCGGCGAAGAATATGAGATTTAGGGCATTTTAGTCATTTGTAGGAAGTACTGTTTTCATGCATATTTTGCTGATGTGATTGACATGGTTTATTGTCGCATTAGAATGTTAGGAATACGTGCATAATTAGTTTGGCGAAGAGATTCGCCAAAATGCGTACCTTGAGTCGACATACTATATGTAGACTTAAGTGTGCAGTTTAAGTGTTTGTATAAATGCTTGTATTAGTATGTATTGAATTAAATGGTGTTATGAATTAGTTTGAGATTGATTTCTCAATTAATATGCTGGTGTAAATGGTTTCCTACATGTTAGCCATATGCATGATTTCATTATATGAATGAAATGCATGTGCTTGATGATTCGCTTAAGTTGTATGTTATAACATGTGCTTGGTGATTTCATTATGATTTAGTTTGAGATTGAATTCTCAATTAATATGCTGATGGAAATGATTTTCTATATGTTGGCGATATGCATAATTTCATTATATGTATGAAAGGCATGTGTCAGATGATTTACTTAAGTTGTACGATATAACATGTGTTAACATGCTCACATGGTTGTGTTTCATTTCCAATACTCTCACATGATTGCTGATGTGGATTCATATGTGTTTGGGACTGTACTTAGTCTAGGCAGTCGGTAACCGAGCGAATTCGTGGTTGGCTTTTCTTGGCCACGAACGACGCGTCGATGAACGCGAGTCGTATTCTGGAGTTGGCGGCAGTGGTTAGGCCACACGAAGTGATTTACGCACTTCATGTCGTTTGTAACATCCCGAAAATCGGGGGGTCGAGCAAAAACCCAACTCCCGAGTTCCAAAATGTTATTTATGCAACATGGATATGTATGATTGAATGTTGTCTGTGATAATGTATTAAACATGAGTGAGATTAAGACAGAACAGCATATCATACTCCAGAGACAGTGAAATTTGCAAGCGGAAGACTGTAATACTATGTATAACGTACATAAACTGTTGTATGTCTCCAGAGTGTGAATATATTACCAGGTTATGCACATACATGTATACTTCAAAAGTAAACAAAATGAATATGCATGAGGGCGCTAAAAATTCAAAATGACAAATGTCAAAGTATCTAATCAACCTCCCTGCAATCCCGTCAATCAGAACACGCATAAAGGAGGAATCCTCCTTCTCATCATCAAGTCCAGCTCCGCCTCACAGGCTGCGCCATCATCTGCAATCACAAAAGGGACTGGTGGGTGTCCGGAAACACCATCCCGTAACGTGGGAGTGAGTGATCAACTAAGTGGGATAAGAGAGCAGGGATTAGCATGTTCACAATTCAATCACGCGATAATAGTAAAGCAGTAAATCAGACAATCCTAATACTGTTGTTAATGCAAGATGACATGACGTGATGTATGCCCTCACCGACGATCACCCTCATGCGGCAACATCTTACGACCGCGGCATGCCGCACTCCCTCAAGTGCTCCACATCTTCCAGGCACATGCAATGTCATGGTGATATGATTACCTAGTTGTTATTAGTCCATTCAAACAGCAGGATTGGGAAACTAAGGTACTTCCCTTGTATCAATCCCAACACAGATCCTGTCTAGGGTCGTCACTCCTAGTAATCTCATACGATGTATATTTCGTAGGTCACTGCAAGGGCTGCCAGGGCTGTTGCTCGCACTCGTTGCACCGCTCCCCCATCACCTTATCAATACAGGCCTATTGTACTCTACTGCACGGAAGGGTCGTCGCCTCCCCTGGACTCAGAATACGCTCGCGGTCACTACAAAGGGCTCGTCGCCTGATCAGTGTAGGCCGACAGCTAGAATATAGTGTCCCATACCACCATAATCTGCTCACGAGTTTAGGTGCTCACTGGTCACTACGGGGAGGTTTGTGGCCCCAGCGTAGGCTGACAGCTCGACCACGGTGTCCCATACCACCATGCCCGGCTCACGAGTCTTCGTGGATCAAGGTACCACGGTTAATAGGGTTTACAATGGTAAGTTCAGTACCCTAGGTTCAAGCAGTTATGATACATACAAGGTGAACAAACATCGGCCAGTCGGGTTACTTGACGGGCTCGACTAGCGCGATCGCATCTCAAGTTGAACGACATGAAGTGCGTAAAACACTTCGCGTGGCCTAACCACTGCCGCCAACTCTCAACACGAATCACGTTCATCGACGCGTCGTTCGTGGCTATGACCAGTCAGCCACGAATTCGCTCGGTTACCGACTTCCTGGACTAAGTCAAGTCCCACACATCTATGGAATTTCATTAACACTATATACAAGGTATTGGAATTGGAATACATCATGTGAGCATGTTAGCACATGTTATAACATTCAACTTAAGCAAATCTTCAAGGCATACTTTCCATGCATATTCAACTTAAGCAAATCTTCAAGGCATACTTTCTATGCATGTAGTGCAATCATGCATAAGGTAAGCATGTAGGAAATCATTTAGGTCAGCATTTTAATCATGAAATCAATCTCAAACTACTACATAACATTATTCAATACAATACATACTAATACAAGCATTTATACAAACACATACACTACACACTTAAGTCCACATATAGTATGTCGACCCAAAGTGCGCAACTTGGCGAATCTCTTCGCCAAACTGATTATGCAAGCATTCCTAACTCTCTAATGCGGCGACAAACCATGTCAATCACGTCAGCAAAATATGCATGTAGACCGTACTTCCTACAAATGACTAAAATGCCCTAAATCTCATATTCTTCGTTAATTTACGAAACAGGAAACGGAGAGCATGTTGTACATGTCAAACGGCGATGCCGTCGATAATCTACTATTAAACGACATTGAAAGCGTTGTAAACCGTCAATCAAAGCGTCTAAAATCCTCACCTTGTCTCTTATGGATGTTGAAATTCGAACGGAGCGTATACGCTTCGTCTACGGCGACTAGGCAACCTAATACACAAGATCTATTAGCTATTTCTCTATGGAACCAAGGAATCAGCAAATCAGCAACTTTCTAGGGTTTTTCTTACCTGAAAATGCGGAGAAATCACCGGCAACGTGATCGGAGTGCGTTGCCTAAGCACGTGCAGCAGCAGCAGGAAAAGCTCTCCCACCTTCTCTCACAAACTCTCACTTTCTCTCTCACTCTTGCTAGGGTTTCTAGCAAATTCGGATGGGTGAGAGAAGTGAGGGTTTCAACCCCTTTTATAAGCCCAAATGTGCCCAAAACAGGCTCCAGGTCAAGGTACACTTGAGGTATGTCCAATTCGGGGCTGTTTTGGCCCAAAAGATATTTTCTGGTGGTCCCCTGGCCAAATGCGGTCGGACTTAAGCTCATGAATACTGGATCTAGCATACATCAAGTTTTCAGTCCGGCAGGGTTCGCAGATCGCACGTGGAGGACCAGTTTCAGTTCAGCGGTCACCGCATGTAGATCAGGCCTGCAAATCTCATGATATGAAATAGAAATTTTTCCTGATCCGAGGGTGTAATCTGGATGAATTCTGACGGTCAGAACGATCAATACTGACGCGTCAAGTCGTGTGCCAGATTTGAATTTGAAATTCCAAATCCGTCCCTATTCGCGGTCGCTTCAGTCCGAGTTCAACGAAATAGTCTGTGATTATCGGTTTGACTTGATTTTCGAGATGATTGTCAAGTCCAGCTGGGCGGTTCTAACGGTCTAAGATAGGAGGTATCGGACCTTCGACGCGCGGTCTAAATCCAATATAAAAATTCAATGTGGTCCAGAGGACAAACCCGCTTAGAGTTTGATCCGAGGTTATAGAGTATTCTAGAGTCATTGGTTCTACTCGATTTGGGTCTTGTAGAACGTATTTAAAGTGATCAGGGACTGTTTCCCAGCCACTCCAACGTTGCGCTAGCTAACTTATGCTTAGTTTCTAAAGAAATTTATCCTAAGTGCTTTCTTTGGCTATGAAATTGGGTTCTGAACGATTTTTCAGGTGTTTTAATTGACCCACTGCCTAAGGACGTCAAATCCCAGGTTAGCCAAAATCCGGGGTGTTACAATCTACCCCCCTTAAAACACAATGTCTTCCCCGACATTGGCGAAGGGCAAGGAGTACTTTCTCTAAGGAAGGTTCAAATCCTATTTAATAACCTAATCGTACATATAACCTAAATCAAATGTTTCGATCCTGGGCCAGTGGGAAAGAGGCCAACCACTCTTCCGCTGCGCCACACTGATCGAACGGCAGTGTTGACTAATCCTAACTGGATTGGACTTAATACGTTCTACCCCCCTTAAAACTTGGTTCTACTTAAAGTCTAAGAATCGTTGCATCGATCCGTATATCGGAACGGGGCTTAACTTAGGGGCTATCCTTAACCTTTCTCTACATGGTTTTAAGTCCTTGCCATTTTCCAAAGACAATGTGATCCTGTTTAGTTGTAGATGGTTGGGCCATCACAGAAGAAAGGTTGTGTAGTGGGTCTAAGCCGGATACGTTGAACCTTCTGTCTAATCAGGACAGAAAATGTGTTGTATCAGTTCTTAATCCAAGTTGATGCCGATCCTCTGCTTGATCAAAGCATTGGATTCATCGGTAACCACTAGGAGTAAGAAATCGACTCAAACCGCGAATACATCGCTTACATGTAGTTCCTTTACTCTGCGTTCCTGAATGCAATAAGTCCTTGGGAAAGGCAATTCTAAGGGACGTGCTAGTTCATTCTAAGTTCAATCTGAGGGAGTTATAAATGTTCCCTGAGAGTGTATGGTTCCTTCCTATGGGCAACAACAGGAGTCTATAAGTCATAAGGGGATCTATCCAAGGAAGGGAGTCTCATTCCAATCAAAACTAATCTATCATTCCTTAACATATACAGGCTTTACCCTACTCTAGGTAACTAGTAGGCTAGTCTGTAACTCAGTAGCTATAATCTAAAGCTTAAGATTATACGGTAAATGGCTTTCCATACCATTTCTACTACAGAGAGTTGTTCTATCGCTTAGGGTCAAGATTGTCTAAATGGAATTGGATTTCTTATGTCGTCAGACTCTTCAAATCTAGGAGTGCTAACTCTAGGACCAAAACGCCAAGGGCCTATGTGGCCAGTAGCATTCAGTTGTATTAAATAGAACCGCGTTCTTAGTCCCATAGTGGGATCGAAAGTGGCATGCTTGGTAGGAGGGTGGGGTGGGATAAAAACTAATTTGTAGGCTGAATCCCGGGAGTTACAATACTCCCGATCCAGGGACAATACCTTATAGTGAAATGAGACGGCATGCACTCCATTCCACAAATTTTGGCTACATTAAGCCCAAACCACAATACAAACATTCACATAACAAGTCGAAAAGCATCATGCATTTCATTAAACCAAAATTGTCATAATACAAGAGATATCTCCCTATAAGTATCATGACAAAAAGTACATGGGAGCTATGTCAGTCAGCTACTACAGCAACATAGGTAAACTACCAGCCTTATCAGGCTTACAAAACACAACTTAAAACAGGAAATGACTAACTACTAATAATAACATCAAAAGATCGCATCGCTAGTCGGAGTCTGGTGATGGAGGAGGAGCACCCTTATCCTGTAAGCAACACAGGATTGCCTTCAAGGTGCGAGTCACCTTGCCAAACTTCTTCTTTGTAACGGCCTTGGCATCAGCGACTTCTGCTCGAAGTTCTTGGACTTCCCTACGCAAAGCGGTCTGACTCTCCTCCATCCGAGTAATGCGGTCATCGATAGTAGTCTGCGCAGAAGGAGGAGGGCTCTCATCAGTATCCTGAGCCTCCTCTTCTGTTTCTTCCTGAACCTCTTCCTGAACCTCTGCTCTAGGTTCTTCTTCGCTTTGATCTTCCTCTTCATCAAAGTCATCCCCACTATCCCTTTCAAGTTGATTTTCACGGTATTGGGACCCAATCTTCATCTTGACCATTGTCGACTCATCGATGGTGTGAATCGATACCGGTAATTCGGGCCCAAGTCTATAGGCAAACTCAAGTGCAATCTTGCAAATGAGTCGGCCAAAGGGAAGCGATTCGGATGTTCTCCTCGACCTGGCTATGAGAACTATCTGTCGTAAGATGAAAGTAGCCATACATACGTTCTCTCCCTGGGCCACCAGAAATAAGAAATCTACCATAAGACGTGTGCATTCAATGCGGTTTGTCGACCTGGGATAGACATTGAACGTGCAGATATGATGCAGCAGGCGCAAATCCTCAGACATGTACGTCGCCTTGAGGCTATTATTAGGCTGCCATGGAACCAACTTACCGCACAGAAACCTGGTGCGGCGATCTCGTTCGCGTCTAGTCCTCAAATTCTTCTCACTTGGATGCACATCACCTAGAGGCACGTTGAGAAGTCGCGCAATCAATCGGACGTCGATCGTAGCCATCCGATCTCTACCAAAAGGGATTTTGAACTGCAAAGGCTCCAAGGTAGGATTCTGGATGCTAGCATAGAAGGCACGAACAGTGCTCACATTAGCATGAGCGCGAGCTTCAAAGATTGGTCCCCAGTGCGCAGCTTCAATGCGTTCGAACAACAGATACTCGCCGAACAATCGCCCATCTACGTCCGCCTCAAATAACACTCTACGATCAGTGTATTCACCATGAGGCATCTCTGATAGAATGGTTCGTCCAAGGTGTGCATGGGGATCCAAATCCCGCTTTGTACGGCACTCCATGACTGCAGCTGGACCTGCGGCGGTGCTTGAACTTGCGGCACCACCCCGCGGTCTTCTTGATCGAGCAGGGCGGCTCGGCCCAGCCTCGTCTGTCGCGGTTTTCCTCTTACCCATCAAAGATATGATGGATGAGAGTGACAAAAGGCCCAAAATGGCTTCCACAAAAGCCATGGAAAATGCCGAAAATGCAGAGAAATGGCTGCCCAATCTGAGAAAAGGAAATCTAGGCATCGTAGAGGGTTTCTTCAAGCTTCCCAAGGCTATACTTTCAGGGAAAAATACAAACAAAAAGATGGGATGGAGCACCTCACGATTTCAGCTATATTTGGGAGATTTTGGAGCTCCAAATGGTGATATCTTCAAGGAAAGAGGCTGCCAACACCCAATAAATGATGGGTGGTGGTCGGTTTTGGCCAAGGAAGGTTCTAGGAGTGGTTTGGGACGCCGGGGTTTGGAATGGGTTGCTGAAAATCAATTCTAGGGCTATATAGAGGGCTGTTTGTGAAGGAGAGGTGGGATTTGGGGGTTTTCGTGAGGTGGGAGGTACCTAGGGATGATGTGGACCTCATTTAAGGGGGTGCGCCCGAAGGACGGCACCAACAGACACCGCCGGCCGGCGATGCATCGCCCGACCGGCGATGGCATCGCCGGCCAGCTTTCAAGTTGGCCGGTGGGACCCCATGGGTCTGGTCCCCCATGGTCCCAGGGTCCCAAAAAGTTAGGTCCCACCCCTTAGTTCACAATAATTTGGTCTGTATGAGCCCAAACATGTGTTCGGGACTTTCCGGGTCCACATTGCAATCCCGAATACCAAACCATATGATGCAGCATATGAATTTGGGGTAGAAGGAGCCAGTACACCTATATAGATCCTTATTTGCTAAAGAAAGTGAAGTTAGAATGGCCTTATGGCCATTTTTCATAAAATTTTACTATTCACTGTAAAATTTGGTGAATGTACTAATTTGTGTTATTTTCATATTAGGTTTTATGCCTAATATGAAATGGATAAGAAAGAAATAAAGATTAGAGTGTTTAGAGGAGGAATTTTGAGAATTTTTGGCGAAACGGGGTTTTTAAGCCCTGGCGATTGATTACAGGAGTCGTGGTCATCCCACGGCCCAAGGATTCAGTTTTACGGTTTAAAACCTCTCATAGGACGTCTCCACCAGACTTCTTACAGTTTAGAAGTGATTCGGGTTGCCTTACGCGACCCGAGATGCGTTACTGACTCGATCTTGCGATCGATCCTAATAGACTTCGCCTATCGGCGAATCTGCGATCCTAGAAGTGTTTCTAGACCCTTCTCGCACCCACCTAAGTCAAAGGAAGTGACAGCATACGTCGCGTGACCATAACCCAGGCCCGGTTTAATCCAAATCATGCTCTGATACCATCTGTAACATCCCGAAAATCGGGGGGTCGAGCAAAAACCCAACTCCCGAGTTCCAAAATGTTATTTATGCAACATGGATATGTATGATTGAATGTTGTCTGTGATAATGTATTAAACATGAGTGAGATTAAGCCAGAACAGCATATCATACTCCAGAGACTGAAATTTGCAAGCGGAAGACTGTAATAGTATGTATAACGTACATAAACTGTTGTATGTCTCCAGAGTGTGAATATATTACCAGGTTATGCACATACATGTATACTTCAAAAGTAAACAAAATGAATATGCATGAGGGCGCTAAAAATTCAAAATGACAAATGTCAAAGTATCTAATCAACCTCCCTGCAATCCCGTCAATCATAACACGCATATAGGAGGAATCCTCCTTCTCATCATCAAGTCCAGCTCCGCCTCACAGGCTGCGCCATCATCTGCAATCACAAAAGGGACTGGTGGGTGTCCGGAAACACCATCCCGTAACGTGGGAGTGAGTGATCAACTAAGTGGGATAAGAGAGCAGGGATTAGCATGTTCACAATTCAATCACGCGATAATAGTAAAGCAGTAAATCAGACAATCCTAATACTGTTGTTAATGCAAGATGACATGACGTGATGTATGCCCTCACCGACGATCACCCTCATGCGGCAACATCTTACGACCGCGGCATGCCGCACTCCCTCAAGTGCTCCACATCTTCCAGGCACATGCAATGTCATGGTGATATGATTACCTAGTTGTTATTAGTCCATTCAAACAGCAGGATTGGGAAACTAAGGTACTTCCCTTGTATCAATCCCAACACAGATCCTGTCTAGGGTCGCACTCCTAGTAATCTCATACGATGTATATTTCGTAGGTCACTGCAAGGGCTGCCAGGGCTGTTGCTCGCACTCGTTGCACCGCTCCCCCATCACCTTATCAATACAGGCCTATTGTACTCTACTGCACGGAAGGGTCGTCGCCTCCCGTGGACTCAGAATACGCTCGCGGTCACTACAAAGGGCTCGTCGCCTGATCAGTGTAGGCCGACAGCTAGAATATAGTGTCCCATACCACCATAATCTGCTCACGAGTTTAGGTGCTCACTGGTCACTACGGGGAGGTTTGTGGCCCCAGCGTAGGCCGACAGCTCGACCACGGTGTCCCATACCACCATGCCCGGCTCACGAGTCTTCGTGGATCAAGGTACCACGGTTAATAGGGTTTACAATGGTAAGTTCAGTACCCTAGGTTCAAGCAGTTATGATACATACAAGGTGAACAAACATCGGCCAGTCGGGTTACTTGACGGGCTCGACTAGCGCGATCGCATCTCAAGTTGAACGACATGAAGTGCGTAAAACACTTCGCGTGGCCTAACCACTGCCGCCAACTCTCAACACGAATCACGTTCATCGACGCGTCGTTCGTGGCTATGACCAGTCAGCCACGAATTCGCTCGGTTACCGACTGCCTGGACTAAGTCAAGTCCCACACATCTATGGAATTTCATTAACACTATATACAAGGTATTGGAATTGGAATACATCATGTGAGCATGTTAGCACATGTTATAACATTCAACTTAAGCAAATCTTCAAGGCATACTTTCCATGCATATTCAACTTAAGCAAATCTTCAAGGCATACTTTCTATGCATGTAGTGCAATCATGCATAAGGTAAGCATGTAGGAAATCATTTAGGTCAGCATTTTAATCATGAAATCAATCTCAAACTACTACATAACATTATTCAATACAATACATACTAATACAAGCATTTATACAAACACATACACTACACACTTAAGTCCACATATAGTATGTCGACCCAAAGTGCGCAACTTGGCGAATCTCTTCGCCAAACTGATTATGCAAGCATTCCTAACTCTCTAATGCGGCGACAAACCATGTCAATCACGTCAGCAAAATATGCATGTAGACCGTACTTCCTACAAATGACTAAAATGCCCTAAATCTCATATTCTTCGTTAATTTACGAAACAGGAAACGGAGAGCATGTTGTACATGTCAAACGGCGATGCCGTCGATAATCTACTATTAAACGACATTGAAAGCGTTGTAAACCGTCAATCAAAGCATCTAAAATCCTCACCTTGTCTCTTATGGATGTTGAAATTCGAACGGAGCGTATACGCTTCGTCTACGGCGACTAGGCAACCTAATACACAAGATCTATTAGCTATTTCTCTATGGAACCAAGGAATCAGCAAATCAGCAACTTTCTAGGGTTTTTCTTACCTGAAAACGCGGAGAAATCACCGGCAACGTGATCGGAGTGCGTTGCCTAAGCACGTGCAGCAGTAGCAGGAAAAGCTCTCCCACCTTCTCTCACAAACTCTCACTTTCTCTCTCACTCTTGCTAGGGTTTCTAGCAAATTCGGATGGGTGAGAGAAGTGAGGGTTTCAACCCCTTTTATAAGCCCAAATGTGCCCAAAACAGGCTCCAGGTCAAGGTACACTTGAGGTATGTCCAATTCGGGGCTGTTTTGGCCCAAAAGATATTTTCTGGTGGTCCCCTGGCCAAATGCGGTCGGACTTAAGCTCATGAATACTGGATCTAGCATACATCAAGTTTTCAGTCCGGCAGGGTTCGCAGATCGCACGTGGAGGACCAGTTTCAGTTCAGCGGTCACCGCATGTAGATCAGGCCTGCAAATCTCATGATATGAAATAGAAATTTTTCCTGATCCGAGGGTGTAATCTGGATGAATTCTGACGGTCAGAACGCTCAATACTGACGCGTCAAGTCGTGTGCCAGATTTGAATTTGAAATTCCAAATCCGTCCCTATTCGCGGTCGCTTCAGTCCGGATTCAACGAAATAGTCTGTGATTATCGGTTTGACTTGATTTTCGAGATGATTGTCAAGTCCAGCTGGGCGGTTCTAACGGTCTAAGATAGGAGGTATCGGACCTTCGACGCGCGGTCTAAATCCAATATAAAAATTCAATGTGGTCCAGAGGACAAACCCGCTTAGAGTTTGATCCGAGGTTATAGAGTATTCTAGAGTCATTGGTTCTACTCAATTTGGGTCTTGTAGAACGTATTTAAAGTGATCAGGGACTGTTTCCCAGCCACTCCAACGTTGCGCTAGCTAACTTATGCTTAGTTTCTAAAGAAATTTATCCTAAGTGGTTTCTTTGGCTATGGAATTGGGTTCTGAACGATTTTTCAGGTGTTTTAATTGACCCACTGCCTAAGGACGTCAAATCCCAGGTTAGCCAAAATCCGGAGTGTTACATCGTTCGACTTGAGATGCGATCGTGCTAGTCGAGCCCGTCAAGTAACCCGACTGGCCGTTGTATGTTCACCCTTCATGAGTCATAACTGTTTGAACCTAAGGTACTGAACTTACCATTGTAAACCCTATCAACCATGGTACCTTGATCCATGAAGACTCATGAGCCGGACATGGTGGTATGGGACACCGTGGTAGAGCTGTCGGCCTACGCCGGGGCCACAAACCTCCCCGTAGTGACCAGTGAGCACCTAGTCTCGTGAGAAGATTATGGTGGTATGAGACACTATATTCTTGCTGTCGGCCTACACTGATCAGGCGACGAGTCCTTTGTAGTGACTCCGAGCGTATTCTGAGTCTACGGGAGGCGACGACCCTTTAGTAGCAGTAGAGTACAGTAGGCCTATATTGATAAGGTGATGGGGGAGCGGAGCAACGAGTGCGTGCAACAGCCCTGACAGCCCTTGCAGTGACCTACAAAATATACCTCGTATGAGATTACTAGGAGTGACGACCCTAGATAGGATCTATGTTGGGATTGATATAAGGGAAGTACCTTAGTTTCCCAATCCTACTGTTTGAATGGACTAATAACAATTTAAAAATCATATCACCATTACATTACATGTGCCTGGAAGATGTGGAGCACTTAAGGGAGTGTGGCATGCCGCGGTCGTAAGATGGTGCCGTATGAGGGAGATCGTCAGTGAGGGCATACATCACGTCATGTCATATTGCATTAACAACAGTATTAGGATTGTTTGATTTACTGCTTTACTATTATCGCATGATTGATTTGAGAACATGTAAATCTTTGCTCTATTATTCCACTGAGTTAGCTACTTATTTCCAAGTTACGGGACGGTATTCCTGGACACCCACCAGACCCTTTTGTGATTGCAGATGATGGCGCGGCCTGCGAGGCGGAGCTGGACTTGATGATGATGAGGAGGATTCCTCTTTTATGTGTGTTCTGATTGACGGGATTACAGGGAGGTTGATTAGATGCCTTGACACTTGTCATTTTGTATTTTTAGCGTACTCATGTATATTCGTTTTGTCTACTTTTGGAGTATACATGTATGTATATAACCTGGTAACATGTTCACACTCTGGAGACACATAAGTTTATATATGTTATACATACTATCACAGTCTTTCGCTTGCTAATTTAATGGTCTCTAGAGTATGATATGATGTCTTGGATTAATCACACTCATGTTTAATGCATTAACACAGACAACATTCAATCATACACATTAATGTTGCATAAATAACATTTTGGAACTTGGGAGTGGAGTTTTTACTCGACCCCCAATTTTCAAGATGTTACATGCTTTCATCCCACAGTGCTCCACATCTTCCAGGCACATGCAATGTGATGGTGATATGATTACCAAGTTATTATTAGTCCTTTTCATATAGCAATATTGGGAAAATAAGGTACTTCCCTTATATTAATCCCAACACAGATCCTGTCTAGGGTCGTCACTCCTAGTAATCTCATACGATGTATATTTTACAGGTCGCTGCAAGGGCTGCCAGGGCTGTTGCTCGCACTCGTTGCACCGCTCCCCCATCACCTTATCAATACAGGCCTACTGTACTGTCACTGCTACGGAAGGGTCGTCGCCTCCCATAGACTCAGAATACGCTCGAGGTCACTACAAAGGACTCGTCGCCTGATCAGTGTAGGCGGACAGTAAGAATATAGTGTCCCATACCACCATAATCTGCTCACGAGTCATAGGTGTTCACTGGTCACTACGGGGAGGTTTGTGGCCCCAGCGTAGGCCGACAGCTCGACCACGGTGTCCCATACCACCATGCCCGGCTCATGAGTCTTTGTGGATCAAGGTACCATGGTTGACAGGGTTTACAATGGTAAGTTCAGTACCCTAGGTTCAAGCAGTTATGACTCATACAGGGTGAACATACAATGGCCAGTCGGGTTACTTGACGGGCTCGACTAGCACGAGCGCATATCAAGTCGAACGACATGAAGTGCGTAAAACACCTCGTGTGGCCTAACCACTGCCACCAACTCCAAAACACGGCTCGCGTTCATCGACACGTCGTACATGACAAAGATAAGCCAACCACGAATTTACTCAGTTGCCGACTTCCTGGACTAGGTATAGTCCCAAACAATTATGAATCCACATCAGCAATCATGTAAGAGTATTGGAAATGAAATACAACAATGTGAGCATGTTAACACATGTTATAACATATAACTTAAGTGAATCATCTAACACATGCCTTTCATACATATAATGAAATTATGCATATAGCCAACATGTAGGAAACCATTTACATCAGCATATTAATTGAGAAATCAATCTTAAACTAATTCATAACACCATTTAATTTAATACATACTAATACAAGCATTTATACAAAGACTTAAACTACACACTTAAGTCTACATATAGTATGTCGACTCAAAGTGCGCATTTAGGCGAATCTCTTCGCCAAGCTAATTATGCACGCATTCCTAGCATCCTAATGCGACAAGAAACCATGTCAATCATGTCAGCAAAATATGGATGAAAACAGTATTTCCTATAAATGACTAAAATGCCCTAAATCTCATATTCTTCGTTTGCTTACGAAACAGGAAACGGACGGCATGTTGTATATGTCAAACGGCGTTACCGTTGATAATCTACTATTAAACGACATTGAAAGCGTTGGAAACAGTTAATCAAAGCGTCTAAAATTCGCACCTTTTCTCCTATAGGTGTATTAATTCGAACGGAGCGTATACGCTTCATCTACGGCGAACTGGTAACCTAATACACAAGATCCATAAGTTACTTCGCTATGAAAATGACTGAACTTCAAATCAGCAAGTATTTAGGGTATTTTCTTACCTAGAATTGTGACGAAATCACCGGAAAAGTGATTGGATTACGTGGCTTAAACACGTGCTGCAGGTAGTGCAGCAGCAGAAAATTCTCTCCCACTCTCTCTCACAATCTCTCACTCAATCTAGGGCTTATTCCAAATTCAGATGGGAGAGATATGAGAGGGTTTCAAGCCCTTTTATAAGCCCAAACATGTCCAAAACAGACTCCAGGTCAAGGTATACTTAAGTTATATCCAAATCAGGACTGTTCCGATCCAAAAGACCATTTCTGGTGGTCCCCTAGCCGAACGCGATCGGACTTAAGTTCATACATGTCGGATGTCGCTCACATCCCATTTTCAAACCAGTAGTGTTCGTAGATCGCACGTGGCGATCCAGTTTCAGTTCATCGGTCACCGCACGTAGATCAGGCCTACAAGTCTCATGATATGAAATAGAAATTTTTCCTGATCTAAGGGTGTAATTTGGCTAAATTCTGATGGTCAGAACGCTTAATACTGATGCGTCAAGTCGTGTGCCAGATTTGAATTTCAAATTCCAAATCTAACCCTATTCTCACTCTCTTCACTCCAGGCTCAATGAAATAGCCTACGAATGTCGGTTGGACTTGATTTTTGAAATGATTGTCAAGTCCAGCTAGGCGATTATAACGGTCTAAGATTGTAGGTATCAGACTTTGGACGCGCGGTCTAGATCCAATACAAAGTTTCAAAGAGGTCCAGAGAACAAACCAGTTTAGAGTTTGATCCGAGGTTTTAGAGTATTATAGCGTCATTGGTTCTACTCGCTTTGGGTCTTGTAGAACGTATTTAAAGTGATCAGGGACTATTTCCCAGCTACTCTAGCGTTGCGCTAGCTAACTTACACTTATCTTCTAAAGGAATTAATCCTACGTGATTTCTGGTCGAGTTGGTACTCGAGTCCAAGTACGAATTTTTCCAGGGCGTTACAATTACCGAACTGACCATTTCTCAGCAAGAGGCCACGTGCAAATTCACCTCCCAGAAAACTGGCTTTGCCAGTCCAACAGAGGTGATCTGATCTTTGGTGCATCTATTATAACAAGATGGGCCATACAGAGCCCTTTTATTTTACCTAGATGAGGGACAGCTACTTTGCGCTGCCTCAGAAGATCAACTGCCAGCCACCATAAGTTACATCGGCTCCACCTCTATGATCTGCACCACCAGCACAACCATTCAACCGACCTCCTGTACCTCGATACAGGTAGTCTCAATGACCAATGGCAGTGCAACCCAATCATTCTCAACAAGCCCGAGTACATGCCCTCGAGGCCGAAGCGTCTGAATCTGCGGTTGTAGTACCGATAGCCTTTGAAGTCACTATCCACATCCAAGGTACATCAATATTTTTATTGGTGGACACCGGGTCTACCATTTCAATGATAACATACTCTACAGTCAAACTTTTAAGGATGAATATGACCCCTATGGTTGGGGTGAGAGTCATCGCAGCAGCAAGAACTTTTACTGACGCCACTAAGCTTTGTCAAATTTTCCCAATAACTTAGGAAGCAGGGTAGTGTGCATTGATCTGATTATCACCATGATATGTCATTACTACGTCATCCTTGGCATGGATTGGCTCATCGAAATGAAGGCCGAGATCGACTGTGAAACCAGATTGGTGATAGCACATGGGCCCAAAAACACAACCTTCACTTTCTCAGTTTAGGTCAGTTGTCTATACAGCGTTCGTTGTTATGCTTCCTTATTGGAAAATGTTGATAGTCCGACACTTGGGGACATGCCAATAATCCAAGACTTCACGGATGTGTTCAGAACAATCCTAAGACTGCTTCCTCAGTGCGAGATCGACTTTACCATCAGCCTGGTGCCAGGCGCGACACTATCTCTTAACCGACGTATCGCAGGCCTCCGTGTGAAATGGAGAAATTGAGAAAGCAGATTGATGATTTGTTAGATTAAGGTTTCATACGACCGAGTGTATCTCCTTGGGGAGCACTTGTGTTGTTTGTAAAGAAGAAGGATGGATCATTGCGGTTGTGTATTGATTATCATAGACTAAATCATGTCACGGTCAAGAACAAGTATCCTCTACCCAGGATAGATGACCTGTTCGACCAGTTGAAGGGGGCACAATATTTCTCTAAGATAGAATTACAGTCCAAGTATCATCAGTTACACGTCAGGAATGAAGATGTGCAGAAAATAACATTCAGAACCAGCTTCGGGCACTACGAGTTCCTCGTGATGTCGTTTAAACTTACAAACGTACCGGCTATATTCATGGATCTCATGAACTGGGTGTTTCGGTCGTATCTTTACCGATTCATCATCGTATTCATAGATGACATTTTGATATAGTCGAAGCATCAGAAAGATCACGAAGAACACTTGCGAGAAGTTCTTGATACTCTCAGGAAGAATCAGTTATTTGGGCAGTACCAAAAATGTGACTTCTGGAAGGAAGAAGTCAAATTCTTGAGGCACATGGTTTCCAAGGAAGGAATCACCGTGGAACTTGCTAAGGTGACCGCGGTATAGGACTGGGAGCAACCCGGCTCAGTTACCAAAATGAGGAACTTCCTCGAACTTGTCGACTATTATCGCCGATTCATTAAAGACTTCTCTAAAATAGGCTGACCATTGTCTTAACTCACTTGGAAAGATCTTAAGTTTACTTGGAACGAGAAAGCAGAAGAAGCCTTTCAAGAATTAAAGGACAAGCTGACGTCCACACCCGTGCTAGTACTGCCAGAGCAAGGAGCCAAATATATTATATCCGCCAATGCATCTCGAGTCGGTTTAGGTTATGTACTTATGCAGAAAGATAGGATGATCGCCTTTGCCTCACGACAGTTGAGGAAACATGAAGAAAACTACTCCACTCATGGCCTGAAATTGGTGGCAGTCATTTTTGCATTAAAGCTTTGGAGACACTACCTCTACAGTAAGGAGTTCAAGCTCTTTTACGACCACAAGAGCCTCAAGTACATCTTTCCGCAGAGGGATCTAAATATGAGGCAACACTGTTAGATAGAGACCTTGAAAGACTTTAAGTTTGAGGTCTCTTACCATCCTGGCAAGGCCAAACTTGTGGTTGATGCGTTAAGCCTCAAGAAAACAATAGAATTTGCCACCCCACTCATGATAGAAGAGTGAAATATGGTGGAATTCGTGCGAGACTTCGAGCAAAAGTTAACAGTGGAGGATCCATCTGAGAGCGTCACACACTTCCACATGCAACCACTTATCGATGACCGAATCATTACAGCTCAAAAAGAAGATGAATTGTTGGTAAAGATGAGAGAGTGTGGGAGCGACAGTGAAGAATCCAAATGGAGGATTGGCTTAGATGGAGGTTTGTGATATCATGGCCGCCTATGCGTCCCGAACCTCCATGACTTGAGGAGAGAAGTTCTAAAAGCCACCCACAATTCAAAGTTAGCAATGCATCCAGGTAGTACAAAGATGTATTGAGACGTGAAGCGTTCATACTGGTGGGACAACATGAAGGCCCAAATAGTAAAATTTGTATCTCGATGTCTTATGTGCCAGCAAGTCAAGGCCAAACATCGTCGACCCCCTAAGTTACTTTAGCCCATGTCCATAGCCGAGTGGAAGTGAAATTTCATATATATGGATTTCATTTCCAAGTTACCAAAGATGAGAAAGGGGCATGACTCCTTTTGGGTGATTGTGGACCAGTTGACAAAATCGGCCCATTTTTTCCTGATTAAAATTTCTAACTCGGCAGATGATCTAGCCAAGCTATACATTGAGGAGATAATATGACTACATGGAGTTCCTATGGAGATTGTGTCAGATCGAGACACACGATTCATGTTTATTTTCTAGACTCGAATCCAAGAAGCATTAGGAGTGAAGCTGAAGTTCAGTACTGCGTTCCACCCACAGATCGCTGGGCAGACAACAAGTAAATCAGATACTCGAGGACATGTTACGAGTGTGCATGCTTGATTTCATGGACAGTTGGGATGACTATCTTCCCTATGCCGAGTTTGCCTATAATAATAGCTTCCAAGCAAGCATTGGCATGGCTCCTTACGAAGCCCTATATGGACGACCATGTCGACCTCCACATTGTTAGGTAGAAGTTGGCGAGAAGAGTTTGGTTGGCCCAGATTTGGTACACGTGACCTCAAAGAAGATTGGTATTATCAGGTGTCAGCCTCTTACAGCCCAGAGTAGACAAAAGAGTTATGCCTATACAAGACAGCGACAACTGAAATTTGAAGTTGGGGACCATATATTCCTTAAGGTTTCCCCAATGAAGGGGGTAGTTTATTTTGGCAAGAAAAGAAAACTCACTCTGAGATTCATTGGCCCATTCTAGATTTTAGACTGAGTGGGTGTGGTGGCATACCATCTCACCTTGCCCACACTACTGGCGGGCGTGTACAACGTATTCCATGTATCGATGTTGAAGAAATATGTTCTTGACCCTACCCATATTATTAAATGGGAGTAAGTATAGTTGAGTGAAGATGTTACCTATGTATTATGACCAACACTTATTCTAGATAGGAAGGAACAAGTGTTACGCAACAAAGTAATCACGGTCGTGAAAATGTTATGAACACACCACATCAAGGAAGAGGCTACTTGGGAAATGGAAGTCGAAGTCCATAAGAACTACCCTCATATCCTAAAGCAGTACAAAAAGGTACTAATTTTGGGAATAAAATTTTTTCTTAAGGGAGGTAGATTGTAACATCTCAAAAAAATCCAAACAAAGACCCGAGTACCACCTCAGCCAAAAATGCCTTAGGACTATATCTTGTCGTAATTAAGGTAAAATTTAGTTAAGTGCTAAACTGAATAAGTGATGGATTAATCTTGGGCCACCATTTCCATAAATAAGAAGACCTAAAACCATTAATACTGCTGACTCAACACTACATAAAAATCTAGAAAAAATCCTAAGAGCCTGTCGCTCTCGGGTTTACATTGAAACCCGTATTGGACCTGGACCACACGTCGAAAGTCTGATGACCACAAAACTATAAGGTTATATCCATCATACTGGGCTTGACAACCATTACGGGAATCGAGCGCAGATAGTATCTAGAAACGCACAACTTGAGCCCTGAGTGAAGTGTGTGAGAAACGTGAATATCTTTAGAAAATGTATTAAAACTTAAGTGAACTGGGCCATTCGCTCACGCGAGAAATTGGGGATTTCAGACCATAGTTCTTGACCAAACTTCACCCATGGGAAAAGAAAATTTTCCTACACATATCCATATAACTATGACCTTGATCGAATAAGTATGACTGTTGATCTGACACAGGTCCTCCACAATCGATCGGCTTGTCCAATCGCACCGAAATCACATCCTATCATAGATCCATTATCAGGGAACTTACCCTACGACATATGTGAGTAGTAGGCATCCCTGTGAGCCCTGTTTGTTGAAAACAGTCACCCTTTGGATATAACCTAAGTATACCAGGGCCTTATAGCCATTTACATCACTTTTGGGCCTATATATAGCCCATATATCAACCCACCTCTCTCTCATACGAATTTCTCCAAACCCTAGGAGAGAGAAGAGAGAAAAGAAGAGAAAATAGTAAGGAGAAAAGAGAGATCTTGGGAGATTGCTGGAGTGTTTCTCTCCCACAACTCCACGCCTTGAATCACCTTCCCATTTCGCTACATCATCGGTTTCATCTACGATTTGGGTAAGAATCCCTAACCCTTATCTTGATTTGGAGATCTAGATAGAGTAATCGACAAACTAGCTCACCCATTTCATTGTTTAGGTGCTCGACATTTCATTTTTGAGAATGTAGAATTCGAACAGAGTCTGAATCGAGTATTTCGACGAAAGGTGTGGACTATAAACATTTAGGTTATGGTTTTCAATGCTTTCAATGTCAACTAACGATTTATGTTTGACTTGATTGCTGCCATATTATCTTAGATATGCTGATTTTCATATAATATACATATATGATCTATGTTGAACAAAAGATGTATCTCATGTGTTTGTTGAAATGTTTGAATGAACATGTAAATATGATTTGTGCTTGCCATGATTTCTGATCTAGGATTCATCCTTGTCGTATGCATGATGATCTCTCTGTATAAGGAATTTCCATAATATGCATCGTAATTTATCTAGTCTATGTATTTCGTAATGTGTAGACTACGTGTTCGATAAATTGTCTGAATGAGAAATTGTTGATGATTTGTATTTATTAAGGGTATTGAGATAGGATTCTCAATTACCTTATTCATATGTATAGTTTCTTTCATGTAATCTTAATTTCATCTACGCGATTTATGGATAAAATGCAAGTGCTAAGTAAGATGATCAATGTGTATGATGAAATGCTCAAATGAGGAATTTATTTGGATTGTTTGTTGAATGGTGGCATGATTATCACATGTGTCTACCAACTGCATCTGAGTAAGAATGGGGCTACAATCTAGCCTAAGTAATCGGTAACAGTTCCTGTTTGGGTGGTTAAATTAGTCTCGCCACATTGGGTAACTCAACGAATCCGGGTCGCACAATGATTGTCAACAGTGGTTAGACCACACTGTTGCTTATGTGCTCCATGTTGATTAAGTAAACTGTAACGCCTTGGGAAAAAAAAATTCGTACTTGGACTCGAGTACCAACTCGACCAAAAATCGCGTAGGATTAATTTCTTTGAAAAATAAGTCTAAGTTAGCTAGCGCAACACTAGAGTAGCTAGGAAATAGTCCCTGATCACTTTAAATATGTTCTACAAGACCTAAAGTGAGTATAACCAATGACACTATAATATTCTAAAACCTCAGATCAAACTCTAAACCGGTTTGTTCTCAGGACCTCTTTGAAACTTTGTATTGGATTTATACCGCGCGTCGAAAGTCCGATACCTACAATCTTAGACCGTTATAACCGCCTAGCTGGACTTGACAATCATTTCGAAAATCAAGTCCAACTGACATTCAGAGGCTATTTCATTGAGCCTGGAGTGAAGAGAGTGAGACTAGGGTTAGATTTGGAATTTGAAATTCAAATCTGGCACACGACTTGACGCGTCAGTATTAAGCGTTCTGACCGTTAGAATCCAGCCAAATTACACCCTTGGATCAGGAAAAATTTCTATTTCATATCATGAGACTTATAGACCTGATCTACGTGCGGTGACCGCTGAACTGAAACTGGACCGCCAAGTGCAATCTACGAACACTACTGGTCTGAAAATGGGATGTGAGCGACATCCGACGTGCTTGAACTTAAGTCCGATCGCGTTCGGCCAGAGGACCTCCAGAAATGTCTTTTTGGACCGAAACAGCCCCGATTTGGTTAGGCATCAAGTGAACATTGTTCCTAAGCCTGTTTTGGGCAAGTTTTTGGTTATAAAAGGGGCTTAAACCCTCACTTCTCTCACCCATCCGAATTTGTTAGAAACCCTAGCTGGTGTGAGAGAAAAGGTGAGAGATTGTGAGAGAGAGTGGGAGAAAATTTCCTGCTGCTTGCACTACTTGTTGCACGTGCTTAAGCAACGCGCCTTAATCACTTTACCGGCGATTTCGCCACGTTTTTAGGTAAGAAAATACCCCAAACACTTGCTGATTTAAGGTTCCTTCAGTTTCTTAGCATGGTAGCTTATAGATCTGGTGTATTAGGTTCCCGATTCGCCGTAGACGAAGTGTATACGCTCCGTTCGAATCAATACACTTCTAGGATAAAAGGTGCGGATTTTAGACGCTTTGATTGACTGTTTTCAACACTTTCAATGTCGTTTAATAGTATATTATCGACAGCAACGCCGTTTGACATGTACAACATGCTGTTAGTTTCCTGTTTCGTAAGCAGGCGAAATATATGAGATTTAGGGCATTTTAGTCATTTGTAGGAAATACTGTTTTCATCCATTTTTTGCTGATGTGATTGACATGGCTTCTTGTCACATTCGGATATTAGGAATGCGTGCATAATTAGTTTGGCGAAGAGATTCGCCTAAATGCACACTTTGAGTCGACATACTATATGTAGACTTAAGTGTGTAGTTTAAGTGTTTGTATAAATGTTTGTATTAGTATGTATTGAATTAAATGGTGTTATGAACTAGTTTGAGATTGAATTCTCAAATAATATGATGATGTAAATGATTTCCTACATGTTGGCTATATGCATGATTTCATTATATGTATGAAATGCATGTGTTAGATGATTTACTTAAGTTGTATGTTATAACATGTGTTAACATGCTCACATTGTTGTATTTCATTTCCATTACTCTTACATGATTCCTGATGTGAATTCATAAATGTTTGGGATTATACCTAGTCCAGGCAGTTGGTAACTGAGTAAATTCGTGGTTGGCTTATCTTTGTCATGAACGACGCGTCGATGAACGCGAGTCATGTTTTGGAGTTGGCGGCAGTGGTTAGGCCACACGAGGTGTTTTATGCACTTCATGTCGTTCAACTTGAGATGCGCTCGTGCTAGGCGAGCCCGTCAAGTAACCCGACTGGCCATTGTATGTTCACCCTGTATGAGTCATAACTGCTTGAACCTAGGGTACTGAACTTACCACTGTAAACCCTATTAACCATGGTACCTTGATCCATAAAGACTCATAAGCCGGGCATGGTGGTATGGGACACCGTGGTCGAGCTGTCGGCCTATGCTGGGGTAACAAACCTCCCCGTAGTGACCAGTGAGCACCTATGACTCGTGAGCAGATTATGGTGGTATGGGACACTATATTCTTGCTGTCGGCCTACATTGATAAGGTGATGGGGGAGCGGTGCAACGAGTGCGAGCAACATCCCTGGCAGCCCTTTGTAGTGACCTCGAGTGTATTCTGAGTCTACGGGAGGCGACGACCCTTCCGTAGCGACGAGAGTACAAGTAGGCCTGTATTGATAAGGTGATAGGGGAGCGGTGCAATGAGTGCGAGCAACAGCCCTAGCAGCCCTTGCAGCGACCAACAAAATATACATCGTATGAGATTACTAGGAGTGACGACCCTAGACAGGATCTGTGTTGGTATTGATATAAGGGAAGTACCTTAGTTTCCCAATCCTGCTGTTTGAATGGACTAATAATAACTCGGTAATCATATCAACATCACATTGCATGTGCCTGGAAGATGTGGAGCACTGAGCGGTATGCAAGCATGCCGCGGACGAAGATGGTGCCTTATGAGGGAGAATGTCGGTGAGGGCATCCATCATGTCATGTCATACTGCATTAACAACAGTATTAGGATAGTTTGGTTTACTGCTTTACTATTATCGCATGATTGATTTAAGAACATGCTAATCTTTGCTCTATTATTCCACTGAGTTAGCTACTCACTCCCACGTTACGGGATGGTGTTTGCAACACCCACCAGACCCTGTCTTAGATGCAGGTGAGGCAGCGATTCAGGAGGCAGAGCCGGATTATGATGAGGACCAGGACGAGTTCTCATATATGTAGTACCACGACGGCTTTGTTTAGGTGGCCTGAATTGACGGGACTTCTCAGTGGGACTATTTTTGATCTTTTGATTCTGTTTATTTATATGTATATGAGACTCAGAGATGTATTCATACTTTGGAGACAGTTGAGATCTATTTTGTTTTCCATATAGTGATATGTATATCTTTTAGTCTTCCGCTTGCTTTTATCACTGAATCTGGAGTATGAATTGCAATTTTGATATAATTTTACTCATGTGAATGCTTTAACTCAGATAACATTGAATCATAATCATTTTGGTTGCATAAGTGACTGTCTGGAACTCGGGAGTCAGGTTTATACATGACCCCCGATTTTCAGGGTGTTACATTAACGTGTGCTCATACAAATTGAACTTGCCAAATAAACTGATTGTCTTATTGTGTGTTTACCATGTATGGACATCACTGCTTAAATCTAAAGTATCACTTACCAATGTAAAAGCCTGTTTCAACCATGGTATATGATCCACCAAGACTCATGAATTGGGCATGGTGGTATAGGACACCGTGGTCGAGTTATTGGCCTATGCTGGGGTGACGAGCCTCCCCATAGTAACCAGTGAGCAACCCAAAGACGTGAGCTGGATATGGTGGTATGAGACACCATGTTCGAGCTGTCGGCCTATGTTGAGGTGACGAACCTTATCGTAGTGACCGCGAGCATAAACATAGAATTTGCCTATCGATTGTTTTTCATCAGGAGTGATGCCCTACAACTTGCCTATCGTATGTGATTAACTAGGATTGACGACCCTAGATGGATCCTTCAGTTTGGGTTAATGATATAAAGGGAGGTACCTTAGCTTCCCAAACCTGTTGTATGAATAAGCTTAATTAAGTACTTAGATAACACGACCATGCATTGCATTGCATTAGCTAGGATGTGCTTTTGGCGAGGAATGTGCACTTTAGGGAGTGTTATTGTAATGCCCTGAAATTCAGAGGTCGAGCATAACTCAGCTCCTGAGTTCCAGAACATCGTTTATGCAAAATTTTCAATGATGGATGTATGTTGTCTGTGTTGGTGCATAAAACATGAAGTAGATTAAGCCAAATCATCAAAACATAATCCAGGGATAGTTAGAATACACAAGTGGAAGTTTGAAATAGATATATAAGCTAATACAAGTCCCCAAAATATGTGTGCTATACTAGGTCAATAGTTATAAGTCGTTTTAAAATACGAATGACAAAATGTGAAAGTCCTCTAATAAGCACAAACCTTGAAGCCCCGAAGATTCGGAATGGTCTAAGAGTACCCGCCTAAATACTACATACACAAGAATGCCTCCTCGTCATCCTCAAACTATGGCTATGCCTCATGCGTCATATCCTCATCGCAACTAAGACAGAGTTTGGTTGGTGTTTAAGCATCGTCCCAGAACGTGGGAGTGAGTGATCAACTCAGTGGAACTATACAGCAAAGGTTAACATGTTATCAATTCAACCAAGCAGTAATGATAAAGAAATACAATCAAACATCCCTATTTACTCTGATTAATGCAAGAATGTATGAAGGAATGATGCATGCCCTCACCTACACTCCCTCTGCGATCTTCATCTTACAGTCGCGCATGTCAGTCACTTCCTCAGTGCTCTGCCCAACGCCAAACGGCACTGCACTGCATGTACATGATTACCAAGTTCTTTTAGTCCTTTTCATACAGTAAGATTTGGGAAGCTAAGGTACCTCCCTTTGGTCAATACCCAAACAATGATCCATTCTAGGGTCGTCAGTCTTAGTAAATCTCAGACGATGTTACGATTCTAGGTCATTGTAAAGGGCTCGTCACCAATCAATACAGGCCTAGTCATATCCTAGATACTATGATAAGGCTCGTCACCTCATTACAGTTTCAGGATATGCGCGAGGACACTACAGAGGGCTCGTCACCAATCAGTGTAGGCCGACAACATAAATATAGTGTCGCATACTACCATATTCGGCTCACGAGTTTGGGTTGCTCACTGGTCACTACGGGGAGGCTCGTCGTCCAAATGTAGGCCAACATCTCGACCACGGTGTCCCATACCACTATGTCCGACTCATGAGTCTTAGCGGATCGAGGTACCAAGGTTATCAGGGTTTCACTGGTGAGTTTAGTATCTTAGATTCAAGCAGTAGTGTCCAAACATGGTGAACATACATCGGTTAATCGGGTTAATTGATTAGCTAGACTATGACAATTGCATGTTGAGTTGATTGAATGCATTAACACTCTGTGTGGCCTAACCACTGTCGACATCCCAAGCACGACTCGAATTCATCGAACACATCCTGCGTGGTGTAAACAATCTCAGCCACTAGTACAAGGCCTATTACCGATTACCTGGACTGTGGTATAATCCCAATCACGTACAATCACAATGATGAATATTTAAATCAATCATACAATCATATGAATATGTTATGGAATATAACTTAAACATGAATACAGTACATGGAGGAAATCATACCCATAGTTAACATGAATAAGTAGACTATACAGTTCATGGAGGAAATCATACACACATTTAAGGTAGTTGGGACTTATATCTAAACTCCCTTATAAATCACACTTTACTAACTACTAACTCATTCAGACATTTTTACAAACACTTAGACTACACTTTTCAACATACATCATGTATATCGGCCATATGACATATTTGGGCAAGTTCTTTTGCCAAGGAGTTGTCACATACATAACAACCATGTTCCTACGACAATTAATCATGGCAAACACAATATCATATTCCAAATGCATACAAACATTTCAACAAAAACATGAAATAGTCTATACACAACATAGTTCATACATATATGTAAATCGAAACAGATATTGCATTTGGCATGTGTAATGACACCCGTGTCAGTAATAAATCATTATCTGACATTGAAAGTCTTGAAAACCATAACCTTAACGTATATAGTCCGCACCTTAAACTGATAAATGCGTAACGGATATGATTTATTCGGTAAGTCTTCGTCAACGGCGGATTAGCAACCAAGATTATGAAATAGGTTAGCTACATTATCACTTAAACTATACTAAGCTCTAAAACAGGTTAGGGTTAGGTTATCTTACCCAAATATGGAATTAGAATTGTCGGAATAATGATTCAAATAGGTGGATTAGGCACATAGTGTAGCTGGGAAGAATCCCAGGATGATTCACCAACTTTCTCTCTCTCTCTCATTCTCTCTTGTTACTCTCTCTTTTCTTAGCTAGGGTTTAAAATTCGTATGGAATATGTGAGAGAGGGTTTAAGGCCCTTATATAGACCCAGAACTGATGAAAATAGTCCCAGGGTTATGGTATACTTAGGTTATAACCAAATCGGGCTTGTTTCGATCCAACGGAGCATTTTTGGAGGTCCCTTTACTGAATGCAGTCAGACTTAAGCTCTCAAATATTAGATCTCGATCAAGTTAAGTTTTCAGTTCGATCGGGTTTACAGATCGACCGCGGAGGACCAGTTTCAGTTCAACGGTCACCGATACTCGATCAGGGCCACAAGTACATTGGCATGTGTGGGACATCTCCCCTAATTCGAGGGTGTATTTGGGTCACATTCTAACGGTCTGAATGCTTATAATTGGCCCGTAAGTGACACAACTCAAATTACTTAAATTTATATTTAATTTCATAAAAACCTTCACGTTCTCACACACATCACTCTGGACTCAAGAAAATAGTCTCAGGACATCATCTGGGCTTGAATTTCGAGGTGATAGTCAAGTCCAACTAGGAGGTCATAATTGTCTAAGTTCATCACTATTGGACTTTCGATGTGCGGTCCAGGTTCGATACGGAGTTTTTGAATGCTCTCAAGAGCAACTGGGTTTAGAGATTGATCCTAGATTTCAGGGTAATGTAACGTTACTAATTCTATAGGTTTTAGGTCTTGCAGATCATATTTAAAGTGATTGGTGCTAATTTCACAAGTAATCTAGTTTAGTGCTAGTTAATTCTCGATAAATTTCTAAAGGATTTGGTCCTAAGCGATTTCTGCTTGAGGTGGTACTCGGATCTTTGTACGAATTTTTTCAGGTCGTTACAATTGTTCATACGTGAAATTGGTTGTTAAAGTTGCTTATGAGGGAGCTTTTTGCAAGGGCGTACATCATTACTTGCACTCCATTCCTACATTAACAAGAGTGATTTTTGTATTGCTTTATCAGTACTACTTGATCGACTTGATAACATGTTAACCTTTGCCTTATAGTACCACTAAGTTGATCACTCACTTCCACCCTGAGACGGTGTTTTAAAACATCAACCAGACTCTGGTTTAGATTCAGGTGATGGGGAAGCCTATGCATGTTATCAAGTCGATCAAGTCGATAAACGAGGAGGAAGAATTCTCCTACGTTCAGCTCTTAGACGGGTCTATGTAGACCTCGTGCTGATTCGATGGGATTACAGGGACATGGAATATTTGGACACTTTACATTTTGATATTTTATAAATTTTAAAACAATACAAGTATATATTCAGTCCGGTTACATACTCATACTCCGGAGGTTGTGAAACACTTTCGTATTTAAATACATATGCTTCAATCTTCCGCTTGCTTAAATTAATTATATCCAAAGTATGATGTGTTGTTTTAGTATAATCCCACTCATGTTTAACTCATTAATATGAACGAAATCTGAACATCATTATCCATATTGCATAAGTGAAGAACTGGATCTCAGGAGTTAAGCTTTGCTCGACCCTCGAAATCTAAGGTGTTACAGTGGAAGGTGGGACTGGATGGTAGGAAGGTGGGCCACACTAGCTCTTTCTCTTGGAGAGCTTGGACGTCCACCTCCCATGGCTACTTAGGAGAATGAGTTTGAAATGAGAGAGAGAGAGAGGATGGGATGTAAGAGAGAGAGGGATGGGTGAGTGAGTGATGGGTGATGGGGAGAGTTGACTTTTGGGGATGGGTATGGTACTTGGGGATGGGTGTGAGTGATGAGAGTGATGGGGTGCGTACTTGACATTTGATGAGACATTCTCTTGGGATTTGCAACGCGCGGTAATTTTCTCAAACTGAACGCAGGCCCATATCATTTGGCCCTTGTATCGCTTCAGCACATGAGACACGACGACGGCACGGTTGCAAGGATACAAGTTTCGAGTCGAGCTGACTCTGATATACTAGACACGACTCAGAATTAGGCGTAAACACCGATAACAGAACGCGGGTTGCCAGAATTTAACCGGAAAGACCACGAAAGCCTATGAAATGGTACGGGCTAGGATACAGGTCTCACACTGGTGGTGCCTAATCATATAATGGATAGGCAAGCCTTCGACCAATCCTTCTTCACTTAAGAGACGTCGAGTGTTATTACAGACCCACTTGGGCATGAAACACTCAAAGCCCTCAAGTAACTAAACCTAAACCTAAGAAAGAAAACTAGAGAAACTAAAACAAATAAAAGATCTAAAAAAAGAGAAAGAATTGGAAAGAGGTTACCAAATTGGAGATTGCTATGTTAGAATCCTACAAAACAAAAACCAAGTTAGATTCTAAAAATAAGTTCAGAAAAATCCTAACCTATAAATAAAATAGAAAGTTAATCCTAATCTTAACTTAATTCTAATGCTAATTAAATTCAAAAAAGTGCAGTCGTAGTCCCCGGCAATGATGCTAAAAACTTATTCACAACCCCAAGTGTAGGGTCGCAATGTAGTAATAATTTTGGTGAGACCGAGGTCGAATCCACATGGACTAAACTTGTACGTTTATGAAAAAAACTCGAACTAGAAGAAGAAGAAGATCTAAATCTGAATTGTGGAATAGTTAAAAGTGATTTTGAATAGGATTGATTAAAACATGTGAATTTAAAGGTGTGAACTAGGGTGTCAAGGATCCATTTGTAGCTATTAGGATGCTACCTTACTTGATTTAAGAGATCCAATTGGAATGAGAGTCCCATCTTATCCAATTGGAAGAAGAGTTGATTAAATCTCTGAAGTTCTCATTGATCCAACCTCAATGAAAAAGAATTGTGGAGATTGGAAGGGATTCCATCACCTAACCATGCCTAGGAGATGATGAAAAATAACAGGATTTACCAATCCAACAATCTCAAATAGTAAAAGAAGATATTCAAAGCTATCGTTGCGTATATTGTAATTTGAGTCATAACAAACCATAGAAAACTGAAAATATTTCTTAAAATCAACTAGAAATTAATGAAGTTCAATATAAACAAGAATCAAAGTAAGATAGACATCTTAATCATGCTACAAGCTTCACCTCTTAGCCCTAGCTAAGAGGTTTAGTCAACCATAAACATGATTAAACCAAAATCTCTTAAGGAAAGCATAAAAACAACTAAGGAAGAAGAAGAAAAACTCTTGGCGGCGGTTCTCTACCCTTTTTCTCCACTCTTTAAGTCATAAATGATACCTAGGAACGTCCTAGGGACTCCTATTTATAATCGTGAAGCCCCATCTTATGCAACTCTTTGGAATTTCCAAAAACCATCTTGAATTTATGCAATCAGGAGAAGTCCCGCATTATGCTTCGGTCGGACCGAGTTAAGGTTGAAAATTGCACTTTGTCGCTGGACGATTCTACTCAATTTCAGTCAGACCAAAGTTGACTTCAGTCAGACCGAAGTTAATGCTAAAAAATCTTGGGCAAAAAATCTGTCAAATTTAGGTCGGACCGACTCCAACCGAAGCTTCGGTCAGATCAAATTATCCTATTTTCTGTTACGAATTCTACATTCTTTCAAGTCCTTTCTTCATCCTTCGGAGTTGGTTTCCTTGGATCTTTGTCAAGTGAATTCTTCATTCTTAGTCTCCTAAGATCCATCTTTTGCCTTGGTGATTCTTGAGCATTAAATCCATGCTTTTAACATTCTTTTCAATCCAAACTCTTAGATTCACCTTGCAACACAAATATGTATAAAATATACCATTGGGACTTATCATGTTTATAAAATCAAGATATAAATAGGGAAAAATATATAATATTTGACAGTCAACATTCCGTCACATCGAACGAAGGTTCGGTTGCACCGAATTTAGGTTTGGTTGCACTAATTTAGACAAGAAAGTCGTTAGATAGACTTGGGTACTTTCGGTCACACCGAAAGAAGTTTTCTATGAGATCGAATGTGTCACTCAGTTGCAATCGAATTAGCTAAAATTCTGACCCAACATGTTGTCATGTTTTACCCATTTTTGGTCGGACAGACTGTGGGTTCAGTGGGATCGAAGGTTGTTGAAAATGTAGAGTTTCTCCAACAACATGGGTCCTCTAAAGAAAAATATAAGGATGATCAATTTAGGCTCATATGGCTTAAGGAATTATCCATAAATATTTATCTATTAGGTTTAAAATCATGTAGAGGATTAAGTTGCTTTTGACCAAGGGTTAGGATCACTAAGATACCATATTTATCTGTTCTTTATTCCCTGATGCTCCACCTTCACTTGTATATTTGGTTTTCAACTTTTAAAACTTAAACTGATTACATGACATAAAAACTCGTGTGATTGAAAAATACAATACATAAATTATTACACTAACATTTTAAATCTTCTTGAATTTTAGGGAGTCGCATCTTTCAAAGTTTGCGGTGTCCTAACACATTTATAAGACAACCTCCTCCACGCATCCACATGTTCTTCTCCGCGCAGCCACATGTTCTAGAATATTAAATCTTCACTATTATCTTAATACGGATGAATTGGCCAACCTCGCCTTTTAGATAGAGACTTCCATACCCAAATACAATGCAGATATTTGATATTGAGTTTCTACACCATGATGTGATGTTCAATGGCCCCAAGTTGCTGTATTGAATTATCTTTTCAAACCTGCACTCAATAACACTACAAGAAAAGAGGGCTTTAGCCTCAATTCAAAACTATGACTAAAAAGGTTAAAAACTGAGGCTAAAGCCTTTAGTCTCAGTTTTGCCTCAGTTGTTCAAATCGAGGTTGAAACCCCCATGGCTAAAGGTTTTAGCCTCAGTTTTAGCAACCGAGGCTAAAGTGACTTTTATAACTTCGGTCCTTCAAGTGAGGCTAAAAGAACCTTTTTAACTTCAGTTTTCTCGAAATGAGGCTAAATTAAAATTTTAGCCTCCATTGTTTCCAATTGAAACTAAATCCAAATTTTAGCCTCAGTTGCCTCCAATTGAAGCTAAATCTATTTTTAACCCCGGTTCTCAACAACCGAGGCTAAAGCCTTTAGCCATGGGAGTTGTAGTCTCAGTTTAGGTAACCGAGGAAAAACTGAGACTAAAGATGAATTTAGCCTTTGTTGGAATTAACTGAGGCTAAATTCACTTTTAACCTTAGTTCTCAACAACTGAGGCTAAATCATTTATTTTAACCCATTCATAAACCTATGCATAGTCAGTTAGATCCACAACATTAGCTACAATATTTTAATGGGTTTTTCCTCTCAAGTAAAACCCAAGAAAACCCAGAAAGAGTCTTCAAGTCTTAGTCAAATAGACTTGGAATCCCAATCATAAAACATGAAAAAACATAAAGAAAAGAAAAGGAAAGAAGAAAAACAGAGATGGGTTTTTTTCCTCATTCCAAGAGACTTGAAATCTCAACACAAACAAAGAAACCATGGAAATAAGATGGAAATCTCAACACAATCATGTTGCCTCATATCTAATATTTTAGCAATGGATCTGTGCTCCCTACAACATCCTTCTAAATCATATAGCCCTAAAAATCTCACTTGTAATATAAAGAATAAAAACCTTCACGAAAATGAGAACAATGTAGCAACAAGGTGAGTTCGGCAAAGAACTCAAAAAAATCAGTATTAAGTTTAAACTGCAAAATAAATCACACCATAATCTGTTCTCTTAATGATGGATTCCCAGCAATAAGCCTATGTGCATATTCTGCCATTTCAGATGCCTCCACCGCATAAACATGTTTAGCACCAGCCTGAACAAAACAAGAGAGAGAGAGAGAGAGAGAGAGAGAGAGAGAGAGAGAGAGAGAGAGAGAGAGAATAGACTACCAAAAGAAAAGAAAATACAACAAAAGAGAGAATGAAAAGGAACTAAAAGAAACAACAACTGTATAAAAACCGTCCCCCAGATAGTAAGACCCCCAACATGACCAACTCAAGGAGCCCAATTCCTAAACATGACGAGAACCTGAGAGAAAACACCAGCCGCAGTTCCAAAAACTTAAACCATTAGGATGTTGACTTAAGAGAAATTAACATACCATTGCAGAAACAAGAACTCCAAAAAAAATCATTACTATGGAAAAGAAAGGAGAAATCAGAGTCCAAGCCTTATCAACTTGCAATCACCATATAACCATGGTTATAGAATTTAAAATGATCTATTTTACTTCACCAGCATGTCACCATTATCTGGAGCTGCATAAATTGGAGCCTTATGTTCCAAAATACAACTGTTGGCCTACCATGCTCAAACTACAGCTAAAAGAACACATGGATGCATGACCACTATCACTTAAGTAAGACTAGTGCAGAAGTAATAGAGTTCTGGGGGGGCCATAGTGATTCCATTTCCACTCAAAATTCTCTCAAAGAATGAAAAAGTACTGATATTATAACATAGTGCAATGAGGAAAAAACCATGACCTCAGTATTATGACCGCTGCATCTTATAACATAGTGAACTGCAAGGATCACTAGATCATTGTGCAAGGTATCCCATTCTTGAGCTACACACAGGAACTAAATTCATGTTCTATACTAGGTTAGAAATCTCCTTGTTTAAAAATCCAAGAAACAGCAAGGCTTACCTCAACTGCAAAATTAAAGAAAATCCAATACAGCTTCTTCTCTTTGAGATCCAGTTTATGCATCTAATTTCACAATAAAATCATTCTACACTTCACAAAAACTCAACACCCTTGAAGAAATTGATTTAAGAAAATAATAACAATAATAATCAAAATACAAACACCATTTGAAAGTAGAAAATAAATAAATGGAGAATGTCATTTGAAAAGCCATGAATACATCAGAATTAAGCTCACCTACATAAAAGTGGAATTGGATCTACTAATTTATCATTCTTTCAAAATCACATCGATAATGGATTTGTAGTCCATGCCACTCCTCAAGTGAGTTGATATCTCTGAAAACCTTTCGCCCACATAAAAATGAAAGATGGATCCTCTGTTTGCTTGTTAAAATCTGTCTTGTTGGTCCCTAAATTATAACGTTTCCACTGATTTAGTATGAATTCTGTTTTGCCAATCAAATCCTGCTTTGCTAGACTTGCACAGAATTAGCTTTAGGTTTTATTTTCTGACAATTAGCACAGACTTGACATGAATTTTTTGTCACATTAGCAATCCTCTTATTACAGATTGATGAATGGAAAATGTAGGTGATGGGCAATTCAAAATGAAGTATAAATTGATACCAAAATATGTTTACTTCCAACTTCTATGTTTTTCTTTTTGGTTGTTGTTGAAGGGTTACTTCTAAGTAGTAAATGCTAAAAAAGAACAAATTGAAAAAACCAGAAGAAAATAGTCTAATTTGTATAAATAGAAAAGATTGATATTACCTTCCCCTGATAATTCCTAAGATTAACATCAACGCCAACCTCAACCAATCGAGAAACAATCTGAAGGAAAAGGCTAACACAATCAATTTAGAAAATCTACAAAGGCCCATGAATTTAATAACCAGTCGGGATCAAATGGGAAACACAACCTAAATGAATCACCTTGTAGTGGCCCTGCGCTGCAGAATAATGGAGAGGAGAATTACGAATGCCGAGAGTCGAGTACCTTGTAAGGCGAGGATTATATTCCAAGAGAGCCTTGGCTTCTTAAAGATCCCTGTCTCTCATAGCGGACACCAGGAACTCCCCCAACACGGAGCATCCAAAGGAATCATCCATCATAATGAAAAATTCCATGATCTTTAAAACAAAGTAAAATTCCTGAGTTGACATGGGTGAGTTAGGCTCGTCAGCAAGTTTCTAAGAGTCTTGGCTCGAAATCTTCTCTAACCAAGTTGACTTGGGTGAGTTTTGAGTCAAGCCACCAAGTTTTAGAATTATGGTAAGTGTAGTGAGGCTTACTTAATAAATGGTTTAGATGTTCAACATACATAAGAAGAGGTGCTACACTATGGTTGTTAACATTTATAAAAGATTGAATTTTCATTTGCCATAATTTTAAAGCTAAGTGGCTCAATTTGAAACTCACACAACTTGATGTGACCAGGTCTACTCAGTTAAAGCTCTTTTGTTGCATCAGTTATCCCTTGCTTGAAATACATTCCAAATTCCAATGACCTCATGGTGACCTCACTTTTCTTCTATTGAGAGGGCTAAATTCATAATCCAAATCCATCCCTGAAAGTTACACAAAAATTCAAAAATGAAAATTAATATACAATTCAAAGAAGCAAAAAAAAAAACACTCGTGAGATTGAATGAGAAAATGGCCTGAAAAAAGAAAAAGGGTTTGGGTAACAAATAAAAGAATGAATTCCACTAAACAATATCCAAGTCATCTAGTTGTTACTTTTGAGTAGATTGTAAACTAGTGAATCTAATGTTTCATATGAGACTAATAAGTCTAACGTGTCATATGAGCTTTAGGTTAAGCTTTATTCTGTTCCACTGCTTGATAGAAATGCAAAGTCCAAGAATTTTATCATATAAGCTTTATTCATAATTTTATCACAGGCATTTTAAGAAAGTCCAAGAATAATGTCTTTGGGCGTCAAATTGATGCTTCCACTTATTCCCATTAAGCCCAATTCCATCGCTGCTATCAGCTTCCAAAGTATTGTCATGTCTGTTACTCATAATAGTTCCAGAGTTGTCACTGTTAGCAAATGAAATCCTATCATGGTTAGAATTCAATACTGTTAACTTTCATTGCTCTTTTTTAAATGATTGATGGAAGAAAAAGATGCCATCATTAAAAGGCTAGGGTGTGGATCCAAAGAGGGTAAGTTTCGCATCGGCATACCATTAAGCATTAAGGTTTCTGTTGAGATGATTGAGCAGCGTGGTTTCACCGTAACAGGGAGAGAGACACAACATGTAAAAGAAGATTAACCATTTCCCATTTTCCCTTATCTCGACATATGGATGCTCTTGATTCCAGATACTACGGAGCGTCACCTTGGCCATCTCTTCTTTCAGACTGCAACTACCTACCTTTCTCAACACCAATTCACTTCCTGCCACCATTAAAACCTTTCTAACATATGTCCTTCAACTATCATTTAAGTAATATAAATCTTGAAAGCTACTTTTTGTAAGAAAAGCCGTCTATGAACCATATAAAACTTAAAAAGGCCTAGTTCCAAAAATCTTCAGCTTACAAAACTGCTTAATTCAATTTCCTAATCACCTCGGGAAATAGGAAAGATCGAAATCCAAAAAGAAACCCCTTTTCACTTCAGCATATCAACCCAAAGCACCAAATTCCACCAAAGGAACCATTAGATAAACCTAATTCCATAAATTTTTTATATAAACTACTCGATGGAGACTATATTGCCGAAAATAACTCCAGAAATCGTTCAAATTTCCAAAAAACCCTTCTCATCCACCACACAAAACCCAGAAACCACAATTTTTTGAAAAAAAAAGGAAATCTCAGAAAACCCAAATTGTGTTAATCTGCCCTCAATTATGCAAATAACAAGAATACTTGAAACCCTTCAAAACCCATAGAAGCTCAAAATGAACCCTAGAAATTAACCTATCATTTAAAATAAAAACACCACAGAAAACCCTAATTCTATGAATCTGCCCTAAGAATACACTAATTCCAATAGAAAGAACCCCAGAATCTGTTACAAATCGAGAAAAAAGAACTTGAAAATCACCGAATTTGCTAAAATAACCTTCAGAAAGCCTGAAATTGACAATTTTGTAGCATACTCGTATGGAAAATCATCGAAAAGCATGTTATTCGTCTTTCTTTGGCTTTAAACACGCCTCAATTGTAGGAAAATGCAATATCTGAGAAGAAATATGACATTTCCATGGCCATATCCACTCGAATGTATGGATAGAGAGAGATGCTTCCGACCAAAATGAAATTGAAACGTCTCCTAAGGGCAGAAACCCTAATCTTCCTTAGCAAACGACATAAAAGAAGAAAAAAAAACACACCCTAAAACTTGGGAAGAGCGGCATAGAGATGAGAAAAGACTCATATCTATTACAAGAGAAGAGAAATACCTCTTAATATTGATGAAATCTCTGAGAATGAAAAAATGAAACCCTAAATCTGCACCTCTCTCTCTCTCTCTCTCTCTCTCTCTCTCTCTCTCTCTCTCTCTCTCCCCCCCCCTCTGTGTGTGTGTGTGAAAATGACGATTTGAAATAGCAGCTCCTCTCTCTCCGGAGATATCTATATATGTATTATTTTTTTCGAATGGATGGAAGAAGAGGGAGGAAGTGAAAGCAAACGTAACTTCTAGACCCTAATTTATTTTTGAAAGGGGGAACTTTTGCTCTGCCTGACTGTGTTGGATGATATGCAGGCCACTTAGAAATTACAAATTTGGCATAAATTTAGTCAAATTAAACAATCAAACTTATGCTAACTAGATTATATGTATTATGAACTAAAAATTATGCTTATTTTATTATCTGATAATTGAATTGGTGGATATTTATTGGACGATTCAAAAAAAAAAATCCAACGGTCCAATTTTTATAAGTCTGCACACGCCACATGTGCTAGGATCCATCAAACATTTGTTAGACATGAGCAAACTCCGTGTGGCCCCGACCACACCCAAGGCGGTATGTTCCTTACTGTGGGGCCCATCCACACTAGGTCTAGACCGATGAACGATCCAAATATCATACACATATGATATATGTACTAAGATGGTGTGATTGATAACTATGGTTTAGATGGTAGACTTTTAGCCTCAGTTCTATGTAATTGAGGCTAAAAAGTTGACTTATAGTAAGAAGCAAAATAGTAGACTTTTAGGGAAAGTTTGGCCAGACCGATCCCATGGGATTAGGAGGTATGACATAGGTTTTAAGGTAATGATGGCGGTGTCAGTGGATGGTCGGGCGTCCAATGGGATTTTCATATCCCTGGACTAAAACACCTACCTGTTTGGATTGCCACAGCCATCCTAGGATCACGTCAGTGATCTTGTTTGGATGGAGTTGGGATTGAATTTTAATCCAACTGATCCCACACTCACCACGTTTGGACGTCCGAGTGTTCCCGTATTGGATTGGAGAATCAGCCGTTCGCTGGGAGGGATGCTCTACAATTTATGTTACCTTTAAATACTTCTCCCAAACCTCGTTTGGGGCTGTCACCACCATGCGCTCACTGTCCCAACCAAAACCGCTCGTAGCCAACATGTCCTTTATATCACCATACTCCCTCTTGTGATACCTCAATCTATTTTGAACATTTTTTCACGTGACAAAATTGTTGTACGTTTATAGACCTCGTTGGCGGCCTCTTGATATGCTTCTCATTTAAAGCCATTATCTGCCTTTTTACCTAGCGCAAGTTGTTCAATCATGGTGTCAAACAAAACTTGATCCATAGTTCCAGTCCATTTGATCTTGGCAACGCGAGAGAAAGGCTCTACCAGAGATTTTTAGACTTCCCATGTGGTGAGCAATGTGTCGGAAGAACCGAGCTACACAGTGGCGATTACGTCGGAGTCGGAGTAGAGCCTCTCAAATTGGCCCACATATCACCTATGTATAGATGGGAAGGTAGTTAAACAAAGAGAATCATGCGGAATACAGTATATGTCAATTATAAGATTTCCCAACATGAATATGCAGAGAAATAAATAGTTCTTAATGTATGTAGAAAAATTTGTTAGCTTGGGTGTACAAAGTGCCAAAAACTAGTACTTCAAACTTGTACAAAAAACTCATTGCATCCATTACTTTAGTCATGCAGTATGTCATGATTATCACAAAAACTAAGTAGGATTATCGATTCCTACTATTGTTTTAGGCGTCTACCCACATGCCCTATGCGATCCTGTCATGAGTTCTGATCTAGTCATCCTTCTCTCTTTAAGTGATTTGGACTAGCCATTGCCTTTTATCAATTGTTGATACCTCATTTGGGGTAGGAATAGCCTCAACGTCACCCACTTGTACACCTATGTCATGCAAGTCTTCGATAAATTGTAGCTTAAGTGTTCGATAAATTGTTTGAATGAGTGTGAAATCCTGAATTTGTGCTTGTCATGACTATTAATCTAAGATTCATGTGTGTTGTATGTATGACAATCCCCTTGTGAAAGGATTTACCATAATATATGCCGTAACTAATGTAGTCTATGTATAAAGTAACGTGTAGTCTAAGTGTTTGATAAAAAGACTGAATGAGAAATTGCTTGATGGAATGTATTTTAGTAAGGGTGTTGAGATAGGATTCTTAATTACCTTATCAGTATTTATAGTTTCCTTCATGTAATCTAAATTGCTACTACGTGATCTACAGATGAAAAGCATATGTATAATAACATGTTCAATGTGTTTGTTAAAAATGTAAAAATGAGATTTATATTTGCATTGTTTGTTAAATGCCTATATGATTCTCACATGTCTCCACATGCTGCATTTGAGTATGATTGGGACTACAATGTAGTCTAAGCAATTGGTAACAATTTATATTTGAGTGGCCGAATTAGTTTTGGCACACTTGATGCGTTTGGTGAATCTGACTTGTACGATGATTGTCGACAGTGGTACCATATTGATTAATTCAACATACGCTCGTACCAATCAAACTTGTGAAATAACCCGATTAACTTATTGTGTATTTACCATGTATGGATGTTAATGCTTGAATCTAAGGTACCACTTACCAATGTAAAACCCACTTTAACCATGGTACCACGATCCATTAAGACTCATGAGCTGGGCATGGTGGATGGTACACTGTGGTCGAGCTGTCGACCTACGCTGGGGTGACGAGCCTCCCCATAGTGACCAGTGAGCAACCTAAACTCGTAAGATGAATACGGTGGTATGGGACACTGTATTCGAGCTGTCGGCCTACACTTGCGAGCCTGGCTGTGGTCCCCAGTCGGGTTGGTGACGAGCCTGACTGTGGTCCCCAGTCAGGTTGGTGACAAGCCTGGCTGTGGTCCCCAGTCGGGTTGGTGACGAGTCTGGCTGTGGTCCCCAGTCGGGTTGGTGATGAGCCTTCAAAGATAGACTACCAGTTGGTAGGGTGTTGGTAAAGTGACCTCGAGTATGAAATAGGCTTACGGTGATGATAATGAGCCTCTCCATAGTGACCTCGAGTGAAAACTCGTGAACTTTCCTATCGTATGTGATTAACTAGGATTGACGACCCTGATGGATCTTTGTCTGGGTAAATAATAAAAAGGGAGGTACCTTAGCTTCCCAAACCTGCTGTATGAATAAGTCTAATTAAGAACTAGGCTAACACGTACATGCACCGCATTGCATGTGCCTTTGGCATTGGAGTTGAGCACAACGGTAATGTTGAATGCACAACCGTGAGATGATGTCACTGAGGGAGTGCAGGCGAGGGCATGCATCATTATAGTATATCATTCCTGCATTAATAAGAGTAGCTAGGATTTTTTGATGTATTGCTTTATCATTACTGCTTGACTAAATTGATAACATGTTAACTTTTGTTTTATAGTTCCACTGAATTAACTACTCATTCCACCTGGGATGGTGTTTTAAAACACCAACCGGTCTGTTGTAGTTTCAGATGACGGCGAGGCATACGAGACGTAGCTTGCCTTCTATGATGATGAGGAGCTCTCCTATCTGCAACTCTCTGGCGGTCTATATAGAACAGGAGTTGCGCCACCGGGGCTACAGGGTTCCGGAGTAGATGACATTACACTTTAGCATTTTGTAAATTTTGGTATAATACATGTAATTATTTAACCTGGTAACGTTCATACTCTGGGGACTTACAATCTCTTATATGCTTTATGAGTATTTATCACAGTCTTCCACTTGCGTAATTTAACTATCTCTGGAGTATGATATGTTGATTTGGTATAATCTCACTCATGTTTAATTTACTAATATGGACAACATTTAATCATCATTATCTATGTTGCATAAGTGATGTGTTGGAACTCGGGAGTTGGGCACCTACTCGACCTCCAATTTTCAAGGCATTACAAGTTGGTATCAAAGCATGATTTGGATTAAATTAGACCTGGGTTTTGGTAACACGATATACATTAATGTACTTTGATTTAGGAGCGAGTGATAAAATGTAGAAACATTCGTAGGATCCCTAGTTTCACCGATAGGTGAAACTGATCGTTGAAATTGGACCCGTATGCATCTGAGATCATGCGAGATGATTCCAGTTCTTTTCTAGACTGTCAATCGATGGGTTTAGATGAGGATTCAGCCTATTCCACACTCAAACAACCCGAAACGCGTGAATATACGTGATCTAGACATAAAAAACGGTTCAAATGAACTCGCAGGCCTAAACGGTACAAAACGGGGGGAAATAAGGTGGACCCCGTGCATTTTTGACACCATGAGAGGGGGATACCCTCACCCCTGGGGCGAGCTATTGCCCTTCTATCCAGCGAACGGTGATGCCATCGCCCCAACGACGAGGCCTGGCCATCCAGGCCCTGCCGAGCTGGTCAGGCCAACCCTTGTACACACCCATGAAGCCCACAAAAACATGTGGGGACCCCTATAACCCTTCCATTTACTTCATTCCTTCCCTTTACACCCCTCCAAGCTTTCCAAACTTCTAAAAATTTCATTTTTCTCTCTCAAATCTCCCCTTTAATCTCAAATCTTCTTCTTCATCATCACTACATACCCACTCTCCATCATATCCCTCAAACTCATCTCCTATCTCCCTCATTTCCTTCCATTTGAGCACACAAACCCTCCTTTGTGTCTCAAAAATATCAAAGTCCAAAAACCCATTCTATTCCTCCACCTTATTTCACTCAAATGGCTCTTTTCGAGCTCGTAGTGGTGATTTTCTCCCTTTTCACACTTCTCTCTCTCATGGGGAAGAAGAGGGTTTCCATGGATGAAGTCGGACCTAGCCGCCCTACCCGTTTAAGGAGGTAGAAAGGCACCGAAGCAAGTTCAAGCGACGATCAGGAGATCAGGACGAAGTGGTATCTCGATCCCTAGCTTCCTCTCGAAAGAGCTCTACTAGCAGATACGACACATGGAAGGTTTCAAGGCCGTATGGTCCTCTTTGAAGCACACGTGGACGAGGAAATATTTGATCTTTATTCGACGATGAATCTCCTGTTAGACGCCGGATGGGGTCTTATATTTGAGGGTAAGTCCCATGTGAATGAGAGCACTGTCCGAGCCTTCTACGCCCATATACGAGAGCCACTGCTGGAGCCTTTATTGTTCTCTTTCCCCGTGGGAAGGCGGGAAGCCATTGTTAATGTGGACTTGATAGCATGAATCATGGGGATGCCGCGTGGGGGATTCATGCTAGCGAGAAGAGCCTCAGGAGTGTGCGTGAAAGAGATCGACGTACACGATTTCTTTGTGGCCGACTAGTCCACTGGAATCGAGGCAATTGCCTCTCAGTGACTAGGATGACTCATGACTTCCGCCTGCTACACCACATCTTCACGCACAATGTGTATCCTAGATGGAGCAATCACAGCGAATGCAATTGTCTGATGGTAGACTTCCTATACAAGGCTAGACAAGGAGATAAGTTGTGCCTGCCTACGTATGTACTACTACAGTAAGTTCAGACTGCACGATCTCCCAGGATAACCATTTCACTCCCATTCAACCGACTTATATGCAAGCTTTCTTGTGAATTTAGCTACAGACTTGGCTCAAAAAGGCCTGCACTGATTCATTTAATCGACGACACTACTCTCAACAACATGGGCATTGGGCCACAACAACATCAAGCTCGACTTGATGAAAGTGAGGATGAGACGGGAAGTGAAGAGAAAAAGAGGGATGAAGAAGGCGGAGATGAGATAGAGGAAGGAAGCGAGGAAGAAGAAGGGCAGGAAGAGGAAGAAGAGGAGGCTCAAGACACTGATAAGGGCTCTCCTGCTGCTATGTATGAGCGCGACAGTGATCGGGCTGCTATAAAAGCCCGCTTAGCTCAAATCGAAGAGGGCCAAGTCTCCCTGAGACAAGAGATCACAGAGACCCGAGCCAAGTTTGAAGAGAATTAGGCCCTTGTGAAGAAAAAATTTAACAAAGTATCTCGCACCTTGAGGGCTATCCTATGCTGTATGTAAGATAAGGGTGCCCCTCCTCCATCACTAGATTCGGACGACTAGTCATCTGTGTAGTCGTCCTTCAGTTTGCCTTGTTGTTAGTCTTCTTTTGAACTAGCCTTTGTAAGCTTGGTTGGTTGTTAGTAGGATTTAGTCTTTAAAGCTTATTTAGATTAGCTCACATGCAACTTCTGTCATGATCCATGTAAGACTATATCTCATGTATTGTGACAATTTTGATAAGTGAAATGCATGAAGTTTCTTTTGATTTGGAATGTGAATGATGTGGGGATGAGTGTATGTTTTTGTGCTAAATCTTACACGGGTTGCACCCTATGTTGTATATAGGGAATGCCAATTAAGAGCACATGGAGTACGACACGTCTTACACTTGGCGACTCGATTGACGGGGCACCTCCCCTAAGAAATAGCCATACGAACCCCAGTTTGGGCCCGACTCACGAGACTATGTCGGATTCTTAGCCGGCTACTGGCCTCACAAATGGGCTGACACCTATTACACCACTGGATCCTGACCAGAATCGTGCGTCTACCTTGACGCCTCACATGCTTCAAGTGGCTTCTCCTCCTGATAGGTTGGAGCAGATGGTACTCCTTATGCAGCAACAACAGCAGATTTGGACCACCATAGGTGGGGCCCTTGCCCAAAACATGAATGTGGTTCTGCTTACACCACGTGTGCACTCTTCTAGGAAGATGGGTGCTAGCGGCTTGTTCAAGCGTTTCCAGTGCTTTCGACCTACTACTTTCATGGGTACTCACAGACCCAAGGAGACCGAGTATTGGCTTGACCACATCTCTAAGATGCTGAAGCCGCTGCACTACATTTAGGTAGAGCAAGTTAAATTGGTTACATATATATACAAGAAGGAGGCTAGTCTATGGTGGGACAGCATCCTACGAACCGTTCTCGCCGGATACATGTGGACGTGGAACGCATTCGAAACTCGCTTCCATGGGAAGTACTACCCTCTCACTTACCTTAATGAAAAGGAAGGTGAGTTCCTTCCCCTCCTATAGCAAGGGATGTCCGTGTCAGAATACTTGAACAGATTTATGGAGCTAGCTAGATACGCTCCTTCGATCCTAGCAGATGAGCTGATGAAGACGCAGCATTTTATAGATGGTCTGCGGCCTGAAATCCGACTTAAGGTTGCGCTAGCATTTCCAACTATGTTCAGTTAGTCAACATGTCTCTACAAGTCGAACAAGATGGAGACAGAGATTCTCAGACACGTATATCAATAGGCCCGAGGCCTCAACCCAAATTACAGTACTGACCAGTCCTAAGTAAGAGGTTACATGTAGACTCACCTCCTATGTTCATTACTCTGCCGACCCAACAAAGACAAACGGGCCATTAGTGTACATATTGGAACAAAGGCGGACACACTGACCCCTTCTGTTTTATAAAGATGAAAGATAACGATGTCACGCCACCTCAGAAGATCGACCGTCAGCCACCACGTGATACACCGACTTCACCTTTACGATCCGCACCACCAACGGAACCATTTTACCGATCACTTATACCTCATAATAGGTCGCCTCAACGACCTATGACAGCACAAGCAAATCATCCTCAACAAGCTCGTGTGCATGCACTTGCAGCTAAAACACCTGAGTTAGCAACTACAGCGCCTTTGGCCTTTGAGATAACTGCCCACGGTCAAGGAACAATCCTATTTCTATTGGTAGACACTGGGTCCCCAATTTTGATAGTGTCATGCTCTCCAATCAAGCGTTTGGGGTTGAACACTACCCCTATAGGTGTGTTGAGAGTCCTTCCCACGACAGGGACCTTCCCTAACACTACCAAACTTTGTAAGGATTGCCTGATAGACTTAGGAAACAGAATGGTATGCATTGACCCGATAGTCTATCCGCTCATAGGCACGACGGAAGCTTGGTGGGCTAATAGCCCACTGGCCCAGGATCAAAGGAAATTGATTCAGGTTATACTTAAGGTTAGGTCACTAAACATGAGCTGGATCTTCCTTAGAAGGTCAATAATGAAGTCGTCGAAGGAAAGCAATTAAGATCCAAGTATTAAACCAATTTATATGAATGAATAGGCCTAACAAAGGATTAATATAAAAAAATTTTAAAAAAATAATAAAAATAATATGGTAACTAGAGGCGACAAATATATTATAAATAATAGAAGGGTTGAAACGAAAAATTTCTACAACTTCGAGTTGCCCATAACCCCTTAGCCATATGATCGAAATGGTGATATACAAATCTAATTTTAGGAGATTAAAAACCCTTTGAGTATAGTCTTTTGGCTGTGAGCACCATGGAAGAACTTATTATCTACCAAGTTAAACATAGGTTAAACAAGAACACTCGTTGAACAAGACCCGAAGGACAACATTATAAACATGAGGCTTGAACCTCCTAATGAAATATAATACTCCTCAAATACTTAGGATGATCAGATTTCAGAATTTCAGAACCATATCCCTATGAGGCATTCGCGGCTTAACTCAATTCTCAATCTTGACTGATTACTAAACGACTCACTGCTTTGACCGAGGAGAAGACTAGGATCCACCAAGATTAAGAAGTGATACAACAAGTTGTTTACCCTGGTCAGGTGTGCAATCGACGTATCGGATTTGAGCCCACCACAACTGTAACATCCCAAAAATCAGGGGGTCGAGAAAAAACCCAACTCCCGAGTTCCAAAATGTTATTTATGCAACATAGATATGTATGATTGAATGTTGTCTGTGATAATGTATTAAACATGAGTGAGATTAAGCTAAAACAGCATATCATGCTCCGGACGGTTAAATTTACAAGCGGAAGACTGTGATAGTATGTATAACATATATAAACTGTTGTATGTCTCCAGAGTGTGAATATGTTACCAGGTTATATACATACATGTATACTCCAAAAGTAAACCAAAAGGATATACATGAGTGTTCTAAAAATATAAAATGACAAGTGTCAAGGTATCTAATCAACCTCCCTGTAATCCCGTCGATCAGAACACGCATAAAAGAGGGATCCTCGTCATCATCATCAAGTCCGGCTCCGCCTCGCAGGCCACGCCATCATCTGCAATCACAATAGGGACTGGTGGGTGTCCGAAAATACCATCCCGTAACGTGGGAGTAAGTAGCTAACTCAGTGGAATAATAGAGCGAGGATTAACATGTTCTCAAATTAATCATGCGATAATAGTAAAGCAGTAAATCAAACAATACTAAAACTGTTGTTAATGTAATATGACATGACGTGATGTATGTCCTCACCGACGATCTCCCTCATACGGCACCAGCTTACGACTGCGGCATGCCACACTCCCTAAAGTGCTCCACATCTTCCAGGCACATGCAATGTAATGGTGATATGATTTTCGAGTTGTTATTAGTCCATTCAAACAGCAGGATTGGAAAACTAAGGTACTTCCCTTGTATCAATCCCAACACAGATCCTGTGTAGGGTCGTCACTCCTAGTAATCTCATACGAGGTATATTTTGTAGGTCGCTGCAAGGGCTGCCAGGGCTGTTGCACGCACTCGTTGCACAACTCCCTCATCACCTTATCAATACAGGCCTACTGTACTCTACTACTACTGAAGGGTCATCGCCTCCCGTAGACTAAGAATACGCTCGCGGTCACTACAAAGGACTCGTCGCCTGATCAGTGTAGGCCGACAGCAAGAATATAGTGTCCCATACCACCATAATCTTCTCACGAGACTAGGTGCTCACTGGTCACTACGGGGAGGTTTGTGGCCCCAGCGTAGGCCGACAGCTCGACCACGGTGTCCCATACCACCATGCCCGGCTCATGAGTCTTCGTGGATCAAGGTACCATGGTTAACAGGGTTTACAATTGTAAGTTCAGTACCCTAGGTTCAAGCAGTTATGACTCATGCAGGGTGAACATACATCGGCTAGTCGGGTTACTTGACGGGCTCGACTAGCGCGATCACATCTCAAGTCGAACGACATGAAGTGCGTAAAACACTTCGTGTGGCCAAACCACTGCCGCCAACTCTAGAACACGGCTCGCGTTCATCGACGCATCGTTCGTGGCAAGAAAAGCTAACCACGAATTTGCTCGGTTACCGACTGCCTAGACTAGGTATAGTCCCAAACACATATGAATTCACATCAACAATTTATGTAGGAGTATTGGAATTGAAATACAACCATATGAGCATGTTAACATATGTTATAACAAACAACTTAGGCAAATCTTCAAGCACATACATTTTATGCATATAATGGAATCATGCATATAGTCAACTTGTAGGAAATCATTTACGTCAGCATATTAATTGAGAACTCAGTCTCAAACTAATTCATAACATGTGTTATTATACATAGTATAGTTTGAGAACTCAGTCTCAAACTAATTCCTGATTAAGTGGCCGAATTAGTCTCTCCACACTTAATGCGTTCAGTGAATTCGAGTCGTACGATGATTGCCGACAGTGGTACCACGTCGATTAATTCAGCATACGCTCGTACCAAATAAACTTGTTAGATAACCTGATTTGCCTATTGTGTGCTTACTATGTATGGATGCTACTGCTTGAATCTAAGGTACCATTTACCAATGTAAAACTTACTTCAACCATGGTACCATGATCCGCTAAGCTCATGGGCCGAGCATGGTGGTATGAGACACCGTGGTCAAGTCGTCGGCCTACGCCGGGGTGATGAACCTCCCCGTAGTGACCAGTGAGTAATCCAAACTCGTGAGCTGAATACGGTGGTATGAGACACTATATTCGAGCTGTCGGCCTACACTGGCTAGCCTCGTTGTGGTCCCCAGTCGGATTGGTGATGAGCCTTCAAAAATAAACTATCAATTAGTAGGCCGTTGGTAGAGTGACCTCGAGTATGGAATAGGCCTACGGTGATGGTGATGAGCCTCTCCGTAGTGACCTCTAGTGAAAACTCGTGAACTTGTCTATCATATGTGATTAACTAGGATTGACAACCCTAGATGGATCTTTTTCTGGGTAAATACTATAAAGGGATGTACCTTAACTTTCCAAACTTGCTGTATGAATAGGTCTAATTAAGAACTTGGCTAACACGCACATGCATCGCATTGCATGTTCTTTTGGTGTTAGTGTAACACCATGAAAATTGGGGGTCGTATAGAAACCCGACTCCCAGTTCCAAACCATCACTTATGCAATAAATATGATTATGATTCAATGTTGTCTGAGTTAGAGCATTCACATGAGTAACATTATACCAAAACTGCAATTCATACTCCATATCCAGTGATAAAACGCAAGCGGAAGACTGAAAGATATATATATCACTGTATGAAAAAAAAATAATCTTAAACTGTCTCCAAAGTATGAATACATCATTGAGTCTCAAATACATGTCATATAGCAAAAATAAATGTCATGTGATAGTCCAACTAGCACAAGTCCCACTGATCCAGTCCGTCTATACGAAGCCGTCAGAGAACTGCATATACGAGAACTTGTCCTGATCCTCGTAGTAATCCGACTCCGCATCCTGAATCACCTCGACACCTGCATCTAAGACAGAGTCTGGTAGGTGTTGCAAACACCGTCTCGTAACGTGGGAGTGAGTGATAAACTCAATGGAATTATAGAGCAAAGATTAGTATGTTATCAAATTAATCACGCGATAATAGTAAAGCAGGCAGTCGAACATTACTAGATACTATTGTTAATGCAAGCATGAAATGACATGATGGATGCCCTCACCGCATACTCCCTCATGCGGCACCATCTGCATCCGCGACATGCTTTCTTCCCACAGTGCTCCACATCTTCCAGGCACATACAGTGCGATGTGGGTATGATTACCAAGTTGTTATTAATCCATTCATACAGCAGTATTGGAAAACTAAGGTACCTTCCTTATATCAATCCCAACACAGATCCTGTCTAGGGTCGTCACTCCTAATAATCTCATACGATGTTATATTTATAGGTCGATACAAGGGCTGTCAGGGCTGTTGCTCACACTCATTGGACCGCTCTCCCATCACCTTATCAATACAGGCCTAATGTACTCTTGTCGCTATGGAAGGGTTGTCGCCTACTGTAAACTCAGAATACGCTCGAGGTCACTACAAAGGGCTCGTCACCAATCAGTGTAGGCCGACAGCTCGAATGTAGTGTCCTATACCACCACAATCGGCTCACGAGTCAAATGTGCTCATTGGTCACTACGGGGAGGTTTGTGGCCCCAGCGTAGGCTGACAGCTCGATCACGGTGTCCCATAGCACCATGCCCGGCTCATGAGTCTTTATTGATCAAGGTACCATGGTTATTAGGGTTTTAAATGGTAAGTTCAGTACCCTAGGTTCAAGCAGTTATGACTCATACATGGTGAACATACAATGGCCAGTCAGGCTACTTGACGGGCTCGACTAGTACGAGCGCATCTCAAGCTGAATGACATGAAGTGCATAAAACACTTCGCGTGGCCTAACCACTGCCGCCTGCCCAAGACACGACTCGCGTTCATCGACGCGTCCTTCATGACAAATGGAAGCCAACCACGAATTCGATCCATTACCGACTGCCTGGACTAAGTTATAGCCCCAAGCATTTGTATATCAACATTAGTAAGCATATGAGAGTAACAGAAATGAATATAAACAATACAAGCAAGTTGACACATGTTATAACTTACAACGTAAGCAAATCAAGCAACACATGCATTTCATATATATAATGAAATCAATACATATAGCCAACATGATGGAAATCATAAATATCAGCATATTAATTGAGAATTTAATCTCAAAACTAACTCGCAACACCATTTACTCAATATATACTAATACAAACATTTATACAAACACTTAGTTTACACACTTTAGTCTACATAGCGTATGTCGACTCAAAGTGCTCATTAGGGCGAATCTCTTAGCCAAACAGATTATACGTGCATTCCTAATATCATAACACGACAAATAGCCATGGCAATCATTTCAGTAAAATATGGACGTAAACAGTATTTCCTACAAATACCTAAAATACCCTAAATCTCATATTTCCTGTACGCAGTCGAAACAGAAAATAGACAGCATGTTCTACATGTCAAACGACATTCTCTTCGATAATCTACTATTAAACAACATTGAAAGCTTTGAAATCAGTCAATCAAAGCGTCTAAAATCCTCACCTTTCGCCTTAGACGTGTATCGATTCCAATAGAACGTCTACGCTTCGTCAACGGCGTTAAGGTGACCTATATCACAAGTTACATAAGCTACACCGCTACTCACATCAAAGGAATCCCTAAAACAGCAAGAGGGTAGGGTTTTCTTACCTGGAAGTGCATTGGAAATCACCGGGAAAGTGATTTGAATGCGGTGAATGAACACGGGTAGAAGCTGCAGCAAGTGGCAGGAAGACTCACAATTCTCTCATAAATTCTCTCTTTCTCTCTCTTCACTTTCTAGGGTTTATAGAAAATTCGTATGGGAGAGATATGAGAGGGTTTAAAGCCCTTATATAAGCTAAAACCTAACCTAAATAGACTTGGAAACAAGGTATACTTGAGTTATAACCAAATCGGGACTTTTCCGATTCAAAAGAGCGTTTCGAGAGATCCCATGGCCGAACACGATCGGACTTAAGGTCATGTATATCGGATCATGCTCACATCAAGTTTTTAGACCAGTAGAATTCCCAGATCGCATGTGACGGTCCAGTTTCAGTTTAGCGGTCACGGAGACTCGATCGAAGATTCCAAGTACACTGACCTGAGTGAAAATTGTTTCCTGATCCGAGGGTGTATTTGGGTCAGATTTCGACGGTCGGAATGCTTATACTGATCCCGCAAGAGAAACGTGCTAGATTTATTTAAATCCCATTTAATTTTAAATGAATTTCACTCTTTCTCACACTCCCTGCTCCAAGCTCAATGAAATAGCCTCAGAACATCAGTTGGGCTTGATTTTTGAAATGATTGTCAAGTCTAGCTAAGCGGTCGTAACAGTCTAAGATTGTGGATATCGGACTTTTAACGCATGGTCTAAATCCAATACGAAGTTTCAAAGGGTTCCTGAGAGTAAACGGGTTTAGAGTTTGATCCTAGGTTTCATGGTATTGTAGCGTCATTGGTTCTACAAGTTTTGGGTCTTGCAGAACGTATTTAAAGCGATCAGTGCTAATTTCACAGCTAATCTAGCATAGCGCTAGCTAACTTGCGCTTAATTTCTAAAAGAATTAATCCTAAGTAATTTCTGATCGAGTTCGTACTCGAGTCTCTGTACAGATTTTTTCGAGGTGTTACAGTTGGAGTAGAGCACAGTGGGAGTGTTGCATGCGCGACCGTGAGATGATGTTGCTGAGGGAGTGCAAGCGAGAGTATGCATCATTATAACATATCATTCCTGCATTAATAAGAGTAATTAGGACTATTTGATGTATTACTTTATCATTACTACTTGACTAAATTGATAACATGTTAACCTTTGCTTTATAGTTTCACTAAATTAGCTACTCATTCCCACTTGAGATGGTGTTTTAAAATACCAACTAGACTCTGTTGTTGTTTCAGATGATGGCGAGGCATACGAGACGGTTCCTTCCTTCTATGATGATGAGTTCTCCTATCTGCAACCCTCTATCGGGTCTACATGGACCTAGAGTTGTGCCACCGGGGCTACAAGGATCCGGACTAGATGACATGACGCTTTAGCATTTTGTGAATTTTGGTATAATACATGTAATTATTTAACCTGGTAACGTTCATAATCTGGGGATTTACAATCACTTATACGCTTTATATGTATTTATCACAGTCTTCCGCTTGCATAATTTAATTGTCTCTAGAGTATGATATGATGATTTGGTATAATCCTACTCATGTTTAATGCACTAATACGGACAACATTTAATCATCATTATATATGTTGCATAAGTGATGTGTTGGAACTCGGTAGTTGGGCTCCTGCTCGACCCCCGATTTCCAAGGCGTTACACATGAAACCTGGTGAATGAGCGTAACCAGCATCCACGATAAAGTATTTTCCTACACAATTGTAGGATTAATTCTTTTAGTCTTGCATGAGACGATAATACGCACCAATTAATATTTGAATGATACCGAATATTAGTTACCATCGGACACAATAAGTGGATCATCTGATCGCATCATGGCATTATGCAAGACCCTCGCATCCAAAGTTAAACCTTCCCATCCAACTAGCACATACAATATTAACATATCAAAGGAACAAGCAGCAAGTACATTCTGCGATAAGATACCCTTTCGGTTGCGAAAGCTTGCATGTTTTGATGCTGGTATGTGTAGAGGAATATGTGTCCCATCGATCGTACCCATGCAATCCTATAATGGCAAAGTTTTCGAGCCTATAGGATTAGTATCAGATGATATCTTTTTTTTTATGTGTAGATTAATAAATGATTAGTTGGTCTATAATGATACCAGGAAATAACTAGACTAACATGTATTTTCCTGAATCTCAATCGGTGTTTGTGCACCTACCTGCTTAACATACTTAGGGTATAAGGAAACAATCGCATCTAAAACTTGATGAAAGTGACGGCTTATAGTTTCACCAGATCGACAAAATTTGTGTCTTTTCACATGACTTCGGACATTGTCTCCAACTATATGCAAAAAAAACACAAGTTGTTCCTCCAAACTAACATTACGTGTATCGTGTAGGGTCATCTTATCACGCACTACTTCACATAGATGGAAAAATGCATCTTGCTTCATCCTAAGTTGGGTAATGCAATCCTTATCACCTATTTGAATAATTGAATTGATAAATTTGGCACGCGCATCATCCCCTATTCGAGCCGGTTCTCTTAACATGTAGTGTCGACAGTATTCCCCAATAGCTATGACACATGTAACCGTTGCAAGAAGAATAATGGAATTAGCCATCTCTTCCTCATCTTCATCGTCCATCACCTATCAACCACGTATGTATACAGGTGGAAATAGAGGACTTTACAAAAATCGTGAACCTCCCAAGTATAATTTATTTTCTTTTCAAATCATTTTGTGAAATTGTTTCACTTACTGGTTCCCTTGATTAATCGAGTTGATAAACATGTTCCATCGAGAATATTAACCAAATTGTTCTACACAGACATTTTCATTTGTTATTTATAACTAAAAAGTTTAGGAATCTGTCCAACAGCCTTCTAGCAGTGAATGTACTAGAAATTTTGAAGAGATCCATGATGGAAACACTCAAAAAGTTTTACTCAATAATGAAAATAGAACTTTCTCTTCCTGTAAACTATTTCCTAAACAAGTTTGAAAAAGAAGAAAACATAGAACTGTAACAACAAAGATCATAAATAAAGAAGAAGAGAAATTACGATGTTTATGCCAGAAATTACAAACGATTCGAAAAGAATCATGTGATATCCTCCACGAAAGAAAAGATGGTCACGTGCATGGCTCGTTCAAGCTCCCGACTGAGCCATCAAAGAGCTCGCTACTCATGTACAAACCTTTAAAAAATCATATACTCTGTTTTTGAAAACAAAATGGTGGTACGCACATGAATTTCACATGTTGCCATGAATTTCAGAGTTGTATGCACATGAATATCACATATTGTCATGCACATTATCAACCTAGCAGTATCCACATCCATTGGATTGTGATAGAACATATCGAAACTACGTGTTGCAGGTATATGAATGCGATGTCACTATAGGCGAATGCCTTGCTGTAATCTGCAAAAACCCAAGCATGAATATGGAAACCTAATTAGTATTTAAACCAGTTGACCATCACAATAGATCTGAAAGTGAACTAAGAGCATGCACCAAATGTTTTAAATCTGCATCATTTTTTAACTCTTGCTATGAAATGATCTAACCTGAGTCTGGCAGTTTTATAGTTGTGGCCTGGACATCGAGAGTGCACTGCCAGTTTTATACCTATGGCCCGCTCAATAATTGTGTTGGATCTATATCAGAGTTGTCCATTTAAAAATGCATATGTGGCAACCGTTTGTTCCAATTTTCTTCTATTTGGTGTTGTGCCAGTTTTGTAGTTCCATATTGGTTGATAGTTTATACCATTGGGGCCAGATTAAGTGGGGAGCAAGAGAAGAATGGTGGTAATATGTAGCACATTAGTACATGGAGTACAAGAAAAGATGAATAGTGTCACGTGCGGCCTATTAGCACATGTGGACACTTTACACATGTGAGGTAAAAGAGAAAATGGATGGTAATATATGGAACATTAGCAAGTAGCACTTGTGGAGCATAACCAAAGATGTACAATGGCTCGTTGGGTACATTGACACATCCGGTGCCATTAACGATGAATGAGAGTACATCTGAGCTTTATCCCTCAAAGAAACTCATTTTCCTTTCATCAGGGAAACTGCCTCTTTTAAGGAGCAAATGTGAGAAACTAATTTATTTATTTTTCAACAAAGAAAGTGAAAAGTAGAAAAATGGTATTTGCCACGTTATGGCAAAAACTGCTTAACCAACAATAAAAGTGAATTCTAAAAAACTGATGTTTTCTTTACTTTCCATGAATCCAGACAGGCCCTGAAAGAGGAAATGCTAAGATACTCATTGAACAATACAATTACTAAGATGCTCATAGAACAATATTAGTTATAGTGCTCTTAGTTGCATTTAGTTGCATTGGGATACTTCTTATCCAGTCCATTGGCTAGGTCCAATGCACATTTCATGGGCAACCATACAAGCATGAAACTAATCTGACAAATATTAACTATTTGGTCAATTGTCTTTGATGTGGACAGTTAAGATCATTTACACAAATCGGTCTTATGAACAATTTGATCTATCTAGTTGATAGAGCATAAGAATGACTTTTGTTAGGCAACCATAAACATCCCATCCATTGCCTAAGAAAAGAATGGTTATAGAAATAAGGACAAACTGAGGATGCATTAGATCATCGGATTACTGCAATCTTGGGATGGTAGCCTTAGAAATGTGTTCTGTTAGTTCAGATCAATGATTAGGCTAATTGAACCAATGCAACCTGAGAACACTATGGAGCATTTCTCAAAATACAGGAATTTACATTGAAAAGAATAAAGACCAATGGTTGATAGTTTTGTCGCATGATTCTACATGTTTTTTTTTTTTCCAATATCAGTATAAAAACACAAATGAACATGTGGTAGCAACATGGACTAAAGAAAGGTATATAAAATGGTATGAAATCAAAATTGTAATCAACAGAGATGAAAAAAGATTTAATATTCCATATAATCACAGCTCCAACCCCCTGATCCGTAATGAAACATGCACCACATGCATACTAGGCAATCATGTACAAAAAGTGATCATAGTAATGAGAACCAGGAAACATCCAAAACATTTTCCAAGTATAAGCCATCCACAAAAACCGTCTCCAGATCCTAATCCATGCATCAAATAAAATAACTTGTGCTAGTAATAGAGATCAGCTATGACAACTTCTATCACGCCTCAGACTCGAAAATTGGGCTCAGAAAATTCCCGAACATCAAATATGACGCTGACAGCTTCCATAGTACCTCATTCTTGGCTCCCAGCACCCATACACCAGGTTTTGATCTTGGGATCCTATAATGAGGATTTTAAACATGATTTGATTCGTAATGAGCATAACTATAAGCATAACCCATGAATATTAACCGCAAGAACACTATCACAAAAACCCACTATGATCAAAAACTTTGAGTACAATACATATGAAAGGGAAATGCAAGATAATGAAAATAATAAAAACTCCAGAAGCTCGATTGCAAACTCCAACTATGGCGAGGCTATGTCTACGTCCTGGTGTCACCTCCACGCATCAATCGTGTAACGCCCCAAACCTGGAAATCGGATTCACTAGAATCTTGATCGTCGAATCGGGTGTCGATAGCTTCCATAGTACCCCATTCTCGACTCTCACTGCTCATATGCCAGGTTCCGATCTTGGGATCCTACAAGGAGAATTTTTTTTTGCGTACATTTATCTTATAAGAAGCATAACCACGAGTTTACCCAAATCGCAAAAGCAACATCATCATCATCACATATCCACTACTATAAACTTTGAATATAATATTGAAAGCGAAAATACATATGTCCAAATAAAATTAAAGCTCCAAGAGATAGGTACATGCTCCAAGCTCTACGTTGCTATGACCTTATATCACCTACACGCATCTATCGTGCATAAGCTAATAGAAAGCTTAGAGGGTGATGTAAGTGTGTGCACAAGGTCATAATCATATAATATCAGAAATGCTAGTAAGATCATAAATCTTATGATATCAGAGGAAATGAAAATACTGACAAGTCCATGAGTCAAACAATATCAGAGTACGAATATAGATCAGCTATACAAATGAAGAGTCATAAAGAGCCAAATATCAAAAGTCGAGGATGTAATGTAATATACAATTCTTATGAGTTCACGAATACCGCTAGCCGTATCTAGACCATATAAATGCAAAAACGTAATAACCTAAAATGTCATATGTTGTGGATGTAATGCAATATGTGGTGTGAATGGAATGACCATGCTGAAGTATGAAGTCGGGATGATAGCACATAGTATTGCAAGCTATGAGGTCCATCACAAGGAACTTCTATCCAAACTAGTCTCATACCTAAATTTGGATAGTTAGACTCAATGTGGAAAACTCCTGATCTCAGGTTAGGTGTGCCCCCAACCAAAATCCTAGCCATGCGAAGGTACATGTAACATATGGTTGTGCACCACCAGCCCAAGTGGATAGTGAATGAATGAATGAATGAGTATGCAACTCCTACTCAATAAGTCCACATATTAGTATTGTTCATCTCTGGGATCATCATTGGGGTCTAGTACACTCTACATGCAAATCGCCGCCCACTGAAGCACAACTATGCAAGTGGAAGAGATCTCACTATCCGCCTGGCTAGTAGTCAGCCAATATCTACCTGGCACGTCGATAGCAGACCCATTCATGAGCTGATTAAACTCAACCTAGTTATGCCCCCTACTCCCGGACAGGTAAGGCCACACCCCCTCCCAACTGACCACGACACAATGGGAGGCGCGACCTCTTGGTATTCGGCACTTGAGCGCTTATGTATCCACTCAGTCTCGATGTTGGGGCGTCTCCTAGCCTCGAAGGTTTAAAGACTTTCACCCACGGACATCCAAAGTGCCCAGATGCTTGAACCAAAGATTTTTGGTGTCCCATCTAGCCATCCATGATATGCCTGTGGAGGTTATGGCCCTGATGTCACTGGGCATATACTAATCACAATACACAATTCAAGATGCATGGGTCATACAATCCAGTCATGCATTAATCCTGCGCATACCATGCACTCATGTGAGACAATCTTCGCCTATCAGGGAATCTCATAACAACCAGCACTATAGCATATGCAATGGTCAATCGTATCTTATAATAAACATGCAGATGATGTGTATGGGCATGTATCATGATGCTATGCTATCACATACTCATAATCAGTATCAATAATCGTCATCCACAATCAACCTCGACAATGTGGACATGAGCATAACATCAATGGACCCATGACCTCACACAAGGGTCAAATATACAACACCATGGGCCTCACTCAAGGGCTTAATACAATCACAATGGGCATTTCAGATGGTCCTAACATGCATCACAATGGGCTCCCTCGCCTGGTCATCAAATGCACCACAATGGGCCTCATCACATAGGCCTCACATACATTACATAGGCCTCAAATGCATTAAGTCGAGACGGAATGCTCATCAAAATGGGCCTAAAATACGGGCCGCATATACATCACAATTGGCCTCGACAATCGGAGTTGACCTCGATAATCAGAATCGGCCTCAATAGTCAGAATTGGTAATCAGCAATCGGAATCGGCCTCAACCCCGATAATCAAAATTGGAAATACGTAGTCGGAATTGGCCTCGACCCTCGATGATTGAAATCGGTAATCGGTAATTGGAATCAACCTCGACCCAATAATCAGAATCAATAATTAAAAATTGAAATCGGCCTCGACCCCCATAATCAAAATCGATAATCAGTAATCGGAATCGGCCTCGACCCCGATAATCGAAATCTATAATCAGTAATTAGAATCGGCCTCGACCCCGATAATCAGAATCAGTTATCGGCAATTAGAATCGGCCTCGACCCCGATAATCAAAATCGGTAATCGACAATCAAAATTGGCCTCGACCCCAATAATCAAAATCGGTAATTGGCAATCAGAATCAGCCTCAATGCCGATAATCAAAATCGATAATTGGTAATTGGAATCAGCCTCGACCCCGATAATCGAAATCGATAATCAGTAATCAGAATTGGCTTCGACCCCGATAATCAGAATCGGCAATCAGTAATCGGAATCGGCCTCGATCCTGATAATCGAAATCGGTAATGACAATCGAAATCTTCCTCGACCTCGATAATCAAAATAAAAAATTGGCAATCGAAATCGGCCTCAACCCCGATAATCAGAATCGATAATCGAAAATCAGAATCGGTCTCATCAATCAAACTCGGCCTAAGGGAAGATCATAATGTGGACATTAAACCATCATTACCCATCAATGTGGACATTTAACCAACATTGCTCCCCAAGGAGTGGCCCATATAGGGTTAAACATATAGTGGGCCCATATATATCACCCAGGGCCTTGACACAAGGGCCATAAATACATCACATTAGGAAACTTCCACGGGCCTTAGATACATAATAGGTGGGCCCTACACATGGGCCATTAATGTATCTCAATGGGCCACAACCCATGGGCCTCACTACATTACAATGGGCCTCAACCCATGAGCCCCAAATACATCTTAATGGGCCTTACCAAATGGGCCAAAAATACTTTATAATGGGCCTCTTCACATGGGCCGAAAATATATCACAATGGGCCGTATCCATGAGCTTCAAATACACAATAAGGTAGCATCATGTGGGCCTTAAATATATCATAAAGGATCTCATAAATGGGCCCAATATACATCACATCAAGGTGGGCCCACACATCAATTAAAGGTCATTTTAGAGCATTACCAAAAATAAATCCCATAGAAGGATCACCCGGGCCATACCACAACAATAATGGAGATAATGATTTTCACAGTTTAAATTCGCGGGGCCCACCATTTTATTTTTCAACCAACCAGACCATACGGTCACAAAGACTTGAGTTGACACTATAAGAAAGAGGGTTTTTAGCGACGAAACATGACTTTTAGCGACAAAATAAAATTTTGTCGCTAAAAGTTCACTTTTAGCGATAAAAATTTTTGTAACTAAAAGTTGTGGATTAGACTTTTAGCGACAAAAATTTTTGTTGCTAAAGGCTCCAAAGGATTACTTTTAGCTACGAAAATTTTGTTGCTAAAAATCCTGTATGAGACTTTCAGCGATGAAAATTTTCGTCGCTAAAGGTTTTAATAAATTCAAATAAACTAATTTTAGCTACGAAAATTTTCGTAGCTAAAAATCTTGTATAAGACTTTTAGCAACGAAAATCTTCGTCGCTAAAGACTCCACACATTTTTTCAACAACTACGAATGAATTACTTTTAGCTACGAAAATTTTTGTAGTTAAAAATCCTGTATGAGACTTTTAGCGACGAAAAGTTTCGTCACCAAAGGCTACAAACATTTTTTACTTTTAGGTACAAAAATTTTTGTAGCTAAAAATCCTATATGAGACGTTTAGCAACCAAAATTTTCATCACCAAAGGCTGCAAACATTTCTTGTAAGAGACTTTGAGCGACGAAACATTTCATTGCCAAAGGCTGTAACCATTTTTTCATCAAATTCTAATGGATTACTTCTAACGACGAAAATTTTCGTAACTAAAAATCCTGAATGAGACTTTTAGCAATGAAAATATTCGTCGCCAAAGGAATGCATTACTTTTAGCTACGAAATTTTCTAGTTAAAAATCCTGTATGAGACATTTAGCGACAAAAATATTCATCCCCAAAGGTTGCAATCATTTTTTCAAAACATCCGAATGGATTACTCTTAGCTACAAAAATTTTCGTAGCTAAAAATCGTTGTTGAGACTTTTAGCAACGAAAATATTCGTTGCCAAAGGCTGCAAACAATGACTTTTAGCGATGAAAATTTTCGTTGCCAAAAGTTGCAAACAATTTTTCAGGATTACTTTTAACTACAAAAATTGTCATAGCTAAAAATCGTGGTTGAGAGTTGTAGCTCGCTAAAGACTGCAAACAATTTCTCTAAGGCTTCAAGCAAACAATTTTTAAGAAGAAAAAATGGATTATTTGTAGCGATGAAAATTTTCATTGCTAAAAAATGAGATTTTTACCTACAAAATATTTCATAGGTAAAAGTCTCTTTGAATATATATATATATATATATATATATATATATATATATATATTCCTTCTCAAATTTCTTGATATACACCTGTTAGAATATAATTCATCATATTCTTCCTGATATACACCTATTATATAATATATTTCATCATATTCACATTCACATCCATCTAAACCCAAACTATATAAATTCATCTAGATAAACTACATTCATCCAAACCTAAACCGCATCCATCCAAACACAAACAATCTTATGGAAAAGAAAACAAATGAAAAGAGAGAGAACATATGAGAGGTGATCCAGACAAATGAAAAGAAAAACAACCTTAACCTAAACCTAAACCTATAACTTACACTTATAGGTTTAGGTTATAGGTTTTAGGTTTAGATTAAGGTTAGGTTATAGGTTTTAAGTTTAGGTTATAGGTTATGGGTTATAGGTTATAGGTTAAGGTTTAGGTTATAGGTTTTGGTTTAAGTTAAGGTTATAGGTTTAGGTTTAGGTTTAGGTTATAGGTTTAGGTTTAGATTTAGGTTTATGTTTAGGTTTAAGTTATAGGTTATAGGTTATAGCTTTAGGTAATTGAGAATAGATCAAGGTTTAGGTTTAAGAAATTAGGTTCTGGTTGCAATTCGGTAACAGGTTTAGGTTTCGATTTTCAAGTTCAGGTTTAGGTTTAGGTTAGGGAGTTGAATTAGGATTAGGTTTAGGTTTAGATTTAGGGATTTGAGATTACATTTAGATTTTAGGTTTTAGGTTTAGGTTTTAGGTTTAGGTTAAGGTTATATGTTTAGGTTAGGTTTAGGTTTAGGTTATAGGTTATAGGTTATATGTTATAGCTTTAGGGAATTGAGAATAGGTTAAGGCTTAGGTTTAGGTTTAGGAAATCGGGTTCAGGTTCGGGATCGGGTTTAGGTTTGGGTCAATTCACTTCTATGAAATGAAAGAGTTTCACGTTTTCAAGTTTAGGTTTAGGTTTAGGTTAGGGAGTTGAGATTAGGATTAGGTGTAGGTTTAGGTTTAGGGATTTGAGAATACATTTAGGTTTTAGGTTTAGTTTTAGGTTTAGGTTTTAGTTTATAGAGGTTTAGGTTTTGGTTTTAGGTTTAGGTTTTGGTTATAAGTTTAGGTTATTGGGTTATAGGTTATAGGTTAAGGTTTAGGTTATAGATTAAGGTTTAGGTTATAGGTTAAGGTTATAGGTTTTGGTTTTGGTTTAGGTTTAGGTTTTCGGTTTAGGTTAAGGTTTTAGGTTTAGGTTAGGCTTAGTTTATAGGTATAGGTTATAGGTTATAAGTTTAGGGAATTGAGAATAGGTTAAGGTTTAAGTATAGGAAATCGGGTTTGGGTACGGGTTTAGGTTTGGGTTTTCAAGTTTATGTTTAGGATAAGGAGTTGAGATTAGGATTAGGTGTAGGTTTAGGTTTAGGAATTTGAGAATGCATTTAGGTTTTAGGTTTAGGTTTAGGTTTTAGTTTATAAGTTTAGGTTATAGGTTTAGGTTTAGGTTTTAAGTTAAGGTTAAGGTTAAGGTTAAGGTTAAGGTTAGGTTATAGGTTTAGGTTTAGGTTATAAGTTTTGGTTAAGGTTTAGGTTTAGGTTATAGGTTATAGGTTTAGGGAATTGAGAATAGGTTAAGGTTTAGGTTTAGGAAATCGAGTTCGGGTTCGGGATCGTGTTTAGGTTTGGGTTTTCAAGTTTAGGTTTAGGTTTAGGTTATGGAGTTGAGATTAGGATTAGGTGTAGGTTTAGGTTTAGGGATTTGAGAATACATTTAGGTTTTAGGTTTAGGTTTAGGTTTAGGTTTAGGTTTTAGGTTATAGGTTAAGGTATAGGTTTTAGGTTTAGGTTAAGGTTAGGTTATAGGTTATAGGTTTAGGTTGTAGGTTATGGGTTAAGATTTTAGGTCATAGGTTTTGGTTTAGGTTAAGGTTATAGGTTTAGGTTTAGGTTTAGGTTTAGTTTTAGATTAAGTTTTAGGTTTAGGTTATAAGCTATAGGATTAGGGAATTGAGAATAGGTTACGGTTTAGGTTTAGGAAATCGGGTTCGGGTTCGGGATCAGGGTTTAGGTTTGGGTTTAGGTTTTAGGTTATAGGTTATAGGTTTAGGTTTAGGTTTATGTTATAAGTATAGGTTTTTGGATTTGAGAATAGATTTAGGTTATAAGTATAGGTTTAAATTAGATTATAGGTTAAGGTTTAGGGATTTGAGTTTAAGTTAAGGTTTAGGTTTAGGTTAAGGTTGTAAGTTTAGGTTAAGGTTATAAGTAGAGGTTATACGTTAAGGTTAAGGTCTAGGTTTAGGTTATAAGTTTTGGAATTTGAGAATATGTTTAGGTTAAGGTTATAAGTTTAGGAATAGGTTATAAGTATAGGTTATAGGTGAAGGTTAAGGTCTAGGTTAAGGTTATAAGTATAGGTTAAGTATAGGTTATAATTTTAGGTTATAGGTTAAGGTTTTGGGATTTGAGAATAGGTTTAGGTTAAGGTTATAAGTATGGGTTATAGGTTAAGGTTTAGGTTTAGGAATTCAGGTTCGGGTTTCGGATCGGGTTTAGGTTTGGGTTTAGGTTTTAGGTTATAGGTTATAGGTTTAAGTTTAAGTTTATGTTATAAGTATAGGTTTTGGGATTTGAGAATAGATTTAGGTTAACGTTATAAGTTTAGGTTAAGGATATAAGTATAGGTTATAGGTATAGGTTTAGGTTATAGGTTACAAGTATAGGTTATAGGTTAAGGTTAAGGTCAAGGTCTAGGCTTAGGTTATACGTATAAGTTTTCAAATTTGAGAATAGGTTTAGGTTAAGGTTTTAAGTCTAGGTTTAGGTTATAGGTTAAGGTTTAGGTTTAGGTTATAGGTATATGTTTAGGTTATAGGTTATAAGTATAGGTTATAGGTTAAGGTTAAGGTTTAGGTTTAGGTTATACGTATAGGTTTTGAGATTTGAGAATAGGTTTAGGTTAATGTTATAAGTCTAGGTTTAGGTTATAGGTTAAGGTTTAGTTTTAGGTTTAGGTTTAGGTTATAGGTTACAAGTATAGGTTATAGGTTAAGGTTAAGGTCTAGGTTTAGGTTATAGGTTAAGGTTTTGGGATTTGAGAATAGGTTTAGGATAAGTTTATAAGTATGGGTTATAGGTTAAGGTTAAGATTTAGCAAATCGAGTTCGGGTTCGGGATCGGGTTTAGGTTTGGGTTTAGGTTTTAGGTTATAGGTTATAGGTTTATGTTTAGGTTTATGTTATAAGTATAGGTTTTGGGATTTGAGAATAGGTTTGGGTTATAAGTATAGGTTTAAGTTAGGTTATAGGTTAAGGTTTAGGTTTAGGTTAAGGTTAAGGTTAGGTTTAGATAATAGGTTAAGGTTTAGGTTTAGATTATAGGTATATGTTTAGGTTTAGGTTTATGTTTAGGTTTATGTTTAGGTTTTTAGGTTATAGGATATAGGTTTTGGTTTAGGGTTAGGGTTAGGTTATAGGTTATAGCTTTAAGGAATTGAGAATGGGTTTAGGTTATAGGTTTGGGGTTATAGGTTTAGGTTAAGGGTGTAGTACCTGCAAATACAGATATAAACACGGCCGGTCCAAATGGCCAGACCCCTCTAATGTTGTCCATAGGAAATGGACAGCTTTATCATGGTCATAATAATAGTTCCCACCTTCCAGGGACCCCCGCTCATCCGGATAGCTCTGAAGCACATCCGGGTCTGCTCCATTAATTTCGAGCAAATACATAAACATGGCCTGTACAAATGGTCAGACCCCTCTGTCCATAGGAAATGGACAGCATCATGGTCATAATAGTGGTTCCCATCTTTCATGGACCCCCGCTCATCCGGATAGCTCCGACGCACATCCGGGTCTACTCCTTTAATTTGTGCAAATACATAAACACGGCCTGTCCAAATGGTCAGGCCCCTCTAATGTTGTCCATAGGAAATGGACAACTTCATCATGGTCATAACAACGGTTCCCACCTTCTAGGGATCCCCACTCATCTAGATAGCTCCGACGCACATCCGGGTCTACTCCATTAATTTCGAACAAATACATAAACACGGTTTGTCCAAATGGCCAGACCACTCTAATGTTGTCCATAAAAAAGACAAGCTCTTTATAACAAGTAACCTACAGTTGATAAAATTTTCCAACTAAATTATACGAGGTTGACAGTAGTCTTAGAGTGCAGAAAATTTCCAAGTATGTGCATTTTAGTTCGAGTTATTTCTATAATCACGATAGCCTTGAGAGGGTTAATACGAGGGATGGGTTGATTGCAAAAGGGCTTATTAAAACTATATTGGGTTATCTTGCCCAAAAAAAATAATTTTAGGACCAGTAAAATAACCCAATATAGTTTTAATCGGCCCTTTCACAGTTAACTCATCCCTCATATTAACCCTCCCAAGGCTATCGTGATTACGAAGGAACTCGGACTAAAATGCACAGACTTAGAAATTTTCTGCACTCCAAGATTACTGTAACCCTCGTACAATGTATATTCAATGATGTATATAACATGAAATGGTACATGAGTGAGACAAGAACGTAACCATTTTATATATAAGCCAGAAATTGATAGGTTAAGATTGTCCTATCGAGGAGATTCTTAGGTGTAATCCATCTGCTGTTGGGACAAACAGGCATGGGTTTGGATTATTGGACCATGGGCCCCACCTGTCATTGAAAACCAAGGATTAAAATTAGTGTATTGGGTATCATATCATTCACCTCTGATAAGGCAGCCACATATCATTCACCACCGAGAAGACATGTATAGCAACTCTTTGTCACAAAATTGGATCTAATGTGTTGATGGTGGGTGGTTTAGGTTGTGTTGTAGAAGAGACCATATATCATTTATTCCTTAGCCCACTGGATTGATTTAGCATTCTTTCATTCCTCAGCCTACTGGTATTCGAGTGAGACATTGAATCCATAATGATCCACTAATCAAGTGAGGAACCCATGGACAGAAATAGTAGTGGTTTGCAGAAAAAACAAAAATATTGTCAATGGCCCCATCCAATGCACGTGTTGACCATATGTCTAATGAGTGGACTGGCCTCATCTATTTCTATAGTTATATGTTCTAACAAAAATCTCTAGATAAACCCAATCCATTAATAACAAGATTCTTAATAACATATTTTAAGCTACCACATTATCAACTAGACAAGCAGCTTTGTATACAAGCTGTGAAAATGGAAGATATACAAATAAAATACAAAACTCTCAAATCCTAAGGCCCCCACTCAACATCATAGTAATTAACAACTCTAACCATATTGTCCATGATTATTTTATTATGTTTCTATATTGTAAAGCCTGTCCAAAGGTATGGAATCTTCTACCGCAGACAACTTGCCTCCATTGCAGGTTTGTGAGCAATTTTATTTGCGTGCTTTTGCATTGGATATGATGTTTTTCCCCATTGATCATGGAACTACTACTTGATAGTAATCTCTTAGTAGATCACTCTCAAATTGAAAGATGTTAGATTATATATTCTCTGGGTAGCATTCTTTCAGCTATTTTCTATTGAAGTATTGGCGAATGTTTCCAGTTAGAAATCAGATTTTTTATTCATTAATAGAAATCAAATTGAAACTAGTTTGTTTCACTACTTTATTTCATCCAGTTGATGAAAGTTCTTCTTTCTTTCGAATTTTGCTTTATTCACTAGGTGTTGGAAGAGCTTTATAAATGGGTTATAACAAAGTTGTGCATGTTTAAATTTTAAGAAGGATTAGCAAATGAAAGTTTAGGAAGCTTATTGACATTGGCATGGTACTGACTACTATCTTCATCTTTGTATCCATTTCTTTCTTCTTCTTCTTCTTTCACTTGGTAGTTGTATTCACTTCAGTTGGAGACTTACAGAAACATGTTAGCAAGCTCCCTGCCAGCCAAATTATGGGTTGTTTAACTCCACTTCTGTTGGAGTACAAAGTTCTAAACTTCTCTTAGTCATTCAAAGAGGTCAATGATTTCCACAAGCAAGTCATCTTCTTTTTCATCCTCTTTTTTTATATCATCATGGTTGTAGCCAAAGGCTAGAAAATAAATTTGAGGAAGACAAAAATAATGTAGAGAACGTTACCACATGCATGAAGGCATGGTTTCTCTGTCTCCACCTCTAAAACAAAATGGTTTCTTTGTCTTCCTCTTATTCATCTCTTTAGACATGCCCATGTAGTCGAAGGTTCAACAATAAGATTGAAGGTGATATAATATAAAGAACACAGTCATATGCACCGATGTAAGGGGCATGTTTATACTTTGTTTTTCCCTTGTAAGCAATGTCAGATCTATTGTTCTCCCAGTTTTATAGATCCTAAAGGTATGGAGTCACCATTCTAGAACGCATCACTTAATGGTATGGAAAAATGTGCTCGGAAATACAGTGAGTTAAATCTGCCATTTTGGATGTTGGAAGTAGCATATAGAACCTTGAATTTGTAGTCTGAATGTTTTTTTTTTTTTAAAAAATCCTTTTTCCCCCCAACATTATTCTACATTTATTTTGGATTTTTTCTCATCTTAGCACTTAATATGTGCAGGAAATCATGTTGGAGTTCCGTGTAGGTAAGATGATCACAGAGGGAACACGGGTGATTCTGGATAACTGCAAAGGGCTAGTTCACATTGGAAGGGTATATATATGAACTTTAAGGATTGTTTATTTTAGTTTCAAGTACTCTTCCCTTAGTGCAATCAGAGATGAATGTCACACACTTCATTTAGCTTGGACCTCGATCAACCTAACTTGGAGGGACATCACCTATAGATAATCGTCACTCTTTCCATGTGAGGTACATTTGTTTTTACATGGAAAAAGTTGAATTAAGAGTTAAATGATGATGACGACAATGATATATATGTATAATTTCTAAGAACATTCAAGTAACCATAGCTCCACTACTATGGCTTTCAACCAGGGAAGCCTTTTTCTCTTAGGTTAGATCATGTACGGTTTAGCCCTAGGTTAAAGATTTTGGCCCAGGGAAGCCTTGTGCTCTCAAGTTTTAAAATAACTAGAAATTCCATTCAGAATCCAATGGAATTAATGCCAACTAGAAATTCGAGTTGGAATCCAATGGAATTAATAATGCCCCTGGAAAAACTATATATATATATATATATATATATATATATATATATATATATATATATATATATATATATATATATATATATATAGATTACATTTGTCATATACCAATATTGAATTTTATGTGTGAGGAATGTTTTTGTGTTTTATGCATGTTGATCTTGTCAATTTCTCAACCTCAGAAATTTCACTCGGGATTTTCAGATTTGATGTTTTTCTCGCATTATTTTAACTTATAAATGATTTTTCTATTAAAATCACAATAATCTAATAGTAAAATTATGAGAAACTATAAGATTTTCAGAGTTTTTTATTAAAAACTAGTGAAATTTTGAAAATTTCATGATATTACCATGATAAAATCGTTTAATCAAAATTTCTCAACAACGTCGCAGGACTTCAAAATCTAGGCAATATTTTTGACAATGGTAAAACTGTGGGCCCTAAAATATTGTTGGGTAACAGGTAACCTAAAATGAAAAAATCACAAAATAACTAATAAATCTTCATTCTAAATGAAAATGAACTCATTAAGGAGAAAGAACATACCTCTTGCAAGCTCAAGAAGAGAGATTCGATCAATCAAAAATCTAAAAATTCTAATTTCATAGCCGTATGGATGCGGAAAGGGGGAAATCTGATTTTTTTTTTCCCTTCATTTCAACTCCAATGCTCTTGAAAAACAACAACAAATGGACCCTCTTGCAAGCTCTAATGATCGGCCGAAATCTCCCCTTCAATGTCCTTGTGGATTGAGAAAATCAAAGAAGTGGAGGAGAGCTTGCATCGCATGATAGGGTTTAAAAAAGGGGTTTTCAAAAACCCTTTTTCAAGACTCTTTTCTTTTAACATAAGTTTTTTAGTTTGTTTATGGTGTAAGTTCAACACCAACTTTAACAAAGAAACACCACCATTTTAAGTTAAATTCAATAAAGAAATATTCAGTATCAACTTTACATTTTAAGGTTTTTAAAAATATGAGTTTTAAACCATTTAACATGAAGCTTTTTTCTCACCTTTACTACTACCATTGGATTTTCTATTTTATATTCATTTTCTTCATGAAATACATGCGACAACAATTTATCTCCTTGCCATTCTCAAGGTTCCATTTATGGATTTGTTTCCATCTTGTAACTTAAACATTAGTATTGTAGTATTTACATCTGTCACCATCATTACCATAACCTTAGTAACATGAATCTTCTAAGGTCCTCAGTCTATTTGGTATTCTGCTTCTATAGCTTGGGATCTGTCTCCCACACTGCATATTATGCGTCTGCTTCAAATCCACCTTTGTTTTCGTAAAGTGCAGTTGTTGTTAGATTTTAAGTGTTTTATTGATCAAATTCCTAAAGATATATCAAATTGGAATAAATAAATTAAAAGAAGAAGAAGAAGAAGAAAGACAGATAAGAAAATCAGTTCCATCTTAAAAGGATCCCCTTTCCATCTCAACCAAAATAGTAGATATAAGGGCTGACACATTTGCAATACCGATGGCTCAGTAAGAATTGTCTTTGTGTTGCTTTTCGAATATTGGATATTTTATCAGTCCAATTCCTAGAGATCTATCTAATTGACATCTACACAAGAAAAGAAAAATAAAAGAATTCAAATTAAAGGGCTCCCATTTTGATAGGAATAATGGGCATACTTGGCCCAATCAAGACGGTTGATATTGGGTTCTCTCTTCCATACATGTAGCACATTTGTATGTCAGACAATATCATTGTGTTGGTTCAACAATGATTATTTCTTACTTCTTAGCCAAACATTACACTGATTTATGATCCAAACTGTCTGAATAAGGGGCTCTAAATGGATGATTAAAAAGTATGGGCAAAAGTACACATTCAATATGTGTAAGTCTATCAATCAGTATACTAGGATCATTTGATCAGATCATTTTTCAGGTTATGACTCATCCAAGGTGGGATCCAACTCTTGGACTGTTCGGGTTTATGTACACATGTATGAATGTAGGGGAGATGGCATGGGTATCAACCGTCATACTCATGTGAGCTTGTTGTATTTCCTATAAATATTGCTGCATGAACCTAAAAATGAATAAATCTAATTCTCAGGTGGACCACACAAATGAGATTGACTACCTACTGTTGAATATTTCTTGGGCCCACAACAGTTTAGATCAAGCTAATATTTGTTTTTTTTTTCCTCCATCCGAGTCTATATGGCTTTATAAACAGGTTGGATGACAAATAAACATTAAGGTGGGTCCTAAGAAAGTTTCAACAGTATATTGTGGTTTACTTAAGTGTTGGATCTACCTCATTTTTTTTTTATTTATAATCTAAAATTTTATGATAAAATGTTGATGGGTTGCTTCCTACCACTGTGATTTTCATACTTGTTTCATCTAAAGTCTTATAAGACTATCTCCTATAGTGCCTGCCTAGTAACTTGCTCCATTTAAAGTCCTATAAGACTATCTCCTATCGCTCCTCAATTGTTGTGGGATGATAATTTGGATGGCGTGAACTTATATACATGTATGGCATGGGTAATGGATGGTTGCCACACCATATGAAAACCTTAACCTTAGATATCCATCATTAATAATTCATAGATACTTTCAAAATCCTATTCATTTAATGGCCCACAGTCTTATCAAAGACGAGTAGATTTCGTTAGGTATCTGTGAGTTCTGACTATGAGCTTAAAAATAAAGCAGATTCAAATCTTAAGTAAACCATACCATATGAAACTCTGTAAGGCCCACAAAGCACGTGCTATCCACTTCGATCATCAGGTCCTCATGTTCACTACCCCCGAAAACTTGTATGATCCAAAATTCAGGTCCCGATGAGGCCCACCCGATGAATAGCTTGGATGTGGTGTTCTTGATGGACACTGGTGCAGTACAAAAACATGGTGGACCATGGAGCTTTGATGTACGATGATAATTGTTAAGGATTCAGAAACTGGTTATGTGTCGGGAACTTTTACAGGGAGTTATAAAACAGATTGGTGAGATGATGTATGAACTAGTTGCAAAAGTTGACGAGTATGCTTAAGGAATGATCAGTGGGTCTGGTTCAACCCTGTTTTAGGAGCTCATGGGAACTTCCCATGAGGTTGAGCTGTGTTGGCCCCACCATGATGTGTGTTAAACATCAACACCATGCATTTGATGGGTCCCCTTTAAATTATGGGATATCCCAAAAATCAACCATGCACTTAGTGGGGCCCTAACTGAAATTTGGATGCGTCTGAAACTTGGTATGACCCCTCATCCAAGAGGCACACACATAATGGATGCACTGGATTTGTGAACCTAAACCAATGTGGGCCCAAAAAATAATTATGAATGTTTTAATGGAGGGTAAACCCTCTCAACTTTTGTATGTGGTGTGGCTCACCATGGGATGGTGCATCTGACTGATGCGGTAGATGTTTTACACACATCATGGTGGGGCCCACAGAGCCATACCAGACCCCAACCAAAATTTCGGGCATGAGCCAAAAAATGAGCCAGATTTAAAGTTCAAGTGAACCACACCACAGGAAAAAGGGAATCGAACACCCACTGTTAAAAACTTCTTAGGCCACTGCTCACTTTTGTGTGGGCCACTTCAACGTTGGATATGTCTCATTTTTTGGCTCATGCCTCAAAATGCCATGGTAAAGTAGATGGATGACACAGACATGTCATATACATCATGGTGGGCCCACAAATAATTATAAATGTTTTAATGGAGGGTAACCCCTCTTAACTTTTGTATGTGGTGTGGCCCACACAAGTGATAGATTGATTTGATTTTTAATCCTTGGGCCCACCATGGGATGGTGCATCTGACTGATGGGGTAGATGTTTGACACGCATCATGGTGGGGTCCACAGAGCCATACCAGACCCCGACCTAAATTTGGGCATGTGCTAAAAAACAGAGCCATGCCCAAAAAAACCTCAATCTCAAATCTCTCTCTCTCTCTCTCTCTCTCTCTCTCTCTATCCATTCCCCAACCCAAATCTGGTCAGTCTTCTCCTTCTCTCAGCAGTTGTGAAGAAAGCCGAAACCGAAGAAGTATTTTTACCCTCTCTCTCGTGGGGCTTTCAAGAGAGAAGCTCAGATCTGAAAAACCGTAAGAAATTCTTCCTCCTTTCAATTTCTTGATGCAAAAAAGCTTCGAGATTGAATCATTTTGTGGTATTTTCGCACAAATCTGTTGAAAATCACGTTAATCCATGTTCTTTCTTTGACTAAGTTGATTTCAAATTGAGAGGTTGATGTTAGGGTTTTGTTTTGTAGTGAGATTGATTACTTATTTGTATTGGAGACTGTAAATCTTTGATTCCTTGATATGTTTTACTCTATCAAAGAGATTCAATGTAACACCCTGAAAATCGGGGGTCGTGTATAAACTCAACTCCCAAGTTCCAGACCGTCACTTATGCAACAAAAATGATTATGATTCAATGTTGTCTGAGTTAAAGCATTCACATGAGTAAAAGTATAGCAAAACTGCAATTCATACTTCAGATCCAGTGATAAAAGCAAGCGGAGGTCTGGTGGGTGTTGCAAACACCATCCCAAAACGTGGGAATGAGTAGCTAACTCAGTGGAATAATAGAGCAAGGATTAACATATTCTCAAATCAATCATGCGATAATAGTAAAGCAGTAAATCAGACATTCCTAATACCGTTGTTAATGCAATATGACATGACGTGATGTATGCCCTCACCGACGATCTCCCTTATACGGCACCTTCTTACGACCGCGGCATGCAATCGTCCCTCAAGTGCTCCACATCTTCCAGGCACATGCAATGTTATCATGATATGATTTTTGAGTTGTTATTAGTCCATTCAAACAGCAGGATTAGAAAACTAAGGTACTTCCCTTATATCAATCCCAACACAGATCCTGTCTAGGGTCGTCACTCCTAGTAATCTCATACGATGTTTATTTTGTAGGTCGCTGCAAGGGCTGTCAGGGCTGTTACTCGCACTCATTGCACCACTCCCCCATCACCTTATCAATATAGGCCTACTGTACTCTCACTGCTACGAAAGGGTCGTCGCCTCTCGTAGACTAAGAATACGCTCGCGGTCACTACAAAGGACTTGTCGCCTGATCAGTGTAGGCCGACAGTAAGAATATAGTGTCCCATACCACCATAATCTGCTCACGAGACATAGGTGCTCACTGGTCACTACGGGGAGGTTTGTGGCCCCAGCGTAGGCCGACAGCTCGACCACGGTGTCCCATACCACCATGCCCGGCTCATGAGTCTTCGTGGATCAAGGTACCATGGTTAACAGGGTTTATAATGGTAAGTTCAGTACCCTAGGTTCAAGTAGTTATGACTCATACAGGGTGAACATACAACGACCAGTCGGGTTACTTGACGGGCTCGACTAGCACGATCGCATCTCAAGTCGAACGACATGAAGTGCGTAAAACACTTCGTGTGGCCTAACCACTGCCGCTAACTCCAGAACACGACTTGCGTTCATCGACGCGTCGTTCATGGCCAAGATAAGCCAACCACGAATTCTCTCGGTTACCAACTGCCTGGACTAGGTATAGTCCCAAACACATACGAATTCACATCAACAATTCATGTAAGAGTATCGGAATTGAAATACAACCATATAAGCATGTTAACACATGTTATAACATACAACTTAAGTAAATCATCAAGCACATGCATTTCATACATATAATGAAATCATGCATATAACTAACATGTAGGAAATCATTTACATCAGCATATTAATTGAGAAATCAATCTCAAACTAATTCATAACACCATTTAATTTAATACATACTAATACAAGCATTTATACAAACACTTACACTACACACTTAAGTCTACATATAGCATGTCGACCCGAAGTGCGCATTTAGGCGAATCTCTTCGCCAAACTAATTATGCACGTATTCCTAGTATTCTAATGCGATAATAAGCCATTTCAATCATATTAGTAAAATAAGAATGAAAACAGTACTTCCTACAAATGACTAAAATGCCCTAAATCTCATATTCTTCGTCTATTTACGAAATAGGAAACGGACAGCATGTTGTACATGTCAAACGGTGATGCCATCGATAATCTACTATTAAACGACATTGAAAGTGTTGGAAACAGTCAATCAAAGCATCTAAAATCTGCACCTTTTCCCTTATAGGTGAAGTGATTCGAACGGAGCGTATACGCTTCGTCTACGGTGATTAGAGAACCTAATACACAAGTTCTATCAGCTAACATGCTATGAATCCAAGGGAACACTAAATCAGCAACTTCTAGGGTATTTCCTTACCTGAAAATGTGGAGAAATCACCGGCCAAGTGATCGGAGCGTGTTGCTAAAGTACGTGCAACAGGTAAGGCAACGGCAGGAAAATCCTCTCCTACTCTCTCTCACAAACTCTCACCTTTTCTCTCTCCCAATCTAGGGTTTTTCTCAAATTCGGATGAGAGAGAGGAGTGAGGGTTTCAACCCCTTTTATAAGCCTAAAAATACCCGGAATAGGCTCGGGAACAAAGTTTACTTGATGTTTATCCAAAGCGGGACTGTTTCGGTCCAAAAGTACATTTCTGGTGGTCCCCTGGCCGAACGCGATCGGACTTAAGTTCGTACTTGTCGGATGTTGCTCTCATCCCATTTTCAGACCATCAGTGTTCGTAGATCGCCCGTGGCGGTCCAGTTTCAGTTCAGTGGTCACCGCACGTAGATCAGGCCTGTAAGTCTCATGATATGAAATAAAAAATTTTCCTGATCCGAGGGTGTAATTTGACTGAATTCTGATGGTCAGAACGCTTAATACTGACACGTCAAGTCGTGTGCCAGATTTGAATTTCAAATTCCAAATCTATCCCTATTCTTACTCTCTTTAGTCCAGGCTCAATGAAATAGCCTGCGAATGTCGATTGGACTTGATTTTTGAAATGATTGTCAAGTCCAGCTAGGCGGTTCTAACGGTCTAAGATAGTAGGTATCGGACTTTCGACACGCGGTCTAGATCCAATACAAAGTTTCAAAGTGGTCTAGAGAACAAACCTGCTTAGAGTTTGATCCGAGGTTTTAGAGTATTATAGAGTCATTGGTTCTACACGATTTGGGTCTTGTAGAACGTATTTAAAGTGATCAGGGACTATTTCCCAGCTACTCTAGCGTTGCGCTAGCTAACTTACACTTATTTTCTAAAGGAATTAATCCTACGAGATTTCGGGTCGAGTTGGTACTCGAGTCCAAGTACGGATTTTTCCCGGGCGTTACATTCAATTAGATTGTGCGTGATTTTGTTAAGTCGAAATGGTTGCAATAAGTTGTCTTTGCTTTTGACGTATTATATAGTAGTCAGACTTAAACTTACACACCATGCTTGGTGTTTCGACAAAGAAACAAATGCATTTGATTTGGGAAATTGTCTTATTCAAACATCACAGAGAAAGAGTCTTAGGAACAGTCATCACATTTCATTAATATTGGGTTCATTTACATCCTCTTTACATCCCTTTATTCCAAGATAAATTATTTGGAAATAAATGACTTATGCTTTAAGTATCAGAGGTTCATTTCGACAGCCTTTCGGCGCCTGTTTCAACCATCTCCTAGGACTTAGGAGGAATGTCGATTAGATCGACGAGTCTTCGATGAAATAGAGATTTCAGCAGCATAACGGCGTCTGTTTCAGTCATCTCTAATACTTAGGGAAAATGTCAATTCGGTCGACTAATCTTCTTCCTCTGCACATGACAATAGGAGAGGGGAGAGTGCTGGAAGAATAAAATCCTTGCACGGGCATTTCGACAGCATGACGGCCCTTGAACTTCACAGACTGCAGGGCAGTCTGATTGCGCGGACCCGCGCAATCGATACCGATTGTGCAGTCCTGCGCAACTTCGAGGAGACTTCTCTCCTACCTTCTATCTTCTGCTCCGCTCTGCTCCTCTTGAAAATCTTCAATTACCCATAATGGAGGGGAAGGGGTATTTATAGACCCTCGCACGTGTGAAAATTCTGATCTTAGTAATGTGGGCCTAATTTTTAGTGCTTTAGATCAATCAGAAAAGGACCATTTCCGCAGCATAATCCGGTGAGCCGAGCAACTGATACGTGCTATGGATTATATCCGTAGCAAAAGGGATTTTATCCATAACAATAGATACTAATAGCACCAATAATATCCATAGCAATAAATACCAATAACTGCGGATTATATCATAGCAATAGATACCAATAGCTATGGATTATATCCATAGCAATAGATACCAATAGTTACAGACAATATTCGTAGCAATAAATACCAATAGCTACGGATAAAAGCCGTAGCTATAGCTACGGATTATATTTGTAGCTATTTTTTTAAAAATTGTAATAATACGACCTATTTCCATTGCAATAACCTGATGTGATTGATAATTCATCTAAGCTTAATGCTGATAGAAATAGTACATAAAATGTAATAAAAAAATGATGCATTTATTACAAATAGCAATCAAATCATACAATGCATCCTACATTCACATTTGTAAATAAACAATACTTCACTTTGCTCAACCTATCATAAGAATTACAACTAAGGCATGCCCTCATGTGCAAGAAACAAATACACTCCAACGCGGTAAACACCCTCTATATGCATTTAATAATGCTCACATTTTTACAGAATTTTCTTCCTTCAGGTGGTCAATTTCAGCAAATGCAAAAGATATAGCTTCTTCTTTCCTTGAAAATACAGATTAACTTCTATGGACTTCGACACAAGATCACTTTCAAGTTCTGAAACCCTTCCCTTGAGAAAATGAATTTCATCCTCCACTGACTTCTTTAGCTTGTCAGCCTGTATAAAATAAAATTTGTAGACACAATCAAACAAGCATGCCTTTGTACAAATCTTAAAAGGAAGAAAGATTAAAAAAAAAAAAAAACACTTATATATGAAGAAATAAAAAATGTACCTACAAATCTTCTAAACTATGGAAAAATCCAACATGAGTAATGTGTTCAAACCTAGGATGGACTTTTAAACTCAAAACCTAGGTTTAGGTTAAGGTTATAGGATTAGGTTTAGGTTTAGGTTTAGGTTTTAGGTTTAGGTTAGGTTTAGGTTTAGGTTTAGGTTTAGGTTTGGGTTTTAGGTTTAGCTTAAGGTTATAGGTTTAGGTTAGGTTTAGGTTATAGGTTATAGCTTTAGGGAATTGAGAATAGGTTAAGGTTAAGGTTTAGGTTTACAAAATTGGGTTCGGGTTTAAGTTTTGGTTTTCAAGTTTAGGTTTAGGTTTAGGTTAGGGAGTTGAGATTAGGATTAGGTGTAGGTTTAGGGATTTAAGAATACATTTAGATTTTAGGTTTAGGTTTAGGTTTTAGATTATAAGTTTAGATTTTAGGTTTTAGGTTTATGTTAAGGTTAGGTTATAGGTTATAAGTTTAGGTTATATGTTATAGGTTATAGGTTAAGGTAAAGGTTTAAGTTTAGTTTGAGGTTATAGGTTTAGGTTTAGGTTTAGGTTATAAGTTATAGGTTATAGGTTAAAGCTTTATAGAATTGAGAATACGTTAAGGTTTAGGTTTAGGAAATCGGGTTTGAGATCGAGTTTAGTTTGAGTTTTCAAGTTTAGGTTTAGGTTAAGGAGTTGAGATTAGGATTAGGTGTAGGTTTAGGTTTAAGGATTTGAGAATACATTTAAGTTTTAGGTTTAGGTTTAGATTTAAGTTTTAGGCTTAAGTTAGGTTTAGGTGTAGGTTATAGGTTATAACTTTAGAGAATTAAGAATAGGTTAAGGTTTAGGTTTAGGAAATCAGGTTCGGGTTTGGGATTGGGTTTAGGTTTGGGTTTTCAAGTTTAGGTTTAAGTTTAGGTTAGGGAGTTGAGATTAGGATTAGGTGTTGGTTTAGGTTTAGGTTTAGGTTATAGGTTATAGGTTTAGGTTTGGGTTTTAGGTTTAGGTTAAGGTTAGGTTATTGATTATAAGTTTAGGTTATAGGTTATAGGTTATGGGTTAAGGTTTAGTTTATAGGTTTTGGTTTAGGTTAAGGTTATACGTTTTAAGTTTAGGTTTAGGTTATATATTATAGGTTATAGGTTATAGCTTTAAGGAATTAAGAATAGGTTAAGGTTTAAGTTTAGGAAATCGGGTTCGGGTTCGGGATCAGGTTTAGGTTTGGGTTTTCAAGTTTAGGTTTAGGTTTATGTTAGGGAGTTAAGATTAGGATTAGGTGTAGGTTTAGGTTTAGGTTTAGGGATTTGAGAATGCATTTAGGTTATAGGTTTAGGTTTAGGTTATAGGTTATAGCTTTAAGGAATTAAGAATATGTTAAGGTTTAGGTTTAGAAAATTAGGATCGGGTTTAGGTTTGCGTTTTCAAGTTTAGGTTTAGGTTAAGGAGTTGAGATTAAGATTAGGTGTAGGTTTAGGTTAAAGGATTTGAGAACATATTTAGGTTTTAGGTTTAGGTTATAAGTGTAGGTTATAGATTTAGGTTTGGATTAGGTTATAGGTTAAGGTTTAGGGAATTGAGTTTAGGTTATATGTTAAGGTTTAGGTTATAGGTTAAGGTTTAAGTTTAGGTTAAGGTTAAGGTTTAGGTTTAGGTTTTGATTATAGGTTTTGGGATTTAAGAATAAGTTTAGGTTAAGCTTATAGGTTTTGGTTTAGGTTTTAGGTTTAGGTTTTAGGTTTAGGTTAGGTTTAGGTTTAGTTTATAGCTTTAGGGAATTGAGAATAGGTTAAGGTTTAGGTTTAAGAAATTAGGTTCGGGATCGGGTTTAGCTTTGGGTTTTCAAGTTTAGGTTTAGGTTAGGTAGTTAAGATTAGGATTATGTGTAAGTTTAGGTTTAGAGATTCGAGAATACATTTAGGTTTTAGGTTTAGGTTTAGGTTCTATGTTATAGGTTTTGGTTTTGGTTTTAGGTTTAGGTTAAGGTTAGGTTATCAATTATAAGTTTAGGTTACAGGTTATAGGTTATGGGTTAAAGTATAGTTTATAAGTTTTGGCTTAGGTTAAGGTTATAGGTTTAGGTTTAGGATAAGGTTTAGGTTTAGGTTATAGGTTATAGGTTATAGCTTTAAGGAATTGAGAATAGGTTAAGGTTTAGGTTTAGGAAATCGGGTTCGGGTTCGGGATCGGGTTTAGGTTTGGGTTTTCATGTTTAGGTTAGGGAGTTGAGATTAGGATTAGGTGTAGGTTTAGGTTTAGGGATTTGAGAATACATTTAGTTTATAGGTTTAGGTTTAGGTCAGAGGTTATAAATTTAGGGAATTGAGAATAGGTTAAGGTTTAGGTTTAGGAAATCGAGATCAGGTTTAGATTTGGGTTTTCAAGTTTAGGTTTAGGTTAAGGCGTTGAGATTAAGATTAGGTGTAGGTTTAGGTTAAAGGATTTGAGAACACATTTAGGTTTTAGGTTTATGTTATGAGTGTATATTACAAGTTTAGGTTTAGGTTAGGTTATAGGTTAAGGTTTAGGGAATTGAGTTTAGGTTATTGGTTAAGGTTATAGGTTAAGGTTTAGGTTTAGGTTTAGGTTTAGGTTTAGGTTTAGGTTATAGGTTTTGGGATTTGAGAATAGGTTTAGATTAATCTTATAGGTTTTGGTTTAGGTTTAGGTTTAGGTTTTAGGTTTAGGTTAGGTTTAGGTTTAGGTTATAGGTTTTGGGATTTGAGAATAGGTTTAGGTTAGGCTATAGGTTTTGGTTTAGGTTTAGGTTTAGGTTTTAGGTTTAGGTTAGGTTTAGGTTTAGGTTATAGCTTTAGGGAATTGAGAATAGGTTAAGGTTTAGGTTTAGGAAATCGGGTTCAGGATTGGGTTTAGGTTTGGGTTTTCAAGTTTAGGTTTAGGTTAAGTAGTTGAGATTAGGATTAGGTGTAAGTTTAGGTTTAGGGATTTGAGAATACATTTAGGTTTTAGGTTTAGGTTTTAGGTTATAGGTTTTGGTTTAAGTTTAGGTTTTAGGTTTAGGTTTAGGTTATAGGTTTAGGTTATAAGTTATAGGTTATAGGTTATAGCTTTATGAATTTGAGAATAGGTTAAGGTTTAGGTTTAGGAAATCGGGTTCATGTTCGGGATTGGGTTTAGGATCGGGTTTAGGTTATAGGTTTAGGTTTAGGTTATAGGTTATAGATTTAGGTTACAGGTTTAGGTTTATGTTAGGTTATAGGTTATAGGTTATAGGTTAAAGTTTAGGTTATAGGTTAAGGTTCTGGCTTAGGTTATAGGTTTAGGGTGTGTGTTTAGGTTAAGGGTGTGGTTTCTGCAAATACAGATATAAGCACGGCCTGTCCAAATGCCCAGGCCCCTCTAATGTTGTCCATAGAAAATGGACAGCCTCATCATGGTCATAACAACGGTTCTCACCTTCCAGAGACCCCCTCTCAACATCCGGATAGATCCGACGCACACTCGGATCTGCTTCATCAATTTCGAAATAATACATAAACACGGGCCTGTCCAAATGGCCAGGCCACCCATATTGCTGTCCATAGAAAATGGACAGCTTCATCATGGTCATAATAGCAGTTCCCACCTTCCAAGGACCCCCACTCAACATCCGGATAGCTCCGACACACATCTAGATATATAAATGGGTACAGTTTCAAAGAACATTATTAGCAATGTTTCAAATGCATACCTCTCTTAGAAAGTCCTTCAGTTGATCCTCATGAAAGTCCTGATCTGTAAGAACCTTAACAGCAACATCCTGCATTCCATGATTGAATAAATAAGAAGATGCATCACCTTTACTTTCAAGTTAAACAAAAATGGGGCAGAGAACCATATAAGAAACATGAAGAAAAATGTGGATTTCTTTGAATATGATAGAGAGATTGGTTGAGGAACTGAACTAAAAATTACTCTCATCAGGTTAGTTATCAGAATAACATTTTTAAAGAAGTTCCCTGCATTAAACACTTGCCTATGTAATTCAATTGTCTTCAGAAAATCAAGTAACTGTATTAAAAGAAATGCACGCCACGCATGCAAAATGTCATTTTAAAACCAAACTACACTCGCTATTTTCAAATCTCACACGGCCACTTCATTCCCCCACTATCTCCCTCGATATTCCCACTCTTACCTCTCCGTCTCTCTCTCTTGAAGCAAAAAAGAAGAAAAAAAATATCTCTTTTATGTTTTTTCAATCCATCTTCCATTTTCTTCTTAATAAGAAAATCCATATTTACTAATATTCCCATTTTTCTATTTTCAAAAGAATGAGTTCAGACTCCAAAAGCGTCGGCTCCAACACTCGTACTTTCAGCCCAAACCCTAACCAAGGACTCCAAAATTACCAAGTACTCATAAACATTCATTGCAAGCATTTTCTGTCCATGATGACCATACTGTTAAGATTAATCCTCTTATTTGCGCTCCCCTAGGTGTGGATTTTGATAAGGATTGCGTTCATATGCTACTTCATAGATCATATTCTAAGATAAAAGGTGCCAATTATATAAAAAATTATAATTCAAAAATAGACAATAAAGAGCACAAATTCTTATTATAAAAGTGATATTTAGAGTTAAGCTTACCATCATTGTCATGTTGAAATAGTTCCTTGAATACGGGGACATCTCTTATTGATCTAAAACAGTCAAAGAAAATTACAATTATAAGAAAGAAAGAAAGAAGAAAAGAAAAGAAGGCAAGTAGGTAATTAAACACTCAAATGCAACCAAAAAGAAAAATATAAACTTATCTGGTTAACTCCTCCTAAAGTGACAACTACACTAACCTACAACAACGGAACCCAGATCAGTCCCAAATGTGTACGTAGCAATCGAGACATCAAAAAAATCTAAGAGTACTTTTGGGGTGAGAACCAACCAGTGTAGCCTCAACAGATGATCCTGCACCACTCAAAACCAGATCCTGCAAATAAGAGTACCTCTAGCAACAGCATCTTGCTATTTAAATGATTTTAAGATGGCCAGAAGAAAACCATTTACCCTTGAAGTAACTTACAGCCTAATTTCTATCAACACTGCATCTGTCTATTTCTAAAAAGAAAATACAAAATCAAAGATATGATGCTCATAATAGAGCTCCAAAATTTTCACTTGCATCTGTCAATGCATATATAGGATACAGGTCTACAACCTAATTGCTATCAACACCGCTAGGCATCTAGGCGGCATTATTTTTCTACAAAAAAGTAGATCAATGAAAAACATATATACCCAAGAGCATGGAATCCACCATTAAAAACAGTATGAGAAATTAGACCCATTAGCCTACACTTCCTTCCACCACCATAAACCAAATTGACTTTTCTCTCAACCTGGAAAAACTGACAAATATATATGAGAGATGAAGCCAAGAAAGTAAAAAATACCAATTTAAAATGCTACTAGCAAAGCAAAATAGAAAATGTACCAATCACTTTCTTAGAGAATGACAACATCTGCAGTGGCAAGGTTGATACCCTGAAATGGCCAAGCTATATGTCCTAGAGGGGGGGGGGGGGGGGGGGGGGGGGGGGGGGTGAATAGGACTATGCCAAATTAAAATTAAATACAGCAGATTAAAATGAAGAAATAGAGTATGCAACAAGGTAAAAGAATGGAAATTTTACTCAAAGTTGGCATAGTCTTTGAGTCTTGAACATGAACTCTTTGTGAATATCATCAAAATTATAGCTTGAACTAGCTTGAGGAGTTCATCGTCGTGTCTCGAAGTATAACTGTGATGTCTCGAACATATGCAACAAGGTACAAGACACATATAGAGGTTTTGACACACAAAATTTGACAACCAAAGAGAATTCATACCATAGTACTTACAATCTCCCCCTTTGTCAAATTTGTGACAAAACACACTCCTATAGTTCATATAGTTCAAAGCATGCACAAAATCACTACAAAAAAAATGACCAAAGGTTACGGACTATTCTGGTTTTTTACTATAGCTATAAACCGTAGTTTATTTGCTACAACTTAAAACCGTAGCTAAAACTGTGCAAGCCGTAGCTAAAAGCTAATCCGCAAAATGTACATACAACTTTGGATACTTCATAAGGGACTCTACAAGGCCCATTAAAATGTGTGTACTTCATCTAGCACATCTATCATTTTTTAAGAGTTTTTTAGGACAAGAACCCCAAAAAGGAAGTAGATCGAAAGCACAAGTGGGCCACACGGTAGGAAAGAGTGGAAATTAATCTATTGATCGATGGTGTGGTTCAATTAGACCTTCGATTTTCTTAGATGTTGGGTTCATTTCTTATAAAAAAATTACAAAATTAATGGACGGAGTGGATATATCAATTGCATCAAGATGGACCCCACAAAGCCCTTGACAAGGCTGTCCATACAAATCCCATCAATTGTGAACCGAGAAGGGCTCGTTACGGATTGTTCAATGGCTACGGTTATGTTATCTTTTAGCTACAGTTAAAAACTGTAGTCGGTAAAAAGCAAAAAACCGCACGACCTTTTTCTTTTTCCCCTCTCACGAAATATTTCTTTCCCTCCACTCAACCCTATTCCCTCTCCCCCGCCCCTTTTCTCTCTCTCGATCTCTCGCGCCCCTTCTCTCTCTCTCTCTCTCTCTCTCTCTCTCTCTCTCTCTCTCTCTCTCGATCCTCGATCTGTCTCTCTCGATCTCTCGATCTCCTGCACTCCTTTTCTCTCTCTCTATCTCCCTTCTCACGAATTCCTCTTCTCTCCCTAACCATCCCCTCCCACTCAATCTCACGAACTCCTCTTCATCAATGGATGTTTTGAGTTGTTGCACTCCGGTAGCGAAGGATCTAAAACCTCTCTCTGTTGAAAGATTCGGAACCCCTCTCTCACTCCCACTCATAAAAAATCAAAAACCCCTTTTCGCTGATAGATCTGAAAGCAGGGCTCTCTCTGCTACTTGTCGCAAAAGTCACAGATAGAGCACCAAACAAGCTCTTTAAGGAAATGTTAGTTTATGTAGAAAAAATTTTCAATTAATTTTTTGTTGTTTGTTTCCAAATTTTGAATGTTTAGATTTAAGGGTTTCTGATTATTATTTTTTGATTTATACATTTTTTTTACTGAAATCGAATGTTGAGATTAGAGTTTCTAAAATTTATTTGTAAATTTGTTGCATAATGATGTAGAGGGGGATTTCCCTTGGAAAATGCATGGTGTACCCTATTATGAAGCTTAATATGGTGTTGTGGGCTGCAGCATGGTTCGATCCCAAGCCAATTGATCATTGCTTCACTAACATCAATCTAGTGTCTAGGGACAAGACCATGTGGAGGAAGGGATGCCAACTGCTTGACAAAATTCCCAAAGCCCATGTTGCACAGGAATGCACCTCTTATGTATTTATCGCAACTTCTTTCCATTAATAGTTATCATAGGTTTTGATTTTGTTGTTACATTGATTTGAATTGCAAGTGGGTTTTTTTAGGCAAGTGCATGCTTTATATGCACAACACTAGCAAGCTTAAAACATGCATATATGGTTATACAGCCACCACCTTCAGGTATATACCCTACCTCCTCCTCCAAACATGTGGAAGTGTAACCACTACAGTAAGTTGTAATTCATTTGTGGACTTATGGAATTGAAAATATAGCCCAGGGAGAAGGGATGAGTTGCCTTAGCATGCTGGCTACTATGCTAAGGAAACACTCTTTTATGCAATCTTGGGCTTGGCAATAGGAACACAAAAATCTTATAGGTGTTATAAGCATGCAATTAATTACAAAGGTTTATTAAAATCAACCAGTTGCTTTGAGAAATAAAAATATGGTTCCAATAGAATAACCTATGCCTATGCAATTCAATTGTTTTGCTAAGCTATGGTTTTGGGAAAAGTGTGTCATGATCAAGGGAGGTGATTCAATAATTGTGTAATTAGCCATGAATATTTTTGTCATAGAAAGGTGCTGCAGTATTTTTGTTATTGTTCTGTGGTACATTTTGAAGGGCTTTCCTTGATGTGATGCAGTCCCAATTTATTCATTTTTGTAATATGTGCAGGCTTGTCAATGTTTATAATTGCTAGCATGTTTGATGATCTTTAATTTAGTGTTTTGATGGTCCGATACATTGGTTTTTTCCTTTGCCCAAAATAGGATTTGGATGTTTGCACTCTGCAGTTTGCAGCATGATTTTTTTTTCTTTTTTTCTTTTTTGTTTTTTTTTGCTTTGTTTTTTTTTTTGTTTTTATTTTTATTTTTATTTTTTTATTTCTTTTAACAACTTCCCATCCCACTTAGAAATTTTAGAAAGCGCTTGTATAAAAATGTTGTTTTAACCCTGCTGTCCATATGTGCTATGAGTGATTCAGTAGAAAGAGATATGGAGCTGTTGGTGAGAAATGAACATTCATCATGGCTTGAGGGTAAACAAGAAAATGCTTTGATATGGCTAACCATATCAGAAATCTCCATTTTGCACATTGCAAATGTAAATAGAATGTAATCAAATTCCTTTCAAGTGGGACATCCATTGCTTGACAAAAGAAAAAAAAATGTATTCGCCCTGTAAGTATTTTTGGACTGACAGCTATCTCTATTGGTGCAAATTAGCTGGATTGTCCAAATCATCTTACCATGAAGCCAGATATCCATGGTTTTTGGCTCATTCTTTCTTAAGTGGTGCTATCATCTTGTGGGTTTTTTCTTTCTTTCTTGTCTTTATTCAATGGAGTTATGCCTTTGTGTTGGATTTTTGACCAAGGGTTAAAGTATCGTCTGAAGTATGTATGTACAGCTTGAGATGGACATGTTTCATCCATGAATGGCCTAGTTCTGGGGTCACGACCTTGATTTTTAGACTCATGCACTCTCAATTTATTTCTCTTTTCTTTGTTTTTTTTTTTAATCAATTCTCTGAGAAATTCTACTTCATGTTTCTCTGATGGATTTTGCAGGATTTCAGATTGTTGTGTGTTCTTCATTATCCTATGATAGACTAACCATTTGTTCTCGTCACTTGTTACTTTATCATATTGCCCTTGGATGTTATACTATCACAAGATCATAACCAGACAGTGGCTTTACTGAAGTATGTACAATATAATTTTCTACCTCTAATCCAGTAATGCTCTATCAAACTCATGAGTAGTATTCTAAGGTACCTTGAACTACCTCTGTTTAGACATTTATCATAGAAGTAGCTCATGATCTCAACTTACCTAATGTCTATTTGGGCATTTTTCTAAGGATGGCAAGCACTAAAGAACTTAAAGCTTAGTTCCCATTTTGTCCCAAAGCCTATATTCTGAGAGTAGTTCGTGAACTTAAATGTATTGGTCAAATGGGGAGCTCTTAACTTCTTGGAGAGAACACATGTATTAGTCAGGTCCTGGCCATGTTGGAAAACTGGCTGATTACAACGTACAGGACACAACAACATTGCTCAGAGTTGTTGATTGCAACAAATATTCAACCATGGCCTTGTTTCATCTAAGAAAGTGGGTCTTTTTGAGGCTACATCTGGATTTTTCTTTTCGTAGCTTATGTTTTTGGTGAATCTATGTTGAGTGCCTCTATTGGTTTATTTATTCCTCAGGGAAAGCAAGATTCATGGAGCCCATATGGACAAGAGAAGAAAGACATGAATTCAAACCTGGATTCGATTTCAGAGTATTTATTCTCAATGATTGGTTTTTGTAATAGGTGGATTTTTTGTCAATTTTATTCAATATTCTCATGAGAAGCATTCTCTTTCTACAAATCTCTCGACTACAAACACTCTTCAACTTTCACAACCAAGGAGGTGATTCACATTATTTGTTATTAGTGTAAGTTATTTGTTATGAATGGCTTTACTACTTTGGATGTGGCATGGGCTAGAGATTGTCTATTTATCCATTTTGTTAGCAATCCTTTTTTGTTGGGAATTAGTTTGGATAGAGTTACAATGGACTGGCCATTGTAAGTTTTAGTTGTGCATGGCACTTTAATAGTTCCAGTCCCTGCATGCTGGAAGTAGATCAGGCCATATATGTACCCCCTTCAAACCCATATATCAGGTGAATGCATTGCTCCGTCTGGTGACTCTTAACATCTTACTTATGGGTAGTGGCAGTAATGTCATTTGCATTTCTTAGATATGATTAATATGTACATAGATATTGTGTACTAGGCCAGGGTTTGGCATAATAAGTTTTAAAGTAGTTTTGGGCATAGAAAATATGATCCATGTTAGCCCAGTACAGGCCTTGTAATATGCATTGGGGAGTCTTCCGACTCAAGGCGCTTGCCTACCATAGGTGAGCTGACCTGGGGCCCACAGGATATTCATGGGTTGAAGAGTTCCTAGAATGATGAAAAATTTGATAATCTGACAGAGTGAGATGGATGACATACAGGCACTTGGCAATTACATAGGATTGTGTACAGGCCATTGATGATTTTCAAAAACCATCATTTTTTTTCCATATATAATGTGGCCCACCTGATGACAGGCCTGACCTGATTTTTGCTTTGCAGGTAATTTGTTGGGGTCCACCTGGTGAACAGCCTAGATCCCGCTTGTAGGTTTAGAAAATGGGAGCTACCTGTTGCTGGCGTCTGCATTGAATTGCAGTCAGTTCTCTTGCCATAGAGTTAGCATGCCTAAATGCTAGTCGGGTTACTGCAACTAGTCGTAGCACTCCTTTCTTGCATTTGCAGGCAAACAACTTAGTTATTTGTTGGTTTTTAACTGAAGAAGCATATATATATATATATATATATATATATATATATATATATATATATATATATATATATATATAAACCCAATAATATTTTCAACGATGACCACCATTCCCTTTCTTTTTTCATCAAACTAAACACTATTTTTCAATTTTTTTTTCTAATCATCCATTTGTAATCATCAAAAGCCTTCCAATCAGTGCCTAGGATCCAATCGGTGTAATTTGTAACACATTGTCCATCGTCTTTAGGGGCTAGCAGATGAACAGTCTTGATTTCTCAAGTGTTTGCCACATGTAAAGAGATACAGGTGCTTGATTATTAACTTAGAGTAAAATAAGAGCCACCACTAGCTATAAATGAGAAATTTGTGCAACTGGTTGCGTGTGGAACCTGCTATGGCATGAGAATTTTTATTTTTTATTTTTGACTCATTTCTTTTTGGAAATGAAGTGGAAATCATCTCTCTACATGTGAAACCGTGGTCCTGTTCTTATCCGAACAATCTGGATAACATTGCATTGGTAATATTTGTACCTGTAAAAGCCTGGTTTGGGTTGTACCAAAGGTCTAAAACATGTTGTTCCTGAGTTTCACAAACAATCCAATTACCCTTAATTTTGCAGCTAACCAAACTTCAAGGTGAAAAATTAAGCTGATTTCATGGAGCACAAACTGCTACAGTTTTGTTCTGGTCTAGTAAGTGGTCAATACTCATTATATGTTATAGGGGTGGATTGGATTATGTTACTGGCAAACTGAGAAGTGGCAGTAGCATCAGGGGTGGATTGGATTATGTTACAGGCAAACTGAGAAAGTGCAGTAGCTTTCAATTTTAGAGAATGAGTTGTTCTCTTTCATTTGATTATTTGTAGATAGGCACGCGCCAAACAATGGGAAGTGACCAATGATCAAGATAGCCATTGTGTCCAGTCCTCCGTAATCAGTAATTTGCTGATAGCCATCAGGATTCTCATTTGTTAGGTTCATCAGAATTAGCAAAAATTCTAATATTTATATACGATGCCATTGTGTTTTTCCATGAGAAGCTGTCTTCACTTTGGAGAGCTGTTGAATAGCTGCCAAAATTCATTTCTCATGTATTTTTTCTGCATTAAAACTGATTCCACATGGTTGTTTTGTGGTAATTTTTTTCCCATTTTTGGATTGCATTAATCTGCTGAGGTGATATTGAGCTTAGTACATGAGCTGGGCTGGAGCCTAGGTCTTCCCTTGTATCTGCTTCTGCACTAACTTTGCTAATGATCTGGATGTGAAGCAATGGTTTTGAGCTGGTTTCATGTGTTAGATGAGATGGCAAATTGATCTCGTGGATTTTTCCTTCCCATCTTTAGGGTTATTAGTAACTAGCATTTTCTTGTGTGCTGCAGAATTGGTTTTATTATGAAGAAAACCAATTAATTGATCTCGAAGGTGTAGAATTCGGTGAAATTACGCAGTCATACCAATAATTTGTGGTGGAAAGTTGATTTTCCATTTGTGGTGGGTATTTTGAATTCCTGCTATTGGACATCCATGACATTTGGTCACCCCTTTGTGTGAACTCCGTTAGTTACACTTGTGCATTTTGTTGGAGATGGGTCTCTGGATTGGAATAAATGGCTGTCTGAAGCTATGAAAATTGTCTAAATTTTTTGATATAGGATAGTTCCACTTAATCGTCTGTTAAGTCCTTTTGGCCAACAAACCATTGTAAATGGGCCTTAGTCCACCTCTAAATCAGGGGAATTTATAGTCTTATTTCCTTCGCATGACATCTATATGTTCTATTCAACCACCTTTGATACACGTATACTACCCACCCCTCTTTCCTCCCTGTCCATCGAATATGGCTAAACGTGGTATAATTTTAGATGGTTTGGTGCATGCTTCTTTGACTGCATACGAACTGAACCTTGGACATCAATCATGTTAGTGCATGTGAAAGGTTAGTGCATCTGTAATAATGTTTTCAAAAGACCTGATCCTTCCTACTCCAAACTTCTTCTCAATAGAGCTATCAAGGTAAAAATCCCTCCCCCCCCCCCCCAAAAAAAAAAGAACTATTTCTTTCTTCATTGATTTTTTTTTTCCTTAAATGGGTTGCAGGTCTTTGGTTTTGCTAATAAGTACAGAGGTTCTTACAGCAATGGGTTGAAGCCATATGTCTGCCATTTTTATTGCTCTTATTCTGGCTATCAGGTTTGTTTTTTTCTTTATTTTTTTATTAGAAACTTCTCTTTTATATAGATTTTTTTATTTTAAAAATCTCTAATTTTTCATTGTCTTTATCTTAATTGAAGGATGACCTATTGTGGGGAGCTGCTTGGCTCCACAAAGCCACAAAAAACCCAGCTTATCTTAACTACATTCAGGTGAATGGTCAGATAATTGGAGCTGATGAAACTAACAATACCTTTGGTTGGGATAACAAACATGTGGGGGCAAGAATCTTAATTTTCAAGGTCTGTTTTTTATTTCTTTCTAATTTCCATCCCTTCTATTTTAAATTTTTTTTTTTTTCAAAAAATAAGACATGGGTTTTAAGTTATCTGTTGTTTTTTGCCATTTTCAGGCATTTTTAGTTCAAAATGTGAAATCCCTCCATGATTACAAGGGGCATGCAGATAACTTCATATGCTCTCTTATACGTATATGGCTAGTTTAGTCTGAACTGAATTTAGTCATAGACTCCTTTGTCATTGACTGGTTTAGTCTGAACTGAATTTAGTCTTATCTCTTGATCAATATTGCCTATGTTGGGCTCATGATCTTGACTGGGAACTGGTAGTTCAACTTCAATTGATTCAATTGAATCTTCAATGCTAGGTATTTCATATCCATAATCTAATGGATATTCTAGCACACTAGTGACATATGCCAATTGTTGTGTTAATAGTTAAGTTATATGGTCACATGTGCTGATGCGCTGTTTCCCTCTAATTGTTGCCTTGGTCCCTTGTTGGCACTGGCAGTCCAGTCCCCATAAATAAATAAATGTGGTTGCTGTCTTAGCTTCTCTCTCAAAACATTTAATTGGCCTAAATAATGTGGCTGCTGTAAATGGGACTTGAACATTCAAAGAGTGAAACAGGGCCTTGTAGCCAGCAGTATTGAAACCAATAAGATTTCCACTGCATGTCATGCTATTTGCCACATGCATCAGATGTTCTTTTAGCACGCTTTTTGCAACCATTTTTATAGATGTTGACAGTCACTGAACTAATTGACCAAAAGCACATGAAATTTCGAGCAGTTTTTGAAGTTGTTGGTTTCCATATGGTGTAGATCTCCTCGTGTCAATTAAGTGCATCATAGGTAGGCATGGATCCATGGCTACCCTCCAAGCATCACTGCTTTTTTTGGCTACATCTTTCTCAATGACCACCTCAACTACTACCTCACCCTTCCGTAACTTCCCATCATTTCCCACCCAAGTTGTCGAATCTGAACCAATCCAAATAATGTTAGCCATATGCACTCGAGGGTCACCATTAACCAGAGTCCCCAACAAAATTGGGCAGATAGCTTGAAAAAAGGAGCCCTTAACTAACCCAAATGCCTCAGAAGGATAGTCAACACCATTAACAAAATACTTATTTTGGAAGTGGAAACTCATATCCTCAACCAAACGCCTTGAATAAAACTTCCTTCCGTCATAAAGTTGAAGCCCCAAAAAGCCAAGTTGTTGAACAACCTTGCTGATAGCTGAATCATTTTTAGAATCTATCAAATTACCCAAAGCAGATAACTTTAGAATACGAGTCAAGATAGGCAGTTTTACAATTTTCAGGTAGCTTTCCACTTGCAACTCTACAAGTTCATTGTAATTTGATCTCAAGTGAAGCAACAAAGGTGATATGTCTTGGATCTTCTTCTTTAAATCTTCAATAACAGCCTTAGGAATATCAAAATCATTCAAGCCAACACTATATCCTTCTAAAAAGAGAATCTCATCAGCAATGGCTACAACATATTAAAAAACTTAACAGCCTCTTCTGTTCCCTTCTTGTCAAGAACAGAAGTAACAATCTCTGTGAATGATGACTGCAGTAAATCTCTATTGAAATCAATCCTCACCATTTCACTTTTACTGATCAAATGCCTCTCCCCACATGGTAACATACTTAGAATTGCAGTTCTGTAGTATCTATTCAATTCAATTATTTCCATAGCTAGTAACTTCTTTCAACAGGCGGGTAATGTATATTTCCATCAGCTGCACATGGTATTCTTCCATCTATGTTAACCAACTTTAAACAATTTTATTTGTTTTTTCTTACAAATAGAATGCTGATGGAGATATTTAACTTTAGACAATTTTATTTATTTATTTTGGCAGAAAGCAGTCTCAAAGAGTAAGCAATTTTATTTATTTATTTTGGCAGAAAGCAGTCTCAAAGAGTAAGATTTTCTGAAGCAGTGGTAGTTACTAATGCCAGGAGTAGCACAATCTTTGTGGCACTTCTCATTACATGGTTTGGTCTGACATAAAATTTCTTTTTTAATTGTTGCATCTGATCTTGAATCTCTCTGGATTACCCAATTCGGCTCCATTGAATCTGTGTCTGCAGGTCAAGTTCTGCTTCTTGTTTGTTCTTAATGAATGCTTCATCAATTCACTTCTATGATTTTTCCTAGACCATGTGCACCACCTAACAACTCTATAGGTTATATAAATGAAATCACAATTTAGCTATTTTTACCATATTACCTTTGCAGTACAACTTAGTGGGCTGCCTCCGTGGTCATTAGAGGGAACTCTCTCAAGTGAGTGGAGATAAATATTGAATGCAATGTCTTGATTAGAGGGCGTGGCAGCATCAAAGATCCAACTTGGGTAGTGATATTCTTTGTTTAAAGATCTGGAAAATAGGGGGAATGAGACTTAAAGAATGATATTCTTTTCTAATGTTTTAGCTACATATTTCTATGCATTTGCTGAAAAATCCTTCAATGAAGGAAAAAAAATCATCCAGTGCATGGGAAAAAAATTTTCCTCCACACCTTGCATTAAAAACTTATTTGAAATCATCCAAAAGAAATACCAAACCTTATTCTGTTGAAATTCCTATCAAAGATACTAAATTAACAAGGTAAAATTGTCATCCCTTGAGTACTCTTGTTCCATGAATTGGATTTGCATGGCTCTAAAAGGATGGAAGACTAATGGCCTATTTGTTAAATCTGAAATTCGAAGTCTGAATCTAAAATCTAAATTTGAAGTCAGAAAACTAATCACATATGGATTTCAATGGGCCAGGCCTGGGGTTAGCTTCTGTCTTGATTTTGAACTATTCAGGCTGGACCTATTCAAGGTTTTGATTTTACTTTGCCTCATGTAGCCCTTTGACAGTCCTACTTCCGCATAATATGATCTAGACTTCCAAAATCATAACCAATAATATGATGCTCAAATGATGGAGCAATGCAAAAGTGAAAGATTTGGTGAGTTAAGTCCACATGTTTTTGCAGTTGCAGGTGCTGCTTACTGGTAGGATCATACTCATGTTTTGTAGTACTGAAACATATTGTTTCTTCTTCCACATATTATTTTTGCAGTTGAAAAAGTGTAAGATTTGGTGAGCCTTATGTACACTCACAAATACATACATGTATATGTGTGGCTGACATAACTGCATTTGTTGCAGATCATTAAGGAAGATTTCACTTGTCCCTCATGGTTCTCTACCAATGCAAAAAACCTAATCAAAAGGATTTTGGACCCTAATCCTTTAATTGTATGTACTTTTCCTTTTTGTGCTTTGACACAAGCACCATGCCTTCAGCTTGTTAGAATAAATTGTTGAAATTGCAGCTGGGTCTCTTTGCAAACATCTTATTATAGAGGAATGATATTGTACACAAATAGTGGAGTGCACATGATGGGCAATCCAAATCGTCTGCCATGTGTCCCCTTGGGAACTTGGCTGCAAATTTTCATGTGCAATTAAGCATTCTAAATATATGGTGCACTTCACAGTGCAACAAGAATTCCACACTTGGATATTGCTCAAACTACATTTTTCTATTGTTCTTCTTTTAACACATTTGTGACTGCCATTTTCAAAAAGCTTGCATTTGGTAGTTTTCTATGCTGAAGTTGGGCTAAAAGGCTTTCTTCATATCATAATTAGTTGCAACTTGTTGACAGATGCGTGAAGTCATGCGGGATGTTACAAACTATTTCCCAATGGCAATAATTAGTGGAAGATGTTGTGATAAGGTACTAGATCAATTGGCTACTTTGCATGGAAAATAGGTACAGGCAGGTGTATTTGTCATTTTACTTTTTACAGGCTCATGCTTTTCCAGCCTGGGGTGGTATGTTTGTCTTATCTGCTGATTTGGCTGCATAGTTACATCTTATTCTGTTAATTGGATTTTTTTAGAGATAGGAGAACACATTTCAATCAGATCTGGTTCATTTTTTTGTTCTTTAATAGCAGCATGTCTCTTATTTTCTGAGAAACAGAATCTACATAAATGGTCTCAAATGTCATTGACTTCACAAACCATAGTTAAAAAAAGGATCTCATCCAATGTGTATCTTTGCTATCTAGATATCTCTCATGTTACCAGAGCTGAGGCTGTGTGTGTCGGTTTGTGCAGGGGCCATACTATTGTGATGTCGGAGTTGATAAGGCATTTGGACGAGACATTGTTGATTCTCACTACAAAGCATGCCTTTATGCTAGAATTAACATTAGTGGGATCAATGGAGAAGTTATTCCTGGCCAGGTAGTAATCTCTTGCTTGTATTCTCTCTTTTGGTTTAGCATCTGATGAAGGCCATGGGAAATACCATCTGATGAAGCCTAACATATGAGATATGGAAATGCTGCTATGAAAGGGCGCTAAAATATATATATATATATATATATATATATATATATATATATATATATATATATATATATATATATATATATATTCTAAACATGCTTTAGGATACATGCATAACAAAGCTTCTCCTTAAAAACTTTCCTTGAACTACAGGCTCTGTGGAAAATATTCACATATAATTAACATTCAGCATGTACTTGCAGGTTCACAACTGAAGTATCTCTGCAGCACAAGTGTTTGCATCTGCTGACTGATCATCGCACTTGTTTTTAGCAGGATGAAGGTGAAGAGGAATAGCTTTTTCATATGACTACATTGTTTATATGATGAAATTGATTTTCAACCATGCACAGTAAGCTTTCGGATCAAAGCGAAGCTGAGAATATGGTGTTAGTTGATGAAAATTTGATAACCAGTAAAGGCACATCCGTGGAGTGCTCGCTTGCGATTGTTGAGAAGCTATTTGGCTGCGAGAAGGCATTGGATCTTGCTGTTAATGAGAACTTTAAATAAACATGTAACTATTATGTTGGCATTAAAATTTTATGAATGGATTGAAATGAATGATTGTATTTGATTGAATGAATGAATAATTTAGTCATGATGTATTTATATGTATTAGCTTATATGAGTTGATCTATCAGGGCATGTATTGCAATGGTAAGAGATGCCATTATTAATAATATTATTATTTGTTTTTTTTTAAAAAATAGGTAGTAGCTATGGCTATTAACCGTAGCCATTTATCCGGAAACCGTAGCTATTACAAATTTCATCCTATTGCTACGGTTCTCGCTCAACTTTTCACTACAGATATAATCTGTAGCTGTATATACTTTAGAGCTACGAAAGATATGGCTACAGATTAAATCCGTAGCTATTGCCTCTATGGCTACGGTTTAAAGTCGTAGCCATAGCTTTTAGACCTATGGCTACAGTATCAATGGCGACGGTCGTGCTACGAACTAAAACAGTAGCCATAGGTCTTTAGCTACGGCTTTTATCTATAGCCTTTTCCCTATTTTTTGGTAGTGAATACAATAAGAGAAGTATGCATAAGAGAAACATGCACCAATAAAGAATCATACACTGGTTGTCATACATGAGATAACCATGGCATGCATAATGTATCTGGAAGCTTACAATCTCCCCTGAGTACAATCTCCCCCTGAGTAGGACACCTACCAATCATCATATACACCTACCAATCATCATATTCATCATATGTTTACACAATTATCATCATGAATCATTAACACAATTCTCTCCCTTTTTGTCAAAAATATGACAAAGGAAGAATCAAAAGCAAGATAATTAATAGAGGAGTCAGAATATCATAAAACGTTATCAAGTCAAGTCAAAGAACTCAGTCACATAACCAAAGATAAAGTAAAGTCATATAGTTATTATAAACCAAAGAGTAAAAACCTCAATCTGATCTAGAAGGAGCAGGTATGGTTGGATCAATTTGATGAAGCCCTTTTTGTAAGCGCCTAAAATACTTGCGCATACTTTTGAATTGGGCATTTTGACCAACATACAGCTGTTCTACCTTTTCCTTTAATGCACTCAGACGTGTATCTAAATCAGATGGCTCATAGTCAGGATCATTCCTAGAGTCAATCAATTTCATTAAAAATATCATCCATATTGATATCATCTGGAGGAGGAGCATCACCCTCTTCATCATTCTCAGCTTCAGCAGCAGCTCCACCCGTACCAATATCAACTTGTCCTCGACCCAAATCCAACTGCATTTTGTTTATGTTGGAGTTGTTGAATATAAGGTATTGGATAGGAGCCTCTCCAATAGGCATAACTACCAACATGTGGGTTGCTAGCACATTCATAAGATACCCAAACAGATAGTGGCACCAATAACAATTGAGTACTGTAAAACCCGTATCCTAATTCGTACTGTTCCTTAGACTTTTGCGGTCATTCCGATCGATTTTCGGCGACTCGCGATCTGTAACCGGCGTTGCGCGAAATCCTGAAACGGATTCTGTCGGTCTGAGTCAGTTCGACATGAGACTTGTACCAGTGCGACCGTGCTGTCGTCGCGGTTCCGATGCTGCGTCTCATGCGCCGAGGCAATACCCAGGCCAGGAGATGTGGGCCCGCGTTCAGTTCGAGAAAACACCGCGCGTTGCGGATTACGAGGGAATCTCTACGAGATGTCCCATCAATCAATCAATCACTCATGTCAAGTACAAGTCAAGTCGCTCCGTACCCAAGTACAACTAACCCATGTTATGCCCATACCTTTCTCTTACACAAACAACCCAAAGTCCACTCTCACATCACTTCATCCATCACCAAACCCATCACACATCACTCCATCACCCTTTTTCACCCACACTCCCCTCTCTCTCTCATTCATTCTAAAAAAAAATCTCTCCAAGCAAAAATTTCACACGTCCAAGCATTCCCAAGCTTTTTCAAAAGCCAAGTGTGGCCCACCCTCTCATCTCTCATCCACACCATCAAAGGTCCATCATCCACCGTCCAAGGTGAAGGCAAGGAGCATTGGAGGCCAAGGGAGCAAGGAGGAGGCTTAGAGGTGGGTGATCCACCGTTAAATTCTTTTTAGGGACCACTTATTGGTGGGACCCATTTTTTTATGTATGATTTGTATTATGTGGGGCCCATAGTGGCGGGGGCCCCACCATCACCGTCTATTGTTTTCTCTCTCTCTCTCTCTTTCTCTCTCCTTATCCTTTTCCTAAAATGAAGTGGGCCCCACCAATTCATGATAAATCTACTCCATTCATCAAATGGTGTGGCCCACCACACTTTAGGTGATATGATACGTGTGTGTGTATATATATATATATTATATTATATTAATATTACATATATATATATATATATATATATATATATATATGTATATGGTGGGCCATGTATACGTGGGACCCACCATGATGATGTATTTATCCATGCCATCCAGCGTCCCTGGACGCTGGACGGGCGTGTTGGCCATCATGGAATATGTGTACAGGCGGCATGGGCGTGTACTGACAAGAAAGAAAAAAGAAAAGAAAAGAAAAAGGGGTTGCTTTGGGGTGGACCTTGCATGCAGGCCCCACTTTGATGTATGTATGCAATCCACGCCGTCCATTCCATTTTTCATATCATTTTAGGCGTTGAGCCGAAAAATGAGAGCGATCCAATCATCTGGCGGGCTGTGGTATTAAGAATGGTAGTATTTTCCGTTGAAAACTTGGAAGAATGATTTTTGGGGTCCACCAGAAGCTTGGACCCACCTGAAACTTGGTTTGGACGCCTAATTTTGTGGAACACATGCAATGGACGGGGTAGATTTGTTTAATGTGGGTCCCACCTAGGAAAACAAAAATAAAGAAAATCCATGCATGCATTTGCCTACTTGACGTCCAGAGAAAGAAAGGAAAAGAAGGGAAATGGTGGGCCACTCTTGCAAGCCCCAACTTAATGCATGTATTTAATCCAAGCCTTCCATCATCTTCCTCATATTAATTTAGGCGTTGAGCCAAAATTTGGGACCAATCCGGAACTCAGGTGGACCATACCATCTAAAATCATGTGAAGACATGCCTGAAACATACAAAAGCATTTGGTGGGGCCTATCTAAAATTTGGACGTGGTTGAAACTTGGTTTGGACCCTTAATTTTGTGAGACACATGCAATGGACTGGGTAGATCTGTTTAATGTGGGTCCCACCTAGGATAAAAAAAATAATTTTTTTTTATATGACTTTGTGCCATGACGTCCAGAGACGTCCACGTTAAAAAGCGTGGCCGCATTGGCCCACTTGTAGACTCCACCATGATGTATGTTTTACATCTATACCGTTCATTTAATAGGTCCCCTTGAATGGTGCGTTGACTCCAAAAATCATCCACAAACTGAACTCCGGTGGGCCATACCATCCAAATCATGTGAAGACATGCCTAAATCATATAAAAACACTTGGTGGGGCCTACCTGAATTTTTAATGTGGCTGAAATTTGGTGTGAACCCTCAAACAGGTGGGACACACGTAATGGACGAGTTGGATTGCAAATAAACACTTTGGTGGGTCCTACATGGGACCCACTGTGGTATGTGTGGCTTACCACACCGTCAAAACAGTGGATGGTGACACCCACTGTGATGCAAGTGTTTCACTCACGCCGTCCGTCCACGGCAGTGGATGGTGGCCCCTACTCAGATGTATGTATTGTGTCCACGCCGTCCATCACGTGGGCCCCTGGCCACGTGACGTTATGGACAGGTTTGGATGACAATAAACATTACAGTGGGCCCTAGGCCATGTGATTCTATGAACATTTTGGATGCAAATAAATAGTACAATGGACCCAGGTTGGGTAGAAAATATACATTATGGTGGGCCCTGGGTCTATATGACCTTATCAACAGGTTTGAATGGAAAATAAACATTTTGGTGGCCCCTTGCTACATGGCCTTATCAACAGGTGGGATGTAAAATAAACATTTTGATGGGCCCCTTGCCACACGGCCTTAACAACAGGTTGGGTGGCAAATACGCATTTCAGTGGGCCCAGGATTGGATGAAAAATAAATGTCATAGTGGGCCCACATGGGAGTCTACCATGATGCATGAGTTTCATCCAAACCGTCTAACCATTTTGAGATCATTTTAAGGCCAATGTTGAGGCCCACTTTGTTATATATGGGCCCATGTGTGTAGGCCCATTTGATGTATGTGTGGCCTAACGTTGAGGCCCACTTTGGTATATATAAGGCCTATGTGATTAGGCCCATTTGATGCACATAAAGCTTATGTGATTGGGCTCATTTTAATGCATTTTAAGGCCCATGGGTGATGGCCCATTGCAAAGTACCTAAGGTCCATTGGTGAAGCCCATTGAGGTGGCCCACTTGATGAATATAAGGCCCATGAGATACGGCCCATTTGATGTATTTGAGGCCCAATGGGATGTACCTAAGGTACATTGCAATGTGTGATTCTGCCATGATTTATTTAATGATATTTAAGGCGAACCGAGCCTTGGGAGCAATGATGGTTTGACGTCCACATTGTAAGATTAATGTTGGTTAAATGTCCGCATTGTCACTCTCCCTAGGGCCTACTGATAGGCCTAACTCTTTGTGTATGAGGCCCATGTGCAGGGCCCACCTGTGACGTATATTAGGCTCAGGTGTAGGGCCCACCCATTAAGTATTGGGGCCCGTGGATTGTAATGCATCTTCGGCCCAGATGGCAAGACCTGATGTTATGTATGAGAGACCTAAGGGATGTGGCCCATTACGATGTGTTCGGGGCCTATGGATATGGTCCATTATACTGTACATGCGGCCTGTATATGGGGACCATTATAATGTTACATATGGCCTTATGTGAGGACTAATGTGGTACATGTCAGGCTTAGGTGATAAGGTCCACTTTGATATACTTGTGGCCCATTAGTGCACCCCATTGAGGCGACTCACTTAATGTGTATGAGGCCCATTAGTACGGCTCATTGATGCAGCCCACCTGTTGTGTACATGTAACCCTTGAGTAAGGCCCATTGTGTTGTATATTAGGCCCTTGTGTGAGGCCGTGGGCCCATTATATGTTTGGATCTGTGAGGGTCACTTCTTGGGGCAATGTTGGTTAGATGTCCACATTGTCGAGGTCGATTGTTGATGCCGGATATTGATACCAATTATGAGTATGTGACTGCATAGCATCATGATCCATGCCGATACGCATCATCTGCATGTATGTTATGAGATATGATTGACCATTGCATATGTCATAGTGCTGGTTGTTACGAGACTCTCTGATAGGCAGAGATTGTCTCACATGAGCGCACGGTTTGCATAGGATTGATGCATGATTGGATTGTATGACTCATGCATCTTACATTGTGTGCTGTGATTACTGTATGCCCTAACGACATCAGGGTCGTAGCCTCCACAGGCATATCGTGGATGGCCAGATGGGACACCGGAAATCTGTTCTACATGGGGTGTTATAGATATCCCTGGGTGAAAGTCCCTAAACCCTCTTGGTTCCAGAGGTTGCTCCAACGTCTAGACCGAGTGGGTAGATGGGCGCCGAGTGCCGATTACCAGATGGCTGCGCTCTCCACTGTGTCGCGGTCGGTTGGAAGGGGGTGTAGCCTTACCTGCCCGAGAGGAGGGGGCAATGCTAGGCTGAGTCTGACCAGCTCGAGGAATGGGTCCGCTATTGACGAGCCGGGCCCGATATTGGCAGGCGGATAGTGAGGTCTCTTCCACTCACCTTGTTGCACGCGATGGGGCGGTAATCTGGTATAGAGTGTAATAGACCCCGGTGATTTCCCAGAGAGAAACCGTACTAATATGTGGACTTATTGAGCAGAAATTACATGTTCATTCATTCGTTCGTTCATTCACTATCCACTCGGGCTGGTGGTGCGTAATTAATTGTTGTGTACCTTCATTATGGCAAGAATTTCGGTTGGGCGCGCGACTAACCTGAGATCAGGAGTCTACCACAATGAGTCTGACTATCCAAATTTAGGTATGGGACTGGTTTGGATAGAAGTCCTTGTGGTGGACCCCGTAGCCTGCGATACTACGTACTATCATCCCGACTTCACACTCTAGCATGGTCATTTCATTCGCATCGCATATTTCATTACATCCGCAGGCATATGGCATTTTGGGTTGCTATATTTCTGTACTTATATGGCCTAGACAGACTTAGCAGGATTTGTATACTGCATTACATCCTCGGCATCTGATATATGACTCTTTAGTGCATATCTGTTTTATATTACGTTTCTGATAATTGACTGACTTATGAACTTGTCCATACTTTCGCTTACTCTGTCATTGTATGATTTATGATCTTGTCAGTATTTCAGGTTATTCCGATAATGTACGATTTATGAATTACCAGTAATTTCGGTATTGTATGATGATGGTATTGTATTGAACATTTGATACTTACCTTGTGCACACACTTACACCACCCTCTAAGCTTCTATAAGCTTATGCACGATAGATGCGTGCAGGTGATGTTAGGTTGCAGCAGTGTTGTGCTTGGAGCGTGCAGTGGTCTTCTGGAGCTTGATTTTTCTTTATTTATGTATTCCCTTTCAGCATTGTACTCAAATGATTATATTAGTGGATATGTGATGATGATGTTTCCTTTATAATTTGGGTAAACTTGTGGTTATGCTTATTACAAGACAAGTGTACATTCAAAAAATCCTCCTTGTAGGATCCCAGGATCGGAATCTGGCGTATGTTGCGCTGGGAGCCGAGAATGGGGTACTACGGAGGCTGTCGGCACCGGATTCGGCCATCGAGATTCTTGTGAATCTGATTTCTGGGTTTGGGGCGTGACAAGTACAAAATGCAAACCATAAGCAGAGTCAACTCATTCTTGTTTCTAGAGTAGGGATATAGATTAGAGGTGAAGATACAATGCAAGACTCTATATTTAGGTAACAAATACCTGGTTGCGAGGGCATTCCCGGTACGATTTCATGGTGCATCTATATTACATAAAGCTCTAGTAAAAATACATTTTTTAGACTTAGTTACTTTTTTAGCCAAAATGCTAGGATGAATACCTTCATCATTTATTGAAATATCCATAAGGCCTGAGATTAAGTGTCGATCAATGAAAAACAGCCCTTCTCTTGTAGCAATAGAGAAAGTTAGTTGCTCAGTAGAAAATTCAATAATACACGCAACCATGGCCTGCCCTATGGACTGGTATACCGGCCCGCCCTAGCGTAAAATGTTTTCCCATCCTACAGACTGAAGGAGAGGAAAAATATTAAAAGGAGCAATATGATAGAAATCAACGGTCTTTTCTACAATTACATTGCGCATACGCAAATCATGAACATACGATGGATCATCTTTGGCAGCCCTAAGATGGCGTCTGGTGATAACATTAGATCTAGAAGATGAAGCACCTCTAGAATTCTTCTTTTTAGCTCTAGGATCCATTTTCTTGAAGAAATATAAGAAATTTCAAGAAAATGAAGATGAGTTTTTCTAGAATCAGCAAATGAGGAAGAAAACCCAAAAATCTTAAAGGAAGAGATGAAATAGACAACAATAATCAAGAAATTGAAGAGAAAAGACAATGAATCTAAGAGAAAAGCAAGAAAAATGTTCTAACTTGAAGGAATCGAACACAGGGGTTCGACTAGTCGAAGCTTGGCTCGTTGGAGAGGAGGTTAGAATGAAGAGGAAGAAGGTTTTTCCCAAAATAAAACTCATTTGCTCACTACACGACTGGTCGTGGGTCGTCCTCAACCGGTCGTGGCACGACTAGTCAAGTACGTCCTCGACTGGTCGTGTACCATAAAAAAATATAATTTTCATCAAAATTTTGAAATAAAAATCACTAATATATTAATATATATACACTATACTACTGAGATGCATAATCAATCATTTTAAATTGCACATACCAAGATCAAATTTCAATTTGTTAAACCTGCTTTTGTCGAGTGGTTTAGTGAATATGTCAGCAAGTTGAGTTTCAGTGGGTATATATTCTAAGTATATTACTTTTTCTTCCACTAACTCATGAATATAATGGAATCTAATGTCAATGTGCTTAGTACGTGAATGCTAGATTGGGTTTTTTGAAATATTTATCGCACTGGAGTTATCACAGTATAGAACCATTGAGTCCTATACGATACCATAATCACTCAACATTCTTTTCATCTAGACCAGCTGTGTACATGCATTTCCAGCTGCAATGTATTTAGCCTCAGCAGTTGAGAGTGATATGGAACTTTTCTTCTTACTAAACCAAGAAACCAAGCAGTTTTCAATGTAAAAACAACCATCACTAGTTGATTTTCTGTCATCGATATTACCAGCCCAATCAGCATCTAAATACCCAGCCAATTGAACACTAGTATCATAAGGATACCAAAGACCCAAATTAACTGAACTTGCAACATATCTAATAATTTTCTTAACAGCAGTTAAGTGTGATTCTTTAGGATTAGACTGATATCTAACGCAAATTCCAACACTTAAAGCAATATCAGGTCTACTTTCAGTTAAGTAAAGCAAACTACCAATCATGCTATGATACAACTTAGGATCTACATCTTTACCTGTAGAGTCTTTTGAAAGTCTTAGAGTTGTACTCATAGGAGTATCAAAATTCTTACCTTTCTTAAATCTGAACCTCTTAATCAAGTTCAAAGCATACTTGGTTTGAGAAATAAAAATTCCATCAGGTTGTTGTTTTACTTGCAACCCTAGGAAATAATTTAATTCCCCAACCATGCTCATTTTGAATTTTAATTTCATTAACTCTGCAAACTCAACAGTCATGTTAGTATACGTTGATCCATAAATAATATTGTTAACATAGATTTGAACCATTAAAATATCATCGTTATGCTTCTTAACAAAGAGCGTCTTATCGACACTACCCATTTGAAAATTGTGACTCAGTAAAAACTTTGTCAATTTTTTGTACCAAGCCCTGGGAGCTTGTTTCAAACCATAGAGAGCTTTTTTAAGACGATATACATGATTAGTAAACTTAGGGTCTTCAAACTCTTGAGGTTGTTCCACATATACCTCTTCATGTAAATCGTCATTCAAAAAGGCACTCTTTACATCCATTTGAAAAATTTTAAACTTCTTAAAACATGCAATGGATATAAAAAGTTTGATAGATTCAAGACAGGCTACAGGGGCAAAGGTTTCATTGTAATCGATGCCTTCAATTTGTGTGTACCCCTGTACAACTAGTCTTGCTTTATTTCGAATAATATTTCCAAGTTTAGCAGACTTGTTTTTGAAAATCCACTTTGTTCCAATTATGTGTTTATCTTTAGGTCTAGGAATAAGATACCAGACATCATTACGAACAAATTGAGTAAGTTCTTCCTGCATCGTAACTATCCAGTTTTCATCAGAAAGTGCTTCTTTTACGTTTACCTGTTCAATCTGGGATGTAAAACATACGTAATTGCATGTCTTCTATTTTCCTACGAGTGCGCACACCAGTGAGAGGGTTTCTAAGAATTTTAGTAGTTGGATGATCTTTAACAGTCCTTAATTCAGAATTAATTTTACTTGATGAAGTATCTGGTTTTTCAATTACAAGAACTTCATCATTGTCTAAACTAGGGGCAGGTGTATTCAGGTGATAATCAATGACCACATTGATTGATTCTTGAATCACACCAGTCCTGTTGTTCAAAACATGATAAGCATGACCGTTTAAAGAATATCCTAAAAAGGTCCCTTTGTCACTTTTAGTGTCGAACTTTTCCAAGTTTTCACGGTCACGCAAAATGTAGCACTTACTGCCAAAAACACGAAAGTATTTGATAGTAGACTTTTTTTCAAACCACATTTTATAAGCCGTTTTATTATTTGATTTACAAGTATAAACATGGTTAATAATGTAGCAGGCAGTATTTACTGCTTCACCCCATAGATTTCTAAGGAGCTTCATGCTATTCAACATAACATTTCCCATTTCTTGAAGCACTCTGTTTTTTCTTTCCACAATACCATTTTGTTGTGGTGTTTTGGGCGCTGAAAATTCATGTGATATTTCCTGTTCGCTACAAAATTTCTCGAAACTGCTATTTTCAAATTCGGATCCATGATCACTACGGATCTTACTGACTTGAGAACATTTTTCAGTTTGGATTCGTTTGATAATCTTTTTCACTTCATCAAGGGTTTCTGATTTGTCTCTCAAAAATGAAACCCAATTGTATCTTGTATAATCATCTACGATAACCAAGATGTAATTTTTTTCGCCTCGACTTTTCGTTCTTGTTGGTCCTATAAGATCCATGTGGAGAAGCTCGAGTGGTCTAGATGTGGCATTGAAGTTCACCTTTTTGTGAGAACTCCTAGTTTGTTTACCATACTGGCATTCACCACATATTTTGTCTATTTTTTGTAACTTAGGTAGACCTCTAATTAGTTCTCCTTTGCTCAATCTGTATAAATTTCGGTAATGCACATGTCCAAGGCGTTTATGCCATAATTATGTTTCATTGGTGTGGATCATGTAACACTTTTGGTTAGATGAGCTACCATCACTTACTATATAGTAGTTTTCAGAAGTTCTACGACCAGTTAATATTACAGAACCCTTTCTATTTATGATCTCACAACCTTGATTGGAAAATTTCACACTGTGGTTGTTATCACATATTTGAGATATGCTTAACAGGTTGTGTTTCAGCCCCTCAACATATAAAACATCTTTAAATAAAGGAAGGTTGAAAAGTTGAACCGTACCTTTGCCAATAATCTTGCAATTGCTTCCATCACCAAATGTGACTGACCCATCAGTCATATCTTTAAGATCAGTGAATAAAGCTTTGTCTCCTGTCATATGCCTGGAGCATCCACTATTTAGGTACTACTTTGAATGGCTTGTTACTTTGAAAGAAGTGTGAGCAACCAAGCAGGCACCCTTAGGAACCCATTTCAGAACTGTTTTGGGTTTAGGAGTATAGTTGGTCTTCTTTTGATTGTAGTTGAAAGAATGACCTACCGAGTTAAATTTCAAGAGCACCTTGAGTAAATCAATTATCTTTTCAGCTAATGGGTTTCTGTTCTGATTTTTGAAGTTGACATGGATTCTTTTCAGTTATTGAAAAGTTTTTATATTTTTAGAAAAACCTCAATAAGTATTTTTTCTCTTTTGAGTTTGAGGCATCTCCTTTCACAAATTTGAGAGGAGTATCCTTCTGTTTAGGAGGTATATTCTTATCATAGCCTAACCCGGATCGATCGCCACATTTTCTTGATCCGGATAATAATTTTTCTAATTTTAGATCACCTTGGGCATATCTCCATGTGTCTTTCAAACTCAGAAGAGAAGATACTTCATTCTTAAGTTTCTCATTTTCAGATTTCAAATCTTCTATTAGGGAGGTTTTGAATTCCAAATCACATTTTAATTTTTCAAGACAATCTGAAATTTATGCCTTTTCTAAAAAAAGAGTCTCGAAACATTCTTTGAGTTTAAAATATTTTTCTTTTTGAAGTTTAAGTTTGACAGTAATTTTACAACTTTCCTTATATAAGGCATTATAAGCATCTTGAAGATCTTCTTCATTTTCATGATCATTATGCATATTTTCTTCACTAGTTGAATCATCGTGATCTAAGAATGTGAACTTGGCTAGAGTCATAAGGGCTTTTACATCATTGCCCGACTCGGTTTCAGAATCTTCTGATTCAAAAGAGGCTCCAGAATCGAATGATTCGTCCCATGTAGCCAACTTACCCTTCTTCTCGGGTTTGTCCTTTTTAGGACATTTGTTTGCTAAATGCCCATATTCTCGGCAGTTGTAACATTGACTATCTTTCAAAGATTTTTAAGTTCGAGATTTTAGTTTAGATCGTTTCTTTTTGTTTGTCTTTTGAAAATCGACCCTTTTCTTACTTTTAAAAATCTTGTAAAACTTTTTAGCTAAAAGCGCCATATCATCTTCTGAATTTTCTAAATCCAAGTTTTCTTGAGAAATACCTTTAGAAGATGTTAAAGCAATAGATTTACCTTTAGGAGCTTTAAAATTCAATTCATAGGTTTGTAAAGAACCAACTAGTTCTTCAACTCTCATGTTATTCGTATCATGAAGTTCCTTGATCACGGTTACTTTAGAGTTGAACCGTTCAGGAAGTGAGCGTAGTATCTTTGCACATACTTTACTTTCTGGGATTTTGTCGCCAAGACCCCACATTGAGTTTACAATGTCATTCAGTCTAGTATAAAAGTCCATAAACATTTCATTTTCCTCCATATGAATTTCTCCAAATTTAGTTGTGAGGAGTTGAAATTTAGACTTCTTGACAATTGATGTACCCTCGTGTGTCATTTCTAATATATCTCAGGCTTGCTTTGTAGTATCACAGGATATGATTCTTTTGAATTCATCTGGTGTTAGTGTGCAAGTGATAGCATTTAGTGCTTTAGCATTGGCACTATTCTCACTTTTCTTAAGTGTAGTCCATGAGAAATAAGGAGACACTCTCATTGTTTTTGAACCGTCAGTTCCAGTTACTTCAGTGGTAGGGGGTTTTCATTCGGTCACTGTGGCTTGCCACACACTCTCATCTAATGATTTGAGGAAGATCCTCATTCTGGCTTTCCAATAGGCATAATTGGAGCCATCAAATGGTGGAGGCCTAGTGACTGAAAGGCTATCGAAATTTGACATCTTTTTATATAGCTTAGATCGTTAGCTCAGGAAATAAATCCAAATTAAAGCAATAAGAACAAGCTATTAGGCTCTAATACCACTTGAAATGGCCAAGCTATATGTCCTAGAGGGGGGGGGGGGGGGGGGGGGGGGGGGGGGGCGGTGAATAAGACTATGCCTAATTAAAATTAAATATAGCGGATTAAAATGAAGAAATAGCCTTACAAATTAAATCAATTCACAATGCTGAAATAAAATCAATCCCAATAAACAAGCATTGAGAGGTTGATACAAATTCAGTTCTAAGGACAATCTTACACCATAATCAACAAGGGCTTATGGTAGGACAACCTTATTTCTAGAACATCTTTTGAATCAAAAACTCAATCTGAAAATAAATAGCAAAGAAATTTGTAATCTTAAGAATTGATTATTCTAAGGACAACCATGCACCATAAAAATGGCCGGGCAACCTTACTAGAATAATTACTGAAATTGAAGCACAGATTCATAAAAGTATAGCATGAGATAAAATGTTGAAATAAATCTCTAGATTATTACAACATTCTCCACACTTGCTTGAAATGTAAATAGTTACAGCATTCACATCCACATGTACATTTCACAAAACTGAATGATGAAAAATAAGGAATTAAGCAAGCAATCAATCCACAAGACAAAGAGTTATAGTGGTTCGCCTGTGTGTACACCAATTGTTTTAAAACAGCCACACAGAATGCTACTCCACTCCTAATATCCTCACACAGGGATATTAACGTTCACTATCAAAATAGGTTTCACAAGTTCACCTAAAACCTTCACAATTGTGTCTTTTAACTTGGGCTTACACAATCCAAAAACCCACACTATTCTAAGTTTTCTAGCTCTCCTCAGATAACCAACAAATGGAATTTTTCTGGCGAATTTCAAAAAAAAACCAAAAGAATGAAAATTTTACAGAATTGTAAAATACCTGGATTTCTCCTCTTGTAGCAGTCCGGAAGAACCAATTGGAGTACATGTTCGGATGTGAAAGTTCAGTGTCCAATACTCACTTTATAATGGTTCTAAGTTCTAATTGATTTTAAAATTAAATCAGACTGGGCTGGCTCTATTTGATTTCAATTTTTCGAAGAAAGAAAATAATATTTTCTCTTTTCAAATCAGATTAGAATATAGAATCAAATCAAATAGAAAAAATCTAACAAAAGGAAATTGAATTATACACAATATAGCTTAAGAATAGACACAAACTTATCTCAGAGTGGAGCTTTTAATTCACTTAATTTTCGATGAAAAACTCTGAAATTTGTTTGTTATTTATAACTGCAGAAATTCATCTTCGACTGGCCCTAGGGTCACCACGACTAGTCGAAGAAGAAACAGATTTTTGAATTTTCGGGCACGATCGGATAAAAACATTACACGACCAGTCGTGAGCAGTCCACAACTGGTCGTGAACCTCACACGACTAGTCGTGCGACCTTTGATTTAGTTGCTGGAGTTGGAATCGTGGTTCCACGACCAGTCGAAGGTCGAATCATGACCATCCCATGACTAGTCGAGCAAACTCCATGACTAGTCATAGCCGAACAGAAAAAATTCGATAATTTGCAACAAAACTTCGACTGGTCTTGGAATTTCTAGGATTGGTCGAACCAGTGCCAGGACTAGTCGAATAAAGTCCAGGACTAGTCTTAGAACAGACCAAAATCATTTGTAGAAGATATATGAATTATGTATCGAAAATGACATATACTAAAGGTCAACCTAAGGTCAATCAAACCTTACCAAGGACATTGAACCTTCATTAGCTTAGACGTTGAACTTTACGAAGCTTGAGTTCTTCTTGATGTAGTTCGAACACTTCACAAGCTTTGAAGTCATCATCAGTATGAGTTGTTCTCAGTTCCCTATCTTATGTTAGAGTCTTGATCTTGAATATACAAACTTTGAGTTTTGAACATGAACTCTTCGTGAATATCATCAAAATTGTAGCTTGAACTAGCTTGAGGAGTTCATCGTCGTGTCTCAAAGTATAGCTGTGATGTCTCGAACATATGTAACAAGGTAAAAGACACATATAGAGGTTTTGACACACAAAATTTAACAACCAAAGAGGATTCATACCATAGTACTTACATACCCAGACTAATGTATCAAGTAAATGTAATTTTGTTTGAGATGACGCATAACAAAAAAGACCAACAAGTTTCTTTCTCACCAGAAAAATAGACCATTCGTTTCAAAAAGAAAAAAAAATCTAAAATGGGTCTTTTCTCTATTTTGCCTACTCTTGAGAGGATTTGTGAGAAAATGAATGAGAACCATTTCGAATTTTTTTTATTTTTTTATTTTTTAAAAAGGTGAATACACACACTCGTGGTCGCTTTCCAACTGCATCCATAACTAGAATTTGGTGAGTCTTCTAATGCAAAAAAGCAAGTCATTGACTAGGGAATGACAAACATAAGGGCAAAAAAAAAGTGTCCTACAATCTAATTGTGGCTCAGATTGGGAAACATGTTTTTAGAGATCCTTGTGCTAATAAAGTTCCTGTCAAATAAGAAAAGACCATCCATAAGAAAATGTATAAATTGAAGAGACGTGTCTTTCATATGCTATTAAATGAAACTAATATAAAAAATAAATGAAATTTGCTTGAAGATTTTGAGATAAAAATTACATTTTTTTCTACTACAGCAAGACAGGTTACATAAGAGTGTTGGTAGAGTGTATTGGTGCATATCCCATTAGCCAAATGATAGGAATATATATTTTGGAGCTTTAGGGACCGTAAACTTCCTCAGCTTCTCAATCGGACATTCTTTTCTTTTAGCCTGAGATAGGAAAGAAAAAAAAAACAACTTTATATGAGCCACATACAGGATTGTTGGGTGCACAGAAATGGACAAGCATTAATGCAGTAAAATTTAAAGAAGTGAAGTCCCTTGTTGCATAGGAAAAACCAGAAATGAGTAGATCCAATCATAATAGCCATGTTGAGCACAGGACTTCTCCTCAGCCAAGGTTTCCGGAAATAAAGGTAAAGAGACCACACACATAAGCTAAATCTCTACATTGATGGTCACACACACACACACACATGAATTTCAAAGAGATTTTGGCCTGATAAGCCCAAATAAATCAATAAAAAACTTGATCTCATATCCAGTTCTAGGCCCCACTCCATGAAATCTGACGATACCTAAAATAAAGGAAGCTTAACTTGAAGACTCAAGCATGCCTTATATATTCTTGGGTATGTGACCTGCTATGGATGGACCACACTTCCCAACCCTCCCAGATTGAAAGCCGAATGTGGACCATTGCCGCATTTCACTTCTAAACTATCACTTTGTAGGACAAATTATTGAAACTTAGGATGGTCCTATCCAGGAGAATTTTTCAAGCAATATAGTTCTTCCAAAGTGGGGCCCAACTGACAAACGGTCTAGATAACAGAACATTACACAAACTGAAAATGAGTATGCTATATATCTTCGGGCCAAGGATCAAACAGTTCATCTGCATTTCAGTTCTAGGATAAGGAAATGGAAAAAACAAAATTAAAATTTAAAAACTGAAAATGAGAATCCAGTGCCTATCACGGAGTTATTATGAGGATTACACATCATCAGAAGAATGCAGTAATGGCTCACTTTCTTGTAGTGACATTGCACATTTTAACAAGAATTCATGGATTTTGGCAAAAAATGAAAGCAAATTTCATTGTCACAACAGCTTTATCAGTTGTCCACTAAGGCTTTACTTAGTTCCAGCCATTAAAAAATTTCCTACCATGTTATTAAAAAAACAAAAGGCTTTATTTAGCTCCAGCCATTAAAAAAAAAATGATTTTTGAAATCTATAGTATAAGTACAATTCTGCAATTCAATCTGTCCAGATTTGACTCCTTTTAGAGGCTGTTTGATAGTTTAATAGTACTAACTAACTAACTCTCTCTCTCTCTTTCTCTCTCTCTCTCTCTCTCTCTCTCTCTCTCTCTCTCTATATATATATATATATATATATATATATATATATATATATAAAACATCAAAGCTCCATAAATTATATAAATAAAAATAAATGTTATATATTAATTCCCCTCTTAAATCAATTTCAATCTATGGTTTCATGCCAAAATAATTAAACACTCCATTTTGACCTGACCTTAAGAAAGCTAAAAAAGATTTAAACAGAAACAAATACACAAATGCAAAATAAGGTATGATCAGTGTGTGTGAAAGAAATGGACTGTAAGAGAAAGTGACAAATGGTTGAAGTACATGTCAGTGTGTGTGAAATCTATTTCCATGTGGGGCTAACTTGATGAATGGCTCGTCTCACATTAGAAGCATATCCAGTAGTTTTGGAGGGAACTTTCCTCTATGTCATTGCTACATTCATGTCATAGGTGGACAAGATTGAACCGCTCATTTAATATATGCAAGGGTGAATACGATCTACATCCACAACATCATTTAATTAGATGGTTGGGATAATGAGCTTGTATCTTATCTTAAAGACTTAAAGTGTAAATGCAATGATCATGAGTCCCAAACTAATCTACTAAGTGACCCAGTTCTAATCCTCTAATAGATTCCCGAACAAACACTAGAAAACAACCAAATAATCTCAATCATTTGACAATACAAAGATGTAAAAAAATAAATTGTGACTGGAAACAAATACATCAAGAAGGCGAAGCCATCCTATGTGGCTGCTGTTTGACAACTAAAGCCCCTTTGCAATTTGATATATTCACATACGGGTTAGAGTTGAACTGGTTCATTTGAATTTCACTTGCTCTCTATCTCCAGTATATACAGACCTACCTCACCATATGGTCCATAATACAATCCAAGCCTACATGATCAGTATGACTTCACTTGCTGCTTTTTTTTTTCCTGCAAAGGGCCTATCTATTGTCCCATAATTGTTGGTTGCTAGTGGAACATTTCATCAGTAACAGGACCTATAAACATATAAAATATCTAATTCAGAAAAGCTAAAAACCGACCATAAAAGACCTTGGAGCTAAATAGGGATCCAAACCCAACCATAAATCAGAAACAACTAGAAAATGGACTGTGGAAGTAATTTCTAGCAGTCTACTAGTCTATTCAACTAGAAAGAGAAGACAAACAACTAGCACTTGAGAAATTAGAGCAGTTAATTCTCAGATTAAAACATGTCTGCTAGTCTATTCAAATAGAAAGAGAAGACATAAATCGGACCAGAACTAGGTAGGCCTTGGTTTGCAAGTAACTTAAAGCAAAAATAAGAACATTTATGGAGCATGGAAGTCCAGTCTTTGGAAACACAATTTAGATTGCTTTCACTATATACTCTGTTATAACTTAAGTAACACAGCCTCAATAACTTCTAGTAAAGATTGTACATTCTTATATAAACAAAAAATGCTATTGAGCATAACATCACTAAGTTATATAAGGATCGAACATTCTCCTTATATGGAAATGCATAGCACTTTGGACCTTTTAAGAAGTCAAGTTGGGTTTGAGTCTCACCTTTTTAGACCCTGTTAAAGTTCATTGATATAATTGAAAATTACATCTAGGGGACCACAAATAAAACTAGGATAACCCAAAAAATTCATACAAAATAGCAAGGAACCATAACAAAAATCATCTTAGCCGAAAGACAGGTGAACCCAGTCTAACAGGAAAATTAAAGATAAAATCAAAAAATTGAATCCTGCTTACTGTTGCAAACATGATTTGTCAAACAAATATTGTACTTATTTACCTTTTTGAAATACATGCAAAAGAGCAACACATCCAATTTCTTAGTGAAATTCATAATCTGAAGCCAATATGACTAAATCATTTAAGTCTAGTGGAACACCCAATTCTTTCTACCACATTGGAGCAGAAATAAAAGAGAAATTATTTTTGAAGAATTAAGCTGAAATAGCCACAAAAATGCACAAAAAAGGAATCTAAAAATCAGGCCAATATAAAACTTAGGTGGGCCACACCATAAGAAACAAAAGGGATTTAATGCCTACCATTGGAAACTTTTTGGGTGCCGTGAAAGTTTTGTATCATAATGATATTTGTACCTATACTTTATTTGAGTAGTAATAAGCCTATGAATGGTTTAGATGGTTGGCTCCAGGAAGGTTTCAATGGCGGATGTTTCCATTCTAACTGTTTCTTATGGTGAGGCCCACCTGAATTTTGTATCCACCTGAGTGATTGCGTCCTACTAGGGGTGAGCACCGAGTCGAGCTGACCTCAGCTTGGCTACTAGATGATCCCAGCTTGAACTCAGCTTGACTCGGTTTGGTCAGCAGGTCGGGCCAATAAAGCCGAGTTTCAGCCAAAATTGAGCCTATGCAACGTTTTCGCAAACACATACAGGGCACTTTCAGTTTCTCACTATTTGTAAAACAGCAACACGTATTCCTTAAACACCTTATATGCAACATCAAAATCAAGGAAAAATGGTATTTGTTTGGTGTGCATACCTACCTTGCCACTAGCCAACACTTCGTTGAGTCATTTCATCAAACACTTGGTGAGCAACATCAATTTCAAAATAACCGAGTCATCGAACTTCAAAGAAGAAATCCCAAAAATAAAAAAGAAAGAGAATTTCGTTTCATGAATTTAGCACTATCAAACAATCATGAATACATTAAAGATGAGAATATTAAAATAATATCACCTTCCATAAGTGGAAACCTTAATCCGTTGGATTTGTATGCCGATGAGGTGTGGTCGGAGCACCGTTACAATGTCGTCGTAGGGCAGATGGGTTTCTTTTCTTCTTTTTTTTAGAGAAAAAATCCTTCTACAGGCCCCTCTTGTTCTCATATACAACATGAAATCCACTAAATAAATACAAAAACTTGCAGACTTGTAGCAAGTCACATGTTGCATGAGCAAAGTCAACTGCACCTCAAAACTAGATCCATAAAAGAAAAAAATAACAGAATCATTGGAAAAAACAGAAACTATACCTAATCACTGGACACACCCTCTCTTCTACTTCTGCTCAAAACAATCACTGCTGCTACAAAAATAAATCAAACCAACAGCCAAGAATCCACTACAACTCGCAGAATCACAGAAATCTGACACTAACCCATGAAATGATATCAGCCGAAAATCCACCTAACCTCCGAAAAATGAGAAGAACCCACCCTTCCTTGGCTCCTCCTCAAGCATCACTGCCTGCATATTATCCTGCTCCACTCGCCTCCATGTGGCCTACTCAAACGCAAGCCCTGCCAGCGTCGGGGGCTTATTCAACACAAGCGGGTACCCTCGATTCGTACTCCGAATCACCTCTGCATCTTCTGGAATCACCCCGAGAAGCACTAGCCCCAGCATCTCTTGAACATCAAGAACTGACATCATATCCTCACCCCTGATCATATCGGTGCGGAGTCGGTTGACCATCATTTTAATGTCCTTGATCCCATCACATTCAAGGAGCCCAGTTACACAATCGGCATCACATAGGCTGATGATATCTGGGGTGGTAACAAGGATCGCCTCATTACCAGGAGTGATGGCGGTGATGAAGTTGGCTTCAATACGAATGGGGCAGTTGATGAGGATGCTAGTGGGGCAGTCAATGAGGATGAAGTCAGGCGGACTGTCAGGCTGAGATTTGAGGGCATCGATGAGCCAGAGCAGCGCCTTGCCGCCAAAGCCGAGGGGTAGCTTTGAACGGGGCTTAGAGATGCAGAGGAGGCAGAAATTGGGCAAGCGCTTGTTGCGGATGAGGGCCTGGTCGAGGCGGACGTCACTGTTGAGGACGTCGAGGGCAGTGTAGTTGACGTGGTTCACAAGGCCGAGGAGGTTGAGGTTGCGAAGGCCGACATCGGCGTCGATAGCAACGACAGAGAAGGAGAGACATGCGAGAGATAGGGAAAGATTGGCTGTGGTGGTTGTCTTGCTGATGTCACCCTTGTCGGAGGTGACGATGACGATGCAGGGGGTGGGGCCGGACAGCTGCGGACAGCGATTCCACTGGAGAATGGAGAGAATCTTGCGGCTCTTGCTAATGGAAGAGGAATTTATAACAGTTTTGGAAGGAGAGGAGAAGAGGGTTTTGAGAGATGGATGGTTGGGGCTTATAAGGAGGAGTGGTTGGAGGGAGACCATTGCCATTGTTGTGTGTGTGAGTGAGAGATATTAAGAAGAGAGCATGACAATGGGAAATGAAATCCCTAAGGTAGCTAGGTTGCGGTAGTACAGGGCAGCTAGGTTGCAATAGAGAGAGAGATAGAGAGAGAGAGAGAGAGAGAGAGAGAGAGAGAGAGAGAGAGAGAGAGAGAGAGAGAGAGAGAGATAGGGAGAGAGAGTGCGAGAGAGACAGGAGAACGAGCGTGAGAACTAGTGTTTGCCCAAATTTGGGGCCCCTCAGACGGATGGACCTATTAGGAACTCTGTGGGGCCCACCATGATGTATTTCATTAATCCATTCCTATTCATAATTTTAATAAATTATTTTATTTTAAAAAATTAAATTTCAGATATATTTAAGGCCTAGCTGGACCACACCATAAGAAGCAGCTGTAATTTAATATCAATGTTTCCTACCGTGTGGTCCACTTGAGCCTTCGTTTTAGCTAAAAAAAATTTCAACCTCTAAAGTAATATTTACAAATATATAGACGACTTAGATAGAAAATATAGTTTTTTTAGGCCTCATAGAGCCCCTTACAACACTATTAATTATTAATGGTGTATCAACTTTTTAGCTACGAATTAAAACCGTAGCAACTATAGCTAAGGTTTATATCCGTAGCAAAAAAGTAACGTGGTCAGAATCCTTTGCCCCTTTTTTTGGTAGTGTCCTAAGATACCTCATCAATAGAATGGTGACCCCACTGAACCTTTACCAAGGGAATGACCTTGGTCCGAAGGACCTACTCCTTTCGATCAAGGATACAAACTGGTTGTTCAATGTAAGAAGCATCCTCATGAACCTCCAATGACTGTCAATTAATAACAAGAACGATGTCTGACCCACACTTCCTCAGCATAGAGACATAAAAAATGTTGTGGACGCCAGATAACTGAGATGGCAGGGCAAGCAATAAGTCATGGCGCTAACTCACCCAGTGATCTTGAAAGGTCCTATGAATCTCAAAGCAATCTTGCCCTTTGATTTAAATCAAACAACACCCTTCATGGGCGAGACCTTGAGATACACTCTGTCCCCAACAGCAAACTCCAAGGGATGATGTCGGCAATCAGCAAAACTCTTCTACTACTAGCTCTGAGTTATGCGCATCCTTTGCTTGATGATATCAATCGCCTTTGACGTCTATTGCACAAGCTCAAGACATAGGAGACGCCGCTATCCGACCTCTGTCCAACAACTCGGAGATCTACACGGTCTGCCATATAATGCCTCAAAAGGAGCCATATCAATGGTCGCCTGATAGCTATTGTTATATGCAAACTCATCCAATCACAGGTACTCATCCCAGCTACCCCCGAAGTCAATCGTGCAGGCCGAAAGCATATCCTCAAGATTTGGTTGAACCTCTCAGTCTGGCCATCTGTCTGCAGATGATACATAGTGCTGACCTACAAATCAATGCCCATCACTCTCTGAAAGCTCTCCCAAAACTGAGACGTGAACTTCAGGTCTCGATATGAAACGATCGAGATGAGAATGTTGTATAGTCTCACAATCTCATCTACAAACAGCCTAGTTAACCGATCCGAACGTCTAGTCCCACAAATCACAAGAAAATGTGCCGACTTCGTCAGACGGTCCACGACAACCCAGATAACGTCATGACCACACTGAGTCCTCGGTAAGCCCATAATAAAGTCTGTTGATACGTGCTCCTACTTCCATATCGGGATGCTCAACGGCTACAATAGACCAGGGGGTCTCTAATGATCGGCCTTGATACGCTGGCATGTGTCACACTCGATAACAAAAATGGTAATCCGGTGCTTCATCCCCGCCTAAAAATATTGTCTCCTCATATCATGATACATCTTCGTCAAGCCAGGGTGGATAGAAAATCATGATCGATATGTCTCGATCATAAGATCTCTGCACAACTCAGGAATATCTGGGACACATAATCAGCTTCTAAAGTGAAGTCGACCATCAAAACCAATCTTTCAATCTGTTTGACTCTCAGATGCTGACTCTGCTTAGTAATCTTGTAATGACTCATCTGTCTACTGAGCCTCGATCACCCTTATGACAAGAGAGGGTTGAATCGATAGGCTCAATAGCTGAACGATAAAAGACTATAGACCAAACTCGAAGTCATACTCTATTATATCTCCGATCATCCTCCACTCCTGAATCATCATGTGTGCCACCAAGCCTCATGGCTAACGGCTGAGGGCATTCTCCACCACATTCACCTTGCTTAGGTGGTACTGGAGATAAAATCATAGTCCTTTAGGAGCTCCATCCAGCGTCTCTATCTCATGTTCAGTTCGAACTGAGAAAATAGATAGTTCAAGCTCTTGTGGTCGGAGAAGAGCTCGAACTTAACCCTATAAAGGTATTGCCTCCACACCTTAAGTGCGAAGGCGACTGTTGTCAGCTTTAAATCGTGCATGGGGTAGTTCAGCTCATAAACCTTGAGCTGACAAGATGTGAAGGCTATAGGCCTACCGTGCTGCATCATGACAATACCTAAACCAAAACATGAGGCATCAATAATTACAACAAATCCATCACTCCCAGAGGGAAGAGTGAGGACAGGAGTGGACGTCAGACAGTCCTTCAGCTCCATAAATGCCTGCTCACATGTGTCAATCCAAATAAAATCAACGCCCTTCCGAGTAAACCTAGCCAATGGGGCTACTATACGGGAGAAGCCCTCAATGAAACACTGATATTATCCCATTAAACCAAGAAAACTGCGAATCTCAGACGCAGTCGTGGCCTGGCCTCACTGACGCATTGCCTCAACCTTCAAGGGGTCCACTGCGACGCCCTACCTTGTCACCACATGAGCGAGGAACCTCACCTCCTCCTGTAAAAACTTACACTTCTCCAGCTTTGCATATAGATGGTGGGCATGGAGGTTCTGCAACGCGATCTCCAAATGTTGCATATGGTCCTCACAGGTCCTCGAATATATCAGAGAGTCATCGTTGAAGACTGCAACAAACTAATTAAGATATGGATGAAAGACCTTGTTCATCAAATGCATAAAGACCGCGGGTGCATTGGTCAGTCCGAAGGACATGACCTGAAACTCAAAATGACCATAAGGCGTCCTGAAAGCCATCTTCGGGATGTCCTCCTCTTAGACCTGAATCTAATGATAACCAAAATGCAGGTCAATCTTTGAAAAGAAATGTGCACCCTGCAGCTGATCAAATAAATCATCTAGCATTAGGAATGAGTACTTGTTCTTAATCGTGACCCGGTTGAGCTCGCGGTAATCCACGCAAAGCCTCAATGAGCCATCCTTCTTCCTAACGAAGAGTATTGGCGATCCCCATGGAGAACTGCTAAGACGGATGAATCCCAATTCACGCAACTCATCCAACTGTTGCTGTAGCTCATGCAACTCCATCAGTGTCATACGGTATGGGGCCTTTGAGATGGGTGTAGTATTGGACATAAGATTGGTCTGGAACTCAATATGATGGCGCGGTGGCAATTCTGAAATCTCCTGGAACACATCAGGGAAGTCACAGACAATTGGTAACCGATCAATACAAGCAGTAATAAGCTCATCAATGGCACAGGACATCAAGCAAGATAATGGCTCTCCTCGAGGCTCAGCAACGAACTGAAACTGCGGTAAGCCTGATATGTAGAATGGAAATATCCTCACAGAATAGTTCAATATGGTATAGTACTTAATAAGTCAATCCATGCCTAAAATAACATCAAAATCTGACATTAACAGCACGTTCAAGTCGGCAGGAAAGAAAATCTCTCCCACTAACACAAGGCAAGATAAATAGAAGCGGCCTAATACTGTAGTCTTTTCCAAAGACGTCGATACGGTCAATCCCTCACTAGCCGACTCTATTGGCAATCCAGTCAATTGGTAAAAATCCTCAGACGTGAATGAGTGTGAAGCACTGAAATCAAATAATACTCGGGTGATGCATAAAGAGAGTGGAAGTATACCCTCAACGACTCCTCCATAGGTCTGCGGGTCCTGCTAAGCTACATAGAATCTATCCTGGACAGGATGGGGAGGTGCCTGTCCCCTTGAAGGATGCTGTTGCTGCTGATGTGAGACCCGCATCCTAGCTCGTACCTTTCCATAGTCTTCTTGGTCGAATTCTGACGACCCGTGACCTATGGATTTCATTTGCGATGACCCTTAAGTTCAATCATGTAAGCCCGACCCATGTCGACTCAAAAATCAGTGTCATAGCAACCGTCTTGTCGTCACGGTTCTAACGCCATGTTTCATGTGGCAATCCGAGTTGTACATCAAAAGATATAGGTCGGGCCCTATTTGGACCATTGATTGTGTTTTGGTGGAACCCACCAATCACAATGGCACTTTTTCCAAGGCTAGGGTGACATCACCCTAATCCATCTATAATTTCTAGTCAAAGCAATAATGACCCTAGCCCATAATTACTCCATTTTTCCCAAAACACTTATTACCTAGCTAAGAGAGAGAGAGAGCTATCATCATTACTCTCTCTCCTTCATCTCTCTCTTCCCTTTTCCATTCTCCATTCCACCATTGTAGCAAGACCTTGGACATCCTAAGATCTCCAAGATTTCAACCCTCTCTCACCTTAGATCCCCCATATCCAGCCATCAAAAACTCATCTCCACCGTTGAAGGAGCCCCATTGGAGCTTTGGAGCATTATGAGGAATAAAGAAGGTGGGTGCTTCTCTCTCTCTTTTTCATTTGTGTGATGTGTGGCTCACTTGGATAGACCCCACCTTGATGTATGTCATATCTAAACCGTCCAAGTCATGTGAATCCTACATTATGGATGATGAGAAAACACAAATATAAAACCCATTAGGTGGGCCACGTTCACGTGGGATCCACCTTGATAAAACATGGACCACGTAAATGTGGGACCCATCGTGATGCTGTGTTTATCCAGGCCTTCCAGCGTCCCTGGACGCTGGATGTGAAGCTCCCTATGGCTAACGTGGAGTGCGTGAACTGACATGGGTGTGGACTAACAAGCTAAAAGAAAAATAAATATATATAATATATATAACGTCAGTGGGTTTTTAGATCTTTGGGTGGGCCATTTATACCGACCCCATCTTGATGCATTAATTTAATCCAAACCGTCCATTCCATTCCCCATATTATTTTAGGTGTTGAGCCGAAAAATGAAGTGAATCTGATTTTCTGGCGGGCCATAGTATAGAAAACAATGGTTCTCACCATTTAAATTCACTTTCACATTTCGGTACACTAAAACCATACTTGATATTGGGCTCTCTTAGACGTTATCGACCATGGAATCCAATGGGTGGGTTAGATCTTTTGGACACAGGCCCCACTTGGGAAAAACCTCAGAAATTAAGTTTTTTTTAAAAAAAATATGATGTATAGGCAACAACGCTTGCTGTTGTAGTGTCAGCAGTGCAGGACACTGCTGCGCCATGGGCGAAGGGTGCTGGGACAGTGGGGCCCCAGCCGTGGGCCCCACCATGATGTGTGTAGAAAATCTACACCGTGTATTTATTGGGTCCCCTTTAACCAGCGAGTAACCCCAAAAATTAGCCATATACAGATCTTAGGTGGCCCACACCATCTTGAATCATGTGAAGATATGTTAAACCATATGAAAGCATTTTCTAGGGTTCACCTGAGGTTTGGATGCACCTGAAACTTGGTCTGACCCCTTAATCTAGTGGGGCACACATAATGGATGAATTAGATTTGTGAACTACAAATTAGTGGGCCCAATAAATAATTATGAATGTTAATGGAGGGTAACACCCTCAGATGTGTTGCGTGGTGCAGCGTCCTGCGCCACCGGATGTAAGGGGCCAGGGACCGTGGTCCCAGCCACGGTGATGCATGTGTTTTATACATGTCATCCATCCATTCTGTTGTGACGGTGGGTCCCACTGTTGTTGACATAAGCAAGGTCTATGGAACCCACGTATGATGTATGTATACCCACACTGTCAGCCTATTTGGTTGGACCTACCAGATGTATTTATTTTATTTATACTATCCCTGATGTATGTGTTATATCAGCACCATGTGGGGTCACCTCGGTGTGTGTGTCCGTCCAGGCCATCCAGAGCCTAGAAGTTGTGCTTATATTAAATGTAATATTAATATATTATATTATATTATATTAATACATATATGCTAATATATTATATATTATAATAATATTATATACGTGGTGAGGTTGGACTCTACGTGGGCCCACCTCTACCCCTTTTAATGCATAACAACTGCACAGTAATAGCTATATATATATATATTATGTATATATATACATACGGGTGGGCCTTACGTGGGACCCACCTCCACTGTTCTTTAATGCAGCATTAGCTGCATGTACGACAACCCTATGACGCGTAGACCTGCTGTTGTTTACGACAGCAAGTTCCGTGGGTCCCACCTCTTCCATCCATGCTGTCTATCATTGAAACCCACTTGGGTCATGGAAGTTTTGGGTTAATGGGGAATTGTTCTCCCTCTTAATCCAGGTCTTATGACCTTAGGATTAGATTGGTTGGAAGGTGAACTTTATGGTGGGCCATATGATTCATTTAACAGTGCAAGTTTATTATCTCCACTGCTATTTGTGACATGGTCTAAATGATCCATCCATATGATTTTTTTGTAGATGTATGAGGCCCACCTTGATATATATGAGGCCCATGTCATGTAACGCCCTGGAAAAATTCCTACTTGGACTCGAGTACCAACTCGACCAGAAATCGCGTAGGATTAATTCCTTTAGAAAATAAGTGTAAGTTAGCTAGCGCAACGCTAGAGTAGCTGAGAAATAGTCCCTGATCACTTTAAATACGTTCTACAAGACCCAAAGCGAGTAGAACCAATGACTCTATAATACTCTAAAACATCGGATCGAACTCTAAGCCGGTTTGTTCTCTGGACCTCTTTGAAACTTTGTATTGGATCTAGACCGCGCGTCGAAATTCCGATACCTACAATCTTAGACCGTTAGAACCGCCTAGCTGGACTTGACAATCATTTCGAAAATCAAGTCCAACCGACATTCGCAGGCTATTTCATTGAGCCTGGACTGAAGAGAGTGAGAATAGGGCTAGATTTGGAATTTGAAATTTAAATCTGGCACACGACTTGACGCGTCAGTATTAAGCATTCTGACCATCAGAATTCAGCCAAATTACACCTTCGGATCAGAAAAAATTTCTATTTCATATCATGAGACTTGCAGACCTGATCTACGTGCGGTGACCGCTGAACTGAAACTGGACCGCCACGTGCGATCTACGGACACTGATGGTCTGAAAACGGGATGTGAGCGACATCCGACGCGCATGAACTTAAGTCCGATCGCGTTCGGCCAGGGGACCACCAGAAATGTCCTTTTGGACCGAAACAGCCCCGATTTGGATATACCTTAAGTATACCTTGACCTGAAGCCTGTTTTGGGCATGTTTGGGCTTATAAAAGGGCTTGAAACCCTCACTCCTCTCACCCATCCGAATTTGCTAGAAACCCTAGCAAGAGTGAGAGAGAAAGTAAGAGTTTGTGAGAGTGAGTAGGAGAGAATTTTCCTGCTGCTGCACTACCTGTTGCATGTGCCTAAGCAACACGCTCCAATCACTTGGCTGGTGATTTCTCCGCATTTCTAGGTAAGAAAATACCCTAAATAGTTGCTGATTTAGTGTTCTTTCATTTTCATAGCATGTTAGCTTATGGATCTTGTAAATTAGGTTGCCTATTCGCCGTAGACGAAGCGTATACGCTCCTTTCGAAACGATACGCTTCTAGGAGATAAGGTGCGGATTTTAGATGCTTTGATTGACTGTTTCCAACGCTTTCAATGTCGTTTAATAGTAGATTATCAACGGCAACGCCGTTCGACATGTACAACATGCTGTCCGTTTCCTGTTTCGTAAGCAGACGAAAAATATGAGATTTAGGGCATTTTAGTCATTTGTAGGAAATACTGTTTTCATCCATAATTTGTTGATGTGATTGACATGGCTTCTTGTTGCATTAGGATACTAGGAATGCATGCATAATTAGTTTGGCGAAGAGATTCGCCTAAATGCGCACTTAGAGTCGACATACTATATGTAGACTTAAGTGTGTAGTTTAAGTGTTTGTATAAATGCTTGTATTAGTATGTATTGAATTAAATGGTGTTATGAATTAGATTGAGATTGATTTCTCAATATATATTCCGATGTAAATGATTTCCTACATGTTAGCTATATGCATGATTTCATTATATGTATGAAATGCATGTGCTTGATGATTCACTTAAGTTGTATGTTATAACATGTGTTAACATGCTCACATTGTTGTATTTCATTTCCAATACTCTTACATGATGGCTGATTTGGATTTATAATTGTTTGGGACTATACCTAGTCCAGGAAGTCGGCAACCGAGCAAGTTCGTGGTTGGCTTATCTTTGCCACGAACGACGCGTCGATGAACGCGAGCCGTGTTTTGGAGTTGGCGGCAGTGGTTAGGCTACACGAAGTGTTTTACGCACTTCATGTCGTTTGACTTGAGATGCGCTCGTGCTAGTCGAGCCCGTCAAGTAACCCGACTAGCCGTTGTATGTTCACCCTGTATGAGTCATAACTTCTTGAACCTAGGGTACTGAACTTACCATTATAAACCCTATTAACCATGGTACCTTGATCCACAAAGACTCATGAGCCGGGCATGGTTGTATGGCACACCGTGGTCAAGCTGTCAGCCTACGTTGGGGCCACAAACCTCCCCGTAGTGACCAGTGAGCACCTATGTCTCGTGAGCAGATTATGGTGGTATGGGACACTATATTCTTGCTGTCAGCCTACACTGATCAGGCGACGAATCCTTTGTAGTGACCGCGAGCGTATTCTGAGTCTACGAGAGACGACGACCCTTCTGTAGCAGTGAGAGTACAGTAGGCCTGTTTTGATAAGGTGATGGGGGAGCGGTGCAACGAGTGCGAGCAATAGCCCAGTAGGCCTGTATTGATAAGGTGATGGGAGAACGGTGCAACGAGTGGGAGCAATAGCCCTGGCAGCCCTTGCAGCGACCTACAAAATATACATCGTATGAGATTACTAGGAGTGACGACCCTAGACAGGATCTGTGTTGGGATTGATATAAGGAAAGTACCTTAGTTTCCCAATCCTGCTGTTTGAATGGACTAATAATAACTCAAAAATCATATCACCATTACATTGCATGTGCATGGAAGATTGTAGCACTGTGGGACGATTGCATGCTGCGGTCGTAAGATGGTGCCATATGAGGGAGATCGTTAATGAGGGCATCCATCATATCATGTCATATTGCATTAACAACAGTATTAGGAATGGTTGATTTACTGCTTTACTATTATCGCATGATTGATTTGAGAACATGTTAATCCTTGCTCTATTATTCCACTGAGTTAGCTACTCATTCCCACGTTTCGGGATGGTGTTTGCAACACCCACCAGACCCTGTCGTAGTTGCAGGTGAGGCGGTGATCCAGGAGGCAGAGCCGGACTATGATGAGGACCAAGACGAGTTCTCATATATGCAGTACCACGACGGCTTTGCTTAGGTGACCTGGGTTGACGGGACTTCTCGGTGGGACTCTTTTTGGACATTTGATTTTATTTATTTACATTTATATGAGACTTAGAGATGTATTCATACTTTAGAGACAGTCGAGATATACTTTATTTTTCCATACAGTGATATATATATTCTTTAGTCTTCCACTTGCTTTTATCAATGGATCTGGAGTATAAATTGCAGTTTTAGTATACTTTTACTCATGTGAATGCTTTAACTCAGACAACATTAAATCATAATCATTTTTGTTGCATAAGTGATGGTCTGGAACTCGGGAGTTGAGTTTATACATGACCCTAGATTTTCAGGGTGTTACATGTCATTAGGCCCATCTTGACGTATTTGTGGCCATCCGTTGAGGCCCACCTTAGTCTATACGAGGCCCATATGATGTGGCCCATTTGATGTATTTGTGGCCCATGGGTTAAGGCCCATTGATCTGGCCCACTCGATGTATATGATGGCCCATTAGTGCGGCCCATTGATACAACTCACTTGATGTGTATGAGGCCTATTAGTGTGGCCCATTGATGCAAGGCCCATTATGATATGTATTGGGCCCATGATGCATGGCCCATTTAACGTGTTCAGGGCTTAGATGCGTGGCCCATTTAATACATATGAGACCCATGTGTAGGGCCCACATGCTATGTAATTGAGGCCCATAAGCAAGGCCCACCTGAGGTGTATATAAGGCCCATTGTGGCCCACTTGTTGTATTTGAGGCCCACAGGTGGCGGCCCATTAGGATGTACTGGGGGCCATGGGTCATGACCCATTGAGATGTATACTTGGCCCATACGTCGTGACCCATTGTGATGTATTCCCGACCCATTTAGTGAGGCCCATTGTGATATATGCCTGCTCATATGATGAGGCCTATTGAGATGTATTCCCTGCACATATGATGCGGCCCCACAGCGATGTGCATTAGACCCATGTGATGCAACCCACCTAATTTATGAAACCATTGTGTGAGGCAATGGGCCCACTATATGTTTGGCCCTATGTGGGCCACTTGTTAGGAGCAATGTTGGTTAAATGTCCACATTGACGGGCAATGACGATTAGATGTTCTCATTGTGACCTTCCCTCAGGTCTTGTTAGGCCATTCTCATCGATGTCGATTGTCGATTCTGATCATTTGGGCCAATTTTGATTACCAAGGTTGATTGTCAAAACCTATATGATGTATATGCGACCCGTAGTTAAGGCACATTGTGTTGTATTTAAGGCTCATGGATAAGGCCCATTATGATGTATTCGTGACCTATGAGAAAGGCCCATTGTGATATCTATTAGGCCTATGATGCATGTCCCATTTGATGTATTCGTGATCCATGTGTAGGGCCCACATGTCCTGTATTTAAGGTCCATGAGCAGGGCCCACCTGTTGTGTATATATGGTCCTTGGATAAGGCCACTATGTTGTATTTTAGGCCTTTGTGTGAGTTCATCAACCCATTATGTGTTTGGTTCTATATGGGCAATTCCTTGGGGTAATGTTGGTTAGATGTCCACATTGTCGAGGCCGATTGCTGATGCCGGTTATTAACACCGATTATGAGTATAAGACAGCATAGCATCATAATACATACGTATCATTTGCATGTTTGTTATGAGATGTGATTGACCATTTCATATGTCATAGGGCAGGTTATTCATGGGGCTCCCTGATAGGCGAAGTTACCCCACATGAGCACACGGTATGTGCAAGATTGATGCATGATTGCACTGTGTGACTTATGAATCTCGCATTTGTGTACATGACCACTGTACGCCCTAGCGACATTAAGGTTGTAGCCTCCACAGGCATATCATGGATGGCCAGATGGGACACCGAAAATCTGTTCTACATGGGATGCTATAGATATCCTTGGGTGAAAGTCCCAGAACCCTCTTGGTTTCAGAGGTTTCTCTAATGTCTAGACCGAGTGAATGCATAAGTGCATGAGAGTCCTATACCGTTAGGCCGCGTCTTCCACTGTGTCATGGTCGATTGGAAGGGGGTGTGGCCTTACCTGCCCGAGAGGAGGGGGCAATGCTAGGATGAGTTTGATTAACTCGAAGAATTGATCCGCTATCGACTAGTCAAGCCCGATATTGGCAGGCGGATAGAGAGGTCTCTTCCACTCACATTGTTGTGCGTGATGGGGCGGCAATCTGGTCTGGAGTGTAATAGACCTCGGTGATTTCCCATAGAGGAACCATAATGATATGTGGACTTATTGAGTAGGCGTTGCATGCTCATTCATTCATCCATTCACTATCCACTCGGGCTGGTGGTGCATAACTAATTATTGTGTACCTTCATTATGGTAAGAATTTCGGTTGGACGTGCGACTAACCTAAGATCAGAAGTTTACCACATCGAGTCTGACTTTCCAAATTTAGGTATGAGACTAGTTTTAATGGAAGACCCTTGTGATGGACCCCATAGTATGAGATACTACGTACTATCACCAACTTCACACTCCAGCATGGTCATTCCATTCACACCGCATATTGCATTGCATCCGCAACATATAACATTTTGGGTTACTGTGTTTCTGCATTTATATGGTCTAGATACAGTTAACGTTATTCGTGAACCCATCAGGAATTGCGTACTGCATCGCATCTTTGGCATCTGATATTTAGCTTTTTATGACTCTCATTTACATAGCTGTTCTATAATGCGTATTCTGATATTGATTGACTCATGGGCTTGTCTGTATTTTCTCTTACTCTGTTATCGTATGATTTATGATCTTGTCAATATTCTGTTTACTATGATAATTCATGCTCTTGTCAGTATTTCTGCTTATTCCGACATTATATAATTTATGGATTACTGGTATTTTCGATATTATGTGATTATGGCTTTGTATTGAATACTTGGCACTTACCTTGTACACACACTTACACCACCCTCTAAACTTTCTATAAGCTTATGCATGATAGATGCGTGTAGGTGATGTTAGGTTGTAGCAGTGTTGAGCTTGGAGCGTGCAGCGGTCTTCTAGTGCTTGATTTTCAATTTATGTATTTCTCTTTCAGCATTGTACTCAAATAATTATATTAGTGGATATGTGATGATGATGTTTCCTTTGTGAATTGGGTAATCTTGTGGTTATGCTTATTGCGAGTTAAATGTACGAAAAAAACCCCTCCTTGTAGGATCCCAGGATCAGAATCTGGTGTATGGACGCTAGGAGCCGAGAATGGGGTACTACGGAGGTTGTCAGCACTAGATTCTGAAATCAAAATTCCTATGAATCCGATTTTTGGGTTTGGGGCGTGATAGCTGATGTCGCTAAGGAGTACAAAACTGTTGTCTCTACTGTTGTGGCCTCAGAGGCTAGTGCTGATACTGCTGCTAAGGGAGCCTCTATGATGGGATCTCCTGTCGTCGCTGCTAGGGAGGATGTTGTGGTGCTCTCAGCTACTACTAGGGAGGCTATTGTGGTGCTCTCGGCCGCTGCTACTGAGATCGAGGACACTCCCACATACGGTATCCTATCCCACTGCATCCATAACAGGTATCAGAATGCTGCCTCTGAGGTGATGCTGCTGGAGGTGCTGATGGTGCTACTAGTGCCTTGGCGAATGGGTGGCTCCTGTACCTCTGCGGTCGTCGATGCTTCTTCTGCTGGGAGCTATTAGAGGGGGCCTGTCTCTTCCTACCTCTCCTCTGATCTCGATCAATCTATGTGTTAGCCCACTTAGTCTCATAAATCTGAGCCCTCCGTACTACCGCCTGGAAGGTCGGGAGCTCATGTCCAATAACATGGCCTCGAAGACTGTAGCGTAAGCCGTTCTCGAAATGGAGGGCCTTCCGCCCCTCGTTATCGATCAAATACGGCGCAAACCTCGATACCGCCATAAAATGAGCCACGTACTGTGCCACTGACATGTCTCCCTGCACCAAGGTCTCGAACTTTAATGCTCTCTAATGATGAATGTGGTCAGGAAAGTACTGCTGCTCAAATCGATCAATGAAATCCTCACATGTTTAGACATAATCGGGTCCTACAACACGGGTAACGGAGGTCCACAAGTACTTAGCCTCATCCTAGAGAAGAAATACTGCCAACCAGACTCGCTACTGGGTTGTACATGTCATCGTATAAAAAATCTTCTCCACATCAGAGCGCCACCTCTCAGCTGTAGTTGGATCTGGCTCACCCTGAAAATGCGGAGGATCGAGTTGTTTGAACTCTTGAAGAAGGGAACTTACGCGCTCCTACTCTGCCTGAGCTGGAGAAACAACTGGGCCCCTGCCCTGTCCCTGAAGCACAGCCATCACAGCCTGTAACATCTTCTATAACTGAGAGGCACTCACAGGTACGGTCGGATCCACACCGATCTCAGGTGAAGTAACAACATCCTCAGGGTGGGAAGCAGGGATCTCTGGGGGTGGAATGAGAGTTGTAGGTGGTAAAGCGGGAGTCTTAAGTAGTGGAGTGAGAGTCTCTTAGGTCGCACTCTTGGGTGGCAAGTCCTATAGAAAAGAACAAAGGAATCTATCAATCTTTGAAAACTCTCGAAGGCACGTTAGGGGACTAAATCGGAAGGTTACACACTCGGAACCTAATTGACTTAAACTCATACTAGATATGTGATGTTGTTCCCAAGTTATGCTTTGATACCAACTTCTGTCATGCCCCAAACTCAAAAATCGGGCTTACAAAATTCTCGATCACCGAATCCGGTGCTGACAGCCTCCATAATACTGCATTCTCGGCTCCTGGCACTCATATATCAGGTTCCGATGCTGGGATCCTACAAGGAGGATTTCGAACATGATTTAATTTATAATGAGCATAACCATAAGCATAACCCATGAACAATAACAATAAGAACACCATCACAAAAATCCACTATGATCAAAATATTTGAGTACAATGTGCACGAAAGGGAAATATAAGATAATGAAAATAACAAAAACTCTAGAAGCTCGACTGCATACTCCAATTGCAGCGAGACTATGTTTGTGTCCTAGCATCATCTGCACGCTTCAATCGTACAAAAGCTTATAGAAAGCTCAGAGGGTGGTGTAAGTGTGTGCGTAGTATGAATGTGCTCAGAATGAAATGCTAGAGTAATGCGGAATCATGCTGATGGGTACATGAATGCAAATCAGCCGTACCAAGGTTATGCAGTGCAGGATATGAATGTTATCAGCCATATCAAAACCATGCGATGTGAGATGCAAATCAAGCATGTCAATCCTCATCTAAATCCACATATCAATACAACTCATCAAATATCAACACAGTTCTCATTTTGGATAATCACCGGGGTCTAGTACACTCAATACCAGCTTGCCCCCTCTATCTGAATGCACAACTTGGTGAGTGGAAGAGACCTCACTATTCGTCTGTCAATATCAGGCCCGGCTCGTCATTAATGGACTGATTCCTCAAGCTGGTCAAACTCAACTTAGAATTTCCTCCTTACTCAGGCGGGTAAGGTCACACCCCTTTCCAACCGACCATGACATAATGGGAGATACGGCCTACTGGTATATGGCCCTCATGTACTTATGTAATCACTCGGTCTCGACGTTGGAGTCATCCTCTGGTACCATCGGGTTTAAGGATTTTCACCTAGAAACATCTATGGCACCCCGATGCTTAATAATAATATTTTTGATGTCCAATCCTACCATCCACGATGTGTCTGTGGAGGTCATAGCCCTGATGTCACTAGGGCGTATAGAAATCATGTCATATAAATGTAAAGTACATGAATCACACTACCGGTCATGCAACAATCCTGTGCGTATTACGCACTTATGAAAGGACAACTCTGTCTATTAGGGAGCCCATAAATAATCTGCCCAAAGGAATATGCTATGATCAGTCACTCCTCATATGAAGCATACATATGATGCGTATGAGTATGGAGCTATACTAAATATGTTATATGGTAATGGACTCTGTTCATAACGAAGATGGACCTAGACGGCCTACATACTACAGGTATGGACCTATTAATGGGCCCTAGGGAGAGTTACAATGAGGACATTTAACTGTCATTACTCTTACAATGTGGATGTCAAACCATCATTGCTCCCAAGGCACGACCGCTAAAACATCATTACATGCATCATGGTGGGATCTCACATCGCAATGAACTTCATATACATCACAATCAGCCCACACAAAAGCCTCACATACGTCGCATTGGGCCTCATATAAATCAAATGGGCCAATTCAATGGGCCGAATAGAATGGGCAGAATCAAATGGGCCAAGTTGAATACTCCATGCATCCATTGCTAGGGATCAAAGAATGGATCATATTCAAAGGATCATCTGGACCATACCACAAATAGCAGTGGTGGTAATGATTTCCACAGTTAAATTTCTAGTGGGCCCACCATAGTACTTATTTTTCATCCATACTGTTCATAAGGTCACTAGGATCTGAACAGGGAAGGAAAATAATTATTGTATTGAATCAAACTTCTATAACCCAAAGGGATTTCAAGGGTGGGCACTCAACACCACTGTTTTCTGTAAGGTGGTCCACTTGATATTAGATTTTCCATATTTTTAGTCTCAAGCCTTAAAATTATCTTATGAAATGGTTGGATGGTTTGGTTGTGTAAGTGCTATAGTTGCTAGCCCTTTTTGTTGTCAGATTTGTGATGCTTGAGACACTGTTTGTATCTTGTTATGAAGCTTGCATATGTGAAGAACAAAGCTCTACTCAAGACATGCCTAGTCACGAAGTCTTACAAGATTAGCTTCGAAAGACAAGCACTATTTTCAAGTCAAGACTTTAGAATGCAAGTATGTACGACTGAATACAAGTCATGTATAATTCAAGATCAAGATGAAGCTTTCAAGTTCAAGATCTCATGAAGCTTTCAAGTTCAAGCTACACTAAGATCTCAGGCTTCATTATACTCTAAGGTCACTCGCCTTCAAGTTTCAATGTTCTTACTTCACGATTGAGGTATGACTGACCATAGGTTGACCTTTAGAGTAGGTCATTTTAGATACATAACTTGAAAGTGCACCTACTAGTGCCCTGATTTGTCAATTATCGCGTGTGTTGAGTCAGTCAGACTATAGAGCGTCACAGGAAGAACAATTCAAGTGCCTACCTCAACCAGATGTGTGGAAGCTCGCCATAGGAAAATTATAGCCTTACATCCCATGTCCCAAAACACCAGGTGATTAAAACCCTTAAAAATAAGTTAGAACATATGAGGGTTTTTGGGTAAGTGAACTTTTTCAAACATCAAAAAATCTCTAAGTTTTCTTGCCCTGTCGATTGTATCGATACATATTTCGATATGATCGACTTACCCTGTCAATGTCCCCGACACTTGATCGATACTATCGATAAGAGGACTAAAAGTGTCCAGTAACCGCATACTCATCTGGACGGATTTATCGATATATCGATACACCCATCGATATCATTTATTTAAAAAAATCAAGCCCATCGAAAGTGGCTCGATAATATCGACAGGTGGATTTTCGGCACCCCTATTTTTTTAAGAAAATCAATATGTGCTTTGATATATAAATGTCTTTCCCGATTCAATCTGAATTCATATCTCGATCATATCGAAAGGCCATCGATCATATTGATAATGGGCGCGCATTCTTTCAGTAAATATTTCAGGTTATTTTTAACTTTGATCGGGGGCCACTCGAGGAAATCGATATTCTTATGTCGATGCTATCGAGGTCTAGTCGATTGGATCGAGACTGGACACAAACTGTCCAGCGAGCTTATAGGTAAATCTATACGATTTATCGATCCTATCGACACAGCCTCCGATATCATCGATATGAAAATTTTAATGACATTGGTTGTTCTCTGATCATATCCTAAAAACCTGAAATATTTCAAGACTAGTCTCTCTCATGCTTCAAATGTTGATAAATCAATCTCAGTATCGATGGAATCGGAGTTCAAAATCTGATGACATCGACACCAGTACCGATCCCATCGACCAGCTAACAAAGGGTTTCAAAAGTGTTATCGAGTGGACAATCGATCCCATCGAGAGTATACGCTCGATGATATCGACCCTGCTCGATGATATCGAACTCTATTATAAATATGACCATTTTATATCCATTTAAACTTTTTGCCTATATAAAGAGAGACTTGTCCATATTGCCAGTAAAGAAAGAAGAGTGCTTTTGTGTGTTTTACCTTTAGATCATATACCTAAAGCTCTTTCTCTCACAGGAGTTCATCTTCCAATCCACTCTCATTCATTGACATTCAATAGAGTGGATTGGGATATGAACTTCCGCATTCAAGGATCCTCCAACAACTATCTTAATAGCATATCATTAAGATGGGATGCCTTGAATGAATAGATAACAGGAATCACTCTATCTTCCTTATATGAAAATTCTAAGATAGTGGATTTATGTCTTAACCTTGACCCAACCCGAAGCTAAGTACTGGTACATCTTTTGTGTTGCGGATCAAGGGAGCCGAAGACTCTTTGACAACAAGGAGGAGATCTTCGTCACTGCGCTGAGTGGGCCTCATTAACTTATCTGTAAGTATCTAGAGTTCAAAGGACACTTATGATCATTCTTTTCTAGGATTGGGTCTTGAGTGTTGCTCACCCTTTGAAGTCCTCGTAGGAGGCCTCCGATGGGAGTGTATGTAGGGGGGTACGTTATGTGGACCCTTGCTCTGTGGAGAGCATAAACATCCGGGTACGTTGTGTGGACCCTTACTCTATGGAGAGCATAAACATCTGGTTAGGAGTGAACCAGTAAAACTCCAGGGTTAGAGGTGAATCGAGTAGAAACTTTTGTATAAAGGTTGAAGGCGAACCTGATTTAAAACCTTAGGTTTGAGGTGAACCCTGGGAAACCTCCATAGTGAAATCCGGTACACTCAAGGGTTGAGTGTGGCAACTGGGAGTGGAGTAGACAAGTAGTCAAACCATTATAAAAATGATTGTGTTTGAGATTGTTATTGTTTTTCATCTATGTGATATTCCTTACATGCTTTTATATCTGATTGTCTGAGATCACACCTCATACACACACAGTCATCTCTATCACAATCTTGTTAGCAATTTGTTTATCTTTCAAAAAGTTTGTGATTGGATCCTCTACAAGGCTTGGAAGCCAGTAGAGTTACATTTGAGTAATCCTGATAACTGCATATCTGATAGGATTAGTGCAATAATATTTTTAAATACATTGTAAAACTTTAAAAAGTCCTATTCACCCCCCTCTAGGACATATTAGCATATTTCGACTTCAACTCAAGCAGTCTTCACCACTATTTCATAACTCATACGTTTTATATAAGTGAGTTTGGTCTATTCTAAGACTAGACCTGGGTCTTGGTCGACTAGTCCTAGTATTGCTTCGACCTGTCTAAGAATTTCCTAGATCAGTAGTAAGTTTGTTACGAAATTCAAAAATTTTCTGTTAGGCTTCGACCAGTCCTAGAGACTGTTCAACCAGTCGTAGACCTATGACTCAAAGTACAACATTGAATTTTGGCTAGCTTTGACTAGTCGTGGGAGATCTTCGACCAATGGTAGGAGACCTACAACCAGTCGTAGCTGACCTACGACCAGTCGTGAAACCACCAGATCTTATCGCGCTTGAAATTTTAAATATCAGTTGGTTCTACGACCAGTCGTAGAGCTGTCTACACTAGTCGAAGCCATTATTTTCTCACCTATAAATAGAGCATGAATCTCAGAATAATTAACACAATTCATGTTAATTTAATTCGGCCTTCTGAGAAATAAGACTGTGATCCATTTAAGCTAAGTGTGCGTATTTAATATTCTCTTTCTTTATCTTTGTTAATTGATCTTGTTTCTTGTATTCCAATCTAATCTGAAAAGAGGAACTTTGATTATCCTTTTTCTAGAATCGAAATCAATTAAAGTTAACCCATCTGGTTTAATTTAAAATCAAATAGAACTTAGAACAATTGTAAAGTGAGTATTGGACAATGAACTTGGACATTCAAATCTCTACTTCGATTTGGTTCTTCTGGGCTACTACAATGAAGGAGATATTCGAGTATTTTATGTTTTAGTAATTTACTTTCATTTGGTTTACTTTTGAGATTTGCCAAAAAATCTCATTGTATCGGTTATCTGAGGAGAGCCAGGAAAACTCAAAAGTGAGGTTTTTTTAAATTGTGTAAGCCCACAAAGAAAGACACAATTGTGAATGTTTTGGGTGAACCTGGAAAACCTATTTTGATAGTGAACGTTAATATCCACTGTGTGAGGATATCAGGAGTGGAGTGGCTATGTGGCTGTTTATTAATAGTTAGTGTACACACAGGCGAACCACTATAATCCCTTGTGTTTTGTGGTTATGTGATTTTTATTTCATATCTTTCAGTATTTATTTATGGGATGGATATGTGGATGTGAATGTTGTAATCATTTTATTTCAAGCATTGTGGTGAATGGTGTAATAGTTTAGAATTTACTTCATACTATTCCTTTATTGCTTTGAGATTCAGTTTCTTTATTTGTTCTAGTAAAGTTGCCCTGCCATTCTTATGGTGTATGGTTGTCCTTAGAACAATCAATATTTGAGATTACATTTTATACATTCATTTATTTATCCCTCTTCAGTTTAACTTCTTGATACAAAGATCTTTCTAGAAATAAGGTTGTCTTACCATAAACCCTTGGTTTTTAGTGTAAGGTTGTCCTTAGAACAACATTTGTATCAACCTCTCAAGACTTGAATTTTAAGGGTGCCTTTCATTTCAGCGTTGAATATTGAATTTCTTTATTTAGTTATCTATTTTATTTAATTCCGTTATGTTTATTTTAAATTTGGCATAGTCCTATTCACCCCCTCCCCCTCTAGGACATATAGCTTGGCCATTTCAAGTGGTATCAGAGCTTAATAGCTTAATTTAAATCTTTTTTGGATTTATTTCCTGAGCTAACGATCTAAGCTATATTTGAGATGTCAAATTTTAATAGCCTATCAGTCACTAGGCCTCCACCTTTTGATGGCACCAATTATGCCTATTGGAAAGCCAGGATGAGGAGCTTCCTCAAATCCATGGATGAAAGTGTGTGTCTAGCCACCGTGAATGAATGGACCCCTCCTACCACTAAAGTAACTAGGATTAATGGTTGAAAATCAATGAGAGTAACACCTTATTACTCATGGACCACACTTCAAAAAAGTGAGAGTACTGCAAATGCTAAAGCACTAAATGCAATTACTTGTGCATTATCACCGGATGAATTCATAAGAATTATATCCTGTGATTCTGCAAAACAAGCTTGGGATATATTGAAAATGACACACGAGAGTACTTCAATTGTCAAGAAATCTAAGATACAAATCCTCCAACTAAATTTGAGGAAATACTATGGAAGAAAATGAAATGTTCATGGACTTCTATACCAGATTGAATGACATTGTAAACTCTATGTAGGGTCTAGGCGATAAAATCCTTGAAAGCAAGATATGTGCTAAAATATTACGTTCACTTCCTAAACAATTCAATTCAAAAGTAACCGCAATCCAGGAACTTCATGATACGAAAATTATGAGGGTTGAGGAATTAGTTGGCTCATTAAAGACTTATGAGTTAACCTTTAAAGCTCCAAAAGGAAAATTTATTGCCTTAAAAACATCTAAAAATGATTTTCAAGAAAATGATTTAAATTCTGATTTAGAAAACTCTAAAGATAATATGGCCCTTTTAGCAAAAAAGTTTTATAAGATTTTTAAAAGTAAAAAGAGGGTTGATCTTCAAAAAGTAAATGATAAAAAGAAACTTAAACCAAAATCTAGAAAATCATTGAAAGATAGTCAATGTTACAACTGCTATGAGTATAGGCATTTGGCTAACAAATGTCCTAATAAGGGTAAGTTAAAAAAGAAAAGTATGATGGCTACTTGGGATGAGTCCTCTGATTCTGAAGTCTCGTCTGAATCAGAAGATTCTGAAAACAAGTCGATTAGTGAAGTTAAAGCTCTTATGACCCTAGCCAAATTCACTTTTTCAGATAATGATGACTTAACCAGTGAAGAAAATATGAATAGTGAATGTGAAAATGAAGATGATCTTCAAGAAGCATACAATGCCCTATACAAGGAAAGTTGTAAAATTGCTGTGAAATTGAAACTTCAAAAAGAGAAATTTTCTAAACTCAAAGAATCGTATGAATCTCTTATTTTAGAAAAGTCCCATATTTCAGTCTGTTTTGAAAAGATAAAATGCGATTTGGATTTTAAAACCTCCCAGTTTTAAAATCTTTGAAAACAAACAATTGAAAAATGAAGTTTCTTCTCTCTTGAGTTTAAAGGAAACATGGAAATATGCCTAAGGTGTTCCTAAATTAGAAAAACTCTTATCTGGATTAAGAAAATGTGGTGATCGATCCGGTTTGGGCTTTGATAAGAATGTTCCACCTAAACCGAAGAATACTCCTTCCAAATTCGTAAAGGGAGAGACCTTAAACTCAAAAGGAAAAGAACATATATTTTCTAAAGACTTTAAATCTTTTCAAAAACCTAAAGGCAATTATTTCAACTATAAAAAGCATAAAAAGATAGTTGATTTTCTTAAGGAGCTTCTAAAGTCTAACTCAATAGGTCATATTTATAACTCTTATAAATAAAGAAGACCAACTATTCACCTAAACCCAAAACTGTTATGAAATGGGTTCCAAAGGTCACCTGTCTGGTTGCTCACACAGCTTTCAAAGCCATAAGTCATTCTAAGTGGTACTTTGATAATGGATGCTCAAGGCATATGACTAGTGATGAAGGTTTATTCACCGATCTCAAAGACATGACTGATGGTTCAGTCACATTTGGTGATGGCAGCAACTGTAAGATTATGGGCCAAGGTACGATTCAACTTTAAAACCTTCCTTTGTTTAAAAATGTTTTCTATGTTGAAGGACTAAAACATAATCTGCTAAGTGTATCTCAAATATGCGACAATAACCATAGTGTAAGATTCTCTAATCAAAGCTGTAAGATTCTAAATAACAAAAATTTAGTTATACTAACTAGACATAGAACATCTAAAAACTACTATATTTTAGCAAATCTAGATCACCTATTCAATCATGTTACATGGTTCATATAGACGAGACTGCTTTATGGCATAAACGTCTTGGACATGTACACTACCGAAACTTATATAGATTGAGCAAACGAGAAATAATAAGAGGTCTACCAAAAATTTAAAAATTGGATAAAATATGTGGTGAATGCCAGATTGGCAAACAAACAAGGAACTTATATAAAAAGGTGAATTTCGATGCCACTTTAAGACCACTCGAGCTTCTCCATATGGATCTTGTAGGACCTACCAGGACAGAAAGTCGAGGTGACAAAAGATATATCTTAATAATTGTAGATGATTTTACCAAATATATATACATGGGTAGTCTTCCTAAGGGACAAATCAGAAACCCTTAAAGAAGTAAGAAAAGTTCTCAAAAGGATTCAAACTGAAAAAAGTTTTTAAATATGTAAGATTCGTAGCGATCATGGATCCGAATTTGAGAATAGCGGTTTTGAGAAGTTCTGTAGTGACCAGGGAATATTACATGAATTTTCAACGCCCAAAACTCCACAACAAAATAGAATAGTTGAAAGGAAAAACAGAGTGCTTCAAGAAATGTCTAACGTCATGTTGAATAGCATGAAGCTCTTTAAAAATCTTTAAGTTGAAGCAGTCTATATAGCTTGTTATATAATAAATCGGGTTTATACGAGTAAAGGTAATAATAAAATGGCTTACAAAATGTGGTTTGATAAAAACCCTACTGTCAAATACTTTCGAGTTTTTGGCGAAAAGTGCTATATTTTACGAGATAATGAAAATTTGGGAAAGTTTGATATGAAGAGTGATGAAGGGATCTTTCTTGGATACTCTTTAAACAGTCGAGCTTATAGGGTTCTGAATAAAAGGACCGATGTGATTCAAGAGTCCATCAAAGTGGTCATTGATGATCACTTAAACACACCAGTCTTATGTCAAGATAATGATGAAGTTCTCATAATTGATAAACCTGATACTTTGTATAATCAGACTAATTCTGATTTGAGGACTGTTAAAGATCATCCAACCACACAGATTCTTGAAAACCCTCTCACTGGTGTTCGTACCCATAAACAACTTGAGGATATATGTAATTACGTATGTTTTACATCCCAGATAGAACCATCGAATGTAAAAGAAGCTCTTGTTGATGAAACTGGATAGGTGCGATGCAAGAAAAGCTTAACTAATTCATGAGAAATGATGTTTGGTATCTCATACCTAGACCTAAAGATAAACACATCATTGGAACCAAATGGATATTCAAAAATAAGTCTGATGAGCTTGGCAATATAATTAGAAACAAGGCTAGGCTAGTGATACAAGGTTACACACAAATTGAAGGTATCAATTATGATGAAACCTTCGCACCAGTAGCACATTTTGAATCAATTAGACTTTTTATATCCATTGCATGTTTTAGAAAGTTTAAGATTTACCAAATGGATGTGAAAAGTACATTTTTAAATGGTGATCTGCATGAAGAAGTCTATGTTGAACAACCTATGGGTTTTGAAAATCCCAAGAATGTTGATCATGTGTATCACCTTAAAAAGACACTTTATGGCTTAAAATAAGCTCATAGGGCATGGTACAAGAAACTAACAAAGTTTCTATTAAGCCATAATTTTCAAATGGGATGTGATGATAAAACACTATTTATTAAAAAACATAATGATCGCATTTTGATAGTACAGATTTATGTTGATGATATCATTTATAGATCTACCTGTACTGACATGACTATTGAGTTTGCAGATTTGAAGGAATCTCAGTTTGAAATGAGCATGGCTGGGGAATTGAATTATTTTCTTGGGTTGCAAGTAAAACAACAACCTGACGGAATGTTCGTTTCTCAATCTAAATATGTTATGAATTTGATTAAGAGATTTAGATTTGAAAATGGTAAGAATTTTGATACTCCTATAGTACAGCTTTGAAACTCTCAAAAGATTCTGTAGGTAAGAATGTGGATCCCAAATTATATCAGAGTATGATTGGTAGTCTACTGTATTTAACTGCTAGTAGACCCGATATCGCTCTAAGTGTTGGTATTTATGCTAGATATTAGTCTGATCCTAAAGAATCGCACTTGACTACTATCAAGCGGATTATACGATATGTCGCAAGTATTATTAATCTCGGTCTCTGCTATCCACATGAGACTAGTGTTCAATTAGCTGGGTACTTGGATGTTGATTGGGCTGGTAATCTTGATGATAGAAAATCAACCAGTGATGGTTACTTTTATATCGGAAACTATTTAGTTTCTTGGTTTAGCAAGAAACAAAGTTCTATATCACTTTCAACTACTGAGCTGAATATATCGCAGCTGGTAATGCATGTATGTAGCTTGTTTGGATGAAACGCATGCTAAGTGATTATGGAATTGAACATGATTCTATGTTATTATATTGTGATAATTCCAATGCCATAAATATTTAAAAAACCCAATTCAACATTCTCGTACTAAGCACATCGACATTAGATTTCATTATATTCGTGAAATATTGGAAGAAAAGGTTATATCTTTGAAATATATCCTACCGAGAATCAACATGCTGACATTTTCACTAAACCGCTCGACAAAAGCAGGTTTAACAAAATGAAATTTGATCTTGGCATGTGCATTCTAAAATGATTATTTATGCCTATTTGTATCATATTGTATATATTTGCTAAGTTTAGATTTCAATTTTTGTGAATATGCAGAAAATCAGAATTTTTGGCTGGTACTCGACCAGTCGTGAGTATACATGACCAGCCTTGCTACGACCGGTCGTGTACATCCACGACCAGTCGTGAAACGCGTGAATCTCTTAAAATTGGGGAAAACACTTCATCTTTTTCATTTCCTCTTCACTCTCCAATGAGCCGACGCATGAATAGTCGAACCCATCTTTCAAAATCTTCAAGGTTAATGCTCCATTTATATTTTTCTTGTAGATTTGTGTCTAGATTACTTCTATTTATCCCTTGAAGTTGTTTATTTCAAATTTTTTTGTGATTTGGAGTTTTTCTTTTGAAAAATCTGATTTGAGAAAACCTTCTTCTCAATCCTTTACAACTCCTTGTCTTTTTGAAATCCTTGTTGTCAATGGCTTCTAGAGGGAGAAAGACAATATCCCGTGGTCCATCTTCCTCCAGATCATCCCTTATCACTAAGCGTCATCTTTGGGCTTCCGAGGATGACTCGTCTTATGTTCGGGACATCAGATTGTGTAATGTTATTGTTGAACATCCTATTGATATTAATCATGTTGCTCCTTTTGATATCCTTCCTATGATTCAAGTTATAGGTTGGGATAACTTATTGCATTGGGGTGGGCCAGCATACCGATCCATTGCCCAGTCCATGTTCACTTGTATAAGTGAGTTTTCACTGAAAAAATTAACGATTAGAATAGCCACAAGAGAAGTACCATTTGACATTGATCGTCATTTGATTTCAGCTCTTATAGAAATTCCTATGAATGATGAGGGCATTCCTATCCATACCTTATTTGAAAAGCCCTTAAAAACTAAAAAAACGTATGCTCACTAGAACCTTATGCAATTTGGACGTTCAATGGATGCATAAAGGGAATGTACTCCTCTCAAGATTTTTGTTATCCAAATACAGAGTTCTTCACAAGATTTTTGTGTCTAACTTGTATCTTAGATCAGGTAATAAATCTGAATTGATGTCCTTCATGGTTCGTGTTCTTCATACTATTGCTAGAGGTGTTAATGTCTGTTTATCACCCTTAATTTATTATTCTATTATTCAGTTTTGACTTCATCCAGGTCACAGTGACATTCCTTTTGCTTATCTCATGACTGTGTTGGCTACGCATATGTTAGTCGATATGCCTGTTAGAGAGGCCCCTATCCATAATCTTATATTTAACAATTTTAATATCAATAAGATGAAGCTAGATTACCTTCTTGGTCAAGGTGATAAGTTTGGTGGTGTCGAAGCTGGACATGAGGAAGAAGCAGGTGATCTTCCTCCTGATGACATTGACATGGATGATATTTTTGAAGAACTTGAATCTGATTCAGCTAATGATCTAGATTATAAACCATCTGAGTTTGATGCGCGTTTACGTGCATTAGAAGAGAAAGTTGAGAATATAAATATTAAGATGGAAAACATGAATGTTGCCCATGATTTACAGTTCAAATATATACGCAAATATCTAAGGAGCTTGAACAAGGGCGTGCATCAACTTGATCCTTCCATCCCTGCTCCTTCATCTGGTTCAGATTAGCTCTTTTTATTTTGCTGGACTGTAATAACTTTATTACTCTTGTGCTAGCTTAACTGGTTTTGAGATTGTAGCTATCTTTGAATTAGCTCAGTTTATGACTTATATGTGTTGCTTATGTAATATCTTGTCTTGTTACCTCTCTTATATCTCTTTCTTTCTTACTCAGTCATATGTTTTGTGCTTCCTTTGTCCTATTGTGACAAAAAGGGGGAGAATGGATGTCTAATGATAGAATGTTGCCTATGTTATAAGAGTAGAATTTATTTTTTTTATTTCTGTGATGTATGTTACTTAGGGGGAGTATGTGTAGAGGTGGACTATATGTTGAATATTGATTTGTAGGTTCATGTTATTAATGTGTGTCGGTTGATAACAACTAGTACATGATTCTTTAATCAGATATTTTGCTTTATGTAATATATCTTAAAAGTGTTTTCGTCACTAATTTGACAAAGGGGTAGATTGTAAGTGCTATAGTTGCTAGTCCTTTTTGTTGTCAGATTTGTGATGCCAAAGACACTGTTTTTATCTTATTATGAAGCTTTCATATGTGAAGAACAAAGCTCTACTCAAGACATACCGAGTCACGAAGTCTTACAAGATTAGTTTCGATAGACAAGCATTGTTTTCAAGTCAAGACTCTAGAATGCAAGTATGTACGACTTAATACAAGTCATGTATAATTCAAGATCAAGATGAAGTTTTCAAGTTCAAGATCTCATGAAGCTTTAAATTTCAAGCTACACCAAGATCTTAGGCTTCATTATTCTCTAAGGTCACCTACCTTCAAGTTTCAATGTTCTTACTTCACGATTGAGGTATGACTGAACATAGGTTGACCTTTAGAGTAGGTCATTTTTGATACATAATTCATATGTTTTATATAAGTGAGTTTGGACTATTCTAAAACTAGTCCTGGGTCTTACTCGACTAGTCCTATCACTGCTCCGACCTGTCTAAGAATTTCCTGGATCATCGTAAGTTTGTTGCAAAATTTGAAAATTTTTTATTAGGCTTCGACCAGTCCAGGAGACTATTTGACCCATTGTATGAACAGTGTCGACTGATTCTTCGACCAGTCGTAGACCTATGACTCAAAATACAGCGTTGAATTTTGGCTAGCTTTGACTAGTCATAGGAGATCTTTAACCAGTCGTAGCTAACATAAGACTGGTCATGAAACCACCAGATCTTATCGCGCCTAAAATTTCAAATATCAGTTGGTTCTATGACCAGTCGTAGAGCTGTCTAGACCAGTCGAAGACGTGATTTTTTCACCTATAAATAGAGCACGAATCTCAAAATAATTAACACAATTCATGCTAAATTAATTCGGCCTTCTGAGAGATAAGACTGTGCTCCATTTAAGCTAAGTGTGCATATTTAATATTCTCTTTCTTTAGCTTTGTTAATTAATTTTATTTCTTGTATTCCAATCTAATCTGAAAAGAGGAACTTTGATTATACTTTTTCTGGAATCGAAATCAATTAAAGCTAACCCATCTGGTTGAATTTAAAATCAATTAGAACTTAAAACCATTATAAAGTGAATATTGGACATTGAACTTGGATATTCAAATCTCTACTCCGATTTGGTTCTTCTAGGTTTCTACAATGAAGGATATATTTAGGTATTTTATGTTTCAGTAATTTACTTTCTTTTGGTTTACTTTTGAGATTTGCTAGAAAAATCTCATTGTATTGGTTATCTGAGGAGAGCCAGGAAAACTCAGAAGTGGGTTTTTTTTTAATTGTGTAAGCCCACAGAGAAAGATACAATTGTGAAGGTTTTGGGTGAACCTGGATGTAACGACTCAAAAAAATTCGTACCAAGACCCGAGTACCAACTCAGTCAGAAATCCATCAAGATTAAATCCTTTAGAAATTAGATGAGAATTGCTAAGTACTAACCTAGATTACCTGTAAAATTAACACTAATCACTTTAAATATGATCTGTAAGATCCAAAATCTGTCGAAGTAGTAACGCTATGTTACTCTAAAATTTAGGATCCAACTCTAAACCCAGTTGCTCATGGGAGCACTTTGAAACTTTGTATCGGACCTGGACTGCACGTCGAAAGTCCAATTGTGATGAACTTAGAATATATTGACTGCGTAGTTGAACTTGACAATCATCGTGAAAATCACATCCAAACGATGCTCTGGGACTATTTCCTTGAGTCCGGAGTGAAGAATGTGAGAAACTGAAGATTTTTAAGAAATTAAATATGATTTTAAGAAATCTGAGTCGTGTCGCTTGCATGACATTTATAAGCATTCTGACCATTGTATTTTGACCCAAATTCACCCACGGATTAGGGATGATGGCCCACTCATGTCAAATTATTTGTGGCCTTAATCAAGTTTCGGTGACCACTGAACTGAAACTGGACCGCCACACTTGATCTGGAAATTCGAACGAACTGAAAACTTAACTTGATTAAGATCCAGCATCCATGAGCTTAAGTCCGACCGCACTTAGTAACATGTAACACCCCAGATTTTGGCCAATCTGGGATTTGACGTCCTTAGGCAGTGGGTCAACTAAAACACCTGGAAAATTGCTCCGAACCCAATTTCATAGCCAAAGAAATCACTTAGGATTAATTCCTTTAGAAACTAAGCATAAGTTAGCTAGCGCAACGCTAGAGTATCTGGAAAATAGTCCCTGATCACTTTAAATACGTTCTACAAGGCCCAAAACTTGTAGAATCAATGGTACTATAATATTCTAAAACCTCGGATCAAACTCTAAGCAGGTTTGTTCTCTGGACCACTTTGAAAATCTGTATTGGATCTAGACCGCGCGTTGAAAGTCCGATACCTGCTATCTTAAACCGTTAGAACCGCCTAGTTGGACTTGACAATCATTTCGAAAATCAAGTCCAACCGATAATCACAGGCTATTTCATTGAGCCCGGACTGAAGAGAGTGCGAATAGGGATAGAATTGGAATTTCAAATTTAAATCTGGCACACGACTTAACGTGTCAGTATTAAGAATTCTGACCATCAGAATTCAACCAAATTACACCCTTGGATTAGGAAAAATTTCTATTTCATATCATGAGATTTGCAGGCCTGATCTACGTGCGGTGACCGCTGAACTGAAACTGAACCGCCACTTGCGATCTGCGAACCCTGCTGGACTGAAAATGGGATGTGAGCGACATCTGACATGTGTGAACTTAAGTCCGATCGTGTTCGGCCAGGGGACCACCAGAAATCATCTTTTGGACCGAAATAGCCCTGCTTTGGATAAGCATCAAGTGAACTTTGTTCCTGAGCCTGTTTTGGGCATTTTTAGGCTTACAAAAAGGATTGAAACCCTCACTCCTCTCTCCCATCCGAATTTGAGAAAAACCCTAGATTGGGAGAGAGAAAAGGTGAGAGTTTGTGAGAGATTAAGAGAGAATTTTCCTGCCTTTGCATCGCCTGTTGCACGTACTTTAACAACACGCTTCCATCACTCAGCCGATGATTTCTCCACATTTTCAGGTAAGAAATAACACTAATAAGTTGCTGATTTGGGATTCTTTCAGTTCCATAGCATGTAAACTGATAGAACTTGTAAATTAGGTTCTCTATTCGCTGTAGACGAAGCGTATACGCTCCGTTCGAATTCACACGTTTATAAGAGATAAGGTGCAGATTTTAGACGCTTTGATTGACTGTTTCCAACGCTTTCAATGTCGTTTAATAGTAGATTATCGACGGCAACGCCATTTGACATGTACAACATGCTGTCCTTTTCCTGTTTCGTAAACCGGCGAAGAATATGAGATTTAGGGCATTTTAGTCATTTGTAGGAAGTACTGATTTCATACTTATTTTGCTGATGTGATTGACATGGTTTATTATCGCATTAGAATGTAAGGAATGCGTGCATAATTAGTTTGGCGAAGAGATTCGCCAAAAATGCGCACTTTGAGTCAACAAACTATATGTAGACTTAAGTGTGTAGTTTAAGTGTTTGTATAAATGCTTGTATTAGTATGTATTGAATTAAATGGTGTTATGAATTAGTTTGAGATTGATTTCTCAATTAATATGCTGGTGTAAATGGTTTCCTACATGTTAGCCATATGCATGATTTCATTATATGAATGAAATGCATGTGCTTGATGATTCGCTTAACTTGTATGTTATAACATGTGCTTGATGATTTCATTATGATTTAGTTTGAGATTGAATTCTCAATTAATATGCTGATGGAAATGATTTTCTATATGTTGGCGATATGCATAATTTCATTATATGTATGAAAGGCATGTGTCAGATGATTTACTTAAGTTGTACGATATAACATGTGTTAACATGCTCACATGGTTGTGTTTCATTTTCAATACTCTCACATGATTGCTGATGTGGATTCATATGTGTTTGGGACTATACTTAGTCCAGGCAGTCGGTAACCGAGCGAATTCGTGGTTGGCTTATCTTTGCCACGAACGACGCGTCGATGAACGCGAGCCGTGTTTTGGAGTTAGCGGCAATGGTTAGGCCACACGAAGTGTTTTACGCACTTCATGTCGTTCAACTTGAGATGCGATCGTGGTAGTCGAGCCCGTCAAGTAACCCGACTGGCCGTTGTATGTTCACCCTGCATAAGTCATAACTGCTTGAACCTAGGGTACTGAACTTACCATTGTAAACCCTGTTAACCATGGTACTTTGATCCACAAAGACTCATGAGCCGGACATGGTGGTATGGGACACCGTGGTCGAGCTGTCGGCCTACGCTGGGGCCACAAACCTTCCCGTAGTGACCAGTGAGCACCTAGTCTCGTGAGCAGATTATGGTGGTATGGGATACTATATTCTTATTGTCGGCCTACACTGATCAGGCGACGAGTCCTTTGTAGTGACCGCGAGCGTATTCTGAGTCTACGGGAGGCGACGACCCTTCAGTATCAGTAGAGTACAATAGGCCTGTATTGATTAGGTGATGGGGGAGCGGAGCAACGAGTGCGTGCAACAGCCCTGGCAGCCCTTGCAGCGACCTACAAAATATATCTCGTATGGGATTACTAGGAGTGACGACCCTAGACAGGATCTGTGTTGGGATTGATATAAGGGAAGTACCTTAGTTTCCCAATCCTGCTGTTTGAATGGACTAATAACAATTCGGAAATCATATCACCATTACATTGCATGTGCCTGGAAGATGTGGAGCACTTAAGGGAGTGTGGCATGCCGCAGTCGTAAGATGGTGTCGTATGAGGGAGATCGTCGGTGAGGGCATACATCACGTCATGTCATATTGCATTAACAATAGTTTTAGGATTGTTTGATTTACTGCTTTACTATTATCGCATGATTGATTTGAGAACATGCTAATCCTTGCTCTATTATTCCATTGAGTTAGCTACTCATTCCCACGTTACGGGATGGTATTTTCAGACACCCACCAGTCTCTATTTTGGTTGCGGATGATGGCGCGGCTTGCGAGGCCAAGCTGGACTTGATGATAATGAGGAGGATTCCTCTTTTACGCGTGTTCTGATTGACGGGATTACAGGGAGGTTGATTAGATGCCTTGACACTTGTCATTTTATATTTTTAGTGCACTCATGTATATTCGTTTTGTCTACTTTTGGAGTATACATGTATGTATATAACCTGGTCATATGTTCACACTCTGGAGACACATAAGTTTATATATGTTATACATACTATCACAGTCTTCCGTTTGCTAATTTAACGGTCTCTAGAGTATGATATGATGTTTTGGATTAATCCCACTCATGTCTAATGCATTAACACAGACAACATTCAATCATACACATTAATGTTGCATAAATAACATTTTGGAACTCGGGAGTGGAGTTTTTACTCGATCCTCCGATTTTCGGGATGTTACAGATGGTATCAAAGCATGATTTGGATTAAACCGGCCCTGGGTTATGGTCACGCGACATACGTTGTCGCTTCCTTTGACTTAGGTGGGTGCGAGAAAGGTTTAGAAACACTTATAGGATCGCATATTCGCCAATAGGCGAAGTCTATTCGTATCGATCGCGCGATCGAGTCCGTAACGCATCTAAGGCCGCGTAAAGTGACCTGAATAACTCCTAGGTTGTAGGTAGTTGGGTTGAGATATTCTTTGAACGATTCTAAACCTATAAATGTGAATCCTTGGGCTGTGGGGCAACCACAACCCCTGCATTCAATCGCCAGGGCTTAAAAACCCCGTTTTACCTAAAATCTTCAAAATTCTTCCTCTCACCACTCTAATCTTCAATTATTTCTTATCCTTTTCATGTTAGGCATCAATCCTAATGTGAAAATGACATAAAATCATACTTCGACAAAATTTTACAGTGAATAGTAAAATTTCATGAAAAATGGCCATAAGGCCATTCTAACTTTGCTTTCTTTAGCAAATAATGGGCTAAATAGATGTACTAGCTCCTTATACCCCAAAATCATATGCTGCATGATGGGGGATTGTATTCGGGTTTGCAGATTGGCCCCGAAAAGCCTTGAATGCATGTTTGGGCCTATATAGGGCAATCTACAATGAACCAAGGTGGGGCTCATAGTTATTTGGGGTCCCTGGACCATGGGGGAGCAGACCCATGTGATCCCACCATCCAGATCATCGGACGGTCGGCGATGCCATCGCTGGTTCGGCAATGCATCGCCGACCACCATGGCCCACTTGTTGTGATCTTTGGGCGCACGCCCTATTTTGGGTCGTGTACACCCCCTGTATAGTGTCCGACCGTAGAAAATCCCAAATAGGGCTACTTCCTTCACAAAAAGCCCCATCCCTAGCTCTATTTGTATTTTTCAGCTGCCCTCTTCCAAAATTATGGTTCCAAACCACCTCCAAATCCATCCTTGGCCAAAAATGACCACACTCCTTCACTCCATTGCTGTTTGCAGCTTTCCCTCTTAAAGATCTCATTGTTTGGAGCTCTCAAAACCCCCAAATCGAGCTGAAATCGTGAGGTGCTCCATTCTCCTTTTTCATTCTCTTTTCTTTCTAAAAATACATCCTAGGGGAGCTTGAAGCATCCCTCTACAACGCCTGGATCTCCCTTTACCAGTTTGGGCAGCCATTTCTTGGCATTTTCTCTATTTTCTATGGCTTTTGTTGAAGCCATTTTAGGTCTTTTGTCACTCTCCACCATCCTAACTTTGATGGGTAAAAGAAAGACCGCAGCAGATGAGGCTGGGCCTAGTCGCCCTGCTCAATCAAGAAGACCGTGGGGTGGCACCGCTAGCTCAAGCACCGCCGCAAGTCCAACCACATCCCGAGAGTTCCATACAAAGCAGGATTTGGATCCCCATACTCAACTTGGGCGAGTGATTCTAGCAGAGATGCCTCACAGCCAATACACTGACCGTAAGGTGTTGTTTGAGGTGGACGTGGAAGGATGACTATTCGGTGAATTTCTGTTGTTCGAGCGCATTGAAGCTGCGCATTGGGGTCCGATCTTTGAAGCTCGTGCTCATGCTAATGTGAGCACCGTTCGTGCCTTCTACGCTCGTATCCAGAATGCTACGCTGGAGCCATTGCAGTTCAAAATTCCTTTTGGTAGAGACCGGATGGCCACGATCGATGTTCGGTTGATTGCGCGACTTCTGAACGTGCCCCTTGGTGATGTTCATCCCAGTGCGAAGAATTTGAGGAGTAGGCATGAGCGAGATCGCCATACCAGGTTTCTATATGGTAAAATGGTTCCATGGCAGCCTAATAATAGCCTCAAGGTGTCTCATATGTCTGATGATTTACGTCTGCTGCACCACATTTGCACGTTCAATGTGTATCCCAGGTCGACGAATCGCATTGAGTGTACGCGCCTTATGGTTGATTTCTTGTATCTGGTGGCCCAAGGAGAGAATGTGTGTATAGCCACTTTCATCTTGCGACAGATTATCCTCATAGAAAAATCAAGAAGAACGTTCGAGTCGCTTCCTTTTGGCCAACTCATATGCAAGATCGCGCTTGAGTTTTCTTACAGACTTAGGCCGGAGTTGCCAGTTCTGATCCATAGCATTGATGAGTCTACCATGGTTAAGATGAAGATTGGGTCTCAGTACCGTGAGACTCAGCTTGAGGAGGATAGCAAGGATGACTTTGATGATGAAGAGGATCCTAGTGAAGGAGAACCTGAAGCAGAAGTTGAGGAAGAAATCCAGGAAGAGGTAGAAGAGGAGGCTTAGGATACAGATGAGAGCCCTCCTCCTTCTGCTCAGGCTACTGGTGATGATCGCATCGCCCGAATTGAGGAGAGCCAGATCGCCTTGCGAAGGGAAGTGCAGGAACTTCGTGCTGAAGTCGAGGATGCCAAGGCCGTTACGAAGAGGAAATTCGGCAAGGTGACTCGCACCTTGAAGGCGATCGTATGCTGCTTACAGGATAAGGGTGCTCCTCCTCCATCGCCCGACTCGAACTAGTGATCTAGATCCAGATATCGCGGGTTATAGTTAGTTATTTCCTGCTTTATGTTGTGTAAGCCTGATAAGGCTAGTAGTTTACTTGTGTTGCTATTGTATCTTTAACTGCCTTTGTTCCCATGTACTTTCTGTCATGATACTTGTAGGGAGATATCCCTTGTATTGTGGCAATTTTGATTTAATGAAATGCATGGCGTTCTTTTTTTTTGGCTTGTTATGTGAATGTTTGTGTTGTGGTTTGGGCTTGATATAGCCGAATTTGGTTAGATGGAATGCTTGCCGTTTCATTTCACTGTAAGGTATTGTCCCTAGTATGGGTGTATCCCATGGTTTCCACTGCCATATTGTAACTCCCGGGATTCAGCCTATAAATTGATTTTTATCCCACCCCACCCTCCTACCAAACATACCACTTCCAATCCTGCCATGGGACTAGGAATACGGTTTCATTTGATACAACTAAACGCTGCTGGCCACATAGGCCCTTGGCGTTTTGGTCCTAGAGTTAGCACTTCTAGATTTGAAGGGTCTGACGACATAAGAAGTCCAATTTCATTTAGACAATCTTGACCCTAAGCAATAGAACAATTCCCTGTAGTAGAAATGGTATGGAACCATTTAACGTATAATCTTAGGCTTTGGATTATAGCTACTGAGTTACAGACTAGCCTACTAGTTACATTAAGTAATGTAAAGCCTGTATATGCTAAGGAATTGTAGGTTAAGTTTGGTTGAAGTAGAACCTTATTCCTTCGATAGATCCCCTTATGACTTATAGACTACTGTTGTTGCCTATAGGAAGGAACCATTCACTCTCAGGGAACATTTATAAATCCCTCAGATTGAACGTAGAATGTACTAGCACGCCCCTTAGAATTGCCTTCCCCAAGGGCTTATTGCATTCGGGAACGCGGAGTAAAGGAAATGCAATTATAAGCGAAGTATTCGCGGTTTGAATCGACTTCTTAATCCTAGTGGTTACCAATGAATCCAATGCTCTGATCAAGCAGAGGATCGGCATCGACTCGGATTAAGAACTGATACAACGCATTTTCTATCCTGATTAGACAGAAGGTTCAACGTATCCAGTTTAGACCCACTACACAACCTTTCTTCTGTGATGGCCCAACCACCTACAACCAAACAGGATCACATTGTCTTTGGAAAATGGTGAGGACTTAAAGCCAGTAGAGAATTAGATATCTTGCCACCAACTCATACCTGCCCCTGAACTCAATCACAATAGAGATTAGGCGCATCTCTATGATCATAGGTACCAATGCCATAGAACGCATCATTAGCAAGGAAAACCATGTAAAGAAAGGTTGTTTCCATTTTAGGTTAAGGATAGCCCTTAAGTTGCACCTCGTTCCTATATACGGATCGATGCAAAGATTCTTCAACCTTAAGTAAAACCAAGTTTTAAGGGGGTAGAACGTATTGAGTCCAATCCAGTTAGGTCAGCCAAGGCAACCGTTCGATCAGAGTGGCACAGCAGAAGTGTGGTTATCCTCTTCCCCACTGGCCCAGGATCGAAACATTTGAGTTAGGTTATGCGTACGGTTAGGTAATTAAATATAATTGAACCTTCCTTAGAATAAGTACTCCTTACCCTTCGCCAATTTCGGGGATAAAATTGTCTTTTAAGGGGGGTAGATTGTAACACTCCGGATTTTGGCCAATCTGGGATTTAACGTCCTTAGGCAGTGGGTCAACTAAAACACCTGAAAAATCGCTCAGAACCCAATTCCATAGCCAAAGAAATCACTTAGGATTAATTCCTTTAGAAATTAAGCATAAGTTAGCTAGCGCAACGCTAGAGTAGTTGGGAAATAGTCCCTGATCACTTTAAATACATTCTACAAGGCCCAAAACTTGTAGAATCAATGGTGCTATAATACTCTAAAACCTCGGATCAAACTCTAAGCAGGTTTGTTCTCTAGACCACTTTGAAAATCTGTATTGGATCTAGACCGCGCGTCGAAAGTCCGATACCTGCTTTCTAAGACCATTAGAACCGCCTAGTTGGACTTGACAATCATTTCGAAAATCAAGTCCAACCGATAATCACAGGCTATTTCATTGAGCCCAGACTGAAGAGAGTGCGAATAGGGACAGAATTGAAATTTCAAATTCAAATCTGGCACACGACTTGACGTGTCAGTATTAAGCATTCTGACTGTCAGAATTCAGCCAAATTACACCCTCGGATCAGGAAAAATTTCTATTTCATATCATGAGATTTGCAGGCCTGATCTACGTGCCGTGACCGCTGAACTGAAACTGAACCGCCACGTGCGATCTGCGAACCCTGCTGGACTGAAAACGGAATGTGATCGACATCTGATATGTGTGAACTTAAGTCCGATCGCGTTCGGCCAGGGGACCACCAGAAATCATCTTTTGGACCGAAACAGCCCCGCTTTGGATAAGCATCAAGTGAACTTTGTTCCTGAGCCTGTTTTGGGCATTTTTAGGCTTATAAAAGGGGTTGAAACCCTCACTCCTCTCTCCCATCCGAATTTGAGAAAAACCCTAGATTGGGAGAGAGAAAAGGTGAGAGTTTGTGAGAGATTAAGAGAGAATTTTCCTGCCTTTGCATCGCCTGTTGCACGTACTTGAGCAACACGCTTCCATCACTCAGCCGATGATTTCTCCATATTTTCAGGTAAGAAATAACACTAATAAGTTGTTGATTTGGGATTCTTTCAGTTCCATAGCATGTAAACTGATAGAACTTGTAAATTAGGTTCTCTATTCGCTGTAGACGAAGCGTATACGCTCCGTTCGAATTCACACGTTTATAAGAGATAAGGTGCAGATTTTAGACGCTTTGATTGACTGTTTCCAACGCTTTCAATGTCGTTTAATAGTAGATTATCGACGGCAACGCCGTTTGACATGTACAACATGCTGTCCGTTTCCTGTTTCGTAAACCGGCGAAGAATATGAGATTTAGGGCATTTTAGTCATTTGTAGGAAGTACTGATTTCATTCTTATTTTTCTGATGTGATTGACATGGTTTATTATCGCATTAGAATGTAAGGAATGCGTGCATAATTAGTTTGGCGAAGAGATTCGCCAAAAATGCACACTTTGAGTCGACATACTATATGTAGACTTAAGTGTGTAGTTTAAGTGTTTCTATAATTGCTTGTATTAGTATGTATTGAATTAAATGGTGTTATGAATTAGTTTGAGATTGATTTCTCAATTAATATGCTGGTGTAAATGGTTTCCTACATGTTAGCCATATGCATGATTTCATTATATGAATGAAATGCATGTGCTTGATGATTCGCTTAACTTGTATGTTATAACATGTGCTTGATGATTTCATTATGATTTAGTTTGAGATTGAATTCTCAATTAATATGCTGATGGAAATGATTTCCTATATGTTGGCGATATGCATAATTTCATTATATGTATGAAAGGCATGTGTCAGATGATTTACTTAAGTTGTACGATATAACATGTGTTAACATGCTCACATGGTTGTGTTTCATTTCCAATACTCTCACATGATTACTGATGTGGATTCATATGTGTTTGGGACTATACTTAGTCCAGGCAGTCGGTAACCGAGCAAATTCGTGGTTGGCTTATCTTTGCCACGAACGACGCGTCGATAAACGCGAGCCGTGTTTTGGAGTTAGCGGCAGTGGTTAGGCCACACGAAGTATTTTACGCACTTCATGTCATTCGACTTGAGATGCGATCGTGCTAGTCGAGCCCGTCAAGTAACCCGACTGGCCGTTGTATGTTCACCCTGCATGAGTCATAACTGCTTGAACCTAGGGTACTAAACTTACCATTGTAAACCCTGTTAACCATGGTACCTTGATCCACGAAGACTCATGAGCCGGACATGGTGGTATTGGACACCGTGGTCGAGCTGTCGCCTACGCTGGGGCCGCAAACCTCTCCGTAGTGACCAGTGAGCACCTAGTCTCGTGAGCAGATTATGGTGGTATGGGACACTATATTCTTGCTGTCGACCTACACTGATCAGGCGACGAGTCCTTTGTAGTGACCGCGAGCGTATTCTGAGTCTACGGGAGGCGACGACCCTTCAGTAGCAGTAGAGTACAGTAGGCTTGTATTCATAAGGTGATGGGGGAGCGGAGCAACGAGTACGTGCAACAGCCCTGGCAGCCCTTGCAATACAAAATATAACTCTTATGAGATTACTAGGAGTGACGACCCTAGACAGGATCTGTGTTGGGATTGATATAAGGGAAGTACCTTAGTTTCCCAATCCTGCTGTTTGAATGGACTAATAACAATTCAGAAATCATATCACCATTATATTGCATGTGCCTGGAAGATGTGGAGCACTTAAGGGAGTGTGGCATGCCGCAGTCATAAGATGGTACCTTATGAGGGAGATCGTCGGTGAGGGCATACATCACGTCATGTCATATTGCATTAACAACAGTTTTAGGATTGTTTGATTTACTGCTTTACTATTATCGCATGATTGATTTGAGAACATGTTAATCCTTACTCTATTATTCCACTGATTTAGCTACTCATTCCCACGTTACGGGATGGTGTTTCCGGACACCCACCAGTCCCTATTTTGGTTGCAGATGATGGCGCGGCCTGTGAGGCCAAGCTGGACTTGATGATGATGAGGAGGATTCCTCTTTTACGCGTGTTCTGATTGACGGGATTACAGGGAGGTTGATTAGATGCCTTGACACTTGTCATTTTGTATTTTTAGCGCACTCATGTATATTCGTTTTGTCTACTTTTGGAGTATACATGTATGTATATAACCTGGTAACATGCTCACACTCTGGAGACACATAAGTTTATATATGTTATACATACTATCACAGTCTTCCGCTTGCTAATTTAACAGTCTCTAGAGTATGATATGATATTTTGGATTAATCCCACTCATGTCTAATGCATTAACACAGACAACATTCAATCATACATATTAATATTGCATAAATAACATTTTGAAACTCGGGAGTGGAGTTTTTACTCGACCCCCCAATTTTCGGGATGTTACATAACAGGACCTCCAGAAATGCTCCGTTGGATCGGAACAAGGCCGATTTTGTTATAACCTAAGTATACCTTGGCCTTAGGGCTATTTTCGTCAATTTAGAACTTATAAAAAGGCCTTAAACCCTCTCTCATTTACTCCATACGAATTTAAGAGAAACCCTAGGAGAGAGAATAGAGAAAAGAGAGAGAAAGTGAGAGAGAAGTGGTGTTTTCCTCTTGTCATTCCACCTAGCTGCATTATGTGCGAACTTCCATCCATCTGAATCGTTATTTCGGCGATTCTAATTCCACACTTGGGTGAGAAAATCAAACCCTCACCTATTTTAAGGTTTGATGTAGACGGAGTAATGAAATAGTTAATCTAGTTCATGTTATAGGTTGTTAAACCGCCATTGACGAAAGCTTACGGCTTAGAATCATATACGTTATGCTTCTACGGCGTAAGGTGCGGATTATAGACTATAGGTTATGATTTTCAAAGCTTTCAATGTCAAATAATGATTTATTATTGACGTGGATGCTATTTCACATGCAAAATGTGTCATTCGTTTCGTGTTACGAATACGTATGAAATATGTATACCGTAGTGTATTCTATGTATTTGTTGAAATTATATACGTATAAATTTTAGATCTGTGATTTCCATGATAAATCATTATTAGTACATGCTTGTTATGTATGCGACAACTCTTTAGCAAAAGGAATTGCCCAAATATGCAATATGTCAATATACGTGACGTATGTTGAATAGTGTAATCTAAGTGTTTGTGTAAATGTCTGAATGAGTTAGCGATACGTAAAGTATGCTATTTAAGTATATTGAGAGATGACTCTCAATCACCTTGCTGGTATGTATGATTTCCTTCATGCTGTATTTAGCCTATTTCAATTCATGCTAATTGTATGTATGATTTCCTTCATGTTGTATTTAGCCTATTTCAATTCATGTTAATTGTATGTATGATTTCCTTCATGTTGTATTTAGCCTATTTCAATTCATGCTAATTGTGTATATGATTTCCTCCACGTATTGTATTCATGTTTAAGTTATATGTCATAACATGCTCATATGTATGTGGTATTTACTATTGTTGGTGTATATGATTGGGGCCATTTGTGGTCCAGGCATTCGGTAACAGACTGGAATTCGTGACTGAGATTGATTTGCTATGTAAGACGTGTTTGACGAACCCGGACCGTACTAGAGTTGTCGACAATGGTTTGGCCACATGAAGTGTTTACGCACTTCATGTCGATTCACTCGACGTGCGCTCGTGCTAGTCGAGCCCGTCAAGCAACCCGATTGACCCGATGTATGTTCACCATGTATGGACGCTTCTGTTTGAGCCTAAGGTACCGAACTCACCATTAGAAAGCCCCTCTAACCTTGGTACCTCAATCCTTTAAGACTCATGTGCTAATTATGGTAGTATGGGACACTATATTCAAGCTGTCGGCCTACTCTGATTGGTGACGAGCCTTTTGTAGTGACCAGTGAGCACCTATACTCGTGAGCCGATTATGGTCGTATGGGACACTATATTCGAGTTGTCGGCCTACTCTGATTGGTGACGAGCCCTTTGTAGTGACCTCGAGTATATCTTGAAACTGCATTGGGACGACAAGCCTTATTGTAGTCTATAGGATATAACTAGACCTGTATTGATTGGTGACGAGCCCTTTACAGCGATCTAGAACTATATTATCGTATGAGATTGTCTCAGATTTACGACCCGAGAATGGATCATCGTTTGGGTAATGATACAAGGGAGGTACCTTAGCTTCCCAATCCTGCTATATGAAAAGGACTAATAATAACTCGGTAAGCATGTTCATATCATCACACTGCATGTGCCGACGATGAAGTACACAAAGGGCTAGAAGCATGCCGCGAACGTAAGAAGGTGTCACATGAGGAAGTGTAGACGAGGGCATGCATTCATGAAACATCTCATCCACACATTAATAAGAGTATTTAGGAATAGTTGATATGTTTGCTTTATCATTACTGCTTAACTGAATTGACAACTTGTTAATCTTTACTCTATGACTCCACTGAGTTGATCACTCACTCCCACATTCTGGGACGGTGTTCTAAACACCCACCAGACTGTCTTAGTTGCAGATGAGGATGCGACTCATGAGGCGGAGCCTGACTTTTACGATGATCAGGATGAGTTCTCTTATATGCAATTCTCTGATGGTTTTGCTTAGGTCGTACTGATCGACAGGGCTACAGGGTTTATCAGTGTAGTTGGACTATTTTTTTCACATTTTATTTTTGCACTATTACATGTATATGGTGACTCAGTGATGTATTCATACTCTAGCAGATCGACAGTGACCTTTGATTTCCAATCCGTTTATATATATCTTTAAGTCTTTCGCTTGCATTATTTCAACTGATCTGGAGTATGAATTACTGTTTTGGTGTAATTCCACTCATGTTTAATGCACTACCATGAACAACATTCAATCATCTTCATTTATGTTGCATAAGTGATGCATTGGAACTCGGGAGCTGAGCATCTGCTCGACCCCCAATTTTCAGGGCGTTACAAGTTGGTATTAGAGCATGATTTGGATTAAATCAGACCTGAGTTATGGTCACACAATGCACGTTGACGCAACTATAATGTAGGAGGGTGTGAGAACAATCTAGAAACGGGTTTAGGACTCTCAGTTGAGTTGTTGGTGAAAGTTTACTGAAAAGGATCACCGAGATCGAGTTCGTGCACACTCCTGATCACACACGACGACCCCAAATCACTTATGGACCTTCAATTGATGGGTATTGACTGCGTTTTATCCCATTCTAGCCGTTGAAAATCAGTAAATGGGAATGGAGAGCAGATTTGTTCCAGAAAGACCTGGAACACCTCGAAACAAAGTCAGGGGCCACAGTGCAATCTGGGGGGGACCTACAGGGGGACCCAAGGTACCATTGGCACCCCGGGAGGGGGGTGGCCACCGTCCTGCTACGGCAGCACCGCGCCCGGTCTAGAGGACCCCGGCGGTGCCGCGCTCACCGCGGTCGACCCCGGTCGGGTCTGGCCGGGCCTGTCCGGCCGACGTGGGTCAGCATCGGGCCGCCCTTCCCAAGAGTGTGGGGCCCATAAAATCACATGAGGACCCCCATTTATTTCCCTTTTGGCCCCCTTTTCCATTTCCTACCCCTCCAAGCCTTTCTTCCTCTCAAAAACCTCAAATTTCTTTCTCTGAATCTCCCCTGCATTCCCTCTTTTTCTCATTTTCTGTCAACTATACACTCCTCTACTGTTTTCCTTAAAACCCATCCCCAATCCCTCTCTTTTTCCTTGATTTGAGGTGCACAAACTCTTCATTTGTGCCTCATATATCTTATCTCCCTATTCTTCCACTCCAATGGCCCTTTTTGAGATTGTGGCAGCTATTTTCTCACTCTCCTCGATACTTTCTCTCATGGGAAAGAGAAGGGCGACCATGGATGAAGCCAGCCCTAGTCGCCCAACCCATCCAAGGAGGAGAGTGGGAGCCGAAGCTAACTCTAGCGCCGCCTAAGAGCATAGGTCAAAGCGGGACCTAGAGCCTCAACTCCCAGTTGAGAGAGCGCTGCCAATAGGTTTCAAATAAGGACATTTTGGTGGCCGTAGGGTTGTACTTAAAGCTCACATGGACGAGAAGCTGTTTGGGCTACATGCGATTATGGACCTCTTGGTGGATTTTGAGTGGGGTCCCATGTTTGACGGTCAGTCTTCCGCATGTGAGAATACGGTTCATGCGTTATATGCCCATATCCGTGACGCATCACTGGAGCCTCTCTAGTTTACTATTATTGTGGTAAGGGGGCGGGAGCACACAATCAATGTAGATGTGATGGCCTGGATTACGGGGATTCCACGTGGTGAGTTACACGCCAATGAAAATTTCTTTAAGAGTGTATGAGAAAGAGATAGCCGTACGTGATACCTTTATGGTCTACTACCCCCTGGATGCGAGGCAATTACCTCCCATCGACGAGTTTGACAGTTGATTTCCATTTGCTTCACCACATTTTCACATACAATGTCTATCCACGATGGGGCAACCGTACTAAATGCACTCGTTTGATGGTAGATTTCTTGTACAAGGTTGGACATGGGGACAAGTTATGCCTACCCATGTACGCCCTAGTACAGATAATCCAGACCGTGCGCTCAGTCAGGAACGATATCTCACTCCCATTTGGCCGGCTGGTATGTAAGATGGCTCAAGAGGTCGGCTATAGGCTTAACATGGATGATATCACGCCGGTCCGATTAATAAGCGAGGCTACACTTAACAACATGGGGATCGGCCCTCAACAACATCAAGCCCAACGCGATGAGTATGGAGAGGAGTCTGATAGTGCGGGAGAGGAAAGTATCGATTTAGAGGAAGAAAGTGAAGAGGGAGGTGGTGATGAGATAGGGGAAGAGCAAGAAGAAGAAGAAGAGGCCCAGGACACTGATGAGGGCACTCCTCCCACTGCACGTGCGAGCCATTCTGATCAGGCTACTCATGAAGCCTGTCTAACTCGACTTGAGGAGGGTCAGGTCACTTTGCGACAAGAAGTCAAAGAACTCCGGGCCGAGGTAAAGCAAGAGATCGAAGAGACCAAGGCCGTTATGAAGTAAAAATTTGGTAAGGTGACTCTGCAATACCCCGGATTTTTTCCAACCTGGGATTAGACGTCCTTAGGCAATGGGTCAACTAAAACACCTGGGAAATTGCTCAGAACCCAATTCTATGGCCAAAGAAATCACTTAGGATTAATTCCTTTAGAAATTAAGCGTAAGTTAGCTAGCGCTACGCTGGAGTAGTTGTGAAATTGTCCCTGACCGCTTTAAATACGATCTACAAGACCCAAAACTTGTAGAATCAATGGTGCTATAATACCCTGAAACCTAAATTCATTTGCTCTCAGGAACTCTTTGAAACTTTGTATTGGATCTAGACCGCGCGTCGAAAGTCCGATACCTACAATCTTAGACCGTTATGACCGCTTAGCTGGACTTGACAACTGCTTCGAAAATCAAGGCCAACCGACGATCAGAGGTTATTCCATTGAGCCTGGAGTGAAGAGAGTGAGAATAGGGTTAGATTTGGAAATTTTAATTCAAATCTGGCACTTGACTTGGCGCGTTATTATTAAGCATTCTGACCATCAGAATTCAGCCAAATTACACCCTCGGATCAGAAAAAATTTCTCTTTCATATCATGAGACTTGTAGACCTGATCTTGGTGCGATGACCACTGAACTAAAACTGGACCGCCACGTGCGATCTCGGAACTCTACCGGTCTGAAAACTTGATGTGTGCTAGATCCCGTATGCATGACCTTAATTCCAACCGCGTTTGGCCAGGGGACCTCCAGAAATGCTCTTTTGGACCAGAACAGCCCCGATTTGGTTATACCTCAAGTGAACCTTGTTCCCAAGCCTAATTTGGGAAGGTTTTAGGCTATAAAAGGGTTTGAAACCCTCACTTCTCTCACCCATCCGAATTTGCTAGAAACCCTAGCGAGAGAGAGAGAAAAAGTGAGAGTTTGTGAGAGAAGGTGGGAGAGATCTTCCTGCCACCTGCTGCTGCTACTGCACGTGCTTAAGCGGCGTACTCCAATTACTTTCCCGGTTATTCCAATGCACTTCTAGGTAAGGAAAACCCTAACCACTTGCTAATTTGGGGATTTCTCTGATTCAAATAGCAAAGTAGCTGATGTACGTGTGCATTAGGTCGCCTGTACGCCGTTAACGAAGCGTATACGCTCCGTTCGAAACGATACACCTATAAAGTGAAAGGTCCGGATTTTAGACGCTTTGATTGACTGTTTCCAACGCATTCAATGTCGTTTAATAGTAGATTATCGATGGCAATGCCGTTTGACGTGTACAACATACTGTCCGTTTCCTGTTTCGTAAGAAGACAAAAAATATGAGATTTAGGGCATTTTAGTCATTTGTAGGAAATACTGTAAACATCCATATTTTGTTAAAATGATTGACATGGCTTTTTGTCACCTTAGGATATTAGGAATGTGTGCATAATCTGTTTGGTGAAGAGATTCAGCCAAATGCGCACTTTGAGTCGACGTACACTATGTAGACTTAAGTGTGTAGACTAAGTGTTAGTTTAAATGTTTGTATTAGTATGTATTGAATTAAATGGTGTTATGAATTAGTTTGAGAATGAATTCTCAAATAATATACTGATGTAAATGATTTCCTACATGTTGGCTATATGCATGATTTCATTACATGTATGAAATGCATGTGTTACATGATTTACTTAAGTTGTATGTTATAACATGTGTTAACATGCTCACATTATTTTATTTCATTTCCATTACTCTTATATGATTGCTGATGTGGATTCATGAATGATTGGGGCTATACTTAGTCCAGGCAGTCGGTAACCGAATAAATTCGTGGTTGGCTTATCTTTGTCACGAACGACGCGTCGATGAACGCGAGTCGTGTTTTGGAGTTGGCGGCAGTGGTTAGGCCACACGAAGTGTTTTATGCACTTCATGTCGCTCAGCTTGAGATGCGCTCGTGCTAGTCGAGCCCGTCAAGTAACCCGACCGGCCAGTGTATGTTCACCATGTATGTGTCATAACTGCTTGAACCTAGGGTACTGAACTTACCATTGAAAACCCTGTCAACCATGGTACCTTGATCCACAAAGACTCATGAGCCGGGCATGGTGGTATGGGACACCGTGGTTGAGTTGTCGGCCTACGCTGGGACCACAAACCTCCCCGTAGTGACCAGTGAGCACCTATGACTCGTGATCAAATTATGGTGGTATGGGACACTATATTCTTGTTGTCGGCCTACACTAATCAGGCGACGAGCCCTTTGTAGTGACCGCGAGCGTATTCTGAGTCTACAGGAGGCGACGACCCTTCCGTAACAATGAGAGTACAGTAGGCCTGTATTGATAAGGTGATGGGGGAGCGGTGCAACGAGTGTGAGCAACAGCCCTGACAGTCCTTGCAGCGACCTATAAAATATACATCGTATGAGATTACGAGGAGTGACGACCCTAGACAGGATCTGTGTTGGGATTGATATAAGCAAGGTACCCTAGTTTCCCAATCCTGTTATATGAATGGACTAATAATAACTCGGTAATCATATCACCATCACATTGCATGTGCCTGGAAGATGTGGAGCACTGTGGGAAGAAAGCATGCCGCGGGCGTAAGATGGTGCCGTATGAGGGAGATCGTCGGTGAGGGCATCCATCATGTCATGTTATATTGCATTAACAACAGTATTTAGGAATGTTTGATTGACTGCTTCACTATTATCGCTTGATTGATTTGAGAACATGTTAATCTTTGCTCTATTATTTCACTAAGTTAATTACTCACTCCCACGTTATGGGATGGTGTTCCGGACACCCACCAGTCCCTATTTTGGTTGCAGATGATGACGCTGCTTGAGAAGCGGAGCTGGACTTGATGATGATGAGGAGGATCCCTCCTTTATGCGTGTTTTGATTGACGGGATTACAGGGAGGTTGATTAGATGCCTTGACACTTATCATTTCATATTTTTAGAGTACTCATGTATATTCTTTTTTGTTTACTTTTGGAGTATACATGTATGTATATAACCTGGTAACATGTTCACACTTTGGAGACATACGATAGTTTTTATATGTTATACATACTATCATAGTCTTCTGCTTGTAAATTTAACTGTCTCTGGAGTATGATATGATGTTTTGGCTTAATCCCAATCTTGTTTAATGCCTGTTTACTGACAACATGCATCTAATATTATCTATGTTGTATAAATAACATTTTGGAACTCGGGAGTTGGGTTTCTACCTGACCCCCGATTTTTGGGATGTTACAGACTCGCACCTTGAAGGCTATCCTGTGCTGCGTATAGGACAAGGGTGCTCCTCCTCCATCGCCAGATTCTGACGACTAGTCTTGCGCATAGTCGTTCTTTAGTTGCTTTCTGTGTTTTTCTCTCTTTTTTTTTGCATTGTATAGCCTTGATAGGCTTAGTGATGTGGGCGAGTAGTTAGCATATTTTTTTTTATGTTTGAAGATTAGTTGTATTAGCTCACATGCATCTTCTATCATGATCCATGTAAAACTTGTGTCTCATGTATTATGAAAATTTTGGTAATGAAATGCATGAAGTTACCTTAAATTTGTGTGTGAATGCTGCGTGGATGGATTGTGATTATGTTGAATTTGATCTAAGTTGCACCCTATGTTGTGTAGGGAATGACACCTAAGTTCACACAGAGCACAGCACGCCCCACGTTGTGTGATTCGATGGACCAGGCACCACCCTAGAGTGATGGTCGTGTGGACCCTAGTTTGGGCCCGGATCGTGAGACTATGCTTGAGTCTCAGCCTTCGATCGGTCCTCCAATTGGGCCGCCACCTTACACACCACTAATTCGTGAGCAGAACCGTGCGTCTTCTTCGACACAGTGTGTACCTCCGTCAGCTCCACCAACTGATAGGTTGGAACAGTTACTGACGATGATGCATTTTCAGCAGATGCGACACCAGCAGCAGCAGATGCGACACCAGCAGTAGCAGCAGCAGCTCTTGGCCACCATTATGGGAGCCTTAGCTCAGGGTGGGAGTGTGACTCCACTTTCACCTTCTTTACGGCCTGTTGAGGCTATAAGGCCTTCCGCTCAGGATGAGGGTGTGACCTTGCCTACCCCTGTTGTATACTCCACAGGGAACTTGGGTACGAATGGCCTTTTAGAGTGATTCCAGCGCTTGCGACCTCCTACATTTTTGGGTTCTCACAGACCTGAGGAGGCCGAGTATTGGCGTGATCACATCTTTAAGATGCTAAGGATCTTGCATTGTACCAAGCAGGAGAAGGTCAAATTGGTGACCTTTATGCTGGAGAAGGAAGCCAGCTTGTGGTGGGATAGTGTACTGCGAACTGTAGCCGCTGACTATGTTTGGACGTGGGCACATTCGAGACCCGCTTCCATGAGAAATACTATCCCCTTACTTACTGGCACTAGAAGGAGAATGATTTTCTGTGCCTCAGACAGGGAGGCATGACCATGACTGAGTAGGAGCACTGGTTTATAGAGTTGGGCAGATATGTTCCTACTGCGCTTACTGACGCACAGATGCGCATGCGACCATTTTCTGAGGAACTGCGCCTCGACATTTGCTCGAAGATGTACTGTATTAGCATACCATCCTATGCTGAGTTAGTACACATGTCTATGCGAGCAGAGAAATACGGAGAGTGTTTGTCACGTTCTCGTGGGCCTATGATCCCCAGTGTAACATCCCAAAAATCGGGGGGTCGAGCAAAAACCCAACTCCCGAGTTCCAAAATGTTATTTATGCAACATAGATATGTATGATTGAATGTTGTCTGTGATAATGTATTAAACATGAGTGAGATTAAGCTAAAACAGCATATCACACTCCAGAGACGGTTAAATTTACAAGCAGAAGACTGTGATAGTATATATAACATATATAAACTGTTGTATGTCTCCAGAGTGTGAATATGTTACCAGGTTATATACATACATGTATACTCCAAAAGTAAACCAAAAGGATATACATGAGTGTTCTAAAATATAAAATGACAAGTGTCAAGGTATCTAATCAACCTCCCTGTAATCCCGTCAATCAGAACACGCATATAGGAGGAATCCTCCTCATCATCATCAAATCCAGCTCCGCTTCTCAAGCAGCGCCATCATCTGCAATCACAAAAAGGGACTGGTGGGTATCCGAAAACACCATCCCATAACGTGAGAGTGAGTGATCAGCAGAGATTATCATGTTATCAAATCAATCATGCGATAATAGTAAAGCAGTAATTCAAACATTTCTAATACTGTTGTTAATGCAATTATGACATGACGTGATGTATGCCCTCACCGACGATATCCCTCATACAGTACCATCTTACGACCGCGGCATGCAATCGACCCTCAAGTGCTCCACATCTTCCAGGCACATGCAATGGTATGGTGATATGATTCACGAGTTGTTATTAGTCCATTCAAACAGCAGGATTGGGAAACTAAGGTACTTCCCTTATATCAATCCCAACACAGATCCTGTCTAGGGTCGTCACTCCTAGTAATCTCATACGATGTATATTTTATAGGTCGCTGCAAGGGCTGCCAGGGCTGTTGCTCGCACTCGTTGCACCGCTCCCCCATCACCTTATCAATACAGGCCTACTGTACTCTACTGCTACAGAAGGGTCGTTGCCTCCCGTAGACTCAGAATATGCTCGTGGTCACTACAAAGGACTCGTCGCCTGATCAATGTAGGCCGACAGCAAGAATATAGTGTCCCATGCCACCATAATCTGCTGACGAGACTAGGTGCTCACTAGTCACTACGGGGAGGTTTGTGGCCCCAGCGTAGGCCGACAGCTCGACCACGGTGTCCCATACCACCATGCCCAGCTCATGAGTCTTTATGGATCAAGGTACCATGGTTAACAGGGTTTACAATGGTAAGTTCAGTACCCTAGGTTCAAGCAGTTATGACTCATACAGGGTGAACATACAACGGCCAGTCGGGTTACTTGACGGGCTCGACTAGCACGAGCGCATCGCAAGTCGAACGACATGAAGTGCGTGAAACACTTCGCGTGGCCTAACCGCTGCCACCAACTCCAAACACGACTCGCGTTCATCGACGCGTCCTTCATGGCAAATACCAGCTAGCCATGAATTTGCTCGGTTACCGACTGCCTGGACTAAGTATAGTCCCAAACAATTATGAATCCACATCAACAATCAGGTAAGAGTATTGGAAATGGAATACAAACATGTGAGCATGTTAACACATGTTATAACGTACAACTTAAGTAAATCATCTTGCACATGTCTTTACACATATAATGAAATTATGCATATTGCCAACATATAGGAAATAATCTCCATCAGCATATTAATTTAGAATTCAATCTCAAACTAAATCATAAGGAAATCATCAAGCACATGTTATAACATACCACTTAAGTGAAACATCAAGCATATGCATTTCATACATATAATGAAATCGTACATATGGCTAACATGTAGGAAGCCATTTACACCAGCATATTAATTGAGAAATCAATCTCAAACTAATTCATAACACCATTTAATTCAATACATACTAATACAAGCATTTATACAAACACTTAAACCACACACTTAAGTCTACATATAGTATGTCGACCCAAAGTGCGCATTTAGGCGAATCTCTTCACCAAACTAATTATGCACGCATTCCTAGTATTCTAATGCAACAAGAATCCATGTTAATCACATCAGAAAAATATGGATGAAAACAGTACTTCCTACAAATGACTAAAATGCCTTAAATCTCATATTCTTCGTCGGTTTACGAAACAGGAAACGGACAGCATGTTATACATGTCAAACGGCATTGCCGTCGATAATCTACTATTAAACGACATTGAAAGCGTTGAAAACAGTCAATCAAAGCGTCTAATATCCGCACCTTATCTCCTAGAAGCGTATCGTTTCGAACGGAGCGTATACGCTTCGTCTACGGCGAATAGAGAACCTGTTTTACAACATACATCAGCTATCTAGCTACGGAAAGAGACACTAAATCAGCAACTTCTAGGGTATTTTCTTACCTGAAAATGTGGAGGAATCACCGGCCAGGTGATTGAGGTGAGTTTCTTAGGCACTTACAACAGGTGGTGCAACGGCAGGTAAATTCTCTCCTACTCTCTCTCACAAACTCTCACCTTTTCTCTCTCCCAATCTAGGGTTTTTCTCAAATTCGGATGGGAGAGAGGAGTGAGAGTTTCAACCCTTTTTATAAGCCTAAAAAGGCCCAAAATAGGCTCAGGAATAAAGTTCACTTGATGTTTATCCAAAGCGGGGCTGTTTCAGTCCAAAAGATCATTTCTGGTGGTCCCCTGGCCGAACGCGATCGGACTTAAGTTCATGGATACTGGATCTAGCACACATCAAGTTTTCAGTCCAGCAGGGTTCGCAGATCGCACGTGGCGGTCCAGTTTCAGTTCAGCGGTTACCGCACGTAGATCAGGCTACAATTCTCATGATATGAAATAGAAATTTTTCCTGATCCGAGGGTGTAATTTGGCTGAATTCTGACGGTCAGAACGCTTAATACTGACGCGTCAAGTCGTGTGCCAGATTTAAATTTCAAATTCCAATTCTTTCCCTATTCTTACTCTCTTCAGTCCAGGCTCAATGAAATAGCCCGTGATTATCAGTTGGACTTGATTTTTGAAATGATTGTCAAGTCCAGCTAGGCGGTTCTAACGGTCTAATATTGAAGGTATCGGACTTTTGACGCGCGGTTTAGATCCAATACAAAGTTTCAAAGTGGTCCAGAGAACAAACCTGATTAGAATTTGATCCGAGGTTATAGAGTATTATAGCACCATGGATTCTACAAGTTTTGGGTCTTGTAGAACGTATTTAAAGTGATCAGGGACTATTTCCCAGCTACTCTAGCGTTGTGCTAGCTAACTTATGCTTAGTTTCTAAAGGAATTAATCCTAAGTGGTTTCTTTAGCTATGGAATTGGGTCCTGAGCAATTTTTCAGGTGTTTTAGTTGACCCATTGCCTAAGGACGTCAAATGCCAGATTGGCCAAAATCTGGGGTGTTACACCCAGGCCACGACCAGATATGCCGAGCAGGCCATTCCTCGGCAAGAGGACCCATATCGACTCTCCTCCCAGGATCGCTGTGCCATTAGTACCTGTGAGGCGACCTGGTGTGACCTGTGCTTATTGTGGGAGGCCAGGTCATGTTGCGGAGAGCTGCTTCAAGCATATAAGAGATAGTGGGTTCTCACCACCACAGAGGATCGATTGTCCTTGCCCTCAGGCTATGTCAGCTCCACCTCTATGGTCTGCACCTGCGCATCCATCTTTTCGACCACCAGCACCTCGTTTTAGGCCACCTCAACGGCTCATGGTACCGCTGTCGAATCGCCAGCAACAGGCTCGGGTGCACTCACTCACAGCGAATGTACCAGAGGTAACACTTTCAGTACCCAGGGCTTTTGAGGTCACTGCACATGTTCAAGGTACTCCTGTCTTCTTGCTGGTGGACACTGGGTCCACAACCTCCCTCATTTCATGCGCATTAGTCAAGCGGCTAGCGTTGGTTACTACTCCTACAATGGGAGTGACTTTCACTACTACTACAGGGGACTCTTCTGCCATTACTAGGGTATGTGTGGGTTGCTTGATAGACTTAGGGAACGGGATAGTTGTGGTTGGCCTGTATGTCACGCCTTTGCATCATTACGACATTATCCTTAGCATGGATTGGCTCACAGAGATGAGAGAAGAGCTTGACTGTGAGACTAGGCTGGTGACAGCTCATGGACCTACGGGTGTCGCATTTACTTTTCCTATTCAGGTCAGTTACCCTACCCGAATTGATTGCTACACTTGATTGGAAAGTTCTATTAGTTCTGTGCTTGAAACCACGCCTGTGGTTTGGAATTTTAGGGAAGTGTTCAGTAAGATACCTGGGCTACCTCCTCGGTGTGAGATCGACTTTATATTGATCTCGTGCCTGGTGTAGTACCTGTTTCACTACCGATGTATCGTATGCCACCATGTGAGATGGAAGAGCGAAGGAAACAGATTGACGACCTGGTAGAGAAAGGCTTCATACGACCCAGTGTGTCTCCTTGGGGAGCACCTGTGTTGTTTGTCAAGAAGAAGGATGGGTCATAACGGTTATGTATTGATTATCATAGGTTGAATCAGTTGACCGTGAAGAACAAGTATCCTTTACCCAGGATAGACGATCTGTTTGACCAGCTGAAAGGGGCGCGATACTTTTCGAAGATTAACCTACAGTCAAGGTACCATCAGTTGCTCGTCAGGGATGAAGACATGCAAAAGACTGTATTCAAGACGATTTTTGGTCATTACGAGTTTCTCGTGATGTCGTTCGGTCTTACGAATGCACCGGCCGTGTTCATGGACTTGATGAACCGGGTATTTCGACCATTTCTATATCGATTCGTCGTTGTGTTTATCGATAACATTCTGGTATACTCTACGAGTCGGGAAGAGCACGAAGGACACCTTTAGGCAGTCTTAGATACTTTGATGAAGAATTAGTTGTTCGCGTAGTACAAGAAGTGCGACTTTTGGCAGGAGGAAGTCAAGTTCTTGAGACACGTGGTGTCCAAGGAAGGGATCACGGTGGACCTAGCTAAGGTAGCCGCAGTTCAGGACTGGAAGCAGCCTAGTTCAATTACTATGTGAGGAGTTTTCTAAGCTTGGAAGGTTATTACCGATGCTTCATTTGGGACTTCTCAAAGATTGCCAGACCGTTGTCTCAATTAACTCGGAAGGACTTGAAGTTCGCTTGGAATGAGAAGGCGGAAGCAGCTTTTCAGGAGCTGAAGGACAGATTGACGTCCGCCCCTGTACTAGTATTACCAGAGCAATGGGTCAAGTATACTATATTCACTGATGCATATTGAGTTGGCCTGGGTTGTGTCCTTATGCAAAAGGATAGGGTGATTGCATATGCCTCGAGACAGCTGAGGAAACACGAGGAGAATTACCCTACGTAAGACCTTGAGTTAGCAGCCGTCATCTTTGCATTGAAGCTCTGGAGACATTACCTCTATGGAGAGGAGTTTGAGCTTTTCTGTGACCACAAGAGCCTTAAGTATATATTCACGCAGCGGGATTTGAATATGAGGTAGCACCGATGGATGGAAACCTTAAAGGACTTTAAGTTCAAGGTCTCCTACCATCCTAGCAAGGCCAACCTTGTGGCAGATGCGTTGAGCCTCAATAAAGCGATCATATTTGCAACTCCACTAATGATTAAGAAGTGGGATATGCTAGAGTTTGTTCATGACTTCGAGCAGAAGCTCACTGTGGAGGAACCATTCGAGAGTGTCGCGCACATTCACATGCAGCCACTTATTGATGACAGGATTATAGAGGCCTAGAAGGCCGATGAGCGGTTGTCTAAGCTTCGAGATCAGGCTAGCGATGACGAGTATGCCGAGTGAAGAATTAGTAGAGATGGGGGCTTGCGCTACCGCGGCCGTCTATGCGTCACAAACATTCCTGAGTTGAGATAGGAAGTCCTTGAAGCAGCGCACAAATCGAAGCTAGCGATGCATCCTGGAAGTACGAAGATGTATCGAGATGTGAAGAGGTCATACTGGTGGGATAACATGAAGATTCATATAGCAGAGTATGTATCCCGTTGTCTCACGTGCCAGCTGGTCAAGGCAGAGCATAGCCGACCTCCTAGACTACTTCAGCCCCTACCCATAGTTGAATGGAAGTGGGACTTCATCTCTATGGATTTCACTTCAGGGCTGCCAAAGACAAGGAAGGGACATGATTCTATCTGGGTGATCGTCGACCGATTGACGAAGTCGTCTCACTTCCTTTCGATCAGAGTCACGAACTCTGCAGATGATTGGCTAGGCTGTACATCAGAGAGATATTTCGTCTGCATGGAGTTCCCTTGGAGATTGTGTTGGACAGAGACACGTGGTTCACATCTATCTTTTGGACTCGTATCAAGGAAGTAATGGGTGTGAAGTTAAAGTTCAGCACCTCGTTTCACCCACAGACCAATGGGCAGACAGAGCGAGTAAATCAGATTTTGGAAGATATGTTACGAGCTTGTGTTTTAGACTTCAAGGAAAGTTGGGATGACTGTCTTCCGTACGCAGAGTTCGCCTGCAATAACAGTTTTCAGGCGAGTATAGGCATGACTCCTTATGAGGCCTTGTATGGGCGCCCTTGCCGAGCACCTCATTGCTGGGCAGAGGTTGGTGAGCATAGTTTGGTTGGCCCAGAGTTAGTGCAGGCGACCTCAAAGAAGATTAACAATATCAGATGTCGACTTCTGACAGCTCAGAGCAGACAGAAGAGTTATGCCGACACGAGGCGGCGACCGCTTGAGTTTGAGGTTGGAGACCATGTGTTCCTACGAGTTTCTCCTATGAAGGGAGTTCTGCATTTTAGCAAAAAGGGAAAGCTCACACCAAGGTTTATTGGTCCATTTCAAATACTGGATCTGGTGGGAACAGTAGTGTATCGCTTGGCTTTACTCACTCCACTTGCAGGTGTACACAACATATTTCATGTATCTATGCTGAAGAAGTACGTTCCTGATCCTTCCCATATCATTAGATGGGAGCAGGTACAGTTGAACGAGGATGCGACATATGTACTACATCCGACGTGTATCTTAGACAGGAAGGAGCAGGTGTTGCACAGTAAGGTCATTCCACTGGTGAAAGTTCTGTGGACACATCATACTGAAGAGGAAGCAACTTGGGAGACAGAGGCCGAGGTCAGAAAGAACTACCCTCAGATTCTCGAGGAGTATGAAAAGGTACTAATTTTGAGGATGAAATTTTTCTTTAAGGGGGGTAGATTGTAACGACTCGAAAAAATTTGTACCAAGACCCGAGTACCAACTTAGTCAGAAATCCCTCAGGATTAAATCCTTTAGAAATTAGACGAGAATTGCTAAGTACTAACCTAGATTACCTGTGAAATTAACACCAATCACTTTAAATATGATCTGTAAGATCCAAAATCTGTAGAAGTAGTAACGCTATGTTACTCTAAAATCTAGGATCCAACTCTAAACCTAGTTGCTCATGGGAGCACTTTGAAACTTCGTATCGAACCTGGACCGCACGTCGAAAGTCCGATTGCTATGAACTCAGAAGATATTGACAGCGTAGTTGGACTTGACAATCACCGCGAAAATCACGTCCAAACGATGCTCTGGGACTATTTGCGTGAGTCCGGAGTGAAGAGTGTGAGAAACTGAAGATTTTTAAGAAATTAAATATGATTTTAAGAAATCTGAGTCGTATCGCTTGCGCGACATTTATAAGCATTATGAATATTGGATTTTGACACAAATTCACCCTCGGATCAGGGATGATGGCCCACTCATGTCAAATTATTTGTGGCCTTAATCGAGTTTCGGTGACCGCTGAACTGAAACTAGACCGCCATGGTTGATCTGGAAATCTGATCGAATGAAAACTTAACTTGATTAAGATCCAGCATCCAGGATCTTAAGTCCGACCACACTCAGTAATAGGACCTCCAGAAATGCTCCGTTGGATCGGAACAAGGCCGATTTGGTCATAACCTAAGTATACATTGGCCTTAGGGCTATTTCCATCGATTTAGAACTTATAAAAAGGCCTTAAACCCTCTCTCATTTGCTCCATACGAATTTAAGAGAAACCCTAGGAGAGAGAAGAGAGAAAAGAGAGAGAAAGTGAGAGAGAAGTGGTGTTTTCCTCTTGTCATTCCACTAGCTGCACTACGTGCCAACTTCCATCCATCTGAATCGTTATTTCAGCGATTCTGATTCCACACTTGGGTAAGAAAGTCAAACCCTAACCTATTTTAAGGTTTGATGTAGACAGAGTAATGAAATAGTTAATCTAGTTCATGTTATAGGTTGCTAAACTGCCGTTGATGAAAGCTTACGGCTTAGAATCATATACGTTACGCTTCTACAGCGTAAGGTGCGGATTATAGACGTATAGGTTATGGTTTTCAAAGCTTTCAATGTCAGATAATGATTTATTATTGACGTGGATGCTATTTCACATGCAAAACGTGTCATTTGTTTCGCATTACGAATACGTATGAAATATGTATACCGTAGTGTATTCTATGTATTTGTTGAAATACCTGTATATGTATAAATTTTGGATCTGTGATTACCATGATAAATCATTGTTAGTACATGCTTGTTATGTATGCGACAACTCCTTAGCAAAAGGAATTGCCCAAATATGCAATATGTCAACATACGTGATGTATGTTGAATAGTGTAATCTAAGTGTTTGTGTAAATGTCTGAATGAGTTAGCAATAGGTAAAGTATGATATTTAAGTGTATTGAGAGATGACTCTCAATCACCTTACTGGTATGTATGATTTCCTTCATGTTGTATTTAGCCTATTTCAATTCATGGTAATTGTATGTATGATTTCTTTCATGTTGTATTTAGCCTATTTCAATTCATGCTAATTGTGTATATGATTTCCTCCACGTATTGTATTCATGTTTAAGTTATATGTCATAACATGCTCATATGTATGTGGTATTTACTATTGATGGTGTACGTGATTGGGGCCATATTATGGTCCAGACATTCGGTAACAGACTAGAATTTGTGGATGAGATTGATTCACTACGTAAGATGTGTTTGACAAACCCAGGCCGTACTAGAGTTGTCGGCAGTGGTTTGGCCACACGAAGTGTTTATGCACTTCATGTCGATTCACTCGACGTGCGCTCATGCTAGTCGAGCCCGTCAAGCAACCCGATTGACCCGATGTATGTTCACCATGTGTGGGTGCTTCTGTTTGAGCCTAAGGTACCAAACTCACCATTGGAAAGCCCCTCTAACCTTGGTACCTCGATCCGCTAAGACTCATGGGCCGATTATGGTGGTATGGGACACTATATTCGAGCTGTCGGCCTACTCTGATTGGTGACGAGCCCTTTGTAGTGACCAGTGAGCACCTATACTCGTGAGCCGATTATGGTGGCGTGGGACACTATATTCGAGCTGTCAGCCTACTCTGATTGGTGACGAGCCCTTTGTAGTGAACAGTGAGCACCTATACTCATGAACCGATTATGGTGGTATGGGACACTATATTCGAGCTGTCGGCCTACTCTGATTGGTGACGAGCCCTTTGTAGTGACCTCGAGTATATCCTGAAATTACAATGGGGCGACGAGACTTATTGTAGTCCATAGGATATAACCATACCTGTATTGATTGGTGACGAGCCCTTTACAGTGATCTAGAACTATACTATCGTATGAGATTGTCTCGGATTGATGACCCAAGAATGGATCATCGTTTGGGTAATGATACAAGGGAGGTACCTTAGCTTCTCAATCCAGCTGTATGAAAAGGACTAATAATAACTCGGTAAGCATGTTCATATCATCGCACTGCATGTGCCGACGATGAAGTGCACAGAGGGCTGAAAGCATGCCGCGAACGTACGAAGGTGTGCACGAGGGAGTGTAGGCGAGGGCATGCATTCATGAAACATTTCATCCCTACATTAATAAGAGTATTTAGAAATGGTTGATATGTTTGCTTTATCATTACTGCTTGACTGAATTGACAACATGTTAATCTTTACTGTATGATTCTACTGAGTTGATCACTCACTCCCACATTCTGGGATGGTGTTCTGAATACCCACTAGACTCTGTCTTAGTTGCAGATGAGGATGCGACTCAAGAGGCGGAGCCTAACTTTTATGACGATCAGGATGAGTTCTCTTATATGTAGTTCTCTGACAGTTTTTCTAAGGCCGTACTGATCGACTGGGCTACAGGGTTTATCAGTATAGTTGGACTATTTTTTTTTGACATTTTGTTTTTACACTATTACATGTATATGGTGACTCAGTGATGTATTCATACTCTAGCAGATCGATAGTGACCTTTAATTTCTTATCTGTTTATATATATCTTTAAGTCTTCCGCTTGCGTTATTTCAACTGATCTGGAGTATGAATTACTGTTTTGGTGTAATCCCACTCATGTTTAATGCACTACTATGAACAACAATCAATATGACGCATTGGAACTCGGGAGCTGAGCATCTGCTCGACCCCCGATTTTCAGGGCGTTACACTGGAAAACCTATGTTGATAGTGAACGCTGATATCCACCGTGTGAGGATATTAGGAGTGGAGTAGTCATGTGGCTGTTTATTAACAGTTGGTGTTCACACAGGCGAACCATTATAATCCCTTGTGTTTTGTGGTTATGTGATTTATATTTCATATCTTTTTGTATTCATTTGTGGGATGTATATGTGGATGTGAATGTTGTAATCATTTTATTTCAAGCATTGTGGTGAATGGTGTAATAGTTTAGAATTAACTTCTTGTTATTCCTTTATTACTTTGTGATTAAGTTTCTTTATTTGTTCTAGTAAGGTTGCCCTGTCATTCTTATGGTGTATGGTTATCCTTAGAACAATCAAAATTTGAGATTACATTTTATACATTCATTGTTTATCTCTCTTCAGTTTGAGTTCTTGATACAAAGACCTTTTTAGAAATAAGGTTGTCCTACCATAAACCCTTGGTTTTTGGTGTAAGTTGTCCTTAGAACAACAATTGTATCAACCTCTCAAGAATTGAATTTTGAGGGTGCCTTTCATCTCAACGTTGAATATTGAATTTCTTTATTTGGTTATCTATTTTATTTAACTCCGCTGTGTTTATTTTAAATTTGGCATAGTCCTATTCCCCCCCTCCCTAAGGACATATAGCTTGGCCATTTTAAGACGCGACACATGCATCAGCGGCTCCATATAGATGGACGGCATAAATAAAGCACATATCTCAAGGTGTGGGCCACACTGATGGAATGTGTGGAGTACATACATCAGTGGATCCCACGTGGGGCCCACCATAACGTGTATTTTCCACCGATCTGTTGGTACAGTCACACAGACCCATAAAATAACAACTAAATAAATAAATAAATAATTTTTTTATATATACAGGACGTCTGGAACCAGAGGTTCTAATGGAAGATGTTCCATCCTCACTGTTTTCTGTTACATAGGCCACCTGAGTTCCACATACAACTGATCTTTTTAGGGTGGCCCACAACTGGAAGGGGGCAATCAATGCATGGTGTTTGATGTTCTACACACACCACAGTGGGGCCTATGGTTAGGACCGTGGGTCCCTGCCTTTTTTTTTTCATCCATGCGTAGAGGACACTGCTGTGCTGTCCTCTGGATGGCAGCAGTAGCAGTGTTTGCTGCTGTATATTATTATTTTATTTTTATTTTTTTTCTGATGGTTTTTCTTAAGTGGGGTCAGCATCAAGAGAATCCGACCCAACCATTGAACTCTATGGCTCAAGACAGACCAAATGAGCCCAATATTTGATACGTTTTGGTGTGAAGAAACATCAAGGTGAATTTTAACGGTAAAACCACTATTTCCTATGGTATGGCCTGCCCAATAATCGGATTGGCCTCATATTTCGGCTCAACATCTAAAATGGGCAGAGAAATAGGATGGACAATGTGGATTAGATTCATACATCAAGGTGGGGCCTGCATGAGTGGTCCACCCAAGGCTTGTTAAATCAAGCTACCATTTATATTTTATTTTATATATATATATATATATATATATATATATATATATATATATATATATATATATATATATATATATATATATATATATATATATATTTGTTGTTGCTGTCAACACACCACACTCTCAGATCCCAGTTCACTGTGGGGCCATGTCCAGTGTCCTAGGGATGCTAGACGGTGTGAAAATAACACAGGCATCATGGTGGGTCCCACATGGATGTGGCCCACCATGCATGTATATTTATATATATTAATATAATATAAATATTATATATATATATATCAGTCTAGCAGGTGGGATTTGCCACCGTCCCATCAGTGGACGACGGATCTCCATGGAATGTGGTGGGCCACACCGTCTGATGGATGGAGTAGATTTAACACAATTCAGTGGGGCCCACTTCATTCTAGGGGGAGAGAGAGAGAGAGAGAGAGAGAGAGAGAGAGAGAGAGAGAAGATGACACATGAAGGGGAGGGACCCCGCCACTATTGGGCCCTCCTAAATACAATGCATATATCAAGTGGGTCCCACAATAAGTGGGCCTTTAGGAATCGCAATCAATGGTGAATCACTTACCTACCGACCTTCTTCTTGGTCCCTTAGCCTCCTTAACTCCTACGTCAACTTTTGACGATGGATGATGGAGTTTTGATGGTGGGGATGAGAGATGAGAGGGTGGGCCACACTTATTATTTTTGGGAGAGCTTGGGGAGGCTTGGACATGGGATGTTGTTTATGGAGTTGGAGAGTAGAAAAATAAATATGAGAAAGAGAGAAATAATGGATGAAAGGGATGGGTGTTGTAAGGAAAGGAGATGGAGAGGTAAGGTCTTGTTTGAAATTTGAGAAAAAGGGATGGGTAGGGAGAGAGAGAGTTGACTTGTGGAAAAATGAGGAATGGGTAGGGAGAGAGAGAGTTGACTTGTGGAAAAATGAGGGATGGGTGTTAGTACTTGAGGTATGGAGTGTACTTAATTGATTGATTGATTGATTGATGGGACATGTTGTAGAGATTCTCTCCAAATTCGTAACGCGCGGTGTTTTCCTTGAAATGAATGTTGGTCTACATCTTCTAGCCCGGGTATCGGATCGGTGCGTAAGTCACTGCGTTGGAACCGCGGCGACGGCACGGTCGCTAAGATACAAGTTTCAGGTCGAGCCAACTTCAGTATGCAGGTCTCGGCTTAGGATTGCGCACAAACGTCAAATACAGGTCGAGGGTTATCGAAATTCGACCAGAAGGATCGCGAAAGTCTACGGAATGATACAGACTAGGATACGGATCTTACAACTTCTTCACCCACAAATATGAAAAAGAAAAAAAGAAGATGAAAGACATTTTTATTTCAAAATTTTAACATTTCAAAGAATGACATAAATAAACTCCTTTTATAATCTGATATAATAATCACATTCTGAATAAAGATCTTTTTGACAATGCTGCCAAAACAGATACAATACACTAGAGATGAAAACACACCAAAGATCTTAAATAATGAATTAGCAGTGTTCATCATGTGGATGCAAATAGATGATTAAGTGTAGTTTAAAATGACCATTCACATTGAAAAAATACCATGGGATAGAGATGAATTGGCAGTGTCCATCTTGTGGATGCAAATAGATGGTTAAGAGTAGTATGAAATGACCATCCACATTGAAAAAATTAACTGTTTAACAGATTTAATTGCCATGATACACCATGTCTAAGAAATTTCAAGTACTACTCAATCTGTAGTCGGAGATCACAGAAACAATCAACATACAAAGAGTACTACAGGCCAATCGAAGATATAACAGGTGTACCTGTGAACGATGTTTCTAAAATTCTATTCACCTAAAATTCATATACAAAATAACAACAAATTAATTTACTTGTAAGGATTTCTTAAAGTGAAAGATAGAAACTAGTGAAGAGTAAAACCGTTGCCATCCATATCATGCCATGTTCACTACTAGTACATGGGTTCAAACAATCCACAAATCAATTGAAAGATAAATGAACTATGAATCTGAAATAGTTATTCCATATTTCAAAATTTATCCACTTCCCGAACGATCAATCATTTGGCAAATATAAATATTTCTGTACAATATCAATTTCTCTTTAATTGGCGATTCCATAATGTAACGCCCCGACTTTTCAGGACCCAAGTACATGACCCATGTCCCAAAAAGCTGAGTGTTAACCTTAAAGGGTGGTCAAATTTGAGTATATTTTTTTCTTTCCTTTCATTAGAGTAATCAAATGAGCGTAGTGTGGACAAATCGACATAAAGAAAAATTTTATTATCATTCAAATATACAAGAAGCTGCCCATAATAACTTATACAAACTAATGTCTCTGAATTTAACAAGTACAAGATTTACAAGAATTTAATACATGAAGAATAATAGAAAGCATATAAATATAAGCCGCAAGATCACGCAGCTCCTCCAGGAAGGTAAAGCTGTGCATCCCTGGCGATCGTACCCTGCTCCTCATCAAGTATGAACATACATATTACTAAAGCCACCCGTATTACCTGTACGATTGTATATTTGATGGATGAGTGGCCAACTCAGTGTGAATTCTCCTCAAGATTACACATTGCCATATTAGGTAAGCATAGTTATAAAATAACAAAACAACCAAAACAAAGTAAATGCAGTCTTATTAGATGCATGGATGCATGAATGCAATCATAGACCAGGAAAAAATATCCAGACGGTCTGTGCCACGGGAAAAACATTCAGACGGGCTGCGCCTTGGAAAAAACATCTAGACAGGCAATGGAGTCGTCACCCAAGGATGTGACTGGTCATAAGCGCAACACACGGCATAATCGCAGGGATCCAAATCATCATCATAAATCGATCGGCTAGTCATTAGCGCAACACGCGGCGTAATCGTATGGGCATAATAATCCAAGTCGTCGTAGTATACTATGCATGCATGAATTGCCAGCCCATTATTAGTCTATTTACAACCAGCCAATTTAGATGAGCTCAAAGGTCACTACGGGGAGCACATGGCCTAGCGTAGGCCGACAGCTCGGGCATAGTGTCCCATTACCATCATTCCCGACCCATGAGACTACCATCTTAGGATGTTTAATGGAAACCCGTCGACTAGTGGCCAATCATATTACAGTATATGGGGCTTACCATCACACGATTGCACGGTATAAAAAATCGAACCCATATAGGGAAAATACCAGAACAAAGCCATATAGGGTGATATCAAACAAGCCACATGGGGCAATTATCAAAATAGGCCTCATATGGTGAGTATTAAAACCATGCGATAAAAGACCATCCTTTAAAACCATTGGACACAACAACCCTGGATGGTAGGCCCACATCAATGACCCATTTAGACCACTACTCAGTAACCACTAAGTCGAAGGTCCATTTTAATCACAACTAGTCAGGTTATATCCTAAGTATGGGTGTACATTTATAGGTGGGGGTTTCCCACTAATGTATCAGTTTAAAGTCCATAAGAAATACACAAATAATCCACAAGCATGAACAATTATACATGATGAACATTAAGCAGGCAATATATCAATTCAATTTCCACCAGCTAACACATGCGATTATAAGAGGGAAATATCAATTATAAGTTTAAATAAAAACTATGACTTAAGCTAATGAGGAGATGGAAAGCTCAAGGGGAAGAACCATCATCTGACTAGTTGAATCGCCAATGCCAACTAAGGTTGCTAGGAAGCACATCCCCTTAAAATCAAATCCTACCATGAATCAGGAACTTGTATGATTAGATCCAAGCCCTACAAACTACCTAGGGTTTAAGATCATAGCTTATGGTTTTAATTATTTTATCTTTAGGGTTTTAGCATAGACTTAGGGTTTTCATCCTAGGGTCTAGTTGTAGCCTCAACTCTAGGATTTGAATTGTAGTTGGTGTATAATAAATTTCAATGTTAATTTAATGATTAGAATTAATTATTAAACTTAGTTTATAATCAATATTTGTTAACATAGTAATAAAAATTATTACGCTAATAATAAATACTAAGATCTATTATTAAGGATACTATTTAAAAGAGTTAAATAAAATACTAGTAATTGATAATCCAAATTTTTTTTATAGACTAATAATGTCTAATTACATATAATATTAGAAATCCATATAATGAGGGTGATAACAATGACAATAATACCTTAAAATGAGTCTAGTTGGTTTGAAGGATTCCATGGTTAAGGTTATTTGGGCTTGCACTAGAATGACTAGGCCCACCAGATTCCTATCCAACAAATAGCCCCAATTTGGGCCCAAAATTATGTCTAACCAAGGGCCGAATTGGGCCTAGAATTGCCCATCACTGAGGCCCAAACTGGGCCTGAACTTGGCTTGGCATAGCTGCCCAGCTATGGTCCAACACTGGGGCAGGGTGGATCTGATTTTGGCCCAAATTCTGGGCTGATTTCTACTCAGATCGAGTGGCTGGTTTCAACCTAAATTGGAGGCCCAGCTTCAGCTGGGCCTAGTGGGCTGAGTGCTGCATTCATCATGCCCAATGGGGCAATTATGCTGGGCCCATCCTGGCCTAGTGGCCATGTTGTTGGCAGCCCACAATTCTTCGACGTGATGTGGCCCATTGAGATTTACCTCACGTTTGGCCCATCATATGTGCAGTAGGGTCCATTAAGATACGTGGTGTGGCCCACAGAGATCTACCTGATCGCTGGGCCACCTAGTGCAGCAACTGGGAGCGACACGACGTCCATCCTCTCTCTTGCTCTTCCTTTCTTGCCTTCTCCTCATGCTTTTCTTCTTCTTTCTCTTACTGCTGCAAGACCCGGGCCCATTGCTGGCCTGGACTAGACCCATCTCATCAATTCAAAATCGGCCTGATACTCAAAACCCGACCAGCTGGTTCGTCTCGGGTCGAGTTGGTGCAACAATGTGGTGATGGTGCAGCTACACCACCCCAACACTCTCCCTCTCTCTCAGTCCATGGCCTTCTTCTTCCTTTTCTTTTCCTCATGACCCAACTAACTGGAACAAGCCTAACTCATCCTGAGTCCTTCTCAAACTCAGACCAAGCTCGGGTGTGGCACAACAACAGCGGATAACATTTACCCTCCACGCCACACTCTCTCTCTCTCTGATTCTTTCTTCTTTCTTCCCTTCTCTTTCCATTCTCTCCTTTTATTTTTCCTTCTTCTTTCCCTGTTTCTCTTTCTCTGCTGCACCCAAAACTCTATCAATAGTAAATTAGCGATCGAGGATAGTTGAGGAAGACGACCCGCCGTTAATGGCGTCTTGAAAACCTCCTCTCTTTCCTCCAATCCACTCCTTTGGGAAGGTTTGTGTAAGACCCGTATCCTAGACCGTACCGTTCCGTAGACTTCCGCGGTCTTACCGGTAGAATTCTGAAAACCTTCGACCCTTAATCGATATTTGCACGCCACCCTGATTCGTATGCCGTCAACCCAAGTCAACTCAACCCAAGCCTACTACCATAACGTTCGTGCCATCGCTGCGGTTCCGATGCCGCGACTCACGCGCCAAGGCGATACCCTGGTTAGGAGATATGGGTCAGCGTTCGGTGCGAGAAAAACGCTGCGTGTTTTGAAACCCAAGAGAATCTCTACGAGATGTCACATCAATCCATCAGTCAATGTCAAGGAGATATAGGTCAACCTTCTCTCACCCAAGTCAACACAACCCATACTCCTCTCTCATCCAAGTCAACACAACCCATACTCCTATCTCACCCAAGTCAACACAACCCATACCTAGTCAAGTACATACATCACTCTCACCCATCAGACCCATCCCTCTCCATTCATCACTCTACCTCTCTCTCATTCTCTAACCCATTCCCTAAGCACTAAGAGAGGAGCAACCGTCCATGGCCTCCAATGAGAGAAAGAAGCTATGGTGTGGCCTACTTCCTATGACCCAAAAATCTTCCATCTTCCACCATTAAAGTTGAAGCCAAGAAGACATGGATCCCAAGGAGCTAAGAAGGAGCGCCATCGGTGGGTGATTTTATTTATTTGATTTGTGATTCATGGGCCCACATATGGTGGGACCCATCTTGATGTTTGCATTGTTTAGAGAGGGCCCATAGTGGCGGGGTCCCTCCCCTTCTCACCGATCTCTCTCTTTCTCTCTCTCTCTCTCATTTTTTTCGTTGTGTGATGGTACACCTTGATGGATGGTGCTGGACGTGGGATGTGGACCCACCTTGACTTTTGTGTTTCATCCAGACCGTCCAGCCGGCCCACCTGACTGTCCATTTGGACAGGTCTGGTACGTGCTGGATGCACCGTGGGACTCACATTGATGTACGTGTTATGTCCCCACCACCGTCCAGCGCGCAGGTGGGATATTGGTGGGGCACACCTTGATGTATGTGCTCTAGTTTCACCGTCCATCTGCATTACTGGACGGTGCTGTGGACTCCACCATGATAGGTGTTTGACCCACCTCCAGTCCAGCATCTGGACGTAGACCCACCATATTATATGTGTTGTGACGGTGGGTCCCACTGGATGTGTTGTACCATCCATCTGGACGAGAGGAAAACATATAGATCAGCTTGATCCGATCAAGTGGGCCACGTACATGTGGACCCATCTTGCTGCATTTATCCACACCGTCTAAAGGTGCCCCACGTGATGTATATGTTTTATCCAGGCCGTCGGTCCAGGGCTGGGCGCTGGATCTAATGATTAATATAATGTACATATATATATATATATATATATATATCTGGTGGGCCCCACGTGGGACCCACCTTTACTATATATGTTTCACCCATCCGTGGCTTCCATCCACGTGGCCCACCACCCCCATGGGATATGATCCAAACCGTCCATCATCCACACCAGCGTATAGCTGATGTGTTGACGATGACAGGTGAGGTCTGATGATCCAGACCATCCATCTATGTGGACCCCACCTCGTATCAGTCGCTGACAAGGTCAGCAGTTCCTTGGGTCCGCATGTGATACATCCAGACCGTCCAACCATTTCTCTAGTTCGGATCTTGAGGTATGCGTTTCATCCTGCCATCCATGTGGACGGGACCCACATGTGGTGTAGATTTCACCCGCATTGTCCGTCTGTTATGCCAACAAATTGGCAGGAGTATCCCACGCAGTAGGGTGCTGCTATTGACGTCAGCAATTCTGTGGAGCCACCCTGATATATCTGTTGTATCTGCACCGTCCAGAACACTGGATGGTGAGATCTACTGTGATGGCACGTGTGAAATCCACACCGTTTAGATCATGGGACCACCATGACATGAATTTCATCCAGGCCGTCCATTCAGGACGCTGGACTGTGGAATATCTGTTCATATATATATATATATATATATATATATATATATATATATATATATATATATATATATAATATTGTATGGTGGGCCCTACGTGGGACCCACCTTGGAGCATGTGTTTTATCCAACCATCCATCTGATGGCACCCCACCATGAGGTATGGGTTTTATCCAAGTCATCCCACTGAAGGACCCCACCTTGATACATGTATCGTATTCACACCGCCCATCTATGCTGGACGTGTTTAAACGGTGATGAGGACTCCACCATGATGTATGTATCTTATGCCCACACCATTCTTCTGCTAGTCCCACCTCGATGGATGTGATTCATCCACACCACCTGGCCATTTGATAGGGCCCACCTATGATTTATATTTGAGGCCCACCTATGATGTATATTTGAGGCCCACCCGTAATGTATATTTAAGGCCCATATGATGGGGCCCACCTACTTGAATTTGAGGCCCACGGGCAAGGCCCATTGTGATGTATTCGAGGCCCATGGGCAAGGCTCGTTGTGATGTATTCATTATTTATAGGCAAGGCCCGTTGTGATATGTATTAGGCCCATGACGTGTGGCCCCTTTTGATGTATACGAGGCCCAGATACGTGGCCCATTTAATGCATATGAGACCCATGTGTAGGACCCACAAGTTATGTATTTGAGGCCTATAAGCAAGACCCACCTGTTGTGTATATGAAGCCCATTAGGTGGCCCGTGGATGCGATTCACTTGATGTATTTAATGGCCCATGGGTTGAGGCCCAATGTGATGGATATAAGGGCCACGAGTGTGGCCCAATGAGACGTATGTGGGGCCTTTGTATGGGGTCGAATGTGATGTATATGAGCTCCATTGCGATGTGTGATTACTCTATGATGTATGTAATGATGATTATGGCAGGCCATGCTTTAGAAGCAATGATGGTTTAATGTCCACATTAATGTGCAATGATGGTTAGATGTCCTCATTGTGACCTTCCCGTAGGCTTTGTTAGGCCCATTCGCACCATTCTCTAAGTGGGTTAACCCAAGTAAGTGGGTCCCATTCGTCGTAGATGGATGGCTCCATGTTATCGGATTTAATATAACCACGGTCGAGTGCTGATCTTTATACTATAGTTAATCGGCTGATCATCTATGGACACCATTTTATTTATCTATTGATTATCATGGTCGATTGACCGATTATCGATCGAGGCTGATTACCGATTCTGATTTGTCGTGGCCGATTGCCGATTATTGATCGAGGTCGATTACCGATTCTGATTTTTCGTGGCTGATTGCCGATTATCGATCGAGGCTGATTATCGATCGAGGCCGAGTACCGATTCTGATGGACGATTGCCGATTATCGATCGAGGCTGATTATCGATCGAGGCCGAGTACCGATTCTGATGTCCGATTGCCGATTATCGATCGAGGCTAAGTACCGATTCTGATGGCTGATTGTCGATTATCGATCGAGGTTGATTATCGATCAGGGCCGATTACCGATTCTGATTTGTCGTGGCCGATTGCCGATTATCGATCGAGGCCGAGTACCAATTCTGATGGCCGATTGTCGATTATCGATCGAGGCTGATTATCGACCAGGGCCGATTACCAACTTTGATTCATCGTGGCCGATTTTCAATTTCAATTGTCGGGGCCCAATGTGATGTACATGCGACCTGTATTTGAGGCCCGACGTGATGTGTATTCAGCCCGTGTCTAAGGCCCAATGTGTTGTATATTGATGCCTAGGTGATGAGACTCATTGTGATGTATTTGAGGGTCAGGCGAAAGAGCCCATTGTGATATATGTTAGGCCCATGAGCAGGGCCCACCTGTTGCGTACATGTAACCCTTGAGTAAGGCCCATTGTGTTGTATATTAGGCCCTTGCGTGAGGTCGTGGACCCATTATATGTTTGGATCTATGTGGGCCATTCCTTGGGACAATGTTGGTTAAATGTCCACATTGCCGAGGCCGATGGTTGATAACGATTATGAGTATGTGACTGCATAGCACCATGATACATGCTCATACGCATCATCTGCATGTCTGTTATGAGATATGATTGACCATTGCTTATGTCATAGCGTTGGTTGTTATGAGACTCCCTGATAGGCGGAGATTTTCTCACATGAGCGCACGGTATGTGCAGGATTGATGCATGATTGCACTGTGTGACTCATGCATCTCACATTTATGTGACATGACCTTTTACGCCCTAGCGACATCAGGGCTATAACCTCCACAGGCATATCGTGGACGGTCAGATGGGATACCGAAAATCTGTTCTACATGGGGTGCTATAGATATCCTTGAGTGAAAGTCCCAGAACCCTCTTGGTTCCAGAGGTTGCTCCAACGTCTAGACCGAGTGGGTAGTTGAGCGCCGAGTGCCGATTACCAGATGGCTGCGCTCTTCACTGTGTCATGGTCTGTTGGAAGGGGGCGCGGCCTTACCTGCCCGAGAGGAGGGGACAATGCTAGGCTGAGTCTGACCAGCTCGATGAATGGGTCCGCTATTGACGAGTTGGGCTCGATATTGGCAGGCGGATAGTGAGGTCTCTTCCACTCACCTTGTTAGCGTGATGAGGCGGCAATCTGGTATGGAGTGTAATAGACCCCTGTGATTTCCTAGATAGGAACTGTACTGATATGTGGACTTATTGAGTAGGAGTTGCATGCTCATTCATTCATCCATTCACTATCCACTCGGGCTGGTGGTGCGCAACTAATTGTTGTGTACCTTCGTTATGATAAGGATTTCGGTTGGGCGCACGACTAACCTAAAATCAGGAGTTTACCATGTTGAGTCTGACTATCTAAATTTAAGTATGGGACTGGTTTGGATAGAAGTCCCTTGTGGTAGACCCCGTAGCCTACGATACTATGTACTATCATCCCGACTTCACACTTCAGCATGGTCATATCATTCTGTAACGCCTTGAAAAAATCCGTACTGAGACTCGAGTACCAACTCGACCGAAAATCGCTTAGGATTAATTCCTTTTGAAAATAAGCGTAAGTTAGCTAGCGCAACGCTAGAGTAGCTATGAAATTATCCCTGAACACTTTAAATACATTCTACAAGACCCAAAACTTGAAGAATCAATGACGCTATAATATCCTGAAACCTTGGATCAAACTCTAAACCTGTTTGCTCTCAGGAACTCTCTGAAACTTTGTATTGGATCTAAACTGCGCGTCGAAAGTCCGATACCTACAATCTTAGACCGTTATGACCGCTTAGCTGGACTTGACAATCATTTCGAAAATCAAGCCCAACCGACATTCAGAGGCTATTTCATTGAGCATGGAGTGAAGAGAGTGAGAAAAGGGTTAGAATTGGAAATTTTAATCCAAATCTGGCACGTGACTTGGCGCGTTATTATTAAGCGTTCTGACCGTCAGAATTCAGCCAAATTTCACCCTCGGATCAAGAAAAATCTTTCTTTCATATCATGAGACTTGTAGACCTGATCTAGGTACGATGACCGCTGAACTGAAACTGGACCGCCACGTGCGATCTGGGAACTCTACTGGACTGAAAACTGGGTGTGAGCAACATCCAGTGACCATGAGCTTAAGTCCGACTGCGTTCGGCCAGGGGACCTCCCGAAACACTCTTTTGGATCAGAAAAGTCCCGTTTTGGTTATAACTTAAGTGTACCTTGTTCCCAAGCCTAATTTGGAAAGGTTTTGGCCTATATAAGGGCCTTAAACCCTCACATATCTCACCCATCCGAATTTGTTAGAAACCCTAGCCAGAGAGAGAGAGAAAGTGAGAGTTTGTGAGAGAGTGTGGTAGAGATCTTCTTGCCACTTACACTAGCTATTGCACGTGCTAAAGCATCATATTCAAATCACTTTCCCGGTGATTTCAACGCACTTCTAGGTAAGAAAACCCCTAACCACTTGCAGATTTGGAGATTTCTTCGATTCAAATAGCAAAGTAGATTATGTACTTGTGCATTAGGTCGTATTGACGCTGTTGACGAAGCGTATTCGTTCCGTTCGAAACGAAACATATCTAAGGCGAAAGGTGCGGATTTTAGACACTTTGATTGGCTGATTTCAAAGCTTTCAATGTCGTTTAATAGTAGATTATCGACGGCAACACCGTTTGACATGTACAACATGCTATCCATTTTTCGTTTTGCAAACGTATGGAAAATATGAGATTTAGGGCATTTTAGTCATTTGTAGGAAATACTGTTTCCATCCATATTTTGCTGAAATATTTTCCATGGCTTTTTGTCATGTTAGGATATTAAGAATGCGTCCATGGTAGGTTTGGCGAAGAGATTCGCCCTAATGCGCACTTTGGGTCGACAAACACTATGTAGACTAAAGTGTGTAGACTAAGGTTTGTATAAATGTTTGTACTAGTATGTATTGGGTAAATGGAGTTGTGAATGAGTTTTGAGATTGAATTCTCAAGTAATATGCTGATGTATATGATTTTCACCATGTTGGCTAAATGTATAGATTCACTATATGTATGAAATGCATGTGTTGGATGAATTGCTTAAGTTGTATGTTATAACATGTGACAACATGCTTGTATTGTTGTATTGCATTTCTATTACTCTCATATGATTACTGATGCTGATTTATAAATGTTTGGGGCTATGACCTAGTCCAGGCAGTCGGTAAATGATCAAATTCGTGGTTGACTTCTATTTACCACGAAGGACGCGTCGATGAACGCGAGTCGTGTTTTGAGTTGGCGGTAGTGGTTAGGCCACATGAAGTTTTTTACGCACTTCATGTCGTTCGACTTGCGATGCGCTCATACTAGTCGAGCCCATCAAGTAACCTGACTGGTTGTTGTATGTTCACCCTGTATGAGTCATAACTGCTTGAACCTAGGGTACTGAACTTACTATTGAAAACCCTGTTAACCATGGTACCTTGATCCATAAAGACTCATGAGCCGGGCATGGTGGTATGGGACACCGTGGCCGAGCTGTCAGCCTACGCTGGGGCCACAAACCTCCCCGTAGTGACCAGTGAGCACTTATGACTCGTGAGTCGATTGTGGTGGTATGAGACACTACATTCGAGCTGTCGGCCTACACTGATCAGGTGACGAGCCCTTTGTAGTGACCGTGAGCGTATTCTAAGTCTACGGGAGGTGACGACCCTTCCGTAGCGATGAGAGTACATTAGGCCTGTATTGATAAGGTGATGGGGGAGCGATGCAACAAGTGCGAGAAACAGCCCTGGCAGCCCTTGTAACGACCTACAAATGTAACATCGTATGTGAATGATAGGAGTGACGACCCTAGACCGGATTTGTGTTGGGATTGATATAAGCAAAGTACCTTAGTTTTCCAATACGGCTGTATGAAAGGACTAATAACAACCCGGTAATCATTATCCATATCGCATTGCATGTGCCTGGAAGATGTGGAGCACTGCGGGAAGAAAGTATGCCGCGGACGCAGATGGTGCCGCATGAGGGAGTATGTCGGTGAGGGCATCCATCATGTCATTTCATGCATACATTAACAACAGAATCTAGGAATGATTATTTTATTGCTTTACTATTATCACGTGATTGATTTGAGAACATGCTAATCTTTGCTCTATTATTCCACTGAGTTGATCACTCACTCCCACGTTACGGGATGATGTTTGCAACACCCACCAGACCCTGTCTTAGTTGCAGGTGATGTGGCTATTCAGGATGTAGAGCCAGACTACGACGAGGACCAGGACGAGTTCTCGTATATGCAGTTCTACGATGGCTTTGCGTAGGTGACCTGGATCGGCGGGACTTCATAGTTAGACCTTATGACATTTTAATTTTTGTTCTATTACATGTATATGAGACTTAGAGATGTATTCATACTTTGGAGACAGTTTGAGAGTATTGTGTTTTTCATACAGTGATATATATATTCTTTAGTCTTCCGCTTGCGTTTTATCACTGAATCTGGAGTATGAATTGAAGTTTTGATATAATCTTACTCATGTGAATGTTCTAACTCAGTCAACCTTGAATCATAATCATATTTGTTGCATAAGTGATGGTCTGGAACTCGGGAGTCGGGTTTATACACGACCCTCGAATTTCAGGGTGTTACACATTCGCATCGCATATTGCATTACATCTGCATGCATATGGCAATTTGGGTTGTTATGTTTCTGCACTTATATGGCCTAGATAGACTTAGCGGGATTTTTATATTATATTATATCCTCGGCATCTGATATTTGGCTCTTTATGACTCCTTATTACATAGCTATTTTGTATTGTATATTCTGATATTGATTGACTTATGGACTTGTCTGTACTTCTACTTACTCTGTCATCGTATGATTTATGACCTGGTTAGTATTTCTATTTACCCTGATAATTCATGATCTTATCAGTGTTTCCGCTTACTCAGACATTGTATGGTTTGTGGATTACCAGTTTTTCCGGTATTGTATGATTGTGGCATTGTATTGAATACTTGGCACTTACCTTGCACACACACTTACACCACCCTCTAAGCTTTCTATAAGCTTATGCACGATAGATGCGTGCAGGTGATGTTAGGTTGTAGCAGTGTTGAGCTTGGAGCATGCAGTGGCCTTCTGGAGCTTGAATTTTTATTTATGTATTCTCCTTTCAATGTTGTAATCAAATGATTATATTAGTGGATATGTGATGATGATGTTGCCTTTGTGAATTGGGTAATCTTGTGGTTATGCTTATTACTAGTTAAATGTACATTGATAAAAAAAAATCCTCCTTATAGAATCCCAGGATCGGAATCTAGCATATGAATGCTAGGAGTCAAGAATGGGGTACTACGAAGGCTGTCGGCACCGGATTCGGCGATCGAAATTCTTATGAATCCGATTTCTGGATTTGGGGCGTGACAGTTTGTATCGACCCTAGGAAGCTTATAGGTAAAGGTTTTCGTCGCTCGGGGGAGATTTGAAACGGCAATTTTTTTCTAGGTTTTCTACAAAAGGCAGGGAAGCTCCCATTACATTCGATCATTACCTCCCTTATAACGTTACCTTAAGCTATCAGAGACCGTCAGATTAAATCGAAAGGCTCAGATGTAATCCCACCATCTGGTTTTCTAAAACTGTGGAGAGAGAGAGAGCTGCGCCAGTTTTCATTACTAGAGCCCTAATCCGCGTGAACTCCATCGGATGGCTGAGACAAAGCCACGTGGATGGCCGAGATTGGAGGAGGACGGACTCACGCGGATTGCAACAGCTGGCAGTTTCCATTTTTAGAAACATTGTCTTTGTAGGTCTTGTTTAGGTTGAAGATGGTGCACATGCAGACGTGCGCTAACATGTGGAAAAGGGTAGGTTTTGGTTGGACCTATTCGTGCATATGATGGATGGTTTGGATTGTCCAGATGAACAGGGTAGGTGGGCCGTTGATCAAGGAACGGATGTACGTCCGTCCGACTGTTTTCAAATAGAAAGAGAGAGGGAAATCCCTCTACTTACGGAAACCACGGGCCAGCGCTGGTCAAACCAGCTGCCCGGTTCCATGCACTTCGAGCACAGTGCATTCAGTGCACTCGCACTTCATGTGGGGGCCCACCATGATGTTTGTGGTAAATTCACTCCATTCAGCCCACTTAGTGGGCCCTGCCATAGCCTTTGACAAAAGATGGGGCGGATCTAAATCTTAAGTGGGCCATACACCTAAACTTCTACTCCCAACAGTGAGTTACTGTCAATCTAATGGTTAGATCATCTCAGGATTTAGCGTCAACGATTAAAAGAGTCCTATTGGCTTTTTTGTATGTCTTTTGTAATGAGTGGCTAACCAAAGACTAATATTAATATAATTTTTATTATTTTTGTATATTACTTATAATTACAATATTTAAAATCTCATTCATATATATAAATATAATTTTAACATTAGCATATTACTAATTACATACTGCTGTTCACACATTTATCAATATACATAATTTATAATATACAATATCATATTATACGTATAAATGAATTGAAGATTGTACAATATTATATTTAACTAAAATTATATTTGTATTTGATGATATTGTTAAATAATATACAATTCCATAAAAATATTCAATGCTACATTTTAATCTGACTTTATGTTGTGAATTCATTATTCATTATGTTTATATAATATTATTTTCATAATGCCTTATATACATTAAATACACACGTATCATTTTAACATGAAATTTTAATTTCATAGTGTATATATGTTTAGGTTGTATTATTTAAGGTTATATTTATGTTAAATTAAATTACATGGTAACACTTGAGTATTGGAAAGTACGGGGTGTTACACATAATTACCCCCTATTACAATGCAACCTCAGTAAACAAAAATAAAATGGAAGAAAGTGCATCCTAAACAAGGGAACCTGCAATAGAAGTCAGTGTTTTCAGCTACCTCACTAAACAAGGCACATCCTAACTATACAACTGGTGATTGTAATAATGAGAAGTAGGACACCTCGAAACAAATTTGAAATGCTAAGCCATCAAACTAAAAAACCGTATCAAGATTGAATTCAACCAGTCATTATAGATAAATGGTGTTGGTAATAGAGAATAGCTATCATTTCATTTTCACCATAGTAAGAAAAAAATAAAAAGAAATATATGGAACATATATCTAGTTGAAGTTCCAACGGATATCCTTTGCCCTTCACGAAAACCAAATTGTTCGGTGCTGATAACAGGGTGCCAAAATTGGAAGACAACAGCAGTAATTAAGTAATATTTAAAGAATAACAAAACACAAAGCTATAGAATTTTATTTTTTTATTTTTGCTACACATTCTGCGAAAATCCATTTTAAGGCACTGCCATGTCCATCTGCGAGGTATAAACCAAACCATTTCTGCGTCATGCAAGAAGTCGAGCTTCTCCAACACCCACTAATACGGTATGAAATACTGCAAGTGCTATAGTGAATAGCCCCTTGTAATTGTCAAATTTTTTGTGACAAAGACACTGCTTTGAAGCTTGTTTATGTGATGAACAAAAGATCTATTCAAGACACAAGATTGGCTTCGAGTAGACAAGCATAGCTATTCAAGTTGAAGATCTCGAGGGTGAAGATTTCAGAAGCTTTCAAGTTCTCTTAAGCTATTCAAATTGAAGATCTCAGAAGCTTTTAAGTTTAAGTTTTCAGAAGTTTTTCAAGCTAAAGATCTCAAGTTCAAGAACTCAATCTTCATGATTCTTAAGGTCACTGGTATTCAAGTTTCAATGTCCTTACTTCACTATTGAGGTATGACTGACCTTAGGTTGACCTTTAGAGTAGGTCACTTTAGATACATAATCCATATATCTTTTATAAGTGACTTTGATCTGTTCTAAGGCTAGTCTTAGACCTTATTCGAATAGTCCTAGCACTAGTTCAACCAGTCTAGGAAATTTCTCAACTAGTCCTAAGTTGTTGAGAATTTTCTAGTTATTCTTCGACCAATTCTAGAGACTATTCGACCAGTTCTGTGAACAGTGTCGACTGGTTCTTTGATCGATCGTGGTTCTTTGACTCAAAGCACAGCGTTAAGATTGGGTCATCTTCGACCAGTCGTATGGAACCTATGACCAGTCAAAAGGGACCTTCGACCAGTCGTAGTGTACCTACGACCGGTCGTGCAACTGAAAATCTTATCGCGCCCGATTTTTTTAAAATTCTGTTGGTTCTTCAACTAGTTGTAGAAGTCTTAAAACCAATCGAAGACGTGTTTTGCTTAGCTATAAATAGAGCACGAATCTCAGATTAATTGATATAGAGAAAAAGAAAAAAAAGGGGGGGGGAGTTCAAGCTAATTATTCCGACCTTCTGAGAAATAAGTTTGTGCTCCATTTTAAGCTAAGTGTGCTTATTTAATATTCTATTTCTTTAGCTTTATCTAATTGATTTTGTTTCTGGTATTCTAATCTAATCTGAAAAGAGGAATTGCTATTTCCCTTTCTTTGGAATCAAAATCAATTAAAGCTAGCCCTATGTTGGTTTAATTTTAAAATCAATTAGAACTAGAACCTTTGTAATCGAGTACTGGACATTGAACTTGGACATTCAATCATTTACTCTGACTTGGTTCTTCTGGGCTGCTATATCGAAGGAGATAATCAGGTATTTACATTTAATTGTAAATTCCTTTCTGTTTTTGTTTCTTTCGGGATTTGTCAGAAAAATCTCGTTGCTTTGGTTATCTGAGGAGGGCCAGTAAAACTCAGAAGTGAGATTTTTTTAATTGTGTAAGCCCACAGAAAAAGACACAATTGTAAAGGTTTTTGGTGAACCTGTGAAAACCTACATTATTAGTGAACGCTAATATCCCCTGTGTGAGGATATTAGGAGTGGAGTAGCATTCTGTGTGGCTGTTGTATAACACTTGGTGAACACATAGGCGAACCACTATAATCCCTTGTGTTGTGGTTGAATGGTTTATATTTCATATCTTTATTTATTCATTTGTGGGATGTATATGTGGTTGTGAATGTTGTATTATTTTATTTCAAGCATTGTGGGGAATGTTGTAATAGTTTAGAATTTATTTCTTTCTATTCATTTATCAGCATGATATTAAATTGTTCGAGTAAGGTTGTCCTGCCATTCTTATGGTGCATGGTTGTCCCTAGAACAATACATATTTGTGATTACAAGTTATTCTTCAGTGCAGTTTGTATTTATTTTTTATTCCTCTTCGGTTTGATACTTGATATAAAGATCTTTTTAGAAATCAGGTTGTCCTACCATAAACTCTGATTTTTGGTGTAAGGTTGTCCTTAGAATAACATTTGTATCAACCTCTCAAGATCTGAATTTTGAGGTTGCTTTACAATCTTGCATTGTGGTTTATTTAGTTATCTTATTAGCTATCATATTCATTTAATTTCTGTTGTTATAAATTTTTATTTGGCATAGTCCTATTCGCCCCCTCCCCCCTCTAGGACATATAGCTAGGCATTTTCAAATACCCACTGACATTATCATCTCTATGTAAAGTCCGATTATGATGGATTCCATTCCCAAATCCATTTTGAATCTATCTCCTCCTCTCAGACAAAAGAGGCATTTATCGTGCATGCATGTGAAGCTACAGATCCAACGGCCATACCTTCACATTGCAATGCATGTGGCAGTCGAATAGATTTTTAGAACTCGACTACTTGCAATTACAAAGAAATTAATTCCAAACATGGATTCATCAAAAGGATTACAAGTTTTGAAAACGGGACGGCATCCGATTGAAGTATAGATAACAACAGAAATTCCTGAAAAGGCCAATCCCTAAGTTGGAGACAGATTGGGGGAAAATCAGGGTATGGGAGACATACCTCATACAAGAATGGTAAACTGCATCTAGAGACCAGAGCTTACCTTCTCCCCATGGGGCGATGAATGGAGCTCGGCATGCTGCATCCATGGCTAAATACCTGGTGATGGACGTCACTGACCGAAGCCCATACTAGAGATATTTCATCTCTGCTAGTACAGACCTGATAGCTAGGAAGGGATGCTGCAGACAGCGATGCCGTTTCCTCTCTTCATATACGCTAAAATCCAGCAGCAAACGGCAGGCCAAAATCCCGCGGGATTTATTGGTGGGCTTAAGGAGACGAGAGAGGTGGGATGGGATATCTCATCGATATCCACCGTACATGATTACAAATACCATGTGATAGAGATGAATTGCGGATCCCACGCGACACAAATGCACACGTCGGATGGGCACGCGGGATTGCATGATCCCATCCATCGTAAGCCATCTTAATGCGTCTACCCAAACACGCCCTTAACCTCGGTTCTTATACAACTGAGGCTAAAACTTTTAGCTTTAGTTCCTATGCAACTGAGGCTAAAAAGTAGACTTTTAGCCTCAGTTCCTATGTAACTGAGGCTAAAAAGTAGACTTTTGGCCTCATTCCTATGCAACTAAGGCAAAATAGTAGACTTTTGGCCTTGGTTCCTATGCAACTGAGGCAAAAAGTAGACTTTTGGCCTCGGTTCCTATACAACTGAGGCTAAAAAGTAGACCTTTGGCCTCGGTTCCTATGCAACTTGGGCTAAAAAGTAGACTTTTCGCCTCGATTCCTATGCAACCGAAGCTAAAAAGTAGACTTTTGCCTCGATTCCTATGCAACCGAGGCTAAAAAGTAGACTTTTTGCTTCGGTTCCTATGCAACCGAAGCTAAAAAGTAGACTTTAGCCTCAGTTCCCATGTAACTGAGGCTAAAAATTAGACTTTTTGCCTCCGTTTCTATGCAACTGAGGCTAAAAAGTAGACTTTTAGCCTTGGTTCCTATACAACTGAGGCTAAAAAGTAGACTTTTAGCATCAGTTCCTTAACAACTAAGGCGAAAAATAAGCTTTTAGCTTTAGTTTCTTAACAAACAAGGATAAAAAACACATTTAGCCCCCTTTTTTCAATTGGGCTAAAAAAATAATGACTAAAGGCCTATTTTCTTATAGTGCAAGGATGCAGATTTCTTGTTGCACCTTTCACGGCGAGTTCATGCACTGAAAACCTAAGTGAGCCCACCATGAAGTTTGTGTGAGAAATTTACCCGTCCATTCATTTTGTGAGCTCATTTTTGGATTGGAGACTTAAAATGAGTAGGATCCCAGACTCAAGTGGGTTGCACTAATGGAAAGGTGGGTAGGAAAATTCCTACAGCTGAAACCTCCCTAGGTTGACACTGATGTTTAAATGTCATCCATGCAGCTCATAACCTTATTCTTACTGGGATGAACCGAGAATACAAGTATTAAACTGTTTCAAAACTTCTGAGCATGATGAATATTTCTACTCTAGATGTTCAGTACTCACGCTTTCAGCCCACTTGAGTATTGTATCCGTTTCATATTTTGGTCCATGTCTTAAAATGAGCTCATAAGATGGATGCATGGGGTAGATTTCTCACAAACATCACGGCGTGGCCGCAACTAGATTTTTGTGCAGGAACTTCCCTTTCGCAGCAAAATCTGCTTCCCCGCGGATGCGGATTTGCGACGACAGGTTGAGCAACAAAACTGTTACTGAAGTGACGCCAACAAGTTATGTGGGATTCACTAATGATAGATATATATTTCGTATCCACGCTATCTGTACATATGTAGATACCATTTCAGGATAATATTCAAAGAATGAGACAAATCTAAAGTTAAACAGTGAAGAAAGTAATACCATAGTTAAAAACTACTAAAGGTTAAAAGAATTTTCAATAAAAAAAAACAATGCTGGGGCTTACGAAGGTTTCAACGGTAGGCATAAATCTACCTGCTGTTTTCGTGGCTCCAATAAAGCTTTGGAGCCTCATTCTCATGCCTTAAAATGGATGGACGCTGTGATTCAACACATACATCAGCGTAGTCTGCGGAGTTTGGTGACGTCACTTCAGTTGTGACGTCCCTTCCCATTACGATTGGGTACGAAAACAGATGCGGATTGGCCAGTGTACTGGACACATCCCAAATCGGATTGCCCATTGAGTTACGTAGACTTTTGGGCGTACCATGAATCGATGTGGTCCATCTATGCCATCCATCCATTTTTCAAGTCCATTCTACTGGTTGAGATCAAAATTGAATAATTTCCAATGCCTAAGTAGGCGATGGCATAGAAAACATTGGGAATAATAATTTCTACTGTTAAAACCTTTCTAGGGTCTACGGTTATATTTATTTGTCATCAAATCTATTCACAAGATCACACGGATATGGATGAAGGGAAAACACAAATATCAAATTGGTCCAAAACTTCTGTAGACCTAGGATATTTTCAATGGTTGACATAAGATATTTTCAATGGTTGACATCCAATTCACTGTTTCTGTGGTGTGGCCCACTTGAGCTTTGGATATACTTCATTCTTGGGCTTAAGCCTTCAAATTATATATTAAAAGGAATGCAAGAAGCGGATGGAATATATAAATCACGGTGGGCCCCACAGAGTTTTCTCAGGCAATCAGCTTGGACACAACCGACCTAGCTGGCTGGTGCAGGTACGTGTCGCCAAGACGTACAGTTGTACAAACGATTCAAAGGATGCCAAAGTTATATACTCCATGTGTTTATCACATGTAGACGGTTCATCCATTTGACAATATCACTTTAGAACATGGAAGCCAAAATAAATCGTACCTAACTCTCAATTAGACCACACCGTGTGTGTCTATATATATATATATATATATATATATATATATATATATATATATATATATGTGTGTGTGTGTGTATGTGGAAAAAGGTACTATGCGCTTGACCTCGACCTCACGAGTCCGTCCCATGAAGTCAAGCTGTGTGGGTCACATCGTGATGCGTTTCAAACATCTACCTCATCAGTCAGATGCACCGTTCCATCATGGGCCTAAGTCTCAAAAATCAAGTCAATCCCTGACTTTTGTGGGCCACACCACATATAGAAGTGGAGAGAGGCCGTGCACCATTAAAACATTCATAATCATTTTTTGGGCCCACTGAGATTTGGTTTGCAAATTCAGCCCATACATTATGTGTGTCCCACTAGGATGAGGGGTCATACCAAGTTTCAGCAGCATTAAAAACTCAGGTGGGCCCCACCAAGTGCTTTTACATGTTTTAACGATGTCTTCACATGATTTTAGATGGTATGGCCCACTTATGTTTCGTATACGGCTGATTTTTGACATATCCCATAATTTAAAGGGGACCCATCAAATGCACGGTATTGATGGTCGACACGCCTCATGGTGGGACCCACACAGCTCAACCTCATGGGAGCTCATCGTGAGGTTTAGCGCATAGTACCTTTTCCATATATATATATATGGGAAAAGGTACAATGCGCTCGTGCTCACGGCTCCGTCCTATGCGGTCAAGCTGTGTGGGCCCCATCGTGATGCCTTTTGAACAGCTACCCCATCAGTTAGATGCGCCATTCCATCGTGAGCCTAGGTCTCAAAAATCAAGTCAATCCGTGACTTGTGTGGGTCACACCACATACAAAAGTGGAGAGGGGCTGTGCACCATTAAAACATTCATAATCATTTTTGGGGCCCACAAAAGATGTGGTTTGCAAATCCAGCCCATCCATTATGTGTGTCCCACTTGTATGAGGGTTCAGACCAAGTTTCAGCAGCATTCAAAACTCAAGTGGGCCCCACCAAGTGATTTTATATGTTTTAACGGTGTTTCACGTGATTTTAAATGGTATGGCCCACCTGCGTTCCGTATACAGCTAATTTTTCGGCTATCCCATAATTTAAAGGGTACCCATCAAATGCACAATGTTGATGGTCGACGCGCATCATGGTGGAGCCCACACAGCTTGACCTCACAGGAGCTTATCGTGAGGTCGAGCGCATAGTACCTTTTCCCTATATATATATATATATATATATGGGAAAAGGTACAATGAGCTCGAGCGTATGCCCTCTCCTGTGAGGTCGAGACGTGGTGCATTGGGAGCCGTCCGATCAAGGGGATAAACGTGCGGTGGATATTCCTACTTATTAGGGTCGGGGATGTACACGACCTTATACAAGGTTAAAAAACACTATTGCTTGCAAACCTTGCCTATTCCCTTCTCTCTACCTCCTGAGAACACCAATTTCCAGCTCTCTCCCTATCTCAGCCCCTCCATCTCCCTGCTGCTCTCTAGTGCCCTTCTCTCTCCCTCTTGAAAAACCCCATTTCTAACCCCATCTCCCTGCTGCTCTCTCCCTATCTTAGCCCATCCATCTCTCTCCCTCTCTTTCAAGTGGCAACGGCAACCCCTCTCTCCCTTCCAATGTCTCTTTCCAACACAAGTGGCCATGAAAGCAACGGACCGCAAACACACACGGTACCCTCGGGAATATGAGAGGAAAACAACCCTTAGAATATTAGAAACCAAACCTTTAAACGGAGATTCAAACATTAATAATAATAATAATAAATAAATAAATAAATCGGGAAGATGAAAGATTTAGAGCAATGATCAGAAAATGGATTTTAAAATGAATTCAAAATTTTTAATTAAAAAAAAATACCTTTGATGGATAGCATAAGGCAGAAAATTTTCTAAAACATTGAGAAAGACATTTGCAACTCATCAAAAGATGAGAAAGAGAGAAATTTCGATTGGCCATTTATGTACTCCATCATGAAACTATCCTTCTTCAGTATCTTTTTCCGATTCTAATTTTTTTTCAATGTATAAATCAATGTACATACAGGGAATTTTCATCAAGGTATTTTAACACTTCATTTCTGCAAAAAAATATTTTTTCATGTTCTGTATGAACAGGGAACTTCCCTATTTGGTAGCTAATCTGTACATGTGTGATGCGTTTTTGGTTTATCCCATCCATTGATCCAAGGGTCCTACCTTGGATAAATCATGCCCGAAACATCTCTCAAATTGGAATCATTAAATATTGTCTTTTCTCCATTGAATGTGGACCGTTGGTGCATTTCTTCTTAACCATGTATTTGCATGCCCAAAATGGAAAAGGTTAGAGTTGATCAAATGAAGATATTTTTGGGGCACGATTCATCGAAGATGGGGCCATTAGAGCAATGGATGGGTTGAACGAAGCATTGGCTCCACACCTATGAAAGGCATAACCACACATTGCAAATCATGAAAAAGGGTAAACAAATATGCATGTGCCCAGTATATAAGAAGGAATTTTTATAAGTACCAATGGTTGGCTCTTATACTATTAAAGAAGTTAATAACTTCTATATGCTAAATTATTATCTTCCATAGCCAACCATCACAAACAAACTGCATTGTAAAGGCAGAAAATAGAATCAGCAACTACAACAAAGTAAGACAAATATTCTCCCAAACACCTACTTGCCAGTACACAATACGATCCAACCCCTCATGGTTCACATCTTTGAAACGTGCTCTGATTCTGCTCAACCTTACCTGGCTAGAACATTTGAGTTAAGCTTTTGAGTTCTTGAACTAGATTGAAAGGAGCTTAGGTGGCAAAGCTATTTCGTATGTGCAATGCTCAAATGTTGAAAACTCTATAACAGTGCACTAGAGGTGCAATGTAATAGGTTATGGTAGCTGAGAGTTAGCTTGTTTCTTTTGGATGGGAAGCCTTGATGTAAAAATCAGGTTGCTGGCCTAAGGATTTGGCACCTGGGCTACAGTTTTCATTGCAGTGCAGCTTTGCTTCCAGGCTCATGTTTGGGCTGCTTGATTATCGAGGTTCATGGCTATCTAATTGTTCACTCCCCAAGTGCAGGGTTGTGATGTAGTAATAACTCGGTAAGACCGAGGTCGAATCACAAGGGACCGAAACCTATACGTTATCTAAAACCAACTAGAACTAGAACTAGAACTAGAATGAGATGAAATCTAAATCAACTAGAATTTAAGGAATAATTATGAAATTATTATCTAAAACTTAGGAGAAATCAAAGATAGGAAACTAGAGATTCAGAGGATCCACTTGTAGACATCAGAGAGATCTTATGCCTGCTTCAAGAATCATGGAAATTAACCGAACTTACTTTGATCTAGTTTTCAAGAGATGAAAGGTATATGAATTAGAATGGATTCCATCACCAAACCATGCCCAGGAAACAAAGCAAACAACAAAATTAAACTAATTATCAACCAATCACATGTATGAAGGTTAGGAAGGATACCGTCATCCAACCATGCCCAGGAGACGATGGTGAACAACAGCGCTTCCTGACGTCATAAACATAAAGAGGAAAGAACATGCTTTAAGCCATTGCAAACCCATTGTAATTTCAGTCACAACAAACCATTAAAAATTAAAAAACAATTCCTTAATTAAACTAAAATCATCATCAATTCAATTTAAACAAAAGGCACAAACAAATCGCTCCCATCACGCTACAAGCTTCACCTCTTACCCCTAGCTAAGAGGTTTAGCCACTCATAATCATGATTAGGCTAATCACAAAATAAAATTAAACCAAAACAAAAGGAAAAAAATAATGAAAAAACAACCAACTCTCTATCCTACCTAGCCCCCATGACCCTGCCAGTCTCTAGCCAAAGCCGACTGAATCTCTCCCTCTGTTCTCTTCCCTCCTTTTATAACCATCCCAGGTCGGTGGAGTGTTGCATAAGGGAGAAAGTCGGCTGGAGTGCAGACGCAGCTGCTGCGAAATCTGTTTACACAGCCGATGATTGGTGAGAGTTTCCGCCAAAATCTTCAACTGATGCAAGATCTAAACCATTCAGGTACCTTGAACTTAGTCAGCCCAACCTTAGGACAATTTTGAATGGCCAGGATCTTTGAACTGATCCTGGCCATGGATGCAAAACTGCCGCAGCGTCCGGGTCTAGGACGCTCTGTAACAGAGCTCGCGGAAGGATGTTGACGCTGATCTTGGTGGGATCCACTTGTGATGGTTTAATGAGAAATCCACACCGTCTAGTGGATGAGCTCGAATTTTCGGCCGGGGATAGATAGCTTTGAATGATTTCCGACATGGCCTACCTGATCTGTAAAGTCACTATTCATCTACCGTTTTAAAGGTTGAAATCAGTTCTATGTTGTCTTCTGGGATTCCGCCACCTAGGCGATGGTCACGCCTATGCTATGAAGTGAATGAATGGCCCGGATTATCTAAATAGGTGATGGGTGGGCCCCACAACTGAAAAATGGACGGACAGCGTAAGAACGCTGTCCGTTTTTTAGAAATTTCTGTTTTTTAAGCCAGGGATAGATAGCTTTGAATGATTTCTGACATGGCCCTCTTGATCTGTAAAGTCACTGTTCATCTACCGTTTTAAAGGTTGAAATCATTTCTATGTTGTCTTCTGGGATTCCGCCACCTAGGCGATGGTCACGCCTATGCTATGAAGTGAATGAATGGCCCGGATTATCTAAATAGGTGATGAGTGGGCCCCACAACTGAAAAATGGACGGACAGCTTAAGAACGCTATCCATTTTTTAGAAATTTCTGTTTTTTAAGTCGGTTAGTGCCCACTGACCGACATAATTCTTTCTGGTGCACAGCGTCCGTACGTGTGCTGTGCACACGCATCATGCAAGGTGGGTCCCACTTTGATTATATAAAGAATCTACTCCGACCATTCCTTTCCTCATTTCCTTTAAGACGTTGAGACAAAAATTGAAATATATCCAGATATCAAGCGGGCCCCAATTCACAGATCTATGGGTTAATCTATACGTTGGGTCACTTCTATAGGGATCCAATGGCTCAAATTTGACATGTACAGTTCATTTATGGTCTTCGGGCCATGTATAAAGTTTGGAACTGATCTGATGGTGAAAACCCTGTGATCTTGCATTCTGGACCAATTTCGGGTCACTTGAGCTTCAGTTTCTCGATTTTCTCAGATATCTGGCATGTAAATCCATCGGTCTCTGTCTCCTGGGGTCCCATAACTTGCATTTGAGTGCTAAAACCATGCTTTTAATACCCATTTTCAGTTCAAGCTTATAAAGACATCCTGTATCACAAACACGATTAAATCAGACTATTAAACAGTATCATGCTCGTAAATTCAGGTAATAACTGGGGTCTAATATGTAATATTTGACCCTCAACACAATCCCCAACCAGCATTTTGCTAGTCCCGAGCAAAGCATGTGAATAAGTTAAGAACCACATGATAATTTCTATATACTCGAGTGAATTTTTAAAAAACAAAACAGATACTAGAACTCAAAGTTACATGAATGTTGGGCATTACTTTCTCTTAAACTCACGCACATGGTAAACTTCATAATCAACTTCAAAGTATTAATCCATTAATTAGAATAATTCTAAGCATTGAGTTTCATGTGTGTATAGTGTAATCTTGGCTTATTAACATTAAAATTCACTTCTGTATTTCAGGATATCATTGGTAACCAACAAGAGAATTCATGATATCCAAAGCTGAAATCAAAACTTGCCTCATAGATCATCTTTTCATTCTTTCAACTTTTGATTTTTTTCATTAACTTTAACGCCAAGAAGGGAAATCAAATCATCACCTATAGGGAGCAAACCTACGGTGAAGATTGTACATTCAACCCTTTTCACATATCATCCATGGAAAATTAAATCTACACCTATAGGGAGCAAACCCATGGTGAAGATTATTCACCTAACCCTTTTCAAAGGTGTAACACCCTGAAAATCGGGGGTCGTGTATAAAGTCAACTCCCGAGTTCCAGATCGTCACTTATGCAACAAAAATGATTATGATTCAATGTTGTCTGAGTTAAAGCATTCACATGAGTAAAAGTATACCAAAACTGCAATTCATACTCCAGATCCAGTGATAAAAGCAAGCGAAAGACTAAACAATATATATATATATATATATCACTGTATGGAAAAATAAAGTAGATCTCAACTGTCATTAAAGTATGAATACATCACTGAGTCTCATATACATGTAAATGACAGAAATAAATGTCTAAAAGAGTCCCACTATGAAGTCCCGTCAACCCAGGTCACCTAAGCAAAGCCATCATGGTACTGCATGTATGAGAACTCGTCCTGGTTCTCATCATAGTCTGGCTCTGCCTCCTGGATCTCAGCATCACCTGCATCTAAAACAGGGTCTGCTGGGTGTTGCAAACACCATCCCGTAACGTGAAAATGAGTGATCAACTCAGTGAAATCATAGAGCAAAGATTAGCATGTTCACAAATCAATCATGCGATAATAGTAAAGCAGTAAATCAGACAATCGTAATACTGTTGTTAATGCAATATGACATGACGTGATGTATGCCCTCACCAACATTCTCCCTCATACGGCACCATCTTCGTCTGCGGCATGCGTGCATCCCGCTCAGTACTCCACATCTTCCAGGCACATGCAATGTAATGGTGATATGATTGCCAAGTTGTTATTAGTCCATTCAAACAGCAGAATTGGGAAACTAAGGTACTTTCCTTATATCAATCCCAACACAGATCCTGTCTAGGGTCGTCACTCCTAGTAATCTCATACGATGTATATTTTTGTAGGTCGCTGCAAAGGCTTCCAGGGCTATTGCACGCACTCGTTGCACCGCTCCCCCATCACCTTATCAATACAGGCCTACTGTACTCTACTGCTACTGAAGGGTCGTCGCCTCCCGTAGACTCAGAATACGCTCGCGGTCACTACAAAGGACTCGTCGCCTGATCAGTGTAGGCCGACAGCAAGAATATAGTGTCACATACCACCATAATCTGCTCACGAGACTAGGTGCTCACTATCACTACAGGAAGGTTTGTGGCCCCAGCGTAAGCCGACAGCTCGATCACGGTGTCCCATACCACCATGCCCGGCTCATGAGTCTTCGTGGATCAAGGTACCATAGTTAACAGGGTTTACAATGGTAAGTTCAGTACCCTAGGTTCAAGCAGTTATGACTCATGCAGGGTGAACATACAACGGCCAGTCGGGTTACTTGACGAGCTCGACTAGCGCGATCGCATCTCAAGTCGAACGACATGAAGTGCGTAAAACACTTCGCGTGGCCTAACCACTGCCGCCAACTCCAAAACACGACTCGCTTTCATCGACGCGTCGTTCGTGGCCAAGATAAGCCGACCACGAATTCGCTCGGTTACCGACTGCCTGGACTAAGTATAGTCCCAAACAATTATGGAATCACATCAGCAAATCATATGAGAGTATTGGAATTGAAATGCAACCATGTAAGCATGTTAACACATGTTATAATATACAACTTAAGTAAATCTTCAAGCACATACATTTCATGCATATAATGAAATCATGCATATAGTCCACATGTAGGAAATCATTTATGTCAGCATATTAATTGAGAAATCAATCTCAAACTAATTCATAACATCATTTAATTCAATACATACTAATACAAGCATTTATACAAACACATACACTACACACTTAAGTCTACATATAGTATGTCGACCCGAAGTGCGCAATTAGGCGAATCTCTTCACCAAACTAATTATGCATGTATTCCTAATATTCTAATGCGACAACAAACCATGTCAATCACATCAGCAAAATGTGAATGAAATCAGCACTTCCTACAAATGACTAAAATGCCCTAAATCTCATATTCTTCGTTGATTTACGAAACAGGAAACGGATAGCATGTTGTACATGTCAAACGGCGATGCCGTCATTAATCTACTATTAAACGACATTGAAAGCGTTGGAAACCATCAATCAAAGCGTCTAAAATCCTCACTTTGTCTCTTATAAACGTGTCGTTTCGAACGGTGCGTATATGCTTCGTCTACGGCGATAAGAGAACCTAATTTACGAGTTACGTCAGCTAACATGCTATGAATCCTAGTAAACCTCAAATCAACAACTTTTAGGATTATTTCTTACCTGAAAACGCAGAGGAATCGCCGACTGAGTGATGGAATCGTGTTGCTTAGGCACTTGCAACAGGTGGTGCAAAGGCGGGAAAATTCTCCTCCAATCTCTCTCACAAACTCTCACCTTTTCTCTCTCCTAATCTAGGTTTCTCTCAAATTCGGATGGAAGAGAGGAGTGAGGGTTTCAACCCCTTTTATAAGCTTAAAAATGCCCAAAATAGGCTCAGGTACAAAGTTTACTTAGGGCATAACCAAATCGGGGTTATTTCGGTCCAAAAGATGATTTCTGGTGGTCCCCTAGCCAAATGCGATCGGACTTAAGCTCATGCGTACAGGATCTAGCACGCATCAAGTTTTCAGTCCGGTAGGGTTCGTAGATCGCGCTTGGCGGACCAGTTTCAGTTCAGCGGTCACCGCACGTAGATCAGGGCTGCAAGTCTCATGATATAAAATAGAAATTTTTCCTGATCCGAGGGTGTAATCTGACTGAATTCTGACGGTCAGAACGCTTAATACTGACACGTCAAGTCGTGTGCTAGATTTGAATTTTAAATTCCAAATTTGTCCCTATTCGCACTCTCTTCAGTTCGGGCTCAATGAAATAGCCTGTGGTTATCGGTTGGACTTGATTTTTGAAATGATTGTCAAGTCCAGCAAGGCGGTTCTAACGGTCTAAGATAGGAGGTATCGAACTTTCGACGCGCGGTCTAGATCCAATACAAAATTTCAAAGTGGTTTAGAGAACAAACCGGCTTAGAGTTTGATCCGAGGTTATAGAGTATTATAGAGTCATTAGTTCTACTCGATTTGGGTCTTGTAGAACGTATTTAAAGTGATCAGGGACTATTTTCCAGCTACTCTAGCGTTGTGCTAGCTAACTTAGACTTACTTTCTAAAGGAATTAATTCTACGCAATTTCGGGTCGAGTTGGTACTCGAGTCCAAGTACGGATTTTTCACGAGCGTTACAAAAGGTAACTATTTTTTTTTTCTTTTTCTTCAATTGATCATGACGGGTAAATTTTTCAGGCTGGTTCCTTACATGCTTAGTGATTACCAAGTTAATCCTTCAATATTAAACTAAAACCTTAATGTGAAAGCGAGATGTGACATGTGAAATCATGACTCAATCAATATTTACAACTTCTAATTCTGGATTAACAATTCAAACTTAACTGCGAAATCTAATAAATACTGAATCCAAGAGTCATAAATTATCAACATCATGTATCTCGCAATTCTAAATCAAAGATATTCGTCAAAATCACTTCGAATTTACTAGAATTTCTAGAAAACTTTAAAAAAATTCATAATTTTCTACTTAAGACCACAATTTTCTGCTCAAGACCAAGAAAATACTGATTAGGAAACCTAATCTCCCACTCTCAACCAAAAATCTACATTGTCCTCAATGTAAAAGATATAACATGCAATGTACATAGGACAACGAAAGTAAATGAGAAGTGATGGGAGGATAGTACCTGGTTAACGAATCGAGAGAGATTTTTTAAGAGATCGCTGAGAGAGAGCAGGTTAGTATGAGAGTGAAACCAACAAAAATAAAAAAATAAAATCCTACCTATACCACTTTCGTAGGTGCTCTTAATTGCATTTAGCATATGCAACAAGCCTTTAAACCCCTAGGTTTCCCCTAGTGGATGAGTTGTAGTCTCGTGAGGGTTTGCAGCAATGTTACCCACAAACATTTAACTAACTAACTAAAAAAAATGAAATGGAATAAAAAAGCTGGGTTGCCTCCCAGGAACACTAAGTTTACCGTCTTCAGCCAAAAAAAATAAATCACTACCCCAGTCCAATGAAAGCGATAAACCTACCTATACCTCCATTAGACTAGGAGATCAATCCTGGTAAACGGAGCAGTCAGAGGCATGAACATGTCCTCTGAATCAAATTTCTCGATAAATGGTTTTAATCGATGTCCATTTATTTTAAACTACTTGTCATTGTCGGGATCTCTTATCTCAACAGCCCCATGGGATAAATAGTAACAACAATGTAAGGGTCGGTCCAACGAGATCGAAGCTTACCCGGAAAGAGATTTAGTCGAGAGTCATACAAAAGGACTTTCTGACCTGGCGTGAATGATTTTCATAGAATATGTTGATCATGAAACGCTTTCATCCTGTCCTTATAAATTCTTGAGTTCTCGTATTGTCACGCCCCAAACTCGGAGACCGAGCTCATAAAATTTCCGATCGCCGAATTCGGCCCCAACAGCCTCTGCAGAACCCCATTCTCCACTCCCAGCTCTCATTCGCCAGGTTCCGATCCTGAGATGATACGAGGAGGATTTTCAACATCAGTTTGATTCGTAATAAGCATAACCAAAGGCATAACCCACAAACAACAACCAAGAACTCCATTACATTTCCACTATGATCAAAAACTTTACAAGTATAATGAGCATAAAGGGAAATACAATGGTAAGGAACAAAAACTCTAAAACTGATCTTCAAGTGCTCCAACCTCAGCGCTACTACGCCCCAACGTCACCTGCACGCAATGGTTGTGCATAAGCTTATAAAAAGCTCAGAGAGTGGTGAAAGTGTATGCGCAAGGTAGTAATATGATCATGCAATATCAGAGTAATGCGGAATATGCAGATGGATCCATAAATATCATTAGCTATACCAAGGCTATGCGATGCAAGATGCAAGTCAAGCTACAATCCTCATCTAAGTCCACATGTCAATACAGCTCAACTCTAGGATATCACCGGGGTCTAGTACACTCTAAACCAGATCGCTGCCTCATCGCGTGCAATAAGGTAAGTGGAAGAGACCTCACTATCCATCTGCCAATATCGGGCTCGACTCGTCGATAGCGGACCCATTCCTCGAGTTGGTCAAACTCAGCCTAGCATTGCCCCCTACACTCGGGCGGGTAAGGCTGCACCCCCTTCCAACCGACCACGACACAGTGGAGAGCGTAACCATCTGGTAATCAGCACTCAACGCTCATCTACCCACTCGGTCTAGACGTTGGAGCAACCTCTTGGTACCATAAGGGTTTAGGCACTTTCACCCAGGGATATCTATAGCACCCCATGTAGAACAAGATTTTCTGTATCCAATCCTGCCAACCACGATACGCCTGTGGAGGCTACGGCCCCGATGTCGCTAGTGCATACAATAACCATGTCACACAAATGTGGGATGCATGAATCACGCTATCCAGTCATGCAACAAATCCTGCGCATATCGTGCGCTCATGTAGGGCAACACCGCCTAACCGGGAGCCCATAAACAATCTACCCGAAGGCATATGCTATGATCAGTCACCTCTCATATCAAGCATACATATGGTGTGTATGATCATGAGTCATGGAACTATACTAAACATGTAATAAAGTAATGAGATATCCTTACAATGCAGATGGGCCTAGACGGCCTATACACAACAAGTACGGGCCTAATAATGAGCCCTAAGGAGAGTCGTAATGTGGACATCCAATCAACATTACACTCGCAATGTGGACGTCAAACCAACATTGCTCCCAAGGTACGATTTTCATAAACATCGTTACATAATCGGTGTTGGGGTCACACATTGCAATGGACCTTAGCTACTTCCCATTGGGCCTTAAATACATCAAATGGGCCATGTCATATGGGCCTTTTATTCATCAAATGGGCCACATAAATGGACTGCACCAATGGGCCTTAGGTATATTGCAATGGGTCATAACCCATGGGCATCAGATGGGCCTAAACCATGGGCCTTGTGTGTCTTAAATGGGCCTAATCCCATGGGCTCTGTACATATCAAATGGGCCTAAACCCATAGGCCTTATATAAATCAAATGGGCCTAAATCCATAGGCATTATATATCGAATGGGCCTAAACTGACCCATAGGCCTTATATAAATTAAATGGGCCTAAATCCATAGGCCTTATATATCGAATGGGCCTAAACCGACCCATAGGCCTTATATAAATCAAATGGGCCTAAATCCATAGGCCTTATATATCGAATGGGCCTAAACCAACCCATAGGCCTTATATAAATCAAATGGGCCTAAATCCATAGGCCTCATATATCGAATGGGCCTAAACCGACCCATAGGCCTTATATAAATCAAATGGGCCTAAATCCATAGGCCTCATATATCTGATGGGCCTAAATCCATAGGCCTTATAACACATCACTTGGGTCCAATCCCTTGGACCTTAAATTAGATCAAATGGGCCTTATCCTATGGTCCTTAGAATACATCAAATGGGTCCAATCTCATGGGCCTTATAATATGTTAAGGTGGGGTCCACTCGGACTATGGATCTGGCCCATTCTTTAACTCATTTCATAAAATGAGCTTCTAAGATGGTGATACGGATTGGATGCAACCCATGCATCATGGTGGGGCCCACAAGGCCCACCATCAGGTATATTACATAATATAACATAATATAATATATATATATATATGTATATAGTATATACAATAATATATATCTGTATATATACATATATATATATATAATATACAATTTAATATATATATATACACACACATGTACAACCCCACACATACACACACACCCACACACATGCATACGCACCACAGCAGGCCCCACAGTCCGCTGGACGGTGGGTGCAAAACACATGCATCATGGAGGGTACCACCGTCTAGGCGGACGGTGGATACAAACACATACATCACCGTGGGTCCCATGTGGGGCCCACCATAAATTTTATTTGAAATCTAACCCGCTGATAAGGTCGCACAACCCTGGATGAAAGGGGAAAACAAATTTCATCTTGATCCAAAACTTCTGCGGCCCACAAAAGGAGTTTCAATGGCAGAGGTTCAATCTCACTGTTTCGTGTGGTGTGGGCCACCTGAGCATTAGATAGAGTTGAAACTTGGAGGGGGCCCACTTCATGAACGGTTTAGATCGCATATAATCATCAGGGTGGGGCCCACGGTGGGAGCCGTGGGTGGCTGCCCCACCGTCTGTCAGCCTTCTGCACGCAGCAGCGTGCTGCTACTGCAGTTTGTCAGAGGCAGAGGCGCTGCCTCTCATTGCTTTGTTTTTTTTAAAAAAAACCACTGATTTGAGGATTTTTGAGTGTGGGGCCCACATCGCATAAATCCACTCCTTCCACTAGCTTCCCTGGCTCGAAACAAGCCCAACGAGTCCGCTATTGAACCCATTTAGGTCTGTAGAAAAATTAAAATTAATTTAAATGGTGAGAGTCATTGTTTTGAGAGGTATGGCCCACCCAATGATTGGATTAGCTTCATTTTTCGGCTCAACGCCTAAAATGAACTCGAGAAAAGAATGGGCAGCATGGATTGAATACATACATCAAGGTAGGGCCTACACCGATGGTCCACCCCCAAAGCTTGAACAAAGCTTATATTTGTGTTTTCCTTTATATAGGGACGTCCAGCGTCCCAGACGCTGGACGGTCTGGCCGTTGCAGGAAGGTGTGTGGAGGTGGGCCCTGTTTAGGTGGGCCATCACATGGCTACCCTTACGCATACAAGGTGGGCCCCATCTATAAATGGATTGGATCCAATACATGCATCCTAGTGGGGTCCAACCAAGTGGGCCGCACAACCAAATTAATATCTCATAAAATAAAATTAAAAAATGAAATAAAAGGGAGAGAGAGAGATGGAGAATGGGACATGCGTGTGATGGAGGGCTCCGCCACTATGAGCCCTCCCTTGAAGAAATTATACAATCAAATGGGTCCCTTTACACATGGGACCACCTAAATCGAAAATCAATGGTGGGGATCCTTTCCCCAACAATATGGACGGTCTAGATGACCTTCCTAATGCAATAAAATAAACATCATGATGGAGTCCATGGAGAATGGCCCCATCATGGATGATCATGATGATCAAAGTGGTCCATCGGCCACAACTTATGGTCCCAAGTGAGATCCAAACCATTGATCGGTTGACATCACTTGGCCCATCTTAAAAGAATGAAAAACTATTAACATCAAGCACCCACCGTTCGATCTTCTTGCTCCTAGGGATTCCTTAGCTCCTTAGCTTTGATTTCAATGGATGAGATGAGGTTCGGATGGTTGGGATGAGAGATTTTGGGATGGAGAGGTGGGCCACACTTAGAGTTTTTGGAAGAGAGGGAGAGACTCATACGTGGGATTTTTTTTGCTTGGGAGAGAGTTTGAAAATGAGAGAGACTTGTAAAGGGAGAGAGAGAGATGGGTGATAGTTGTTTAATGTAGTGGTGATGGGTGTAAGAGCCACTTTTTGACTTTAGTGGCCTTTTGTGTAAGAAAGGCATAGGAGGTGTAAGAGATTCTTGACTTTTGAGGCTTGCTTGGGAAAAAGGTGAAAGGTGATGTGTACTTTGACATGTACTTGACATGTGATGTGATGAGATTGATTGATTGATGGGATTGATGTGACACATCGTAGAGATTCTCTTGGGTTTCGTAACGCGGGGTATTTTCTCGCACCGAACGTTGGCCCACATCTCTTGACCAGGGTATCGTCTCAGCGTGCAAGTCGCGGCATCGGAACCGTAGCGATGGTGCGGTCGCTATGGTAATGGTCTTGGGTTGAGTCGATACGAGTTGACGACATTCAAATCAGAATCGCACGTAAATATCGATTAAGGGTTAAAGGTTGCCGAAATTCGACCGGTAAGACCGCGGAAGTATACGAAATGGTACGGTGTAGGATATGAGTCTTACACGTATGCATCGTTCTGAATTTCTTCTAATTCATTCAACTAAAGTTTGCGTAGCAAGCCAGCGTTGTCCAGATTGAAATTCAGATTTTTGATCGCCCAGTATGCTTTATGTTCCAACTCCACCGGCAAGTGACAAGCCTTCCCATAAACAAGTCTAAAGGGAGATGTTTCAATAGGAGTTTTAAAAGTAGTACGGTATGCCCATAAGGCATCGGTCAATCGGATTGACCAATTCTTACGATCAGGGTTAACCATTTTCTCTAGGATATGTTTGATCTTCCTATTGGAAACCTCAGCTTGTCCACTTGTCCGTGGATGGTATGGAGTGCTCACCTTATGAGAGATACCATATTTCTTCATTAAGCTCTCAAATGGTCTATTATAAAAGTGTAAGCCCCCGTCACAAATGATGGCTCGAGGCGTCCCAAAGTGTGACAAGATATTTTCTTTCAAAAATTTAATGATCGTGCGATGGTCATTGTTTCGGCAGGAATTGCTTCGACCCATTTAATGACATAGTCTACAGCAAGCAAAATATATAAATTTCCAAAGGATTGGGGGAAAGGTCCCATGAAATCAATGCCTCAGCAATCAAATGCTTTTATGATAAGGATGAGATTCAAGGGCATCATATTTCGATAGGACAACGTTCCTAATTTTTGACAATGCTCACAAGCCTTGAAAACTCATGAGTGTCTCTAAACATGGTGAGCCAATAAAAGCCACACTGTAGAATTTTCGTCGTGGTCTTTTTAGCAGAAAAGTGACCACCACAGGCCTGTGAGTGACAGAAGGAGATGACACTCTGATGTTCATCGTCTAGCACACATCTCTTTAGGATTTGGTCTGGGCAATATTTAAACAAATATGGATCGTTTCAGAAAAAGTTGCGCACCTTAGTAAAGAATTTCTTCTTATCTTATGACGTCCAGTGTGTCGATATGGAACCTGTAGCAAGATAATTAGCAATATCAGCAAACTAAGGTGAATGGGAGACTCTGAACAGTTGTTCATCGGGGAACATGTCATTGATATGGGTTGTCTCAAGGGAATCAGAGGTATTAAGGCGAGAAAGGTGATCGGCCACTACATTCTATATTCCCTTTTTATCTTTAATTTCTAAATCAAATTCTTGGAGTAGAAGGATCCATCGTATCAAGCGGGGCTTAGAATCATTCTTAGAAAGAAGATGCTTAAGTGCCGCATGATCTGTGTAAATAATGATCTTGGATCCGATCAGGTAGGGCCTAAATTTGTCCAATGCGAACACTATGGCTAAGAGTTCCTTTTCCGTAGTAGAGTAGTTCACTTGGGTAGGATTTAGAGTCCTACTTGCGTAATGAATGACGTAAGGCCACTTATCTTTTCTCTGACCTAGAATTTCTCCAAGAGCATAATCAGAGACATCGTACATAAGTTTAAAAGGAAGATTTTAGTCAGGTGGCTTCATAATAGGTGCAGTGGTTAATATACCCTTAAGCTTAGTAAAAGCTTCTTGGCATTGCTCAGTCCACTCGTATGGTGCATCCTTTTAAAGAAGATTACATAAAGGACGATAGAGGAGACTAAAGTCCTTTATGAATCGTCTATAAAACCCTGCGTGTCCTAAGAAGGATCGCACGTCTCTAATGTTCTTGGATAGAGGTAGTTAGATATAAGATCAATTTTTACCTTATCTACCTCAATTTCCTTGGACGAGATGATATGCCTAAGGACAATTCCCTTTTGAACCATGAAATGACACTTCTCCCAATTAAGTACTAAATTCTTTTCTTCACGTCTTTTCAGCACACATTTAAGCCTCTCTAAGCATTCGCTGAAAGATGAACCGAAAACAGAGAAATCGTCCATGAAGACCTCTAAATATTTTCCCACCATGTCAAAAAAGATACTCATCATATATCGCTGAAAGGTGGCAGGGGCGTTACATAACCCGAATGGCATCCTTCTGTAAGCAAAGGTGTCATAGGGACATGTAAATGTGGTCTTTTCCTGGTCCTCAGGAGCGATTTCAATCTGATTATAACCTGAATACCCATCAAGGAAACAATAATAGGAATGACCAACTAGCCTTTCTAAGATTTGATCAATGAAGGGTAAAGGAAAGTGGTCTTTCCTTGTGACGGCATTTAACTTCCTATAGTCAATGTACATTCTCCAACCAGTAGTAACTCTAATTGGCACAAGTTCATTATTGGCATTGGCTACAATGGTGATCTCAGATTTCTTAGGAACCACCTGAGTTGGACTCACCCATTGACTATCGGATATAGGGTATATGATACCCACATCCAATAGTTTGAGAACCTCGACTTTAACCACTTCCTTCATATTTGGATTTAGTCTACGTTGTGATTGCCAAACAGTTTTTGCATTATCCTCAAGATATATGCTGTGAGTACAAATCGAGGGGTTAATTCCTTTGAGGTCCGCTATCATCCATCCAAGAGCTCTTTTATGCTCAAGAAGAGTACCTATGATCACTCTCCTACTCTTTCTCCAGGTGGGCAGAGATCACCACCGGGTATATCTCATCTTGACCTAAATAGACATATTTTAAATCAGAGGGTAAAGGTTTTAGGTCAAGCTTCGATGGTTTAAGGTTTGACGGTAGAGGCACTACATCAGTTTGGGGCAACTCTTCAAATTGTGGCCTCCACCGGTTAACTTCAAGTACTGGAGCAGTATCAAGCATGACATACGTCTCCCTAATCGTATCGTCATCAAGATAATGGGAATGGGCCAGACACATCTCTAGAGGATCAGAGGATAAGGTAAAAGGCGTTCTATCTTCCACGAAAGAATCAATCATGTTAATGTCGTGGAAATCGTCATGATCCTCTGAGTTGCTGCCGTTATTGAAAAATATATTTGACTTCAATGTCAATTTTTCAAAAGACAGTCATGACACCATTCTTGCAATTGATAATTGCATTTGAAGTGGAAAGGAATGGGCGACCAAGAATGACAAGAATCTGAGTGCTTATGTCATTGATGGGTTCGATGTCCAAGATGATAAAATCTATTGGGTAGTAAAATTTATCGACCTAGACCAATACATCCTCAATTATCCCTCTTGGTACATGAACAGAGTGATCAGCAAGTTGTAGTATGGTTCAGGTGGGTTTTAATTCACCCAAACCTAACTGTTGGTATACCGAGTAGGGAATCAGATTGACGCTCGCTCCTAAGTCAAGAAGTGCGTGATCAATTCGATAGTTCCCGATTACACATGATATGATTGGGCTACCGGGATCTTTGAATTTCTGCGGAACCTCTTATTTTAGGATGGCACTCACCTTCTCAGTCAAGAAAATCTTCTTTTGAACACTTTACCGTCGTTTGGTCGTGAATAAGTCTTTTAGAAATTTGGCATATGAAGGTATCTGTTTTACGACATCAAGTAGAGAAATATTGACTTTTACTTGTTTCAACACCTTTAGGATATCCTGAGAGTTAGAGAGACGTTTTGGTACAACCAACCGTTGGGGGAACGGAGCAACTCGCTTCTCTAGAAGTTCCGGTTCTAATTTTTGTGGGGCATCACTAGATCCATCATTGTTGTCCTCTTCTGGTTCTTGACGCTTTTTGGACCTAACAGGAAGGGTTTTATCAATAACCTTCCCACTCCTAAGAGGGGTGATGGATTTAGCTTGTCCCATTTGATTTGAAGATCTGGGATCTGTAACACCCTAAAAATCGGAGGTCGAGCATAAGCTCCACTCCCGAGTTCCAACGCATCACTTATGCAACATAAATAATGATGATTGAATGTTGTTCGTATGAGTGTATTAAACATGAGTGAGATTATACCAAAACAGCATATCATACTCCAGAGACAGTTAAATTATGCAAGCAGAAGACTGTGTTAGATATATAACATATATAAACTGTTGTAAGTCTCTAGAGAGTGAACATGTTACCAGGTTAAATATATACATGTATACTCCAAAAATGAACGAAACGAATATACATGAGTGCACCAAAAGTATAAAATGACAAGTGTCATGGCGTCTAATCAACCTCCCTGTAATCCCGTCGATCAGAACACGGTCTACATAGGCCCGCCTGATAGCTGCCTATAGGAGAAACCCTCCTCATCATCATAAAAGTTCAGCTCCGCTTTACAAGCAGTGTCATCATCTGAAACTAAAACAGAGACTGGTTGGTGTGTACAACACCGTCCCGTAACGTGAGAGTGAGTGATCAACTCAGTAGAATCATAGAGCAAAGGTTAACATGTTATCAATTCAGTCAAGCAGTAATGATAAAGCAAGCAAATCAAACATTCCTAAATATTATGATTAATGCAAGGATGAGATGCAATAATGATGCATGCCCTCGCCAACATACTCCCTCATGTGACACCATCTTGCGTTTGCGGCATGCTTTCGTCCCTTAGTGCTCCACATCTTCCAGGCACATGTAGTGTGATATGAACATGATTACCGAGTTGTTATTAGTCCTTTTCATACAGCAGGATTGGGAAACTAAGGTACCTCTCCTATATCAATTCCCAACAATGATCTAGTCTAGGGTCGTCAACCCTAGCATATCTCATGCGAAGTGCGGTTCTAGGTAGCTGCAAGGGCTGCTAGGGCTATTACACACACTCGTTACACCACTCCCCCATCACCTTATCAATACAGGCATACTTTGTACTCTTGTTGCTACGGAAGGGTCGTCGCCTCCTCATGGGCTCAGAGTACGCTCGAGGTCACTACAAAGGGCTGTCAGTGCAGTTACACGTACTCGTTGCACCGCTCCCCTATCACCTCATCAGTGTAGGCCGACAGCTCGAATACAATGTCCCATACCACCATATTCGGCTCACGAGTCTGGGTTGCTCACTTGTCACTATGGGGAGGCTCGTGGCCCCAGCGTAGGCCGTCAGCTCGACCACGGTGTCCCATACCACCATGCCCGGCTCATGAGTCTTAGCGGATCGAGGTACCGTGGTTAACGGAATTTTCACTGGTAAGTTTGGTACCCTAGATTCAAGCAGTTATGATGAATATAAGGTGAACATACAATGAACAATTGGGTTACTTGATGAGTCCGACTAGCACGAGCGCTCGTCAAATCGATCGATATAAAGTGCACAAGCACTTCGTGTGGCCTAACCACTGCTGACAACTCTAGTACGACTCGGGTTCATCATACACATCCTTCGTGGTGAAATAAATCTCAGTCACGAATTCCAAACGTGTTACCGATTGCCTGGACCATAACATAGTCCCAAACACATTCCATTTCCACAAGTAATCATATGAAAAAGTTAAAGCAGTAATGAACATATTCCAAACTATACAATCACAGGTCCGATATTGTCCACTTTAGGGCTATCAGGGCTGTTGCACGGAATCGTTACACCACTCCCCCATCACCCTTTACGGCTTTATTTTCTACATTTTATGGAATACAACTTAAACATGGAATCATACATATGCATTACATAGATAAATAGACACTACAATATACGGTACATGGAGAAAAGCATGCACATAGTTAAAGGAGTTAAGAATCATATCTCAACACCATTATACATTACAATTTACTAACTATTTACTCATTCAGACATTTCAACAAACACTTTAAACTACATACATCAACATACATGACGTATGTTGATCACACAGGTATTAGGCCAAATCCTTTCACTAGGGAGTTGCCCCATTTGTAACATGCGTGCACCCACGATGGATAGTCATGGTAAGCATGAATCCAGGTTTCATATTCATTTAGACGTTTCTACAAATACTTGGACTACACACTTTATCACAATATACGTATATTTGTCGTGACGTGATTTAGGGCAAGTCCTTTCGCTAAGGAGTTGTCACACATGTAACAAGCATATATTCACAGCAATTAATCATGTTAAGCACAAATTCAAATTCCATACATATTCGAACCTTTCAACATATACATAGAATACACTATCTTACACATAGTTCACATATAACTGTAAAGTGAAACGAACAACGTATTTTGCATATGAAATAGCACCCATGTCAGTTATAAATCATTAACCGACATTGAAAGCCTTGAAAACCATAACCTATACAGCTATAATCCGCACCTTACGCCGTAGAAGCGTAATAAATCCGTTTTAGACACTTGATCTTTGTCAACGGTGGATTGACAACCTATAGCTTGAATTAGGTTAGCTATTTCCTAACTTACACTACATGAAACCCTACAAAAGATTAGGGTTAGGTTTTCTTACCTAAGAACGACGCCGAAATCGCCAGAAAAGTGATTAGAGAGTGATGGTTAAGCACGTAGAATGGAAGGATAGAGTAACAGGAAACCTCTCCCACTTCTCTCACACTTTATCCCTCTTTTCTCTCTTCTCTCTCCCAGTTTTTCTCAAATTCGTATGGGGGAAATGAGAGAGGATTTAAGGTCCTTATATAGGCCCAGAACTCACTAATTTAGACTCAGGGCCATTGTATACTTAAGTTATAACCAAATCGACCTTGTTCCGATCCAACGAAGCATTTTTGGAGGTCCTGTTATTAAATGCGGTCGGACTTAAGCTCATAGATGCTGGATCTTGATCAAGTTAAGTTTTCAGTTCGATTGGATTTCCAGATCGGCCGTGGCGGATCAGTTTCAGTTCAACGGTCACCGAAACTCGATCAGGGCCACAAGTGTTATGACATGTATGGGCTACCTATCCTGATCTGAGGGGGAATTTGGGTTGAAATCTAACGGTCAGAATGCTTAGAAACATCACGCAAGTGACACGTTCCAGATTACTTAAAATTATTTTTAATTTCTTAAAAATCTTCCTTTTCTCACACTCTTCACTTCGGACTCAAGGAAATCGTCCTAGAGCATCGTTTGGACGTAATTTTCGCGGTGGTAGTCAAGTCCAACTAGTTGGTCATAATGGTCTAAGTTCATCGCTATCGGACTTTCGACAGGCGGTCCAGGTCCGATACGAAGTTTCAAAGTGCTCCCGAGAGCAACTGAGTTTAGAGATTGATCCAGAATTTTAGGATAGCATAGCGTTACTGATTCTACAGGTTTTGGGTCTTACAGATCGTAGTCCGATCACTCTAAAAGCTTAGGAAATGCCCGTCACGAAATTGTTCAAATTTTCTATGTATAAGGTTATCCTTTGGGTCTTAGTCTAAGAGAGTCCTCATTTTAACCTTTGTCTGAGATAGGGGCTTACATGCACCCTAATCTATAGAGTTGGCCAAGGCTTCTATTATGTTCCTATTTAACGAGTAGGTTTATGGATACACTGACCTTCGCTCGTTCTCACTGTTAGGCCTATGGTTTAATATGAATGGGTTCAACACTTAAGCCCTAATTTTTTCCCTATAAAGACTTCATTAGTGACATTCTAATAAAGATTCAGGTCCTATCTAATGACCAAACCTTACGTCTAACATGCATCAATTTCCTTCGATCTTGGGCCAGTGGGACAAGGGCCCACCACGCTTCCGCTGCGCCACTCTGATCAAAAGGATGTATAAACTGACTTAACTAGGTTAGGCTCTTAATGTTTTACCCCCCTTAAAATTTATTCTCAACCTCAAGACTCAAGGATTTATGTCCTGATCCGTATGTCGGAACAAGGCGTAATTTAGAACTTATCCTGGACATGAAATGAGATACGATCTCCCCATACATTGGTCTCCCTCCCATCGATGATGTGTGCTATGGCATTGGTACCTATGGTTATAGAAAAGAACTACCAAGTGTTGTGGTTGATTTCATGGACGGGTGTGAGTTTATGGCAAGACGATTAATTCTATCAGGAGTGAGAATTCAATTCGAACTGCGAACACTCCGTTTATATATAGTTCCTCCACCTCGTGTTCCCGATTGTAACAAGTCCTTGAGAAGGCCATTTTAGTGGGTGCTAGACCTAACATTCAATCCGAGGGATATATCAGTTTTCTCTGAGCGTGAATAGCTTCTAATGAAAACAACTTCCCTAAGAGTCAGGTCTCACTCCAATGAAGCCTATAAGTATTTGGGGATTCAATGAAGAAGTGAGGTCTCACTCCAACCTAATTAAGCCTACTAATTCAGTCTATGTTTCAATCATCTTAGCATAATCAGTCTCTTACATTACTTAGTAGAACCAATAGGCTAGTCTTAATTTAGGAGTAGAGGTAATCTAATAGTTGTAGCCCAAGGTCTATACTCATATACTATATGATCTCATACCCTTTCTCATATAAGAAATTGCTTTATCGCGTAGGGTCAAAGTTGTCTGATTGAAATTGAGTTTCTTGAACTTGAATTTAACTACGCTCGAGCACTTCACGTATGCTCATACCCACTGAGAAGGTCCTAGGGTTCACGTTATCAATTTACTGGATTCTCATACTGTCAGGTCTTTCAAAATCTAGGAGCACCACTCTAAGTCCAAAACTCCAAGGGCCTATGTAGCCAGTGGTCTCAAGTTGTGTTAAATGGGACTGCTTTCCTACTCCCACCTCAGAATTGGGAGTGACATGTTTGTTAGGTGGGTGGGTTGAAAATTAAATCAATTTCATCAGCTTTGAAAAATGGATCTTGTGTTGGAAAGTGTGAGATGGGATTTTTAAATCCCATGATGATGAATTCCTAAGTGTAAGTTGAAAGAAAGCCCAAAATTATGTTTAATTGCATACACCAAACATGGTGTTGAAAACCATTTATTGTTGCTTTTACAATTCCATCCATCATAAAACCATTTATGATGGATTGTTAAGTTATGAAGTAGTGAGTCACAAGAGGGGGTTCGTGAGCTCAAGGCAAGGAAAAGTAGGAGATGGGAGATGCATGTACCTGTAGAGGGCTGTTGAGAGAATAAAATGTAAAAATAAAAACTTATTTTCTAAGAAGAACAAGGTGGGATATGAAGTTTCCATGCCTTTGAGGCATAAAATGGAGATTTGAGAGGTCAAATGAGAGAGGATGGAGAGTGTAGACAACAATGGGGATGGGTTTTAAATGGGTAGGGACAGTGGTGCACGAAAATGAAAGAGAAAGTGATTGGAGGGGTGATTTTTGCCAAAAATCAGACGTTTGAGAGAGAAAGGAGAGCTTGGGGGGTCACTTTGTGAAGGAGGGGCGACTTTTAGGGGGTTTTTATTGAAAAAACATACACCAGGGGGTTACCCTAGCCCCCAAACATGATCAGCCCAAAGGCCCGATCCAATCCGGGCCACTGACCGGCGAGGCCTAGCCAACTCGGCGAGGTCCTCGCCACTCCCTGGACTAACTGGCGAGGCCTCGCCATTTGGGCGAGGACTTCCTACCCCGTAGGCCCCAAAAAGGTCTAGTTGCCACCCTGGGTCCCTCTAGATTAGCGTGGGTAAGCCCACGACTCCGTTTTGAGCCGTTTCGGGTCATTTTGGGTAGATCCTGATTTATAATGACGTTTAATGATTTTCAACAGCTGCGATGGGATAATCTGTGATCTAGACCCATCATTTGACGGTTTAGAAGTGATTTGGGGTTGACTCATGCGCTCACAGATGTACAGGCCTGATCTCGGCAACCGTTTTCAATGAACTTTGCCATTTGGCGAAATCAAAAATCCTTTGAATGTTTCTACATTTTTCTCGCACCCACCTAAGTCGAAAAGTGTCAGCGTGCATTGTGTGACCATAACTCAGGTCCGGTTTAATCCAAATCATGCTCTGATACCATCTGTAGCACCCTGAAAATCAGGGGTCGAGCATAAGCTCCACTCCCTAGTTCCAACGCATCACTTATGCAACATAAATAATGATGATTGAATGTTGTTTGTTTGAGTGCATTAAACATGAGTGAAATTATACAAAAACAGCATATCATACTCCATAGATAGTTAAATTATGCAAGCGGAAGACTGTGTTAGATATATAACATATATAAACTGTTGTAAGTCTCCAGAGTGTGAACATGTTACCAGGTTAAATATATACATGTATACTTCAAAAATGAACTAAAAGAATATACATGAGTGCTCCAAAAGTATAAAATGACAAGTGTCATAGTGTCTAATCAACCTCCCTGTAATCCCGTCGATCAAACACAGTCTACAAAGGCCTGCCTGATAGTTACCTATAGGAGAAACCCTCCTCATCATCATAAAATTTCGGCTCCGCTTCAAAAGCAGCGCCATCATCTGAAACTAAAATAAGAATTGGTTGGTGTGTACAACACCGTCCCGTAACGTGGGAGTGAGTGATCAACTCAGTGGAATCTTAGAGTAAAGGTTAACATGTTATCAATTCAGTCAAGCAGTAATGATAAAGCAAGCAAATCAAACATTCCTAAAAGCTGTGATTAATGCAAGGATGAGATGCAATAATGATGCATGCCCTCGCCAACATACTCCCTCATGCGACACCATCTTACGTTTCCGGCATGCTTTCGTCCCTCAATGCTCCACATTTTCCAGGCACATGCAATGTGATATGAACATGATTATCGAGTTGTTATTTGTCCTTTTCATACAGCAAGATTGAAAAGCTAAGGTACCTCCCCTATATCAATTCCCAACAATGATCCAGTTTAGGGTCGTCAATCCTAGCATATTTCATACGAAGTGCGGTTCTAAGTCGCTGCAAGGGCTGTTACACGCACTCGTTACACCACTCCCCCATCACCTTATCAATACAGGCCTAGTTTGTACTCTTGTTGCTACGGAAGAGTCGTCGCCTCCACATAGACTCAGAGTACACTCAAGGTCACTACAAAAGGCTGTCCGGGCTATTACAAGCACTCATTGCATCGCTCCCCCATCACCTTATCAGTGTAGGCCGACAACTCGAATACAGTGTCCCATACCACCATATTCGGCTCACGAGTCTGGGTTGCTCACTGGTCGCTACGGAGAGACTCGTGGCCCCAGCGTAGGCCAATAACTCGACCATGGTGTCCCATACCACCATACCCGGCTCATGAGTCTTAACAGATCGAGGTACCATGGTTAACGGGATTTTCACTGGTAAGTTTGGTACCCTAGATTCAAGCAGTTATGACGAATACAAGGTGAACCTACAACGGTCAATCGAGTTAGTTGATGAGTCTGACTAGCACGAGCGCATGTCAAATCGATTGACATGAAGTGCACAAGCACTTTGTGTGACCTAACCACTGTCGACAACTCTAGTAAGACTCGGGTTCATCATACACATCCTTCGTGGCGAAATAAATCTCAGCCACGAATTCCTAACCTGTTACCGATTGCCTAGACCATAACATAGCTCCAAACACATTCCATTTCCACAAGTAATCATATGAAATAGTTAAAGCAGTAATGAACATATTCCAAACTATACAATCACAGGTCCGATATCGTCCACTTTAGGGCTGTCAGGACTGTTGCACGGAATCGTTACATCACTCCCCCATCACCCTTCACCGCTTTATTTTCTACATTTTATGGAATACAACTTAAACATGGAATCATACATATGCATTACATAGATAAACAGACACTATAATATACGGTACATGGAGAAAAGCATGCACATAGTTAAAGGAGTTAAGCATCATATCTCAACACCCTTATACATTACAATTTACTAACTATTTACTCATTCAGACATTTCAACAAACACTTTAAACTACATACATCAACATACATGACTTATGTTGATCACACAGGTATTAGGCCAAATCCTTTCACTAGGGAGTTGCCCCATTTGTAACACGCGTGCACCCACGATGGATAGTCATGGTAAGCATGAATCCAGGTTTCATATTCATTTAGACGTTTCTACAAACACTTGGGCTACACACTTTATCACAATATACGTATATTTGCCGTGACGTGATTTAGGGCAAGTCCTTTCGCTAAGGAGTTATCACACATGTAACAAGCATATATTCACAGCAATTAATCATGTTAAGCACAAATCCAAATTCCATACATATTCGAACCTTTCAACATATACTTAGAATACACTATCTTACACATAGTTCACATATAATTGTAAAGTGAAACGCACAACGCATTTTGCATATGAAATAGCACCCATGTCAGTTATAAATCATTAACCGACATTGAAAGCCTTGAAAACCATAACCTATACAGCTATAATCCGCACCTTATGCCGTAGAAGTGTAATAAATTCGTTTTAGACACTTGATCTTTGTCAACGGTGGATTGACAACCTATAGCATGAATTAGGTTAGCTATTTCATAACTTACACTACATGAAACCCTACAAAAGATTAGGGTTAGGTTTTCTTACCTAAGAACGACGCCGAAATCGCCAGAAAAGTGATTAGAGAGTGATGGTTAAGCACGTAGAATAGAAGGATAGAGTAACAGGAAACCTCTCCCACTTCTCTCACACTTTATCCCTCTTTTCTCTCTTCTCTCTCCCAATTTTTCTCAAATTCGTATGGGGGAAATGAGAGAGGGTTTAAGGTCCTTATATAGGTCCAGAACTCACTAAATTTAGACTTAGGGCCATGGTATACTAAGGTTATAACCAAATCGACCTTGTTCCGATCCAACGGAGCATTTCTGGGGGTCCTGTTATTGAATGCGGTTGAACTTAAGCTCATAGATGCTGGATCTTGATCAAGTTAAGTTTTCAGTTCGATTGAATTTTCAGATCGGCCGTGGCGGATCAATTTCAGTTCAACGGTCACCGAAACTCGATCAGGGCCACAAGTGCTATGACATGTATGGGCCACCTATCCTGATCCGAGGGTGAATTTGGGTTGAAATCTAACGGTCAGAATGCTTAGAAACATCGCGCAAGCGACACGTTCCAGATTACTTAAAATTATATTTAATTTCTTAAAAATCTTCATTTTCTCACACTCTTCACTCCGGACTCAAGAAAATCGTCCCAGAGCATCGTTTGGACATGATTTTTGCAGTGGTAGTCAAGTCCAACTAGGTGGTCATAATGGTATAAGTTCATCGCTATCGGACTTTCGACGGGCGGTCCAGGTCCGATACGAAGTTTCAAAGTGCTCTCGAGAGCAACTGGGTTTAGAGATTGATCCGGGATTTTAGGATAGCGTAGCGTTACTGATTCTTCAGGTTTTGGGTCTTACAGATTGTATTTAAAGTGGTTAGTGCTTATTTCACCTGTAATCTAGTGTAGCCCTAGTTAATTCACATTAAATTTCTAAAGAATTTCGTTCTAAATGATTTCATTGGCTTTGGAATTGAGCTTTAAGAGTGATATGGTTGACCCATTGCCTAAGGACGTCTAACTCCAGGTTGGCAAAAATCCGGAGTGTTACAGGATCACCTATCTCGTATTGCGATTTAGGATTGAGGAGTGGTTGTGAAGGAAGCATCCCCTTTTCTATAGCCGTTATACGTGAATCTATCTTTTGTATAAAATCTCGCATTATCTGCGTCAGCTCTTACATGGAATTTTGAACCGGTTCTTCTTGAGATCTCCCTTGATTTGGATTTTGATTGAAGAAACCTGGAGGGATAGCAGTTTGTTCATTCGTCCAACTAAAATTGGGATGATTTTTCCAGCCAGGATTGTACGTATTAGAGGTTGGTCCATTGAAAGGTCTTTGATAGTTATTTATGGCATTGGATTGTTCATTCAATACTTTCCGAAAGGCAGGTATTGTAGGACAATTTTTAGTTGTATGAATGTTGCAATCACAGATGCCACAAACACTTTCATTAACCTTATCCTTCTTTCCTTCCATGGCCTCAAATTTTCTTATGAGTGAAGACACCTTATACTTGAGATCATCATCTTCTTTCAAGAGATACAATCCACCTTTCTCCTTAGATTGAGTTGGCCTAGACGTGGTGTTCGAACTTGGGTAATAGTCCCATGATTGAGTTTTTTTCAGCAAGACTATCGAGGTAATCCCACACATCGTCAACAATTTTATTAATGAATTTTCCATTACACATTGTCTCGACCATTTGGTGCATGCAAGATGTCAGTCCATCATAGAAAAAATTTGTAATGCGCCACGTTTCAAAGCCGTGTTGTGTGCATGAACTGACTAAATCCTTGAACCTTTCCCAACATTGGAAGAATGTTTCATCTTCCTTTTGGGCAAACTTCATGATTGCTTTTTTGAGGGTATCGTTTTATGATGTGGAAAAATTTTCTTTATGAATTCCCTCTGGTTGTCATTCCATGTGCCAATGGATCTAGGACGTAGTGAATGTAACCACGTCTTAGCCTTCTCTTTCAAGGAAAATGGGAAGAGATTCAGCCTAATTGTTTCCTCAGATACATTAGGGAAGTATAAGGTGGCTATAATCTCGTCGAACTCCTTCAGATGTAGATACGGTTCTTCAGAATCAAGCCTATGAAACTTATGAAGGAGTTGGGTAACCCCTAGCTTGATGTCCATCTGTCCTGTATTCTCAGAAAAAATCATGCATGAGGGTGTACTCACCCCCACCGATTATAAATAATCTCATAAAGTACGAGGCGGGGGTGCTTAATGCACCTCATTCTCAGCTTGTACTTCTTCAACCCTACGTTGTGGTAGTGCTTGAGGTTGATTTGCAGCCATAACCTCAATTAACTTAGAAAAATTCGAGCGGTGTCTAGTCCTGCGATGGACAGTCAACCCCTCAACTAATCCTCCTTCGGTAACGAGATGTCGAGTGTTGTCACGGGCCCACTTGGGCATGAAATACTCGTAGCCCTTGATTTAAATTTTAAACCTAGACTTGAGAAAGGAAATAAAACTCTTAAAAAGAAGAGAGGGTTGGAGAGAAGTTACCAAATTGGAGTCCCTAAGTTAAAAACCTGCAAAACAAACAAGACAAGTTAGTTTCTAGAAATAGAAAGTCTAAGAATAAAAAATTCCTAATTAGAAGCAAACTAATTTCTAAATAAAAAGAAGAAATTCCTAAAAAAGAAAGTAACAAACAAATTAGGAAAGTATTAAACTAGAAAGTAAGTTAATAAAAGGGAATAGAAAGTAGAAATTAGAAAGAGCTTACTGAATTAGAAGTTTTTATCTTTAAATCCTACAAAATAAATAGGTTAGCTTCTATAAATCAACAAAAATAATCTAACTTAAAATTAGAGAAATCCTAATCTTAAACTAATCCTAAAACTAGTTAATTTCAGACACTCAACCGTCAGTCCCCGGCAACGGCACCAAAAACTTGTTCACTACCTAAGTGTAGGGTTATGATGTAGTAATAACTCGGTAAGACCGAGGTCGAATCCCAAGGGACTGAAACCTGTACGTTATCTAAAACTAACTAGAATTAGAACTAGAATGAGATGAAATCTAAATTAACTAGAATTTAAGGAATAATTGTGAAATTATTATCTAAAACTTAGGAGAAATCAAAGATAGGAAACTAGGGATTCAGAGGATCCACTTGTAGAGATCAGGGAGATCCTATGCCTGCTTCAAGAATCATGAAAATTAACTGAACTTACTTTGATCTAGTTTTCAAGAGATGAAAGGTATATGAATTAGAATGGATTTCATCACCAAACCATGCCCAGGAGACAAAGCAAATAACAGAATTAAACTAATTACCAACTAATCACATGTATGAAGGTTAGGAAGGGTACCGGCATCCAACCATGCCCAGGAGACGATGGTGAACAGCAGGGCTTCCTAACGTCATAAACATAAAGAGGAAAGAACATGCTTTAAGCCATTGCAGACCCATTGTAATTTTAGTCACAACAGACCATTAAAAACTAAAAAATAATTCCTTAATTAAACTAAAATCATCATCAGTTCAAACTAAACAAAAGGCACAAGAAAATCACTCCCATCACACTACAAGCTTCACCTCTTAGCCCTAGCTAAGAGGTTTAGCCACTCATAATCATGATTAGGCTAATCACAAAATAAAATTAAACCAAAACAAAAGGAAAAAAATAATGAAAAAATAACCAACTCTCTATCCTGCCTAGCCCCCACGACCCTGCCAGTCTCCAGCCAAAGCCGACTGAATCCCTCCCTTTGTTCTCTCTCCTCCTTTTATAACCATCCCAGGTCGATGGAGAGCTGCGTAAGGGAGAAAGTCGGATGGAGTACGGACGCAGCTGCTGCGAAATCTGTTTACACAGCCGAGGATTGGTGAGAGTTTCCGCCAAAATCTTCAACTAATGCAAGATCTAAACCATTCAGGTACCTTGAACTTAGTCGGCCCAACCTTAGGATGATTTTGAATGGCCAGGATCATTAGACCGATCCTGGCCATGGACGCAAAACTGCCGCAGAGTCCGGGTCTCAGACGCTGTGTAACAGAGCTCGCGAAAGGAGGTCGACGCTGATCTTGGTGGGGTCCACTTGTGATGGTTTAATGAGAAATCCACGCCGTCCAGTGGATGAAGCTCAAATTTTCGGCCAAGGATAGATAGCTTTAAATGATTTCTGACATGGCCCACCTGATCTGTAAAGTCACCGTTCATCTACCATTTTAAAGGTTGAAATTAGTTCTATGTTGTCTTCCGGGATTCCCCCACCTAGGCGATGGTCACTCCTATGCCCGGATTATCTAAATAGGTAATGGGTGGGCCCCACAACTGAAAAATAGACGGACAGCGTAAGAACGCTATCCATTTTTTAGAAATTTCTGTTTTTTAAGTCGGTCTGTTCCCGCGGACCGACATAACTCTTTCTGGTGCACAGCGTCCGTACGTGTGCTGTACACACGCACCATGCAAGGTGGGTCCCACTTTGATGTATATAAAGAATCTGCTCCGACCATTCCTTTCCTCATTTCCTTTAAGACATTGAGACAAAAATTGAAATATACCCAGATATCAAGCGGGCCCCAATTCACAGATCTATGGGTTGATCTGTACGTTGGGTCACTTTTATAGGGATCCGATGGATCAAATTTGACGTGTACGGTTCATTTATGGTCTTCAGGCCATGTATAAAGTTTGGAATCGATCTGATGGTGGAAACCCTATGATCTTGGATTCTGGACCAATTTCGGGCCACTTGAGCTTCAGTTTCTCGATTTTCTCAGATATCTGGCATGTAAATCCATTGGTCTTTGTCTCCTTGGATCCCGTAACTTGCCTTGGTGAATCTTGAGTGCTAAAACCATGTTTTTAATACCCATTTTCAGTTCAAGCTTATAAAGACATCCTGTATCACAAACACGATTCAATCAGACACTAAACAGTATTATGCTCATAAATCCAGGTAATAACTGGGGTCTAATATGTAATACTTGACCCTCAACACTAATTCACTACCTGGAGGATTAGAGTATAGTCTCTCTGCCTGGTGCCTTTTGGATTGGCTGAGAAATGGCAGATTGAGTGGGTTGTTTTGTGTTCCAATGGTGAGATTGCAGGTATGAAGACTCTAGATTCTAGGTCTCTTTGATCTTGACTCCTGGAGCTGTTGTTTCCCAAGAGGAGTGGCATGTTTTTTTGTTAGTGTGGCTGAAGTTTTCAATCCAGTCCGATGAAGAAATAGGGGTTGTTGTCGTGGTCAGCAAGAGAGGCCGACAGGAGCTCTTCAGGGAGAAGTTTGCTCCTTCTAGCCCTCTTTGCAGCTTTCTGCTTTGCTGGTTATATGTTAGGTGAGGCCCGACTTGTGGAGCCCTCCTGAAATCTTTACTTTGTACACCCTCTGTTCATATATATAAAGGTTTTTTTTCTTTCTTTGTTTTTTTTTAAAAATAAAGTAATACAAAAATTCGCGCAAACACCAACAATGAGTAGAGATAGAAAGCATAGGAAAATTCATTGTTAAAAGCATCAAACTGTTCTCTCATCCCTAGAATTAGAGATATTATAAATAGCATCTTTCATAGCCATTCACAGGTTATGGTATCTGGTAACCCAGTCATGTAACTAGGTAGTGGTAGAATTAATTTTATGATCCTTTATACAATGTGACAGGCTACGAGCAACCTAATTAGCTTTCAAAGCAACCTGATTGGCTTTCAAAGCACACAAGCCAGCACCATGCGTTGACAAGATCCATTATCACCCCTAACGCCACCCATGCATGCTTAGTAGCTCGTGCTAATGCTGGCATGGAAAAGAAACCCAGCATTACAAATAGGAGAGCATTGTCCAGCTGTTTCCTCTATAAATCCCAATAGATATAAGAATAGGAAGGTCTACTTCTTATCTCATCCACTAGTATCCACTAGTACGAAGCAGCACATCCCGTTGAATATGAGAACAAGACCAGCCAAACATACCAAATCAAACACAGAAATTTCTAAATCCATGATTCAGCACCAAAATGCGCGCTTTTAAGGTGGCCCATGAATTCCAACTTTCAGTTACACTTGTTTTTCTTGATTTGGCATCAATCCACATAGTACTTCAACCATCTTCATTACAAATTAGAGAATGCAAGGAACATCAAATAGCAATTTCAAGAAAATTACATCCAAACCTAAAATAAAGCAATTCTAACAGGAATTACAGTAAATCCAGTCATGCAGAAAAGAAGTTATTAGGGATAAACATATTGTGGATATCCTTTAGTTATTAGGGATAAACATACCATGGATATCCCTAGCTGTTGCTCTTGAATTCTTTTTGTATCCGCTTGCTCAGTTAGACGGTTTTAGAAATTCCAATGGTCCATATTCAAAGTTCACCCAACCGGTCCGATGGTTCAGGTCATCTAAAGAGCAGGGCCCACCTGTCGCACCACTTGGATATCCCATACTTGTAGAGGTGCATGAAGAGAGGGGCTTGTGGGTTCACATCTCATGCAAACAGTTATGACTACGAATGGGAAAAGCTCCCATACTCTTTGGAAGATTATAACTAACCTTTGGACTTTTCCAGTAATGATGACAACCCCTCCAGGTAAGGAATTGAATTTTATATTTATTGGCAAATCTCAACGTGTTAAGAACACATTCACAACCCCTCCATCAAATGCAGCACTTCGCGAAATCCTACAGCCAGGAAATCAGCCCCATTCAAATCTTACATCCATGCTGTCCATTTGGATACACCTAGCCAACTGGGTAATGTTTATGGATTATATTATGATTTGGTGTTGGTTATCTTACTAACCAAAACAAAAAGCCCTCACCTATCTTGTATTTACACATCACTGGGCCGTGCCTAAAATCTTGAACAAAGCTAATCGCCAATCAAACTGCACCGGCAGAAGCTCGGTATCAAGATAAAAGACTGTAACATCAATAGTAGCCCCAGCAGATGCCTTCGACACAGCCCACTAAATAATAATTCCAGCAAAATCCTTACACATTCAACCCATTTACATAAATCATCCACATTCAAAAAATTCACATCCATTCCAAATTCCACCCATGTAAAAAAATAAAAATATATATATAAAATATAGAAAATAAAATTCTCATTCTTCCAAATTTAATCCATTTCATAAATAATTCACATTCTTCCACATCCACATTTAATCCATATCATAAACAATCCACATTCTTCCATATTTAATCCATATCATAAACAATCCACATTCTTCCACATTTAATCCATATCATAAACCATCCACATTCAATCCATATACACGTACAAAATTCACATCCATTCCAGATTCAAACTATATGAACAAAATGTAGTAAAAAGAAAAGAAAAGAAGTTATTATTTGCCGCCCCAAGTTACCAAGGGAAACAAAGAAGTTATGATTGATTTGCTTCTTCTTCTTTTTTAAGAAAGATGGGATCCCACCACTTGTAGCTTTGTTGAATCTGCCAAAAATCTGTACAATGATTCGGGTGGGCACCACAAAAAAGAAATGGGCCTCACCTATCGTATAATATAACCTTTTATCTTTTATAAAACTATGCGGGCAGACTCGACTAGCAGATTGTTGTCTTCAATACCCTCTACTGAATACTAAGCTTGGGACAACAAACTCTCTCTTTCCAAATGCGGAATAAAAAATTCTGCAAAATTACATGATAGGAAACAATGAGTATAACAGGTACAACTTATGGATAAAAAATAAATAAATCAGAATTCACCCCCATACAAACAGGCCATAATATCTCAAGCATTAATCTCAAAAGAAATGAGAGAAGAAGTTGAAATAGACCTTAAAAGCCCTTTCTTATAAACTGCAAAAAATAAAAATGAATGAGGTACTCATATGGTTGTGCTTCACGGAGAAAATGCACATTAACTATAGGTGCACCTAGGCACACGCCAAAGGTAAACACCTTGGGCAGGGTCCAAGCAAGGTGCAACAGGCCCAACTAAGCGTCTGCCTAGGTTGCCTTTGACCTCACTGCAAGTAGCAATTTCATTTCACTTACCCATATATTGAAGCGTTAAAAATGGATTAATTAGAAGATTCAAGTGCCTGTTGATTACCTCCACCCTGTTCACATCCACAAGGAGATATTCTAGATTGGGAGAGCTCTTGAGCAAGCAGATTATTGTTTGGAAATGATTTTCATCATTAGGAAAGGAAGTCAGCTTCAAATGGTTAAGATTGCAGAATCTAGGCAGCCATTCTAATAAATCCTGTGCTCTTGACAGAAACTCCACACATTACAGGACAAAGCAAGAAACAAAATAAATAAATACATAAATAAATAAAAATGCAGATTAGAAAATGTTGGATCAGTAAGGCTGTGTTTGGCTGCACAGTGGAAATAAACTGAATTAGTAAATGACAAAAAATATTGACTTCCTAGCATTCACAACAAGGAAGTGACGCTCAAATTGCAGTTACGTTTCTTCCAAGTCCAACTTAAAAGTAACATAATTGGAAGCCGGAGGAAACCCCCTCAAATTGGGAAAATGGGGTTTTCAAGTCTTCCACCATTTTCTGATCATTGTTGTCTATCACTTTTTTTCTGATCAATGTTAAATTTCTTTAATTTTTTTTTTTTTTAAAAAGTTCATGAAAATTTCTGAATAATTGAAATCAATAAGAATTTTATATTACCCCTTTTGATTAAATAATTATCGAAATTGAAGAGGGTTCCAATCAACATCAAATGGAAAAATTTTCAAAAGATTGAGAGAGAGAAACCTATGGGAGAGGGCCTGCGATTGTGGTCCGTTACTTGCGTCACCACTTGAGATGGAGAGAGATGCAAGAACGGAGAGAGAGGAGTTTCCGTTGTGACTTGAGAGAGAGAGAGAGAGAGAGAGAGAGAGATGAAGAGGCTGAGATAGGGAGAGAGCAGCAGGGAGATGGGGCTGGAAATTGGTTTTCTCAGAGGGAGAGAGAAGGGAACGAACAAGGTTTGCAAGCAATGGTCTTTTTTTAACCTTATATAAGGTCGTGTACATCCACAACCCTAATAAATAAGGATATCCACCGCACATTTATTCCCTTGATCGGACGGCTTCCGATGCACCACGTCTCGACCTCACAGGAGCGGGTGTACGCTCGAGCTCATTGTACCTTTTCCGTATATATATATATATAAAAAAGGAGAGACAATAATTCTCACTTTCAAAACATTCCTGGGTTTATCATAAAGTTTATTTTCCATCCCATCTGTTCATAAATCATAAAGAACTGGATGAAGAGAATTCTTGATCCAAAACTTACATGAGCGATAAGAGGGTTTTAATGGTATATGTTCAATCCCCACTTTTTTTTACAGTGATCAGCTTTGTTGATGCAAAAATCTGGTCGGCCCTTCCTCCAAGTCTTATCCTGAACTAAGAGAACTGATAAAGGTGACTCTGGCTAAGCCGAGGGACCCTCCGATACCTAAGTCAGGACAGGGGAATCAGGGTCTAAGTCGAGTATAGAGGAGAGAACACTTAATCTTGCGTACCTGTAGATATGGTGTGATGTGCTATTTATACTTGCTTGTGGAATGGTCCGGATCCGATAATCTCGGCACGATCAGGGGGATTCCCGGATCGTAGAGATATCATCCGCAATCTATTGATCGTGTAGCGTATCCGGTGAGTAGTACGTATCTACGAGCGAAGTTATCGGCCACGTTTGGTTATGGCAGTTTCCATGTTTAGCGAATGGGATATGCGTATCTGAACGTCTGTTCGGCTCGTAACGTCCGTTCGGCTCGGCTCAGTGAATGGGATATACAACCGATCCGACCCGCCTGGTCGGTTCCGTTGGTTCCATCATAGTTGGCAGGGCACACTTCGCCGAGCAAAGTGAGGTTACGGCGTAAGATGTCATCCGATCGGAGTATGGTTCCGAGTCGCACCTCAACCGTGTCGGCTGCTCGGGCGGGTCGTGTCTCGAAACGGGTCAGAAGAATCAAGCCTCGGCTCCGATACGCGCTCGGAGCAGTGTTGCATCGTGAGCTCGGATTTCCCATAACAGAAGCCCCCTACTCTTCGAGTTTGCTTGCAGGCTCGGAGAGTACTTATGTAGGAAATCTTCCGCCCTCATTGCAATGATGACAGGTCTCGAATCGCATGCGTGCTGGTCACCTTGGTTAACTTATGGCGACGGTTACGATCTCGAATCTCCTTACAGCCTATGGGAGGCTGCCACGCAGGCCAGAGGAGGTGTGTACGTGATGGCTTCGACTGTTGGGGCGTCGCTTCTTATATCGAGGTACACTGCCTAATGTCAGAGCCGTACTGACGGTTCAGTACTCCTCTAATGAGGTGCGGCCATGTGTGCTCGGAGATCGGCTCGTGCTGATTCGGTTGCTGCCATTAAGGCTCACCATCAACGCAGAATTCCTTCGTTGCCTACATAAGGCGCTCCGAACTTTCGTTTGTCACTTTACATTTCGAATCAGAAGAGCATACTGGAGGAGGTGATTTTCGACGAGGCATGCGCGTCTGAATTTGAGGTTTTTAGCGGGCGATTCCGACCGATCTTTCTTTTCCGGTAAAAGGCGATTTTCGACACTCGCCCGGTGAGTCTCCTTCATTGCTCTTCATCCTTCTTTGCATTATGTCTTCCGACCTCGAGATTGTTCATAAATACGGCGATGACTCCGAGCCGGGGAGTTCTGAAAGTGGGAGTGGGGCATACAAAGGCCCTTTCGAGACCACTCTCCCATACCCGCCGCCTTGGAGGCAAAAGACGTTGGCCTTTAAAACCAAGAGGCTCAGCAAGAAGACGGCCACCCGAGCCCGCCGAGTTGAGACCACTGCCACCACCTAAATGCATGCGAATTTACACTCTGCGGAGGTAGTCCCATGAGGTTCTGTTATGTCGGAATCTCAGATGGAGTGGGTTCGAACGGAGTTCCAAATCCCTAACTCCGTTCAAATAAGGGCCCCTGGGCCTATGGACATGGCTGGTGCTCTGGCCAAAGGGGAAGTTGCTATCTTCCTTTGTGCACTGCAGTGCGGGGTCCGACTCCCACTCCACCCCTTTATCAGGAAGGTCACTGCTCACCTCAGGCTGGCTCCTGGGTAATTTACCCCGAACGCCTGGAGGGTGATGATTTCTGCCTACATTATCTGGAGGCAAGTGGGGAACTCCGAGCTGACCTCAGAGGAACTGCTGAGTCTGTACCTAGTCAAGCATGATAGCAACGATCCATAGTACTATTTTGTGACTCGAGGGAGCAAGGGGTCGGAACTGGTGATGAACCTGCCGACCTTCAACAAGGACTGAAAAAATAAGTGGTTCTGGGCGGCAGGTGAATGGGAGGCGCCAGCAGCCGAGCTAAGGACCTCAACGGCTCGTATTCTGACCCGTTTTACAACACTAGATCGGACTTCATCTAATATCCGAGTTACATTACTGCCTTGGTTTTCACTTGTTTTAATTGAAGCATTTCCTTTTACAGCTTTCACAAAGGGGTTGCCGCTCCTCGACTCAAACCAGAAGAACCACATTGCGAAGGACAGATCGCGATTGGAGACGCTTCCCTCCTGGGCCGATCTGATCACCACGGCTAACCTTCACTGGTCCGGGCTTTGCAAGTCCCAGCCTTTGCCTACTTCCCTCAGTAAGATGCCTTACTCTCTTTGATGAACTTCGCTTCGGTGATTTAGTAGCTGATAGTCTTTTTCCTTCGTAGGCATGGCCGAAGCGTCTGACGCTCGGAAAAGGAAAGCGACTCCGACGACGACGGAGTTGCTGAAGGAAGCCCCCCGAGTGAAGATCACTCGGAAGAAGCCAGTTCTCCCTCACGTGGGGAAATCTTCCGCGGCGTCGACCTCAATAGCCCCAGCTCCTAGACCAGTCGGCTCTGCATCTGCTGTGCTGACCCCGGCGTGCCCTAGTACTGCAGCGGCTCCTTCGGTAGTCTTGCACCCGGTGATATCTCCCCCTCCGGGGCTCTTCCGTACGACTGTGGCCGACACCCCAGTCGTTCCGAGCCCTATTGCTTGTGCTCCTGCTGTCGTCGCTCCCCCCACCGCGGAGACTCCGGCCGCAATCCCCGAGCCCCCCGTTGCTATCCTTTCTTCCTCCGAATGGGAGGAGGCCATTAGAATGGCCGAAAATATACTTCCCCCTCCCCTCGAGGTCAAGGGAGATGTCCGCGTCGAGGGTCAAAACTAGGCCAGCAGCAGGGTAGGGGCCGAGGGGACTGCGGCCTCGGCCCAGGTGGGTACGAGCGGTGAGAGGTTCGAGCCGGGCTTTCATATGGCGTGCTTGGCTCCGTGGACTACCAAGCATGCTAAGGAGGAGGATATTGCTCGGAACCTTAACCGGTCGGAAGATGGCTTTTTTGAACGACTTCGCCTCCGTGTGCTACATGGTATATCTCCGAGAGGATTCTCCCTTTCATATCGTTATATTTATACTTTTTAGATTCTGACCTTTGTTTCCTGTTCAGGTCGTCCCGGTGTTGCTATCGATTCGACAGAGAGTGCGGGAGCATCGACAGAGAGAGGCAGAGTTCGAGGCTCTCTAGGCTGAGACGGCGTCCTTGAAGTCCGAGCAGATCGAGATGCGCCGGCAGCTTTCGGGCGAGAGGGCTAGGGCGAGCTGACTGCAGGGAGTCATCATCGACCTGGAGACCAGGGACCTGCACCTGCAAGAGAGGGCAGATAACCTCATGGCAAGTGGCGAAGCAGCGACCACCGAGCTGACCCGCGTCAGAGCCCACTCGGACTCCTTGACCATGGAGGCTGCTCGGCTGGGTGAAGCCTTGGAGAGTTCCAAGGCGGAGGCGGCTGAAGAATGGGCCCGAGCCATTGCCCAGGCTGTGGAGGCTTAGCGGGTCAAGGATGAGGCTTCTTCGGCTGCGGCAGTTGCCGCTGCAATTGAAGACTTCAAAACCTCTAAGGAGAGGGATGCCGAGGCAGCGGTGTTTTACAACCGCGGCTTCGACGCTTGTATCGAGACGGTCTTGGGTCTATACCCAGACCTTGACCTTGATCCTCTTTTGCCTGAGGACCCTGAAGACACCCCCGCCGAAGCCCCCGAGTCGGATCAAGCTCCTTATGCCCAAGCACCTCCTCCATCATGAAGGCCTTGTCTTCTCTTTTTTTTTTAATCTTTGGACTGTCGACATTAATTTTTTGTGTTGATGTACTTTTACCCCTCCGAGGGGATTTAATGAGAAACGTTCTTTTGGACTCGGCTTTTTTTTTTTACTCGCATTGTCGTTTTGTGACTGAGCTGACTTCTTTGCTGGTCTAGCCCTTTGATTATCGTTTAATCTATTTTTGGCCCAAGTCTTAGTTAGGTCCGATCTTTTAGAGTGATCGGTTCGTCGCTTATCTGGCGAGAGCTTTTCATTATCGTGTGTCGAGCCGAATACTCCACTGGAGAGTCGGATTATGATTAGGTTTTTTTCCTCCAAAGGGATGCCTTGTCGATCTTTGTAGGATTAGGTTCCGCCCCCTTGGGGGTCGAACCATTAGGTCATACTCGTACTAACAAGACAGTTGAGTAAACATCCGAGGCTGAATTGAAATCTTTATTAAGAGCCTTAAAGGCTAGTCGCTCAGAGGCATACACTTTATTATGAGCCTTAAAAGCTAGTTCCTCATGGGTAGTAGATCTTCAGATGTTCAGCATTCTAGGGATGAGGGAGCTGACGGCCTTCGAGGTCTTCCAGGTGGTATGAGCCCAGTTTGGCAGATCTGACCACACGATATGGTCCTTCCCAGTTGGGTCCGAGTGCTCCTGCTCCAGGCTCGGCCGTATTCTAGAAGATCCGTCAGAGGACTAAGTCCCCTGGTAGAAAACGCCTGACTTTGACCTTAGAATTGTAGAAACGTGCTACCTACTAATGCCGAGCTGCCGTTCGGAGCTTGAAAACATCTCTGAGTTCTTCGAGCAAATCCAGATTAGCTGCGATGTGCTCAGAATTCTGATTTTCTTCAAAGCTCCTTATCCGCGTCGTTGGGAGCCCGATTTCTACTGGCACCATTGCCTTCGAGCCATAGGATAACGAAAATGGGGTCTCACCCGTTGAAGTTTGTGTTGTGGTCCTGTAGGCCCAGAGGATAGGGGGAGCTCCTCAGCCCAGCTTCCCTTTTCTTTTTTGAGCTTTGTCTTGAGGTGACGCTTGATGATTTTGTTGACTGCTTCAACCTGCCCGTTTGATTGCTGGTGCTGAGGAGATGAATAGGCATTCACGATGCCAAGTCTCCTGCACATACCGCGGAACTTGTCATTATCGAACTTGCGGTCGTTGTCAGAGACGATGGTACTTGAGATTTCAAACCGGCAGATGATATTTTTTCACATAAAGTCAATCACTTTCTGCTCAGTGATTTTGGTGACTGGCTCGGCCTCAGCCCACTTAGTGAAATAGTCGACCGCAACTATGGTAAACTTGACCTGTCCCTTCCCTGTAGGCAAATGACCGATGATGTCGATCCCCCATTGGGCGAACAGTCAGGGCCCGCTCACGGGAGTCATTTCTTCTGTCGGTTGCCTCGGCATAGCCGCGAAGCGCTGACACTTGTCGCACTTCCGAACAAAGTCCTTCGAATCCTGCTTAAGAGTGAGCCAGAAATACCCTTGGCGAAGTATTCTCATGGCGAGGGCTCGGCTAATAGAATGGTTCCCGTAAATTCCCTCGTGAATCTCTCAAATCACATAGTCGGCCTCGTCCGGTCGCGGCATCTAAGGTAAGGCTAAGAATGCCCATTCTTGTACAACACTCCATCCAATATGACTTACCGAGCTGCCCTAACTCTGAGTCGCCTTGCCTCTAACTTGTCTGAGGGGATTTTGCCAAATGAAAAATAATTGAAGATCGGGTCCATCCAACTAGGAATAGACTGGACGGGGTTGACCTTCTCCGTCTGACCTGTAAGACCCATATCCTAGACCGTACCGTTCCATAGACTTCCGCGGTCTTACCGGTCGAATTCCGACAACCTTCGACCCTTAACCGATATTTACGCGCGACCCTGATTCATACGCTGTCAACCCGTATCGACTCAACCTGATATCATTACCATAGCGACCACACCGTCACAGCGGTTCTGATGCCGTGACTCACGCGCCGAGGCGATACCCTGGTCGAGAGATGTAGGCCGACGTTCGGTACGAGGGAACGCAGCGCGTTGCGAAACCCAAGGAAATCTCTACGAGGTGTCCCATCAATCCCATCAATCCATCAATCAATCCATCCATCACATGTCAAGTACACATCACCTTTCACCCGTTCCCAAGCAACCACAAAAGTCAAGCTTTCCTTACAAAGCCCATACCTCTCTTACACAAAAAGCCTCAAAAGTCAAGGATTTCTTATACCTACCATACCTCTCTTACACAAATGGTCACAAAAGTCAAGGTTTTCTTACATAACTATCACTCACCACATCCATCCATCACTCTCTCTCTCCCTTTACAACTCTCTCTTTCTCTTTCTCATTTCAAACTCAAAAAAAAATCTCAAATTCCATACGTATGAGGTCTCCCTCCCTTTCACAAAAACTCTAAGTGTGGCCCACTTTCGTACCCTATGATCTGCCTATCCTAACCATCCATTTCTCATCTCCTCCATTGAAATCAAAACTAAGGTGCTAAGGAACCCCTTGGAGCAAGAAGATCGGAAGGTGGGTGCATGATGTAGTAGTTTTTTTTTTCCTATTTTTGGGATGGGCCAAGTGAGGCCAACCGATCAATGGTTTGGATCTCACTTGGGACCCTAAGGTGTGGCCGATGGCCCACTAGGATCATCATGATCATTCCATGATGGGGCCATTCTCCATGGACCCCATCATGATGTTTATTTCTTAGAAAGGTCATCTAGACCGTCCATTTTGGTGGAGAAAGGATCTCCACCGTTGATCGAAGATTTTGGTGGTCCCACATGCTTTAGGACCCATTTGATTATATGATTCATTGCAAGGGAGGGCCCATAGTATCGTGGTCCCTCCATCACAAGCGGGTCCCACTCTCTATCTCTCTCTCTCTCTCTCTCTCTCTCTCTCTCTTTCATGTCCTTTTTATCTTTATATGGTTGTGTGGCCCACTTGAATAGACCTCACTATGAGGCATGTACTCTATTCATGCCATCTTCAAGTGGGGTCCACCTTATATGTTGTACCACACCATCCATCAGTGGTGGCCCACCTAAACAAGGCCCACCACGATGTTTGTTTTGACCCAACCATCCAGCGTCTGAGATGCTGGACGTCCCTTCCTTAAAAAAAAAAAAAACAAGAAGGAAAAAGAGAAAGAAAAGGGAAGGGCTATCCTTATAGCCCACCTTGATGTATTTGTTCAATCCATGTTGTTCATCCCTTTTTCCAACTCATTTTAGGCGCTGAGCCGAAAAATGAGGCTGATCTATTAATCAGGTGGGTCAGACCATAAGAAATTGTATTCCTTACCATTCAAAGCTATTAGGACCCATCTTGGTGCGTCTTCACACCCAAAAATCCCAAACTTCGGACTCATTTCGCCTGTTGCGAGCCACTGAATGCAATGGCCGGGGTGGATTTTGGTAAAGCGGGCCCCACGTGCGAAAAACTCCAGAAAATGGATTTTCCCAAAATTTGCAAGAGGCAGAGCCTCTGCCTCCCTCTGACAGCGGCAGCCGCTGCACGCTGCTGCGTGCAGCATTAGGCGGGCGGGCGGACAGCCACCCACGGCCCCTGTCATGGGCCCCACCATGATGTATATGTCTTATCCACGCCATTTATATGGTGGACCCCCTCGTCAGGTGGGCCCCCTCCAAATTTCGGCCCTATCCAATGCTCAGGTGGCCCACACCGTAGGAAACAGCGACGATTGAACTTTACCATTGAAGCTTCCTTTGGGGCCCACAGAAGTTTTGAATCAATCTGATATTTGTTTTTCCTGTTCATCCAGGTCCTTGTGACTTTATCAACAGGTTAGATGGTAAATAAGCATTACAGTGGGCCCCACATGGGACCCACAGTGATGTATGTGCCTAAATTCCACCATCCGCACGGACGGTGGAGCCCACCAAAATGTATGTATTATCCACACCGTCCAGCCATTTATCGAGAGCTGTTGGACGGTTAGTGGGCCCCAGCCTTGATGCATGTGATTGCATCCCAACCCTCCAGTTTTCATGTGGGCCCCCACTATGATGCATGTGCTACATCCATACTGTCCACCTATTTTGAGAGCTCACCTCATGACATGAGCTAAAATGAGGCAGATCTATGTTTCAAATGGGCCCACCTTGGTATGTGTTTAGGGCCCACAATTTACTTAATTATAGCCATTCATTGATGCCTACTTTGGTATATATCAAAAGGCCTATGGGTTAGGCCCATTTGATTTACAAAAGGCCCATGGGACTAAGGCCCATTTGATATATTCAGGGCCCATGGGATTGGATCCACTTGATGTGTTCCAAGGCCCATGGGATTCGGCCCATTCGATGTATGATAAAGCCCATGGGAGTAGGCCCATTTGTTATGTATAAGGCCCTTGGGTTGAGAACCAATTGATGTAGTCTGAGGCCCACGGGTTATGACCCATTGCAATGCACTTAAGGTCCATTGGTGCGGCCCATGGATGTGGCCCACTTAATGAATATAAGGCCCATAGGATATGGCCCATTTGATATATTTAAGGCCCAATGGGATGTACCTAAGGTCCATTGCAATGTGTGATCCCAACACGGATTATGTAACGACGTTTACGGCGATCGTGCCTTGGGAGCAATGATGGTTTGACGTCCACATTACGAGTGTAATGCTAGTTGGATGTCCACATTACGACTCTCCTTAAGGCCCATTATTAGGCCCGTACTTATTGTGTATAAGCTGTCCAGGCCCATCTGCATTGTAAGGATAGTTCATCTTAATATAACATGTTTAGTATAATTCCGTGACTCATAATCATACGCATCATATGTATGCTTGATATGAGAAGTGACTTATCATAGCATATGCCTTCGAGCAGGCTGTTTATGGGACCCCGATTAGGCGGTGTTGCCCTACATGAGCGCACGATACGCGCAAAATTTACTGCATGATTTGATAGTGTGATTCATGCATTTTGCATTGTATGACATGATTACCGTATTGCCTAGCGACATCAGGGTCATAGCCTCCACAGGTGCATCGTGGGTGGCTAGATTAGATACTAAAAATATTTAGATTCTAGCATACGGGCACCATAGATGTCCCTGGGTGAAAATTCCTAAACCCGATCGTACCAGAGGATGACTCCAATGTCGAGACTAAGTGGATACACGAGCGCGCGAGGGCCGTATACTAGTAGGCTGCGTCTCTCACTGTGTCGTGGTCGGTTGGGAAGGGGTGTGACCTTACCCGCCTGAGTGAGGGGGCAACTTCTAGGTTGAGTTTGACCAGCTTGAGGAATCGGTCCGCTATCGACGAGCCGGGCCCGATATTGGCAGGCGGATAGTGAGGTCTATTCTGCTCTCCCAGTTGTACGTTCGGATAGGGACGGCAAGCTGACGTAGAGTATACTAGACCGCGTTGATTATTCAAAAATGAGAACTGTACTGATATATGATGATGATTGACATGCTTGACTTACATTCTGCATCGCATGGCCTGGATGTGGCCGATCGCATTCATATCTTGCACCACATTGCCTTGGTACAGTTGATTGCATTTATGTATTCATCAGCACATTACAGCATTATTCTGACCTTGCATTCTGAGCACGCTCGTATTACGCACACACTTGCACCGCCCTCTAAGCTTTATATAAGCTTATGCACGATTTATGCATGTAGGTGACGCCAGGACGCAGCCTTAGTCTCGCCACAGTTGGAGCGTGCAGTCGAGCTTCTGGAGTTTTTGTCATTGTCGCTATCCTGTATTTCCCTTTCCTACGCATTATACTTAAAGTTTTTTATCATAGTGGATTTTGTGGTGGTGTTCTTGTGGTTATTGTTCGTGGGTTATGCTTATGTTATACTCATTACGAATCAAATCATGTTTGAAATCCTCCTTGTAGCATCCCAGGATCGGAACCTGGGTGTCGGGAGCCGAGAATGGGGTACTACGGAGGCTGTCGGCGCCGGATTCGGCGATCGAGAATTTTGTGAGCTCGGTTTCCGAGTTTGGGGCATGACATGATTGATACTCGGATGTTCAATAAACTCGACGGGAACAAAACGCTGGATTTTTTCCTCGGAGGCCGAGGCGAGTCTTGCTGGGGCATCAGCCCAGGAGGTCTCGGCTCTAGGGATCTGTCGGATAGTACAACTCCAAAACTTCTCGATTAATTTCTTCACTTCTTCTAGGTAAGAGATCATTCTGACCTCTTCAGCTTTGTACTCCGAGGAGATGTGGTTTATCACCAGCTGCGAGTCACACCGGACTTGTAGGGTCTGAACACCTAGGCTCGCTGCCAGCCTGAGCCCAGCTAACAACGCTTCATACTCGGCATCATTGTTTGAAGCTTTGAATCTGAGTCTGACTGCGTATTGGATTGTCGTTAAATCAGGGGCGACCAGGACAATCCCGGCTCCTGCCCCTTTAAGGTTGGAAGACCCATCAACATAAAGGACCCATTATGGATCCGACGCTGCCTCTTGGTCACTCAACGGGACGGGTGACGTCATCTCAACTTCCTTACTGATCTGTTCCTCACTCGGAGCCTTGAACTCGGTGATGAAATCAGCTACCGCTTGACCCTTGATTGCCACCCTAGGGCGGAACTGAATGTAAAAATCTCCGAGCTCCACGCCCCACTTGGTGATCCGACCTGACACTTTAGGTCTCTGGAGGACCTGCCTCAGAGGAGAGTCCGTTAGCACAACTATGGAGTGGGCCTGGAAATATGGCCGCAGTCTTCTGTCCGATACGACGAGGCAGAGCACCAGTTTTTTCAAGGACTGGTACCTTGTTTCAGCTGGTACCATGGCTTTGCTTACTAGTACATGGGGTACTGCTTTCTTCCGACCTCTCTGATTAGAGCCGAACTGACAGCTGAAGTCGAGATTGCGAGGTAGAGGAACAGAAGCTCCCCTTCTTCAGGCTTGGACAATAGAGGCGGTGAACCCATGTATTGTTTTAACTGCTGGAAGGCATGCTCACACTCTGGGGTCCACTCTGCCGTCCTATAGCCCTTCAGCTGCTGGAAGAAGGGAAGACATTTATTTGTAGCCCTCGATATGAAGCGTCCAAGGGCGACAACTCTTCCCGTGAGACACTGTATCTCCTTAAGAGTCCGAGGCGAGTTCATGTCGAGGAGGGCCTTGATCTTATCTGGATTGGCCTCGATACCTTGCTGACTGACTTGAAAGCTAAGAAACTTTCCTGACTCAACTCCGAATGAACACTTAATGGGATTCAATTTCATCTGATATTCTCGGAAGACGCTGAATGTTTCTCCGAGGTCGACAAGGTGGTTAGAGGCTTGGGTACTTTTTCACTAACATGTTGTCCACGTACACCTCCATGGTGCGCCCAATCTGGCTAGCAAACATTTGATTCACTAGCCTCTGGTATGTTGCCCTAGCATTTTTCAGGCCGAACGGCATGACCCGGTAACAGTAGAGTCATCTGTCCGTGACAAAGGTTGTCTTCTGCCTGTCTGGGGGATACATAGCGATCTGGTTATACCCAAAATAAGCGTCCAGGAACGAGAGCAGCTCATGCCCGGCTGTGCTGTCCACCAGTTGGTCGATCCGAGGCAACGGAAAGCTATCTTTAGGGCACACTTTATTCAGATCGGAGTTATCTACACAGACCTGCCACATCCCATTGGATTTCTTGACGAGAACCACATTCGCTATCCAGTCAGGGTAGTATACTTCTTCTATGAAGCCCGCATCGAGTATGACGGAGACCTCCTCGACAATGGTTTCATATCGTTCGGCGTCAAATGACCTTCTCTTTTTCTTAACTGGTTTATGATCTGGGTCCACGTTCAACCTGTGAACCAAAACGTCAGGAGAGATCCCTGGCATATCCGCATGTGACCATGCGAAGATATCTCGATGCTACCTCAAGAAGGCTAATAGTTCGTTCCTCCTCTCGAAATTCAATGATGACCCAAGCTGGATAGTCTTGCCCGGGTCTGATTCATCAAGGGGAACTTTTTTCAGATTCTCGACTGATGAACTTTCTGCTGGTCCTTGGGGGTCCAAGGTGTCCACGACGAGAGCCTGTTTAGCGGCTCATTTCCCAACCGCTATAGCATAACATCTTCGGACCTCGCGTTGGTCGTCTCGGAGATAACCGATCCCTCCTTCAGCTGGAAACTTCATCATCAGATGGTAAGTTGAGACAACCGCACTCATCGCATTGAGGGAGGGTCGGCCCAAGATTACATTGTGGACAGATGGAACATTGACAACTAAAAATTTCACTAGAAGTGTGACTTAATGTTGCCCTTTCCCGCTGTTACTGGGAGGGAGATAGCTCCTTCGGAGATTACTCTCTCTCCGGCAAAGCCGTGCAAGGAAGTCTTTATTGGTCGGAGCCGAGACAGTAAAATTTCCATCTTTTTGAATGCCTTGGAATACATAACATTAGTCGAACTCCCGGTGTCAACCAGGATTCATCGTGTGGGCGCTAGATCCCGCGTGCATCGTCTTCCATGAAAGTCAGGCTGCACGGTGTGACTCGGAGTTCCTTGCTGGGAGTTTCGTTAGGTGAACGTGATGTTTCGGCTCGGATCTTCGGGAATGGGCTTTTCGAGCCCTATTTGAATCCCCTCCCCCAGCTGAACCCCCGAAGATGGTACGAATTTCAGCTGGTTCTTCTAGGGGGTTATTTATCTTTTCTTGTGGCTGCTCCTCTCTCCGAGCGGACCTTTCTCTTTTGGTGTAACGAAGCAGATGTCCCTTACGGATGAGGGACTCGATCTCGTCTTTCAGGTCCATGCAGTCGTCCGTGTTATGCCCATGATCTCGGTGGAAGAGGCAGAATTTTTTCTTGTCCCGTTGCTCGGGGTCAGACATCATGCAGACTGGCCAATTAAGTAGCCTGTCTCCTCGGATATCTAGTAGAATCTGCTCGGCAGATGTGTTGAGAGGAGTATAGGAACGGAATTTCCCCTTTGGCCTACGGGTCGGTCGACGATCGCGGGGTTTGCGGTCATCAGTCCCTTTGCCATTCGGCTGGGAGTCTTCGTTCCTTGGCCACTTCCCTTTGTTTGCCGAGTCAGTGACTTGTATTCCTTTACGGGCGTTAGTGAACTCCTCGGCGTTGGTGTACTTTTGAGCCTTCGCCATGAAGTCCGCTAGTATTTTCGGAGGATTTTTGCCGATGGAAAAGGCGAACTTTCCTTCCTTCAGTCCGCTTAGGATGACAGCCAGAGCCATCTTGTCATCATAGTCTTCGACATGCAACGCCTCTTCATTGAAACGGGCGATGTAGTCTTTCAATGACTCCTTCAGAGCCTGCTTGATGGTAAGCAGGTGGGTGTTAGGTTTCTGACTTTTCTTACCACTTATAAATTGTGTAAAGAATAGTCGGCTTAGTTCTTCGAAGGAGCCTATGGAGTTTGGCTTGAGCTGACGATACCAAATCCGAGCAGATCCTGTGAGGGTGATGGAAAATCCCCTACACATCATTGCATCGGTTGCGTCTGGATCTGCATCCACGATCGGTAGGACTCCAGGTGTTCGGATGGATCCCCAGATCCTTAACACTGGATGACGGGAGACATCCGAAACATCTGCGGCATCACTTCAGCCATGATGACTGAGGTGAAGGGAGGCTCGGTCTCTTCCATCATCGCCTGGATCGTGGCTGGAACTGTCGATTGTTACTGTTTCTTCTCCAATGTCAGGAACTTGTCCTTCAACTCCGCAAATCGTGCCTCCCATGGGTCCTTATTTTCTGCGACAACCTCTGGGGTATCCTCGACCTCCGGTGTTCTCCCTTCCCTCCTCCGTTCTAACTGATGACGGAGGTCTGTGGATGGTAGAGCGGATGTAGCAGAATGAACAGTTGTGGGAACCCAGGTAGCAGCATTCCGTGCGGATCCCTCGACGTGCACCATAAGAGGGTTTTGTCCTGAACGCGGCACCCCTGAATGCTGTGGGGCTTTAGGTCTTACACTCCTTGGCGTAGAGCGGGTCTCCACGAACAGTCCCACCGGTTCGAGAACAGGCTGTTCCTGAACCGGACGTGGCTCTAGTTCCCTCTGCTGCTTCATTCTATTGATCTCGTCGCGCAGGGCCTGGACTCGTTCTGCATGGCGTGGTATTTACTCGACCGATTACGAGAACGTTGAGAAGGTCCTGGTGTGGACTCAGCATGAAGTGTTGATGATGACCGAGCCTGCTCGCTTGGTACTGGTTCCACAATTACAGCTTTCTTCTTCCTCTTCATTGCTCAGGTGAATGAGAACCTGACTTCTAGTTTCAGGTTCCCACAGACGGTGCCAAAAAATGTTGATGCAAAAATCTGGTCGGCCCTTCCTCCAAGTCTTTTAGATCCTGCACCAAGAGAACTGGCAAAGGTGACCCTGGCTAAGCCGGGGGACCCTCCGATGCTTAAGTCAAGACAGAGGAATCAGGGTCTAAGTCAAGTGTAGAGGAGAGAGCACTTGATCTTGCGTACCTGTAGATATGGTGTGATGTGCTATTTATACTTACCTGTGGAATGGTCCGGATCCGATAATCTCGGCACGATCAGGGGGATTCCCGGATCGTGGAGATATCGTCCGTAATCTATTGATCGTGTAGCGTATCCAGCGAGTAGTGCGTATCTGCGAGCGAAGTTATCGGCAACGTTTGGTTATGACAGTTTCCATGTTTAGCGAATGGGATATGCGCATCTGAACGTCTGTTCGGCTCGGAACGTTCGTTCAGCTCGGCTCAGTGAATGAGATATACAACCGATCCGACCCGCCTGGTCGGTTCCGTTGGTTCCATCATAGTTGACAGGGCACACTCCCCCGAGCAAAGTGTGGTTATGGCGTAAGATGTCATCCGATTGGAGTATGGTTCCGAGTCGCACCTCAACCGTGTCGGCTGCTCGGGCGGGTTGCGTCTCGAAACGGGTCGGAAGAATCACGCCTCGGCTCGGATACGCGCTCGGAGCAGTGTTGCACCGTGAGTTCGAATTTCCCATAACAAGCTTAATTTTTGAATCCATTTTATTTTTCGGCTCAAGACATACTACAGGGTTGCCAAATGGATGGACGGTTTGAATATACGACATAACTCATGATCAAACCCATATGACTTGGTGACATGAACACACCAGCTAGGTCCGTTGGTGTGTGGTACACCAGCCAATCCGCTTCCAACGAAAACGCAGTGGCTCGGGAACGCTGACACCGCTTCTTGGTGACTTTTCCTGTACCGAGCTCTCGTTTTAGTCGTTGCTGGAAAAGTTACGTAATGCCCCCAAAATGCGTTCACATCGTTCATCCACATTTTTGGATCATTTTAACTCACGAGCCCAGAAGCGAGGCAGGTACAAATCTTAGGTGTACCTCAACAAAAGAAACGGCGGGGATTCACCAACCATTCAAAACTTACCATGACCCACTGAAATGTTATTTGGCATCCAAGCTTTTGATTATGTCACACCGACCCGGATAAAGGGAAGACGCAAATATCAACTTAATCCAAAACTTTCGTAGCTCAAAAAAGTTTTTAATGGTGTGCGTTCAAACGGCGCTGTATCTTATAGTGTGGTCCACCTGAGATTTGAATCTACCTCATTTTTGAGCTCATGTACTCTAAAATAATCTGAAAAAATTAGAACAATGGTATGAATAAGAGACATACATGGTGGTGGTCCACCGAACTCATTCCTGCACCAACATAACCAAGCCCATGCCGGAGCGGTAACTACCGAATGACATGACGGTGAGGAGAGCCGATTCTTGAGATCTGGCCTGTCATGTCTGGTCTCTGATTGCCCACCTATTCCGGACCACTTGATAACTATGAATGCCGTAACTGTAGGTGAGTGGCTTTTTTATGTCAGGCTAATTCCATGGCCTCACATCACAATATAAGGCAAGCTTACCATATCTATCTAAACCGTCCAGGTTAGGTTCACTTTCTTCTCGTGGCTTCAAAAAATCATACCTATCATAATAATTCAAATTACCTAATTTGGTGGCAGGCAGAACTAGATAAACAAAACTCTTATAGAAAAAACGTCCAGTCCCTAATGTTTTGGCCCAGTCCCTAATGTTTTAGGTCCAATTGGTTATTGTGATTTTTGCATGGTAGTGGAAGAAGAGAGGACTTTAGCTTATGGAACAAGTTCAAATGCAATTAGGTGAATGGAATGTATGTGGATTGGGTAGTACCCCTGCTCGTCCCTTCCTGTGAACCGACACCAGATTTGAGGGGAAACTGTGATGTACGTTTTATCCACACTGTCTATACAATTTTTCCCTATCATTTTACGGTAAAAGCCCAAAAATGAGGTAGATGCAAGCCTCACGTGGAGCACCACACAGGAAGTAACGATGATAATGACACCAACGTTTAAATTTTCCAAGGGCCCACCATGATTGCTAATTGCCTTCCAACCTATTTACAAGATCACTTTGACTTGAATCAACGGAAAACACAAATATGAGTTTGATCCAAAACTTTTGTAGCACCACCCTATGTGTTTAATCAACATTCTGTGGCCGGCCAACTTGGAGCACCTCAGTTACTTCCTTTGGGGCTATACCCTAAAATGATATGGCAAAATGAAATGGCGATGTGGATAAAACCCATACATCATATGGCTCCTTTGGAGAGCCCCTCTCTATTCCTAGGTAGGGACACGTGGGGTAATATCTAAACCACGTCCGCATAAAATGCTTTACATACGCCTAACACCGTAAGGATGCTAATCGTGTACTACTAGGGCGTGGATAAAACGCATACATCATGGTAGCCGTACTCAATCTACGTCCCTATGGCCCATTAGAATGTTTATTTGCCATCCAAGCCGTTGATTAGGTCACATAAACCTATATAGAGGGAAAACACAAATATCAATTAATACAAAACTTTTATAGCCCCAGATAAGCTTTTAATGGTGTGACTTCAATCACCATTGTATCTTATGCTATGGTCCACCTGAGATGTGGATCTGCCTCATTTTTGAGCTCATATGCTCTATAATGATCTTTGAAAAAAATAGATAAATGGCATGAATATGACACATGCATGATGGTGAGTATACGGAGCGCTTTACCACACTGACCAGTACTGAGTTAGGTATTGGAGGGGTCACTATCGAATCTTGGATCATGGTGAGGAAAGCCAAATCTTGAGATGGGGGTGGTCTATGATTAAAATTTTATTTGCCCACTACTCTAACCACTTGATGGTACTTTAAACCAGATATTAGTGACTGAGTGGCTTATTTATATGTAAGGCTACGTCCATGACATCACGATATAAGGACAGCTTGCCATTTATATGATCTATATAGGCCGTCAATTAGGTTAGTTCACTTTGAAAATTCACATGTTTTGTAATGGGATTACCATGACTAGGGCTGTACACGAGCAGAGCTAGCTTGCTAACTTGCTCGACTCCACTTGAAAAAGATCGTTTCGATTTTGTTCGTAAAGCTGATTTTTTGAGCTCGAAAAAATTTCGAACCAAGTTCGAGCTTACCCGAGCTCGACTCGACTCAATTCAGTTCTGTGGCTTGGTTACTTTGATATTGGTATTGCTCACCAAGTGTTTGATGAAATGACTCAATGAAGTGTGCCTAGTGGCAAGGAAGGTACGTATATGAAACAAATACCTTTTTTTTTTCTTGATTTTTATATTGTTTATGTAAGCGCTATTATGTTTAAAGCACATTTTACACTTGGTTTATCAAATTTCATCCTGTCAAAACAACTTAGCAAAGTGATCTTCAAGTTAAGCTCATGCTAAAGTTCAAGTCAAGCTCATGGTCAAGTTCAAGTCAAGATTATGTTCAAGCTCAAGCTCAAGCTCAAACTCAAGCTTAAGTTTAAGACTAATCTAAATATACTGAAAGTTCTAGTAGAAGATCAAGCTCCATTAAGAACTTCAAATTTTTAATCTTATGAAGTTCGGTTCATACAGGTATTATAAACTCTAAAAAGATCTTAGGTTTAGGGGCTTTCAAAATATATTTAAATTGAGTTTTTATACTTATAAATGACCGAGTTTCGACCAGTTTAAGTTTTGGCTCGACCAGTCTAGAAATTTCTTGAATAGTCTAAGCAATAACAGAAGTATAGCAAAATTTTTGTTGAACCGTCGACTAGTCGAGTGGACTTCTCGACTAGTCGAAGGACCACCTTCGACCAATCGAAGGTTCCTCAACTCGAAGTCCAACAACTATAATTAGTTCAGATTCAGCTTACTCGACCAGTTGAAGGTCACCTTCAACTAGTTGAACAGGTCCCTCGACCAGTCGAAGATCTATTAGATCTTATCCCCACTCAAATTTAAAAATTTGTTGGAACTGAATTCGTTGCTTCGACCAGTCGAAAACTTCTTTAAACCAGTCGAAGGAACAAAACTTTTGCTTATAAATAGAGGTTATTTCTCAATCCGAAAATACAATTCAAACCTATCAAAGTTATTATTCAAGAGAGAGAGAGAGAGAGAGAGAGAGAGAGAGAGAGAGAGAGAGAGAGAGAGAGAGAGAGAGAGAGAAGCCTCATTTATTGTCAAGCTATTAAGTAGTATTTATAATCATTTTTATAAATTTTTCATTAATTCCTTTATCTCAAAACTTTGTCATTCTGATTCTAAAAAGAGTGTTTACTCTTATTGAGATTTAAGAGAATCAATGCAAGTACCCTTTAGTTTAAACTTAATTAAAATCAAATAGAACCCTTGACCTTTTCTATTGAACTGAACATTAAAAATTCGTCATTCATGAAAGGTGTTCTACAGTTACAACATCTTTTATGGTGAAGGTAAGTATCAATTTACTTTCTGTATTTGGTTTTTTATGAGATAGCTAGAAAATCTCATTATATGTTTTGTCTGAGATAACCTGAAAATCTCAGAGAGGGGTTTCTTTGTTTTTGATAGCCCGTTAAAATCAAAACTGTATTAGGTTTTAAATTGATCCTGTGAAAACCTTATTCATAGTGAAAGTCGAGATTACGTGGTTAGTAATCTTAGGAGTGGAGTAGGTGTGACTGTTTGAGAATAGTTGTTAACACACTGAATCACTATAATTCTTGATGTTGTGGTGATTGTTTTTATTTCTTTTGTGGTGAATGGTTGTAATTTCTTTTATGTAAAAGTGGTGATTATTTGTAATAGATAGTTTATTTACTCTTGCTTAGTTTGAGATTTTGATTCTTATTAAATTCGTGAAATAAGGTTATCCTGCCTAACCTTGTTTGGGTAAAGGTTGTCTTACGAATTAGTTTGAATCAATGTTTCAATACTAGTGTGATTGAGATCTCTGGTTTATTTACTGTTTCATCATTTTATTCGATTATTTGGCATAGTCCTATTCACCCTAGGACTTCTTAAGCTCGTCTTTTCAAGTGGTATCAGAGCTAAGTTACTTTTTTTGTTTTTTTTTTTTTATTAATTTCCTTGAGTTAAACATCTAAAGCTTTATTTATGTCAAATTTTGATAGTTTATCTATTACCAGGTCACCTCCTTTTGATGACTCTAACTATTCATACTGGAAGGCTAGAATGAGGGTTTTTCTAAAATCCATAAATGAAATTGTGTGACAAGTCACTGTGATTAAATGGAAACATCTAATGACTGAAGTATTAGGTAGTGATGGAACTAAATATATGAGAGAAACTGCGTTCTATTTATGGACTGCATCTCAGAAAAGTGAAAATAGTACTAATACTAAAGCCTTAAATGTCATAACTTATGCTCTATCGCCTGATGAATTTAAAAGAATTATTTCATGCAATACTTCTAAGAGCATGAGATATCTTTGAAATGACACATGAAGGAACTTCTATAGTCAATATATCAAAAGTTCAAATCCTCACTACCAAATTTGAGGAAATTCATATGGAAGAAAATGAAACATGGGATTCCATCTCTTAGACCTCATATGGAATTTACTATGTGACATAGTAAATTCCATATGGGGTCTAGGAGATGAAATCCCAGAAAGCAAGGTTTGTGCAAAAATATTGCGATCTCTTCCTGAGAGATTTAATTCTAAAGTTATTGACAGCCTCATAGTACCCCATTGTTAACTCCTAGTGCCCATACGTCAGATTTTTGATCCTGTGATCCTATACGGAGGATTTTCAGTGTAAAATTTTTGTAAAGGAGTATAACTACAAGTATACCCAAATTACAAGAGCAACATCATCATCACATATCCATTAATATAAATTGTTGATTACAATACTGAAAGGAAATACATGTATATAATAAAATCTACATAAAGCTTGGCCACACGCTCCTACCTTAGCGCTACTGTGTCCTGGCGTCACCTGCATGCATTTATTATGCATAAGCTTATATAAAGCTTAGAGGGTGGTGTACGTGTGTGCGCAACATAGGTGTCAAGTATACAATACAAGTCCATAATTCATACAATAACGAAAATGCTGACAAGTCCATGAGTCGTACGATAATAAAGTAAGCAGAAATACTGACAAGTCCATGAGTCATACAATATCAGAGTAAGAATAAATACTGATAAATCCATGAGTCATACAATCTCAGATTAAGCAGAAATATTGACAAGTACATGAGTCATACAATATCAGAGTAAACAGAGATACTGACAAGTCCATGAGTCATACAATATCAAAGTATGTAATGCAGATCGGTTATGCAATGTGGGGTTGTGGTAAACCAAACGCCATGTGCTGGGGATGCAATGTAATATGTGGTGTGAAAGAAATGACCAAGCTAGGACGTGAAGTCAGGATGATAGTACGTAATATCGCAGGCTGTAGGGTCCAGCACAAGGGACTTCTATCCAAACCAGTCCCATACCTAAATTTGGATAGCTAGACTCAATGTGGTAAACTCTTGATCTCAGGTTGATCGCACACCCCAACCAAAATCCTGCCATTGTGAAGGTACACACAATGATTTGATTGCGCACCACCAGCTCGAGTGGATAGTGAATGAATGAATGAATCAAATGCTGAACACGCAACTCCTGCTCAGTAGGCCCACATATCAGTACCGTACATCTTTGAGATCATCACCGGGGTTTAATACACTCCACATTAGCTCTCGTCTCCCTAGCCGTGCAACTAAGTGAGTGAAAGAGACCTCATTACCCACCTACCAATATAGGCCCTACTCGTCGGTAGCGGACCCACTCATGAGCTGGTTAAACTCAACCTAGCTTACAACCCCCTCACTCGTGCGGATAAGGCCACAGTCCCTTCCAACTGACCACGACACAGTGGGAGACGCGGCCTAATGATATACGGCCCTCATGCGCTCATGTATATCTACTCAGTCTACACGTTGGAGTATCATCAGGTACCATGAGGGTTTAAGGAATTTCACCTAGGGACATCTATCATGCCCCATGTAAAAAAAGGATTTCTAGCGTTCCATCTGGCCATTCATAATATGTTTGTGGAGGCCATGACCCTAATGTCGCTAGGGCATACGGTGGTTATATCAAAAAATGCGAGATGGATGAGTCATACTATCCAATCATGCATCAAACCTGCACGTACCACGCACTCATGTGGGGCAACTCCATTTCATAAGGAGTCCCACAATAAACTAACTTAATGGCAATGCTATGATCAATCACTCCTCATAACAAACATTCATATGATGTGTATGAACATGTATCATGATGTAATAAAGTACATAGGCATGATTTTATGATAGGGCAGATAACAATAATCCACAATCAACCATCACCGATATATCACATACAAAGAGTAAGAGCTAAATGACATGCCCCTTCTACAACTATCGTAGTCCATGTGGTATGTCCTATGTTAGACTAATATTACCCTCCCAAGGCACTAATATATCATATATCCCAAGATGGGGTCCACTGGAAGGATGGCAGGTCTAACCCATACATGGAGATAGGCTCTATACAGTGGATATACTAAATTTAGTACCACATATTCTCCCATCTACGACAAGAGATGATAGTGTACTAACGTCAAGGATAAGCCTCACACTTGTTCCAAAGAAGTAAATGGACATGTGGATGATATATATATAGTGACACTGAGGTCCTAACAACTAGATACAAGGATACGATATGTCTCATGGGGCGAGTCAAGTGGGTATACAACAAGTGGGCTTCCCTTTCCCATGGGGCCCAATATGAATAAAGGCGGGCCTCGATAGGATTCTGTAGCAACTCGAAAAATTCCGTACCAAGACCCGAGTACCACCTCGTGCAGAAATCACTTAGGATTAATTCCCTTGGAGATTAAACATAAGTTAACTAGTGCTAAGTTAGACTAGCTGTGAAATTAGCACTGTTCGCTTTAAATACGTTCTGTAAGACTCAAAACTTGTGGAATCGTTAACGCTATAATACCCTAAAATCTAGAATCCAACTCTAAACCTAGTTGCTCTCGGGAGCACTTTGAAACTTCGTATCGGACCTGGACCGCACGTCGAAAGTCCGATAGTGATAAACTTAGAAGATATTGACTGCGTAGTTGGACTTGACAAGCACCACAAAAATCATGTCCAAACGATGCTCTGGGAAAATTTTCTTGAGTCCGGAGTGAAGAGTGTGAGAAAATGAAGATTTTTAAGAAATTAAATATAATTTTAAGAAATCTGAGACATGTCGCTTGTGCGTTATTTCTAAGCGTTCTGACCGTTGGATTTTGACCCAAATTTATCCTCGGGTCAGGATAGGTGGCCCTTACATGTCATAGTACTTGTAGCTCTAATCAAATTCCTGTAACCATTGAACTGAAACTGGTCCGCCATGGTTGATCTGGGAACCAGACTGGACTGAAAACTTAACTTAATCAAGATCCAGTATATATGAGCTTAAGTCCGACCGCACACAGTAACAGGACCTCCAGAAATGCTCCGTTGGATTGGAATAAGGCCGATTTGGTTATAACATAAGTATACCTTGGCCCTAGGTCTAATTTGGTGAGTTTTTATCTTATACAAGGACCTTAAACCCTCTCTCATTCCTCACATACGAATTTGAGAGAAACCCTAGGAGAGAAAAGAGAGAAAAGAGAGAGATAGTATGAGTGTTATTGGAGAAAGTTCTTGTTACTCTACCTTGCCATCATACGTACTTAACCATCCCGATCTAATTGCTATTCTGGTGATTCTGACTTCATTCCTAGGTAAGAAAACCTAACCCTAACCTGTTTTGGGATTTCCATCGATGCAAGTAGCATGATAGCTAACTTAATTTATATTGTAGGTTGCTATTCCACCGTTGACAAGACTCAGTGTCTAAACTGAATTCGTTACGAATTTACCGGCGTAATGTGTGGACTTTAGACGTATAGGTTATGATTTTTAAGGCTTTCAATGTCGGTTAATGATTTATTACTGACAAGGGTGCGATTACACATGCAAAATGCGTCGTTTGTTTCGTTATACGTGTTCACATGAACTATGTAAAATATAGTGTATTCTATGCATATGTTAGAATGTTTGAATATGTTTAGAATTTTAATTTGCACTTAACATGTTTATTTGTCGTGAATATATGTCTAATACATGTGCAACAACTCCTTAGTGAAAGGACTTGCCTAAAATCACGTCACGACAAATATACGTTATATGTGACTAAGTGTGTAGCCCAAGTGTTTGTAGAAATGTCCAAATGAATATGGAACCCGGATTCATGCATGCCATGATAATCCGTTGTGGGTATATGTGCATGGTATACGGGGTAACTCCCTAGTGAAAGGATTTGGCCTAATACATGTGTAGCCAACACACCATATGTATGATGTTATGTGTAGTCTAAGTGTTGGTAGAACTGACTGAATGAGCTAGTTATTACCAAGTTATTCTTGTATGAGGGCTGAGATGTAAATCTTGACTACCTTACTTATGTGTATGATTTCCTCCATGTACGTTTACATTATGATGTCTGCTTTCTTTATGGAATGAATGTGTGTGAGCTCATGTTTGTGTTGCACTTCACAACATGTTCATATGCTTGTAAGAATTGAACTATCTGTTCATTACTGCTTTAACTGTTTCATATGATTACTCGTGGAAACGGAATGAGTTTGGGGCCATGTTATGGTCCAAGTAATCGGTAACAGGTTTGGAGTTCGTGGCTAAGATTCATTCATCACGTAGGACACGTTTGACGAACCTGAGTCGTACATTGGTCGACGGCAGTGGTTAGACCACACGAAGTGCTTACGCATTTCATGTCGATCGATACGATGTGCGCTCGTACTAGTCGAGCTCGTCAAGTAACTCGACTGACCGTTATATGTTCATCTTATATTTGTCATAACTAATTGAACCTAGGGTACTGAACTTACCAGTGATATTCCCGTTAACATTGGTACCTTGATCCGCTAAGACTCATGAGCCGGGCATGGTGGTATGGGACACGGTGGTCGAGCTGTCGGCCTACGTTGGGGCCACGAGCCTCTCCGTAGTGACAAGTGAGCAACCTAGACTCGTGAGACGAATATGGTGGTATGGGACACTGTATTCGAGCTGTCGAACTACACTGACAAGGTGATGGGGAAGTGGTGCAACGAGTGCGTGTAACAGCCCTGACAGCTCTTTGTAGTGACCTCGAGCATACTCTTAATCTGCGGAGAGGCGACGAGCCTTCCCGTAGTAAACAGAGTATAAATTAGGCCTGTATTGATAAGGTGATGGGGGAGCGGTGCAACGAGTGCGTGTAATAGCCCTGACATCCCTTTACGGTGACCTAGAACCGCATCATCGTATGAGATTATCTAGGACTGACGACCCTAGAATGAATCATTGTTTGGGAATGATACAAGGGAGGTACCTTAGTTTCACAATACTACTGTATGAAAAGGACTAATAGCAACTCGATAATCATGTCCATATCGCACTGCATGTGCCTGGAAGATGTGGAGCACTGAGGGACGAAAGCATTTCACGAACGTAAGATGGTGTCGCATGAGGGAGTATGTCGGCGAGGGCATGCATTATTATTGCATCTCATCCTTACATTAATTACAGTATTTAGGAGTGTTTGATTGTAATGCTTTATCATTACTGCTTGACTGAATTGATAACATGTTAACCTATGCTTTATTGTTTCACTGAGTTAGCTACTCACTCTCACGTTACGGGACGGTGTTCTGGACACCCACCAGACCCTGTCATAGATGTAGGTATTGGCGAGGCGCAGGAGGCTGAGCCTGACTACTACGATGATCAGGACGAGTTCTCATATATGTTATTCTCTGATGGTTTTTCCTAGGCCATTCAGATTGAAGGGGCTATAGGGTTTACCATGCTAGCGGAACTATTCTTTTGCCATTTTAATTTTTGTACTATGACATGTATATGGTGACTCAGTGATGTATTCATACTCTGGAGACCGAACATGATCTTTTTGACTTATATACATTTATATACATCTTTCAGTCTTCCTCTTACATTTTATAACTCGATCTGGAGTATGAATTACTATTTTGGTATAATCTCACTCATGATTAACACACTAACATAGACAACATTCAATCATACGCATTTATATTGCATAAGTGATGTTTTGGAACTCAGGTGTTGAGTTGCTACTCGACCCCTGATTTTCAGGGCATTATAGGTTCATACATCTAGGACTGTGTGTCCTTACAAATGGGTCGATAGTTCGCCTATCATCTATGTAACATCCTAGATTTTCCTAACTTGGTGATAGACGTCCTTGGACGTAGAACTGCCTTAAGACCCTTTTCTGTCATAATTAGGGCACGATTTAGTTAAGTACTAAACTGAAAAATCAGTAGAATTAGCTTGAACCACTTTCTATATGAACTGCAAGATCTAAAACCATTAGAATTGTTAACGCTACATTACCTAAAAAATTTAGAATCAATCTCAAAACCCAGTTGCTCTCGGGAGCACCATGAAACTCCACATCGGACTTGCACCACGCGTCGAAAGTCTGATTACCTCAAAACTATACAGTTATGACCACCTTGCTAGGCTTGATAGTCATCTTAGAAATCAAGTCTAGATGGTATCCCGAAATGCACAACTTGAACCTGGAGCGAAGTGTGTGAGAAACACGAATACCTTTAGAAAATGAATTGAAACTTAAGTGAATTGAATCGTTCTCTTGCACGATAAATCTAAGAATTTAGACCGTCAGAATCTGACCCAATTACACCCTCAGAACAGGGAAAATTTCCAGCACATGTTAGTGTACTTGTGGCCTTGATCGAGTACCGATGACCGTTGAACTGAAACAGGTCCTTAGCGGTCGATCCTCAAACCCGATTGGACCGAAAACTTTGCTTGACGTAGATCCAATGTCATAAAGCTTAAGTCCGACTGCATGGAGAAAAGGGGCCTCCAGATGTGCTCCATTAGATTGAAACAGCTAACTTTTGGCTATGACATAAGTATACCATGGCCTTGGGGTCATTTTCATCAGTTCTGGGCCTATATAAGGGCCTAAACTCACTTTATTTTTATTCCATACAAATTTCTAACCCTAGGAAAGAGAAGAGAGAGAAAAGAGAAGGAGAAAGTGAGGAGAAGTGAGAGAGAGTGAGAGATAACTGCTGGGATTCGATCCCACAACTATACGGGTTGAATCACCGTTTCCGTATCGTTATACCGGCGATTCCGATCCTATTGTTGGGTAAGAAATCCTAACCCTAATCTGATATAGATATCCAAATAAATGAATCGATGAAATAGCTAACCTATTTCATGATTCAGGTAGTCGTTGTGCCATAGACAAAGACGTAGTGTTCAAACTGAGCTCGGTATGGGTTTACCGACAAAAGATGTGGACTATAAATGTTTAGGTTATGGTTTTGAAGGCTGTTAATGTTGGTTAATAATTTATAACTAACTTGGTTGCCATTTCTTATTCTAGATATGATGTTTTCCTTGCTTTACAGATATATATGAACTATGTAGAATATAATGTAATTCATGTGTTTGTAAAAATATTTAAATGGGTATGGAATTTGAATTTGTGCTTTTCATGATTATCTGTCGTGGATATATGATTGTTGTATATGTGATAACTCCTTGGTGAAAGAATTTTCCCAAATACATGTTATGACCAACACACATCATGTATGTTGAAGTGTGTAGTCTAAGTGTTTGTAAAAATGTCTGAATGAGTAAATATTTGGTAAATTGATTTTATATGGGTATTGAGATAAGATTCTCAACTACCTTACCTATGTGTATAAATTCATTCATGTAACTTAAATTATTTGATGTGATTTACGTATGAAATGTATAGGTGTGAAAGCATGTTTACTTGTACTTCATAAAATTGCTCAATTGGTTCCTTTGTTTGAATTAATTGTTTATTATTGATATGCTTATCACATATGCTTTCCTGTTATGTTTAAGTATGTTTGGGACTGCTATATAGTCCAGGCTATCGGTAACAACTCCCAATTGAGTGGTAGAGTTAATTTCGCCACCACAGATATGTTTGAGGAATCCGAGTCGTACAAAGATTGCCGGTAGTAGTTGAGCCATGCAGAGTGCTTACGCTCTCTGTGTCGACCAATTCAACATATGCTCGTACCAATCGAGCTTGTAAAGCAACTCGATCTGCCCATATATGTTTAGTATGTATGGAAGAAATTGCTTGAATCTAAGGTACTAACTTACCTGTAAAAATTCGGTTTAACCTTGGTACCTCGATCCGCTAAGACTCATGAGCTGGCCATAGTGGTATGAGACACTGTGGTCATGTTGTTGGCCTACGCTGGGGTGACGAGCCTCCCCGTAGTGTCTAATGAGCAACGCAAACTCGTGAGCTGAATACGGTGGTATGGGACATGTATTCGAGCTGTTGTCCTACAATTAGGTGACGAGTCATTCTTAGTGACCTCAAGCATACACTTGGTCTACATTAAGGTGACGAGCCTTTCTGTAGAAACCTCGAGTATAAACCAGGTCTGCGCTAAGGTGACAAGCCTCTCCGTAGCGACCTGAAACTGCCTATCGTATGAGACTAACTAGGATTGATGACCCTATATAGATCATTGTTTGGGAAATGATATAAGGGAGGTACGTTAGTTTCCTGAACCTATTTTATGAATAAACCTAATTAAGTATTGACTAACATGATCATGTACCACACTACATGTACTTTGGCGAGGAAGCGCACGTTTCGAGAGGATGCCATGCACGAACGGGAGATAAAGTCGCTGAGGGAGTGTAGGCAAGGGCATGCATCATTATCACATATCATTCTTGCATTAACAAGAGTAATTAGGACCTGATTGTTGTACTGCTTTATCATTATTGCTTGACTGAATTGATAGCATGTTAACCTTTGCTTTTGTCATGCCCCAAACCCGGAGATCGGATTCACAGGAATCCCGATCACCGAATCCGGTGCCGACAGCCTCCGTAGTATCCCAATCTCGGCTCCTAACATTCATATGCTAGATTCCGATCCTGAGATCATATAAGGGGGATTATTTTTTTTGTACATTTAACTAGCAATAAGCATAACCATAAGATTACCCAATTCACAAAGGCAACAATATCGTCATATATCCACTAATATAATCATTTGAGTACAACACTGAAAGGGAAATACATAAATAAAAAATCAAGCTCCAGAAGACCGCTGCACGCTCTAAGCTCAACACGGCTGCAACCTAACATCACCTGCACGCATCTATCGTGCATAAGCTTATAGAAAGCTTAGAGGGTGGTGTAAGTGTGTGCACAAAGTAAGTGTCAAGTATTCAATACAATACCATCATCATACAATATCGAAATTACTGGTAATTCATAAATCGTACATTATCGGAATAAGCAGAAATACTGACAAGATCATAAATCATACAATGACAGAGTAAGCGGAAGTATGGACAAGTTCATAAGTCAATCAATATTAGAATACATAATATAAAACAGCTATGCACTTAGGAGTCATAAAGAGTCAAATATCAGATGCCGAGGATGTAATGTAATATATAAATCCTGCTAAGTCTGTTTAAGCCATATAAGTGCAGAAACATAGCAACCCAAAATACCATATGCCTGTGGATGTAATGCAATATGCGATGCGAATGAAATGACCATGCTTGGAGTGTGAAGTCGGGATGATAGTACGTAAGATCGCAGGCTATGGGGTCCACCACAATGGACTTCTATCCAAACCAGTCCCATACCTAAATTTGGATAGTCAGACTCAACGTGGTAAACTCCTGATCTCAGGTTGGTCGCGTGCCCAATTGAAATCCTTACCATAACAAAGGTACACAACAATTAGTTGCGCACCACCAGCCCGATTGGATAGTGAATGAATGAATGAGCATGCAACTCCTACTCGATAAGTCCACATATCAGTACGGTTCCTCTCTGAAAAATTATCGGGGTCTATTACACTCCAAACCAGATTGTCGCCCCATCGCGCCCAACAAGATGAGTAGAAGAGACCTCACTATTCGCCTGCCAATATCGGGCCCAGCTCATCAATAGCGGACCTATTCCTCGAGCTGGTCAGACTCAACCTAGCATTGCCCCCTCCTCTTGGACAGGTAAGGCCGAACCCCCTTCCAACCGACCACGACACAGTGGAGAGCGCAACCATCTGGTAATTGGCACTCGACACTCATCTACCCACTCGATCTAGACGTTGGAGCAACCTCTGAAACCAAGAGGGTTTGGGACTTTCACCCAAGGATATCTATAGCACCCCATGTAGAACAGATTTTCGATATCCCATCTGGCCATCCACAATATGTCTTTGGAGGCTACGGTCCTGATGTCGCTAGGGCATATAGTAATCACAACACATAATACAAGATGCATGAGTCATACAATCTAATCATGCATCAATCCTGCGCATATCGTGCACTCATGTGAGACAATCTCCACCTATCAGGGAGTCTCATAACAACCAGCACTATGACATATGCAATGGTCAATCATATCTCATAACAGACATGTAGATGATGCGTATGAGCATGTATCATGATGCTATGCAGTCACATACTCATAATCGGTATCAATAGCAAGCATTAACAATCGACATCGACAATGTGGACATTTAACCAACATTGTTCCCTAAGGAACGGCCCACATAAAGCCTAACATATAGTGGACTCATAGCCTCACACAAGGGTCAAATATACAACACCATGGGCCTCACTCAAGAGTTTAATACACATCACGATGTACCTTTCACATGGGCCTAATATACATTACAATGGATTCCTTCGCATAGCCCTCAAATGCATCACAGTGGGCCTCATCACATAAGCCTCATATACATCATGTTGGGCCTTAAACACGGGCTGGATACACATCACAGCGGACCTCAAATACGGCTCACATATACATCACATTGGACCTCGACAATCGGAATCGACAATCAGCCACGACAATCGAAATCGACAATCGGCCACGATAATTGGCCTCGTTCGAGAATCAACCTCAATAATCAGAATCGGCAATCGACCATGTAAATCGACAATCGGCCACGATCAGTAATCGGTCATGATAATCGGCCTCGACAATCGGTAATCAGTCAATCGGTCACGACAAATAGAATCGGTAATCGGCCACATTAATCGACAATCGGCCACGATCGGTAATCGGTCACGATAATTGGCCTCGACAATCGGTAATCGGTCACGATAATTGGCCTTGATCGATAATTGGCAATCAACCAAGACAAATCAGAATCGGTAATCGACCTCGATCGATAATTGGCAATCGGCCACATAAACATCACACAGGGCCTCGATACATGGGTCATAAATACATCACATCAGGCCCCAAAACATGGGCCGGGTATACATCATATTGGGCCTCAAACATGGGCCTCATATTCATCAAGTGGGCTGCACCAACGGGCCTCATATACAACAAGTGGGCCTCAAATATACATTACAGGTGGGCCCTATCACATGGTCGAGCGGTGTGGATGAATCACATCCATCAAGGTGGGACTGGTAAAAGGACGGCATGGACATAAAATACATACATCATAGTGGAGTCCTCATCACCATCCAAATACGTCCAGCACTGTCTAGATCATCTGGACGGTGTGGATGAACAAAAACATTGCGGTGGGGCAGCACAACACTGTCCAAATTTCCTAGCATAAATGGACGAAGTAAATACGACACGTACATTACATGGGGCCCACATCCTAAAAATAAATGGACAGTGTGTGTGGATAGAATACATGCATCAAGGGTTCCATGTCCAGCTGAACCACATGGCTAAAATACTTACACCAAGATGGTTCACAGATAAACACATATATCGGTCCAGATATGGACGGTGGGGATACAGAATACAAAGGCAAGGTGGGCCCCACCATAACATTTTATTTCCCATCCAATCTGTCCACACGGTCACAGGGACCTGGTTGGAGAGGAAAAACAATTATCATTTAGATCCAAAACTTCTGTGACCCAAAAAGGGTTTTAATGGTGGACGTTCAATCTCCACCGATTACTGTAGTGTGGTCCACTTAATAGATCTGCCTCATTTCTTTGTCTCAAGCTTAAAGACAAGCTCACCAGATGGTTGGACGGTTTGGATGTACCACATACATCACGTGGGACCCACAGAACCTGTTGACATCATCCAGCGGTGGGTCCCACCATTTGAATGGACGGTGTGGATCAAAGGGACCCACAGAACCTGCTGACACCATCTGTAGCAGGATGCTGCTGGGTGAGGTACCAGCCAATCTGTTTCCCAGGTGGGTCCACACGTGTGGCTCACCTCAGCTAAAAATCAAGCTGATATTTATTTTCCCTTCAATGGTCCAGCAGCTATTGTTGCTGGACACCTGACCCTGGACGGTTAGGATCTAGCCAAACTAGATGGACAGTCTAGATGTAACACATACATCATACAAGGTGGGCGCCACACGCTGCCATGGTGGGTCCATATCCAATGGATGGACGGTCTCAAGTAAAACACACATATCAGAGTGGTACCTGTAAAGGGGGTTCAACCGTGGACGTCATCATCTCCAATGTTTCCTGTTGTGTGGTCCACCTGAGGTCTGGATCTTCTCACCTAAGCCATACAATGATATGGAGAAATAGTTGGACGGTGTTGATATAACACATACCCTGTGATCAGGGCCCACACATATTGACGTCTGAGAGCTGCGTGGGCCCTATAGCAATTGTTGATGTCAATACCACAACAGCTACATGCTACTGTGTAGCTGTGGGACCATAGAACTTGCTGACCATCAACACATCAGCATTCAGTTGCTGGCCGTCCAGTAGATGGACAACCCAGATGAATCCCCACCATCGGGTGGGAGGTCGCACCGTCCTAGGGCTGATGGACAGGCAGCGAGGATATAAAATACGTACATCAAGGTGGGTCCCATTCCACACGTGCAGCACATGTGGGTGGGCCTCATGAGCTACATATGGATGGATGGTAGGGACGTACACATACCTCGTGATGACCCTAGGACTCGCTGACGTCTATGCAGCTGATCTGCTGCTGGGTGGGCTGCTGGCCCACCAGCAGATGAATGGTATAGATAAAATACTTACATCGTGTAGACCCACGTGACCTGGATGATCTGATGTCTGGATGGCCCACATCATCACGTAGGCCCCCTGACCTGGACGGTCTGAATCAAACCCATACATTTGGTGGGTCCCACGGGCCTGCTGACATCTTAACATCAGCCATATAGCTGGTGTGAGATACATCATCCAATCTGCTTTCATATGAGTGGGTCCCACGTACATCAGGACCCACCGTAAATCATATTTAAATAAAATAAAATATTGTATAAAATTCAGCGTCCAGGTGCACTGGACGGACGGTCTGGATGAAAGGTGCATACATTGGGTGGGTCACACTGTCCAGGAGGCTGGATAGTGTAAATCTACACATGCATCACGGTGGTCCCATGTGGGTGTGGGCCACACGTGTCAACAATGGTGGGCTCCCCACGTGCATAGCACGGATGTCATGGATAAATACATCAAAGGTGTGTCCACGTGGTGTCCCACCATGGTCTTAGATCAAGTAGATATTTGTGATTTCCCTTCCTCCATATCAGGCAGCGGGGCTGGCCCAATGACTGTACGGTGTGGATCATGCGTGCACAAAATAGGTGGGCCACATCAACAAGGAAGGAGAGAGATAGAGAGAGAGAGAGATAGGAAAGTGAGAAGGGGAGGGACCCTGCCACTATGGGCCCTCCTTATACCATGCATACATCAAGATGGTCCCACTTATGTGGGCCCTCTAATCACAAAATCAATTAATAAAATCACCACAAAACAAAGGAAAAAGAGAGAGAAAGAGAGAAAGAAGCACCCACCTATCCTTCTTCTTCCTCCCTAGCCTTCCAATGCTCCAAAAGTGCTCCGTCAACGGTGGAGATGATGATCCAAGGGTGGAGATGGGAGATAGGGTGGTAGGGAGTGGGCCACACAAGCTTTATCCATGGAGCTTAGAGCTTAGACGTTTTTGGCTTTCATGGGTTGCTTGAGAATTGGTTTGAAAAAAGTATAGAGAGAGGTGATGTAATAAATGGAGGGTATGGTGCTTGTTGACTTGTTGGTAAGAAAGGAATGGGATGAGTATGGGTGTTGTTGACTTTGGGTGAGAGAGGGATGGGTAGGGTATGGGTTTATTTAACTTGATTGATTGATGGATTGATGTGAGATGATGTAGAGATTCTCTTGGGTTGTTGCAATGCGCGGCATTTTTCTCGAACTGAACGTGGGCTCACATTTCCTGGTCTGCGTATCGGATCGGTGCAAAATACGAGGCATCGGAACCACGACGACGGTGCGGTCGGAATGGTACATATCTCAGATTAAGCCGACTCAAATCTAGAGGATACGACTCAGGGTCGTGCACAAATGTCTATCATAGGTCACGGGTTGCAGATATTCGACGGGAAGGATCGCTGGAGTCGACGGAACAGTACGGATTAAGATACAGGTTTTAAAGCTTTATAGTTCCACTGAATTAGCTACTCATTCTCACTTGTGGCGGTATTTTTAAAATACCACCCAGACTCTGTTGTATATGCAAGTAATGGTAAGGTCTATACTGTAGTGTTGGATTTCGTAGGTGGGGAGGAAGATTTCTACTACGTTCATCTATCAGGCAAATCTATGCAGATCTCATACCGATGCGCAGGGATTACTGAGATACTTGTTTAGTTGAATACATTTACTTTTCGCATTTTATATGGTTAGAAACAACACATGTATATATTTAGCCAGATTTCATACTCATACTCCGAAATTTGTGAAACATTTTCATAATTAAATGCATATATTTTAGTCTTCCACTTGCCAAATTACATTAACTCTAGAGTATGATGTGCTGTTTTAGTATAATATTACTCATGTTTAATGCACTAATATGGACAACATATAAACATCATTATCTATGTTGCATAATGTAAGCCCCGTATCCTAGACCGTACCGTTTCATAGACTATCGCGGTCTTCCCGGTCGAATTTCGGCAACCTTCAACCCATAGCCGATATTTGCGTGTGACCTTGATTCGTATGTCGTCAACCCGTATCGATTCAACCCAAGACCTTTACCATAGAGACCGTGCCGTCGCTACGGTTCCGATGCCGCGACTCGGAGATGTAGGCCAACGTTCGGTGCGAGGAAAACGCAGCGCATTGCGAAACCCAAGGGAATCTCTACGACTTATCACATCAATCCCATCAATCAATCACTCCATCAATCAAGTCCCCTCACATCATGTCAAGTATAACATCACCTTACACCCCATCCCCAAGTAACCCATTAGTCAAAAGTTTCTTCCACACCCCATACCTTTCTTACATCACCCCCTCCCTAAAGTCAACAAAGCCTTGCACACCCATCTCTCTCCCATCCATCACTCCATCACCCCATCACCTCACATCTCCTTACAACTCTCTCTCTCTTTCTCATTTCTCATCTCATTTTCTCAAGAAACCAAAGCTACCTACGTTTAACCATTTCAAGAGAGAAAGAGTGACCTCGTGTGGCCCACTTTCCCATCCCTAGATCTCTTATCCTAACCCTTCACTTCTCATCATCCACCATCAAAGTAAAGCACAAGGAGATAGGCGTTCTAAAGGACCGAGAAGATCAAGCGGTGGGTGATCTTTGAATTTTTATTTTCATTCATTTGTTTGATTTAAGGGCCACATGTAGTGGGACCCACTTTGATGTAGATTTTGTATCAAGAGGGGCCCATAGTGGAGGGGCCCCTCCATCTTTACCGGTGTCTCTCTTCCTCTCTCTTTCCATGATCATGGCCCACTTATGATGCATGTGTTTTACCCACGCTATCTACCGGTGGACCCCATCTATGTGGGACACACCATGATGTTTATATGTCATCCCAACCGTCCATAGGGAGCCCCCCCTTGATATGGCTAATAGTGGGTGTGGCTACCAGTGAAGTGTGATCTGACATGGGCCCAGCTCCATAGCTCACGTGGTGGACTGAGTGAAAGATACATCGTTTCAGCGCTGGACCCATCCAGTTCCACAGCTCAGGTAGTAGACGGCGTGAAAGATGCCTCGTCTCAACACTTGTGGTCTTGGTATTGATCCCTGTGGAGGTGGCTAATATGGTGTGTGCGTCCTAACATGGGTGTGTTCTAGCATTGGTGTAACTGGACAGTGGGGCCACGTTCGTGCGGACCCTCCTTGATGCGTGTTTACACCCAGATCCATAGTTCAACTGACATTTATTCTTGTGAGAGGTGGCTAACATGGAGTGTGTATTGGCAATGGTTGTAGCTAACAGAGGAGTGTGATGACGTTGTTCAGTCAGGTCGGCTCAGCTCACCTGATGGTGTTATTCAGTCAGGTAGGCTCGGCTCGGCTCACCTGATGTCGTTGTTCAGTCAGGTCGGCTCGGCTCACCTGATTGTGTTGTTCGTTCAGGTCGGCTCGGCTCGGCTCGGCTCACTTGATAATGTTATTCGGTTAGGTTAACTCGGCCCCCCTTTTTGTGGTATTGTTAGACCAAGTAGTGTGACTCATTATTGTATTTATAAGGCCACACGTGAGACCTATGGTGATCCATTTGAATCGGCCCATTTAAAAGGCTTGATGAGAGGTATGTGAGGCCTATGAGCGAGGCTCAGTGTAACGTATGTGTGGTCGTTACATTATGTACGAATTCCTTATGAAGGTCGTGCCTTGGGAGCAATGTTGGTTAAATGTTCGCATTATAATTCTCCCTAGGGCCCATTGTTAGGCCCATACTTGTAGGCCGTCTAGGCCCATCTTCGTTGTGAATAACATCCCTCACCATATAACATGTTAGTATAATCCCATGATTCATGATCATACGCATCATATGTATGCTTGATATGAGAAGTGACTGATCATAGCATATGCCTTCAGGCAGACTGTTCAGGGGCTCCCGGATAGGTGGTGTTTCCCTACATGAGGGCATGTTACGTGCAGGATCTGCTGCATGACTGGATAGCGTGATTCATGCATTTCGCATTGTGTGATATGGTTACTTTATGCCCTAGTGACATCAGGGCTGTAACCTCCACAGACGTATCATGGTTGGCAGGATTGGATACCAGAAATTTTTTTCTACATGGGGTGCTATAGATATCCCTGGGTGAAAGTCCCTAAACCCTTATGTTACCAAGAGGTTGCTCCAACATCTAGACCGAGTGGGTACAGGAGCGCCAAGTGCCGATTACCAGACGGTTGCGCTTTCCACTGTATCATGGTCGGTTGGAAGGGGGTATGGCCGTACCTGCCTGAGAGTAGGGGGCAAAGCTAGGCTAAGTTTGACCAACTCGAGGAATGGGTCCGCTATTGACTAGTCGAGCCCGATATTGGCAGATGGATAGTGAGGTCTCTTCCACTTACCTTATTGCGCGTGATGGGGCGACGATCTGGTTTAGAGTGTACTAGACCCCGGTGATATTCCAGAGTTGAGTTGTATTGATATGTGGACTTAGATGAGGATTCGCATGCTTGAGTTACACTTCGCATCGCATGGCCTTGGTATGGCCAACATCATTCATGCTTTGCACCTCATAGCCTTGATATGGCTAATGGTATTCACGGATCCACCTGCATATTTTATATTACTCTGATATTACATGATCATAATACTATCTTGTGCACACACTTTCACCACCCTCTAAGCTTTCTATAAGCTTATGCACGACCGTTGTGTACAGGTGACGTTGGATCGCAGCAGCGCTGAGGCTTGAGCACGTATGAGATTATCTTGGAGTTTTATTCATCATCATTGTATTTTCCTTTATGCTCATTGTACTTGTACCATTTTTTTATCATAGTGAAAATGTAATAGAGTTTTTAGTTATTGTTTGTGGGTTATGCCTTTGGTTATGCTTATTACGAATCAAACTGACGTTGAAAATCCTCCTCATATCCCAGGATCGGAGCCTGGCGAATGGGAGATAGGAGCCGGGAATGGGGTTCTACGGAGGCTGTCGGCGCCAGATTCGGTGATCGAAAATTTTATGAGCCCGGTTTCTGAGTTTGGGGCGTGATAGAAGTTGGTATCAAAGCATAACTTGGGAATAACCGAGAACAACATTACATGTCGGCTATGAGTTTACAGTGGCTAAGTCTCGAACTTCGAATATCTTAGCGATCTCCCATTACAGACCCTTAACGTGAGTGCCTTCGATAGTTTTGAAGTTGATAGGCGCCTTTGCTCTTTCCTTTAGGGCATGGCGCGTGGGAGAGTGACCCGATTGACTCCCTCACCACCACCTGAGGATCCCGCTCCACCACCTGCGGCTCCCGCACTACCACCTACGATGCTCGTTCCACCACCAGAGATTCCTACTGCCCATCCTGAGTATGCTGCTCCTCCACCAGAGACCGGTGCGGACCCGACCGTATCCGTGAGTGCCTCTCAGTTGCAACAAACGTTACAGGCTGTGACGGCTGCACTTTAGGGACAGGGCAGGCACCCAGTCGTTTCACCGGCCCAGGCAGAGCAGGAGCGCATGAGTGCCCTCCTTCATGAGTTTCGACTGCTCGATCCCCCACGTTCCAGGGTGACCCAGACCCGACTGTAGCTGAGATATGACGTGCTGATGTGGAGAAGATATTTGACACGATGGGATGTACAACTGAGAGGCGAGTTCGACTAGCCGTATTTCTTCTCCATGGTGAGGATGAGCACTGGTGGGCATCAGTTTCCCAAGCAGCAGGCGCCGACTTTGTATGGACATGGGAGGATTTTGTGTATCGGTTTGACCGACAGTACTTCCCTGATCACATCCGACGACAGCGAGCGTTGGAGTTTGAGGCCCTGGTGTAGGGCGATATGACAGTGGCCCAGTACGCGGCTCTCTTTGTAGCGCTGTACAGATTTACACCATATCTAGTTGATAACGAGAAGCGGAGAGCCTGTTGATTCAAGGATGACTTGCGTTACGGCCTTCACGGCCGTGTTATTGGGCATGAGATCCCAACTTTTGAGGAAGTGGTACGGAAGACCCAGATTTTTAAGGCTGAGTGGGCCGGTTCTCAGTCTGATCGTGGTCAGAGGAGAGACCGAAAGAGGTAGGCTCCTTCTAGTGACTCTCAACAGCGTCGACCATAGCAGCAGAGGTGTACAGGTCGCCCAGCCTTCCGAGCACCAGCAGCACCTCCAGCACCACCTCCAAGGTAGTTCACCGGCACTTGTTTTAGGTGCGGTGCGACGGGACACCGTTCGTGGGAGTGTCCCAGCCCCCAGCAGCAGTAGAGAGGTCCACAACAGCCTCCACTACAGCTGTAGCAAAGACCTCCACAGCAGCAGCGACAGCAGCCCCCACCACCGAGGCCACCTCAGTAGCAACATCAGCATCAGCATTAGCCTCAGAGGCCGCAGTAGCAGAGGTAGAAGTTTCGACCATCTTAGTGACCCCAGCAGTGGCAGTAACATGCTCAGAGGGGACAGACACCTCCCCAGACGGCTCAGACTAGGTTCTATGCGGCTCAACAGGATCCACAGTCATCCGGAGGAGTTGTTAAGGGTATATTTTCAGTCTCTGCATGCATTGCACGTGTGTTATTCGATTCTGGTGCATCGCATTCTTTTGTGGACGAGAGCTTCTACCGATCGACTGGCTTAACGTTGGAGTCTTCTTATGAGAACCTATCAGTATCGACTCCTATAATACCCTGAATTTTGGCCAATCTGAGATTTGACGTCCTTAGCAGTGGGTCAACTAAAACACCTGGAAAATCGTTCAGAACCCAATCCATAGCCAAAGAAACCACTTAAGATTAATTCCTTTAGAAACTAAACATAAGTTAGCTAGCGCAACGCTAGAGTAGCTGGAAAATAGTCCCTGATCGCTTTAAATATGTTCTACAAGACCCAAATCGAGTAGAACCAATGACTTTATAATACTCTATAACCTCGGATCAAACTCTAAGCCCGTTTGTTCTCTGGACCACTTTGAAACTTTGTATTGGATCTAGACCGCGCGTCTAAAGTCCGATACCTGCTATCTTAGACCGTTAGAACTGCCTAGCTGGACTTGACAATTATTTTGAAAATCAAGTCGAACTGATAATCACAGGCTATTTCATTGAGCCTGGACTGAAGAGAGTGTGAATAGGGACAGAATTGGAATTTCAAATTCAAATCTGGCACATAACTTGACGCGTCAGTATTAAGCATTCTGACCGTCAGAATTCGGCCAAATTACACCCTGGGATCAGGAAAAATTTCTATTTCATATCGTGAGATTTGCAGGCCTGATCTACGTGCGGTGACCGCTGAACTGAAACTGGACCGCCACGTGCAATCTGCGAACCCTGCCGGACTGAAAACTTGATGTATGCTAGATCCAGTATGCATGAGCTTAAGTCCGACCGCATTTGGCCAGGGGACCTCCAGAAATGTCCTTTTGGACCGAAACAGCCCCGATTTGGTTACCCCGCAAGTGAACCTTGTTTCCGAGCCTATTTCGGGCAAGTTTGGGCTTATAAAAGGGGTTGAAACCCTCACTCCTCTCTTCCATCGGAATTTGCAAAAATCTCTAGATTGGGAGAGAGAAAAGGTGAGAGTTTGTGAGAGAAAGTAGGAGAGAATTTCTTGCTGCTCGTGCCACCGGCTGCAAGTGCCTAAGCAACACACTCCGATCACCTGGCCGATGATTTCTCCACATTTTCAGGTAAGGAAATACCCTAGAAGTTGCTGATTTGAGGTTACCTTGGATTCATAGCTTGTTAACCAATAGATCTTGTAAAATAGGTTCTCTTATCGCTGTAGACGAAGCGTATACGCTCCGTTCGAATCACTTCACCTATAAGGGAAAAGGTGCAGATTTTAGACGCTTTGATTGACTGTTTCCAAAGTTTTCAATGTCGTTTAATAGTAGATTATCGACGGCAACGCCGTTTGACATGTACAACATGCTGTCCGTTTCCTGTTTCGTAAATCAACGAAGAATATGAGATTTAGGACATTTTAGTCATTTGTAGGAAGTACAGATTTCATTCATATTTTTCTAATGTGATTGACACAATTTTTTGTCGCATTAGAATGTTAGGAATGCTTGCATAATTAGTTTGGCGAAGAGATTCGCCAAAATGCACACTTCGGGTCGACATACTATATGTAGACTTAAGTACGTAGTGTAAGTGTTTGTATAAATTTTTATATTAGTATGTATTGAATTAAACGATGTTATGAATTAGTTTGAGATGGATTTCTCAATTAATATGCTGACGTAAATGATTTCCTACATGTTGACTATATGCATGATTTCATTATATGCATGAAATGTAAGTGCTTGATGATTTGCTTAAGTTGTATGTTATAACATGTGTGAACATGCTCACATGGTTGTGTTTCATTTCCAATACTCTCACATGATTGCTGATGTGGATTCATATGTGTTGGGACTATACTTAGTCCAGGCAGTCGGTAACCGAGCGAATTCGTGGTTGGCTTATCTTGGCCACGAACGACGCGTCGATGAACGCGAGCTGTGTTCTGGAGTTGGCGGCAGTGGTTAGGCCACATGAAGTGTTTTATGCACTTCATGTCGTTCAACTTGAGATGCGATCGCGCTAGTCGAGCCCGTCAAGTAACCCGACTGGCCGTTGTATGTTCACCCTGCATGAGTCATAACTGCTTGAACCTAGGGTACTGAACTTACCATTGTAAACCCTGTTAACCATGGTACCTTGATCCACGAAGACTCATGAGCCGGGCATGGTGGTATGGAACACCGTGGTCGAACTGTCGGCCTACGCTGGGGCCACAAACCTCCCCGTAGTGACCAGTGAACACCTAGTCTCGTGAGCAGATTATGGTGGTATGGGACACTATATTCTTGCTGTCGGTCTACACTGATCAGAGGACGAGTCCTTTGTAGTGACCACGAGCGTATTCTGAGTCTACGGGAGGCGACGACCCTTCAGTAGCAGTAGAGTACAGTAGGCCTGTATTGATAAGGTAATGGGGGAGCGGAGCAACGAGTGCATGCAACAGCCCTGACAGCCCTTGCAGTGACCTACAAAATATACCTCGTATGAGATTACTAGGAGTGACGACCCTAGACCGGATCTGTGTTGGGATTGATATAAGGGAAGTACCTTAGTTTCCCAATCCTGCTGTTTGAATGGACTAATAATAACTTGGAAATCATATCACCATACCATTGCATGTGCCTGAAAGATGTGGAGCACTTGAGGGTCGATTGCATGCCGCGGTCGTAAGATGGTGCCGTATGAGGGAGATCGTCGGTGAGGGCATACATCACGTCATGTCATATTACATTAACAACAGTATTAGGATTGTTTGATTTACTGCTTTACTATTATCGCATGATTGATTTGAGAACATGCTAATCCTTGCTCTATTATTCTACTGAGTTAGCTACTCACTCCCACATTACGGGACGGTGTTCCTGGACACCCACCAGACCCTTTTGTGATTGCAGATGATAGCGCAGCCTGTGAGGCGGAGCCGGACTTGATGATGATGAGGAGCATCCCTCCTTTGTGCGTGTTCTGATTGACGTGATTGCAGGGAGGTTGATTAGATACCTTGACACTTGTCATTTTATATTTTCAGAGCACTCATGTATATTCTTTTTGTTTACTTTTGAAGTATACATGTATATATATAACCTGGTAACATGTTCACACTCTGGAGACATACAACCGTTTATATATGTTATACATACTATCACAGTCTTTCGCTTGTAAATTTAACTGTCTCTAGAGTATGATATGCTGTTCTGGATTAATCTCACTCATGTTTAATACATTAACACAGACAACATTCAATCATACATATGTATGTTGCAAAAATAACATTTTAGAACTCGGGAGTTGGGTTTTTGCTTGACCCCCCGATTTTCGGAATGTTACAACTCCCTTGGGGAGGACTGCAGTGTTGGGCTGATTTTCCTCGTCTTATCCCATTCTAGTTGGGGATACCTTTTTGCCTGCCGATATATTTTCTTTAACGATGTCCGAGTTCGATGTCATCCTGGGCATGGATTGGCTCACCGAGTACTATGCCATATTAGACTACTTCGCGAGGACAGTCACGTTTTGTATACCCGGCGTGCCACAGTTCCAGTTCGTTGCAGAGCCCAGAGGAGAGTCGTTGTCTTGTTTGATGTCCTGTGCCGTTGAGGAGCTGGTTGGCCCTTGTATTGACCATTTTCTTGTGGTTTACGATTTTCCTGATGTGTTCCAAGAGATTTCAGGATTACTGCCTCATCGACTCATCGAGTTTCAGATTGATCTCATGCCCTGTACCCCGCCTATTTCGAAGGCCCCGTATCCCATGGCACCATTGGAGTTGCGAAAACTGCAGAAGCAGTTGGACGAGTTGCACGAGTTAGGATTTATCCGTCAGAGCAGTTTACTGTGGGGAGCGTCGGTACTCTTCGTGAAGAAGAAGGATGGCTCGTTGAGGCTTTGCGTTTACTACCTCGAGCTTAACAAAGTCACAATCAAGAACAGATACCAGCTCCCGAGGATTGATGATTTGTTTGATCAGTTGCAGGGTGCATAGTTCTTTTCGAAGATCAACCTGCGTTCCGGTTATCATCAGATTCGGGTCCGAGATGAGGATATTTCGAAGACAGCATTCAGGACGCGTTATGGTCATTTTGAGTTCCAGGTCATGTCCTTTGGACTGACCAATGCACCCGCGGTCTTCATGCAGCTGATGAATGAGGTCTTCCACCCATATCTCGATCAGTTTGTTGTAGTTTTCATCGACGACATTCTGATCTATTCGAGGACCAGTGAGGAGCACGAGCAACACTTGGAGATTACTCTGCAGACCCTCCGCGCACACCAGCTGTATGCGAAGCTGGAGAAGTACGAGTTCTGGCAGGAGGAGGTGAAGTTCCTCGGTCATGTGGTAACGAGGGAGGGTGTCGTAGTGGACCCCTCGAAGGTTGAGGCAGTGTGTTAGTGGGGCCAGCCCACGAACGCGTCCGAGATCTGTAATTTCCTTGGTTTGACGGACTATTACCAGCATTTCATTGAGGGCTCTCTTGTATTGCAGCCCCGCTGACCAGGTTGACTCAGAAGGGCGCATAGTTTATTTGGAGTAACGCCTGCGAGTGAGCATTTATGGAGTTGAAGGACCGTCTGACGTCCGTTTCTGTCCTCACTCTTCCCTCTGGGAGTGATGGATTTATTGTATTTACTGATGCCTCGCATATTGGTTTGGATGCTGTCCTGATGCAGTGTGGGAGACCAGTGGCCTTCTCGTCTCGTCAGCTCAAGGTCCATGAGCTGAACTATCCCACGCATGACTTAGAGCTGGCCACAGTTGTCTTCGCACTGAAGGTGTGGAGGCACTATCTTTATGGGGTCAGGTTCGAGCTTTTCTCTGATCACAAGAGCTTGAAGTACCTCTTCTCACAGTCTGAGTTGAATATGAGACAGAGGCGCTGGATGGAGCTCCTGAAAGACTATGATTTTGACCTTCAATACCACCCGGGTAAGGCAAACGTGGTGGTAGATACCCTCAGCCATCAGCCACGAGGCCTAGTGGTGCATATGATGATTCAGGAGTGGCGAATGCTTGAAGATATCGCAGCGTATGATTTTGAGTTGGGCCTGCAGTCTTCTATCGTGCAGTTATCGAGCCTGTCGATTCAACCCTCTCTTGTCGCAAGGGTGATCGAGGCTCAGCAGGCTGATGAGTCGTTACAGAGTTATATGGCTGAGGCAGCATCTGAGAGTCAGGCAGATTGGCAGATTGGTGAAGATGGTGGACTTCGCTTCAGAGGCCGATTATGTGTCCCAGATATTCTAGAGTTGCACAGAGAGCTTATGACCGAGGCACATCGATCGCAATTTTCCATCCACCCTGGCTCGACGAAGATGTACCGCGACATGAGGCGACAGTATTTTTGGGCTAAGATAAAGCACCAGATCGCTAGTTTTGTGGCCGAGTGTGACACGTGCTAGCGTGTCAAGGCCGATCATCAGAGACCTCCTGGTCTATTGCAGCCGTTGAGCGTCCCGATGTGGAAGTGGGAGCACGTGTCGATAGATTTCATTATGGGTTTGTAAAGGACTCAGCGCGGTCATGACGCCATTTGGGTTGTTGTGGATCGTCTGACGAAGTTGGTACATTTCCTTACGATGCGTACGACTTGGTCTATGGACCAGCTTGCGAGGTTATTCATCAAGGAGGTTGTGAGACTGCATGGCATTCCCGTCTCAATCGATTCTGACCGAGATTTGAGGTTCACGTCTCAGTTTTGGGGGAGCTTCCAGCAGGCGATGGGGACTGACTTATAGCTCAGCACCACGTACCATCCGCAGACCGATGGCCAGACCGAGAGGGTCAACTAGATCCTTGAGGATATGCTTTGGGCTTACGCGATTAATTTCAGGGGTGGCTGGGATGAGCATTTGCGATTGGCAGAGTTCGCGTATAATAACAGCTATCAGGCGACCATCGACATGGCTCCTTTTGAGGCACTATATGATAGACCATGCAGATCACTGAGTTGCTGGACCGAGGTTGGAGAGTGTCGTCTCCTAGGTCCCGAGCTTGTGCAGGAGACGTCAGAGACTATTGATATCATTAGGCAGAGGATGCGCACAGCTCAGAGCCAACAGAAGAGTTTTGCTTATCGTCCACATCGTCTCTTAGAGTTTGATGTAGGAGACCAGGTGTATCTCAAGGTCTCGCCCATGAAGGGCGTAGTTCGATTTGGAGGGAAGGGAAAACTTGCCCCGAGATTCATAGGACCTTTTGAGATCACTGGGCGCGTTGGCGCCGTGACTAATCGACTTGCCTTGTCATCTTAGTTGTCTGGCGTCCACAAGGTTTTTCATGTCTCCATGTTGAGGAAATGTGGGTCAGACATAGTTTCCGTTATTGATTGGCAGCCGCTGGAGGTTCGTGAGGACGCTTCTTACATCGATCGGCCAGTTCGTATCCTTGATCGGAAGGAGCAGGTCCTCCGGACCAAGTTCATTCCTTTAGTGAAGGTTCAGTGGGATCACCATTCTGTAGAGGAGGCTTCTTGGGAGCGTAAGGCTGAGATTCGAGAGCATTATTTCCATCTCTTTGATGATTGATTGTATTGTATTTTGTAGGTTATCTCTGATTATATATGGCGATGTCATGTTTCTTCTTCCTCATGAGTTATGTTTAGTTGCGATGATTGTGTAAAATTTGAGGATGAAATTTTTATTAGGAGGGGAGTGCTGTAAGCCCCGTATCCTAGACCGTACCATTTCATAGACTTTCGCGGTCTTCCCAGTCGAATTTCGGCAACCTTGGACCCTTAGCCGATATTTGCGTGTGACCTTGATTCGTATGCCGTCAACCCGTATCGACTTAACCCAAGACCTTTACTATAGCGACTGCGCCGTCGATACGGTTCCGATGCCGTGACTCGCGCGCCGAGGAGATACCTGACCGTGGGCCAACGTTCGGTGAAAGGAAAACGCAGCGCATTGCGAAACCCAAGAGAATCTCTATGACTTGTCACATCAATCCCATCAATCAATCACTCCATTAATCAAGTCCCCTCACATCATGTCAAGTACAACATCACCTCACAACCCATCCCCAAGCAACCCATTAGTCAAAAGTTTCTTCCACACCCCATACCTTTCTTACATCAACCCTTCCCTAAAGTCAACAAAGCCTTGCACACCCATCTCTCTCCCATCCATCACTCCATCACCTCATCACCTCACATCTCCTTACAACTCTCTCTCTCTTTTTCATTTCTCATCTCATTTTCTCAAGAAACCAAAGCTACCTACGTTTAACCATTTCAAGAGAGAAAGAGTGACCTTGTGTGGCCCACTTTCCCATCCCTAGATCTCTCATCCTAACCCTTCACTTATCATCATCCACCATCAAAGTAAAGCACAAGCAGATAGGCGTTGCAACGGAATGAGAAGATCAAGCGGTGGGTGATCTTTGAATTTTTATTTTCATTCATTTGTTTGATTTAAGGGCCACATGTAGTGGGACCCACTTTGATGTAGATTGTATCAAGAGGGGCCCATAGTGGCAGGGCCCCTCCATCTTTACCGGTGTCTCTCTTCCTCTCTCTTTCCATGATCATGGCCCACTTATGATGCATGTGTTTTACCCATGCTATTTACCGGTGGACCCCATCTATGTGGGACACACCATGATGTTTATATGTCATCCCAACCGTCCATAGGGAGCCCCCCCTTGATATGACTAATAGTGGGTGTGGCTACCAGTGAAGTGTGATCTGACATGGGCCCAGCTCCATAGCTCACGTGGTGGACTGAGTGAAAGATACATCGTTTCAGCGCTGGACCCATCCAGTTCCATAGCTCAGGTAGTAGACGGAGTGATAGATGCCTCGTCTCAACACTTGTGCTCTTGGTATTGATCCCTGTGGAGGTGGCTAATATGGTGTGTGTGTCCTAACATGGGTGTGTTCTGGCATTGGTGTAACTGGACAGTGGGGCCACGTTCGTGCGGACCCTCCTTGATGCGTGTTTACACCCAGATCCATAGTTCAACTGGCATTTATCCTTGTGAGAGGTGGCTAACATGGAGTGTGTACTGGCAATGGTTGTAGCTAACAGAGGAGTGTGATGACGGTGGGTCTATGGGACCCATTCCCATCCTCCACCCCTCCAAATGGGCCACACCAAGATGTTTGTGCTTTATCCAAACCGTCCATTGCATTTTGACGATAGAACCCACTTTTGGGTGGGGCCCATTTCCAATGTCCTGATCCATAGCTCATTGGCAGACGGAGTGGGGGGGGGGGGGGGGGGGGGGGGGTTACCTTGTTTCAACAATGGGCCTCAGCTCACATGGTAGTCCGAGTGAAAGATGCCTCATTTTTGGCATCCATCCCTTGTGGTGGTGGCAGCAGTGAAGTGTAAGATGGCGTGGGGTCCATGGGACCCACCCATGTCGTCCATCCATTTTTGGTGGTGATGGTGTACCTGGATAAGTTTTAAAGGTGTATGATTATATGGCTAATGTCTGAGCAATGCTGGTCCTCTCTGATGTACCATGAGCCCCATGGATTTATAGTGTACATGTTATGGGTAAGAATGGCCTGACTAAAGAGAAGAGGTCGGCTCGGACAACTTAGTGGGACATGAGGTCAGCATGCACCGGTCATGAGTAATGAGCTCCTCAAATGGCCCAAGTAGAGATGTCAGTCAAGCCACCTCGGCTCAGCTCGGCTCGGTTCACCTGATGGTGTTGCTCAGTCAGGTCGGCTCGACCCACCTGATGGTGTTATTCAGTCAGGTCAGCTCGGCCTACCTGATGGTGTTGTTCAGTTAGGCCGGCTCGGCTCACCTGATGGTGTTGTTCAGTTTGGTCGGCTCGGCCTACCTGATGGTGTTGTTCAGTCAGGTCGGCTCGGCCTACCTGATGGTGTTGTTCAGTTAGGTCGGCTCGGCTCGGCTCACCTGATGGTGTTGTTCAGTTAGGTTGGCTCAGCTCCGCTCAGCTCACCTAATGGTGTTGGTCAGTCAGGTCGGCTCGACTCGGCTCAGCTGATGTTATTGTTCAGTTAGGTCGACTCGGCTCACCTGATTGTGTTGTTCAGTCAGGTCGGCTTAGCTCGGCTCGACTCACTTGATAGTGTTATTCGGTTAGGTCGACTCGGCACCCCTTTTTATGGTATTGTTAGACCAAGTAGTGTGACTCATTATTGTATTTATAAGGCCACATGTAGACCTATGGTGATCCATTTGAATCAGCCCATTTAAAAGGCCTGATGAGATTTATGTGAGGCCTATGAGCGAGGCTCAGTGTAACGTATGTGTGGTCGTTACATTATGTACGAATTCCTTATGAAGGTCGTGCCTTGGGAGCAATGTTGGTTAAATGTTCGCATTATAATTCTCCCTAGGGCCCATTGTTAGGCCCATACTTGTAGGTCGTCTAGGTCCATCTTCGTTATGAATAACATCCCTCACCATATAACATGTTAGTATAATCCTATGATTCATGATCATACGCATCATATGTATGCTTGATATGAGAAGTGACTGATCATAGCATATACCTTCGGGCAGACTGTTCAGGGGCTCCCGGATAGGTGGTGTTGCCCTACATGAGGGCATGTTACGTGCAGGATTTGCTGCATAACTGGATAGCGTGATTCATGCATTTCGCATTGTGTGATATGGTTACTTTACGCCCTAGTGACATCAGGGCTGTAGCCTCCACAGATATATCATGGTTGGCAGGATTGGATACCAGAAATTTTTTTCTACATGGGGTGCTATAGATATCCCTAGGTGAAAGTCCCTAAACCCTTATGGTACCAAGAGGTTGCTCCAACGCCTAGACCGAGTGGGTACAGGAGCGCCGAGTGCCGATTACCAGACGGATGCGCTTTCCATTGTGTCATGGTCGGTTGGAAGGGGGTGCGACCTTACCTGCCCGAGAGTAGGGGGAAAAGCTAGGCTGAGTTTGACCAACTCGAGGAATGGGTCCGCTATTGACTAGTCGAGCCCGATATTGGCAGACAGATAGTGAGGTCTCTTCCACTTACCTTATTGCGCGTAATGGGGCGGCGATCTGGTTTAGAGTGTACTAGACCCCGGTGATATTCCAGAGTTGAGTTGTATTGATATGTAGACTTAGATGAGGATTCGCATGCTTGAGTTGTACTTCACATCGCATGGCCTTAGTATGGCCAACATCATTCATGCTTTGCACCACATGGCCTTGGTATGATTAATGGTATTCACGGATCCACCTGCATATTATGTATTACTCTGATATTGCATGATCATAATACTACCTTGTGCACACACTTTCACCACCCTCTAAGCTTTCTATAAGCTTATCCACAACCATTGCGTGCAGGTGACGTTGGATTACAGAAGCGCTGAGGCTTGAGCACGTGGCAGATTATCTTAGAGTTTTTGTTCATCATCATTGTATTTTCCTGCTCATTGTACTTGTAACGTTTTTTATCATAGTGGAAATGTAATAGAGTTTTTGGTTGTTGTTTATGTTATGCCTTTGGTTATGCTTATTACGAATCAAACTGACGTTGAAAATCCTCCTCATAGCATCCCAGGATCGGAACCTGGTGAATGAGAGCTAGGAGCCGAGAATGGGGTTCTGCGGAGGCTGTCGGCGCCAGATTCGACGATCGAAAATTTTGTGAGCCCGATTTCCGAGTTTGGGGCGTGACAGTGATGCGTTGGAACTCAGGAGTTGAGCTTCTACTTGACTCCCGATTTTCAAGGTGTTACAAGATGGTATCAGAGCATGATTTGGATTTAACTTGACCTAGGTTATGGTAACACGATGCACACTGATGCACTTTGACTTAGGAAGGGGGCGATGGAATCTAAAACCACATTAGAATCCTAAGCATTGCTGACAGATGAGATTGAATACCGTAATTTAGTCCGTGAAGTATCTTTGATCACGTGGATCGACGTAGGTCGCCTCTAGGCCGTTAGTCGACGATTTGAGTCATTAGTTGACAAATTTCAAACCTTAAATGGATCCAAATGGCACGAATACGGGCGCATACTCAATCTTAAAGTCTAAAAATTTCTTTTTAACTCTTTTCCTTCAAAATCTCACATTTCGCTACTTTATTCTTCAAATTTTTCTAAGTACGTTCATATTAGATACTAATCCTAAAGGTTAAATGATTAAGAGCAATACTTAAACTAAAATTTCTATAAATAGTAAATAAATAAAAATATAGGTTTTTTTACCATTAAAATTTTGAAATTTCATGAAATAAGTATGCTATTTGGATAGAGAAGCTTCTCTTACCCCAAAATCATATATTTCACATCGAATAACTCATTTCAGTTTGCAAAATACACCCGTTTCAAATATCGGGTGGCAAAACCACATCAAACAGACTCGGGGGCCCAAATGATACAAATCGAAGGTATCCGAGGTGGGTCCTGTGCCCGGGGGAGGGGGGGAGAGGCATCCTCCCACTGGCTAGCAACCGAGGATGGCATCCCCGAATTTGGACAGTGGGCCTATCGGGTCGGGTAGCCCGTTTTCTGCGATTTTTCTACACTTTTCATCCGACTTCAAATAATTATATGTCCCTTATTATAACTCCAATTTAGGTGATTCAAAATCTAGATTGAAGCTTAATAAGTCTAGTTTTATATAAAAAAAAGTAAAAAATTTAATAAAAATTTTATATAGTTAAATAGAGGTCGTGGTGACAACTATCCAAAACTTATTCATTTGGACAACTACTGTTTCTAGAATTTTCAGAATTTTTCTACAACATGAAATTTAGTGAAAATTGAGAGAGATGAAATAGAATTAATTAAGAACTACTAAAAAAATAATCAGAATAATATACTAATTAAAAGAGCCTGATAAGGGCATAGAACCACTCTAGGACCTTGGGAATGAGGGTTATATAAACCACTCCTAGATTTCAAAAACAAATATGACTGTATAGGAACTCCCATCCATTAATAATGTGAACCCTAGGACCTCCTTAGCTGGCATGAGCATATGTGTAGTGTTCGAGCGCAGTTAAATTCAAATTAGGGCAACAAACAGTTAGGAATTTGGTTCCGAATCACAGACCATTCTAGCATACCTATTGTGCATATGAACTTAGAAAGATAGTCTGCCCGTTAACCTAATTTGTCCCAATTCCTTATGCACTAATAATGTATAGATTATCTTATAGTATTAAACTAAATATGATTAAAGAAGGTAAGTCAGGACCATGGAAAAAGTCCTTCTTTAGTAGAAGTAGGCATCTTGCCACAAACTCACACCCATCCCTGAAATCAACCACAACATCCATCATTTTTAGCTCCTTTCTATGACCATAGGTACCAATGCCCTATTACACATCATCGATGAAAGGATGACCAAAGTATTGAGAGATCATTTCCCAGTTCATGTCAAGGATAAGTCCTAAATTGCACCTTGTTCCGACATACAAATCAGGATATAGCTTAAGCCTTGAAACTAGAAATTTCTATAAGGGGGGTAGAACATTATGAGGTCAATCTATTTAGGATGGTCTATGCATCCCTTTGATCAAAGTGGTGCAGCGGAAGCATGGTGGGCCCCATGCCCTACTGGCCTAGGATCGAAGGTTGGGTCACTAAATGGTCACTAAATAGGTGTCGAACCTTTCTTAGAATGTCAATAATGAAGTTACTAGAAGGAAAACAATTTGGGTTCGAGTGTTAAACCAATTCGTATTAAAAATGAACATAATAGAAGTCTTGGCCAACTCTATACGATTAGAAACCCTTTTAGGATGATCTATTAAGGTGTTTATTAATCCCTACCTTGGACATAAATTAAGGCGAGGACTCTCTTAGACCAAGACCCAAAGGGCAACCTTATAAATAGGAAATTTGAATCTTTCATATTCCCTAAGCTTTTGGAGTGATCGAACTACGAAGTTACTGAAATATACAACTGCAAAGCATTCGTAACTTGACCAAATTCTCAATCCTGGGTGACTACCAATGGACTCACTGCTTGGACCGAGTAGAAGACCAGGATCCTCCAAGACTAGGAAGGGATACAATGAGCCTTCTACCCTAGTCAGGTAGATGATCGATGTATCGGAATCAAGCCTATTACAACTGTCTCTCTGTGTTTGGTCGATTATCGAAAATAAATATCTTACTCTAAATAGATGAGAATCGTCATCAAACCTCCAAATAGATAAGGGTAAGAGATAAAAAAATAAGTTTTTAAGGGGGGTAAACTAAAATGAACTAGACTAGTATATACCCTACTACGTGTAGAAACTTGAAATCAATAAAACTTAGACAAAAAAAATAAGTATATCTTTCCTTATTACTCTTAGAAAATTTTGGGGATGAAATTATTTTTAAGGGGGGTAGATTGTAACATCCCGGATTTTTTCAACTTGGCGATGGACGTCCTTAGATGTAGAACTGCCTTAGGACCCTGTTCTGTCGTAATTAGGGCACGATTTAGTTAAGTATTAAACTGAACAATTAGTAGAATTAGTTTGAATCACTTTCTATATGAACTGCAAGACCCAAAACCATTATAATTGTTAATGCTACATTATCTAAAAATTTAGGATCAATCTCAAAACCCAGTTGCTCTTGGGAGTACCATGAAACTCCGTATCGGACCTGGATTGGGCGTCGAGAGTCTGATTACTACAAAACTATACGGTTATGACCGCCTTATTGGGCTTGAAAACCATCCCAAAAATTAAGTCTAGAAGGTATCTCAAAATGCAGAACTTGAGCCCAAAGCGAAGTGTGTGAGAAACGCGAATACCTTTAAAAAATGAACTGAAACTTAAGTGAATTGAGTCATTCGCTTGCAGGACAAATCTAAGGATTCAGACCGACAGAATCTGACCCAATTACACCATCAGATCTGGAAAAATTTTCAACACATGTCAGTGTACTTTTCACCCTGATTGACTACCGATGACTGTTGAACTGAAACAGGTCCTCTGCGGTTGATCCTCAAACTCGATCGGACTAAAAACTTAGCCTAGCTTAGATCCAATGTCAGAGAGCTTAAATTCGACCGCATGCAGAAAAGAGGCCTCCAGATGTGCTCCGTTGGATTGAAACAGCCGACTTTTGGCTATAACATAAGTATATCATGGTCCTGGGGGCATTTTCATCAGTTCTGAGCTTATATAAGGGCCTAAACCCACCCCATTTCTATTCCATACGAATTCCTAACCCTAGGAGAGAGAAGAGAGAGAAAATAGAAGTAGAAAATGAGGAGAAGTGAGAGAAAGAGTGAGAGATAACTGCTGCGATTCGATCCCACAACTCCACGGCCTGAATCATCGCTTCCGTATTGCTATACCGGTGATTCTGATTCTGTTGTTGGGTAAGAAATCCTTACCCTAATCAGATATAGATATCCAAATAGATGAATCGATGAAATAGCTAACGTATTTCGTGATTCAAGTAGTCGTTGTGCCGTAGATAGAGACGTAGTGTTCAAACTGAGTTCGGTATGGGTTTACCGGTGAAAGGTATAGATTATAAACGTTTAGATTATGGTTTTCAAGGATGTCAATATCAGTTAATGATTTATAACTGACTTGGTTGCCATTTCTCATGCTATATACGATGTTTCACTCGCTTTACAGATATATATGAACTATGTTGATATAGTGTAATTCATGTGTTTGTAAAAATGTTTGAATGAGTATGGAATTTGGATTCGTGCTTGCAATGATTATCCATCGTGGATATATGATTGTTGTATATGTGATAACTCTTTGGTGAAAGAATTTTCCCTAATACATGTTATGACCAACATAAGTCATGTATGCTGAAGTGTATAGTCCACGTGTTTGTAGAAATGTCTGAATGGTTAAATTGTATTTTATATGGGTATTGAGATAATATTCTCAACTACCTTAACTATGTGTATAAATCTATTCATGTAACTTAGATTATTTGATGTGATTTACGTATGAAATGTATAGGTATGAAAGCATGTTTACTTGTACTTCATATAAATGCTCAATTGGTTCCTTTATTTGAATTAATTGTTTATTGCTGATATGCTTATCACATATGCTTTCCTGTTATGTTTAAGTATGTCTGTGACTGCTACATAATCCAGGCTATCGGTAACAACTCCCGATCGAGTGGTAGAGTTAATTTCACCACCACAGATATGTTCGAGGAATCCGAGTCGTACGGAGATTGTCGGTAGTAGTTGGACCACGCGGAGTGCTTACGCGCTCTGTGTTGACCAATTCAACGTATGCTCATACCAATCGAGCTTGTCAAGTAACCTGATTTGTCCATTGTATGTTTACCATATATGGACACAACTGCTTGAATCTAAGGTACCAACTTACCTGTGAAAATCTCGTTTAACCTTGGTACTTCGATCCGCTAAGACTCATGAGCCGGGTTTGGTAGTATAGGACACCGTGGTCATGCTATCGGCCTACGCTGGGGTGATGAGTCTCTCCGTAGTGTCCAATAAGCAACTCAAACTCTTGAACTGAATATGGTGGTATGAGAGGCTGTATTTGAGCTGTCGGCCAATGATTAGGTGACGAGCCATTCGTAGTGACCTCGAGCATACACTTGGTCTACATTAAGGTGACGAGTCTTTCCGTAGAAACCTTGAGTATAAATCAGGTCTATGTTGAGGTGATGAGCCTCTCTGTAGCGACCTAGAATTGCCTATCGTATGGGACTAACTAGGATTGACGACCCTAGATGGATCATTGTTTGGGAAATGATATAAGGGAGGTACCTTAGTTTTCCAAACTTGCTATATGAATAAACTTAATTAAGTATTAGCTAACACGATCATGCACTTGTTGAGGGTCAAATATTGCATATTAGACCCCAGATATTATCTGGATTTACGAATATAATGCTATCTAATGGCTTGTTTTCTCATTCTTGTGTTGCAAGGTGATTTTATGAGCTTGGATCGAAATAGGATACTAAATGCATGGATTTAACGCTCCAAATCCACCAAAGCATGGGACGCACTCCAGGGGACCAAGATCGACTGAAATTACACGCTAGGGATCCGAGAAAATCAAAGAACTGAAGCTCGAATGGTCTAAAACTCATCCAGAATGCAAGATCACATGTTTCCCACCCTCCGCTCGGTTCGAAACTTTATACATGAGATAAGGGCCATAAATTAACCGTACACGTAAAATTTCAGCCATTGGATCACTATGGAAGTGCCCCAACTGATAGATCAGGCCATAAACCGTTGATTCTGGGCCCACTTGATATCTGGAACTGCCTCAACTTTGGCATGGACGGTTTAAATATGAATATGAAGTAAATGGATGGTTTGGATTTCTGAGAAACATCACAATGGACCCTGCATATGCACGTGCGCATACCCAATGCACGTGTCCGCAGTGTACACAAAAACTAGAAACGGGTCAGCGTACGCTGACCCGTCTTCAATCCTCTACTGCGAAAAAAAAAACGGACAGCGTATTTACGCTGTGCGTCCGTTTGTTATTAGTGGGCCCCATTTGTGGCCTGGATTGGTGATCTGAACCGTCCATACTCTCGATAGGGGGGAAAAACCCTCACCTAGCTGTCCTTTTGATCCTATGCACAGGTACGGACGTAGATGGATGGAAAACGCAGGATGGACGGCTGGGTTACAGATTCTGTGGGCCACACCGAAATGCTCCAAAAACACCCCTTCTTGGACGGTTTTACGTCCTGAAGCCAATGGATGGTGTAGATTTTCAAAAAGAAAGCTCAGTGGACCCCACCGATCAGCACAGCGGAAGAAAATTCTGTTTTCGCGTCCGTGTAATGCACGGCCGCTGGCCATTTTTGCGATCAGCTGTGGGCCCCACATGTGCTCCATAAGTTCGATCTGAACCGTCCACCGTGTAGAGGGCTTCGAGAACTACAAAACCATGCTGACCTTTTGCACCCATGCGTGCACACGTGTGAGATACAGAGGCCACAAAAGGGCTGCTCGGTAACGTTGAAAACTGATTCTTCTGTGATTTCTTCTCTGGGCCACGTCAATGGACGTTCAAAACCACCCATTCTTGACTGAAATTTCGTTCTGAATCCAATGGACGGGGTGGATTTTCCAGAAAATGCTTCTGTGGGGCCCACCGACCACAACAGCGAAATAGTGCGAAAGGTTTCGCACATCCATGAAAACCGACTTTTCCGGACAGTTTTGGCCCACCATCTTTGATCATATGGCAGATCTGAACCGTCTATCATGTAGAGGACCCAATAAAATCCTAAGGGACAGTGTTTATTTAGAATTTGAGCGAGAAAAGTGGCGTGTTTCGAGGCACCGAACTTGACTGTGAAAATTACACTCCGTGTCCTGCTACAACTCTGTCACTGACTCCAGCCTTCCAGCAGCTATAAAATGAGGTTTTTGGACGTGGGAAGCATTCATTCAAGGTCTTGGGAGGAAGAACAGAGGGCTCGAGCTTGGGTTTCAACGTGGGCAGAGGAGAGAGAGAGGAGCTTGGTTTTTTTCTTTCCCTTTTCTTTTCCTTTTCTTTTTCTCTTTATTTATTTGGATTGAGCCCATCCATGACAGGCTAAATCCTCCTAGCTAGGGCTAGGAGGTGAAGCCTGTTGTGAGATGAGAGATTATATGCTTTTAATTTAATTTTAATTTTTGAATTGAAGTTGGTTTTAGTTTGATTTTAATGGAAATATTTTGGTCTTTAATGGTCTGTTGTGACTGAAATTACAATGGGTCTGCAATGCTTTGAATATTTTCTTATCCCTTTTATGTTTATGACGTTAGGACGTCCCGTTGTTCACCATAGTCTCCTGGGCATGGTTGGATGACGGTACCCTTCTTAACCTTCATACATATGATTGGTTGGTAATTAGTTTAATTCTGTTGTTTGCCATAGTCTGTGGGCATGGTTTGGTGATGGAATCTATTCTAATTCATACACCTTTCATCTCTTTGAAAACTAGATCAACGGCAGTTCAGTAATTTCTCTGATTTTTGATGCAAGCATAAGTTCTCCCTGATCTCTACAAGTGGATATTCTGAATCCCTAGTTTCCTATCTCTGAGTTGTTTCCTAAGTTTTAGATTAATTATTCTACAAGTATTTCATCATTGCTAATTGATTTAGAATTCATCTTAGTCTAGTTCTAGTTCTAGTTAGTTTTAGATAACATACAAGTTTCAGTCCCTTGGGATTCGACCTCGGTCTTACCGAGTTATTACTACATCACAACCCTGCACTTGGAGAGTGAACAAGTTTTTGGCGCCGTTGCCGGGCACTGTCGGCTACGTTTTTCTGAAATTAATTAGTTTTAGGATTAGTTTAGGATTAGATTTTCTTTTTAGAAATTTTTAATTCTAGGTTTAGAAGCTTGATTATTTTCCTTATTAGAACTTTTTCCTAACTTAAGAAATTTGCTATTCTTCCTTCTATCTGATTTTTAGAACTAACTTAATTTTTCTATTTTGTAGGAAACTTCTAATCTAGTAAGCTCTTTCTAATTTCCCTTTCTTTGGAAATTCTTATTTTCTCTAGAAATTAGTTTACTTTTAATTAGGACTTCCTATTCTTAGAAACTAACTTATTTTGGGTTGTTTTGCAGGTTTTTAACTTAGGAACTCCGATTTGGTAACTTCTCTCCAACCCTCCCTTTTACTAGATTTTTATTTTCTTTTTTAGGTTTAAATTAGAATTTGAGGGCTGAGTGTGTTTTATGCCCCATTGGGCACGCGACAACACTCGACGTCTCGTGACTGAAGGAGGATTAGTTGAGGGGTTGACTGTCCATCGCAGGACTAGACACCACTTGAATTCTCCTGAGTTAGAAGACGTTATGGCTGAAAATCAACCTCAAGCACTACCCCAACCAGCGGTTGAGGAAGTACATGATGAGAATGAGGTGCATCAGGCACCCCCGCCTCGTACTTTATGAGATTATTTACAACCGGTGGGGGTGAGTACGCCCTCATGCATGATTTTTCCTGAGAATACAGGACATATGGACATCAAGCCAGGGGTTATCCAACTCCTTCCTAAGTTCCATGGGCTTGAGTCTGAAGAACCATACTTGCATCTGAAAGAGTTCGATGAAATCATAGGCACCTTATACTTTCCTAATGTATCTGAGGATACTATTAGGCTGAAACTCTTTTCATTTTCCTTGAAAGAAAAAGCCAAGACGTGGTTACATTCACTGCGTCCTAGATCCATTGGCACATGGAATGATATGCAGAGGGAATTTATAAAGAAATTTTTCCCACATCATAAGACAATTACCCTCAGGAGAGCAATCATGAACTTTGCCCAAAAGGAAGATGAAACATTCTTCCAATGTTGGGAGAGGTTCAAGGATCTGGTTAATGCATGCCCACAACATGGGTTTGAAATATGGCGCATTACGAATTTTTTCTATGATGGGCTAACATCTTCCATGCGCCAAATGGTCGAGACAATGTGTAACGGAGATTTTATTAATAAAAATGTCGACGAGGTATGGGATTACCTCGATAGTCTCGCTGAAAAAACACAATCATGGGACTATTACCCAAGGACGAACACTACGTCTAGGCCAACTCATTCAAGGGAAAAAGGAGGAATATATCTCCTGAAAGAAGATAATGATCTTAACGCTAAGGTGGCCAATCTCACCAGAAAATTTGACGCCATGGAAGGAAGGAAGGAAAAGGTTAATGAAAGTGTTTGCGGCATCTGTGATTACAACATTCATACTACTGAAAATTATCCTTCGATACCTGCCTTTCGAGATGTATTGAATGAACAATCTAATGCCGTAAATAACTATCAAAGACCTTTCAATGGACCACCCTCTAATACTTACAATCCTGGCTGGAAAAATCACCCGAATTTTAGTTGGAGGAACGGACAAACTGCTACCCCTCAAGGTTTCTTCAATCAAAATCCAAATCAGGAAAAACCTCAAGAAGAATCAGTTCAAATTTCCATACAAGAGCTGGCGCGGACAATGCAAGGAATTTCAGATTTTATGCAAAAATAGATTCACGTATGACGGCTATGGAAAAAGGGATGCTCCCTGCACAATCACTCCCTAATCCGAAACCGCAATACGAGACAGGTGATCCCAGCTCTTCGAATCAAATGGGGCACGCTAAATCCATCACCACTCTTAGGAGTGAGAAGGTTATTGATAAAACCCTTCCGGTTAGGCCCGAAAAGCCTCAAGAACCAGAAGAGGACAACAATGATGGATCTAGTGGCGCCCCACAAAAATTTGAACTGGAATCTCTAGAAAAGCCAGTTGCTCCGTTTCCCCAACGGTTGGTTGAACCAAAACGTCTATCTAACTCTCAGGATATCCTAGAGGTGTTGAAACAAGTGAAAGTCAACATTCCTCTGCTTGACGTTGTAAAATAGATTCCTTCATATGCTAAATTTCTAAAGGATTTATGTACTACCAAACGACGAAAAAATGTTCAAAAGAAGATCTCCTTGACTGAGAAAGTGAGTGCCATCCTGAAACAAGATGTGCCGTAAAAATTCAAAGATCCCGGTTGCCCAACCATATCATGTGTAATCGGGAACTATCGAATTGATTACGCACTTCTTGACTTAGGAGCGAGCGTCAATCTGATTCCCTATTCGGTATACCAACAGTTAGGTTTGGGTGAATTAAAACCCACTCGAACCACACTACAACTTGCTGATCGTTCTGTTCGTATACCAAGAGGGATCATCGAGGATGTGTTGGTCCAGGTGGATAGATTCTACTACCCTGTTGATTTTATCATCTTGGACACCGAACCCATCAATGACACGAGCACTCAGATTCCCGTCATTCTTGGTCGCCCATTCCTGTCCACTTCAAATGCAATTATCAATTGCAGGAATGGTGTCATGACTATGTCCTTTGGAAATTTGACATTGGAATCGAATATCTTTTTCAATAACGACAGCAACTCAGAGGATGATGACGATTTCCACGATGTTAACATGATTGATTCTTTTGTGGAAGATAGAACATCTCTCACCTTATCCTCTGATCCTCTAGAGACGTGCCTGGCCCACTCCCATGATCTTGATGATGATATAATTAGGGAGACGTGTGCCATGCTTGATACTGCACCGGTACTTGAAGTTAACCGGTGGAGGCCACACATTGAAGAATTGCTCCAAACTTATGTAGTGCCTCTACCGTCTAACCTCAAGCCACCGAAGCTTGACCTAAAACCTTTGCCATCTGATTTAAAATATGTCTATTTAGGTCAAGATGAGACATACCCGGTGGTGATCTCTGCCCACCTGGAGAAAGAACAAGAGAGTATGCTGATATCTACTCTCATTGAGCATAAGGGAGCTCTTGGATGGACGATAGCGGACCTCAAGGGAATTAACCCATCGATTTGTACTCACCGTATATATCTTGAGGATAATGCAAAGGCTGTTCGACAATCACAACGTAGACTAAATCCAAACATGAAGGAAGTGGTTAAGGCCGAGGTTCTCAAACTATTGGAAGTGGGGATCATTTACCCCATATCCGATAGTCAATGGGTGAGTCCAACTCAAGTAGTTCCTAAGAAGTCCGGGATCACCATCGTAGCCAATGCCAATAATGAACTCGTGCCGACCAGAGTTACTACTGGTTGGAGAATGTGCATTGACTACAGAAAGCTGAATACCGTCACAAGGAAAGACCACTTTCCTTTGCCCTTCATTGATCAAATCCTAAAAAGGCTAGCTGGTCATTCCTATTATTGTTTCCTTGACGGGTATTCAGGTTATAATCAGATTGAAATCGCCCCTGAAGATCAGGAAAAGACCACATTTACATGTCCCTATGACACCTTTGCTTACAGAAGGATGCCATCCGGGCTATGTAATGCCCCTGCCACCTTTCAGCGATGCATGACGAGTATCTTTTCTGACATGGTGGGGAAATATCTAGAGGTCTTCATGGACGATTTCTCTGTTTTTGGTTCATCTTTCAGCGAATGCTTAGCAAGTCTTAAATGTGTGCTGAAAAGATGTGAAGAAAAAAATTTGGTACTTAACTGGGAGAAGTGCCATTTTATGGTTCAAAAGGGAATTGTCCTTGGACATATCATCTCGTCCAAAGGAATCGAGGTAGATAAGGCAAAAATCGATCTTATCTCTAACCTACCTCCACCCAAGAACATCAGAGATGTGCGATCCTTCTTAGGACACGCAGGCTTTTACAGACGATTCATAAAGGATTTTAGTCTCCTCTCTCGTCCTTTATGTAATCTTCTTCAAAAGGATACACCATACGAGTGGACTGAGCAGTGCCAAGAAGCTTTCACTAAGCTTAAGGGCATGCTAACCACTGCACCTATCATGCAGCCACCTGACTGGAGTCTTCCTTTTGAACTTATGTGCGACGCCTCTGATTATGCTCTTGGAGCGGTTCTAGGCCAGAGAAAAGATAAGCGGCCTTACGTTATTCACTACGCAAGTAGGACTCTAAATCCTGCCCAAGTGAACTACTTGACTACGGAAAAGGAACTCTTAGCCGTAGTGTTCGCTTTGGACAAATTTAGGTCCTACCTGATCGGATTCAAGATCATCATTTACACAGATCACGCGGCACTTAAGTATCTTCTTTCTAAGAATGATTCTAAGCCCCGCCTGATACGATGGATCCTTCTACTCTAAGAATTTGATTTGGAAATTAAAGATAAAAAGGGAGTAGAGAACGTAGTGGCCAATCATCTTTCTCGCCTTAATACCTCGGATTCCCTTGAGGCGACCCATATCAATGACATGTTCCCTGATGAACAATTGTTTAGAGTCTCCCATTCACCTTGGTTCGCTGATATTGCTAATTATCTTGCTACAGGTGCCATACCGACACATTGGACGTCACAAGATAAGAAAAAATTCTTTACCAAGGTGCGTAACTTTTTCTGGGACGATCCATATTTGTTTAAATATTGCGCAGATCAAATCTTAAGGAGATGCGTACCAGACGATGAGCATCAGAGTGTCATCTCCTTCTGTCATTCACAGGCCCGTGGTGGTCACTTTTCTGCTAAAAAGACCACGACCAAGATTTTACAGTGTGGCTTCTACTGGCCCACTATATTCAGGGACACTCATGAGTTTTGCAAGGCTTGTGAGCGTTGTCAGAAATTGGGAGCATTGTCCCGTCGAAATATGATGCCCTTGAATCCCATCCTTATTATAGAAGCATTTGATTGTTGGGGTATTGATTTCATGGGACCATTCCCCCAATCATTTGAAAATCTGTATATTTTGCTCGCCGTAGACTATGTCACTAAATGGGTCGAAGCAATTCCGTGCCGTAAAAATGACCATCGCACGGTCATTAAATTTTTGAAAGATAATATCCTGTCACGGTTCGGAACACCTCGAGCCATCATTAGTGACGGGGGCTCACACTTCTGTAATAGACCATTTGAGAGTTTAATGAAGAAATACGGTATCTCGCATAAGGTGAGCACCCCATACCATCCACAAACAAGTGGACAAGCTGAGATTTCCAATAGAGAGATCAAACATATCCTAGAGAAAACGGTTAACCCTGATCATAAGGACTGGTCAATCCGATTGACCGATGCCTTATGGGCGTACCGTACTGCTTTTAAAACTCCTATTGGAACATCTCCCTTTAGACTTGTTTATGGGAAAGCCTGTCACTTGCCTGTAGAATTGGAACATAAAGCATACTGGGCGATCAAAAATCTGAATTTCAATCTGGACAACACTGGCTCGCTACGTAAACTTCAGTTAAATGAACTTGAAGAAATCCGGAATGATGCGTACGAAAACTCGAGAATTTACAAGGACAGGATGAAGGCGTTTCATGATCAACATATTCTACGGAAATCATTCACGCCTGGTCAGAAAGTCCTCTTGTATGACTCTCGACTACATCTCTTTCCAGGTAAGCTTCGATCTCGTTGGACCGGCCCTTACATTGTTGTTAGTGCTTATCCTCATGGGGCCGTCGATATAAGAGATCCCGACAATGGCAAGGAGTTTAAAGTAAATGGACATCGATTAAAGCCATTTGTTGAGACATTTGATTCAGAGGACATGTCCATGCCTCTAATTGCTCCTGTTTATCAGGACTGATCTCTTAGTCTGATGGAGGTATAGGTAGGTTTATCGCTTTCATAGGTTTAGGATAGTCATTTTCATAGGTTAGTTAGTTCGATGTTTGTGGGTGACATTACTGCAAACCCTCACGAGACTACAACTCGTCCGCTAAGGGTAACCTAGGGGTTTAAAGGCTTGTTGCATACGCTAAATGCAATCGAGAGCACCTGCGAAAGTGGTATAGGTAGGATTTTATTTTTGTTATTTTTGTTATGCTTTCTCTCTCATGCTGACAAGCTTCCATGCCGTGATCTATTGGAAACTCTCTTGATTCGTTATTCAGGTACTATCTTCCCATCACTTCTCATTTACTTTCGTTGTCCCATGTGCATTGCATGCTCATATCTTTTACATTGAGGACAATGTAGATTTTAGGTTGGGGGTGGGAGATTAGGTTTCCTAATCAGTATTTTCTTGGTCTTGAGCAAAAATTGTGAAATTTAAAAAAAAAAAAAAAAAATTTCTGAAAATTTCTACAAATTCGAAGTGATTTTGACAGATATCCCTAATTTAGATTTTCAAGGTACATAATGGTGGATTTATGACTCTTGGATTCCGTATCTGTTAGATTTCATAGTTAAGTGAATTATTAATCCATGATTAGAAGTTGTAAACATTGATTGAATCATGATTTCAGGACACGTCTTGCTTACACATTAAGATTTCAGTTCCATATCGAAGGTTTAACTTGGTAATCACTAAGCATGAAAGGAACCAGCCTGAAATATCTTGCCATCAGGGTATAAAAATTGAACAGGTTGGGAAATTAATCTTCACCATGGGTTTGCTCCCTACAGGTGAAGGTTTGATTCCCCAAGGTTAAACATTCAAAAAAAAATAATAATAAAAATAAAAATTATTAGGTAATTGGTCTTTTGCCATAGGTTTGCTCCCTATTGGTAAGGATTTGATTCCTCTTTTTGGCATGACTATTAATGAAAAAATAAAAAGTTGAAAAGATCAAAATATGGAATTTATGAGGCAAGTTTGGTTATCATGAATTCTCTTGCTGGTTACCAATGAGATCCTGAAATAACAAATTCAATCTTAATGTGATTAGCTGAGATTACACTATACATCCATGGATCTCAATGTTTAAAATTTTTCTAATTGATGGATTAATACTTTACACTTGATTATGAAGTCTACCGTGCGCTTGAGCTCAGGAGAAAACAATTTCTAACATTCATGGATATTAAATTTCTCGTATTTTGTTCAAAATCTCACTCGATTTCATATAAAGTTCTCCTATAATTCTCAACTTATTTTTCGCATACTTTGCTCGGGACTAGCAAAATGCTGGTTGGGGGTTGTGTTGAGGGTCAAATATTGCATATTAGACCCCAGATATTATCTGGATTTACGAATATAATGCTATCTAATGGCTTGTTTTCTCATTCTTGTGTTGCAAGGTGATTTTATGAGCTTGGATCGAAATAGGATACTAAATGCATGGATTTAACGCTCCAAATCCACCAAAGCATGGGACGCACTCCAGGGGACCAAGATCGACTGAAATTACACGCTAGGGATCCGAGAAAATCAAAGAACTGAAGCTCGAATGGTCTAAAACTCATCCAGAATGCAAGATCACATGTTTTCCACCCTCCGCTCGGTTCGAAACTTTATACATGAGATAAGGGCCATAAATTAACCGTACACGTAAAATTTCAGCCATTGGATCACTATGGAAGTGCTCCAACTGATAGATCAGGCCATAAACCGTTGATTCTGGGCCCACTTGATATCTGGAACTGCCTCAACTTTGGCATGGACGGTTTAAATATGAATATGAAGTAAATGGATGGTTTGGATTTCTGAGAAACATCACAATGGACCCTGTATATGCACGTGCGCATACCCAATGCACGTGTCCGCAGTGTACACAAAAACCAGAAACGGGTCAGCGTACGCTGACCCGTCTTCAATCCTCTACTGCGAAAAAAAAAACGGACAGCGTATTTACGCTGTGCGTCCGTTTGTTATTAGTGGGCCCCATTTGTGGCCTGGATTGGTGATCTGAACCGTCCATACTCTCGATAGGGGGGAAAAACCCTCACCTAGCTGTCCTTTTGATCCTATGCACAGGTACGGACGTAGATGGATGGAAAACGCAGGAGGGACGGCTGGGTTACAGATTCTGTGGGCCACACCGAAATGCTCCAAAAACACCCCTTCTTGGACGGTTTTTCGTCCTGAAGCCAATGGATGGTGTAGATTTTCAAAAAGAAAGCTCAGTGGACCCCACCAATCAGCACAGCGGAAGAAAATTCTGTTTTCGCGTCCGTGTAATGCACGGCCGCTGGCCATTTTTGCGATCAGCGTGGGCCCCACATGTGCTCCATAAGCTCGATCTGAACCGTCCACCGTGTAGAGGGCTTCGAGAACTACAAAATCATGCTGACCTTTTGCACCCATGCGTGCACACGTGTGAGATACAGAGGCCACAAAAGGGCTGCTCGGTAACGTTGAAAACTGATTCTTCTGTGATTTCTTCTCTGGGCCACGTCAATGGACGTTCAAAACCACCCATTCTTGACTGAAATTTCGTTCTGAATCCAATGGACGGGGTGGATTTTCCAGAAAATGCTTCTGTGGGGCCCACCGACCACAACAGCGAAATAGTGCGAAAGGTTTCGCACATCCGTGAAAACTGACTTTTCCGGACAGTTTTGGCCCACCATCTTTGATCATATGGCAGATCTGAACCGTCTATCATGTAGAGGACCCAATAAAATCCTAAGGGACAGTGTTTATTTAGAATTTGAGCGAGAAAAGTGGCGTGTTTCGAGGCACCGAACTTGACTGTGAAAATTACACTCCGTGTCCTGCTACAACTCTGTCACTGACTCCAGCCTTCCAGCAGCTATAAAATGAGGTTTTTGGACGTGGGAAGCATTCATTCAAGGTCTTGGGAGGAAGAACAGAGGGCTCGAGCTTGGGTTTCAACGTGGGCAGAGGAGAGAGAGAGGAGCTTGGTTTTTTTCTTTCCCTTTTCTTTTCCTTTTCTTTTTCTCTTTATTTATTTGGATTGAGCCCATCCATGACAGGCTAAATCCTCCTAGCTAGGGCTAGGAGGTGAAGCCTGTAGTGAGATGAGAGATTATATGCTTTTAATTTAATTTTAATTTTTGAATTGAAGTTGGTTTTAGTTTGATTTTAATGGAAATATTTTGGTCTTTAATGGTCTGTTGTGACTGAAATTACAATGGGTCTGCAATGCTTTGAATATTTTCTTATCCCTTTTATGTTTATGACGTTAGGACGTCCCGTTGTTCACCATAGTCTCCTGGGCATGGTTGGATGACGGTACCCTTCTTAACCTTCATACATATGATTGGTTGGTAATTAGTTTAATTCTGTTGTTTGCCATAGTCTGTGGGCATGGTTTGGTGATGGAATCTATTCTAATTCATACACCTTTCATCTCTTTGAAAACTAGATCAACGGCAGTTCAGTAATTTCTCTGATTTTTGATGCAAGCATAAGTTCTCCCTGATCTCTACAAGTGGATATTCTGAATCCCTAGTTTCCTATCTCTGAGTTGTTTCCTAAGTTTTAGATTAATTATTCTACAAGTATTTCACCATTGCTAATTGATTTAGAATTCATCTTAGTCTAGTTCTAGTTCTAGTTAGTTTTAGATAACATACAAGTTTCAGTCCCTTGGGATTCGACCTCGGTCTTACCGAGTTATTACTACATCACAACCCTGCACTTGGAGAGTGAACAAGTTTTTGGCGCCGTTGCCGGGCACTGTCGGCTACGTTTTTCTGAAATTAATTAGTTTTAGGATTAGTTTAGGATTAGATTTTCTTTTTAGAAATTTTTAATTCTAGGTTTAGAAGCTTGATTATTTTCCTTATTAGAACTTTTTCCTAACTTAAGAAATTTGTTATTCTTCCTTCTATCTGATTTTTAGAACTAACTTAATTTTTCTATTTTGTAGGAAACTTCTAATCTAGTAAGCTCTTTCTAATTTCCCTTTCTTTGGAAATTCTTATTTTCTCTAGAAATTAGTTTACTTTTAATTAGGACTTCCTATTCTTAGAAACTAACTTATTTTGGGTTGTTTTGCAGGTTTTTAACTTAGGAACTCCGATTTGGTAACTTCTCTCCAACCCTCCCTTTTCCTAGATTTTTATTTTCTTTTTTAGGTTTAAATTAGAATTTGAGGGCTGAGTGTGTTTTATGCCCCATTGGGCACGCGACAACACTCGACGTCTCGTGACTGAAGGAGGATTAGTTGAGGGGTTGACTGTCCATCGCAGGACTAGACACCACTTGAATTCTCCTGAGTTAGAAGACGTTATGGCTGAAAATCAACCTCAAGCACTACCCCAACCAGCGGTTGAGGAAGTACATGATGAGAATGAGGTGCATCAGGCACCCCCGCCTCGTACTTTATGAGATTATTTACAACCGGTGGGGGTGAGTACGCCCTCATGCATGATTTTTCCTGAGAATACAGGACATATGGACATCAAGCCAGGGGTTATCCAACTCCTTCCTAAGTTCCATGGGCTTGAGTCTGAAGAACCATACTTGCATCTGAAAGAGTTCGATGAAATCATAGGCACCTTATACTTTCCTAATGTATCTGAGGATACTATTAGGCTGAAACTCTTTTCATTTTCCTTGAAAGAAAAAGCCAAGACGTGGTTACATTCACTGCGTCCTAGATCCATTGGCACATGGAATGATATGCAGAGGGAATTTATAAAGAAATTTTTCCCACATCATAAGACAATTACCCTCAGGAGAGCAATCATGAACTTTGCCCAAAAGGAAGATGAAACATTCTTCCAATGTTGGGAGAGGTTCAAGGATCTGGTTAATGCATGCCCACAACATGGGTTTGAAATATGGCGCATTACGAATTTTTTCTATGATGGGCTAACATCTTCCATGCGCCAAATGGTCGAGACAATGTGTAACGGAGATTTTATTAATAAAAATGTCGACGAGGTATGGGATTACCTCGATAGTCTCGCTGAAAAAACACAATCATGGGACTATTACCCAAGGACGAACACTACGTCTAGGCCAACTCATTCAAGGGAAAAAGGAGGAATATATCTCCTGAAAGAAGATAATGATCTTAACGCTAAGGTGGCCAATCTCACCAGAAAATTTGACGCCATGGAAGGAAGGAAGGAAAAGGTTAATGAAAGTGTTTGCGGCATCTGTGATTACAACATTCATACTACTGAAAATTATCCTTCGATACCTGCCTTTCGAGATGTATTGAATGAACAATCTAATGCCGTAAATAACTATCAAAGACCTTTCAATGGACCACCCTCTAATACTTACAATCCTGGCTGGAAAAATCACCCGAATTTTAGTTGGAGGAACGGACAAACTGCTACCCCTCAAGGTTTCTTCAATCAAAATCCAAATCAGGAAAAACCTCAAGAAGAATCAGTTCAAATTTCCATACAAGAGCTGGCGCGGACAATGCAAGGAATTTCAGATTTTATGCAAAAATAGATTCACGTATGACGGCTATGGAAAAAGGGATGCTCCCTGCACAATCACTCCCTAATCCGAAACCGCAATACGAGACAGGTGATCCCAGCTCTTCGAATCAAATGGGGCACGCTAAATCCATCACCACTCTTAGGAGTGAGAAGGTTATTGATAAAACCCTTCCGGTTAGGCCCGAAAAGCCTCAAGAACCAGAAGAGGACAACAATGATGGATCTAGTGGCGCCCCACAAAAATTTGAACTGGAATCTCTAGAAAAGCCAGTTGCTCCGTTTCCCCAACGGTTGGTTGAACCAAAACGTCTATCTAACTCTCAGGATATCCTAGAGGTGTTGAAACAAGTGAAAGTCAACATTCCTCTGCTTGACGTTGTAAAATAGATTCCTTCATATGCTAAATTTCTAAAGGATTTATGTACTACCAAACGACGAAAAAATGTTCAAAAGAAGATCTCCTTGACTGAGAAAGTGAGTGCCATCCTGAAACAAGATGTGCCGTAAAAATTCAAAGATCCCGGTTGCCCAACCATATCATGTGTAATCGGGAACTATCGAATTGATTACGCACTTCTTGACTTAGGAGCGAGCGTCAATCTGATTCCCTATTCGGTATACCAACAGTTAGGTTTGGGTGAATTAAAACCCACTCGAACCACACTACAACTTGCTGATCGTTCTGTTCGTATACCAAGAGGGATCATCGAGGATGTGTTGGTCCAGGTGGATAGATTCTACTACCCTGTTGATTTTATCATCTTGGACACCGAACCCATCAATGACACGAGCACTCAGATTCCCGTCATTCTTGGTCGCCCATTCCTGTCCACTTCAAATGCAATTATCAATTGCAGGAATGGTGTCATGACTATGTCCTTTGGAAATTTGACATTGGAATCGAATATCTTTTTCAATAACGACAGCAACTCAGAGGATGATGACGATTTCCACGATGTTAACATGATTGATTCTTTTGTGGAAGATAGAACATCTCTCACCTTATCCTCTGATCCTCTAGAGACGTGCCTGGCCCACTCCCATGATCTTGATGATGATATAATTAGGGAGACGTGTGCCATGCTTGATACTGCACCGGTACTTGAAGTTAACCGGTGGAGGCCACACATTGAAGAATTGCTCCAAACTTATGTAGTGCCTCTACCGTCTAACCTCAAGCCACCGAAGCTTGACCTAAAACCTTTGCCATCTGATTTAAAATATGTCTATTTAGGTCAAGATGAGACATACCCGGTGGTGATCTCTGCCCACCTGGAGAAAGAACAAGAGAGTATGCTGATATCTACTCTCATTGAGCATAAAGGAGCTCTTGGATGGACGATAGCGGACCTCAAGGGAATTAACCCATCGATTTGTACTCACCGTATATATCTTGAGGACAATGCAAAGGCTGTTCGACAATCACAACGTAGACTAAATCCAAACATGAAGGAAGTGGTTAAGGCCGAGGTTCTCAAACTATTGGAAGTGGGGATCATTTACCCCATATCCGATAGTCAATGGGTGAGTCCAACTCAAGTAGTTCCTAAGAAGTCCGGGATCACCATCGTAGCCAATGCCAATAATGAACTCGTGCCGACCAGAGTTACTACTGGTTGGAGAATGTGCATTGACTACAGAAAGCTGAATACCGTCACAAGGAAAGACCACTTTCCTTTGCCCTTCATTGATCAAATCCTAAAAAGGCTAGCTGGTCATTCCTATTATTGTTTCCTTGACGGGTATTCAGGTTATAATCAGATTGAAATCGCCCCTGAAGATCAGGAAAAGACCACATTTACATGTCCCTATGACACCTTTGCTTACAGAAGGATGCCATCCGGGCTATGTAATGCCCCTGCCACCTTTCAGCGATGCATGACGAGTATCTTTTCTGACATGGTGGGGAAATATCTAGAGGTCTTCATGGACGATTTCTCTGTTTTTGGTTCATCTTTCAGCGAATGCTTAGCAAGTCTTAAATGTGTGCTGAAAAGATGTGAAGAAAAAAATTTGGTACTTAACTGGGAGAAGTGCCATTTTATGGTTCAAAAGGGAATTGTCCTTGGACATATCATCTCGTCCAAAGGAATCGAGGTAGATAAGGCAAAAATCGATCTTATCTCTAACCTACCTCCACCCAAGAACATCAGAGATGTGCGATCCTTCTTAGGACACGCAGGCTTTTACAGACGATTCATAAAGGATTTTAGTCTCCTCTCTCGTCTTTTATGTAATCTTCTTCAAAAGGATACACCATACGAGTGGACTGAGCAGTGCCAAGAAGCTTTCACTAAGCTTAAGGGCATGCTAACCACTGCACCTATCATGCAGCCACCTGACTGGAGTCTTCCTTTTGAACTTATGTGCGACGCCTCTGATTATGCTCTTGGAGCGGTTCTAGGCCAGAGAAAAGATAAGCGGCCTTACGTTATTCACTACGCAAGTAGGACTCTAAATCCTGCCCAAGTGAACTACTTGACTACGGAAAAGGAACTCTTAGCCGTAGTGTTCGCTTTGGACAAATTTAGGTCCTACCTGATCGGATTCAAGATCATCATTTACACAGATCACGTGGCACTTAAGTATCTTCTTTCTAAGAATGATTCTAAGCCCCGCCTGATACGATGGATCCTTCTACTCTAAGAATTTGATTTGGAAATTAAAGATAAAAAGGGAGTAGAGAACGTAGTGGCCAATCATCTTTCTCGCCTTAATACCTCGGATTCCCTTGAGGCGACCCATATCAATGACATGTTCCCTGATGAACAATTGTTTAGAGTCTCCCATTCACCTTGGTTCGCTGATATTGCTAATTATCTTGCTACAGGTGCCATACCGACACATTGGACGTCACAAGATAAGAAAAAATTCTTTACCAAGGTGCGTAACTTTTTCTGGGACGATCCATATTTGTTTAAATATTGCGCAGATCAAATCTTAAGGAGATGCGTACCAGACGATGAGCATCAGAGTGTCATCTCCTTCTGTCATTCACAGGCCCGTGGTGGTCACTTTTCTGCTAAAAAGACCACGACCAAGATTTTACAGTGTGGCTTCTACTGGCCCACTATATTCAGGGACACTCATGAGTTTTGCAAGGCTTGTGAGCGTTGTCAGAAATTGGGAGCATTGTCCCGTCGAAATATGATGCCCTTGAATCCCATCCTTATTATAGAAGCATTTGATTGTTGGGGTATTGATTTCATGGGACCATTCCCCCAATCATTTGAAAATCTGTATATTTTGCTCGCCGTAGACTATGTCACTAAATGGGTCGAAGCAATTCCGTGCCGTAAAAATGACCATCGCACGGTCATTAAATTTTTGAAAGATAATATCCTGTCACGGTTCGGAACACCTCGAGCCATCATTAGTGACGGGGGCTCACACTTCTGTAATAGACCATTTGAGAGTTTAATGAAGAAATACGGTATCTCGCATAAGGTGAGCACCCCATACCATCCACAAACAAGTGGACAAGCTGAGATTTCCAATAGAGAGATCAAACATATCCTAGAGAAAACGGTTAACCCTGATCATAAGGACTGGTCAATCCGATTGACCGATGCCTTATGGGCGTACCGTACTGCTTTTAAAACTCCTATTGGAACATCTCCCTTTAGACTTGTTTATGGGAAAGCCTGTCACTTGCCTGTAGAATTGGAACATAAAGCATACTGGGCGATCAAAAATCTGAATTTCAATCTGGACAACACTGGCTCGCTACGTAAACTTCAGTTAAATGAACTTGAAGAAATCCGGAATGATGCGTACGAAAACTCGAGAATTTACAAGGACAGGATGAAGGCGTTTCATGATCAACATATTCTACGGAAATCATTCACGCCTGGTCAGAAAGTCCTCTTGTATGACTCTCGACTACATCTCTTTCCAGGTAAGCTTCGATCTCGTTGGACCGGCCCTTACATTGTTGTTAGTGCTTATCCTCATGGGGCCGTCGATATAAGAGATCCCGACAATGGCAAGGAGTTTAAAGTAAATGGACATCGATTAAAGCCATTTGTTGAGACATTTGATTCAGAGGACATGTCCATGCCTCTAATTGCTCCTGTTTATCAGGACTGATCTCTTAGTCTGATGGAGGTATAGGTAGGTTTATCGCTTTCATAGGTTTAGGATAGTCATTTTCATAGGTTAGTTAGTTCGATGTTTGTGGGTGACATTACTGCAAACCCTCACGAGACTACAACTCGTCCGCTAAGGGTAACCTAGGGGTTTAAAGGCTTGTTGCATACGCTAAATGCAATCGAGAGCACCTGCGAAAGTGGTATAGGTAGGATTTTATTTTTGTTATTTTTGTTATGCTTTCTCTCTCATGCTGACAAGCTTCCATGCCGTGATCTATTGGAAACTCTCTTGATTCGTTATTCAGGTACTATCTTCCCATCACTTCTCATTTACTTTCGTTGTCCCATGTGCATTGCATGCTCATATCTTTTACATTGAGGACAATGTAGATTTTAGGTTGGGGGTGGGAGATTAGGTTTCCTAATCAGTATTTTCTTGGTCTTGAGCAAAAATTGTGAAATTTAAAAAAAAAAAAAAAAAATTTCTGAAAATTTCTACAAATTCGAAGTGATTTTGACAGATATCCCTAATTTAGATTTTCAAGGTACATAATGGTGGATTTATGACTCTTGGATTCCGTATCTGTTAGATTTCATAGTTAAGTGAATTATTAATCCATGATTAGAAGTTGTAAACATTGATTGAATCATGATTTCAGGACACGTCTTGCTTACACATTAAGATTTCAGTTCCATATCGAAGGTTTAACTTGGTAATCACTAAGCATGAAAGGAACCAGCCTGAAATATCTTGCCATCAGGGTATAAAAATTGAACAGGTTGGGAAATTAATCTTCACCATGGGTTTGCTCCCTACAGGTGAAGGTTTGATTCCCCAAGGTTAAACATTCAAAAAAAAATAATAATAAAAATAAAAATTATTAGGTAATTGGTCTTTTGCCATAGGTTTGCTCCCTATTGGTAAGGATTTGATTCCTCTTTTTGGCATGACTATTAATGAAAAAATAAAAAGTTGAAAAGATCAAAATATGGAATTTATGAGGCAAGTTTGGTTATCATGAATTCTCTTGCTGGTTACCAATGAGATCCTGAAATAACAAATTCAATCTTAATGTGATTAGCTGAGATTACACTATACATCCATGGATCTCAATGTTTAAAATTTTTCTAATTGATGGATTAATACTTTACACTTGATTATGAAGTCTACCGTGCGCTTGAGCTCAGGAGAAAACAATTTCTAACATTCATGGATATTAAATTTCTCATATTTTGTTCAAAATCTCACTCGATTTCATATAAAGTTCTCCTATAATTCTCAACTTATTTTTCGCATACTTTGCTTGGGACTAGCAAAATGCTGGTTGGGGGTTGTGTTGAGGGTCAAATATTGCATATTAGACCCCAGATATTATCTGGATTTACGAATATAATGCTATCTAATGGCTTGTTTTCTCATTCTTGTGTTGCAAGGTGATTTTATGAGCTTGGATCGAAATAGGATACTAAATGCATGGATTTAACGCTCCAAATCCACCAAAGCATGGGACGCACTCCAGGGGACCAAGATCGACTGAAATTACACGCTAGGGATCCGAGAAAATCAAAGAACTGAAGCTCGAATGGTCTAAAACTCATCCAGAATGCAAGATCACATGTTTTCCACCCTCCGCTCGGTTCGAAACTTTATACATGAGATAAGGGCCATAAATTAACCGTACACGTAAAATTTCAGCCATTGGATCACTATGGAAGTGCTCCAACTGATAGATCAGGCCATAAACCGTTGATTCTGGGCCCACTTGATATCTGGAACTGCCTCAACTTTGGCATGGACGGTTTAAATATGAATATGAAGTAAATGGATGGTTTGGATTTCTGAGAAACATCACAATGGACCCTGTATATGCACGTGCGCATACCCAATGCACGTGTCCGCAGTGTACACAAAAACCAGAAACGGGTCAGCGTACGCTGACCCGTCTTCAATCCTCTACTGCGAAAAAAAAAACGGACAGCGTATTTACGCTGTGCGTCCGTTTGTTATTAGTGGGCCCCATTTGTGGCCTGGATTGGTGATCTGAACCGTCCATACTCTCGATAGGGGGGAAAAACCCTCACCTAGCTGTCCTTTTGATCCTATGCACAGGTACGGACGTAGATGGATGGAAAACGCAGGAGGGACGGCTGGGTTACAGATTCTGTGGGCCACACCGAAATGCTCCAAAAACACCCCTTCTTGGACGGTTTTTCGTCCTGAAGCCAATGGATGGTGTAGATTTTCAAAAAGAAAGCTCAGTGGACCCCACCAATCAGCACAGCGGAAGAAAATTCTGTTTTCGCGTCCGTGTAATGCACGGCCGCTGGCCATTTTTGCGATCAGCGTGGGCCCCACATGTGCTCCATAAGCTCGATCTGAACCGTCCACCGTGTAGAGGGCTTCGAGAACTACAAAATCATGCTGACCTTTTGCACCCATGCGTGCACACGTGTGAGATACAGAGGCCACAAAAGGGCTGCTCGGTAACGTTGAAAACTGATTCTTCTGTGATTTCTTCTCTGGGCCACGTCAATGGACGTTCAAAACCACCCATTCTTGACTGAAATTTCGTTCTGAATCCAATGGACGGGGTGGATTTTCCAGAAAATGCTTCTGTGGGGCCCACCGACCACAACAGCGAAATAGTGCGAAAGGTTTCGCACATCCGTGAAAACTGACTTTTCCGGACAGTTTTGGCCCACCATCTTTGATCATATGGCAGATCTGAACCGTCTATCATGTAGAGGACCCAATAAAATCCTAAGGGACAGTGTTTATTTAGAATTTGAGCGAGAAAAGTGGCGTGTTTCGAGGCACCGAACTTGACTGTGAAAATTACACTCCGTGTCCTGCTACAACTCTGTCACTGACTCCAGCCTTCCAGCAGCTATAAAATGAGGTTTTTGGACGTGGGAAGCATTCATTCAAGGTCTTGGGAGGAAGAACAGAGGGCTCGAGCTTGGGTTTCAACGTGGGCAGAGGAGAGAGAGAGGAGCTTGGTTTTTTTCTTTCCCTTTTCTTTTCCTTTTCTTTTTCTCTTTATTTATTTGGATTGAGCCCATCCATGACAGGCTAAATCCTCCTAGCTAGGGCTAGGAGGTGAAGCCTGTAGTGAGATGAGAGATTATATGCTTTTAATTTAATTTTAATTTTTGAATTGAAGTTGGTTTTAGTTTGATTTTAATGGAAATATTTTGGTCTTTAATGGTCTGTTGTGACTGAAATTACAATGGGTCTGCAATGCTTTGAATATTTTCTTATCCCTTTTATGTTTATGACGTTAGGACGTCCCGTTGTTCACCATAGTCTCCTGGGCATGGTTGGATGACGGTACCCTTCTTAACCTTCATACATATGATTGGTTGGTAATTAGTTTAATTCTGTTGTTTGCCATAGTCTGTGGGCATGGTTTGGTGATGGAATCTATTCTAATTCATACACCTTTCATCTCTTTGAAAACTAGATCAACGGCAGTTCAGTAATTTCTCTGATTTTTGATGCAAGCATAAGTTCTCCCTGATCTCTACAAGTGGATATTCTGAATCCCTAGTTTCCTATCTCTGAGTTGTTTCCTAAGTTTTAGATTAATTATTCTACAAGTATTTCACCATTGCTAATTGATTTAGAATTCATCTTAGTCTAGTTCTAGTTCTAGTTAGTTTTAGATAACATACAAGTTTCAGTCCCTTGGGATTCGACCTCGGTCTTACCGAGTTATTACTACATCACAACCCTGCACTTGGAGAGTGAACAAGTTTTTGGCGCCGTTGCCGGGCACTGTCGGCTACGTTTTTCTGAAATTAATTAGTTTTAGGATTAGTTTAGGATTAGATTTTCTTTTTAGAAATTTTTAATTCTAGGTTTAGAAGCTTGATTATTTTCCTTATTAGAACTTTTTCCTAACTTAAGAAATTTGCTATTCTTCCTTCTATCTGATTTTTAGAACTAACTTAATTTTTCTATTTTGTAGGAAACTTCTAATCTAGTAAGCTCTTTCTAATTTCCCTTTCTTTGGAAATTCTTATTTTCTCTAGAAATTAGTTTACTTTTAATTAGGACTTCCTATTCTTAGAAACTAACTTATTTTGGGTTGTTTTGCAGGTTTTTAACTTAGGAACTCCGATTTGGTAACTTCTCTCCAACCCTCCCTTTTCCTAGATTTTTATTTTCTTTTTTAGGTTTAAATTAGAATTTGAGGGCTGAGTGTGTTTTATGCCCCATTGGGCACGCGACAACACTCGACGTCTCGTGACTGAAGGAGGATTAGTTGAGGGGTTGACTGTCCATCGCAGGACTAGACACCACTTGAATTCTCCTGAGTTAGAAGACGTTATGGCTGAAAATCAACCTCAAGCACTACCCCAACCAGCGGTTGAGGAAGTACATGATGAGAATGAGGTGCATCAGGCACCCCCGCCTCGTACTTTATGAGATTATTTACAACCGGTGGGGGTGAGTACGCCCTCATGCATGATTTTTCCTGAGAATACAGGACATATGGACATCAAGCCAGGGGTTATCCAACTCCTTCCTAAGTTCCATGGGCTTGAGTCTGAAGAACCATACTTGCATCTGAAAGAGTTCGATGAAATCATAGGCACCTTATACTTTCCTAATGTATCTGAGGATACTATTAGGCTGAAACTCTTTTCATTTTCCTTGAAAGAAAAAGCCAAGACGTGGTTACATTCACTGCGTCCTAGATCCATTGGCACATGGAATGATATGCAGAGGGAATTTATAAAGAAATTTTTCCCACATCATAAGACAATTACCCTCAGGAGAGCAATCATGAACTTTGCCCAAAAGGAAGATGAAACATTCTTCCAATGTTGGGAGAGGTTCAAGGATCTGGTTAATGCATGCCCACAACATGGGTTTGAAATATGGCGCATTACGAATTTTTTCTATGATGGGCTAACATCTTCCATGCGCCAAATGGTCGAGACAATGTGTAACGGAGATTTTATTAATAAAAATGTCGACGAGGTATGGGATTACCTCGATAGTCTCGCTGAAAAAACACAATCATGGGACTATTACCCAAGGACGAACACTACGTCTAGGCCAACTCATTCAAGGGAAAAAGGAGGAATATATCTCCTGAAAGAAGATAATGATCTTAACGCTAAGGTGGCCAATCTCACCAGAAAATTTGACGCCATGGAAGGAAGGAAGGAAAAGGTTAATGAAAGTGTTTGCGGCATCTGTGATTACAACATTCATACTACTGAAAATTATCCTTCGATACCTGCCTTTCGAGATGTATTGAATGAACAATCTAATGCCGTAAATAACTATCAAAGACCTTTCAATGGACCACCCTCTAATACTTACAATCCTGGCTGGAAAAATCACCCGAATTTTAGTTGGAGGAACGGACAAACTGCTACCCCTCAAGGTTTCTTCAATCAAAATCCAAATCAGGAAAAACCTCAAGAAGAATCAGTTCAAATTTCCATACAAGAGCTGGCGCGGACAATGCAAGGAATTTCAGATTTTATGCAAAAATAGATTCACGTATGACGGCTATGGAAAAAGGGATGCTCCCTGCACAATCACTCCCTAATCCGAAACCGCAATACGAGACAGGTGATCCCAGCTCTTCGAATCAAATGGGGCACGCTAAATCCATCACCACTCTTAGGAGTGAGAAGGTTATTGATAAAACCCTTCCGGTTAGGCCCGAAAAGCCTCAAGAACCAGAAGAGGACAACAATGATGGATCTAGTGGCGCCCCACAAAAATTTGAACTGGAATCTCTAGAAAAGCCAGTTGCTCCGTTTCCCCAACGGTTGGTTGAACCAAAACGTCTATCTAACTCTCAGGATATCCTAGAGGTGTTGAAACAAGTGAAAGTCAACATTCCTCTGCTTGACGTTGTAAAATAGATTCCTTCATATGCTAAATTTCTAAAGGATTTATGTACTACCAAACGACGAAAAAATGTTCAAAAGAAGATCTCCTTGACTGAGAAAGTGAGTGCCATCCTGAAACAAGATGTGCCGTAAAAATTCAAAGATCCCGGTTGCCCAACCATATCATGTGTAATCGGGAACTATCGAATTGATTACGCACTTCTTGACTTAGGAGCGAGCGTCAATCTGATTCCCTATTCGGTATACCAACAGTTAGGTTTGGGTGAATTAAAACCCACTCGAACCACACTACAACTTGCTGATCGTTCTGTTCGTATACCAAGAGGGATCATCGAGGATGTGTTGGTCCAGGTGGATAGATTCTACTACCCTGTTGATTTTATCATCTTGGACACCGAACCCATCAATGACACGAGCACTCAGATTCCCGTCATTCTTGGTCGCCCATTCCTGTCCACTTCAAATGCAATTATCAATTGCAGGAATGGTGTCATGACTATGTCCTTTGGAAATTTGACATTGGAATCGAATATCTTTTTCAATAACGACAGCAACTCAGAGGATGATGACGATTTCCACGATGTTAACATGATTGATTCTTTTGTGGAAGATAGAACATCTCTCACCTTATCCTCTGATCCTCTAGAGACGTGCCTGGCCCACTCCCATGATCTTGATGATGATATAATTAGGGAGACGTGTGCCATGCTTGATACTGCACCGGTACTTGAAGTTAACCGGTGGAGGCCACACATTGAAGAATTGCTCCAAACTTATGTAGTGCCTCTACCGTCTAACCTCAAGCCACCGAAGCTTGACCTAAAACCTTTGCCATCTGATTTAAAATATGTCTATTTAGGTCAAGATGAGACATACCCGGTGGTGATCTCTGCCCACCTGGAGAAAGAACAAGAGAGTATGCTGATATCTACTCTCATTGAGCATAAGGGAGCTCTTGGATGGACGATAGCGGACCTCAAGGGAATTAACCCATCGATTTGTACTCACCGTATATATCTTGAGGATAATGCAAAGGCTGTTCGACAATCACAACGTAGACTAAATCCAAACATGAAGGAAGTGGTTAAGGCCGAGGTTCTCAAACTATTGGAAGTGGGGATCATTTACCCCATATCCGATAGTCAATGGGTGAGTCCAACTCAAGTAGTTCCTAAGAAGTCCGGGATCACCATCGTAGCCAATGCCAATAATGAACTCGTGCCGACCAGAGTTACTACTGGTTGGAGAATGTGCATTGACTACAGAAAGCTGAATACCGTCACAAGGAAAGACCACTTTCCTTTGCCCTTCATTGATCAAATCCTAAAAAGGCTAGCTGGTCATTCCTATTATTGTTTCCTTGACGGGTATTCAGGTTATAATCAGATTGAAATCGCCCCTGAAGATCAGGAAAAGACCACATTTACATGTCCCTATGACACCTTTGCTTACAGAAGGATGCCATCCGGGCTATGTAATGCCCCTGCCACCTTTCAGCGATGCATGACGAGTATCTTTTCTGACATGGTGGGGAAATATCTAGAGGTCTTCATGGACGATTTCTCTGTTTTTGGTTCATCTTTCAGCGAATGCTTAGCAAGTCTTAAATGTGTGCTGAAAAGATGTGAAGAAAAAAATTTGGTACTTAACTGGGAGAAGTGCCATTTTATGGTTCAAAAGGGAATTGTCCTTGGACATATCATCTCGTCCAAAGGAATCGAGGTAGATAAGGCAAAAATCGATCTTATCTCTAACCTACCTCCACCCAAGAACATCAGAGATGTGCGATCCTTCTTAGGACACGCAGGCTTTTACAGACGATTCATAAAGGATTTTAGTCTCCTCTCTCGTCCTTTATGTAATCTTCTTCAAAAGGATACACCATACGAGTGGACTGAGCAGTGCCAAGAAGCTTTCACTAAGCTTAAGGGCATGCTAACCACTGCACCTATCATGCAGCCACCTGACTGGAGTCTTCCTTTTGAACTTATGTGCGACGCCTCTGATTATGCTCTTGGAGCGGTTCTAGGCCAGAGAAAAGATAAGCGGCCTTACGTTATTCACTACGCAAGTAGGACTCTAAATCCTGCCCAAGTGAACTACTTGACTACGGAAAAGGAACTCTTAGCCGTAGTGTTCGCTTTGGACAAATTTAGGTCCTACCTGATCGGATTCAAGATCATCATTTACACAGATCACGCGGCACTTAAGTATCTTCTTTCTAAGAATGATTCTAAGCCCCGCCTGATACGATGGATCCTTCTACTCTAAGAATTTGATTTGGAAATTAAAGATAAAAAGGGAGTAGAGAACGTAGTGGCCAATCATCTTTCTCGCCTTAATACCTCGGATTCCCTTGAGGCGACCCATATCAATGACATGTTCCCTGATGAACAATTGTTTAGAGTCTCCCATTCACCTTGGTTCGCTGATATTGCTAATTATCTTGCTACAGGTGCCATACCGACACATTGGACGTCACAAGATAAGAAAAAATTCTTTACCAAGGTGCGTAACTTTTTCTGGGACGATCCATATTTGTTTAAATATTGCGCAGATCAAATCTTAAGGAGATGCGTACCAGACGATGAGCATCAGAGTGTCATCTCCTTCTGTCATTCACAGGCCCGTGGTGGTCACTTTTCTGCTAAAAAGACCACGACCAAGATTTTACAGTGTGGCTTCTACTGGCCCACTATATTCAGGGACACTCATGAGTTTTGCAAGGCTTGTGAGCGTTGTCAGAAATTGGGAGCATTGTCCCGTCGAAATATGATGCCCTTGAATCCCATCCTTATTATAGAAGCATTTGATTGTTGGGGTATTGATTTCATGGGACCATTCCCCCAATCATTTGAAAATCTGTATATTTTGCTCGCCGTAGACTATGTCACTAAATGGGTCGAAGCAATTCCGTGCCGTAAAAATGACCATCGCACGGTCATTAAATTTTTGAAAGATAATATCCTGTCACGGTTCGGAACACCTCGAGCCATCATTAGTGACGGGGGCTCACACTTCTGTAATAGACCATTTGAGAGTTTAATGAAGAAATACGGTATCTCGCATAAGGTGAGCACCCCATACCATCCACAAACAAGTGGACAAGCTGAGATTTCCAATAGAGAGATCAAACATATCCTAGAGAAAACGGTTAACCCTGATCATAAGGACTGGTCAATCCGATTGACCGATGCCTTATGGGCGTACCGTACTGCTTTTAAAACTCCTATTGGAACATCTCCCTTTAGACTTGTTTATGGGAAAGCCTGTCACTTGCCTGTAGAATTGGAACATAAAGCATACTGGGCGATCAAAAATCTGAATTTCAATCTGGACAACACTGGCTCGCTACGTAAACTTCAGTTAAATGAACTTGAAGAAATCCGGAATGATGCGTACGAAAACTCGAGAATTTACAAGGACAGGATGAAGGCGTTTCATGATCAACATATTCTACGGAAATCATTCACGCCTGGTCAGAAAGTCCTCTTGTATGACTCTCGACTACATCTCTTTCCAGGTAAGCTTCGATCTCGTTGGACCGGCCCTTACATTGTTGTTAGTGCTTATCCTCATGGGGCCGTCGATATAAGAGATCCCGACAATGGCAAGGAGTTTAAAGTAAATGGACATCGATTAAAGCCATTTGTTGAGACATTTGATTCAGAGGACATGTCCATGCCTCTAATTGCTCCTGTTTATCAGGACTGATCTCTTAGTCTGATGGAGGTATAGGTAGGTTTATCGCTTTCATAGGTTTAGGATAGTCATTTTCATAGGTTAGTTAGTTCGATGTTTGTGGGTGACATTACTGCAAACCCTCACGAGACTACAACTCGTCCGCTAAGGGTAACCTAGGGGTTTAAAGGCTTGTTGCATACGCTAAATGCAATCGAGAGCACCTGCGAAAGTGGTATAGGTAGGATTTTATTTTTGTTATTTTTGTTATGCTTTCTCTCTCATGCTGACAAGCTTCCATGCCGTGATCTATTGGAAACTCTCTTGATTCGTTATTCAGGTACTATCTTCCCATCACTTCTCATTTACTTTCGTTGTCCCATGTGCATTGCATGCTCATATCTTTTACATTGAGGACAATGTAGATTTTAGGTTGGGGGTGGGAGATTAGGTTTCCTAATCAGTATTTTCTTGGTCTTGAGCAAAAATTGTGAAATTTAAAAAAAAAAAAAAAAAATTTCTGAAAATTTCTACAAATTCGAAGTGATTTTGACAGATATCCCTAATTTAGATTTTCAAGGTACATAATGGTGGATTTATGACTCTTGGATTCCGTATCTGTTAGATTTCATAGTTAAGTGAATTATTAATCCATGATTAGAAGTTGTAAACATTGATTGAATCATGATTTCAGGACACGTCTTGCTTACACATTAAGATTTCAGTTCCATATCGAAGGTTTAACTTGGTAATCACTAAGCATGAAAGGAACCAGCCTGAAATATCTTGCCATCAGGGTATAAAAATTGAACAGGTTGGGAAATTAATCTTCACCATGGGTTTGCTCCCTACAGGTGAAGGTTTGATTCCCCAAGGTTAAACATTCAAAAAAAAATAATAATAAAAATAAAAATTATTAGGTAATTGGTCTTTTGCCATAGGTTTGCTCCCTATTGGTAAGGATTTGATTCCTCTTTTTGGCATGACTATTAATGAAAAAATAAAAAGTTGAAAAGATCAAAATATGGAATTTATGAGGCAAGTTTGGTTATCATGAATTCTCTTGCTGGTTACCAATGAGATCCTGAAATAACAAATTCAATCTTAATGTGATTAGCTGAGATTACACTATACATCCATGGATCTCAATGTTTAAAATTTTTCTAATTGATGGATTAATACTTTACACTTGATTATGAAGTCTACCGTGCGCTTGAGCTCAGGAGAAAACAATTTCTAACATTCATGGATATTAAATTTCTCGTATTTTGTTCAAAATCTCACTCGATTTCATATAAAGTTCTCCTATAATTCTCAACTTATTTTTCGCATACTTTGCTCGGGACTAGCAAAATGCTGGTTGGGGGTTGTGTTGAGGGTCAAATATTGCATATTAGACCCCAGATATTATCTGGATTTACGAATATAATGCTATCTAATGGCTTGTTTTCTCATTCTTGTGTTGCAAGGTGATTTTATGAGCTTGGATCGAAATAGGATACTAAATGCATGGATTTAACGCTCCAAATCCACCAAAGCATGGGACGCACTCCAGGGGACCAAGATCGACTGAAATTACACGCTAGGGATCCGAGAAAATCAAAGAACTGAAGCTCGAATGGTCTAAAACTCATCCAGAATGCAAGATCACATGTTTTCCACCCTCCGCTCGGTTCGAAACTTTATACATGAGATAAGGGCCATAAATTAACCGTACACGTAAAATTTCAGCCATTGGATCACTATGGAAGTGCTCCAACTGATAGATCAGGCCATAAACCGTTGATTCTGGGCCCACTTGATATCTGGAACTGCCTCAACTTTGGCATGGACGGTTTAAATATGAATATGAAGTAAATGGATGGTTTGGATTTCTGAGAAACATCACAATGGACCCTGTATATGCACGTGCGCATACCCAATGCACGTGTCCGCAGTGTACACAAAAACCAGAAACGGGTCAGCGTACGCTGACCCGTCTTCAATCCTCTACTGCGAAAAAAAAAACGGACAGCGTATTTACGCTGTGCGTCCGTTTGTTATTAGTGGGCCCCATTTGTGGCCTGGATTGGTGATCTGAACCGTCCATACTCTCGATAGGGGGGAAAAACCCTCACCTAGCTGTCCTTTTGATCCTATGCACAGGTACGGACGTAGATGGATGGAAAACGCAGGAGGGACGGCTGGGTTACAGATTCTGTGGGCCACACCGAAATGCTCTAAAAACACCCCTTCTTGGACGGTTTTTCGTCCTGAAGCCAATGGATGGTGTAGATTTTCAAAAAGAAAGCTCAGTGGACCCCACCAATCAGCACAGCGGAAGAAAATTCTGTTTTCGCGTCCGTGTAATGCACGGCCGCTGGCCATTTTTGCGATCAGCGTGGGCCCCACATGTGCTCCATAAGCTCGATCTGAACCGTCCACCGTGTAGAGGGCTTCGAGAACTACAAAATCATGCTGACCTTTTGCACCCATGCGTGCACACGTGTGAGATACAGAGGCCACAAAAGGGCTGCTCGGTAACGTTGAAAACTGATTCTTCTGTGATTTCTTCTCTGGGCCACGTCAATGGACGTTCAAAACCACCCATTCTTGACTGAAATTTCGTTCTGAATCCAATGGACGGGGTGGATTTTCCAGAAAATGCTTCTGTGGGGCCCACCGACCACAACAGCGAAATAGTGCGAAAGGTTTCGCACATCCGTGAAAACTGACTTTTCCGGACAGTTTTGGCCCACCATCTTTGATCATATGGCAGATCTGAACCATCTATCATGTAGAGGACCCAATAAAATCCTAAGGGACAGTGTTTATTTAGAATTTGAGCGAGAAAAGTGGCGTGTTTCGAGGCACCGAACTTGACTGTGAAAATTACACTCCGTGTCCTGCTACAACTCTGTCACTGACTCCAGCCTTCCAGCAGCTATAAAATGAGGTTTTTGGACGTGGGAAGCATTCATTCAAGGTCTTGGGAGGAAGAACAGAGGGCTCGAGCTTGGGTTTCAACGTGGGCAGAGGAGAGAGAGAGGAGCTTGGTTTTTTTCTTTCCCTTTTCTTTTCCTTTTGTTTTTCTCTTTATTTATTTGGATTGAGCCCATCCATGACAGGCTAAATCCTCCTAGCTAGGGCTAGGAGGTGAAGCCTGTAGTGAGATGAGAGATTATATGCTTTTAATTTAATTTTAATTTTTGAATTGAAGTTGGTTTTAGTTTGATTTTAATGGAAATATTTTTGGTCTTTAATGGTCTGTTGTGACTGAAATTACAATGGGTCTGCAATGCTTTGAATATTTTCTTATCCCTTTTATGTTTATGACGTTAGGACGTCCCGTTGTTCACCATAGTCTCCTGGGCATGGTTGGATGACGGTACCCTTCTTAACCTTCATACATATGATTGGTTGGTAATTAGTTTAATTCTGTTGTTTGCCATAGTCTGTGGGCATGGTTTGGTGATGGAATCCATTGTAATTCATACACCTTTCATCTCTTTGAAAACTAGATCAACGGCAGTTCAGTAATTTCTCTGATTTTTGATGCAAGCATAAGTTCTCCCTGATCTCTACAAGTGGATCCTCTGAATCCCTAGTTTCCTATCTCTGAGTTGTTTCCTAAGTTTTAGATTAATTATTCTACAAGTATTTCACCATTGCTAATTGATTTAGAATTCATCTTAGCCTAGTTCTAGTTCTAGTTAGTTTTAGATAACGTACAAGTTTCAGTCCCTTGGGATTCGACCTCGGTCTTACCGAGTTATTACTACATCACAACCCTGCACTTGGGGAGTGAACAACACTGTATTGTATGTGCTTTGGCGATGAAGTGCACGTTTTGGGAGGATGTCATGCATGAACGTAAGATGAAGAAACTAAGGGAGTGTAGGCAAGGGCATGCATCATTATCGTATATCATTCTTGCATTAACAAGAGTAATTAGGACCGATTATTGTACTGCTTTATCATTACTGCTTGACTAAATTGATAACATGTTAACCTTTGCTTTATAGTTCTACTGAATTAGCTACTCATTCTCACCCGTGGTAGTATTTTTAAAACACCACCCAGACTCTGTTGTATACGCAGTTGATGATAAGGTCTTTATTGCAGTGTTGGATTTTGTAGGCGAGGAGGAAGGATTCTCCTTTGTTTATCTATTGGGCGGATTTATATAGATCTTATACCAATGCGTAGGGATTACTAGGATACTTGTTTAGTTGAACACATTTACTTTTCACATTTTACATGGTTAGAAACAACATGTATATATTTAGCCCAATTTCATACTCATACTTCGAAATTTGTTAAACATTTTCATAATTAAATGCATATATTTTAGTCTTTCGCTTACCAAATTACATTAACTTTGGAGTATGATGTGCTGTTTTTGTATAATCTCACTCATGTTTAATACATTAATATGGACAACATATAAACATCATTATCTATGTTACATAAGTGATGTGTTAAAACTTGAGAGTTGAGCTTCTGCTCGACCCCCGATTTTCAGGGTGTTACAATCTAAGTGGGCCTCAGTTTGGGTCACTATGCTTGGGAAAACCCATGCATCTAGGTGGATCACGTTTACTATGGAAGGCTTGATACAAATCATAAGGAAGGTAATAAAGCTTAGGGTAGTCCTACAGGGTATGGTGGAAAACCTTATTATCAATGGGGCCCAATGTTTTAGGGTAGCTCGTCAATACATATGATGCACATGGGAAAGAATCATGAGGTTATACTAAGCATGATCTATGATAATGATGTACTCTCATATATATATATATATATGTATGTATGTATGTATGTATAGTGGCAGCCTAAATCCCATACTATATCAAGGATGAACCTCATAGGGTGAATCATTCAACTATGGGAGTCGAGGTGATGACCCTAAGTATATTTAGTGGGCTTTCTCACCCAATCTATCATATGGTAAGTTGGGCTTTCTTATGGGGCCTGATACAAACAAGGTGAGTCTACAAGTTTTGGTGATTCCTACAAGGGTGGTGGAGAGTACTAGAATGAATGGGGCCCCAACAATTTGGGTTAGCCCTCTAGGGTAAGATTCATGGGTAACACTTATAGGGGCCCAATGATTTAGGATAGCCCAATAAGGGAAAGATGGGGTATTACTAGCATCAATGGGGGCCTAATGGTTTGGGTTAGAACTGGTAGGGTGAGATGGTATCATCAATGGAGGCCCAACGATTTGGGGTAGCCTAATGAGGGAAGGTGGGTAATGCAATCATCAAAGAGGGCTTAACAGTTTGGGGTAAGCCTAATAAGAGGAGATGATAATGGGAGTAGCAATGGGTTTTAAGGAGATTACAACGTGAACATTTAACCATCATTATTCCCAAGGTAATGGGCTTAACAACGGGCCCTAGGGAGGATTTCAATGGTGGACATTTAACCACTATTGCCTCCTAGTGTGGTTCACTTGGGATTTGAATTTAACTCTCTATGGGGCCCTTGACCCTTATACAAATCGGGAAATGGATGGACATCGTGTATGAAACACATACAACATGATGAGCCTCATAAGGCAGCCCCATGGTGGGCATATAATTCATAAATCAGGGTGGGCCTCTCAAGGCAATGGGGCCCACGACCTTAGAGAAATGGATGAACGGTGTGAAGATAACACATACATCATGGTGGGCTTTACACATCACAACTGGGCCTCACTTATACAATGGGCCTCAAACAAGGGCCTCATGTACATCTCAATGGGCCTCAAACAAGGGCCTCATGTACATCTTAATGGGCCTCATCAAACGGTCCTCATATACATCACGATGGGCCTCATCACATGGGCCTCACATACATTACGATGGGCTCATCACATGGGCTTATATACATCAAAATGGGCCTCATGAGGCAACCCATGATCCAATAAAACAGATGGACAACATGAATATGTAACATGGTGGGCCCTGCACGTTTGACAAGTGTGCGGATGGCATGGATATGAAACACATACATCCTGTGGGTCCCACTGTCCACGTGCAGACGGTGGATAACACAGATAAAACACTTACATCATGGTGCATCTAGCATCGCCCAAACATCTGAACGGTCTGGATGACCCAAACATCATCAAGGTAGGCCCCACATGCTCTAGACAATGTAGATAAAATGCATCACGACGGGGTTCACATCTATTGGGTAGCATGGATAAAATACATCACAGTGGGCCTGCTGCTACTAGACCACATGGATGAAACACATTGGGTGGATCCCACTGCCGCTGGACGGCGTAAATAAAATATATACGTTATGGTGGGGTCTATGTCTAGAAAATGGACAGACGGCATGGCTGAAACACATATAGCATGGTGGGCCCACGTCCAGAAAATGGATGGACGATGTGGCTACAAAATACATACAATCAAGGTGGGACCCACTGTCCAGCAGCTGGATGGTGTGTAGAGGTGGGCTAAGCTCGGCTCGGCTTGTCCATGCTGTACTCGAGTTCAAGCTCGGCCTTGAGCTCAACATCGAAGCTTGGCTTGTTTGCCAAAGCTGTCGAGTCGAGTTCGAGTCGAGTCGAGTTTACCTTAAGTCAAGCTCGAGCATGTTGGGTGAGAGAGTAATGGATTTTATTCTTGATCCTCCTCGATTGATGAAAATTAAAAAATCTTAAGAGAATCAAAGCAAAACCTGATAAAAAAAAAATCAAACAAAGCTTTGAATTGGATGAGAAAAACTATAAGAACCGATTTGTTCTTGATCTTCTTCCATAAGTAGAAATCCAAGTACTAAAAAAGAAACAGAGCATAACACAGATTAGAAATCCAAGTAAAGAGCTCTTGCCAATCAAATCATTGGATTTCCTTGAAGCTCTAACAAATCTGAGAAGAACCCATCTCGGATTTCTTGGGTTTCTCACCTAAGAAGTAGATCTCAAGAGATTGAAATCATACTATTATGGAGCTGAAATGAAAACTGGTGGTGGTGGTCTGGGCAGGCATGCGGCTGGCAGCGAGTAGAGAAAGAGAAGAAAGGGTAAGGGAAAGGGAAAGGGAAAGGGGGTGCATGCGGTCGGGTAGAGACTTTAGGGTTTGTTTTCTTCTTCTTCTTCTTCTTCTTCTTCTTCTTCTTCTTCTTCTTTTCAAGTTAAAACTTAAAACTTATATTAATATAATATATGTGTTATATATAATATATAATATATTTATTAATCGAGCCGAGTCGAGTCGAGTTGAAATGCCCCTGGTTGAACTCTGCTCGAACTCAACTCGAGCTTCAAATAATTAGCTTGACCTGGCCCGAATTGGCCATTCAAGCTAAGTAAATCTGAGCTGACTCGAGTTGAGTCGAGCGAGTTATTCGAGCTAGATCGACTCATGAACAGCCCTAATGGTGTGGGTATACAACATATATATCAAGATGGGACCCACAGATATTGGACAACGTGGATGAAATATATAATGGTGGGTCCCACTTGAAATTTAGATCTATCTCGTTCTCTTTGTAATACCATAAAAAAATCTCTATAATTGTTTGGATGGTATGGATGACCCACGCATCATGGTGGATCCCACCGTCTAGATGGACAGTGAGGATAGAGCACATATATCATGGTGGGTCCCACCATCCCACGTGTGGGGATGGTGTGGATATAATACATATTTCAGGTGGGTCCCACGTGCATGGATAAAATACTTACATCAAGTGGAGCCGTGTGGGTGGCCCACCAGCAGTGAGACACAATTACTATGGCGTTCCCAAACATCCAGGCCTGCTGGATGGCCTAGATGAAACATATATCATTGTGGGGTCCATGTACGATGGATGGATGGTTTGGATATAATATATACCTCATGATCAGACCCACATAACTTGCTGATGTCATGACATCAGCTATATTGCTGTTGCAAGGTGGATGGACGGTTTGGATATAACACTTACCTCATGATCAGACCCACATAACTTGTTGACGTCATGACAATAGCTATATTGCTGCTGTAAGGTACACCAACCAATCTGCTTCCACAACAGGTGGGTCCCATTGCTGGATGCAAAACATCATCAAGGTGGGCCCCACGTTATGGTTCAAGCAGATATTTGAGTTTTCCCTTCAAATAGGGCCTGCCCAATCAAGCAGTAAGGTGGACAGAGAGGTGGCTGTCACTGATGGATGATGTGGATCTAATCCATTCATCAAGGTGGGCCGCAACAGGGAGGGAGGGAGGGAGAGAGAGAGAGAGAATCATGTGATGGAGGGCTCCACCACTATGAGCCCTCCTAGGATTATAATGCATACATCAAGATGAGTCCCAAATGGGATCCATACCATCAATCGGTAGGTCCCACTTGGTCCATCACAAAAATTGAAATCTAATCCTATAAAACACCCACTGATTACTAATCTTCTAGGTTCCTTAGAATTCTAAGCTCCTCGGCTTTAACTTTGATGGAGGATGATGGAGATTGAAGGGCTGGGATGAGAGATGAGGGGGTATGAAGTGTGCCACACTTGGGATGGTAGAGAGAATGAAAGGGAGAGAGGTTGTGATGAGATGAAAAGGGATGGGTGAGTGATGGGTGTGAGTGATATAGGGGTTGACTTTGGGGATGCCTTGTATAAGAGAGGGATGGGTTGTATACTTGATTAGTACTTGATTAATTGATGTGATGGATTGGGTAGAGATTCTATTGGGATTTGCAATGCGTGACGTTTCCTCAAAATATGCATGAGCCCACAACTCCTGACCTGGGTATTACATCGATGCACAAGTCACGGCGTTAGAACCGTGGTGACGGCGCAGTCGTAATGGTACAAGTCTCGAGTCGAGTCGACTCAAATCTACAGGATGCGACTTAGGGTCAGTGCAAATGCCGATTATAGGTCGCAGGTTGCTGAAATTCGATTGGGAGGATCGCGGAAGTCTAAGGAACGGTACAGATTAGGATACGGGCCTTACAGATCTTATGAAAATTAAAGAGCTAGTTAGCTTTTTATAAACATATGAGTTGAGTTTTAAAGGTCCTAAAGCTAAGTCTGTTGCTATTAAATATTTTAAATATATTTCAAAAGAAACTAGTTCTAATTCTGATTTTGAAGAAAAAGAAGATGATATGGTAATATTAGCTAAAAACTTTTATTGAATTTTCAAAAAACAAGAATAGATCTGATTTTTAAAAATCAATTGATAAAAGAAAAGGAAAATTTAATTCTTAGAAATTTAAAACCAAGGACAGTCAATGTTTCAACTGTCATAAATATGAGCATTTGGCTAATAAATGTCTTAAAAAGGATAGGTAAAAAAGAAAGGGTATGATTGCTACTTGGGATGAATCATCTTACTCTGAAAGTACTTTTGAGTCGAATGAATCAGAACAAGAGTATGCAAATACAAATGACGTGAAAGCCCTTATGACCATAGCCAGAGTCACTTCCTCAGTTAGCTGTAATATATCTGACTATGAAAATCTCAGGAGCGACCCTGAAAATAAAAATGAAGATGACCTTCAAGATGCCTATAATGCCCTATACAGAGAAAGTTATAAAATTGCTATCAAACTAAAAATTCAAAAAGAAAAATATGCTAAATTAAAAGAAAAACTTGAAAATACAATTTTAGAAAAATCTCAATTTTTAGATTGTTTTAAAAAAAGAAAATTATATTTAAGTTTTAAATCTTCTGAATTGAAAAATCTCAAAATTGAAAATGAAAAACTAAAAATTTCTTCCCTTTTGAGTTTAAAGGACACTTGAAAATATACTCATGGTGACCAAAAACTTGAAAAATTGTTAACCTCATCTAGAAAATGTGGTGACAAATCTGTTCTAGGTTATATTAAAGGTAACTCTTCAAAATCCAAAGATTCTACTCCTATTTTTATAAGAGGAGAATCTTCTAACTCTAAAGGTAAAACTTTAAAAGATTTTAATCATAATGATTTCAAAAACTCAAAACCTTTTCAAGTTCCTAAAAATAATAAAACCATCAGATATAAATATCAAAAGAATAATAGATCTCACTTAGCTGAAAAAATAGTAAACGTACTTAAAGAGCTTTTGAAATCCAACTCAAATGTTTGTGAAGTTTATAAAGAAAAGAGAAATCCTAACTCTCAAATGCAGCGAAACTCAAAAGTCACTCATAAACCTAAAACCGTTATGAAATGGGTTCTAAAGGTCAAGTGTCTTATTGTCAATGCAACTTTCAAAGCCATTAGCCATTCAAAATAGTACTTGGATAGTGGATGCTCAAGGCATATGACAGATGATAAGGAGATATTCGTGAATATCATAGAAGTTACTGGTGGCTCAGTTCCTTTCGGTGATGAAAGCAACTACAAAATAACAGGCCAAGGTATTGTACAACTTCTTAACCATCCTCCCTTTGAAGACGTGCTTTATGTTGAAGGTTTAAAACACAATCTCTTAAGCATATCTCAAATCTGTGATAACAAATACAGTGTGAAATATTCTGATCACGGATGTGAGATAATGAATGAGAAGGGTAATGTAAATTTAAATGGTCAAAGAACATCTAAAAATTGTTATATTATCGATAACTCTTGCTCATTTAACTATTCATGTTACATGATCCAAACAGATGAGATTGAACTGTAAGACATGTATCCTAGCCCGTACTGTTCTCTAGGCTTCGACAATCCTCCCAGTCGAATTTCGGCGATCTGCGATCTGTTACCGGTGTTTGCATCAATTTTGAGTCATGTCTCGTATATTAGAGTTGGCTTGACTCAAAACTTGTACTCTTGCGACCGCTCCGTCGTCACAGTTCCGACGCCGTGTCTCGTATGCCGAGGCGATGCCTAGGTCAGAGGATGTGGGCCCGTGTTTAGTTTGAGGAAAATGCCATACATTTACAAAATCTAAGAGAACATGTCAAATCAATTAATCAAGTACACATCACTTGTCAAGTACACATCCCATCACTCCCTTACCAAAATAACCCCAAAGTCAAAGCAACCCATCCCTTACATGTCAAGTACACATCACTCCATCACCCATCCCTCTCTCCTTACAACCTCTCTCTCATCTCTCTCTCATTCTCCAAGCAACCCAACGTCTATGCTCCATGGGAGAGAGCTAGTGTGGCTCACCTTCTAACCACCCAATCCCACCATCTTAAGTCCATCTCAACCATTGAAATTGTTCCTTTTGAGCTCTATCATGTATTGGCAGAAGAAGGAAGAAGAGATCTAAGGTGGGTGCTTTCTTAGGGTTATATTTATATGTTTTACTTGGACTTGATAATTTGAGGGCCCACTTGCAGTGGGACCCATCCTGATGCATGCATTGTATCACGGGGGGACCCATTGTAATGCCCCGAAATTTGAGGGTCGAGCAAAGCTCTACACCCAAGATCCAACACATCACTTATGCAACATGGATAATGATGTTTAGATGTTGTCCATATCAATGTATTAAACATGAGTGAGATTATACTAAAACAACATACCATACTCTAGATATAATTAAATTTAGCAAACGCAAGACTGAAACACACACACACACAGATATATATATATATATATATATATATATATATATATATATATATATATATATATATATATATATATATATCAGAATGGTAAATATTTTATAACCTCCAGAGTATGATGATGTAACAGGGTTTAATGTATACAAGGGTTGTTTTAAAATATATAAAATGTCAAAATATAGGTATCTAACTAATCCATGTGTCCCTGTAATCCCGTCGAATCAGCACGAGGTCTACATAGACCCGCCAGATAGATGAACATAGGAGAATTCCTCCTCCTCAACTACAAAGTCCAACTCAGCCGCATAGACTCCATTGTCACCTGCATCTACAAAAGAGTCTGGTTGGTGTTTTAAAACACTGTTCCAGAGTGGGAATAAGTGATCAACTCTGTGGTACTATAAGGCAGAGGTTAAGATGTTATCAAGTCAATCAAGCAGTAATGATAAAGCAGTACAACAATCATATCCTAAATACTTTTGTTAATACAAGGATGGTATGTAGTAATGATGCATGCCCTTGCACGAAGCTCCCTCACAATCGACTTCAACAACCAAATTCACGCATGACAACTACCCTAAAGTGCAACTTCCTCGCCAAAGCACATGCAATGTCGTGCATGGTCGTGTTAGCCGAGTACTTAATTAAGTTTATTCATACAGTAAGTTTGTAAAGCTAAAGTACCTCCATGTATATCATTAACCCAAATGAAGATCCATCTAGGGTCGTCAATCCTAGTTAACAACATACAATAGGCAAGTTGTATGACATCACTCCTGATGAAAAGCAGTGAATAGGAAAATTCAAAAGTTTATACTCATGGTCATTACGGGGAGGCTCATCACCTCAGCGTAGGCCGACAACTCGAACACGGTGTCCCATACCACCATGCCCGGCTCATGAGTCTAGGTTGCTCACTTGTCACTACAAGGAGGTTCGTCACCCCAGCGTAGGTCAACAGATCAACCACGGTATCTCATACCATCATGCCCGACTCATAAGTCATAGTGGATCGTGGAACTACAGTTGAAACGGGCTTTCACATAGGTAAGTAGTACCTTAAATTCAAGCAGTGATGTTCATACATGGTAAACGCACAATAGTCCAATCTGTTTGTTTGGTAAGTTTGATTGGTATGAGTACACTTGACTTAATCGACATGGAGTGCATAAGCACCTCTTGCGGCCTAACCATTATTGACAATCGTCGTGCGACATGGATTCGTCGAGATACCCAATGTGGCAAGACTAATTTAGCTACCTGTGCAAGGATTGTTACTGATTGCCTAGGTCACATTGTAGCCCCAATCTTACTTAGATGCAACAGGTAGACACATGTGATAATCATATCGGAATTTAACAAACAATCCAAATAAATCCATCATTTGAACATTTCATCAAACACATTCAACATGTCACCAAACACTTGCATTTTATCCATAAATTACATAGCAACAAATATGATTACATGAAAGAAACTATACATATGATTAAGGTAATTGAGAATCCTATCTTAATACACTTAATAAATACAAATCATCAACATTTTCTCATTCAGACATTTTATCAAACACTTAAGTTACACTTCACCAAATACATAGACTAGATTAGTTAGGTCATATATTATGATAATTCTTTACACAAAGAGATCATCATGGATATGATAAACATGTATCATAGATTAACAGTCATGCCAAACACAAATCACAATTTCATGTTCATTCAAACATTTCAACAAAGACATGGGATGCATCTTGTATTCAACATAGTTTACACATGCACAATATATCGAATACATCGTATCTAAAACAATATGGAAGTAATAAAGTCAGATATAAATCATTAGCTGACATTGGAAGCATTGAAAACCATAACTTAAACATTTATAGTCCACACCTTTCATCAGAATACTCGATTCAGACTCGGTTCGAATCCTATATTCTCGAAACTAGAATGTCGAGCACCTAAGCAATGAAATAGGTTAGCTATTTCGTCAATTACTCAATTTGGATCCCTAAATCAAGATTAGGGTTAGGATTTCTTCCCCAAATCTTAGTTGAGATGGATCGTGCGGCGTAATAGGAAGGCGATTCAGTGAGAGGAGTTGTGGGAAGGAATCCCAACAACAATCTCCTGAACTCTCGCTTCTCTCCTTACTTTTTTCTCTTCTCTTCTCTCTTCTCTCTCCTAGGGTTAGAGGAATTTGTATGTAATGGGAATGAGGTGGTTTAAGGGCTTTATATAGGCCCAGAACTGATGCAAATGGCCCCAGGGCCATGGTATACCTAATTTGTATCCAAATGGCATCTATTTTGGGCAGACGGGGCTCATCTGAAGGGCCACTACTCCCTTACGGTATAGGGTAAGTTCCCTGACAATAGATCTATGCCAGGATGTGTTTTCAGTGTGATCAGATAAGTGGATCGACCGTGAAGGACCTGTGTCAGATCAACGGTCATAGTCATTCGATCGGGGCCATAAGTATACAGATACGTGCAGGAAAATTTTCCTAATCCATGGGTGAAGTTCGGTCAGAAAATGACGATCTGAAATCCTTAATTTCATATGTGAGCGGATAACCCAATTTACTGAAGTTTAAATACCTTTTCTAAGGATATTTGTGTTTCTCACACACTTACTCAGGGCTCAAGTTATGCGTTTTTGGATACTATTTGGGCTTGATTCTAGAGATGGTTGTCAAGCCCAGTAAGGCGGATGTAACCCTATAGTTTTACTGTCATCGGACTTTCGACATGCGGTCTAGGTCCAATACGGAGTTTCAATGTGCTCTAGAGAGCGACAGGCTGTTAGGGTTTCTCCTAGGTTATTATATAGTATCGAGTCAATGATATTAATGGTTTTCGATCTTGGCATTTGTGTAAATGGTGGTTCGAGCTAAATCCACTGAGTAATTTGGTTTAGTACTTAATTAATCTCTCTCTAATTTCTACAGAATACATGTCATGCCCCAAACTCAGAAATCGGATTCACAAGAATCCTGATTGCCGAATTCGGTGCTGACAGCCTCCGTAGTACCCTATTCTCGGCTCCTAGCATCCATACACTAGATTTCGATCTTGGGATCCTATAGGGAGGATTTTTTTTTTAAGGTACATTTAACTCGTAATAAGCATAACCACAAGATTACCCAATTCACAAAGGCAACATCATCGTCACATATCCACTAATATAATCATTTGAGTACAATGCCGAAAGGGAAATACATAAATCTAAAATCAAGCTCCAGAAGACCGCTGCACGCTCCAAGCTCAACACTGTTGCAACCTAACATCACCTACACATATCTATCGTGCATAAGCTTATAGAAATCTTAGAGGGTCGTGTAAGTGTGTGCATAAAGTAAGTGTCAAGTATTCAATACAATTCCATCATCATACAATACCGAAATTACTGGTAATCCATAAATCATACATTATCAGAATAAGCAGAAATACTGACAAGATCATGAATTATCAGAGTAAGAAGAAATACTGACAAGAGCAGGAATTATCAGAGTAAATAAAAATACTGACAAGAGCAGGAATTATCAGAGTAAATAAAAATACCGACAAAATCATAAATCATACGATACAGAGTAAGCGGAAGTATGGACAAGTCCATAAGTCAATCAATATCAGAATACGCAATATAGAACAACTATGTAAATAAGGAGTCATAAAGAGCCAAATATCAGATGCCGAGGATGCAATGCAATATACAAATCCTGTTAAGTTTTTCTAGGCCATATAAGTGCAGAAACATAGCAACCCAAAATGTCATATGCCTGTGAATGTAGTGCGATATGCGATGTGAATAAAATGACCACGCTGGAGTGTGAAGTCGGGATGATAGTACGTAGTATCACAGGCTATGGGGTCCACTACAAGGGACTTCTATCCAAACCAGTTTCATTCCTAAATTTGGATAGTCAGACTCAATGTGTTAAACTCCTGATCTCAGATTAGTCGCATGCCCAACCAAAATCCTTGTCATAACGAAGGTACACAATAATTAGTTAGGCACCACCAGCCCGAGTGGATAGTGAATGAATGAATGAATGAGCATGCAACTCTTACTCAATAAATCCACATATCAGTATGGTTCCTCTCTGTAAAATCACTGGGGTCTATTACACTCCAAACCAGATTGTCATCCCATCACGCGCAACGAGGTGAGTGGAAGAGACCTCACTATCCGCCTGCTAATATCGGGCCTGGCTCGTTGATAGTGGACCCATTCCTTGAGCTGGTCAGACTCAGCCTAGCATTGCCCCCTCCTCTCGGGCAGCTAAGGCTGCACCTCCTTCCAATTGACCACGACACAGTGGGAGATGCGGCCTAACGGTATACAGTCCTCATGCGCTCATGCATCCACTCGGTCTAGATGTTAAAGCAACCTCTGGAACTAAGAGGGTTCTGGAACTTTCACCCAAGGATATCTATAACATTCCATGTAGAACAGATTTCTGGTGTCCTATCTGGCCATCCATGATATGCCTATGGAGGCTACAACACTGATGTCGTTAGGGCGTACGGTGGTCATGTCACACAAATGTGAGATGCATGAGTCACACAGTGCAATCATGCATAAATCCCGCGCATACAATGCACTCAAGTTGGGCAACCCCACCTATCAGGGAGCCCCATGAATAACCTGCCCTATGACATATGCGATGGTCAATCACATCTCATAATAAACATGCAGATGATGTATATGTATTATGATGTTATGTGTCACATAATCATAATTGGTATCAATAACCAGCATTAACAATTGGCCTTGACAATGTGGACATCTTACCAACATTGCCCCAAGGAATGGCCCTCATGGGGCCAAACACATAATGGACCGATGGCCTTACATAAAGGCCTAATATACAACACAGTGGGCCTTGCCCAAGGACCATAGATACATCACAACTGACCTCAACTAGGGGTCGTATATACATCATATAGGTCTCGACAATCGGCCTCAGTAATCGAAATCGGTCACAACAATCAGAATCATCAATCGGCCACGATAATCAGAATTGATCGATAATTGGCCTTAATACTCAGAATCGGCAATCGATCACGATAATCGGCCTTAATCGCTAATTGATCAATTGGCCATGATGATCAGAGTCAGAAATCGGCCATGACAATCGGAATCGATCGATAATTGGAATTGACAATCGGTCACGATAATCAAAATTAAACGGTAATCAGCGTCAGCAAATCGGCCACGTCGATCGAAATCCATAATCGGTCACAATAATCGAAATCAGCAATCGGTTACGTCAATCAAAATCGATCGGTAATCAGAGTCGGCAAATCGGTCACATTGATTAGAATCGACAATCGGTCATGATAATCAGAATCTATCGATAATCAGAATCAGTAAACCGATCACGTCAATCGGAATCGACAATCGGAATCGGCCTCGACCCCGATAATTAAAATCGATAATTGACAATCGGAATCAGTCTCGACCTCGATTATCGAAATCGGTAATTAGTAGTCAGAATTGGCCTCGACATAAGGCGAGGTCCATAGATGGATGACCAATGATGGATCAAGTAATGTCAATGGGGCCCAAGCGTTTGGGTTAACCCACTAGAGAACGATAAGAATGGGCCTATCCAAGCCTAAGGGAAGGTTACAATGTGGACATCCAACCATCATTGCCCATCAATGTGGCCATTTAACCAACATTGCTCCCAAGGAGTGGCCTATACAGGGGATTCGTACACAACTTAACGAGCCATACATACATCGCACTGGGCCTAAACCATGGGCCTTGCCAAATGGGTCAAAAATACATCACAATGTGCCTTGCCAAAAGGGATGAAAATATATCATAATGGGCCACATCCCATGGGCCTCGAATATATCACAATGGGCCTCGCCCATGGGCCTCAGATTCACGTAGTTGGGCCCCATCATATGGGCCTCAAATATACATCATGATGAGCCTTATCATATGGGCTTCAAACATAAACAGACGGGCCCCATTACATAGGGTAAAAGTACAAGTGAGCCCTGTACATGGGCCAAAATACATCATGATGGGCCTTATACGTAAGATGCACTAATGGGCCTCGAGTGGGCTTGGATTACACCAAAATTCATTTCAATAGTTGTAGGTGTATCATGTGTATCACTATACACTATTATAAGGGTACATGGCCCATTAATGATAATCAGGACTGTCCAACCATTAGACAGTACCACCCAAACAATCTGGACAGTGTGGAAGTGAAAGGGGCCTAACTATATGCCCTAGAGGGGGGTGAATAGGGCAATGCCAAATAAAACTAAAACAGCGGAATAATAAAATAAATAAAGCACAATGCTGAATTGAAATTAATATCAATAGCCTAAAATAAAGAGAATGATACTATATCAGTTCTAAGGACAACTTTACACTAAAAACCAAAGGTTTAAGGTAGGACAACCTTATTTCTAGAACGTCCTTGTATCACAAACCAATGAGGAATGAAAAGGCAAAACAATCAAAATAACGTGCAGAAATAAATCCTAAGTTATTACAACATTCCCCACACTTGCTTGGAATAAAAAGATTACAACATTCATCCACGAATATAAACCATAAAAATGAATGGATAAAGATATGAAAGAATAAAGCATATCCACAACACAACGATATATATTGGTTCGCCTGTGTGTACACCAACTGTTATCCAACAGCCACACCGAATGCTACTCTACTCCTAATATCCTCACATAGGGGATATTAGTATGCACTATCAAAATATGTTTCACAGGTTCACCTAAAACCTTCACAATTGTGTCTTTGATCTCGGGCTTACACAATTCAAAAACCCACACAATCTGAGTTTTCTGGCTCTCCTCAGATAACCAATATAATGAGATTTTTCTGGCAAATCTCAAACAAAGCCAAAGAAAGTAAATTACACAAATGTAAAATACCTGAATCTCCTTTTGAAGTAGCTCGGTAGAATCAATCGGAGTAGAAGTTCGATTCAACGTTCAAAGTCCAATACTCACTTTAAGAATGTTTCTATGTCTAATTGATTTTAAATCAAAAGGGCTAGTTCTATTTGATTTTGAATCTAAGAAGAAGGAATATTAGAAATTGTCTTTTTCAAATAAGATTGGAATGTAGATCAAAATCAAATAATAAATAAGCTAGCAAAAGGAATATTAAATGGGCACAAAGTAGCTTAAAACAAACACAAACTTATCTCAGAGTATAGCCTAAAGAATGCTTGAATAGAGTTGATTTGAATTGCTAAAACTCTAAAGTTCATGCTCTATTTATAGCCTAAAAAAATCCCATCTACGACTGGTCATAGGATCCTAGGACTAGTCGTAGCTTCAAAGATTTTTAAAGATTTCCGCAGGATAAGGATTTGTTGTTCCACGACCGGTCGTGGGTATCCTACGACCGGTCGTGGGTCACCTACGACCGGTCGTGGGTCACCTACGACCGGTCAAAGGACCCCCAATTTAGTTACTGGAGTTTGAGTCGTAGGAATAAGACTGGTCGAAGGACGAGTCGTACAGCTCACAGGACTGGTCGTAGGACAACCAGAAATATTCAAAAATCTTTAACAACCTAAGACTAGTCTTAAAAAACTCAAGACTGGTCGTAGCAGAGATAGGACTGGTCTTGAAGTCCTTAGGACTGGTCTTAGAACAGCCCGAATAAGCATATTAAAATATATGAATTATGTATCCAGAATGACCTACAGTAAAGGCAATCCCAAGGTCAATCTAAGGTCAAACAAACCTTAAAAGTGAGATGGACATTGATAGTCTGTACACTCAGATGACCCTTAAGAGAAGCTTGAGAATATACGAATCTTGTAGTAGGCCTTCTTGAACTTGATCTTGACTTGAACAAAGTCTTCTTGAGCTTGATCTTGACTTGAACAAAGTCTTCTACTATACTTGAGCTTGATTGTATCTTGAACATGCATACTTGAAGACTTCTATTCTTGAATTCTTCATCCATGACTTGAATCTTTCTTCAATTAAGATCTTGTCTTGAAATGCGATGTCTTGAAGCAATGAATAGTCTCAAACATGAAACACAAGATATAAAAACATAGATATAGGTTTTGGCGCCACAAAATTTGACAACCAAAGGGATATGAAATCATAGCACTTACAATCTCCCCCTTTGTCAAATTTGTGACAAAACACATAAAAGATAATAGGATATCATGAGCACAGATTACTCCTCTACTCCCCCTGAGTAATACGAGTACTGCTCATATAAATAGTAATCAACATGTAAACATCAAGACTCTATATTCTCAATCCACATATCCTTCTCAATCAATCAATCCATACACATTACTCCCCCTTTCCATACTACTTCATTTTACCATATTACTCCTCCTTTTTCTCACAAAATGACAAAGGAAAGTCACAATAGGAAAGAGAACAACAACATAGAGAGTATCAATAAGCATATAATGAGAAAGACATATGAAAGGACATAACATATTTCAAAATATAAACCAGAAGCATCAAGCCATTATCAATCCATAATACAATATCCAAACGACAATATAAAATTTAAAATAAAAGATAATGTTATACAATCCATATGATAATTCGCCTAATCAGATCCAGAGGATGGAGCAGGGATAGTCGGATCAATTTGATGTAAGCCTCTATTGATGCGATGAAGATATTTTTGCATATATTTAAATTACATATCATGGGTTATACTCATGTTGTCAACCTTCTCCTCCAATGCACGAAGGCATGCATCATGACTAGATGGATTGTAATCAGGATCATTTGGCGAATTAGTTTCTATATCATCAAATAAATCATCCATATTAATATCCTGTTGAGGAAGATCGCCAGCTTCCCCTTCATTTCTGGCTTCACCACCATCACCACCAACACCACCTTCATCTACTTGGTCAGGAAGCAAATCCGACTTCATCTTATTAAGATTGGAATTGTTGAAAATAAGATGATGAATTGGTGCCTCATTAATAGGTTTATCGACAAGCATGTGAGTGACTAAAATAGTCATAAGATAACCAAACAAAATATCACTATGACCCGGATGGAGACGAAACTGAATGATAAAATGACAAATCAATGAAGGAAGACAGACCATGGTACCAGAAGCAATAGAATGCAACACACGAACCATGAAAGAAGTCAACTCGATTTTATTACCGGACCAAGGATACACATTTGAAATGAAAAAATGATGTAATATCCTGTATCTAGGTAACAAATCTTTGAAGGGAGCGCATTCCCTTTGTGTGTCCATTGTGCATCAATTTTTCATAAGTCTCTTGTTAACATGCATTTTTCCGATTCAGATGGTTTTTTATATAGAGTATGAATCGGAATACCTTCATCATTAACAGGTATATCCATAATACTTGATATTAAATGACGGTCTACTTCAAATTTCCCTTCTCTAGTATCAATTGAAAAAGTTAAATTGTCAAGGGAGAATTCAAAGATACATGCAACCATTGATTGTGCAATAGACTGGTATGTAGGCCCACCCCAAAGAAAAATGTTAGTCCAGCCAACAGATTTAAGGAGAGGGACTATACCATATGGAGCAATGTGATTGAGATCAGTGGAATGCTCAACGATAACATTACGGACACGCAAGTCCCGTACATCTAGAGGATCATCTTCGGGGTGACCGAATGTGCCGTTTTGTTATCGGTGTAGATCTAGATGAGGATGGACCACGGGATGTTTTCTTCTTCCCTCTAGCATCCATATTTAAAAAGTATACAAAGAACAAGAGAAATGCACAAAAGAAAGGATGGGTTTTCTTTAGATCAGAAAATTGATAAGAAACCCTTGAAAAATCCAATAAGAGATGAAATTTATCTACACGATGATCAAATCAAAGAATAGAGAGCATGAATCTTCAAGAAAAATGATGAAATAGGACTCACCTTGAAGAAAAATAAGAAATCCTATGACTGGTCGAGCCACGACTCGTCGTAGGTCGGAGTGAAAATGAAGAAGAAGGGGATTTTTTCCAAATTATATCATGTTCATGAGCTCCACGACCGGTCGAGTGCGGTTCACGACCGGTCGAGTATCGACCAAAAATATATTTTTAATATAAAAAATTAAAATTTAAACACAAATAATACTAAATATAGTACACTATGATACATGCAAGCAAGAATATTCAATGTAAAATGCACATCCCAAGATCAAATTTTAATTTATTAAACCTGCTTTTGTAGAGGGATTTAGTAAATATATCAGCAAGTTGAGTTTCGGTTGGTATATATTCCAAGGAAATAACTTTTTCATCAACCAACTCACGAATGTAATGATACCTAATGTCAATGTGCTTAGTACGTAAATGTTGGATTGGATTTTTGGAAATATTTATAGCACTGGAATTATCACAATGTAAGATCATTGAATCTTGATTAATTCCATAATCGCTTAGCATGCGTTTCATCCAAACTAGTTGAGTACATGCATATCCAACTGCAATATACTCAGCCTCAGCAGTGGAAAGCGATATTGAGCTTGCTTCTTGCTGAACCAAGAAACTAAGCAATTTCCAATATAAAAACAACCACCACTGGTTGATTTTCTATCATCGATATTACCGGCCCAATCAGCATCTGAGTACCCGGCTAATTGAACACTAGTATCAAAAGGATACCAAAGACCCAGATTTATAGAAATTGCGATATATCTAAGAATCCGTTTAACAGTAGAAAGATGTGATTCCTTAGGATTAGACTGATATCTCGCATAAATACCAACACTTAATGCGATATCAGGTCTACTAGCAGTTAGATACAATAAACTACCAATCATACTACGATATAGTTTAGGATCTATATCTTTACCTGCAGAGTCTTTTGTGAGTCTTAACGTTGTACTCATAGGAGTATCAAAGTTCTTACCATTCTCAAATCCAAACCTTTTAACCAAGTTTGAAGCATATTTGGACTGGGAAATGAAAATTCCATCAGGTTGTTATTTTACTTGCAACCCTAGGAAATAGTTTAGTTCGCCAACCATGCTCATTTCGAACCTTGATTTCATTAACTCTGCAAACTTAATAGTCATGTTAGAGCAAGTTGATCCATAAATAATATCATCAATATAAATTTGAACCATCAAAATATCATTGTTATGCTTCTTAACAAAGAGAGTCTTATCGACACTTTCTACTTGAAAGCTATGACTAAGTAAGAATTTAATCAATTTCTCATACCATGCCCTGGGCGCTTGTTTTAGACCATAGAGAGCCTTTTTGAGATGAAATACATGGTCAGATAACTTGGGGTCTTCAAACCCTGAAGGTCGTTCAACATACACTTCTTCATGTAAATCGCCATTCAAGAAGGCGCTCTTCACATCCATCTGATAAATCTTAAATTTTCTAAAGCATGCGATGGAAATTAAAAGTATGATTGATTCAAGGCGAGCGACTGGAGCAAAGGTTTCATCGTAATCGATGCCTTCAATCTGATTGTACCCTTGTATAACCAGTCTAGCCTTATTTCGTATTATATTTCCAAGCTCATCAGACTTATTTTTAAAGATCCATTTTGTTCCAATAATGTGTTTATCTTTAGATCTAGGAACAAGATACTAGACATCATTACGAACAAATTGATTAAGTTCATCCTGCATAGCAACTATCCAATTTTTGTCAGAGAGTGCTTCTTTCACGTTGACCGGTTCTATTTGGGATGTAAAAAAAATGTAATTACATATATTCTCAAGTTGTTTGCGAGTACAAACTTCAGTAAGAGGGTTTTCAAGAATTTGAACGGTTGGATGATCTTTGACAGTCCTTGGTTCAGATTCTTTTTGACTTGACGAAGTATCTTGATTGTCAATAATAAGAGTTTCATCATCTTCTGAATCGGAGCTGGTGCTTTCAAATGATTATCAATGACCACATTGATGGACTCTTGAATCACACCAGTTCTCTTATTTAGAACCCTATAAGCTCGACTGTTCAAAGAATAACCAAGAAAAATACCTTCATCACTCTTCGTATCAAACTTTCCTAAATTTTCATGATCATGTAAAATATAACACTTGCTGCCAAAAATCTGAAAGTATTTGACAGTAGATTTCTTTTCAAACCATAATTCATAAGTAGTTTTATTATCAGATTGACTGGTATAAACCCGATTAATAATATAGCATGCGGTATTAACTGCTTCAGCCCATAGATTTTTAGAGAGCTTCGTGTTATTCAACATAACATTAGCCATATCCTGAAGCACTCTATTTTTTCTTTCAACTATACCATTTTGTTGCAGTGTTTTGGGCGCAGAGAATTCATGTGATATTCCCTGATCGCTACAGAATTTATCAAAACTACTATTTTCGAATTCTGATCGATGATCACTACGGATCTTACTAACATGAGAACCTTTCTTATTTTGGATTCGTTTAATGACCTTTTTCACTTCATCCAGGGTTTCAGTTTTGTCTTTTAAGAACGATACCTAAGTGAATCTGGTATAGTCATCTACAATATCTAAGATGTATTTTTTTTCTCCTCGACTCTCCATTCTAGTTGGTCCAATAAGATCCATGTGGAGAAGCTCGAGTGGTCTAAATGTGGTATTTGAGTTCACTTTCTTGTGAGAGCTCCTAGTCTGTTTGCCCAACTGGCATTCACCACATATTTTGTCTACACTTTACAATTTGGGTAGACCTCTAATTAGTTCTCTTTTGCTCAATCTAAATAAGTTCCGATAGTGTACATGTCCAAGGCGTTTATGCCATAATTCAGTCTCATCGGTATGGACCATGTAACACAATTGAATAGATGAGCTTGCATCACTAACAATGTAGCAGTTTTCAGAAGTTCTGCGACCAGTTAATATAACAGAACCCTTTTTATTAAATATCTCACAACCTTAATTAGAAAATTTTACACTATGGTTGTTATCGCATATCTGAGAAATGCTTAGAAGGTTGTGTTTCAAGCCCTCAACATATAAAACATTCTTAAATAAAGGAAGCTTATAAAGCTGAACCGTACCTTAGCCAATGATCTTGCAATTACTTCCATCACCAAATGTGACTGACCCGTCAGTCATATCTTTTAGATCGGTGAATAAAGCCTTATCGCTTGTCATATGCCTGGAGCAACCATTATCTAGGTACCACTTTGAATGGCTTGTAGCTTTGAAAGTAGTGTGGGCAACCACGCAGGCAACTTTAGGAACCCATTTCAGAACTATTTTGGGTTCAGGAGTATAGATGGTCTTTTTCTGTTTGTTGTTATAGGAGTGACCTATAGAGTTAGACTTTAATAGCTCCTTGAGTAGATTAATTATTTTTTCAGCTAAAGGATTTTGATTTTAAAAATTAAAGTTGACATGGCTACCTTTAGGTTTTTGAAAAGTCCTTGAATTTTTAGAAAAACATTGATAGGTATTCTTTTCTTTTGAGGTTGAAGACTCTCCTTTTACAAATTTAGAAGCAATGTTCTTTTATTTAGGAGATGTATTCTTATCATAGCCCAACCTGGATCGATCGCCACATTTTCTTGATCCAGACAATAATTTTTCCAATTTTGGATCACCTTGGACATATCTCCATGTGTCTTTCAAACTCAGAAGAGAAGCTACCTCATTTTTGAGTTTCTCATTTTCGGATTTCAAATCTTCAATTTGGGAGGTTTTGAAATCTAAATCACATTTGGTCTTTTCAAAAGAATCGAAAATATGAGACTTTTCTAAAACAAGAAACTCATAATCTTCCTTAAGCTTAGAAAATTTTTCTTTTTATAATTTAAGCTTGACGACAATTTTATAACTCTCCTTATAAAGGGCATTATAAGCATCCTGAAGATCATCTTCATTATTGCAATCACTATTCAGATTTTCTTCACTAGATATATTATCATTATCTGACTAGGTGATCTTGGCTAGAGTCATAAGGGCTTTAACATCATCGCCTGACTCGGTTTCAGAATCTTCTGATTTAGAAGAGGATTCAGAATCAGACGATTCATCCCAAGTAGCCATCATACTTTTCTTTTTTGATTTTTCCTTTTTAGGACATTTGTTAGCTAAGTGCCCATACTCTTGACAATTGTAACATTGACTATCTTTTTAAGATTTTTGAGTACTAGGTTTAGGTCGTCTCTGATCATTTGACTTTTGAAAATCAACTTTTTTCTTGCTTTTGGAAATTTTGTAAAACTTTTTTTCTAAAAGCGCCATATCATCTTCAGAATTTTTTAAATCTGAAGTACTCTCTTGTGAAATATTTTTAGATGATTTGAGAGTAATTAATTTTTCTTTAGGAGCTTTAAAGGACAACTCATAGGTTTGAATTGAACCAACTAATTCCTTAACCCTCATGGTATCCGTATCACGAAGTTTCTGAATCGCGGTTACTTTAGAATTGAACCGTTCAGGAAGTGAACATAGTATCTTTGCGCACACTTTACTTTCTGAGATTCTATCACCAAGACCCTACATAGAGTTCACAATGTCATTCAATCTAGTGTAGAAGTCCATAAACATCTCATTCTCCTCCATATGAATTTCTTCAAATTTAGTTGTGAGGAATTGGACTTTAGATTTCTTGACAATAGATGTACCCTCGTGTGTCATTTCTAATACATCCCATGCTTATTTTGCATTTTCACAAGAGATGATTCTTTTGAATTCATCTGGTGATAATGCACAAGTAATTGCATTTAGTGATTTTGCATTGGCACTACTCTTCTGAAGTGTGGTCCAAAGAGAATAAGTCGTTACTTTCATTGATTTTGAACCATCGACATTAGTTACTTCAGTGATAGGAGGGTTCCATTCATTCACTGTGGCCAGCCACACACTTTCATCCTGGATTTGAGGAAGATCCTCATCCTGGCTTTCCAATAGGCATAGTTTGTGCCATTAAAAGGTGGTGGCCTAGTGACTGAAAGGCTATCAAAATTTGACATCTTAATATAGCTTAGATCGTTAGCTCAGGAAATAAATCCAATAAATAAACAATAAGCACGAGCTATTTGGCTCTGATACCACTTGAAAGGGGCCTAGCTATATGCCCTAGAGGGGGGGGGGGGGGGGGGGGGGGGGGGTGAATAGGGCAATGCCAAATAAAACTAAAACAACGGAATAATAAAATAAATAAAGCACAATGCTGAATTGAAATTAATCTCAATAGCCTAAAATAAAAAGAATGATACTATATCAGTTTTAAGGACAACCTTACACAAAAAACCAAAGGTTTAAGGTAGGATAACCTTATTTCTAGAACGTCCTTGTATCACAAACTAATGAGGAATGAAAAGGCAAAGCAATCAAAATAACTTGCAGAAATAAATCCTAAGTTATTACAACATTCCCCACACTTGCTTGGAATAAAAAGATTACAACATTCATCCACGAATATAAACCACAAAACTGAATGGATAAAGATATGAAAGAATAAAGCACATCCACAAGATAATGATATATAGTGGTTCGCCTGTGTGTACACCAACTGTTATCTAATAGCCACACAGAATGCTACTCTACTCCTAATATCCTCACACAGGGGATATTAGCATGCACTATCAAAATAGGTTTCACAGGTTCACCTAAAACCTTCACAATTGTGTCTTTGATCTCGGGCTTACACAATCCAAAAACTCAAAAAATCTGAGTTTTCTGGCTCTCCTCAGATAACCAATACAATGAGATTTTTCTGGAAAATCTCAAACAAAACCAAAGAAAGTAAATTACACAAATGTAAAATGCTTGAATATCCTTTTGAAGTAGCCCGGTAGAACCAATCGGATTAAAAGTTCGATTCAACGTTCAAAGTCTAGTACTCACTTTAAGAATGGTTCTATGTCTAATTGATTTTAAATCAAAAGGGCTAGTTCTATTTGATTTTGAATCTAAGAAGAAGGAATATCAGAAATTCCCCTTTTCAAATAAGATTGGAATGTAGATCAAAATCAAATAATAAACAAGTTAGCAAAAGGAATATTAAATGAGCACAAAGTAGCTTAAAACAAACACAAACTTATCTCAGAGTATAGCCTAAAGAATACTTGAATAGAGTTGATTTGAATTGCTAAAACTCTGAAGTTCGTGCTCTATTTATAGCCTAAAAAAATCTCATCTACGACTGGTCTTAGGATCCTATGACTGGTCGTAGCTTCAAAGATTTTCAAAGATTTTCATGGGATAAGGATTTGCTATTCCACGACCAGTCCTGGGTATCCTACGACTGGTCGTGGGCCACCTACGACTAGTCGTGGGTCACCTATGACCAGTTGAAGGACCCCTAATTTTGTTGTTGAAGTTTGAGTCGTAGGGCTAAGAATGGTCGAAGGACGAGTTGTATAGCTTACAGGACTGGTCGTAGGACAACCAGAAAGATCCGAAAATCTTCAACAACCTAGAACTGGTCCTAAAAAACTCAAGACTAGTCGTAGCAGAGCTAGGACTAGTCTTGAAGTCCTTAGGACTGGTCTTAGAACAGCCCGAACAACCATATTAAAATATACGAATTATGTATCCAGAATAACCTAAAGTAAAACCCATCCTATGGTCAATCTAAGGTCAAACAAACTTTAAAAGTGAGATGGACATTGATAGTCTGTACACTCAGATGACCCTTAAGAGAAGCTTGAGAATATACGAATCTTGTAGTAGGCCTTCTTGAGCTTGATCTTGACTTGAACAAAGTCTTCTTGAGCTTGATCTTGACTTGAACAAAGTCTTCTACTATACTTGAGCTTGATTGTATCTTGAACATGCATACTTGAAGACTTCTATTTTGGAATTCTTCATCCATGACTTGAATCTTTCTTCATTTAAGATCTTGTCTTGAAATGCGATGTCTTGAAGCAATGAATAGTCTCAAACATGAAACACAAGATATACAAGACATAGATATAGGTTTTGGTACCACAAAATTTGACAACCAAAGGGATATGAAATCATAACACTTACAGGAAGAACACATGCTAAAATCGTGGGGTCCACCATCCTGATCACACGGACGAAGTAGGATATATTTCATGGTCAAACCCTCATCCTGTTGATGTCCTTATAATGGACAATTGGATACAAAATATAAATCAAAGTGGGTCCCAACGCCAAATGGATATTATGGAAGCAATATATATATATACATCAAGGTGGGTTCCACATGTGTGGCCCACCAGAGAACGGATCTGCCTTGCTTTGGACGGTGGTGTACTCCACAGATATTTGAATCTGACTCATTCCCTGGCCCATGGCTAGGCAGTTGGGATGGACGGTGTGGATCAAACCCACACAACACGTGGGGTCCATGTAGATGGACTGTGTGGATCAGACCCACCTAACTTACTGACGTCAATACTACATCTGCATGGCTGTGTAATGGACACCAGTTGATTTCCTACTTACATAAGTGGGTCCCATGTAGGGCCCACCATAACATATTATATATTATAATAGATATATATATATATATATCACATGTATTATATTTTTTTTATATATATATATTTGGTATATATATTTTTTTATTATCTTATTTTATTTTAACCAAAAGAGGCTAGCACATCCAGGGAGTGCAGATGATGATGCATACATCATGGTGGGTCCCACACACGTGGCCCACCAGAGATTGAATCAGTTGATGTTTGTGTTATGCCAACGTCCAGCAGCGCCCGCTGCTGGATGATGTACGTACAACACATATATGGTGGGATCCACGTGGACGGCCTGGATGTAAAGCTTTGTCAAGGAGGGTGGGTCCCATGTCCCACGTGTGGAGGAACCACACACATCATGGCTGGTTCCCTCAGATGAACGGTTGGGATCTAACACATCCCTCATGATCGGGCCCACCATGCCAAACAAATGGACGGTAGTAATATAACACATGCATCATGGTGGGGCCATACATGGCACTGCCCATCATGGAGGGGCCCACAAGCACATCCAGACCACTGGATGGTCTGGATGGGTGGACAGCGTGGAAGACACATACATGCAGGAGCCCACGGGCCGTTAATGCTGTACACAACAGCTAGATGGCTGGTGTACACCATCCCATCCAATGTTCAAGTAGGTAGGTCCCACGTGGGGCCCACCATAACGTTAATTTTCCCATCCAAACGGTTGATAAGGTCACAAAGACCAGAATAAAAGGGAAAAAAAAATTTCATGACGATCCAAAACTTTGGTGACCCCAAATAGGGTTTCAATGGCAATCGTTCAATCCCTTTGTTTCCTACCGTGTGGGCCACCTGAGTTCCTATTACGGCTAATTTATGTGACGAACCATTATTTAGATGAGTCCCATCAAATGCATGGTATAGATACTGAATATATATCATGGTGGGGCTTGTGGTGGGACCCACAGTTCCACTCGTCAAAGGTAGTAAGGACGCTGCTTGTTGCAACGTCCAGAGGACGCTTGCAGCAACAACGTCCCAACATTTTATTTATTTTTATATTTTTTTGTGTGTTTTTATAGGTGGGACCCTCATCAAGAAAATTTACCCCGTCGGTTGGGTTCCCGGGCTCGAGACAGGTTTAGGGAGCTTAACATTCAATATATTCGGTGAGTAGAAACATCACAGTGGGCCCTAATAGTTTACATTGCCCAAACACCTATTCTCTACAATATGGCCCACCAGAGATTCAGTTCAACTTCAATTTTTGGCTCAACGCCTAAAATGATCTAGGGAATGGGATGGACGGCGTGGATTTAATCAATACATCAAGCCAGGGCCTGTATGAGTGGCCCACCCAAAAGGCTAAAGTAATGACTCTCTTTTTTTCTTTTTTCTTTTTTACTTAGTGGGTACTTGTTCACGCTTCAGACCACGTCCAGCATCCCTAGATGCTGGACTTTACATTTTATCAAGATGGTTCCCCTTGTGGGGACCACGACTGCGGGTCCCACGTGGACTTGGCCACCCCACACAATATGGATGAAATACATCAATCATGGGGGGTCCACACGGACCAAGCCGATATTTGTTATTTCCCTCCATTCTAGTTGTCCTAAAATGGGCAGCAAGATGGGCCCCATTCGCTGGACGTCCAGAAAATCTGGGTAGTCTAGATTTTCGATAAGGTGGGCCATACACACACATCATCATATCATAAAAAGAAAATAAAGAGAGGAGGGAGAGAGAAAAAGAGGGATCTAACCATAGAAGACACCCACCTTCCTTCTTATTCCTCCCTAATGCTCCAAAGCTCCAATGGGGCTCCTTTAATGGTGGAGATGAGTATTTTATGGAAGGATATGGGGGATCTAAGGTGGGGGAGGGTTGGCCATGGATATGAGTTGGGACGTCCATGGCCTCTAGTTGCTAGGGGAGATGAAAAAAATGAGGAAGGAGAGAGGGAGAGAGGGAGAGAGAAAGAGGTAATAAATGCATGTCATAATGGATGTAAGAGAATCATTGCTTGCTAGGGGGCTAGGGGTCTAGACTAGCTATAGGTGGCTAGGGGTCTAGACTAGTTATAGGTGACTAGGATATTATTAAGATGATGATGTCATGCACGCATAGGGTGGTGTGCCATGCCATAGGTGGGTCCCACAGATGCGATCAATGTCCAAATACGTGGCTTACATCTTTTGATATACAACTTAGATTGTCGTACGAGACGCGGCGATATGCGGTCGCTATGGCGCAAATTCTGAGTCGATCCGGGTCAGGTTTTCATGATTGAACTTAGGGGTCATTGAAAATGAAATCCATAGGCCGCAGGTCACCAGAATTCGACCGGGAAGACTATGGGGGCCTATGGAACTGTACGGGCTAAAATACGGGTCTCACAATACGGTCCTTAGGGATTTCTTCCTGAGGTGGTACTTGAGTCTTTGTATGGATTTTTCTCGAGATGTTACAATCTACTCCCCTTAAAGAAAATTTTTATCTCCGAAATTAGTACCTTTTCGTACTCCTTGAGGATCTGAGGGTAGTTCTTATGGACCTGTACTTCTATTTCCCAAGTAGTGTCTTCCTCGGTGTGGTGAGTCCACAATATCTTCACGAGTGGGATTACTTTGTTGCATAGCACTTGTTCCTTCCTATCGAGAACACGTGTTGGTCGTAGTACATATGTAGCATCTTCACTCAGTTGTACTTTCTCCCATTTGATAATATGAGAAGGGTCAGGAACATATTTCTTCAACATTAATATGTGAAACACGTTATGCACGCCTACGAGTGGTGTGGGCAAAGCAAGGCAGTATGCTACCACACTCACTGGCTCTAGAATCTAGAACGAACCAATAAATCATGGGGTGAGTTTCCATTTCTTGCCAAATTGAAGGACTCCCTTCATTGGGAAACCCTTAAGGAATACATGGTCCCTAATCTTAAATTCCAGCTGTCACCGTCTGGTATTGGCATAGTTGTTCTATCTACTCTGAGCTGCAAGAAGTCGATGCCTGATAATGTCGATCTTCTCTGAGGTTACTTGTACCAAATCTGGGCCAATCAAGCTTTTCTTGCCCACTTTTGTCCTAAAATGTGGAGCTCGACATGGGCGTCCATACAAGGATTCATAAGGAGCCATGTCAATGCTTGCTTGGAAGCTGTTGTTATAAGTAAACTTGACATAGGGGAGATAGTCATCCCAATTGTCTTTGAAATTTAACACACACGCTCGCGACATATCTTTTAATATCTGATTTACCCGTTCCATCTACCCATCAGTTTAGGGGTGGAACGCAGTACTGAACTTTAGTTGTACTCCTATTACTTGTAACGCCTCAGATTTCGAAGGTCCAACAAAGCTTAACTCCCGAGATCCAACTCATCACTTATGCAACATGGATAATGATGTTTAAATGTTGTTCATATCAATGCATTAAACATGAGTGAGATTATACTAAAACAACATATCATACTCTAGAGATAAATAAGATGTAGCAAGCGGAAGACTGAAACACACACACACACACACACACACACATATAAGTATGTAAGGGTGTCGCAACTTCCAAAGTATGAGTATGATACCGGGATGAATATAAACATGTATTGCTTCAAAATTTACAAAATATCAAAATGTACATGTCCAACTAATCCATGTATCCCTGTAATCCTATTGAATCAGCACGAGGTCTACATAAACCCACCTGCTAGTTGAACATAGGAGAATTCCTCCTCCTCATCAGCTGTATAGACTGCGTCATCACCTGCATCCACAACAGAGTTTGTTTGGTGTTTTAAAACACCGTTCCGGAGTGGGATTGAGTGATCAACTCAGTGATACTATAAGGCAAAGGTTAACATGTTATCAATTCAATCAAGCAGTAATGATAAAGCAGTACAACAATCATATCCTAAATACTCTTGTTAATGCAGGGATGGTACGTAGTAATGATGCATGCCCTTGCATGAAGCTCCCTCAAAAGGGACTCTTGCAACTAAGTTCACACATGACAACCTCCTTAAAGTCCAACTTCCTCGCCATTGCACATGCAACTTTCTCGACAACTCGAACACGGTGTCCCATACCACCATACCTGGCTCATGAGTCTGGGTTGCTCACTGGTCACTACGGGGAGGCTCATCACCCCAGCGTAGGCCGACAGCTCAACTACGGTGTCCCATACCAGCATGCCTCATGAGTCTTGGCGGATCGTGGTACCATGGTTGAAATGTCCCTTTACATTGGTAAGTGGTACCTTAGATTCAAGCAGTGATGTCCATACATGTTCAACACACAATAAGCCCATTGGTTTATTAGACAAGTTCGATTGCTACGGGCACACACCAAATTAATCAACATGAAGCGCGTAAGCACTCCCTGTGGCCTAACCACTGTCAACAATATTGTATGACCCAGATTCACCGAACGTATCTAATGTGGCAAGATTAATTCGGCTACTTAAAGGAAATCATTACCGATTTCCTAGACTACGTTGCAGTCCTATTCTTACTCAGATATTACATGTAAATACATGTGAAAGTCATATTTACATTTGGAAAACAATTTAAATCAATATCTCATTTGAGCATTTCATCAAACACATTGAACATGTTACCAAACATTATATTTCATCGATAAGTTTGCGTAGTCGAAATTAAGGTTACATGAAGGAAACTATACATATAGATAAGGTAATTAGGAATCCTATCTTAATACCCTTATTAAATATAATTCATCAATAATTTCTCATTCGGAGATTTTATCAAACACTTAGACTACACATAACTAAATACATAGACTAGATTAGTTATGACATGAATTATAACTATTCATTACACAAAGAGATCGTGATATACACGACAAACATGAATCCTAAATTTATAGTCATGACAAGCACAAATCATAATTTCATATTCATTCAAACATTTCAACAAACACATGGAATGCATCATATATTCAACATAGTTCACACATGTATAATATATTGAAAATGTCGTAACCAAAATTATATGACAGTAATCAAGTTAGACATAAATCATTAGCTGACATTGAAAGCCTTGAAAACCATAACATAAACATTTATAGTCCGCACCTTTCATTGGAATACTCGTTTCAAACTTGGTTTGAATCCCACCTTCCCGAAAATGGAACAACGGGCACCTAAGAAATGAAATAGGTTAGTTATCTCGTTGATTACTCTATTTGGATTCCTAAATCAAGATTAGGGTTAGGATTTGTTATCCAAATCCTATTTGGAGCAGATCGGTTAGCTAGATGTAAGGGTGATTCAATGCGTGGAGTAGTAGGAAAGAATCATTGCAGCAAACTCCAAGGATTTCCCCTCACTCCCTACTCTTTTCTCTTCGTTTCTCTCTTCTCTCTCCTAGGGTTAGAGAAAATTCATATGGGATAGGAATGGGGTGGTTTAAGGGCTTTATATAGGCCCAGAACTGGTGCAAATGGTCTCAGGGCTATGGTATACTTTATTTAAAACCAAGGGGTGCCTGTTTTTGACAAATAGGGCACATAGGGAGGCCCATTATTCACTTATGTTGTAGGGGAAGTTCCCTGACAATAGATCCATACCAGGATGTGTGTTTGGTGTGTTTGGATATGTCAATCAACCGTGAAGGACCTGCATCAGATCAAAGGTCGTTGTCACTCGATCAGGGCCACAAGTATACCGATATGTGCAGGGAAATTTTCTTGATTCATAGGTGAAGTTTGGTCAAAAATTGATGGTCCGAAATCTTCAATTTTGTGTGTAAGCGAATGGCCCAATTTACTTAAGTTTAATTACATTCTCTAAAGATATTTACATTTCTCACACACTTCACTTAGGGCTCAAGTTGTGCAGTTCTAAATATTAATTGGGCTCGATTCCCATGATGGTTGTCAAGACCAATAAGGCGGTCATAACCTTATAGTTTCACGGTCATCGGACTTTTGATGTGCGGTCTAGGTCTGATACCGAGTTTTAATATGCTCCCGAGAGCAACAGGAGTTGGGAATTTCTCCTAGGTTTTCAAGCAGTGTTGAGTTAGCGATTTTAATAGTTTTGGGTCTTGCCATTTGTATAAATAGTGGGTCAATCTAAATCCACTGATTAATCTAGTTCAGTATTAATTAATTTTTGCCTAAATTTCTACAGGATACGATCCTTAGGGATTTCTGCCTCAGGTGGTACTCAGGTCCTTTTACGAATTTTTTTGAGATGCTATATTGCTTCTTGGATTCAAGTCCAGAAGATAGACGTGAATAGCGTGTCTCAATCTGACACAATCTTCATAGGAACTCCATGCAGCCATACAATCTCCTTGATGTACAGCTTATTTAATTCATCTGCTGACTTTAAAACTCGAATCGGGAGGAAATGAGTTGACTTCATCAATCGGTCCACAATCACCCAAATGGAGTCATGTCAATTTCTTATCTTCGGTAACCCGAAAATAAAATCCATATATATGAAATCCCATTTCCATTTAGTTATTGGCATGGGCTGAAGTAAACTAAGGGGTCGACGATGTTTGGCCTTAACCTGCTGGCACGTGAGACAACGGGACATGAAGTCTGCTATTTGAGCCTTCATATTGTCCCACCAGTACGAACGCTTCATGTCTCGATATATCTTTGTACAACCAGGATGCATCGCCATCTTTTAATTGTGTGTGGCTTCTAGGACTTCCTTTCTCAAGTTATGGAGATTTGGGACTCATAGGAAGCCACAATATCGTAAGCCCCCATCCAAACCAATTCTCCATTCGAATTCTTCACTGTCATTCGTTCATTTTACCAATAGTTCATCTTCTTTCTGAGCCGCAATGATTCGATCATTAATAAGTGTCTGTAAGTGGAAATGTGCAACACTCTCGAATGGCTCCTCCACTGTCAGCTTTTGTTTAAAGTCTTGCACAAACTCTACCATATTCCACTCTTTAATCATCAGTGGAGCTACAAATTCTATTGTCTTCTTGCGGCTCAATGTGTTGGCCACAAGGTTGGCCTCTCCAGGATGATAGAAGACCTCAAACTTGAAGTCTTTCAAGGTCTCTATCCAACGACGTTGTCTCATATTCCGATCTCTCTGTGTAAAGATGTACTTGAGGCTCTTGTGGTCACAAAAGAGCTCGAACTCCTCTCCGTAGAGGCAATGTTTTCAGAGCTTTAATGCGACGATGACTGCCACCAATTCCAAGTCGTGTGTGGGGTAATTTTCTTCGTGTTTCCTCAACTGTCACGATACATAAGCAATCACCCTATCCTTCTGCATCAGTACATAACCTAAACCAACAAGAGACGAGTCAGTGTATATAGTATATTTAACCCCTTGCTCTGACAATACTAGCACGGGTGCTGACGTCAGCTTGTCCTTTAATTCTTGAAAGGCTACTTTGGCTTTCTCGTTCTAGGAAAACTTAAGATCTTTTTGAGTGAGTTGAGACAATGGTTTAACTATCTTAGAAAAATATTTAATGAATTGGCGATAGTATCCGGCTAGTCCGAGGAAACTCCTCACTTCTGTAACTGAGTCAGGCTGTTCCCAGTCTTATACCACGTCTGCCTTGGCAAGGTCCACGACAATTCTTTCCTTGGACACTACGCGTCCCAAAAACTTGACTTCCTCTTTCCAGAAGTCGCAATTCTGATATTGTGCAAACAACTGATTCTTCCTGAGAGTATCGAAGACTGCTCGCAGGTGTTCTTCGTGATCTTTTTGATCTTGGAGTACATCAAAATGCAATATATAAACATGATGACAAATCGGTACAGATACAGTCAAAACACCCGGTTCATGAGGTCCATGAATACGACCGGTGTATTTGTAAGCCCAAATGGCATTACGAGGAACTCGTAGTGCCCAAAACTGGTTCTGAATGCTATTTTCTGCATGTCTTCATTTCTGACGTGCAACTAATGATATCGGGACTGTATGTCAATTTTAGAAAAATATTGTACCCTTTTCAACTAGTCGAATAGGTCATCTATCTTGGGTAGAGGATACTTGTTCTTGACGGTGATGTGATTCAGTTTGCGATAATTAATACACAATCACAACGATCCGTCATTCTTCTTTACAAACAACACAAGTGCTCCCCAAGGAGATGCGCTCAGTTGTATGAAACCTGAATTCAACAGATCATCCATCTGTCTTCTTAACTCCTCCATTTCACATGGAGGCATGAGATATGTCGGTAAAGAGATAGGTGTCACACCCAGCACTAGGTCGATCGTAAAATCGATCTCGCACTAAGGAGGTTGCCCAGGGATCTTTCTGAACATGTCCGTGAAGTCTTGGATTACTGGCGTGTTCCCAAGTGTTGAACCCAACATTTTTCAATAAGGAAGCATAATAATGGATGCAGAAGGGGCAACTGACCTGAAATGGGAAAGTGAAGGCTGTCACTAATCTGGTTTCGTAATCGATCTTTGCCTTCATTTCAGTGAGCCAATCCATGTGTTGTCACTAATCTAGTTTCGCAATCGATCTCTGCCTTCATTTTAGTGAGCCAATCCATGCCGAGGATAATGTCGTAATGATATATCATGGTTACAATCAGGTCAATGCACACCACCTTACTTCCTAAGTCTACTAAACAACTCTTATGTAGCTTAGTGGTGTCAGTAAAAGTTCCTGCTGTTGCGATAACTTTCACCCCAACCATAGGGGTAGTATTCAACCCCAAATGCTTGATTGTAGAGCATGATATCATCAAAATAGTGGACTTGGTGTCCACCAACAGAAATACAGGTGTACCTTGAATGTGGGCAATGAATTCAAAGGCTAAAGGCACTATAGTTGTAACTCGGATGCTTCAGCTGTAAGTGCATGTACACGAGCTTGTTGAGAACAATTGGGTTGTGTTGCCATAGTCGTTGAGGTGGCCTATTTTGAGATATGGGAGGTTGGTTGTACGGCTATGCTGGTGGTGCAGATTGTAGAGGTGGAGCTAAAATAACTTGTGGTAGCTGGTAGTTGATCTTCTGAGGTGGCATAAAGCCGTTATCCCTAATCTTAGTAAAGTAAAAGGGTTCGTTATGGCCCGTCTTCTTATAGTAGGCGCACTAAAGATCTGATCACCTCTGTTGGGTCGGTAGAGCCATAAGCCTGGGAGGCAAACCCACACGTGGCCTGTTGTTGAGGAATGGTCGGTTCGGCAATTCAGGACGAAGCCTTGGGCCCACCGGTATACATGTCAGAGCCACTTGTTTCCATCCTACTCAGCTCACAGGGACATGTTCACTAGCTCAGCATAGTTGGGAATGCTAGCGTAACACATCTTAGTGCGGATATCAGGCCGTAGACCCTCTAAAAATTGTCGCATTATTATCGGCTAGTTTGCTAGGATTAATGAATCATATCTGGCTAGCTCTATAAAACAGTTCTCATATTCAGCTCCGGTCATCCCCCCTTATCGAAGGTGAAGAAATTCACCATTCTTTTCATTATGGTAAGTGTGGGGGAAATACTTTCCATGAAAACGGGTCTCAAATGCACCCCACGTCCACACATATACCATGGGAATGGTTCGTAGGATGTTGTCCCACCAAAGACTAACATCCTTCTCAAACATACACGTAACAAGCTCCACTTGCTCTACCTCAGTATAGTGCAACGGCTTCAACATCTTGGATATACGATCCAACCAATACTTTGCCTCCTCAGGTCAGTGAGTACTTGCAAATGTAAGAGGGCGAAAGCACTGAAAGCACTCAAACAAGCCACTGGTAAGTATAATCCTAGTGGGCTACACAAGTGGCATAGGCAGGACCATATTCATGTTCTGGGCAATGGCCCCCTCAATAGTGATAAAAAACTGTTGTTGTTGCTGCATCAGGAACATCATCTGCTCCAACCTATCAAGAGGAGGAACTGTTTGAGGTATGTGTGGCATCGACGAAGATGCATGGTTCTGTCCTAGAACCGATGGTGCATTCGGTGTTAGCCCATTTATAGGGTCAGTGGCCAGTTGTAATCCGGTATGGCTATTGCTCAGGGGAGATGCCCCGTTAATCGATCCGCCAAGTGCGAGACGTGCTAGTTCAGAGTGTTTTTAGGAGGCATTCCCTATATACAACATAAGGTGCAACATGTGTGAGATTAGGATAATATTACCTACTTTTCTAAACATTCTACATGTTTTAAATCAAAAGAAACTTCATGCATTTCATTTAGCCAAAACTTGTCACAATACATGAGATGTAGTATTACATGAATTATGATAGAAGATGCATGTGGGCTAATTTAGCAAAAGCTTTAACACTAACTACACTAACATCCAACTAAGTCATTCAGGGCTATTACAAAGAAAGCAAGAAATAAAGAAAACCATAAGACACTGCAATACATGACTAGTCCTCTGACTCTAGTGAGGGTGGAGGCACACCCTTATCCTACATACAGAACAGGAGGGTCTTCAAGGTGTGAGACAATCTCTTGAATTTCTATTTCAAGTAAGCTTGATTCTCTTTGAACTCCTATTTTAGGGTGGCTTGGTTCTCTTCAATCCTGGCCGTGCGAGCTTCTAAGGCGACCCGATCATGGTGGTCTTCGTGTGTAGAAGGACGTCCCCCATCTGAGTCGTGGGCCTTCTACCTCTTCCTGCTCTTCCTCCTCACTTCCTTCTTCATTCCCACTGCTTCCTTCCTCACTGCCTTCTTCCTCTTCATTTCCTTCATCATCTTCACTTCCATTGTCCTCTTCACTTTCTTCTTGTATTTTATCCCCATACTCATCATGACGGGCTTGGCGTTGCCTAGGGCTAATCCCCATATTATTGAGTGTAGTCTCACTAATAAAGTGGATGGGCATAAGATTATCCATGTTTAACTTGAAGCCAAAGTTCGAGCAATCTTGTAAATAAGTCTTCCGAATGGGAGTGATGCGTCTCCCCTAGTAGATCATGTGTAACATCCCGAAAATCGGGGGTCGAGTAAAAACTCAACTCCCAAGTTCCAAAACATCACTTATGCAACATAGATAATTATGAATGCATGTTGTCTGTAGAATGGCATTAAACAAGATTGGCACTAAGCCAAAACAGCATATCATACTCCAGAGACAGTTAAGTTTTGCAAGCGAAAGACTGATAAATACATAAAATATATAATTGATTGTAAGTCTCCAGAGTGTGAACATGTTACCAGGTTAAATATAGACATGTATACTCTAGAATAGAATAAAAAGAATATACATGGGTGTTTAAATAAAAGGAAAATTACCAAGTGGATTGACATCTAATCAGTAACCCTATAACCCCATCGATCAAACCTGCATATAGGAGAAATCCTCCTCAACATCATTAAGTCTGGCTCTGCTTCGCAAGCATCGTCATCATCTGAAAAAAAATAGGGACTGGTTGGTGTTGCAAACACCATCCCGTAACGTGGGAGTGAGTAGCTAACTCAGTGGAAACTATACAACAAAGGTTAACATGTTATCAATTCAATCAAGTAGTAATGATAAAGCAGTACAATCAAACATTCCTAGATACCATAATTAATGCAAGGATGAAATGACATGATGCATGCCCTCACCAACATACTCCCTCATGCGACACCATCTTACGTCCGTAGCATGCTTTCTTCCCTCAGTACTCCACATCTTCTAGGCATATACAGTGAGATATGAACATGATTACCAAGTTGTTATTAGTCCTTTTCATACAGCAGGATTGGGAAGCTAAGGTACCTCTCTTATATCAATACCCAAACAATGATCCATTCTAGGGTCGTCAGTCCTAGCATATCTCATACGAAGTACGGATCTAGGTCACTGCAAGGGCTGTCAGGACTGTTGCATGCACTCGTTGCACCGCTCCCCCATCACCTTATCAATACAAGCCTAGTTTATATCCTTAAGACTGCATCAGGACTCGTCGCCCCCATGCGGTGTCAGGATAAACTCAAGGTCACTACAAACGGTTTTCAGGGCTGTTACTCGCACTCATTGCTCCACTCCCCCATCACCTTATCAATGTAGGACGAAAGCAAGAATATAGTGTCCCATACCACTATAATCTGCTCAGAGTAGGGTGCTCACTGGTCACTACGGGGAGGTTTGTGGCCCCAGCGTAGGCTGACAGCTGGACCACGGTGTCCCATACCACCATACCCGGCTCATGAGTCTTAGGGGATCGAGGCACCAAGGTTAGAGGGGCTTTCCAATGGTAAGTTTGGTACCTTAGGTTCAAATATTAGCATCCAAACATGGTGAACAAACACCGGGCCAATCGGGTTACTTGACAAGCTTAACTAGGCCAAGCGCACATTGAGTTGAACGACATGGAATGCATAAGCACTCCGTGTGGCTTAACCACTGCCGAACACCCCAAGCACGACTCAAATTCATTAAACTCATCCTATGTGGTGAAACAACCTCAACCACTATTTACAGAACGATTACCGATTACCTGGACTGTAACACATCCCCAATCACATACAAATCTAATAACTAGCATATGATTCATATCCTTCATCCATGTGAACAATCATGAAGTATAACTTGAATATAAACAGTACATGCAGGAATTGATACACACATTTAACATGTTTCAACTAAGTACATAATCCATGGAGGAAATCATATACACAGTTAATACAAATAATCTAAGTTACACAATGCATGGAGTAAATCATATACTCAAGTATTGTGATTGAGATTCATATCTCAATAACCTTAGCAATCATATTTTTACTAATTACTAACTCACTTAGGCATTTATACAAACCCTTAGATTATACATTATATCATACATCTTATGTATTTAATAGAATACGTACTAGGGCGAATCCTTTCATCAAAGGGTTACCGCCTATACAACGACCATATATCCATGACAGTTAGTCATGGCGAGCATGAAAGCGAACTCCATACTCATTCAATTATTTTCACAAACACTTAGACTACACAATATAACATACGAAACGTATGTTGATATATCATGTATTTGGGCTAAACCCTTAGCCCAGAAGTTGTTACACATACATCCATCATACATAGACGGCAGTTAATCATGGTAAGTACAAATCTGAATTTTATACATATATGGTATTTTCTACAAATATGAGGAATACAGTATATTACGTATAACTGAAAAATGAAATGGACAACACTTTGTACATATGAAATAGCATCCTAAACAAGAATAAATCATTACTTAACATTGAAAGTCTTGAAAACCATAACCTAAACGTATATAGTCCGCACCTTAAACCAGAAATTACGAAACGGAGTTGATTCAGACGATAAGTCTTCGTCAATGGCGAATAGGTTACCCAAGGCATGAAATAGGTTAGCTACAACATCACTATAGCTATTTTAAGCTTCAAAAAAGGTTAGGGTTAGGGTTTCTTACCTAAGAACGATGTCGGAATCACCGAAAAAGTGATGCAGATGGACAGCTTTGGCACATGGAGCAGCAGGGAAGAATCCCACTGGAAACCCCCAACTTTTCCCTCACCTTCTCTCTCTTTTCTCTCTTCTCTCTCTTAGGGATTTCTCAAATTCGTATGGGGTTTGTGAGAGAGGGCTTAAGGCCTTTTCATAGGACTAAAAATGATGGGAATAGACTTGTGGCCAAGGTATACTTATGTTATAACCAAATCGGGTCTGTTCCATGTCAATGGAGCATTTTTGGAGGTCCAGTTACTAAATGCGGTCGAACTTAAGCTTTCTAATATCGGATCTAGGTCAAGTTAAGTTTTCAGTCTGGTTGGGTTTCCAGATCGACCGTGGCGGACCAGTTTCAGTTCAGCGGTCACCGAAACTCGATCAGAGCTACAAGTACCTGGACATGTAAGGGCCAACTATCCTGATCCGAGGGTAAAAGTTGGTCGAATTCTAATGGTCAGAACGCTTAAAAAATGTCGTGCTAGTGACATGTGTAGATTTCATAAATTATATTTAATTTCTAAATAAATTCACTTTTCTCACACTCTTCACTCCGGACGCAAGGAAATGGTCTCAGGACATCGTATGGACTTGATTTTTGAGGTGATTGTCAAGTCCAACTAGGCAGTCAGGATTGTCTAAGTTCGGGACAATCGGACTTCCGATGTGCGGTCCAGGTCCAATACAAAGTTTCCAAATGCTCCCGTGAGCAACCGGGTTTAGAGTTTGATCCTAGGTTTTAGGGTATTGTAGCGTCAACTATTCTACACGTTTTGGCTCTAGCAGATCGTATTTAAAGTGATTGGTGACAATTTCACAGGTCGTCTAATCTAACACTTTGGTAGTTTCATCTAATTTCTAAAGGAAGTAGCCTATAATGAATTCTGTCTGAGATGAGATTTGAAGGGTGGAGTGAGGGTGCTTGGAAACGAAAAAAGGAAGAGTTTGGAGAGGGACTTTTGGAGAGATTTGAGAGATTTTTTAAGAAAATGTAAGCTTGGAGGGGTGGTTTGTGAATGAAGTACTTGATTTAGGATGAAAGGAGGGTCGAACCCTATACCATAGGGTCCCACTAGGCCCCAAATGCAATCGGCCCGAAGGCCCAGCGTAATTGAGCCCATTTACCCACGAGGCCTCACCGACCACTGTTGGATTTAGTGAGGTCTCGCCATTTGGGCAAGGTTCTCCTGTCCCCTAGGCCCCAAAAAAGTATGGGGCCTACCCTGGGTCCCCCTGAAAGTTGATCGTTTGGCCCCTGACTCCATTTGAGGCATTTTCGGGGCCAATTTGTAAAATGAAATGAGATTATATGGCATATAGCATATGATTTTGGGGTAGGAGACGTAAATCTATCTAACTAATCTATTTATTTTGTTATATTCTAAAATGTTAAGGGTCAAGACCCATTTTATCCATTTATTTACTATTCATGGTAAGTTTTAGCTTCAGTATTGTTTTTCATCATTAATACCCTAAGATTGGTGTGTATTATGAATGTGTTTAGAAAAAAATGAAGAATAAAGTGGCGGAGGGTGAGATTTCGAAGGAATTGGATAAAAAGAGGTTTTAGGCTTTGAGATTGAGTGTAAGATGTTGGGGTTGACCTACCACCTAAGGACATTCATTTATAGGTTTGGAATGGAATGAAACATGGCCTAAAGCCTTCGATTGACGGTCTAGAAGTGATTTGGGGTCGTTGGGTGTGATCAGGAGTGTGCACGGACTCGATCTCAACGACCATTTACAGTGAGTTTTAGTTTAAGTATAGTTCTTCACTATTTAAACTTGAGGATTCGTGTCTAATATGAAAGTACTTGGAGAAGTTTGAAGAATGAGGTGGTAAAAGGTGAGAGTTTGAAGGAAATGGGTTGAAAAGTGATTTCTTTGGCTTTGGGATTGAGCTTTGAGAGTGTTATGGTTGACCCATTGCCTAAGGACGTCTAATTCCAGGTTGGCAAAAATTCGAGGTGTTACATCATGTGGTCCTAATTATCTGGGACAGGGCAAAGGTCGGTAGGTGTCACGCCCTAAACTCAGTAACTAGACTCGCAAGGAACCCGATGGCCAGTTCTGGCCGTAACAGCATCCATAGTACCCCATTCTCGGCTCTTGAAGCAGGTTCCAATCATGGGATCCTACAAGGAGGATTTTCATAACAGTATAATCATTACCAATACGAGCATACTCAAGATCACAACAAGTACATCTGAGAATAACAAAGGGCACACATCACAATATCCACTAAGAATTTGAACTTTTACAAGTTTACATCAGATTTAGAAGAACATACATAAGGTAATATGAAAAGAGAGAGAAATCAGCAACACTAGAGTCCTCCGTACTAAACTCTACTCCACACTCTGCTTCTCCTGCACGCATCAATCGTGCATAAGCTTATAAAGGCTTAGAGGGTGGTTAAAGTGTGTATCAATGGTGCACAGAAGAATAGTAGGAGGTATAAGAAAAAAACATGCTCAATGAGAATATCATTATCCTTATCAAGGCTTATCATGAATACCATGCAATGAGTACTGGGCGACATACTAAGGCATTGTATGAAGGGGCTTACATAGCCAATGCTAATGCGATGCGAGTAATGCTAGTGCTCATGTCCAATCCACATATTAAATACATTTTCAGTCATAAGGAAATCACCGGGGTCCATTACACTGCTGAATGACTACCGCTCTACAGACTCGCATAATCAAATGAGCGTAAGAGACCTCAATACCTGTCTGTGGGCAGCCAATCACCAACAAGGCTTGATGGTAGTTGACCCATTTCATGAGCTGGTCAGACTCACCCTAATAATGCCCTCTCTCACAGGAGGATAAGGCCACATCCCTATCCAACCGACTACACGATAGTGGGAGTCACGGCCTATAGGTGTAAGGCCCTCGTACGCTCATAGTTTCCACTCGGTCATGGCATTGGAGCAGATCCTTGGTACCATAAAAGTTTTTAGAATTTCACCCATGGGCATCTTATGCACCCGGTATGTTCAAGTAATATTTTTGGTGTCCACACATGCGACCATCCACGAATATCCCTGTGGAGGCGAGGCCCTGACGAAGCAAGGGTGGTATCATCATGAAATGTTATGCCAATGCATGAGTCACACGCACAGATCATGCACTAGCTATAGGCACACAATGTGCATAAGGGGAGAAACTTCATCCTTCAATGACCACCACACAGTGCAATCAATTCATACAGATGATGCATATGGGTCAAAAAAATGTAAGTGTGCTACTTGTGGAAATATGAAATCCTTCATCCTAAGGAGGGACAAGGTCTAGGCACATAGACAGGTGTTCTAAGGAGAAGAAAAATCCTCTAATGGGGCAAGTAATTTGGGATAGCACACAAGCTAAGAGAGTCAAAATCTAAGGAGGAATGGTCCTAGCCAGGGCCAAGGTGGGCCTTCAACCACCTATAAGGACCCATATGGGCTTACCTTAGGGCCACCAAGGAGGACATCCAACCTCAACTGGGTCCCAAAAGGTAGCTTGCTACATATGCAAAGAAAGGTCCAAGGCACAATCAATCTATGGCCTAGTGGGCCATACCCTAAGCCCAAAACATAGGCAACTTGGTGGGCCCTTAAACAAGATTAGGGTCCAACCATGAGGGTCATGGGTTCACTCATTGTGGTGGGTCTAATGGGTAGCCCATTATCCCAACATATGGGAAATCCTCATATTTTTAAAATAAGTAAGTTGGGCCTCACATCTCGGCACAAGTATGGGTTTATTATAGTGGGAAAATAAGGGCCCAAATACTTGAGTATTTGGCCCATAAGACCCATTACAATGGCATGGTAAATATAGGGCCCAAGGATTCAACGGGCCCATCAAAAGTTCCAGCCCAACCAAGGCTATAAGGCCCAAACTTAACTAAGAGACTAGCCCAAGAAGAATTCCATTTGGGATGGGCCTTTAATCATGCATTAATTAAGCTTTAAAAAAATATAAATTTAAGATGGTAAGATACTGACTTAAATCCTCCTTAAATCCCATTGGCCATATTTCCCCAAAAGAACATCTATAGGCAATAATTATTGGGCTCAATGCCAAATTCCAGGCCACCTAAATTTCTAGGTTGGTTGGAGCCCAACAATAGAAGTATTTCTTAGTATAATTAATCCCTGATGGCCCACACACATTACTGTGGGCCCTACCAGATTAGAGAGGATATGAAACACATATATCATGTGGTCCATTCTGTTAGTATGCAGGCCCAACAGTAGCTTAAGGCAAGGATGTCGCATGTGTAGGCAGCCCTATGGGCCCGGGGTATTTGGCCTAAAAATCCACCTAAAGGGCCCCAATTAAATACTAAAAAAAATGGAAGATGATAAATCCCCTAAGGATCCCACTTGGATTGGTGGTAGGATATACAACACATTAAGGTGGGCCCACATAGTAGGCTAGATGGCCAGCCCAGGCTAGACACCCCAGCCTGGGCATCCCTGCTAAGCGGGCCACTCCCGGCCGCACCACAGCAAGATCAAATGTCCGTTGGGTCTAAAAATTTTTTAGAGTGAGACTTCCATATGTCGGTCACACCTCCAAAAAATTTCAAAATTTTTAGATATTCCTAAATATTTTAATTAATTTAAACAATACAATTTGTCCAGAAAATCAGACAGACCTGGACATCCCAACGTGGTAGGCCAGTCCAGCCCCCACCACGGTGTGCACAGCGGTTCATTGGTATTGAAATTTGGTAGGTGGGTCTTACAATGAGTTAATAATAGTTTCAAAAAGTTTTAGAATTTTTAAACATTTATAAATATTTTAATTTATTTAAAAAAATCAATCTGTCCTGAAAATCGGACTGATCTGGACACCATATTATAGTGGGCCGGTCCATCCACCACCGTGCTGTGTACAGGTGTCCATTGGCCCCAAAATTTGGTAGGTGGGTCCTAACACAAGTGGGCCACCCCTTATTAATTTTTAGAATTTTTAGACACCCAAAAGTATTTTAATAAGTTTTGAAATTCCAACCTGTCTAGGAGAGAATGTTGCTGGAACAATGCAGAAAATCTAGACTATCCGCCACAGTTGGGCCACACCTTTGGGACCTCTATCAAGATTAGGGGGGCTAAAATTTAGAAAAAATTAAGATGAGATCCCCACCTTTCAGAAAAGTATATTTGATGGGTATAAAAGGTCCCCCAATCAATCCCAAATTCAAGCCCAAAGTCTAAAAAAAATCTGTCCAAAAATTTCTGGACAACAATGCATGCATGGAATAAAATAAATGTATGGGCCTATTAATGAAAGGATTGGCCCATAAATTGGGTGTCATGGCCCACCATAGTGGGCCACACAATTGTTCAGAACAAACCCCCAAATTCCCACCATTGCAAGAACATTTAAGGTGGTAAAAAGGGGCATCTAAACCATGGTGAATGTTGAGTATAGATGTCCCTTTCTTCCTGGGATTTTTTGGGCATTTCAGGCCCACTAAGTGGACCACACATAATATCATCAGATTACTAACACAAGAAAGAGAAGGAAGAGCATCCGGCCATAGGGAAGGGCTCCACCACTAGTGAGCCCTCCCAAGAAAATCTGACCACACATCATACACCAATATACATCTACACTATGAATCTCATAGATGCAAGACTAAAAATTAAAATGGATGGTTGGGATACCATCCCCACCATAAAATGAAGGTCTAGACGACCTTAGAATGATTTGGATCATGAGATACATCATAATGGAGTACATGGAGAATGGCCCCATCATGAAACAATGCATGCATGTAGGATGGGCCAAGGGCCACATCCAAGGGATCAAATGGGATTCCCACCATGGATTGGTGGGTCTCACATATTTCATACATGAAAAAATAAAAAGATCAAGATAGAGAAAAAGATCAGCAAGTTGTAGACACCTACCTTAAGATCTTTATCCAAAACTCCACTCCATGTTTCTAAGGGTCCAAAGAACCAGGATAAAGGGGTGAGATGAGGTTTTGATGGATGGATGGGGAGAGAAATGGGAGATGAGGGGCTGTAATATGGAGGAAAGATGAGGAGAAGGTTGTTGGATTTTTTTAAAAATGGAAGAGAAAGTGAGAGAGAGAGAGAGAGAGAGAGAGAGAGAGAGAGAGAGAGAGAGAGAGAGAGAGGATTTTTAGGGAAGTAATGATGGCCTATGGTGATACAAACAATGTTTGCTGGGGTAGGTTAGGTGTGGGTAGTGTTTAGGGTGAGTAGTGTTTATTCCATGAAAATTATGTAGTGTGTGTGTATGTGGTGTGCATAGAAAATTGTGTCATGGAGGTGGTCCACATGCATTTGTATAAAAAAAGTGGGTCATATGATGAAATGCTTATAACTTTTGATCCATAGGTCAGATGGACACACAAGACACGTCGTTGGAACTGCAACAACAATGCGAACATGATGGCATAGGTCTCGGGTCAATCCGAGTCGGGTCAACGTGACCGGACTCAAGGTTGACCGCAAACACAATCCGAGGGTCGTGGGTTACTGAAATTTGACGGGTAAGACTGCAGGACCAAAATGGAAGGAATGTAAACACACACATGCACACATGCAAACTCGGGTCAGGTCTTACAACCCTCCCCACCAACAAAGAAATTTCATCCTCGAAATTGACCAATTCAATAAAATGAAAAGAAAACAACATCATCATATTACAATCATCAAAAGAGAAGGCAATATAACCCACATATATCAATCAACAAATAAATGGGGATGACGCTCTCTAATCTCAGCCTCGGGTTCCCAAGACGCCTCGGCCTCAGAATGATGACTCCATTGCACCTTCACCAAGGGAATGACCTTAGTCCTGAGGACTTGCTCTTTCCAATCTAGAATACGAATCGGCTGCTCAATGTAGGAAACAACCTCATGGACCTCAAGTGGCTGCCAATCGATCATAGGAATAGTGTCTGACCCGCATTTCCTTAACATAGAAACATGGAATATGTTGTGGATCACGGATAACTTAGGAGGTAAGGCAAGCCTATAGGCCACAATGCCCACGCGCTTGGTAATCTCAAAAGGTCCAATAAATCTTAGGACGAGCTTGCCCTTCACACCAAAGCGAACCACGCCCTTCATAAGCGCGACCTTGAGATATTCCATGTCCCCGACAGCGAACTCGAGGGGTCGACACCAACGATCAGCATAACTCTTCTGCCGGCTCTGAACTGTGCTCATCCTCTGCCTGATAACATCAATAGCCTTCGACGTCGGCAGCACAAGCTCGGGACCTAAGAGACAACGCTCTCCTACCTCAATCCAACAACTAGGAGATCTGCACGGTCTACCATAGAGTGCCTCAAAAGGAGTCATGCCGATAGTCGCCTGATAGCTGTTGTTGTATGTGAATTCTACTAGGCATATATGCTCATCCCATCTACTTACAAAGTCGATCACACAAGCCCTAAGCATATCCACAAGGATCTGATTGACCCTTTCAGTCTGCCTATCCATTTACGGATGATAAGCGGTGCTGAGATGCAAAGTGACCCCTAGCGCCTGCTGAAAACTCCTCCAAAACTAAGAAGTAAATCTAGAGTCTCGGTTGAAACGATCGAAACTGGGACACCGTGCAGTCTCATTATCTCTTGAATGAACACTTTGCAAGCCAGTCCATCAACCAAGAAGCATGTACTGGAATGAAATGAGCCGACTTTGTCAGACGATCAATGATAACCCAGATGGTATTGTGACCGTACTGAGTCCTCGATAAACCTGCGATAAAGTTCATCGATACGAGCTCCCACTTTCACTCTGGAACACTCAACGGATACAAGGGACCAGGGGGTCTCTGATGATCGGCCTTGACATGTTGGCATGTGTCACACTCGACCATAAAACTTGTAATCTGTTGCTTCATCCCCTGCCAAAAATACTGCCTCCTCATAACACGATACATCTTCGTGGAGCCTGGGTGAATGGGAAGTCTCGATCAGTGTGCCTCAGTCATTAAATTATGACGCAACTCTAGTACATTCGAGACATACAACCGGCCTCTTAAGCATAATCCACCATCAGAACCAATCTGTCAGTCTGACTGCTCCACGGATGCGGCCTCTGCTCGGTACTCTTGAAGTGACTCATCCATCTGTTGAGCTTCGATCACCCAGGCCACCATAGAGGGTTGAATCGATAAGCTCGAAAGCTGAACAATGGAAGACTACAGGCTGAACTCAAAGTCATACTCTAAGACATCCTCGAGCATCTGCCACTCTCGCACCATCATCTGTGCCACTAGGCCTCATGGCTGATGGCTAAGTGCGTCCGCCACCACGTTTTCCTTGCCTATGTGGTACTAAGGTCAAAATTATAATCTTTCAACAACTCCATCCATCACCTCTATCGCAGGTTTAACTCAGACTGTAAAAATAGATACTTCAAGCTCTTATGATCTGAGAAGAGCTCGAACTTGACCCCATATAAATAATGCCTCCACACCTTTAGTGAGAAGACAACTGCTATAAGCTCCAAATCATGAGTGGGGTAGTTCAGCTCATGGACCTTGAGCTAACGTGAGGCATACCCCATTGGCTTCCCGTGCCGCATTAATACAACATGCAAGCCAACTCTAGAGGCATCAGTAAAAATAATAAAACCCTCACTCATATCAGGAAGAGTGAGAACAAGAGCGGATGTGAGGTGGTCCTTCAAATCCAAAAATGCCTTCTCGCAGGCGTCACTCCAAATGAACTCGATGCCCTTTTGCGTCAACTGGGTCAGCGGTGCTACAATACGGGAGAAACCCTCGATAAACCATTGATAATATCCCACTAGACCAAGGAAACTACGAATCTCGAATGCGTTCGTGGGCTGGCCCCACTGATACACTGCATCAACCTTCGAGGGGTCCACAGTGACACCCTCTCTCGTTACCACGTGACTGAAGAACTTCATCTCCTCATGCCAAAACTCACACTTCTCCAGCTTCGCGTATAGCTGGTGGGCACGGAGGGTCTTAAGCACAATCCGCAGGTGCTCGGTATGGTCCTCACGGGTCCTCGAATATACAAGAATATCATCAATGAATACCATTACGAACTGATCGAGGAATGGCCTAAAAACCTCGTTCATCAGCTACGTGAATACGGCGGGTGCATTAGTCAGTCTGAATGACATGACCAGGAACTCGAAGTGACCATAGAGCGTCCAGAAGGCCGTCTTTGGAATGTCTTCCTCTCGGACCCAAATCTGAAGGTAATCAGAACATAAGTCTATCTTGGAAAAATACTGTGCACCCTTCAACTTGTCGAACAGATCATCAATACGAAGAAGCGGGTATTGATTTTTTATGGTGACTCTGTTGAGCTCGCGATAGTTCACACAAAGCCACAACGAACCATCCTTCTTCTTCACAAACAATACCGGGGCTCCCCAAGGTGAGCTGCTGGGATGAATAAAACCTAACTCCAGGAGCTCATCCAACTACTCTTGCAATTCCCTCAACTCCAATGGTGTCATCCAATAGGGGGCCTTTGAGATAGGCGCAGTACTAAGCACTAAATCAATCTGGAACTCTACTTACCGACGTGGTGGTAAACTTGAAATCTCCTGAAACACATCCAGGTACTCACAAATGACTGGCAGTTGCTTAATACTCTCTGCCACAAAATCCTCAACAACTGAAGTCAAGAAACTAGATAACGGCTCTCCTTCAGGCTTGACGATGAACTGGAACACTGGCAAGCCTAGAATGTGAAACGTAACTGTCCTTGCGGTACAGTCCAAGATGGTATGATACTCCGCAAGCCATTCCATACCCAGAATCACATCAAATCCTACCATCGGCATCATAAATAGGTCAGCGGGAAGAAACATCTCTCCCACTTACACCAGGCAAGAAGGACAACGACGGGCCAACACAATAGACTTCCCCATGGGAGTCGAAACAGTCAAGGCCTTAGACACAGACTCCGACGGAATATCGGTCGATTGACAAAACTACTCGACCACAAAAGAATGGAAAGTGCTAAAATCAAACACAACATGAGCAATGTAGGTAGAAACAAGAAGAATACCCTCCGCGACTCCTCCGGTCTATGACTGTGGGTCCTGGCCTGGCGCTTGCTGCGCAGAATAAAAATGACCCTAAGCTGGAAGAGGAAGCAAACCGAAAGACTGAGGGTCCTGAGTCTGAGCCTGCTGGGCTGCTATACACACTGGACCCAAGGATCGGATAACATACGGATATCCCCTTTGCTGGTGATACAGCTACTGCTGTCACTGTTGCTGCTGTCTCTGCTACTGCTGTCTCTGCTATGGAGGTTTGCTTGGCTGACTCTACTACTAAGGAGGAGCCCTAGGAGAGGCAAGTGGAAGTTGTGCTCTCTATTGTTATTGAGGAGGACGAGAAGGGGGCAACTATGGTGGCCTTTACTGCTGAATAGGGAGAGGGCACTCACGTCTCTAATGCCCAGCCTGTCCATAGCCGAAGCATACATCAAAAAAGGGGTCGGAAGATAAAGCGGCTGGCGGTGCTGGTGATGAGGAATAAGCTACTGTCCGCGGGTTGTCAAAATCCTGATCTGCCCCCATCTCTCCTGACGAAGCTTCCTGGAACTTCCGGCTGGTGAGCTTCTCTTCCGATCTCCATCGGAACTTTACTCTCTCAACCTCTGGATCATAGCCCAGTCCTCCTCATAAACTAGTGCCCGATGAACGACCTGGTCGAATGTCTCTAAACAATGCCCTACCACACAGCTACGAAGGGAAAAATGCAACCCAGTCACAAAACAACAGGCCCTCATCTTTTCACCACTGGTGAGATGAGGATCAAATATAGATAAGGCTAAGAAACGGGCCTCATACTAAGATACAGTCATATCACCCTGCACTAGGGTCTCAAACTCGATAACCCGCTGGATTTGAACATGCTTAGGGAAGAACTTCTAGTCGAAACAGACCACAAACTCTTCCCATGTCCAAACGAACTGAGGCCCGACCATCCTAGATACGGATGACCACTAGTGATGGGCCTCACCTTAAGGAAGATAGGTTGCAAGGGATACTCTCTGACATGTAGGAAACTGTATAGTGTCAAAAATCCATGCAACCTCAGTGCGTCAAGCCTTGGTAGTGGAAGGGTCAGGATCACAACTAAACCATGTGAGATCATGCTGCCGGAACTCTCGGGCTATTGCACTAGCACATGGTAAATCAGACTGCCCAGAAACCTCAGTGGCAGCTGGCTGACGGGTCTGCAATGTGGTGGTAACAAGCTGCATCAACTACTGAAAATGCTCAGCTCCTATAGATACTGTCGGAAAGGTAGGGGCAGCAGTCACCTCAGGCGGAGGCACGGGTGTGGCCGACAAGGTAGGTGCCTTAGTAACTGGAATAACAGGGTGAGGAGGGGGAATAGGTGGGGGAATCGAAGAAACTGGAGCCTCTGTAACTAAAACAGCAGGCTGAGGTGGAGGAATAGGTGGGGGAACCATAGCAACTGGAGGAATAGGCTGGATCGAGACCTCAGGAATCGGATCCTCAACAACGGGAGCAGGATGTGCTCGAGTAGGATGGGTACCTCGGGTGCCTCATCCATGGGCACTACGACCACGAGTGCCGTGACCTTGGGTGCCACGTTTAGGCGGCATCATCTACAACACAACAACGACATGAAGAATCAAGACAATTATAGACTCGATACAGAGCGAAAGGAAAGGTCTGGGGACACTACTTGTCCTATGCCCAAAGCAGACATTAATGTTATCTCGAGTTATTCTAGAATTACTTGCTACGCTCTGATACCAACTCTTGTCATTCTCCAGACTCGGTAATCGGACTCACAAGGAACCCGACGGCCGGTTCTGGCCACAACAACCTCCATAGTACCCCATTCTCGACTCTTGATGCAGGTTTCGATCCTGGGATCCTACAAGGAGGATTTTCATAATAGTATAATCGTTACGAATACAAGCATACCCAAGATCACAATAAGTACATCTGAGAATAACAAAGGGAACACATCACAAAATCCACTAAGAACTTGAACTTTTACAATTTTACATCAGATTCAGAAGAACATACACAAGGTAATATGAAAAGAGAGAGAAATCAGTAACACTGGAGTCCTCCCTGCTCAACTCTACTCCACACTCTGCTGCTATGATGCTTAACCAGAGTCTCTTATACGCATCAATCCTGTATAAGCTTATAGAAGCTTAGAGGGTAGTGAAAGTGTGGGTCAATGGTGCACAAAAGAATAGTAGGAGGTATAAGGAAAGAACATGCTTAATGACAATATCACTATCCATACCAAGGGTTATCTTGAATACCATGCAATGAGTACTGGGCGGCATACCAAGGTAATGCATGAAGGGGCTTACACAACCAATGCTAATGCGATGCGAATAATGTCAGTGCTCATGTCCAATCCACATATCAAATACATTTCCAGTCATAAGAAAATCACTAGGATCCATTACACTGTTAAATGACTGCTGCTCTACAGACCCGCACAATCAAACGAGCATAAGAGACCTCAATACCTGCCTGTGGATAGCCAATCACCAACAAGGCTTGACAGTAGCAGACCCATTTCACGAGCTAGTTAGACTCAACCTAATAATGCCCTCTCTCATAGGCAGATAAGGCCACATCCCTATCCAACTAACTACACGACAGTGGGAGTCATGGCCTACCGGTGTAAGGCCCTCATGCGCTCATAGTTTTCACTTGGTCATGGCATTGGAGCAGATCCTTGGTACATGAAAGTTTTAAAAATTTCACCCATGGGAATCTTATGCACCCGGTATGCTCAAGTAATATTTTTGGTATCCACACATGCGGCATACACTAATATCCCTGTGGAGGCGAGGCCCTGACGAAGCAAGGGCGGTATCATCATGAAATACTATGCCAATGTATGAGTCACACACACAGATCATGCAATAGCTGTAGGCACACAATGTGCATAGGGGGAGAAACTTCATCCTTCAATGACCACCACACAGTGCAATCAATTTATACAGATGATGCATATGGGTCACAAAAAATGTAAGTGTGCTACTTATGGAAATATGGAATCCTTCATCCAAAGGAGGGACAAGGTCTAGGCACATAGACAGGTGTTCTAAGGAGAAGAAAAATCATCTAATGGGGAAAGTAATTTGGGATAGCACACAAGCTAAGAGAGTCAAAACCTAAGGAGGAACGGTCCTAGCCAGGGCCAAGGTGGGCCTTCAACCACCTATAAGGGCCCATATGGGCCTACCTTAGGTCCACCAAGGAGGACATCCAACCTCAACTGGGTCCCAAAAGGTACCCTGCTATGTGTGCAAAGAAAGGTCCAAGGCATATTCAATCCATGGCTTAGGGGGCCATACCCTAAGCCCAAAACATAGGAAACCTGGTGGGCCCTTAGGCAAGGTTAGGGCCCAACCATGAGGGTCAAGGGTTCACTCATTGTGGTGGGCCTAATGGGTAGCCCATTATCCCAACATATGGGAAATCCTTATATTTTTGACACAAGTTGAGCCTCACATCTCGGCCTAAGTATGGATTTTTTATAGTGGGCAAACAAGGGCCCAACTACTTGAGTATTTGACCCATAAGACCCATCACAATAGCATGATAAATATAGGACCCAAGGGTTCAACGCGCTCATCAAAAGTTCCATCCCAACTAAGGCTATAAGGCCCATACTTAACTAAGAGACTAGCCCAAGAAGAATCCCATTTGGGATGGGACTTTAATCATTCAGTAATTAACTTTAAAAAAATATAAAATTAAGATGGTAAGATACTGACTTAAATCCTCCTTAAATCCAGTGGGCCATATTGGCCCAAAAGAATGTCTATAGGCAACAATTATGGAGCTCAATGCCAAATTTCAGCCCACCCAAATTTCTGGGTTGGTTAGAGCCCAATAATAGAAGTATTTCTTAGCATAATTAATTCCTAGTGGCCTACACACATCACTGTGGGCCCCACCAGATGAAAGAGGATATGCAACACATATATCAAGTGGGCCAAGTCGTTAGAATGCAAGCCTAATAGTAGCCTAAGGTAGGGATGTTGCATGTGTAGGCAGCCCTATGGGCCTGGGGTATTTGGCCTAAAAATCCACCTAATGGACATCCCGGCTTGGGCATCCCTGCCTAGCGGGCCACTCCCGGCTACACCACGACCAACTCAATTGTCCATTGGGTCTAAAATTTTATGAAGTGACACTTCCATATGTGGGACACAGCTATTAAAAGTTTTAGAATTTTTATATATTCCTAAGTATTTTAATTAATTTAAACAAAATAGTCTGTCTAGAAAATTGGATAGACCTGGACGTCCCAACATGGTGGACCAGTCCAGCCCTCACCACGGTGTGCATGAAAGTTTATTAGCCCTGAAATTTGGTAGGTGGGTCCTAGAATTAGTTGGTCATAGTTCCACAAAATTTTAGAATGTTTAGAAATTTAGAAATATTTTAATTTATTTAAAGAAATCAATCTGTCTTAAAAATCGGACTAATCTGGACACCATATTATAGTTGGCCGGTCCATCCTCCACCGTGGTGTGTACAGGCGTCCATTGTCTCCAAAATTTAGTTGGTGGGTCATAAAATGGGTGGGTTACCCCCTTATAAAGTTTTAGAATTTTTAGGCACCCAAAGGTATTTAATAAATTTTGGAATTCTAACCTGTCCAGGGTAGAATGTTGCTGGAACAGTGCAAAAATTCCAGACTATCCACCTCACTAGGGCCACACCTTTAGGACCTCTATCAAGATTAGGGGGGATAAAATTTTGGAAACATTAAAATGAGATCCCCACCTTTCAGAAAAACATATTTGATGGGTATAAAAGGTCCCCCAATCAGTCCCAAATTCAGGCCCAAAGTCCAAAAAAATCTGTCCAGAAATTTCTGGACAGCAATTCATGCATGGAATAAAATAAATGTATGGACCTATTAATGAAGGGATTGGTACATAAATTGAGTGTCATGACCCACCCTAGTGGGACCCACAATTGTCCAAAACAAACCCCTAAATTCCCACCCTTGCAAGAACATTTAAAGTGGTAAAAAGGGGCATCTAAACCATGGTGAAGGTTGAGTATAGATGTCCCTTTCTTCCTGGGATTTTTTGGGAAATCCAGGCCCATTAAGTGGACCACACATAATATCATCAGAATACTAATAAAGGAAAGAGAAAGAAGAGCATCTGGCCATAGGGAAGGGCTTCACCAGTAGTGAGCCCTCCCAAGAAAATCCAACCACACATCTTACACCAATATACATCTATACTATGAATCTCATACATGCATGATTAACAATTAAAATGGATGGTTGGGATACCATCCCCACCATTAAATGAAGGTCTAGATGACCTTAGAATGATTTGGATCATGAGATACATCATGATGGGGTCCATGGAGAATGGACCCATCATGGAACAATGCATGCATGTAATATGGGCCAAGGGCCACATCCAAGGGATCAAATGGGATTCCCACCATGGATTGGTGGGTCTCACATATTCCATACATGAAAAAATAAAAAGATCAAGATAGAGAACAAAGATCAGCAAGTTGTAGACACCTACCTTAAGATCTTTATCCAAAACTCCACTCCGTGTTTCTAAGGGTCTAAAGAACCAGGATAAAGGGGTGAGATGAGGTTTTGATGGATGGATGGGGAAAGAAATGGGAGATGAGGGGTTGGAATATGGAGGGAAGATGAGGAGAAGGTTGTTGGATTTTTTTTAAAATGGAAGAGAAAGTGAGAAGAGAGAGAGAGAGAGAGAGAGAGAGAGAGAGAGAGAGAGAGAGAGAGAGAGAGAGAGAGAGAGGATTTGTAGGGAAGTAATGATGGCCTATGGTGATATAAATAATGTTTTCTAGGGTAGGTTAGGTGTGGATAGAGTTTAGGGTGGGTAGTGTTTATTCTATGGAAATTGCGTGTGTGTGTGTGGTGTGCATAGGAAATTATGCCATGGAGGTGGTCCACATGCTTTTGTATAAAAAAGTGGGCCATATGATGAAATGCTCATAACTTTTGATCCATAGGTCGGATGGACGCAGAAGTACATCGTTGGAACCGCAACGATGATGCGAATATGATGGCATAAGTCTTGGGTCAATCCGAGTCGGGTCAATATGACCTGACTCAAGGTTGACCGTAAACAAAATCCGAGGGTCGTGGCTTATCAAAATTTGACCGGTAGGACTACGGGACCAAAATGGACAGAATGCATACACACACTCATGCACACATGCAAACTCGGGTCGGGTCTCATAGTAGGCACAACTTGTCTCCCTGTCCATCTCTGTAGGACGTGCACTATAAGGCTAGTGCATTCTGTACGGTTACTTCACCAAGGATACAAATTGTACTTGCATATGTGGTGGAGTAGGGGGAAGTTTGCCATCATCTTAGTCGATGTAAGGCTATTGTCTCACCTCCAATGAACTAGTCGGCCACAAAGAAAATACGTGTGGCGATCTCTCTCTCGTTTACTAGTGACATGAGTTGCACTTGCATGTACCACACCACGCTCAATTCCCATAATACGGGCTATGACATCCACATTGACTATGGCTTCTTGCCTCCCCAAAGGAATAGTAAACTTAAGAGGCTCCAGTAGTGGTTTCCGTATGTGGGCATAGAAGGCTCGTACGATGCCTTCACTTACATGAACCTTCCCTTCAAACATGGGACCCCACCCGGTCTCCAACATGAGGTCAATAACTGGATATAATCTAAATAGTATCTCATTAATATGAGCTTCAAATACGACTTTACGGTCACGAAACTTACCAAGTCCGATGCCCGACAGTAGAGATCTTTCGAGCAGGATTTGAGGATCAAGGTCCTATTTCATTCTTCGCTCTCTTGGCGCTCGTGCTAGCCTTGGTGTTCACCTTCTTCCTCGAACGGGTTGGACGGCTCGTCCGGCCTCATCCGGGGCCGTTCCTCTCTTTCCCATAAGGGAAAGGAGCGTTGAGATTGAGAAGATAGCGGTGATAAGCTCAAAGAGAGCCATGGAAGTGGAAAAGATTGGAGAGTGAAGTGGATTTGAGTATATAGGAAATATGAGACACAAAAAGAGGATTTTTGTGCTCCGATAGGTGGAAATAAGGAAGATGGAGAAATAAAAATGGTAGTTTTAAGAGAATGGTGGAAGATGGATATGAAATGTAGAAGAAAATGTGTCTTTGAGTGTATGGAATGGGGATTTGAGAGAGAAAAATGGGTTTTGAAGGGTTTGGAATAGGATGGAATGAGAAAGAGGGGCAAAAGGACGGTCAAATAGGTGGTCCCATACATGGGTGGGCTCCACACAGTTGGATGGATGGTAGTGCGCTGCTGGCAGCGCGGTGCTTCCATAACCCTGGGGTGGTGACTACCCCCTCCCGGGGTGCTATACATGTGCGGGGGACCCCCTGAGCCCCACTAAATTTTGTAATTTGGGCCCCTTTACCCATATGATGCGTTTTCTCGATCTAAGAGGTGTGTATTCACGTCTTTTAGCTTGTTTCAAGTTTGGGATTTGTCGACATATAGTTTGAACCCATCGATTGATGGCCTAAAAGGGACTGAGATTAATTCACCTGATCTTAGACGCATACAGGCTATGCTACAATAGCCACTTTCACCCGTCGGTGAAACTTTGGGATCCTATGATCATTTCTACATTTCATTGCCCCCTTCCTAAGTCAGAGTGCATTTAGATTGCATCATGTTACCTATAACCCAGGTCAGTTTAATCCAAATCATTGTCTGATACTAACTTGTAACACCTCGAATTTCGAGGGTCGATCAAAGCTCTATTCCTGAGATCCAATGCATCACTTATGCAACATGGATAATAATGTTTAGTGTTGTCTATAATAATATATTAAACATGAGTGAGATTATACTAAAACAACATACCATATTCCAGATATAATTAAATTTAGCAAGCGGAAGACTGAAACACATATATATCAGAATGGTAAATGTTTTACAACCTCTAAAGTATGATGATGTAATCGGGTTTAATATATATAAGAGTTGTTTCAAAATATACAAAATGTCAAAATGTAGGTATCCAACTAATCCATGTGTCCCTGTAATCCCGTCAAATCAGCATGAGGTCTACATAGACCCGCCTGATAGCTGAACATAGGAGAATTCCTCCTCCTGTATGAAGTCTAACTCAGCCACATAGACTCCATTATCACCCGCATCTACCATAGAGTCTGGTTGGTGTTTTAAAATACCGTCCCAGAGTGGGAGTGAGTGATTAACTTAGTGGTACTATAAGGTAAATGTTAACATGTGATTAAGTAAATCAAGCAGTAATGATAAAGTAGTACAACAATCATATCCTAAATACTCTTGTTAATGCCGGGATGGTATGCAGTAATGATGTATGCCCTCACACGAAGCTCCCTCACAAGGGACTCTGACAACCAAGTTTGTACATGACAACCTCCCTAAAGTGTAACTTTCTCGCCAAAGCACATGTAATGCGGTGCATGATTGTGTTAGTCGAGTACTTAATTAAGTTTATTCATACAGTAGGTTCGGAAAGCTAAGGTATGTCCTTTTATATCATTAATCTAAACAAAGATCCGTCTAGGGTCGTTAATCCTAGTTAACCACATACGATAGGCAAAGTTGTAGGGCATCACTCTTAATGAAAAGTAGTGGATAGGAAAATTCAAAAGTTTATACTCACGGTAACTATAGGGAGGCTCGTCACCTTAGCATACGCCAAAAACTCGAACACGGTGTCCCATACCACCATGTCCTGCTCACGAGTCAAGGTTGCTCACTGGTCACTACGGGAGGCTCGTCAACCCAGCGTAGGCCGACAGCTCAACCACAGTGTCCCATACCACCATGCCCGGCTCATGAGTCTTAGCAGATCGTGGTACCACGGTTGAAATGGGCTTTTACATTTCTTAAGTGATACCTTAGATTCAAGAAGTGATGTCCATACATGGTAAACACACAATAGGCCAATCAGTTTATTTGGTAAGTTCGATTGGTACGAGCACACGTTGACTTAATCGACATGGAGTGCATAAGCACCCCTTGTGGCCTAACCATTGTCGACAATCTTCGTGCGATACGGATTTGTCAAGTTACCTAATGTGTAAGACTAATTCACCCACTTGTACAAGGATTGTTACTGATTTTTTGGGTCACGTTGTAGCCCCAATCTTCCTTAGATGTAAAAGGTAAACACATGTAATAATCATATCAACATTTAACAAACATTCCAAATAAATCCATCATTTGAAAATTTCATCAAACACATTCAACATGTCACTAAGCAATTGCATTTTATCCGTAAATTGCGTAGCGACAAATATGATTACATGAAAGAAACTATACACATGATTAAGGTAATTGATAATTCTATCTTAATACACTTAATAAATACAAATCATCAACATTTTCTCATTCAGACATTTTATCAAAAACTTAAGTTACACTTCACTAAATACATGACTAGATTAGTTACATCATATATTATAACAATTCCTTACACAAAGAGATCATCATGCATACGACAAACATGTATCCTAGATTAACAGTCATGACAAACACAAATCATAATTTCATGTTCAATCAAACATTTCAACAAACACATGGGATGCATCTTGTATCAACATAGTTCACACATGCATAATATATTGAATGCGTTGTATTTGAAATAATATGGTAGCAATTAAGTTACACATAAATCATTAGCTGACATTGAAAGCATTGAAAACCATAACCTAAATGTTTATAGTTTACACCTTTTGTCGAAATACTCGATTTGGACTCTGTTCGAATCCTACGTTCCTGAAAATAGAACGTCGAGCACTTAAGCAATGAAATAGGTTAGCTATTTCATTGATTACTCTATTTGGATCCATAAATCAATATTAGGGTTAGAATTTCTTACCCAAATTGTAGCTAAGATGGATCTTGTCGCTAATAGGAAGACGATTCAATGTGTGGAGTTGTGGGAAGGAATCCCAATAACGATCTCCCCAACTCTCACTTCTCTCCTCACTATTTTCTCTTCTTTTCTCTCCTCTCTCTCCTAAGGTTAGAGTAATTCATATGGAATGGGAACGGGTGGCTTAAGGGCTTTATATAGGCACAGAACTGATGCACATGGCCCTAGGGCCATGGTATACCTAGATTGTATACAAAGGGCATCTTTTCGGCCAGACAGGGCTCATCTGGAGGGCCACTACTCCCTTTGGATGTAGGGTAAGTTCCTTGATAATGGATCTATGCCAAGATGTGTTTTTAGTCTGATCGGATAAGTGGATCGACTGTGAAGGACCTATGTCAGATCAACGGTCGTAATCATTCGATCGGGGCCATAAGTATACAGATATGTGGGGGGAAATTTCCCTGATCCATGGGTGAAGTTCGGTCAGGAATTGACGGTATGAAATCTTCAATTTTTCCTATGAGCGGATGACCCAATTCACTTAAGTTTAAGTACCTTTTCTAAGGATATTTGCGTTTCTCACACACTTTACTCAGGGCTCAAGTTGTGCATTTCTAGATACTATTTGGGCTCGATTCCTGTGTTGGTTGTCAAGCCTGGTAAGGCGGATGTAACCCTATAGTTTCGCTGTCATCGAAGTTTCAACATGTGGTCTAGGTCTGATAAAGAGTTTCAATGTGTTCCCAAGAAGGACAGGCTTTTGAGGTTTTTATATAGTGTTGAGTCAGTAATATTAATGGCTTTCCATCTTGCCATTTGTGTAAATGGTGGTTCAAACTAAATCCACTGAGTAATTTGGTTTAGTACTTAATTATCTCCGCTTAATTTCTACAGAATACAGTCCTTAAGGATTTTTGCCTGAGTTGGTACGTGGGTCTTTGTATGGATTTTTCCCGAGATGTTACACCCATAATGGAAGGGTCCCTCCGCTACACTATAAGTGCTATGTTTTTTAGCTCTTATGATTGTCAAATTTTGTAGTGCTAAAACCTCTTAGAATCTGTATCTTGTGTAGCTCATCTATATATTCAAGATCATGCAATTCATGTACAAGAACAAATGTCTTTACTTCAAGTACAAGTTCATGATGTTTCAATTCAAGATTCAAGCATCACAAGTATAAGAGATATACAAGTTCAACTACAACATCAAGTGATAGTTCAAGGTTCTGAAGCTTCAACTATGTTAAGACAAAGTGCTTTACTTTGGAAGTCAAAGATCAAGGCGAAATACAAGTCATAAGTACTTCAAGATTTAAGCTTCAAAGAACTTCAAGTTCAAGCTTTAAAGCACTTCAAGATGTCAAGCTTCAAGTACTTCAAGATCAACTATCAACTAAATTAAATGATGATTCAATGTTCAAATATCACTTATAAGGTATGTAAGACCTTAGATTGACCATAGGTTGAAAGTGCACTTGCTAGTGCCCTAGTTTGTCAATTACCGTGTGTGTTGAGTCAGTCGATCTGTAGAGCTTCACAAGAAGAACAATTCAAGTGCCTGCCTCAATTGAATGTGCGGAAGTTTACCACAGGTAAATCATAGCCTCACATCCCATGTCCTAAAAAACCAGGTGATTAAAACCCTTAAAAAAAACTTAGAACATATGAGGGTTTTTGGGTAAGTGAACTTTTTCAAAAATCAGAAAATCTCTAAGTTTACTTACCCTGTCGATTGTATCGATACACATTTTGATATGATCGACCTACACTGTCGATGTCCTCGACACTTGATCGATACTATCAATAAGAGGACTAAAAGTGTCCAACAACCACATACTTATCTAGAAAGATTTATCGATATATCGATACATCTATCGATATCATCGATATTCAAATATCAAGCCCATCAGAAGTGGCTCGATAATATCGACAAGCAGATTTTCGGCTCCCCTATTTTTCTTAAGAAAATTACATGTTCTTCAATAAATCAATGTCCTTCCCGATTCAATCTGAATTCAAATATCGATCATATTGGACGACCATCGATCATATCGATAGTGGGCGCTCTTTTCTTCTAGCAAATATTTCTGGATGTTTTTAACTTTGATCTGGGGTCACTTGAGGAAATTAATATTCTTATGTTGATGCTATCGAGGCCTAGTCGATTGGATCGAGACTGGACACAAACTATCCGACGTGCTTATAGGCAAATCTATACAATTTATCGATCCCATCGATAAGGCTTCCGATATCATCGATATTCAAATTCTGATGACATCGGTTGTTCCCGATCATATCCTAAAAACCTGAAATATTTCAAGACTTATCTCTCTCATTCTTCAAATGTCGATAGATCGATCACAGTATCGATGGAATCAGAGTTCGAAATCCGATGATATCGACACCAGTATCGATGCCATTGACCAGCTGGCTAAAGGTTTCAAAAGTATATGACATTTAAGTTTATGTTATCAAGCGGACGGTCGATCCCATCGAGAGTATACGCTCGATTATATCGACCCTGCTCGATGATATCGAACTCTATCATGAACATGGCCGTTTTATATCCGTTGGAACCTTTTTCCTATATAAAGAGAGACTTATCTACGTTGTTGGCAGAGAAAGAAGAGAGTGCTTTTGTGTGTTTTACCTTTAGATCATATACCTAAAGCCCTTTCTCTCAAGGGAGTTCATCTTTCAATCCACTCTCATTCATTGATGTTTAATAGAGTGGATTGGGAAATGAACTCCCGCATTCAAGGATCCTCCGACAACTATCTTAATAGCATATCATTAAGCTGGGATACCTTGAATGAATAGATGACGGGAATCACTCTATCTTCCTTATAGGAAAATTCTAAGAGAGTGGATTTTTGTCCTAACCTTGACCTAACCCGAAGTCAAGTACTGGTATATCTTTTATGTTACGGATCAAGGGAGCTGAAGATTCTTCAATAAAAGGAGGAGATCTTCATCATTGCACTGAATGAGATTCATCAACTTATCTGTAAGTATCTAGAGTCTAGAGGACACTTGTGATCATTCCTTCCTAGGATTCGATCTTGAGTGTTGCACACCCTTTGAAGTCCTCATAGGAGGCCTTCGACAGGAGTGTACGTAGTGGGTGCATTGTGTGGACCCTTGCTCTGTGAAGAGCATAAACATCCGAGTGCATTGTGTGGACCCTCACTCTGTGGTGAGCATAAACATCTGGTTAGGAGTGAACCAATAAAACTCCAGGGTTAGAGGTGAACCGAGTAGAAACCTCTGTGTAAAGGTTGAAGGTAAACCTGATTTAGAACCTTAGGTTTGAGGTGAACCTTGGGAAACCTCCTTAGTGAAATTCGGTACACTCAAGGGTTGAGTGGGGCAGCTGGGAGTGGAGTAGATAAGTAGTAGAACCACTATAAAAATGACTGTGTTTGTGATTACTTTGTTTGTGTGATTTTCTTTATTATTTCAATATCTGAATATCTGATATCACACCTCACACATATACATAGTCATATCCAGCATGAACTAAGTTCTATATTGCTATCTTCTAAATAGTTTGTGATTGGATCCTCTACTAGGCTTGGAAGCCAGTAGAGTTACATCTGAGTAATCCTGTTAATTGTATATCTGATAGGATTAGTGCAATAGAATTCACATTGTAAAACTTTAAAAAGTCCTATTCACCCTCATATAGGACGTATTAGCATATTTCGACTTTAACTCAAGCGGTCTTCACCGCTATTTCATAGGTTAGGTTATATTGATTGCATACTTAAATTGAGTCACTATATACTTCTATAGGATATTTCTCGACTAGTCTTAGCCTATGTTTGACTAGTCCTAGTACTGGCTCGACCAGTCCAAGGTTTGTTACTTATTTTCAGGATTTTTTGTTAGATCTTCGACCAGTCCTGGAGACTGGTCGACTAGTTGAGTGAATAGTGCTCGACCAGTCGAGTAAGCTTGACTCAAAGTCCAGCAACTAAATTGGGTCCCACACGACTAGTCGAGTGCAGGGTTCGACTGGTCGTGTGGGCCACTCGACCGGTCGTGGATGCCTCTCGATCAGTCATGCGAGCCACTCAACCAGTCGAGTGCAGGGTTCGACTGGTCTTTCAGGCCACCCGACTGGTCGTGCAGGCCACTCGACCAGTCATGCGAGCCAATCGACTGTTCGTGCGGGCCACACGACCACTTGACAGGGCTTGCTTGTTGGTTCTTCAACTAGTTGAGCTGTCCCCTAGAGCAGTCGAGCGAACGGTTTCTGTATTTAAATAGAGCATGATTTTTAAAGTTTTTCATTCAATTCAAGAAAATTCAAGAGACCACTCCGAGAGATAAGTTTATGATATTCTTAAGCTATTTACTGCTCATTTAATATTCTCTTTAATTTAGCTTTTTTGTATTTATTTTTAAGATTCCATATTCCAATCTTATTTGAAGAAGGGATTTTCTTTTCCCCTTTCTTGGAATCAAAATCAAATCAAGCAAGCCCAAGGTGATTTAATCTAAAATTCGTTTAGAACTTGGAACCTTTTCATAAGTGAGTGTGAACATTGAACATTTACTTTGAATTGGTTTTATTGGGCTTTATCAAAGGAGAATATCTAGATAAATACTTTACAATTTCTTTTTTTTTTTGTTTTATTAAGAATGTGCGAGGAAATATATCTTTCTTTTTGGTTTGTCTAAGGTGATCTAGAAAACTTAGAGTTTAGGGTTTTTTGAATTATGTAAGCCCACTTGAAAGACACAATTGTGAAGGTTTTAGGTGATCCTTGAAAAACCTATTGTATAGTGAACGCTAATATCCACTGTGTGAGGATATTGGGAGTGGAGTAGTTCTGTGGCTATTTTTCTAAACAGTTGGTGTACACACAAGCGAACCACTATAATTTTCGGTCTTGTGGTGATTGATTAATTGTGGCTTTCTATGAATGTGATAATTTTCTCCTATGCATTTATGGAAGAATGTTGTAATCTTTTTATGCAAGTGTGGAAATGTTGTAATAGCTTAGTTTATTTTCTTTGCAATTTATTTATTTATTCATCTTATCATTTTGAGATTTTGATACACGGACCTTTTTAGGAATTAGGTTATCCTACCATAAACCATTGGTTTTTGGTGTAAGGTTGTCCTTAGAACAACATCTGTATCAACCTTTCAATACTTGTACATTTAAGGTTGTTATTCATTTCTGCTTTGTGAGATTGTTTAATGCTATATTTATTTATATTTATTTAAATTCGGCATTTAATTTTTAATTTGGCATAGTCCTATTCACCCCCCCTCTAGGACTCTTAGCGTAACTTTTTAAAGTGGTATCAAAGCCTGAAAGTGCACCTATTACGTGCCCTAGGTTGTCAATTACGTTGTATGTTGAGTCAGTCAGACGACAGCACCTAATAAGAAGATCAAGTCGAGCGTCTGCCTCATCTAGATGTGTGGAAGCTCACCAAAAGGTAAATCATAGTCTCACATCTCATGTCCCAAAACACCAAGTGATTAAACCCTTAAAAAGAACTACAACATCTTAGGGTTTATGTGTAAGAAAACTTTTTATCCAAAAGAAAATTTTCTAAGTTTTTCTTACACTGTCGATTATATCGATTCCCCTTTCGATATGATCGACCAGCTCTGTCGATGTCCTCGGCATATCAATCGATACAATCGAGTGATGACAAAATGCGTCCACAAATCAAAAAAATCTTTTGGACGATTTATCGATATATCGACCTTCGAGTCGATATCATCGATATTCAAAAATCGATCATATCTGAAGTGGATCGATCGTATCGGCAGACTGCTTTTCGACGCCCCTATTTTTCTAAAAAAAACTATCAATTGCTTCGATATATCGATGACTGTCCGATTCAATCTGAACTCAAATATCGATCATATCGGGAGTCAGTCGATCATATCGACTGTGGGGCGCATGTTCTCTCCAGCATGAATTTCAAGTTGCTTTTAATGTCGATCGGGGTGCCTATCGATAAATTGATATTCATATATCAATCATATCGAGACCAAGTCGATTAGATCGAGTCAGGACATAATTCGTCCAGCAGCTTACACATAAAATCTATACGATTTTTCGATCCCATCGAAAGGTCGCCGATATGATCGATGTACAAATTCCGATGACATCGACTGGTTCCCCGATCATATCTGTGATCCTGAAATTCTTCAAGACTTCTCTCTTATTTTTCACTTGTCGATAGATCGAACCATCACTCGATGGAATCAGAGTTTGAAATTCGATATCATCGATGTGTGTCTCGATCCCATCGACCAGTTGGCAGAAGGTTTCCAAAAGCGAAATGACAATTGAGTTCTTATCATCGAGAGGTCAGCCGATACAATCGAGAGTATACGCTCGATCATATCGACGACTGATCAATGATATCAAACTCTGTCATAAATATGACCGTTTATATCCGTTGGAACCTTTTGCCTATAAATAGAGGGAGTTGTCTTCATTGCTGGTAGAGAAAGTAGAGAGTGCTTTAGAGTGTTTTAACCTTCCTATCATTTACCTAAGACCTTTTTCTCAGGAAGTTCATCCTCCAATCCACCCTCATCATTGATATCTCATAGAGTGGATTGGGGAATGAACTTCCGCATTCAAGGATCCTTTAGCTACTGCTTTAATGACATATCATTAAGTTGGGATGCCTTGAATGCATAGATGATGGGAACCTCTCTATCTTCCTTATAGGAAAACCTTTAGAGAGTGGTAGTCTATCATAACCTTGACCCAACCTAAGCCTAGCATATATACATCTTCATATTGCGGATCAAGGGAGCTGAAGACTCTTTATTAATAAGTACAAGGTCTTCATCATTGTGCTGAAAGGGACTCATCAACTTATCTGTAAGTACTAAGAGTCCAGAGGACACTTGCGATCATTCCTTTTTAGGATTGGGTTTTAAGTGTTACTCACCATTTGAAGTCCTCGAAGGAGGCCTCCGACGGGAGTGTACGTGCAGGGTGCATTGTGTGGACCCTTGCTCTATGGAGAGCATAAACATCTGGTTAGGAGTACGCCAGTAAAACTCCAGGGTTAGAGGTGAACCGAGTAGAAACCTCAGGGTGCGTTGTGTGGACCCTTGTCCTGTGTGGGCATAAACATCTGGTTAGGAGTACGCCAGTAAAACTCCAGGGTTTGAGGTGAACCGAGTAGAAATCTCTGTAAAGGTTGAAGGTGAACCTGATTTAAAACCTTAGGTTTGAGGTGAACCATGGAAAATCTCCTTAGTGAAAACCGGTCACTCAAGGGTTGAGTGTGGAAGCCGGGAGTGGAGTAGACAAGTCATCGAACCATTATAAAATGACTGTGTTTGAGTTTGATATTATTTTTCATTTATGTGATTGCCTTTCATGTCTTTATATATGATCACATCCTATGCACACACAGTCATATCCATCACAATCTCATATATACATTGTTTGTCTTTTAAATAGTTTGTGATAGGATCCTCTATCAGGCTTGGAAGCCAGTAGAGTTAAGGTTGAGAAATCCTAATCAATACTCTGTGTTAGAATTAGTGTGATAAGGATCTTTAATAATTTATAAAAACTTTAAAAAGTCCTATTCACCCCCCTCTAGGATATACTGACCTATTCCTACTTCAACTAAAGTGGTCTTCACCGCAATTTCAAAGCCTAATAGTTCATGTTATTTTTTGGATTAATTTCCTAAGAAAATCGATTTGAGCTTTGTAAGATGTCAAAATTTGATAGCTTTTCAGTCACCAGGCCTCCACCATTTGATGGCTCCAATTATGCCTATTGAAAAGCCAGAATGAGGATTTTTTTAAAATCCATGGATGAGAGCATGTGACAAGCCACAATGACCAATTGGACCCTCCTACCATTGAACTAACAGGCACTGATGGATCTAAATGATAAAAGTCTCACCTTATTTTTCTTGGTCTGCTCTTTAGAAAAGTGAGAGTAGTGCTAATGCAGAGGCTTTAAATGCTATTACTTGCGCACTATCCCTGGATGAATTCAAGAGAATTATATCTTGTGATACTACAAAGCAAGCCTGTGATATTTAGGAAATGACACACAAGGGAACAATAATTGTTAAGAAATCTAAAGTCTAAATCCTCACAACCAAATTTGAGGAAATACGTATGGAAGAACATGAAACTTTCATGGATTTCTATACAAGATTGAATGACGTTGTCAACTTTATGTGAGGTCTTGGTGATAGAATCCCAGAAAGTAAAGTCTGTGTAAAGATACTACGCTCACTGCCTGAATGGTTCAATTCAAAGGTGACCGCGATCCTCGAACTTCTTGATACGGATAATATGAGGGTAGAAGAATTGGTTAGTTCCTTACAGACCTATGAGTTAAACTTTAAAGCTCCTAAAGGTAAATCCATCGCCCTTAAGTCTTCTAAAAATATTTCTTAAGAAAATACTATTCTGATTTAGAAAATTCTGAAGATGATATGGCCCTTTTAGCTAAAAAGTTTTACAAAATTTTCAAAAGTAAAAAGAGGGTAAATTTTCACAAACCTATTGAAAAGAAAAGATCTAGATCTAAAACTTGGAAATCTTTAAAAGATAGCCAATATTACAACTGCCATGAATAAGGGAATCTAGTGAACAAATGTCCTAAAAAGGATAAACCTAAAAAAGAAAGGTATGTTGGCTACATGGGATGAATCTTCCTGCTCTAAAGCTTCTTTTGAGTCAGAAGATTCTGAAATTGAGTTGGGTAATGATGTTAAAGCCCTAATGACCCTAGCCAAGTTTATTTTTTTAGATAATGATGATTCAACCAGTGAAGAAAACTTGAATAGTGATCATGAAAATGAAGAAGATCTTCAAGATGCTTATGATGCCCTGTACAAGGAAAGTTGCAAAATTGCTTTAAAGCTTAAACTTCAAAAAGAAAAGTTTTCAAAACTAAAAGAAAATTTTGATAATCTAGTCTTAGAAAAATCATATATTTCAGATTACTTTGAAAAAACTAAGTGTGACTTAGATTTCAAAACCTCCCTAGTTGAAAACCTAAAATCTGAAAATGAAAAACTAAAAATAGAAGTCTCTTCACTTTTGAGTTTAAAAGACACATGGAGGTATGCCCAAGGTGATCCCATGTTATAAAAACTCTTATCGAGATCCAGAAAATGTGGCGATCGATCTGGATTGGGCTACGATAAAAATATTCCTCCCAAACATAAGAATACTCCACCAAAATTTGTGAAAGGGGAGTCTTCAAACTCAAAAGGGAAAGGTCTGAATCAAAATTATTATAAAACTGTTAAGATTTTTTAAACCTTAAAATCTAAAAGTAACCATATCAACTATAATAGTTAGAATCAAAATCCTTTACCTGAGAAAATTATTGACTAACTTAAGGAGCTCTTAAAATCTAACTCAGTGGGTTAGTCTTATAATAACTATAAACATAAGAAGACCAACTATACTCCTAAACCTAAAACTGAAATGAAATGGGTTCCTAAGGTTACTTGTTTATTTGCCCACACCGCTTTCAAAGCTTCAAGTCATTCAAAGTGGTACTTAGATAATGGATGCTGTAGACACGTGACAGGTGACAAAGGACTATTCACCAATCTTAAAGACATGAATGATGGTTCAGTCACATTCGGTGATGGTAGCAACTCCAGAATTGTTGGCCAAGGTACGGTTCAACTCTTTAACTTCCCTCTATTTGATAATATTTTATATGTAGAAGGGTTAAAACATAATTTATTAAGCATCTCTCAAATATGCGATAATAATTATAGTGTAAAATTTATTAACCAAGGGTGTGAAATTTTAAATAAAAATGGTTCTGTAATATTAACTAGTCGCAAAACTTTTGAAAACTGCTACCTTGTCTGTGATTCAAGCTAATCTAATCTATCCTGTTACATGGTCCAAACCGATGAGGTCGAATTCTGACATAAACACCTCGGACATGTACACTACCGTAACTTGTATAGATTGAGCGAAAGAGTTGGTAAGAGGTTTACCTAAAATATAAAAAGTTGACAAAATATATGACGAATGTCCGATTGGCAAATAAATCAGGAGTACTCAAAAAAAGGTGAACTCCAATGCCACATCTAAACCACTCAAACTTCTCCACATGGATCTCATTGGGCTAACTAGAACGGAGAGTCGGGGTGGCAAGAAGTACATTCTGGTAATTGTTGATGACTTTACCAGGCACACTTGGGTAGTCTTCTTAAGAGAGAAATTAAAAACTCTCGATGAAGTAAAGAGGATACTTAAATGTATCCAAATGGAAAAAGAATCACAAGCCTCTAAGATCCATAGTGATCATTGTTTAGAATTTGAAAATAGTGGTTTTGAGAAGTTTTACAGTGATCAAGGAATATCACATGAATATTCTTCACCCAAAACACCACAACTAAATGGTATAGTGGAAAGAAAAAATAGAGTGCTTCAAGAAATGACAAATGTAATGCTAAATAGTATGAAGCTTCCTAAAAATCTTTGGGCTGAAACCATTAATACAACTTGCTATATAATTAACCGCATTTATACTAGAAAATTAAATGGTAAAACGGCTAATGAAATGTGGTTTGATAAGAAGCCTACTGTTAAATACTTTTAAGTTTTTGGCAGCAAGTGATACATCTTACATGACCAAGAAAATCTAGGTAAGTTTAACACCAAAAGTGATGAAGGGATATTTTTAGGGTATGCTCTAAATAGTCGAGCATATCGAGTACTTAACAAGAGGGCTGGTATAATTTAAGAGTCCATTAATGTAGTTATAGACGATCACTTGAATACACCTGTCTCAAGTTCAGAAAATGATAAAGTTCTTTTAATTGATAAACTAGACTCTTCATCAAGTCAAAATAACACTGAACTGAGGATAATTAAAGACCATCCTTCTAATCAAATCCTTGGAAACCCTCTCATTGGTGTGCGCACTCGTAAATAACTTGAAGATATGTGTAACTATGTGCACTTTACATCTTAAATAGAACCGGCTAACGTAAAAGAAGCTCTTACTGACGAAAACTAGATTGTAGCGATGTAAGAAGAGCTCAATCAGTTTGTAAGAAATGATGTGTGGTACTTACTTCCAAGATCAAAAGATAAACACATTATCAGAACAAAATAAATTTTTAAAAATAAGTCTAATGAACTTGGTAATATTATTAGAAACAAGGCTAGGCTGGTTGTACAAGGGTACACTCAAATAGAAGGCATCGATTATGATGAGACCTTTGCCCCAGTAGTCTGGAATCAATCAGACTATTTATATCCACTACTTTCTTTAGAAAGTTTAAAATATACCAAATGGATGTAAAGAGTGCATTCTTAAATGACAATTTGCATGAAGAAGTGTATGTTGAACAACGAACGAGTTTTGAAGGCCCTAAGAATTATTATGTTTATCGCCTGAAAAAGGCACTCTATGGTTTGAAAGAAGCTCCCAAGGCATGGTATGAAAAGTTGACTAAGTTTCTACTAAGTCATAACTTTATAATGGGAAGTGTTGATAAGACATTGTTTATAAAGAAACATAATAATCACATACTAATAGTGCAAATCTATATTGATGATATTATCTATGGATTCACCTATGCTAACATGACTGCTGGGTTTGTAGATCTTATGAAGTGTAAATTTGAAATGAGCATGACTGGAGAATTAAACTATTTTCTAGGGTTACAAGTTAAACAGTTACCTGATGGTTTCTTTATCTCTCAAACTAAATATGCTCTAAACTTAGTTAAAAAGTTTGGATTTGAGAGTAAGAAAAATTTTGATACTCCAATGAGTACTACTCTAAAACTCTTTAAGGATTCAACAGGTAAATGTGTGGATCCTAAGTTGTATCGCAGTATGATTGGTAGTTTACTTTATTTAACTGCGAGTTAACCTGATATTGCATTTAGTGTAGGAATTTGTGCTAGATATCAGTCTGACCCTAAAGAGTCACATCTAATTGCTGTTAAGCGCATTTTGCAATATATCGCTAGTTCAGTAAATCTTGGTCTCTGGTATCCACATGATACTAGGGTGTAATTAACTGGTTACACGGATGCTTATTAGGCTGGTAACATAGATGATCGTAAATCAACCAGTGGTGATTATTTCTATATAGGAAACTGTTTAGTTTCTTGGCTAAGTAAGAAACAAACTTTCGTATCGCTCTTCATAGCTGAGGTTGAATATATTGCTAGTGACCAAAAACTTGAAAAGTTATTAACCTCATCTCGGTAATGTTGTGACAGCTCTGGATTGGCTTATATTAAAAATAACACTTTGAAATCTACTCCTACTTTTGTAAAAGGAGAGTCTTCAAAATTTAAATCAAAAACTCTAAAAGAGTTAAATTGTAGAAAGAATAAATCCAAAAATGCAAAACCCTTTTGAGCCTATAATGTAAAAAATTGTGCCAACTACGACAAATATTAAAGTAGTAATAATAGAAACCCTCCTTTAGTTTATAAAATTATTGACTTGCTCAAAGTGTTATTAAAATCCAACTTTGGTAAGAATGGAGTTAACAACAATAGGAGAAATTCTAACTGCCAAACACAGTGAAATGTAAGAGACCCTCCTAAACCTAGAAACGTAATGAAATGGGTTCCAAATGTTAAGTATCTTGTTATCCACACAGCTTTCAAAGAAAATAGTCATTCAAGATGGTACCTGGATAATGGATGTTCTAGAAATATGATAGGTGATAAAGCTATTCTATCAAACATCAACCAAATTGATGGTAGCTTAGTTACATTCAAAGATGGTAGTAACTACAAGATTATTGGCAAAGATAATATACAACTTCCCAACTTACCTATCTTCAAAAATGTTTTATATGTCGAAGGCCTAAAAGATAATCTTTTGAGCATATCTCAAATCTATGATAATAAACATAGTGTGGAATTTTCATATCACGGATGCGAGATAATTAACAATAAAGGTCATGTGTGGGATCCCGGTCTTTTGCAACTCGCTTGTGTGCACACGTGTCCTATCTTACATCGTTGTACACCATACACTGCACCCTATTGCACCTAGGAAACTCACCCAAGTGATTTATTCTGGATGATCTTGAGACCTCTATCATGTGGACTGCATCGTCGTTGCAATCGCAATGGTAAAAACCACGCATCAATCTGACACTCCGTTAGTGAGATATGACATGTCGAATCCAAAACCCAAATTACGTATCCTATAATACGAACAACCTTTATTATATTAGGCTCATTGGACTTGAGCCCATATGGGCCTAAATCCTACTTTTAGAACATGAAAATTACCAACAAATAGGACAATTGCTACATGACAAAATAAGAAGTTATCACATATAAGACAAGCACTATAAGACAAAATTGGATTCTATCCCAAAACACATCATTAGCTTTCTTCCCATGCCTTATAAACTAATCATGGCTAATGTCCACCTCATCCTATACATGTATCCAATGCATCTCTTGATTTGTGCCACATCACTTCAAACAACCAATTGTAAACTCCACTTCATCATCCACCATGCATCACCTACAACCCATAACCCTTATCCATTCATTGGCCAATGCACATCTAGATTTCTTCCACCTTGGCCAATGCATGCTTAACACCAACTACCTCATCCATCCACTACCCATACCATAAATCACCTTCCTCCTCACTTTTAGTTTCATCCTCTTTTTATTTTCTTGACATGTGTGGGCCCCACTAGTGTAGAGTTCTTGTGCAACATTTATGGCTATGGTGGTCAAAAAAGTGGTCCATGTTAGTATGGTCCACCATGATGAACATCATATCCACACCCTTTACATGTAATCCTTTTTTTTTTTTTTTAGTATTTGGACAATAAGTTCTAAAAATCATATAAAATCAACCATACTAAGATCAGAGTTGAAACTTAGGAATAGTATGAATAACAATATGAACTAACTCTGGACCAAATTTTGTAGTCATCCAACGGTCCAATCATCCGTAACATCAAGTTTACTCGACTATTGTCCAGCAGCACATGCAGATTCTGATTTGCCTAAAATGGACCATTTTTAATTCCTTTAATGAATGTATTAAAAACATATGTTCCATTAGACAAGTAGAAAATCGAACCATCTTTCTAACAGTATATAATAAGCCTCCATTAGAGTTCGAACGACTAAGATCTTAGCCTTATACGAAAGATGTATTTGGGAACTTGTTATGGCCATTTTTGTGTGGGCCATATCCATAATTCGAACAGTCAGATGTATTTGATGTTTGCTCTTAACTTACTTAAGATAGTTATTTATCATATGTACGGTCCTTATTGTCAAATTCTTTCATGATAGAATTTAGGAAATTCTGGACTGTCAAATACCTCTGTAAAGACAAATTTTGAATTTCTATGTGTGGTCAAGATGGATCCAAGGCTTTGTATGATTGGAAACCTATAAATGGCCTAAATGATGTATTCCCAAACCATCCATTGGCTTGGATTTTCCAACATAGAATCTAATCATAGATATTTTATCAAGACATTTCATGTGCTACTTGTATGTTGTATGTATGTTGACCACAATATTCATTCTTGCATTAGGGACCCACTTGGATTTATGTACTTTATTAGTTCATTTAATCTGGACATCCATGTGTACTAATGTGTGTCTCTTATCTATACTTTGCTAGTGTGTGGGCCCCACTTGTCATTGTATTTATTACCTTTCTTTTGCACTTTCTGTTTGCTGGAATTTTTCAAGTACCTAACTGCATTGCATGTAGGCCTCTTTAACACCTTGTGGAGGGTCCCATACTCTTTAGTTAAGGGTCCCACTTTGGGGGATGTTTAATCCTTATATAAGTGAACTGGCATGTCTCACATTTTTGTCAGGAACAATCCCTAAGTGCTTGGAAATTGGGCCCTAAGTTGTGACAGACCCCATTGCTGAAAACTGTCTGATTATTTGTGTTTTGTACCAACTTTGGGCCTCTGTAGTGGACCACACGTTAGAGATATGAGTAAACCACCACTTGGAACCTTTAACCTATACCAAGGAATAGATAAATAATATTTTAATCCGGCTAAATCAGACCCCAGATGATTAGGGAGTGGATCCCAAAATGGGACAAGGCATAGTCGTGTAGAAAATTTTGTGTAAAAAATTAAAGTACCTATGTTTGGCCCTATACCAAATATTATATGTACACAATCAATTGGTCCTATCTTATACTTTTTAAAGTAGATATATAGTACTACCAAAGGCACCTGATGGAACACCGAAAGGTTGTCCCATGTGATCTTAGGACATACTCATGATCGGGCCAAAACTAATTCTACACTATGTTTCCTGCAAATTTCCTCCAAGTACCCATGTTTGGGACATCACCGTAAATTGTACACACCAAACCAATGAGGACCACCTTATAACTTTTAAAGCCAACAAATAGATCTACTAGATGGATCCTTCCTTTCACCAGATGTGGTTTTCATATGATTATAAATATGAATTGAAAATGACCTTGAACCAACCTTGCGCCAAAAGTCAGTTTGATATAGAATTTATGTGGGGCCACATCAGTGGGGTCCGCCACCTTTCAAAAGCTTTTAATACAACATCTAAACTCTGAAAAAATAACTCTTAGATATTGTTAGGCTTAAAAACCTTAAGTGGGTCATCTTGTATGAGCCTTACCTTTCATGTAATGAGGTCCATCTGACATGTTTTGTAAATGGGTGTTGTATAACTTATAAAATATTTAGTGGACAAATCTTGTTGTCCAAATGCTCTTAAGACATAGGTGGCCTTGGGCCCATCTAAATGATGCAATCTTAATGCCCAAGCGGGCTTAACACTAAGAGAAATTGTTGGTGAGTGAGAAGCCCACAATGGTATCCTTCCTCGAGCCCGTTGGGCAGGCCCATTGCCCACTGGGTAGTGCGCCTTGCATACTACCTCTAGTCAAGTAGACCACGCTTAGAGAAACCTATTTTTCAATGCATAAACTAGATAATTGGGCTTTTTCTTAGTTTGTTGTGTATGTGGCTTGTAGGCCCAATATGGTATATGACATGAAAGTGTTAGCATGTTATCCTTTATGTTTGAGATTGTACATTGTTTTTAATTGATGGAATGTGAGGCACCCGCTTAGTTATGGAACTAGATCCACACTATTGAAAGTGTTGTGTTTGGACATTTATGCCCTTGGGTTGGCTTATTGATTCACCAAGTGAGACTCACACTTGACCTATACGACCCCATGCCTTGCATGTAGTTTAAGTCCAGTGTGAAATTCACACTAGGTAGGACACACCTATAGTGATGTGTGAGATGATGATATATGTATGGTAACATTATAATGATGATTGTGAGTTGTTGGTTGAAATGATAAATATGATTTAATGGATGGTGAATTAGAGCATATGCATTGATGATGGGTGAGTAATTATTTATAACACTTATAACATTGTTTATGTTAATTATGAAGTGAAAATGATCCTCATGGTAATGATGATGATAATATATATTTATATGCATGACGAAAAAATGTTCTAGTTGACCACCATGCTTGATATCCAAGTGATAATAATGCATGTGTTAATTGTCGTAATGATATTGTGGACAAGATAACTATGTTTTTCTTGATGTATGGATGATGATAAATATATGATGTTGGTGAACGTAAGGATAACCTCATGCATTTTCACGCTCCAAACCTGAAAATTGGGTTCATAGGAATCTCGATCGCCGAATCCGGTGCCAACAGCCTCCACAGTACACCATTCTCGGCTCTTAGCATCCATATGCCAGATTCCGAACCTGAGATCCTACAAGGAGGATTTATTTTTTGTATATTTATCTCGTAAAGCATAACCACAAGATTACCCAATTCACAAAGGCAACATCATCATCACATATCCACTAATATAATCATTTGAGTACAATGCTGAAAAGAAAATACATAAATCGAAAATCAAGCTCCAGAAGACCACTGAACGCTCCAAGCTCAACACAACTGCAACCTAACATCACCTACACACATCTATCATGCATAAGCATATAGAAAGCTTAGAGGGTGGTGTGAGTGTGTGCACAAGGTAAGTGCCAAGTATTCAGTACAATGCCATAATTATACAATACCGAAAATACTAGTAATCCATAAATCGTCCAATGTCGGAACAAGCAGAAATGATGATAAGATCATGAATTATCAGAGTAAACAGAAGTACTAACAAGTCATAAATCACACGATAACAGAGTAAGCAGAAATACTGACAAGTGCATGAGTCATACAATATTAAAATACACAATAAAAATCAGTTATGCAAATGAGGAGTCATAAAAGGTAAATAGCAGATGCAGAGGATGCAATCCAATATACATTCCTGATGAGTAACATAAACAACGTTAGTCGTACCATATGCCGCGAATGTAATGCAACATGCAGTGCGAATGGAATGACCATGCTGGAGTGTGAAGTCGGGATGATAGTACGTAGTATCGCAGGCTATGGGGTCCATCACAAGGGACTTCTATCCAAACCAGTCCCATACCTAAATTTAGATAGTCAGACTCAATGTGGTAAACTTCTGGTCTTAGGTTAGTCGCGGGCCCCAACCGAAATCCTGGCCATTGCGAAGGTACACGTAATAAATAATTACGCACCACCAGCCCGAGTGGATACTGAGTGAATGAATGAATGAGTATGCAACTCTTGCTCAATAAGTCCACATATCAGTATGGTTCATCTCTGGGATCATCACCGGGGTCTAATATACTCTACGCCAACTTGTCGTCCCTATTCGAACGCACAATTGGGAGAGTGGAAGAGACCTCACTATCCGCCTGCCAACATTGGGTCCGGCTCATCGATAGCGGACCGATTCCTCAAGCTGGTCAAACTTAACCTAAAAGTTGCCCCCTCACTCTGGCGGGTAAGGTCACACCCCTTTCCAACCGACCACGAAACAGTGGATGACGCGGCCTACTGGTATATAGCCCTCGTGCGCTCATATATCCACTCGGTCTCAACGTTGGAGTCATCTCCTGGCCATGGAGGTTTAAGAATTTTCACCCAGCGACATCTATGGTGCCCGTATATTAGAACCAAACATTTTCGATGTCCCGTCTGGCCATCCACAATATGCCTGTGGAGGCTACGACCCTAATGTCGCTAGGGCGTATAACACACAATGCAAGATGCATGAGTCATGCAATCCAATCATGCATCAATCCTGTGCATGTCGTGCACTCATGTGAGATAACCTTTGCCTATCAGGGAGTCTCATATCAACATGCTCAATGATATATGCAATGATCAACCACATCTCATAAAAAACATGCAGATGATGCGTATGGGCATGTATCATGATGGTATGCTGTCACATACTCATAATCGGTATCAACAATCGGCCTTGACAATGTGGACATTTAACCAACATTGCCACCCAGGAATGGCCCACATAAAATCAAACATATAATGGGCCCACGACCTCACACAAAGGCCTAATATACGACACATTAAACAATACTCAAGGGCCAAATATACACAATAGGTGGGCCCTACTCATGGGCCTCAAATACATAACATGTGGGCCCTGTACATGGGTCTCGAATATGTCAAATAGGCCATGCATCATGGGCCTAATATACATCACAATGGGCCTTGCCCATAGGCCATGAATACATCACAATGGGCCTTGTCCATAGGCCTCAAATACATCACAATGGGCCTTGCCCATAGGCCTCAAATACACCACAATGTGCCTTGCCCATAGGCCTCATATACATCACAACGGGCTTAAACACGGGCTGAATACACATCATAGCGGGCCTCAAATACGAGCCGCACATATATCACATTGGGCCTCAAACACGGGTCGAATGCACATCACGCAGGCCGAATACACATCATAATGGGCCTCAACTATGGGTTGCATATACATCATATAGGTCTCGACAATCGGCCTCGATAATTGAAATTGGCCTTGACAATTGAAAACGGCCTCAACAATCGGAATAGACAGTCAGAATCGGCCTCGATAATGGGAATCGGTAAATCGGTCACGTCAATTAGAATCAGCAGTCTGTCACGTCAATCGAAATTGATCGATAATTAGAATCAGCAAATCGCTCACATCAATCGGAATCGGCAATCGGCCACGACAATCAGGATCGATCGATAATTAGAATCAGCAATTCGGTCATCTCAATCAGAATTGACAATTGGTCATGTCAATCAGGATCGATTAATAATTAGAATCGGCAATTCGGTCACGTCAATCGGAATTGGCAATCAGTCATGACAATCAGAATCGATCGATAATCAGAATGGGCGAATCGGTCAGGTCAATCGAAATAGGCAATTAGCCACGATAATCGGGATCGATCGTAATCAGAATCGACAAATCGATCACGTTAATAAGAATCGGCAATCGGTGACGACAATCGGGATCGATCGATAATCAGAATCGGAAAATCGGTAACGTCAATCAAAATCGGCAATCGGTCACGACAATCGGGATCAATCGATAATCAGAATCTGTAATTCGGTCATGTCAATCAGAATCGGCAATCGATCATGACAATCAGAATTGATAGATAATCAGAATTGGTGAATCGGTCATGTCAATCGGAATTGACAATCGACTACGATAATTAGGATTGATCGATAATCGACCTCAATACTCAGAATCGACAATCAGTCAGGATAATCGCCCTCGATCGCTAATCTATCAATCGGCCACGATGATTAGAATCGACAATCGGAATTGATTGATAATCGAAATCGACAATCGGTCACGATGATCAGAATCAATCAGTAATAAGAATCAACAAATCAGTCACGTCAATCGGAATCAGCAATCGGTCACGATAATTGGAATCAATAATCGGTCACATCAATATCAACGATAATCAGCAGATAAACAAATGGGGTCCATAGATGATTAGCAGATCAACTATAGTATAAAGATCAGCACTCGGTTGTGGTTATATCAAATCCGATAACATGGAGCCATCCGTCTATGGCGAAAGGTGCCCACTTATTTGGGTTAACCTACTGAAGGAATGATGAGAATGGGCTTAACAAGGCCTAAGGGAAGGACACAATGTGGACATCCAACTATTATTGCCCATCAATGTGGACATCTAACCAACATTGCTCATAAGGAGTGGCCAAACATATAGTGGGCCTATGACCTCACATACAATCATAATGAGCCTCATTTACATCACAAGGGCCTTGTCATATGGGCCAACATACATCACATCCGGCCTTGAATGCACAATGGGTGGGCCCTGCACTTAGATCTCATACATCTCAGGTCTGGCCACGACCCATGGGCCTCAACACGTCACAACGGGCTGCGACCCATGGGCCTCAAATACAACAAGTGAGTCGCAATAATGGGCCACACCAATGGGCCAATATACATCAAGTGGACCACAACACATGGGCCAAATATACATATAGGTGGGCCTCAACACATGAGCCAAATATACATACAGGTAGGCCTAAACGCATGGGCCTCAAATACATAACCATTCACATCGCAATGGGCCGCATCTCATGGGCCTGATACACATCAAGTGGGCCATATATCGAACCCCATGAACCCCATATACATCACATCAGGCCACCGAGTAGGTGGGACCTGCATGGCAAGCAAGTCGGCCTCGCTAGGTGGGTATCATGGGTACAACATATATAACATACATTGCGGTGGAGCCCACGTCACTATCCAAACATTGCCTATATAAATCAGCACCATCCATCAGCATGGATAAAACACATATAGCATGTGTGGGTCCCATTAATCAGGACCGAAGGCCTATGATGAAACACATACATCACATGGGCTCCACAACCCTTGCTAACGTATAACAACAGTTAATCAGCTGTGTGGGGTCCACAGATGAATGGCTGGGACGTGATCATGCCCACGGAGCTTGTTGACATTTTGCAACGGTTAATACTACTGGCCACCCAGATGGACAACCTAGATGTGAAGTACAGATGAACAGCATTAACAAAACACTTACATCAGGCCTGGGGTCCACACATCCCACATGTGGACGACTGAGGGTGGACGGTGTAGAGATAACACATACCTCATGATCGGCGCCCACATCCACAGTCCAGATGGATGGTGCACACACATACATCATAGAAGGGCCTGCATAGCACCGTCCATATGGACGGTGTAGATGGCACATACACATCATGGAGGGACCCCACGTACAGTACAATTCGGTCCTCAGGACGCTATAGAGTATACACCAGCCAATCCCTCGTACCCAACGGTGGGTTCCACGTGAGGCCATTATAATAATAATATATAATAATATATATGTATAGTGTGTTATTGTGTTTATAATATTTACTGTTTAAACGTCCAGGGTCTGGACTATTTTTAACGGACGGCCTGGATACAATATATATATATATATATATATATATATATATATATATATATATATATATATATATATATATATATATATATCAACGTGGGCCTCACCACATCTGCTCCGTCATAAATGGACGGTGTTGATAAAACACAAGTATCATGTGGGGCCTCGTCCAAATGGACAGACAGTGTGGATCAAACCCCTACAACAAAGGTGGGACCCACAGAACCTACTGACGTCAGTCCAGCAACTATATTGCTGCTGGACGGATGGTGCAGGTAAACACATATATCATGGTAGGGTGTCACTAGCACCCGTCCGGATGGACGGTGGATATAGAACTCATACGACAAGGTGGACCCAATCCCAAGGCAAAGCAGATGGACGGCGTGAGTGAAACACATATCTCACGGTGGAATCCACCGTCCAACAGACTGGGCGGTGTGGATTACCACATACGTTAGGTGAGTCCACTCACACGTGTGGGTGTTACATGTGCTGGACGGACAGAGGGATACAACAAATATGCCAATGGGACCCATAGGATTTGCAGACGTCAATGGGAAACTTAGCCGCTGGCCGTCCACTGGATGGACGACCCAAATACAAAGCACATCCATCACGGTGGGTCCCATTCCACATGCACCACACGTGTGGGGTGGGCATCACGAGCTGTGAATGATAGATGGCATGGATGTAATGCATACCTCGTGAAGACCCACAGAGCTTACTGACGCCCCACAATAGCTGCTGTTGCGTGGTGTGGCCCTTTGAACGGGCAGTTTGAATCAAATTATCACAGTGGGTCACTACTCTGGATGTCAGCAAGATGGGTCCCACAAATGGGATAACATGAATAAAATCATAGTGGGCCACACATCATGAGGGAGAGAGAGAGAGAGAGAGAGAGATCGGACGGTGATGGAGGGACCCCACCACTATGGGCCCTCCCTATACGATGCATACATCAAGTGGGTCCCAGATCTTGTGGGCCCTTAAATCACAAGATCAACAAATAAAAGTACCCACCTCTAGATCTTGAACTCCTCCTTCCTCCAATAGGTCTTAGAGCTTTAAGGAAAGAATTTCAACGGTTGAGATTGGTTTCAGAGGGTGAAGATGAGAGATAGAAAGGTGGGCCACACTAGCTCCTCTCATGGAGCCATGGACGTTGGGTGCTCTCATGAGGTGTTGCTTGAAAAATGGAAGGAGAGAATGAGAGGGAGAGAGGGGTGATGGGAGAGGAGTGATGGGAGAGAGGGATGGATGTGTGTACTTGGGTAAGGGATAGAGTTGAATTTTAAGGGTTGCTTTTGTACTTGGGGATGTGATGGATTAATGTGTGTACTTTGACAAGTGAAGTGATTGATGTGAAGGATTTTCTAGGAATTGCAACACGCGGCGTTTTTCTTTGAACTGAACGTGGGCCCACATCTCCTGGCCTGGGTATCGCTTCAACGTATGAGACGCGACATCAGAATCGCGGCGATGACATGGTCGCTAGGGTACAAGTCTCGGGTTGAGTCGACTTCGGAATACAGGACTCGGCTTAAGATCGCGCGCAAATGTCAAATATAGGTCGAAGGTTACCGAAATTCGACCGGGAAGACCGTGGAAGCCTATGGAATGGTATGGTCTAAGATACGGGGCTTTCAACTCTCCCCTCCTAATAAAAATTTCATCCTCAAAATTTAAACCACAACACAACCAATACAGAGCCTACCAAGGGAGCGAAATCCTATCGAAACGCAACATGCCATCATAATCAAATGCCTAAGAGATGGGGACAATGGCTGCGAATCTCTACCTCCGGCTCCCAAAATGCCTCATCAATACAACGATGATCCAACTGGACCTCGAATCTTGGATCAGAAACGATCAAAACTGAAATACTATACAACCTCACAATCTCAACGGTAGGGAGCTATATCAGAAAATCTCTGAGTTATTCAAACTCGGGGATCAAACCATTCTAGGTTCTTAACAATTAGAGAGTGTAGAGTTTCTACCAGCAGATAAGTGATGTTATCTTCAAGTATTCCCAAGTTATGATCTGATATCAACTTCTATCATGCCCCAAATCTGAAAATCGGATTCACAGGAATCTCGATCGTCGAATCCGGTGCCAACAGCCTCCATAGAACCCCATTCTCGGCTCCTAGCATCCATATGCCAGATTTCAAACCTGGGATCCTACAAGGAAGAATTTTTTTGTATATTTATCACGTAAAGAATAACCATAAGATTACCCAATTCACAAAGGTAACATCATCATCACATATCCACTAATATAATCATTTGAGTACAATGCTGAAAGGAAAATACATAAATCAAAAATCAAGCTCCAGAAGACCACTGAACGCTCCAAGCTCAACACTGCTGCAACCTAACATCACCTGTACGCATCTATCGTGCATAAGCTTATAGAAAGCTTAGAGGGTGGTGTGAGTGTGTGCACAAGGTAAGTGCCAAGTATTCAGTACAATACCATAATCATACAATACCGGAAATATTAGTAATCCATAAATCGTCCAATGTTGTAACAAGCAGAAATGCTGATAAGATCATGAATTATCAGAGTAAACAGAAGTACTAACAATTCATAAATCACACGATACCAGAGTAAGCGGAAATACTGACAAGTGCATGATCATACAATATTAAAATACATAATAGAAATCAGCTATGCAAATGAGGAGTCATAGAGAGGTAAATAGCAGATGCAGAGGATGTAATGTAATATACATTCCTGATGAGTAACACAAACAACGTTAGTCATACCATACGCTGCGGATAAAATGCAACATGCAGTGCGAATGTAATGACCATGCTGGAGTGTGAAGTCGGGATGATAGTACGTAGTATCGCAGGCTATGGGGTCCATCAAAAGGGACTTCTATCCAAACCAGTCTCATACCTAAATTTGGATAGTCAGACTCAATGTGGTAAACTCCTAGTCTCAGGTTAGTCGCGCGCCCCAACTGAAATCCTGACCATTACGAAGGTACACGTGTAACGCCCTAGAAAAATCCATACTTGGACTCGAGTACCAACTCGACCCGAAATTGCGTAGGATTAATTCCTTTAGAAAATAAGAGTATGTTAGCTAGTGCGACGCTAGAGTAGCTAGGAAATAGTATCTGATCACTTTAAATACGTTCTACAAGACCTAAATCGAGTAGAACCAATGACTCTATAATACTCTATAACCTCAGATCAAACTCTAAGCAGGTTTGTTCTCTGGACCACTTTGAAACTTTGTATTGGATCTAGACCGCACGTCGAAAGTCCGATACCTGCTATCTTAGACCGTTAGAACCGCCTAGCTGGACTTGACAATCATTTCAAAAATTAAGTCCAACCGACATTCACGGGCTATTTCATTGAGCCTGGACTGAAGAGAGTGAGAATAGGGCTAGATTTGGAATTTGAAATTCAAATCTGGCACACGACTTGACGTGTCAGTATTAAGCATTCTGACCGTCAGAATTCAGCCAAATTACACCCTCAGATTAGGAAAAATTTCTATTTCATATCAAGAGATTTGCAGACCTGATCTATGTGCGGTGACTGCTGAACTAAAATTGGACCACCACGGGCGATCTATGAACCCTGCCGGACTGAAAACTTGATGTATGCTAGATCCAGTATGCATGAGCTTAAGTCCGATCGCGTTCGGCCAGGGGACCACCAGAAGTGATCTTTTGGACCGAAACAGGCCTGCTTTGGATAAACATCAAGCGAACTTTGTTCCTAAGCCTATTTTGGGCATTTTTAGGCTTATAAAAAGGGTTGAAACCCTCACTCCTCTCTCCCATCCGAATTTGAGAAAAACCCTAGATTGGGAGAGAGAAAAGGTGAGAGTTTGTGAGAGAGAGTAGGAGAGAATTTACCTGCCGTTGCACCACTTGTTGCAAGTGCCTAAGCAACACACTTCGATCACCTGGCCGGTGATTCCTTCGCATTTTCAGGTAAGAAATAACCCTAATAAGTTGCTGATTTGGGATTCTTTCCGTTTCATAGCATGTAAAATGATAGAACTCGTAAATTAGGTTCTCTATTCGCTGTAGACGAAGCGTATACACTCCGTTCGAATTCACACGTTTATAAGAGATAAGGTGCGGATTTTAGACGCTTTGATTGACTGTTTCCAACACTTTTAATGTCGTTTAATAGTAGATTATCGACGGCATCGCCGTTTAACATGTACAACATGCTGTCCGTTTTCGGTTTCGTAAACCGGCGAAGAATATGAGATTTAGGGCATTTTAGTCATTTGAGTACTGATTTCATTCATATTTTGCTGATGTGATTGACATGGTTTATTGTCGCATTAGAATGTTAAGAATACGTGCATAATTAGTTTGGCGAAGAGATTCGCCTAAATGCGCACTTCGGGTCGACATACTATATGTAGACTTAAGTGTGTAGTGTAAGTGTTTGTATAAATGCTTGTATTAGTATGTATTGAATTAAATGGTGTTATGAATCAGTTTGAGATTTTTTTCTCAATTAATATGCTGATGTAAATGATTTCCTACATGTTAGCTAAATGCATGATTTCATTATACTTATGAAATGCATGTGCTTGAAGATTTGCTTAAGTTGTATGTTATAACATGTGTTAACATGCTCACATGGTTGTATTTCATTTCCAATACTCTAATATGATTGCTGATGTGATTCCATAATTGTTTGGGACTATACTTAGTCCAGGCAGTCGGTAACCGAGCGAATTCGTGGTTGGCTTATCTTGGCCACGAACGACCCGTCGATGAACGCGAGCCGTGTTTTGGAGTTGGCGGCAGTAGTTAGGCCACACGAAGTGTTTTACGCACTTCATGTCGTTCGAATTGAGATGCGATCGCGCTAGTCGAGCCCGTCAAGTAACCCGACTGGCCGTTGTATGTTACTATTGTAAACCCTGTTAACCATGGTACCTTGATCCACAAAGACTCATGAGCCGGGCATGGTGGTATGGGACACCGTGGTCGAGCTGTTGGCCTACGCTGGGGCCACAAACCTCCCCGTAGTGACCAGTGAACACTTAGTCTCGTGAGCAGATTATGGTGGTATGGAACACTATATTCTAGCTGTCGGCCTACACTGATCAGGCGACGAGTCCTTTGTAGTGACTGCGAGCGTATTCTGAGTCTACGGGAGGCGACGACCCTTCAGTAGCAGTAGAGTACAGTATGCCTGTATTGATAAGGTGATGGGGGAGCGGTGCAACGAGTGGGTGCAACAGCCCTGCCAGCCCTTGCAGCGACCTACAAAATATACATCGTATGAGATTACTAGGAGTGACGACCCTAGAAAGGATCTGTGTTGGGATTGATACAAGGGAAGTACCTTAGTTTCCCAATCCTGCTGTTTGAATGGACTAATAGCAACTCGGCAATCATATCACCATTACATTGGATGTGCCTGGAAGGTGTGGAGCACTGAGCGGCATGCAAGCATGCCACGGACGAAGAGGGTGCCATATGAGGGAGAATGTCGGTGAGGGCATCCATCATGTCATGTCATATTGCATTAACAACAGTATTAGGATTGTCTGATTTACTGCTTTACTATTATCGCATGATTGTTTTGTGAACATGCTAATCTTTGCTCTATGATTCCACTGAGTTGATCACTCACTCCCACGTTACGGGATGATGTTTGTAACACCCACCAGACCCTGTTTTAGATGCAGGTGATGCAGAGATCCAGGAGGCAGAGCCAGACTATGATGAGGACTAGGACGAGTTCTCATACATGCAGTACCATGATGGCTTTACTTAGGTGACCTGGGTTGACGGGACTTCATAGTGGGACTCTTTTGGACATTTATTTCTGTCATTTACATGTATATGAGACTCAGTGATGTATTCATACTTTAGTGATAGTTGAGATCTACTTTATTTTTCCATACAGTGATATATATATTCTTTAGTCTTTCGCTTTCTTTTATCACTGGATCTGGAGTATGAATTGCAGTTTTGGTATACTTTTAATCATGTGAATGCTTTAACTCAGACAACATTGAATCATAATCATTTTTGTTGCATAAGTGACGGTCTGAAACTCGGGAGTTGAGTTTATACATGACCCCTGATTTTCAGGGTGTTACAACACGTAACAAATAATTACGCACCACCTGCCTGAGTGGATAGTGAGTGAATGAATGCATGAGTATGCAATTCCTGCTCAATGAGTCCACATATCAGTATGGTTCATCTCTGGGATCATCACCGGGGTCTAGTACATACTACGCCAGCTTATCGTCCCTATCTGAACGCACAACTGGGAGAGCGAAAGAGACCTCACTATCCACTTGCCAACATCGGGCCCCGCTCGTAGATATCGGACCGATTGCTCAAGCTGGTCAAACTCAACCTAGAAGTTGTCTCCTCACTCAGGCGGGTAAGGTCACACCAATTTCCAACCGACCACGACACAGTGGGAGACACGGCCTACTGGTATACAGCTCTCGTGCGCTCATATATCCACTCGGTTTCGACGTTAGAGTCATCTCCTGGTCATGTAGGTTTAGGGATTTTCACCCAAGGACATCTATGTCGCCCGTATACTAGAACCAAACATTTCCGATGTCCCGTCTGGCCATCCATGATATGCCTATGGAGGGTACGACCCTGATGTCGCTAGGGCATATAATACACAATGAAAGATGCATGAGTCATACAATCCAGTCATGCATCAATCCTGTGCATGTCGTGTGCACATATGAGATAACTTCCGCCTATCAGCAAGTCTCATATTGACATGCTCAATGACATATGCAATGATCAACCACATCTCATAACAAACATGCAGATGATGCGTATGGGCATGTATGCTGTCACATACTGTCACATACTCATAATCGGTATCAACAATCGGCCTTGACAATGTGGACTTTTAACCAACATTGTCACCCAGGAATGGCCCGCATAAAATCAAACATATAATGGGCCCATGACCTCACACAAAGGCCTAATATACGACACATTAGACAATACTCAAGGGCCAAATATACACAATAGGTGGGCCCTACTCATGGGCCTCAAATACATGACATGTGGGCCCTGCACATGGGTCTCGAATATGTCAAATAGGCCATGCATCATGGGCCTAATATACATCACAATGGGCCTTGCCCATAGGCCTTAAATACATCATAATGGTCCTTGCCCATAGGCCTCAAATACACCACAATGGGCCTTGCCCATAGACCTCATATACATCACAATGGGCCTTAAACAAGGGCTGAATACACATCACAGCGGGCCTCAAATACGAGCCGCATATACATTACATTGGGCCTCAAACACGGGCCGAATGCACGTCACGTAGGCCGAATACACATCACAATGGTCCTCAACTACAGGTTGCATATACATCATATTGGTCTCGACAATCGGCCTCGATAATTGAAATTGGCCTTGACAATCGAAAACGGCCTCAACAATCAGAATTGACACTCGAAATTGGCCTCGATAATGGGAATTGACAAATCAGTCACGCCAATCAGAATCGACAGTCAGTCACGTCAATCAAAATCGATGAATCGGTCATGTCAATCGGAATCGGCAATCGGCCACGACAATCGGGATCAATCGATAATCAGAATCAGCAAATCGGTCATGTCAATCAGAATCGGCAATCGATCACAACAATCGGGATAGATCAATAATCAAAATCGGTAATTTGGTCACATCAATCGGAATCGGTAATCGGTCTTGACAATCAGAATCGATCGATAATCAGAATCGGGGAATCGGTCAGGTCAATCGATATAGGCACTCGGCCACGACAATCAGGATCAATCGATAATCAGAATCGGTAATTCGGTCACGTCAATCGGAATCGGCAATCGATCACGACAATCGGGATTGATCGATAATCAGAATCGGTAATTCGGTCACGTCAATCGGAATCGGTAATCGGTCATGACAATCAGAATCGATCGATAATCAGAATCGACGAATCGTTCATGTCAATCGGAATCAGCAATCGGCTACGATAATAAGGATTGATCGATAATCGACCTCAATACTCAGAATTGACAATCGGTCATGATAATCATCCTCGATTGCTAATTGATCAATCGGCCACGATGATTAGAATTGGCAATCGGCCACGACAATCAGAATTGATTGATAATCGGAATCGATAATCGAATTCGACAATCGGTTATGATGATCGAAATCAATCGGTAATAAGCATCTACAAATCGGTCACGTCAATCGAAATTGGCAATTGGTCACGATAATTGGAATCAACAATCGATCACGTCAATGGCATCAAAATCAGCAGATAAATAAATGGGGTGCATAGATGATCAGGCGATCAACTATAGTATAAAGATCAGCACTCGGCCGTGGTTATATCAAATCCGATAACACGGAGCCATCCGTCTACGGTGAATGGGGCCCGCTTATTTGGGTTAACTTACTGAATGAATGATGAGAATGGGCTTAACAAGGCCAAAGGGAAGGTCACAATGTGGACACCCAACCATCATTGCCCATCAATGTGGACATCTAACCAACATTGCTCCCAAGGAGTGACCTACATAGGGCCAAACATATAGTGGGCCTATGACCTCAAGTATATTCATAATGGGCCTCATTTACATCAAAAGGGCCTCGTCATATGGGCCAACATACATCACATCCAGCCTTGAATGCACAATGGGTGGGCCCTACCCTTAGATCTCATACATCACAGGTCGGGCCACGACCCATGGGCCTTAACACGTCACAATGGGCTGCGACCCATGGGCCTCAAATACAATAAGTGGGCCGCAATAATGGGCCACACCAATGGGCCAATATACATCAAGTGGGCCCCAACACATGGGCCAAATATACATATAGGTGGGCCTCAACACATGGGCCAAATATACATACAGGTGGGTCTCAACACATGGGCCTCAAATACATCACCATACACATCACAATGGGCCACTTCTCATGGACCTGATACACATCAAGTGGGCCATATATCAAACCCCATGAACCCCATATACATCACATCAGGCCACCGAGTAGGTGGGACCTGCATGGCAAGCAAGTGGGCCTCGCTAGGTGGGTATCATGGGTACAACATATACAACATACATCGTGGTGGAGCCCATGTCACTATCCAAACATTTCCTATGTAAATTCGCACCATCCATTAGTATGGATAAAACACATATAGCATGTGTGGGTCCCACTAATCAGGACCGAAGGCATATGATGAAACACATACATCACATGGGCTCCACAGCCCTTGCTGACGTATAACAACAGCTAATCAGCTGCGTGGGGTCCACAGATGAATGATTGGGACGTGATTAAACCCACAGAGCTTGTTAACATTTTACAGCGGTTAATACTACTGGCCACCCAGATGGACAACCCATATGTGAAGTACATGTGGACAGCATTAACAAAACACTTACATCAGGCCTGGGTTCCACACATCCCACATGTGGACGGCTTAGGGTGGACGGTGTCAAGATAACACATACCTCGTGATTGGCGCACACATCCATAGTCCAGATGGATGGTGCACACACATACATCATAGAAGGGCCTGCACAGCACCGTCCATATGGACGGTGCAGATGGCACATACACATCATGGAGGGACCCCACATACAGTACAATTTGGTCCTCAGGACGCTGTAGAGTATACACCAGCCAATCCCTCGTACCCAAAGGTGGGTTCTACGTGAGGCCGTTATAATAATAATATATGATAATATATATATATATATATATATATATATATATATATATATAGTGTGTGTGTGTGTGTGTGTGTTATTGTATTTATAATATTTACTGTTTAAACGTCCAGGGCCTGGACTATTTGTGACGGATGGCCTGGATACAATATATATATATATATATATATATATATATATATATATATATATATATATATATATATATATATATATATATATATATATATATATATATATATATCAAGGTGAGCCCCACCACATCTGCTCCGTCAGAAATGGACGGTGTTGATAAAACACGGGTATCATGTGGGGCCTCGTCCAAATGGACAGACGGTATGGATCAAACCCCTACAGCCAAGGTGGGACCCACAGAACCTACTGACATCAGTCCAGCAGATATACTACTGCTGGACAGACGGTGCAGGTAAACACATATATCATGGTAGGGTCTCACTAGCACCCGTCCGGATGGGCGGTGGATATAGAACTCATACGACAAGGTGGACCCAATCCAAAGGCAAAGCAGATGGACGGCGTGAGTGAAACACATATCTCACTATGGAATCCACCGTCCAGCAGACTAGACGGTGTGGATTACCATATACATTAGGTGAGTCCACCCACACGTGTGGGTGGAACACGTGTTGGACAGACAGAGGGATACAACAAATATGCCAATGGGACCTATAGGATTTGCAGACGTCAATGGGTAACTTGGCTGCTGGCCGTCCACTGGATGGACGACCCAAATACAAAGAACATCCATCACGGTGGGTCCCACTCCACATGCACCACACGTGCGGGGTGGGCATCACGAGCTGTGAATGATAGATGGCATGGATATAATGCATACCTCGTGAAGACCCACAGAGCTCGTTGATGCCTCACAGCAGCTGCTATTGCGTGGTGTGGCCTGTTGAACGGGCAGCTTGAATCAAACTATCATGGTGGGCCATTGCTCTTGATGTCAACAAGGTGGGTCCCACAAATGGGATAACATGAATAAAATCATAGTGGACCACACATCATGAGGAGAGAGAGAGAGAGAGAGAGAGAGAGAGAGAGAGAGAGATCGGACAGTGATGGAGGGACCCCGCCACTATGGGCCCTCCCTATACGATGCATACATCAAGTGGGTCCCAGATCATGTGGGCCCTCAAATCAGAAAATTAAAAAATAAAAGCACCCACCTCTAGATCTTAAACTCCTTCCTCCAATAGGTCTTAGAGCTCCAAGGAAAGAATTTCAACGGTTGAGATTGGTTTCGGAGGGTGAAGATGAGAGATAGAAAGGTGGGCCACACTAGCTCCTCTCATGGAGCCATGGACGTTGGGTGCTCTCATAGGGTGTTTCTTGAAAAATGGAAGGAGAAAATGAGAGGGAGAGAGGAGTGATGGGAGAGAGGGATGGATGTCTGTACTTGGGTAAGGGATAGAGTTGACTTTTAAGGGTTGCTTTTGTACTTGGGGATGTGATGGATTAATGTGTGTACTTTGACAAGTGAAGTGATTGATGTGATAGATTTTCTAGGGATTGTAACGCACACTGATTTTCTTCAAACTTAACGCGGGCCCACATCTCCTGGCCTAGGTATCGCCTCGACGTGTGAGACGCGACATCAGAATCACAGCGATGACGCAGTCACTAGGGTACAAGTCACGGGTTGAGCCGACTTCAGTATACAGGACTCGGCTTAGGATCGCGTGCAAAGGTCAAATAACCGTCGAAGGTTACCGAAATTCATCCGGGAAGACCGCGAAAGCCTTTGTAATGGTATGGTCTAGTATACGGGGCTTACATGCATGACAGACAACTAATGCCTAGGGCATGTATGATAGTGATGAATTATGGCCATGATATTGACGATGCATGTGAATCCCTATATGCTATGTACTCTATGCATATGATTGCATGATACATGTTATGAGGATAAATTTGATGTTGAATGATGTCTATGATAATGATGATATATGTTAGAACTTGTGTACCACCATAACCTATGCACCTTATGTATGTGTGTGTTATAGGAGCCCTGGTCGCTATTTGTTAAGTATTCACAAGAGGTATAAGGCCTCAGTGTGTTATTGAAGACACTTAAATATATAGACCCTCACGTCACATTGGCTATTCTTGTGTCTAGGCCGATTATTGTTTATATCTGATAATTATGCTAGTATACCTAGTCTAGTAGGACACACAAAGAATATGCTTAGTATAGCATCATGATACATGCACATGAGCATCATTTGCATGCTTGTTATGAGGAGTTATTGATCATAACATGTGTCATTGGGCTGAGAAGTTTATAGGACTCCTTGTGAGATCGAGTTGTCCCACATGAGCGCGGTATGTGTAGGATTACTGCATGACTGGATAGTGTGACTTATGCATCTCGCATTTGTGTGACATGATTACTGTATACCCTAGCGACATCAGGGCCATAGCCTCAGCAGACATATCGTGGATGACATGATTGGATACCGAAAATACTTATTCTAGCACAGGGGCGCCATAGATGTCCCAGGGTGAAAGTCCCTAAACCCTTATGGTACCAGAGGATGCTCCAATGTCAAGACCGAGTGGATACATGAGTGCATGAGGGCTGGATACCAGTAGGCCACGTTTCCAACTATGTCATGATCGATTGGAAAGGAGTGTGGCCTTACCCACTCAAGTGAGGGGGCAATGACTAGGCTGAGTCTAACCCAGCTTGAGGAATGGGTTTGCTATCGATGAGTCGGGCCCGATATTGGCAGCCGAATAGTGAGGTCTCTTCAACTTATCCAGTTGTACGCTTAGATGTGGCGACAAGCTGGGGTTGAATGTACTAGACCCCGCTGATTGTCCAGAGATGAACTGTACTGATATGTGGATCTTGATGAGGACTGGCATGCTTGTATTGCATCTTACATATGACATCGGCCACGTAGCCTTGCAGTGCATAGCCTTAGTATGGCTAATAGCATTGTACTATACCATGGTGATATTCCAGAGATGAACTGTGCTGATATGTGGATCTTAATGAGGACTGACATACTTGTGATTGCATCTTGGATATGACATTGGCCACATAGGCCTTGCAACGTATAGCCTTAGTATGGCTGACACCATTGTACTAGACCCCGGTGATATCCTAGAGATGTATGGTACTAATATTGTGATATCCCATCACTGTTGCACACAGGGGCAGACGCTGATGTGGGCGGGGCCTAAAGGCCTAAGTGAGCTACCAGTGGTTGACAGGCTACTGTGCATACAGTGGCGTGGAACCTTATCCCACATCATAAGCATTGTGGTGGTCATATGTGAACTTACTGCGTTGGAGCTATGTACTCAGTATCTGAATCATTTATTCATTCATTCACTATTCACTCAGGCTAGTGGTGTACAACTAAATTATTATGTGAACCTTCCTGATGGCCATGATTTTGGTTGGGTATGCAATCAACCTGAGATCAGGAGTTTACCACACTGAGTCTAGCTATCCAAATTTAACTATGGGTCTGGTTTGGATAGAAGTTCCTTGTGATGGACACTACAGCTTGCGATACCACATACTATCATTCCAACTCCACACGCCAACTCTATCATTGCCCTTCCATCGTATGTCATATAGTAAAAAATGAAATTTAATTGTTTTATTCATGATGATTAGCTATTTTAGTGATTCATGGTCGCTTGTTGAGTGTCATGCCTATTATTGATGTTACGTTCATGATAACCTGTATAGTTACACGATATGCTTAATTGATAACCTACTCACCTATGATAACATGCTTGGTTGATAACATGCATATGATTGTTTTGGATGTCTTTACATGAGTGCCCTAATAAGACGTGTTTTACTTCTGGCACGCAGTAGACCCACGAGCTGTGATTTTCTCATACGTATGACTTACACTTTTTCAAGATGCATACAAGAGCTGTTAGAGTTTGCTATTGTTTCCTTCATTACTGTTGAGTTGGTGCACCATATTATGTGTGACATGTTGAACAGGTTCATCTCTTCGATATGTGTTGATATTATGTACAAAATGTGTAACTGCATAAATAGATTAACCATTCAGAAAAAAATTGCACTAAAAATTCTCGTTGTAGGATCCCAGGATTGGAATCTGACATATGGGTGATTGAAAATTTTGTGAGCCCGATTTCTGAATTTGGCGCATGACATCCTGTGATATTAAATGGTTGAAAAATGTTTGAAAATTGTTATATAATTGATGATTCTTGATCAACAAATCATTCATGTTATATGGTCCAAACAGACGAGACCAAACTATAACATTAACATCTTGGACATGTAAACTATAACAATCTATATAAATTGAGCAAAAGAGATCACTTACATGGTTTACCCAAATTGAAAACGATAGAAAACAAAGTATGTGGTGCCTGTCAGATAAGCAAGAAAATTAAGAGTAGTCATAAGAAAGTGAACTCCTTAGCCATTACAAGACCTCTTGAACTACTCCATATGGATTTAGTTGGACCAATTAGAACATAGAGTAGAGGCAGAAAGAAATATTTCCTAGTTGTAGTTGATGACTGCACCAGATATTCATGGGTTTCCTTTTTAAGAGAAAAATCGGATGCTCTTGATGAAGTCAAAAATATTATAAAATGCATCTAAACCGAAAAGGAATTGGCCGTGATCAGTATTTAAAGTGATCATGGAATTGAATTTGAAAATAGAACTATGAGAAATACCGTAATGGTTGTGGTATATTATAGAATTTTCTGCTCCTAAAACACCTCTGCGAAATAGGGTTACTGAAAGACAAAATAGAGTTTTACCAGAAATAACTAGTATAATGCTAAACAGTATGAATTTACCTAAATATTTAGGGGTTGAAGCTGTGAGTAGTACATATTATATAATTAATTGTGTTTACATAAGAACAACTAAAAATAAAACAACTTATGAATTATGTTTTAACAAAAAGCCTACAGTTAAATATTTCTGAACTTTTAGAAAAAAAATGCTTTATTTTATGAGACCAAGAAAATTTGGGGAAATTTGAAGCTAAAAGCGATGAAGGAATATTCCTACTAGGTTATGCTTTAAATAGTCGAGCATACCAAGTTCCAAATAAAAGAATTGGGGTTATATAGGAATTTATAAACGCAGTAATTAATGATCAACCAATCATTCCCAATCTTGATCAAAATGATGACGATAATGATATCAGTTTGGTTAATCAACCAAAATCATCATCTAAATTGGATAATACTGAGTTAGGGTTTGTGAAAGACCATCCGACTGATTAAATACTTAGTGACCCTCACACTGGTGTTCAAACTAGAAGACAGCTTGAAAATATAGGCAATTATGTTTGCTTTACTTCCCAAATAGAACTGGCCAACGTAATTGAAGCACTAGCTGATGAAAGTTGGATTTTGGTTAAACAAGATCCTGAAAACCATTTATCCTAAGATGTTTGCTCTGTTTACATTTAAGCTTGAATAATTTGTAATAATTTAAGTTTCTGTCTTAGACTATTTCCTTAATATTTTTAGACATTTTGGCATGTTTACTTGATAAAATGGATTTGGTTTTATCAAGCTTAAATGCTTAAAAAATTTATTCTCTTTATGCTTCACTCATCTTTTCATTTGATAATTCTCTTTTTTATTGCATCCCCCTTTGTTAACTTGTGACAAAAAGGGAGAGAAAGTGATGATATACATATGTAATATGTGATTTTGTGACATATGAAGAAATTGTTAAATCATCTGGAGGAATTGAAAATTCATGAATATATATATGTTATGAATATATTTGAGAATATATTTGGATGACATATTTCTTAGGGGGAGCTACAATTGGAATATAGATGATTATTGAATCTACATTTGAACCAGGGCTTCATTTTTTATGGTTGAGATCATGAGTTATGATTATTTGATGTGTATGAATGGCATGATGTGTTGTATATGATGTATATGTATTTTTTTCATGAAATTGACAAAGAGGGAGATTGTAAGTACTTGTATTTGTAGCACATATGAAGTTGTTAAATTTTGTAGACAAAGATACTCGTAGGATCACAAGAACACTACAACAGTCTATGACATCTCGTGAATATTGGCTCAAGTATGGCTCAAGATCGGCTCAACATCTCAAGAGTCAAATGACATCACTTGATTTCAAGTTTACCAAGATTAAAACATTTCTATATAAGCCAAACACTAGGTAGAATGACCTTAAAACGACCCTAGGTTAGGTGCTTTCTAAATAAGTTTAAAATTAGTTAACTTAAGTTCATAGAAGTTTGGCCGACCTAACTTTAGGTTCGGCCAGCCTAACTTGAAGTTCGTCCAACCCTAGGAAAGTTCAGGTAATTTTCTAGCAAAGAATTCTCAAATTTTTAAGGGAATTAGTCCAATCGAATTGGAGATTCGGCCATCCAAAATTTGGCTTGGGCCAGCTAAATTTTGGATAAATCTTATCCCGCACAATCCGATAACCTTTGGAACAGAATCGTTATAATTCGATTAGCCGAATCTATTCTTAGGCGGACCAAATTTTTAAATCTTTTGGCTATAAATAGAGGCTCTTTCTCATTCATTTCATTAACAAAAATTAGAGAAAATTCTTCTCAAAGTTAGAGAGAAATTCAGACCCTCCTCAAGCTATTTGTGTGGTAATTTATATCCGTGTTTAGCTTATTCTATTATCTTTTTCAAGTTAGATTTAAGCATATTTAAGAGAGTAATCTAAACTCTGCTTGAGATTTAGAGAATTGAATTCGTGGTAGTTAGGGTTTCTTTTATTCTTTGAAAATATATCAGATCCCTATACTTTTTTTGGTTGAACATATACTACTTCATAAATTCTAAGAAAGAAGATCACTGCATCAAGCTTCTGTTACATCTTTGAATTGACATTTGAAGATAAGTACCTTATAATTATTATTATTTTATTTAGGTTTTTCAGAGATAGCATGAAAATCTCTGTGGGTTGATTTGTGATAGCCCACGAAAATCACAAAGGGCATTTTATTGTGGTGATCTCGTGAAAATAACAAGAATCGTATATGGTTGTTAAGGTGAACCTGTGAAACCCTTAAAATAGTGAAAGCCAAAATTACATGGGTAGTAATTTTGGGAGTAAAGTACGTGTGGGTTTAAGCACCGAATCACTATAACCCCTTGTGCCTCTATGGTGATTATTTATTTCATTATTTGTCATTAATGTTATATTTATTTCATTATGTGTGCTGAATGATGTATTTATTTTATCTTCTCTTACTAGTTTGAAAGATTGATTTCAAAGATATCATGATATAAGGTTGTCCTACCTAAAATACTACGTGAAGGTTGTCTTATGAATTATTTGGAATCAAAGTTTCAATACTTTATTTATTCCACTTTATTTCAAAGAATTTGGTATTATCTTATTCATCCCCCTCTATTATCTTATTCACCCCCCTCTAGGACATCAATAGCTCATCTGACCCTAATCTTGACTTAAAGTAACCCTTGAACCTCTAGATGATCCTTGCCCGAATAGGAATATATATATATATATATATATATATATATATATATATATATATATATATATATATATACACACATATATTATGATCCATTAGCCCTACGAGCTTAATTGGAACATAGTAAGATAGGTTATAGGGGCTTCAAGCTACTGGAAAATAAACTACCCAAAGTAGCAGACTCACTAGTGTAATCAAGCGAAGCTCAATCGATCGACATGCTCAAAACTATCCACCAAGCTTTCTTGAAAAATCTTATAAAGTTCGAGTGCTTAAGGCACGAACTAGATCAATTAAAGAATCTTCAATTCCTCTTGAGCGATCGAGCTCGATTGATCAAACATGGCCAAAATAGTCTAATGAGTTCATTGGACTATTTCGACCTGGCTCAATTGATCAAGGGCTAGGCTCGATTGATCGAGCCTAGCCGTTAGAGATCCATTAAAGCATGTTATGTATATTGCATTTAGATCTTTGGGAGAAAAAAAAAATGAAATTTGACATTTTGGAAACCCAGTATATATCAAGCTTAACCAAATCTCTTAGGCTCTGTCCTAATGAGATCCATGCTCTCTTCTTAGTGATTTCAAACTTTAATGAGCATTCTAAGATTCTCTACAATAAGATCATGATCTCATGCCCTCTCTATAGTTTATATATCAATTCTATTTGAAAATCCTAGTGTATATTCGGGTGAATCCCCTCAAAGTTCAACTATCCCATTAGTTGTGGGAGATTTTACCACCCTCACATCACCTTAGTCACCTCAAAGGAGCATTACATGGAAGGTATTTGATCTTGGATATGAAGTATTGACAAAGCATCTACATCAATGATCGGAGAAGCAAAATTGGAGCTAACTAAAATATAAGAGAGCATCGATGAAGTACCCTAATAATACAATGCAAAAATGGGCTCAATTCGATAAATCATCAATTTTAAGAGTCCTTACACTTCTTGTGTAGGTTGAGTGTAGAGTTTATGACCCAAATTTAATAAGTTCTTATATAGGACCTAAGCTCTTGTGTAGGGTCAAATTCATCAAACATGGGTATTGTAACGTCTCAGAAAAATTCGTATAAAGACCCGAGTATCACCTCAGACAGAAATTACTAAGGATCTAATTCTGTAGAAATTAGACGAAAATTAATTAAGTATTAAACCAAATAATCAGTGGAATTTGTTTGAACCACTATCTATACGAACTGCAAGACCCAAAACAATTAGAATCGCTAACTCAACATTACCTAAAAACCTAGGAGCAATCTCAAAATCCAGTTGCTCTCCGGAGCATATTGAAACTCCATATCAGACCTGGACCACGCGTCGAAAGTTTGATTATCGCGAAACTATAAGTTTACGATCGCCTTATTGGGCTTGACAACCATCATGAAAATTAAGCCCAAATGGTATCCAGAAATGCACAACTTTATCCTAGAGCGAAGTGTGTGAGAAATGCGAATATCTTTAGAAAATGGACTTAAACTTAAGTAAATTGGACCATTTGCTTGCAAGAGAAATTGAAGGTTTCAGACCATCAGTTTTTTACCAAACTTTACCCATGGATCAGGGAAATTTTCCTGCACATGTCAATATACATGTGGCCCTGATCAAATGACGATGTCTGTTGAACTGATGCAAGTCCTCCACGGTCGATCAAAATCATGACCTGGCTTAGATCCAAGGTTAGGGAACTTACTGTATGATGCAGACGAGAAATGGGCCTCCAGATGAGTGCTGTTTGCCCAAAACAGACACCCTTTAGCTATAACCTAAGTATACCATGGCCTTGGGGCCATTAACATCACTTCTGAGCCTATTTAAGGACTTTAAACCACCCCTCTCTCATTCCATACGAATTTCTCTAACCCTGGGAAAGAGAAGAGAGAAAAGAGGAGGAAAGAGTGAGGAGAAGAGAGTGAGTTAGAGAGATAGTTACTCGGATTCACTCCCACTACTCCACGTACCGAATCACCACCCTACCATCACTACACTAACGATCCTAGCTTCAACTTGGGTAAGAAATCCTAACTCTAATTTTATTTTAGGAATCCAAATAGAGGAATCAATGAAATAGTTAACCTATTTTGTGATTTAGGTAGCTGTTGTGCTGCAAACAAGGACATAGTGTACGAACCAAGTTTGTGACTAGCGTATCGACGAAAGGTGCAGACCATAAACGTTTAGGTTATGGTTTTCAAGGCTTTTAATGTCAGCAATAATTTATGTCTGACTTGATTGCTGCCATATGATATTAGTTACGATGTTTTTGATAAATTGTACATGTGTGAAATATGTAAATATAAAATGCATCCTATGTATTTGTTGAAATGTTTGAATGAATGTGAAATCCTGATTTGTACTTATAGTAAGTTCTAATCTTAGATACATGTATGTTATATACTTTATAACATATGTTGTGAAATGAATTTCTATAATTCATGTCGTAACAAGTCTAGCCTATATATTTGGAAATGTATAGTCTAAGTGTTCGTTAAAATGCTTGAATGAGATTTTGTTGATGGAATGTACTTATTAAGTGTATTGAGACGAGATTCTTAGTTTCCTTAGTCATATAAATAGTTTTCTTCATATATTGTAAATTGTCACTATATGATTTATGGATGAAATACATATGTAGGTCAACTTGTCTAATGTGTTTGATAAAATGCTCAAATGAGATTTATGTTTATATTGTTTGTTAAATGCTGTTATGAGTAACGTATGCGATTCCTTATTTCATTTGAGTATGTTTGTGACTACCACCTTGTCTAGGCAATCGATAATGCTCCTAATTGAGTGGTCGAACTAGATTCTCCACCCTAGATACATTCGAGGAATTCGAGTCGTACGTTGCTTGTCGACAGTGGTTAGGCCACACAGAGTGCTTACATGCTCTATGTCGATCAATTCAATGTATTCTCATACTAATCGCACTTGTCAAATAACCCGATTGGCCTTTTGTGTATTTACCATATATGGTTGTAAGTGCTATGGTTTTATACTCCTGGTTGTCAAATTTTGTGGTGCCAAAATATTAATCTATGTCTTGTGTAGTTCATTATTATAAATGTTCAAGACATTGCTTCATCGCTCTAAGTACTTTGCTTCAAGTTAAGAACGAAGAACTACTTTAGCTACTACAGAAGAATGCGAGTATAAACTACTTCGAGAAATGCACGTACTAGCTACAACAGTAGAAGTGATCTTGTTTAAGACTCAAGCCAGTGTACAACATAAAGATAAATGGTTATTCAAGCTTTAGAAGATCTCTTGATTCAGTGCTACATTATGTTCAAAGTTCTCAAGCTTCACAATGATCAAAGGTCATCTATCATTTGAAGATACGAAGTGTCGAAGATCATATCTCACTTTCACGGTAAGATTGACCTTAGATTGTCCTTAGGATAAGTCATTTTGAATACACAATTCAATTGAATCATTACACATGAATTTGGACTTTTCTAAGACTAGTCTTGAATCTTGTTCGACTAGTCCTAACACGTCCACAACTAGTCTAAGAGATTCCAAGACCAGTCTTAAGTTTGTTGTAATTTTTCAGAAATTTTCTGTTCGTCCATGACCACTCTTGGACTTTGTTTGACTGGTCGTGTGAACAGTGTCGACTCGTCCTACGACCAGTCCTGGTTCTATGACTCAAAGTCCAACAACCAAACTCTGGGTCCTACGACCAGTCGTGAGAATGCCACGACAAGTTGTAAGGTGTCTACGGTCATAGAGGGCCTACGACCAGCCGTAAACACCCTACGACCAGTCGTGAAATGGTTTTATCCGATCGCGCTAAAATAATTCTGTGTTTTTGTGGATGTGTGATTTATATTTCCTATCTTTTATTATTCAGAATTGTAGGATGTATATGTTGATGCGAGTGTTGTAATATTTACATTTCAAGCACAGTGGGGAATGTTGAAATAATTTAGATTTAAATTTCTGTAATTTATTTCAGTTCCTTGCTATTTATTTATTCCTCTTCAGTTTGAGTTTTTGATACAAAGACTTTTCTAGAAATAATATTGTCCTACCATAAACTCTGGTTGTTGGTGTAAGGTTGTCCTTATAACAACATTTGTATCAATCTCTCAAGATTTGAATTTTAAGGTTGCATTTTAATTCAGTATTGTGAATTGAATTCTTTCTTTGGCCATCACTCTTTTTTTTAAAAAAATTTTGCTATTATGTTTATTTTAATTTGGCATAGTCCTATTCCCCCCCCCCCCCCCCCCCCCCCCCTCCCTTTAGGACATATAGCTTGGCCATTTCAAGTGGTATTAGATCCTAATAGCTCGCTTTTAATTCTTTTTTTCTTAGATTTATTTCTTGAGCTAACGATCTAAGCTATATATAAGATGTCAAATTTTGATAGCTTTTCAATCACTAGACCTCCACCTTTCGATCGCACCAATTATGCCTATTGGAAAGTCAGGATGAGGATCTTCCTTAAATCCATGGATGAAAGTGAGTGGCTAGCCATAGTGAATGAATGGACCCCTCCTACCACTAAAGTAACTGGGATCGATGGTTCAAAATTAATGAGAGTAACACCTTATTTTTCATGGACTAAATGCTAAAGTACTAAATCCAATCACTTGCGCACTATCACCGGATGAATTCAAAAGAATTATATCCTGTGATTTTGTAAAGCAAGCTTGGAATATTTTAGAAATGACACACGAGGGTACATCAATTGTCAAGAAATCTAAAGTCCAAATCCTCACAACCAAATTAGAGGAAATACATATGGAAGAAAGTGAAAAGTTTGTGGACTTTTACACTAGATTAAATGACATTGTGAAATCTATGTGGGGTCATGGAAATAAAATCCCAGAGAGTAAAATGTGTGCAAAAATATTATTCTCACTTCCTGAATGGTTTAATTCTAAGGTAACTGCGATCTAAGAACTTCGTGATACGGATACTATGAGGATAGAAGAATTAGTTGGGTCTTTCCAAACCTACAAGTTAAATTTTAAAGCTCCTAAAGAAAAATCTATTGCCCTTAAGTCTTCTGAAGATATTTCTCAAGAAAAAAATTCTGATTTAGAAAATTCTAAAGATGATATGGCCCTTTTAGTGAACAATTTTTACAAAATTTTCAAAAGCAAAAAGAGGGTTGATTTTCAAAAAGTTAATGATAAAAAAAGATCTAAATCAAAGACTTAGAAATCTTTAAAAGATAGTCAATGTTACAACTGCCAAGAATTGGGCATTTAGTAAACAAGTGTCCTAAAAAAGAAAAACCCAAAAAGAAGAGTATACTGGCTACTTGAGATGAATCATTTGATTCTGAAGCCTCTTCTGATTCAGAAGATTCTGAAACCAAGTCGGGTAATGAAGTGAAAGCCCTTATGACTCTAACCAAATTCACATTTTCAGATAATGATTCAACAAGTGAAGAAAATCTGAACAGTGAATGTGAAAATGAAGATGATATTCAAGATGCTTATAATGCCCTACATAAGAAAAGTTATAAAATTGCTGTGAAACTGAAACTTCAAAAAGAAAAATTTTCAAAGCTTAAAGAAAATTTTGAATCCCTTATTTTAGAAAATTCCCATATTTCAGATTGTTGCAAATGCGATTTGGAATTCAAAACCTCCTAGATTGAAAATCTGAAATCTGAATATGAAAATCTTAAACTTGAAGTCTCTTCTCTTTTAAGTTTAAAGGATACATGGAAGTATGCCCAAGAAGATCTAAAGTTAGAAAAACTTTTATTTGGATCAAGGAAATGTGGCAATCGATCAGGTTTGGGCTGCGAGAAAAATGTTCCTCTTAAACATAAGAATACACCTCCTAAGTTTGTAAAAGGAGAGACCTTAAACTCAAAAGGAAAAAGTACAAATCAAGTTTTTTCTAAAAATGTTAAAACTTTCCAAAAACCTAAAAGCAACTTTATCAATTATAAACAGCAGAACCGAAACCCTTTAGCTGAAAAAATAATTGATCTTCTTAAGGAGCTCTTAAAATCTAACTCAGTGGGTCACTCTAACTATAACTATAATCAAACGAAGAACCACTATACTCCTAAACCCAAAACTATTATGAAATGGGTTCCTAAGGTTACTTGCTTGGTTACCCACACTACTTTCAAAGCTATAAGCCATTCAAAGTGGTACCTAGATAGTGGATGCTCCAGGAATATGATAGGCGACAAGGCTTTATTCACCGATCTCAAAGATATGATAGATGGGTCAGTCACATTTGGTGATGGTAGCAACTGCAAGATTATTAGCCAAGGTATGGTCCAATTCTATAACCTTCCCTTATTCAAGAATGTTTTATATGTTGAGGGACTAAAACACAACCTGTTAAGCATATCTCAAATATGTGATAACAATCATAGTGTGAAAATTTTCAATCAAGGTTATGAAATCATAAACAAAAAGGGTTCTATAATATTAACTGGTCACAAAACTTCTGAAAACTGCTATATTGTAAGCGATGGTAGCTCTTCTAGTCAATCGTGCTACATGGTCCATATCGATGAGACAAAATTATGGTATAAATGCCTTGGACATGTACACTACTGTAATTTATACAGATTGAGCAAAAGAGAACTAATAAGAGGTCTACCTAAATTATAAAAGATGGACGAAATATGTGGCAAATGCTAGATAGGCAAGAAAACTAGGAGCTCTCAAAAAAAGGTGAACTCCAAATTCACATCAAGACCACTCAAACTTCTCCATATGGATCTTATAGGATCAACCAGGACGGAGAGTTGAGGTGGTAAAAAATACATCTTGGTAATCGTAGATGATTTTTCTAAATTCACTTGGGTAGCTTTTTTAAGGGATAAATTAGAAACCCTTGATGAAGTGAAAATGATTATTAGACGTATTCAAACTGAAAAAGGTTCTCAAGTCAGTAAGATCCATAGTGATCATGGATCTGAGTTTGAGAATAGTAGTTTTGAGAAATTCTGTAGTGATCAGGGAATATCGCATAAATTCTTTGCGCCCAAAACACCAAAATAAAATGGAATTGTGGAAAGAAAAAATAGAGTGCTTCAAAAAATGAGAAATGTAATGTTGAATAGTATGAAGGTACCTAGAAATCTTTGGGCTGAAGCAGTGAATACCGCCTGCTATATTATTAACCGGGTTTATACAAGTAAGTCAAATAATAAAACGACATATGAACTATGGTTCGATAAGAAGCCTACTGTCAAATACTTTTGAGTTTTTGGTAGCAATTGCTATATTTTCCATGACTGTGAAAATTTGGAAAAGTTTGACATTAAAAGTGATGAAGGAATCTTTTTAGGATACTTTTTAAACAGTCGTGCATATCACGTACTGATCAAAAGGACTGGTGTTATTCAAGAATCTATTAATGTGGTCATAGATGATCACTTGAATACACCTGCTCCAAGTTCAGATAATGATAAAGTTCTTTTAATTGACAAACCAGATACTTCATCAAATCAAGTAAACTCTGAATTGAGGACTGTTAAAGATCATCCAACCACTCAGATTCTTAGAAACCCTCTCATTGGTGTGCGCACTCATAGACAATTAGAAGACATATGTAATTACATGTGCTTTACATCCCAGATAGAACCGGTAAATGTAAAAGAAGCTCTTTCTGACAAAGACTGGATAGTTGCTATGTAGGAAGAACTTAATCGATTTTTTCAAAATGATGTCCGGTATGTTGTTCCTAGACCTAAAGATAAACATATTATTGGAATAAAGTGAATTCTCAAAAATAAGTCTGATGAACTTGGTAATATTATTTGAAACAAGGCAAGACTGGTTATACAAGGGTACACTTAAATTGAAGGCATTGATTACAATGAAACCTTGATCCAGTTGCTTGCCTTGAACCTGTTAGAGTTTTTATATCCATTGTATGCTTTTGAAAATTTAAAATTTATCAAATGGATGTAAAGAGTGCATTCTTAAATGATGATTTACATGAAGTATATGTTGAACAACCTACAGGGTTTGAAGACCCTAAGTTTACTGATCATGTATACCGTCTTAAAAAGACTTTCTATGGTCTAAAACAAGCTCCCAGGGCATGGTACGAGAAATTGAATAAGTTGTTACTCAGTCATAATTTTCAAATGGGCAGTGTCGATAAGACGCTCTTTGTTAAGAAACATAACGATAACATTTTAATGGTTCAAATTTATATTGATGATATTATTTATGGATCAACTTGTACTACTGTTGAGTTTGCAGATTTAAAAAAAATCTAAGTTTGAAATGAGCATAGTTAGGGAATCAAATTATTTACTAGGGTTGCAAGTAAAATAACAACCTGATGGAATTTTTATTTCTCAGACCAAATATGTTATGAACTTGATTAAAAAGTTCAGATTTGAGAATGGTAAGAAGTTTGGTACTCGTATGAGTACAACTTTAAGACTCTAAGGATTCTATAGGTAAAGATGTGAATCCTAAATTATATCATAGCATGATTGGCAGTTTTCTTTATTTAACTGCTAGTAGACTTGATATTGCTTTAAGTATTGGTATTTGGGCTAGATATCAGTCTAAACCTAAAGAGTCACATTTAACTGTTGTTAAGCGAATTATGCGATATGTCACAAGTTCAGTTAATTTAGATCTCTGGTATCCATATGATACTAGTGCTTAGTTGGCAGGGTATACTAATGTTGATTGTGCTGGAAATATCGATAATAGGAAATCAACCAGTGGTGGTTATTTTTATATCAGAAATTATTTAGTTTCTTGGTTTAGCAAGAAGTAAAGTTCTATATCACTCTCTACGGCTGAGGCTGAATACATCGCAGCTGAAAATGTATGTACCCAGCTTGTTTAGATGAAACGTATGTTAAGTGATTATGGAATTACACAGGATTCAATGGTTTTACATTACGATAATTCTAGTGCTATAAATATTTCAAAAAATCTAATCTAGCATTCACGTACCAAGCACATTAACATTAGGTATCATTATATTTATGAATTAGTGGAAGAAAAAATAATATCTTTGGAATACATTTTGACCGAGACTTAACTTGCTGACATTTTCACTAAACCGCTTGACAAAAGTAGGTTTAATAAATTGAAATTTAATCTTGGTATGTGATTTCAAAATTGATTATTCATGCGTTTGTGTATCATAGTGTAAATATTTTTGATAAATTATGTGTTTAAATTTCAAATTTTTATGATAATTACATGTTTTTAGTCGGTACTCAATTAGTCGTGAATGTACAGAACCGGTGTTGGTACGACCGATCGAGGACAACTCAAGAGCAGTCGTGGGGCATGTTAGGTGTTTTAAATTTTGAGAAAAATCTCGTCTTCCTCATTTTTAACTTCCTCTCCAATGAGCCGACATCTGACCAATCGAACCCACCTACCTGATTTCCAAGTTTAGTGCATTTTTTTGGTCAATCTAGCAGATTCGAGTTCTATTCTCTTCTTTATTTTCATTGGAGTCCTTGATTTCAAGCTTTGTGGAGATTTTGGGATCTTTCTTCTCCATTCGCTGATCTAGAAAAACCCATCTCTACTTCCTTTGTGATTTCTTGTTCCTTTGTATTTCTTTATGGAAATGGATGTTAGAGGAAAAAAGAAAACAGCCTGTGGTCCATCATCCTCTAAATCAACTCCAATAACTTAGCGCCATCTTTGTGCACCTGAAAATGATCCCCCATTTATACGGGATTTCTGTTTGCGCAAGGTTATTATTGAAAGAGTTGTTGATCTTAACTACATTGCTCCATTTGGTATCTTACCTCTCCTCTAAGCTGTAGGATGGGATAACTTCTTACATTGGGGTGGGCCTGCATACCAATCTATTACATAGTCCATGTTCGCATGCATCTCTGACTTTTTTGCTGAAAATTTAACATTCAAAATAGATGCTAGAGAAAGCCCTTCTAATGTAGACCGTCATCTAATATCTGGCCTTATGAAAATACTTGTTAATGATGAGGGCATCCCCATTCATAATCTAACTGAAAAACCCTCTGAATCTGAAAAATAAATGCTCACCAGAGCATTATGTAATATGAATGTGCAATTGACTCATAGAGGGAATGCACTCCCCTCAAAGTATTTGTTACCTAGATACAGAGTCCTCCACAGAATCTTTACTTCAAATTTGTATCCGCGTTCTGGTAATAAAATAGAGTTGACTTCGTTTATGGTTCGTGTTTTGCACTCTATTATTTCTGGTGCCAAAGTTTATCTTCCTTCTTTAATTTGTCATTCCATCATTCAGTTTCGTCTCCATCCAGGTCATAGTGATATACCATTTTCCTATCTTATGACTATTTTGGCTTCTCATATGTTGGTCGCTATGCCTATTGGATAGGATCCTATCCATAATCTAATTTTTAACAACTCAAATATAAACAAAATGAAGTTGTAATTGACTTCTGGCCAAGTGGATGGTGGTGATGGAGTTGGAACTGAGAATAAAGAAGAAGCTGATGATCTTCTTCTTGATGACATAAACATGGATGATATTTTTGATGAAATTGAGTCTAATTCTACTAATGATCCTGATTATGAACCATCTGAGTTTGATGCACGTTTGCATGCACTTGAGGAGAAGGTAGAAAATATAAATATTAAGGTAGAAAACATGAATGTTGCCCATGATTTACAATTCAAATATATACACAAGTATCTTAGGCGCTTAAACAAGAGCATGCATCAACTTGATCCTACCATACCTGCTCCGTCTTCAGGTTCTGATTGAGAAGTTTTCTCTTTAGTCTATAATAAGTTTACTTTTGTTGGATTGTGAACTTTATGTGGTTTACTGACTTTGGTTTGAACTGCTGAAATCTTAATGCTTTGTTGAACTTTTATTTACTTATATCTTGACTCCTTGATTACTCCTGTTTAATTTTATTTTCTATTATTTTCTTCTTCCTTTGTCATATTGTGACAAAAATGGGAAGAATTTATATGGTTTCAGATATGGTTTGATTGTGAGTAGTAGCATTGCATTGCAAGCAACAAGCATTTTTGTTGGATTTATGTGCTACTCAGGGGGAGTAAGGAGGTGAAATGTTTTGCCTACTTCATCTTGATGTGTGTTTGTTGATGCATCTGGTGCATGAAAAACTGGTGCATGATTATTTAACTAGGCTTTATAACCTGTGTGCATAATTCTTTATATTCATATTGGTTATATTATTATTGAGTGTTTTATCATAAATTTGACAAAGGGAGAGATTGTAAGTGCTATGGTTTTATGCTCCTTTGGTTGTCAAATTTTATGGCGCTAAAACCTTAATTTATGTCTTGTGTAGCTCATTAATATAAATGTTCAAGACATTGCTTCATCGCTCTAAGAACTTTGCTTCAAGTCAAGAACAAACTTCAGGTACTATAGAAGAATGCTAGTACAAACTGCTTTGAGAAATGCAAGTACTAGATACAACAGCAGAAGTGATCTTGTTCAAGACTTAAGCCAGTGTACAACACAAAAGATAAATGGTTATACAAGCTTTAGAAGATCTCTTAATTCATTGCTACGTTATGTTCAAAGTTCTCATGCTTCACAATGATCAAAGGTCATCTATCATCTGAAGATATCAAGTCTCGAAGATCATATCTCACTTTCAAGGTAAGATTGACCTTAAATTGTCCTTAGGATAGGTCATTTTGAATACATAATTCAATTGAATCATTATAGATGAATTTGGACTTTTCTAAGACTAGTCTTGAATCTTGTTCGATTAGTCCTAACACGTCCACAACCAGTCCAAGAGATTCCAAGACCAGTCCTAAGTTTGTTGTAATTTTTTAAAAATTTTCTGTTCATCCACGACCAGTCCTGGACTCTGTTCGACCGGTCGTGTGAAGAGTGTTGACTCGTCCTACGACCAGTCCTGGTTCTACGACTCAAAGTCTAACAATCAAACTCTGGGTCCTATAACCACTCATGAGAATGCTACGACCAGTCGTAGAGGGCCTATGACCAGTTGTGAAATGGTTTTATCCGATCGCATTAAAATATTCAAAATTTCGTTCTCCTACGACCAGTCATAGTGTCCACTAAACCAGTCGAAGGTGCGATTTCTGCAGCTATAAATAGATGACGAATTTCAAAGTTTGATATAGAAATTCATGTAAAATTAAGGGACTACTTTGAGATAAGTTTGTATTTATTTTAAGCTACATTGTGCACATTTAATATTCTCTTTTATTAGCTTTATTAATTTGATCTTGTTTCTACATTTCAATCTTAATTGAAAAAAGGAATTGTGATATTCCTTCTTCTTGGAATCAAAATCAAATAGAGCTAAGTCCAACTGGTTTAATTTAAAATCAATTAGAACTTAGAGCCATTTTAAACTGAGTATTGGACTTTGAACTTCTACATTCAATCATCTACTCTGATTGGTTCTTCCAGGCTTCTACAAAAGGAGAAATCCAGGTATTTTACATTGATTGTAAATTCCTTTCATTTTAGTTTTATTTGAGGTTAAGACAGAAAAATCTTAATTTGTTGGTTATCTGAGGAGAGTCAGAAAACTAAGAAGTGAGGGTTTTTAAATTGTGTAAGCCCTTTGAAAAAGACACAATTGTAAAGGTTTTGGGTGAACCTGTGAAAATCTATTTTGATAGTGAATGCTAATATCCCTTATGTGAGGATATTAGGAGTGGAGTAGCAATATGTGTGGCTGTTTTATAACAGTTGGTGTACACACAGGCGAACCACTAAAATTCTTTGTGTTTTTGTGGATGTGTGATTTATATTTCCTATCTTTTATTATTCAGAATTGTGGTATGTATATGTGGATGTGAATGTTATAATATTTACATTTCAAGCACAATGAGGAATTTTGTAATAACTTAGATTTAACTTCCTACAATTTATTTCAGTTCCTTGTTATTTATTTATTCCTCTTAAGTTTGAGTTTTTAATACAAAGACTTTTCTAGAAATAAGGTTGTCCTACCATAAACTTTGGTTTTTGGTGTAAGGTTGTCCTTAGAACAACATTTGTATCAACCTCTCAAGACTTGAATTTTGAGGTTGCATTTTAATTTAGCATTGTGAATTGAATTCTTTCTTTGGCTATCACTCTTCTTTTTTTTTTAATTCCGTTGTTATTTTTATTTTAATTTGGTATAACCCTATTCACCCCCCTCTAGGACATATAGCTTGGCCATTTCATGGACACTACTGCTTGAATCTAAGGTACCACTTACCAATATAAAGCCCGTTTAATCATGGTACCATGATCTGTTAAGACTCATGAGCTGAACATGGTAGTGTGAGACACTGTGGTCGAGCTATCGGCCTACGCTGGGGTGACGAGCCTCCCTCTAGTGAGCAATGAGCAATCTAAACTCGTGAGCCGAATACGGTGGTATGGTACACTGTATTTGAGTTGTCAGGCCACGCTAAGGTGACGAGCCTTCTCGTAGTGACCTCGAGTATAAACTAGGCCTACGCTGAGGTGACGAGCCTCCCTGTAGTGACCTCAAGTATAAACTCACGAACTTACGTATCCACTGCTTTCATAAGGGGTGATGTTGTACAACTTTCTTATCGTATGTGATTAACTAGGATTGACGACCCTAGATAGATCCCTGTTTGGGTTAATGATATAAAGGGAGGTACCTTAGCTTCCTGAATCTCCTGTATACATAATCGTAATTAAATATTGGTTAACACGACCATGCACCACATTACACATGCTTTGGTGAGGAAGCGCACGTTTAGGGAGTTTTTCATGTGCGATCGTGAGACGATGTCTCTGAGGGAGTGCAGGCGAGGGCATGCATTATTACAACATACCATTTTTAGATTAATAAGAGTATTTAGAATATGATTGTTATATTGCCTTATCATTACTGCTTGACTGAATTAATAACATTTAACCATTACCTTATGTACCACTTAGTTGTTCACTCACTCCCACTCTAGGATGGTGTTTTAAAACACCAACCAGACTTTATCGTAGATACAGGTGATGATGGAGCCTATGCGGCTGATATGGACTTCATGGATGAGGAGGAGGAATTCTCTTATGTTCAGCTATCAGGTGGGTCTCTGTAATCCTTGTTCTGATTTGACAGGATTGCAGGGTAACATGGATTGGTTGGACAGGTACATTATGATATTTTATAAATTTTGGAACAAACGCTTGTATATATTTAGCCTAGAATAGATTCATACTCCGGATGGTGAAACACTTTCATGTTATAATTTAATTACTTAAGTCTTCCACTTACTTAATTTAACTGCACCTGGAGTATGATATGTTATTTTAGAATAATCCCACTCAGGTTTAATGCACTAATATGGACAACATTTAAACATCATTATCTATGTTGCATAAGTGATGTAATGGATCTTTGGAGTTGAGCCTTTGCTCGACCCTCAAAATTCGGGGTGCCACAAGTTTGTATCAGAGTATGATTTGGATTAAACTGGACTTGGGTTATGATAACACGATGCACACTAGCATACTTTGACTTAGGTGGGGACCGATAAAATGTAGAAATGTTCATAGGATCCCAAGTTTCACCAACGGGCGAAACTGACCATTGAAATGTGACCCGTATGCACATATGTGGGGCCTGCATTTTGTGTGAGACCACCCTATTTGGGTCCCTTGTTGCTCCCTTTGTTCATTTCACCCCTCCCCTAGCTCTCGAAACTCTCAAAACCCCTATAAATCCTCCCTTTCCCTCTCAAACCTCCATACCATTACACCTAGCTTCATCTTCTTCAAAATCTTGCACCCACCTTCACTATTTTCTCAAACCCATCTCCTACAACCATCTCATTTCTCCTGATTTGAGTACAAAAACCCATCTTTGTGTCTCATAAAACTACAAAACCTACCAACCCATCTCATCCTTCAAGCATTCTTAATCCTATGTCTCTTTTTGAGCTAGTTGCTACAATCTTCTTGGTCTCCATGCTCCTTTCCCTCATGGGAAAGAGAAAGGCGTCCATAGATGAAGTCGGGCCTAGCCGTCCAACTTGTCTGAGGAAGAAAGCGGGTGGAAAAGCAAGTACAAGCGCCAAATGAGAGTAAAGGGAGAAGCGGGATCTCGATCACTAGATTCCACTCAAAAGATCTCTACCGCTAGGCATCGAACATGGTAAGTTTCGTGACCATAAAGTGGTGTTTGAAGCACATGTTAATGAAAGGATATTCGGGCTATATCTGATGATGGACTTCCTGTTGGAATCCGGGTGGGGTCATATATTTGAAGGCAAGTCTCATGCGTGTAAAACCACTGTCCGAACCTCTATGCCCACATATGGGATCCACTACTGGAGCCTACAATTCACTATCCTCGTGGGAAGGTGGGAAGTAATAGTCAATATAGATTCGAGGGCCCAAATTTATGGGAATTGCATGTGGTGAAATGCATGCTAATGAATCTCTTATCAAGAGTGTGCACGAAAGAGATCGCTGTACGTGGTTTCTTTGTGGTTGACTGGTTCACTGGAAGTAAGGCAATTGCCTCCCATCAACCCAGATGACGGTACACTTCTGCCTACTCCACCACATATTCACATACCATGTATATCCTAGGTGGAGCAACCGTATCGAATGCACTCGATTGATGGTGGACTTCCTGTATAGAGCTGAGCTGGGAGATAAGCTGTATCTACCTACGTTCGCCCTACTACAGATAATCCATACCGCACGCTCTATTAGGAGAGATGTTTCACTCCCATTTGACTGACTTATATGCAAGATTGCTCAAGAGTTCGACTACAGACATAACATGGATGAGCTTACGCCGATCCACTTCATTAATGACACTACGCTTAATAACATGGGAATTGGCCCTCGACCACATCAAGCTCGACTCGGTGAGCATGGAGGCAAGACAGAAAGTGTAGAGGAAGAAAGTAATGAAGAAGAGGAAAAAAATGAAATAGAAGAAGGAAGTGAGGAAGAAGAGGAGGAAGCCCAAGACTCTGATGGGGGACCTCCTACTGCTACACATGAGCACCACCATGATTGGACCACCTTAGAAGCCCACATGATATAGAATGAAGAGAGCCAGGCTGCCCTGATACAGGAGATCAAGGAGACCTAGGCCGAACTGAAGCAAAAGCTTAAAGAGAATCAGGCTTATATGAAACAAAAATTTAAGAAGATGTCTCGCACCTTGAAGGCTCTCATGTGCTATATACAGGATAAGGGTACGCCTCCGCCTTTATCAGAGTCGGATGACTAGTCGTATATTGTAGTCTTCTTGTGGGTTATTTTGTTCCTTACTTTTTATGTAATAGCCATTATTGGCTTATTTGGATATTATCAGTTAGTTTTAAAGCTTTTGTTAGGTTAGCTCAAATGCATCTTCTGTCATGATCCATGTAATATCTCATTTATTGTAACAATTTTGGTAAAATGAAATGTATGAAGCTTCTTTTGATTTGAAATGTGTAGAATGCTTGGAAAAATTGAATGCTGTCATTTAAAATCTTACACGTGTTGCACCCTATATTGTATATAGGGAATGTCACCTAAGAGCACTCGAAGCACTGCACGTCTCGCACTTGATGGATTGTGTAACACCCTGAAAATCGGGGCTCGTGTATAAACTCAACTCCCGAGTTCCAGACCGTCACTTATGCAACAAAAATGGTTATGATTCAATGTTGTCTGATTTAAAGCATTCACATGAGTAAAAGTATACCAAAACTGCAATTCATACTTCAGATCCAGTGATAAAAGCAAGCGGAAGACTAAACAATATATATATCACTGTATGGAAAAACAAAGTAAATCTCATCTGTCTCCAAAGTATGACTACATCTCTGAGTCTCATATACATATACATAAAGAAAAGAATAATGTTCAAAAAAAGGTCCCACTGATGTCCCCTCGATCCAGGTCGCCTACGGGAAGCCGTCGTGATACTGCATATACGAGAACTCATCCTGGTCCTCATCGATCTCTGGCTCCACCTCCTGGATCTCGGCCTCACCTGCATCTACAACAAGGTCTGGTGGGTGTTGCAAACACCATCCCGTAACGTGGGAATGAGTGATCAACTCAGTGGAATCATAGAGCAAAGATTAGCATGTTCACAATTCAATCACGCGATAATAGTAAAGCAGTAAATCAGACAATCCTAATACTGTTGTTAATGCAAGATGATATGACGTGATGTATGCCCTCACCGACGATCACCCTCATGCGGCAACATCTTACGACCGCGGCATGCCACACTCCCTAGAGTGCTCCACATCTTCCAGGCACATGCAATGCTATGGTGATATGATTTCCAAGTGGTTATTAGTCCATTCAAACAGCAGGATTGGGAAACTAAGGTACTTCCCTTGTATCAATCCCAACACAGATCCTGTCTAGGGTCGTCACTCCTAGTAATCTCATACGATGTATATTTCGTAGGTCACTGCAAGGGGTGCCAGGGCTGTTGCTCGCACTCGTTGCACCGCTCCCCCATCACCTTATCAATACAGGCCTACCGTACTCTACTGCAACGGAAGGGTCGTCGCCTCCCGTGGACTCAGAATACGCTCGCGGTCACTACAAAGGGCTCGTCGCCTGATCAGTGTAGGCCGACAGCTAGAATATAGTGTCCCATACCACCATAATCTGCTCACGAGTTTAGGTGCTCACTGGTCACTACGGGGAGGTTTGTGGCCCCAGCGTAGGCCGATAGCTCGACCACGGTGTCCCATACCACCATGCCCGGCCCATAAGTCTTCGTGGATCAAGGTACCATGGTTAACAGGGTTTACAATGGTAAGTTCAGTACCCTAGGTTCAAGCAGTTATGACACATACAAGGTGAACATACATCGGCTAGTCGGGTTACTTGACGGGCTTGACTAGCGCGATCGCATCTCAAGTCGAACGACATGAAGTACGTAAAACACTTCGCGTGGCCTAACCACTGCCGCCAACTCTAAACACGAATCACGTTCATCGACGCGTCGTTCGTGGCTATGACCAGTCAGCCACGAATTCGCTCGGTTACCGACTGCCTGGACTAAGTCAAGTCCCACACATCTATGAAATTACATTAACAATATATGTAAAGGTATTAGAATTCAAATACAATCATGTGAGCATGTTAACACATGTTATAACATTCAACTTAAGCAAATCTTCAAGGCATACTTTCCATGCATGTAATGCAATCATGCATAAGGTCAACATGTAGGAAATCATTTAGGTCAGCATATTAATCAAGAAATCAATCTCAAACTACTACATAACATCATTTAATTCAATACATATTAATACAAGCATTTATACAAACACATACACTACACACTTAAGTCTACATATAGTATGTCGACCCAAAGTGCGCAACTAGGAGAATCTCTTCGCCAAACTGATTATGCAAGCATTCCTAACTCCCTAATGCGACAACAAACCATGTCAATCACGTCAGCAAAATATGAATGTAGACCGTACTTCCTACAAATGACTAAAATGCCCTAAATCTCATATTCTTCGTTAATTTACGAAACGGGAAATGGAGAGCATGTTGTATATGTCAAACGGCGATGCCGTCGATAATCTACTATTAAACGACATTGAAAGCGTTGTAAACCGTCAATCAAAGCGTCTAAAATCCTCACCTAGTCTCTTACGAAAGCGTGATTTTGAACGGAGCGTGTACGCTTCGTCTACGGCAGTAGGAGGACCTGATTTATGAAGTACGTTAGCTAACATGCCATGAATCTAGGTAAACCCTAAATCAGCAAGTTCTAGGGTTATTTTATACCTGAAAAAGTGGAGAAATCACTAGCCAGGTGATTGGGAAGAGGTGCTGAAGCAGCAGCAATCGGCGGCTCGGAAGCGGGAAAAATCCCTTCCAATCTCTCTCTCAAACTCTCTCTCCTTTTCCTAGGGTTTGCAATTTTCGGATGGGAGAGAGAAATGAGGGTTTCAACCCCTTTTATAAGCTTAAAAACGCCAAAAATAGGCTCTGGAATGAAGTTTACTTGGTGCCTATCCATTTCGGGGCTGTTTCGATTCAAAAGCTACTTTCTGGTGGTCCCCTGGTCGAGTGCGATCGGACTTAAGCTCATGTGTACCAGATGTAGCTCGTATTAAGTTTTCAGTCTGGCAGGGTTCGCAGATCGCACGTGGCGGACCAGTTTCAGTTCAGCGGTCACCGCACGTAGATCAGGGCTGAAAGTCTTATGATAATAAATAGAAATTTTTCCTGATCCGAGGGTGTAATCTGGATGAATTTCGACGGTCAAAACGCTTAATACTGACGCGTCAAGTCGTGTGCCAGATTTGAATTTGAAATTCCAATTCTGTCCTTATTCGCGGTCGCTTCAGTCCGGGTTCAACGAAATAGTCTGTGATTATCGGTTTGACTTGATTTTCGAGATGATTGTCAAGTCCAGCTGGGCGGTTCTAACGGTCTAAGATAGGAGGTATCGGACCTTCGACGCGCGGTCTAAATCCAATATAAAAATTCAATGTGGTCCAGAGGACAGACCTGCTTAGAGTTTAATCCGAGGTTATAGAGTATTGTAGGGTTGTTTGTTCTACTCGATTTGGGTCTTACAGAACGTATTTAAAGTGATCAGGGACTATTTCCCAGCTACTCTAGCGTTGCGCTAGCTAACTTACGCTTAATTTCCATGGAAATTAATTCTACGCAATTTCGGGTCGAGTTGGTACTCGAGCCCAAGTACGGATTTTTCACGGTCGTTACAGATTGTTTGACGGGGCACCTCCCTTAAGTGATAGCCACACGGACCCTAGTTTGGGCCCTGATAGTGATACCATGCTTGATTCTCAGCCAGCCACTAGCTCCACAAATGGGCCAACACCTAGTGCACCACCGGTTCCAGAACAGAACCGTGCGTCTCCCTCGACGCCCCATATGCCTCAGGTGGCTCCTCCTCCTAATAGGTTGGAACAGATGATGCTCCTAATGCAGCAGCAGCAACATGTTTGGACCACGATTGCGGGGGCCCTTACCCCAAACATGAATATGGTCTCGCTTGCACCATCTGTGCAGTTTGCTGGAAATTTGAATGTGTAATGCCCTGGAAAATCAGTACTTGGACTCGAGTACCAACTCGACCAAAAATCGCGTAGGATTAATTCCTTTAGAAAATAAGTGTAAGTTAGCTAGTGCAACGCTAGAGTAGCTGAAAAATAGTCCCTGATCACTTTAAATACGTTCTATAAGACCCAAAGTGAGTAGAACCAATGATGCTATAATACTCTAAAACCTCGGATCAAACTCTAAACCGGTTTGTTCTCAGGACTTCTTTGAAACTTTGTATTGGATCTAGACCGCACGTCGAAAGTCCGATACCTACAATTTTAGACCATTATAACCGCCCAGCTGGACTTGACAATCATTTCGAAAATCAAGTCCAACTGACATTCACAGGCTATTCCATTGAGCCTGGAGTGAAGAGAGTGAGAATAGGGTTAGATTTAGAATTTAAAATTCAAATCTGGCACACGACTTAACGCGTCAGTATTAAGCATTCTGACCGTCAGAATTCAGCCAAATTACACCCTTGGATTAGGAAAAATTTCTATTTCATATCATGAGACTTGCAGACCTGATCTACTTGCAGTGACCGCTGAACTGAAACTGGACCGCCACGGGCGATCTAAAAAACACTCCTAGTCTGAAAATTGGATGAGAGCGACATCCAACGTGCATGAACTTAAGTCCGATCGCATTCGGCCAGGGGACCACCAGAAATGTCTTTTTGGACCGAAACAGCCCCGATTAGGTTAGGTAACAAGTAAACATTGTTCCCAAGCCTGTTTTGGACAAGATTTAGGTTATAAAAGGGGCTTAAACCCTCACTCCTCTCACCCATCCGAATTTGCTAGAAACCCTAGCAAGAGTGAGAGAGAAAGTGAGAGTTTGTGAGAGAAGGTGGGAGAGTTTTTCCTGCTGCTTGTACTACCTGCTGCACGTGTTTAAGCCACGCAATCCAATCACTTTGCCGATGATTTTTTCATGATTCTAGGTATGAAAATACCCTAAATACTTGCTGATTTGAGGTTCCGTCATTTCCATAGCGAAGTAGCTTATGGATCTTATGTATTAGGTTGCCTATTCGCCGTAGACGAAGCGTTTACGCTCCGTTCGAATTGATACGCTTCTAGGAGAAAAGGTGCAGATTTTAGACGCTTTGATTGATTGTTTCCAACGCTTTCAATGTTGTTTAATAGTAGATTATCGACGGCAACGCCGTTTGACATGTACAACATGCTGTCCGTTTCCTGTTTCGTAAGCAGACGAAAAATATGAGATTTAGGGCATTTTAGTCATTTGTAGGAAATACTGTTTTCATCCATATTTTTCTGATGTGATTGACGTGACTTCTTGTCGCATTAGGATACTAGGAATGCGTGCATAATTAGTTTGGCGAAGAGATTCGCCTAAATGCGCACTTTGAGTCGACATACTATATATGGACTTAAGTGTGTAGTTTAAGTGTTTGTATAAATGCTTGTATTAGTATGTATTGAATTAAATGGTGTTATGAATTAGTTTGAGATTGAATTCTCAATTAATATGCTGATGTAATTGATTTCCTACATGTTAGCTATATGGATGATTTCATTAAATGTATGAAATGCATGTGTTAGATGATTTACTTAAGTTGTATGTTATAACATGTGTTAACATGCTCACATTGTTGTATTTCATTTCCATTACTCTTATATGATTGCTGATGTGGATTCATAACTGTTTGGGACTATACCTAGTCCAGGCAGTCGGCAACCGAGTAAGTTCATGGTTGGCTTATTTTTGCCACGAACGACGCGTCGATGAACGCGAGCCGTGTTTTGGAGTTGGCGGCAGTGGTTAGGCCACACGAGGTGTTTTACGCACTTCATGTCGTTCGACTTGAGATGCGCTCGTGCTAGTCGAGCCCGTCAAGTAACCCGACTGGTCGTTGTATGTTCACCCTGTATGAGTCATAACTGCTTGAACCTAGGGTACTGAACTTACCACTGTAAACCCTATTAACCATGGTACCTTGATCCACGAAGACTCATGAGCCGGGCATGGTGGTATGGGATACCGTGGTCGAGCTGTCGGCCTACGCTGGGGCCACAAACCTCCCCGTAGTGACCAGTGAGCACCTATGACTCGTGAGCAGATTATGGTGGTATGGGACACTATATTCTTGCTGTCGGCCTACACTGATCAGGCGACGAGTACTTTGTAGTGACCGCGAGCGTATTCTGATTCTACGGGAGGCAACGACCCTTCCGTAGCATTGAGAGTACAGTAGGCCTGTATTGATAAGGTGATGGGAGAGCGGTGCAACGAGTGTGAGCAACAGCCCTGACAGCCCTTGCAGCGACCTACAAAATATATGTCGTATGAGATTACTAGGAGTGACGACCCTAGACAGGATCTGTGTTGGGATTGATATAAGGGAAGTACCTTAGTTTCCCAATCCTACTGTTTGAATGGACTAATAATAACTCGACAATCATATCACCATCACATTGCATGTGCATGAAAGATGTAGAGCACTGAGCGGTACGCAAGCATGCCGTGGGCGTAAGATGGTACCGTATGAGGGAGAATGTCGGTGAGGGCATCCATCATGTCATGTCATATTGCATTAACAACAGTATTAGGATTGTTTGATTTACTGCTTTACTATTATCGCATGATTGATTTGAGAACATGTTAATCCTTGCTCTATTATTCCACTGAGTTAGCTACTCACTCCCACGTTACGGGATGGTGTTTGCAGCACCCACCAGACCCTGTCTTAGATGCAGGTGAGGCAGCGATTCAGGAGGCAAAGCCGGACTATGATGAGGACCAGGACGAGTTCTCATATATGCAGTACCACGACAGCTTTGCTTAGGTGGCCTGGATTGGCGGGACTTCTCAGTGGGACTATTTTGACATTTGATTTCTGTCCATTTTCATGTATATGAGACTCAGAGATGTATTCATACTTTGGAGACAGTTGAGATCTATTTTGTTTTCCATACAGTGATATATATATTCTTTAGTCTTCCGCTTGCTTTTATCACTGGATCTGGAGTATGAATTGCAGTTTTGGTATACTTTTACTCATGTGAATGCTTTAACTCAGACAACATTGAATCATAATCATTTTTGTTGCATAAGTGACGGTCTGGAACTCAGGAGTTGAGTTATACACGACCCCCAATTTTTAGGGTGTTACAAGTTGGTATCAGAGCATGAATGAGATTATACCGGGCTTGGGTTATGGTCACGCGACGTACGCTATTACTTCCTTTGACTTAGGTGGGTGCGAGAAAGGTTTAGAAATACTTATAGGATCGCAGATTCGCCAATAGGCGAAGTCTATTCGTATCGATCGCGCGATCGAGTCCGTAACGCATCTAGGGTCGAGTCAAGCGACCTAAGTAGCTCATAGGTTGTAAGTAGGTGGTTTGAGACATTCTTTGAATGATTCTAAACCCAAAAATGTGAATCCTTGGGCTGTGGGACAACCACAACCCTTGCATTCAATCGCTAGGGCTTAAAAACCCCGTTTCACCTAAAATCTTCAAAATTCTTCCTCTCACCACTCCATTCTTCAATTCTTTCTTATTATTTTCATGTCAGGCATTGATCATAATGTGAAAATGATATAAAATCATACTTTGATAAAATTTTACAGTGAATAGTAAAATTTTATGAAAACTGGCCATTAGGCCATTCTAAGTTTACAATATTTAGAAACTAATGGGCTAGATGGATTTAGTAGCTCCTTATACCCCAAAATCATATGCTGCATAATAGGAGATTGCATTCACATTTACAGATTGGCCCCGAAAAGCTCCAAATGGAAGTTTAGGCCTCCCTAGGTCAAATTACAATGATCTGGGGTGGGGACCATACATATTTGGAGTCCTTGGGACAGGGGAGACCCAACCCATGGGGTCCCACCATCTAGATTGAAGACCGGTCGGCGATGCCATCGCCGATGGGTGGGGCTCACTTGCTGTGAAATTTTGGCGCACGTGTTGTTTTGGCTAGGGCACCCCTACCATATGTGGTCCGCCCGTAGAAAACCCCTAAATGGGGTACTACCTGCTGCACGTGTTTAAGCCACGCAATCCAATCACTTTGCCGGTGATTTTTTCGTGATTCTAGGTAAGAAAATACCCTAAATACTTGCTGATTTGAGATTTTGTTGATGGATTATACTTATTAAGTGTATTAAGACGAGATTCTTAGTTTCCTTAGTCATATGAATAGTTTTCTTCATATATTGTAAATTGTCACTATATGATTTATGGATGAAATGCATATGTAGACCAACTTGTCTAATGTGTTTGATAAAATGCTCAAATGAGATTTATGTTTGTATTGTTTGTTAAATGTTGTTATGAGTAACATTTGTGATTCTTTATTGCATTTGATTTTATTTGGGACTACCACCTTGTCCAAGCAATCAGTAATGACTCCTAAATGAGTGGTCGAACTAGAATCACCACACTAGATACGTTTGAAGAATCTGAGTCCTACGGTGCTTGTCGATAGTGGTTAGGCCACACGGAGTGCTTACATACTCTATGTCGATCAATTCAAAGTATGCTCATACTAATCGCACTTGGCAAATAACTCGATCGGCTTATTGTGTATTTAGCATGTATGGAAGTTACTGCTTAAATCTAAGGTACCACTTACCAATGTAAAGCCCATTTAACCATGGTACCATGATCCGCTAATAGTCATGAGTCAAAAATGGTGGTATAGGACATTATGGTAGAGCTGTCAGCCTATGGTGGGGTGACGAGTCTCCTCAAACTTGTGAGCCAAATACGGTGGTTTGAGACACTGTATTCGAGATGTCGGCCTAAGGTGAGGTGATGAGTCTTCCCGTAGTGACCTTGAGTATAAACTAGGCCTATGCTGAGGTGACGAGCCTCTCCATAGTGACCTCGAGTGTAAACTCGCGAACTTACCTATCCACTACTTTCATAAGGGGTGATGCCTTACAACTTGCCTATTGTATATGATTAAGTAGGATTGACGAACCTAGATGGATCCCCGTTTGGGTTAAGAATATAAAGGGAGGTACCTTAACTTCCTGAATTTACTATATGAATAAGCCTAATTAAATATTGGCTAACACAACTATGCACCACATTGCATGTGCTTTAGCGAGGAAGCGCACGTTTAGGGAGTTTGTCGTGCGCGATCATGAGATGATGTCGCTGAGGGAGTGCAGGAGAGGGCATGCATCATTACAACATACCATTTTTGCATTAACAAGAGTACTTAGGATATGATTGTTGTATTGCCTTATCATTACTGCTGGACAGAATTGATAACATGTTAACCTTTGCCTTATAGTACCACTGAGTTGATCACTCACTCCCACTCTAGGATGGTGTTTTAAAACACCAACCAGACTCTGTTGTAGATACAGGTGATGATGGAGCCTATGCAGTTGATATGAACTTCATGGATGAGGAGGAGGAATTCTCTTATATTCAACTATCAGGCGGGTCTCTGTAGACCTTGTTCTGATTCAACGGGATTACAAGGTTACATTGATTAGTTGGACAGTTACATTATGATATTTTATAAATTTCGGAACAAACACTTGTATATATTCAGCCTGGAACAGATTCATACTCCGGATGGTGAAACACTTTTATGTTATAATTCAAGTACTTAAGTCTTCCGCTTGCTTAATTTAATTGCACCTGGAGTATGATATGTTATTTTAGGATAATCCCACTCATGTTTAATGCACTAATATGGACAACATTTAAACATCATTATCTATGTTGCATAAGTGATGCATCAGATCTTGAGAGTTGAGCCTTTGCTCGACCCTTGAAATTCGGGGCGTTACAATTGTGTGCATATTAGTATTCGTGAGAGCATCCAGTGGGACTAAACACAAATCCTTGGACTTGGACCAAGGTTGTTGGTTAGCCGATAAAAAACTTAATAAAATCTTTTATGAGAGCCTCTAGTGTGAATGTATTCTTATTAAGTCATTTTGTAGGCCACTGATACGGCTATGTACATGTTGTGTGTGTGTTCATGAGCCTATGTGACAGAGGGTCGAGGAGGGTTAGTGCACAATTTAACATAGCTCGACTCTCTTTCCCTCTAATGATTGGCCTCATGAACATGTTGAGGCTGCATGTTTTCCATCACTTGCTTCAAATAACCTAGGTCGACCCTGATATCTCCAACTTCAGGACACTCGGTGGGTTGGGGGGCCTGAGCAGGTGTAGGCATAGTATTGATCGGAATGGCTATGGGAGGGGATTGCGCTTTCTTCTTTCCCTTGGCCATTTCTGGATTTGAGAAATTTACTAGTAGAACTAGAACCGCTTAACTACGTCATTTCCACAGACGACGCCAAACTGTTGATGCAGTTTTTTGGCAAACCCTTCGCAGTGCACCTTCCTAAACTTGCATAAGTGAAGGTGAGGGACAAAGGAGGCCCCAGCTTGTGGACTCTCTGATGCCTAAGTCTGGCTTGGGGTCTTTGAAGTAGAGTGGGGTCTTCAGAAAAAGGACTAGTGGAATATTAGGGTTTGTGTAAACGTATCTTCAATGGTGGGTGATGTTGATACATTTATCAGGGATACTGTTGACCTATGATCATGTTATGGCCAATCTAAGGCTCATCTGTGATCGATCTATGGCCGGTCTATGATCGATCTATGACCTATCTATGATCGAGCTATGGTCGATCTGTAATCGACACATGACTGATTTATAACCTATCCATAACCATCGTTTAGCTGACCTATAAGTTATGTCGGTATTTCAGCCACTTGTGTGAGCTTATTAGTTCTTTGCATGTCCTTACAATTGCATTGACCTCCTTAGAGATTGCTCTATTTCTGGATGTAGAGGCCTTGTCAGGCTCGAGTTTCCACAGGCCTGAGCTGGCACAGTAGAGTTGTTCCATTCCATAAGCCGACTTATGGACTTGTAGATTTTCCCCCAACACCCACTATGATGTATGTGTTTTTATCAATGTCATACATCTGTTTCCCACTTTGCCTATTTGATTTTTCATGTGAATGAAAGTTATATAAGCAATCATAATTTTTCACCAATGTTTGAAAAAAGAAAAAAATATATATTCTTTTTTAATACACCTTAAAAATCATTATACATGCATGTAATCGAGAGGGATTGCATCCTTTGACCAAATGTCCTCTCTATTCCATATTTTTAGAAAACTAATTTATTGATGTCCGTTAGATATTGGCAAGTTTCTAAAATAAAATCATACAACTAGGATTGCCCACGTTTGCTAAAAAACTAAATAGATTATTGATGTTGTTTCGCCAAACTAGGAGGTCTTTCCCTGAGTAATCTGGATACAAGTTGAGTGAAATGACAAACACACACCCCTGCAATAGGGCCAGGGGAAGCACAAGAGAGCCATCTAAACAAGTGGACTCCACACATGTGGATGTGTGTATGTGGGAACAATGAGATATGAGGATATCTCTCTCTCTCTCTCTCCATTGAAGATGTATCAATGTCCAAGGTTTTTCATTCTTATATGAGATAGGATCTACATACTAGGAATTTGGTTTTCATGAGATGCACTAGTTATGGCGCACCTGATCATTATATGTTTTGTATACCATATTACATTCTATGAACCTTTTTTTGTTTTTTCCATTCACACACCTAAATTGACCAAATCCCTATAGTAACCATAGAAATCCATCATTGACCCAATACCCATGCAAATCATAGATAAACCATAAGATCTTAACTATCATAATACTAACAAGCCCAATTAAAACCTTTTGAGCATTTAAAAAAAAAGATTAATTGTTGAAAATGTTTATTAAAAAAAATTATAACCATTTAAGCGTGAGGTCCCACTAAAAACAACTTTATGGATGGTCTAATCAAAAAGATCCAAACCATACAAATTTTCCTATGCAACCAATGGATCTATCTATCATGGATCATATGGACCTCAATTGTATCTTAATTCATATTCCCAACAACACCCATATATGGAGCTACCCAAGTGATCTCATGAAGGCTGAAGCACATTACATTGAGAACTTAAACTCTTCATATCTCTTCGTGTATGAAGATTAGTCAAAGCTTGTACATATATAAGTTGATCTAGATGGTCTCTTGATCTAGAGAATGGAAGTGATTCTCCAATGCAAGTATCCAAAGGATCTAATAACAAGATCCCATATCCATAAACAATTATAACCTACATGGGGTAGGGTAAAAGACATTAAATCATCATTGTGCCCAGTATTGTGGAGACTTTCCATCCCGACCCATCTTTGATCCCTTCACACGGGATGACCACTTACTACCATAAGTTGCCCAAGCCTGTTCAAATAGTCATGATCCTTCCGGGCGTGAGATCCAAGACCCACAACTTAACCTTGGCCCATGGTTATTGCATCTACTATCAAGTATGAAGGACAATAGAGGAACCCCTCCCTTTTAACCCATGTATACATGTATGATATAGAGTAAGCCTACGTATTGATTATGATATTAATAAAATGTCCACACATAATCCATGGTCATCATGATCAACAACGCAGATTAACATTGGCTTTTCATCACAAAGTAACACCCTTTTATCATAATATTTTATTTGTTTTTCTTACAACTCGAATTCTCTCCCTCTTCCTACAAGGGAGTAGGGGTCTTTCTTGAATCTTTATCAATTTGTTATGATCTTTTTTACAAAAATCTATAGGTTAGTTTTGAACTTTCATTGGTCACCTAGTAAGCTAATCTAGGCATTTTTCTTCTTCTTTTATTTTTTTTTAATATGTTGTTTCGTTAATCTAAATTGAAAATTCAAGTGGCCATATCGACTATGAGAAAACCCTCATTCCTTGTCCATTTGTTTTTTTTTTTTTGAGGGGGGGGGGGGGGGGGGGGGGGGGGGTTGTCACTTTCTATAGGGGTGAAGATTTGGTTGCTCTTAGATCTAGTTATACATTGACTTGGATATGATTTAATTTTTAATTCATTCGTATGGTTTAATTTATGTGGGTAACATATGGAAAATTGATCGTACTGACCTCAAAGTACAGGCAAATTACCTAGAAAGCTACAACATTCCATATATCCTAAGAGTGGCCTTCTGACATGTTTTAGATATGTTTTCGGATGAAAATGCCCCTATCTTTGATTCAGAAGTCATACGGTCCTGAAGTGAATAAGAAATTACCTTCTTTTACAAAACCTGAGAAAGTGACAGGTTGGCTACTCCCCCCTACCACCAACCAATGGCGGGTGATCGGTGGTCTGTGGGCCCTACCACCATGTATGTGTTGCATCTATGCCCTCCATATATTTTTGCATATTATTTTATGGTATGAGTCAAAAATTTAGTATATACTAATCTCAAGTCGACCACCTTATAGGAAACATTGTTGAATGAGCGTCGTAGACCATTAAAAACTTTTTGGGGGCCATAAAAGTTCTGGATCAAGTTGATCTTTGCTTCTTCCCTTCATTTGTGTATGTATGACCTAATCAATAGATTGGATGTCAAATAAACAGTACTGTGGGCCTTAGGAGGATTTTAATGGTGGATATCTGATGTGTTTGACTATTCTAACGTCCAGATGGCACGTATATCATAGTACTGTTTATATGAGATCCATTCCATCCATCTCATAAGAAATCATTTTTTCACCATGTATCCTAAATCACTTATAAGGGTCGTGGTTGTCATGATATATGGGTCATGGTTGTCATATTACATGGGTCGTGGTTGTCTTCATTTTATAGGCCTTAGCCCTAAAATGAGAACTAACAACCCATATCATATGATAACCACGACCCATTTAACATGACGATCGCGACCCATCTATAATCACAACCATGACCCATATAACATGACAACCACGACCTATCTATGTAACACCCCAGATTTTTGACAACCTGGAATTAGACATCCTTAGGCAATGGGTTTACCATAACACCTTGGTAACTTTTCATAACTCAATTCCAAAGTCAATGAAATCACTTTTCAACCCATTTTCTTCAAAACTCACCTTTCACCACCTCATTCTTCAAACTTCTCCAAGTACTTTTATATTAGACATAAATCCTCAAGTTTAAATAGTAAAGAGCTATACTTAAACTAAAATTCACTGTAAACGGTCGCCGAGATTGAGTCTGTGCACACTCCTGATCACATACAACGACCCCAAATCACTTCTAGACTGTCAATCGAAGGTTTTAGACCATGTTTCATTCAATTCCAAACCTAGAAATGAATGTCCTTAGGTGGTATGTCAACCCCAACATCTTACACTCAATCTCAAAGCCTAAAACCTTTTTTTATCCAATTCCTTTAAAATCTCACCCTCCATTTATTCTTCATTTATTTTTAAGCACATTCATAATGCACACCAATCCTAGGGTATAAATGAGGAAGAATAATACCGAAACTAAAACTTACCATAAATAGTAAATAAATGGATAAAATGGGTTTTGACCCTTAACCTTTTGGAATCTAACGAAATTAATGGGTTAGTTGGATAGATTAGCGTCTCCTACCCCCAAAATCATATGCTACACATCGCATAAAATCATTTCATCTTGTAAATTGACCCCGAAAATGCCTCAAATGGAGTCGGGGGCCTACCCACGCCAATCCAAAGGAATCTAGGGTGGGCCCCACACCTTTTTGGGACCTGGGGGGAAGGAGGACCTCGCCCAAGGGGATAACCCTCTCCAGTTGGCCTAGTGGTCGGCGAGGCCTCTCTGGTAAACAGGCCAGGCTTGGAGGGCCGGGAGGGCCGATTGCATGTGGGGCCTAGTGGGACCCTATGGTATAGGGTTCGACCCCTATTTCTTTCCCATTTTGGTACTTCCTTCACAAAGTTCACCTCCAAGCTTTCCTTTTCTTAAAAAATCTCTCAAAAAGTCCCTCTCCAAACTCTTCCTTTTTCCATTTTCAAGCGCCCTCACTCCACCCTTCAAATCTCATCTCAAATAGAAATCATTATAGGCTATTTCCTTTGGAAATTAGATGAAACTAACTAAGTGTTAGATTAGACGACCTATGAAATTGTCACCAATCACTTTAAATATGATCTGCTAGAGCCAAAATGTGTAGAATAGTTGACGCTACATTACCTTAAAATCTTAAATCAAACTCTAAACCCGGTTGCTCACGGGAGCATTCAAAAACTCCGTATCGGATCTGGACCGCACATCGGAAGTCCAATTACCCCAAACTTAGACGAATATGACCGCCTAGTTGGACTTAAAAATCACCTCAAAAATTAAGTCCAGATGATGTCCCACGATGATTTTCTTGAGTCCAGAGTGAAGAGTGTGAGAAATGTTAGAAATTAAATAAAATTTATGAAATCTGGCACGTGTCGCTTGCGCGCCTTTTCTAAGCGTTCTGACCGTCAGAATCTGATCCAAATTCACCCTCGGATCAGGAAAAATGGCCCACTCATGTCAACGCACTTGTGGCCCTGATCGAGTACCGGTGACCGTTGAACTGAAACTGGTCCGCCACGGGCGATCTGGAAATCCGATCAGACTGAAAACTCTGCCTGACCTAGATCCAATGTCAGGAAGCTTAAGTCTGACCGCACGCAGAAAAGGAGCTGCCATAAGTGCTCCGTTGGATCAGAACAAGCCCACTTTGGTTATAAAATAAGTATACCTTGGCCATAAGGCCATTTTCGTCGCTTTTGGAATTATAAAAAGGGCTTAAACCCTTACTCTCTCATTCCATACGAATTTCCTAAGCCCTAGGAGAGAGAAGAGAGAAGAGAGAGAGAGAAAAGTGAGAGAAAGAGAGAGAGATTTGGAGCTTTTCTCCTTGGATTCTTCCCTACTGTTCCATGTGCCAAGCCGTCCATCTGTGTTGCTCTTCCAGCGCTTCCAACGTCGTTTTTAGGTAAGAAATCCTACCCCTAACCTGTTTAGGTAATCCATGTAGCTTTAGTGTTAATATAACTAACCTATTTCATGGTATAGATTGTCGTTGAGCTGTTGACGAAGACTTATCGTCTGAATCAACTCCGTTCATAATTTTTGGTTTAAGGTGCGGATTCTAGATACTTAGATTACCTGTTTTCAAAGCTTTCAATGCTGTTTAATGGTAGATTATTGACAAGGATGTTGTTTGACATGAGAACAGGTTGTCTATTTTTCATTTCGAATACGTACGAAGAATATGAGATTTAGGGTATTTTAGGTATTTGTAGTAAATACTGTATATGTACATATTTTGCTAATAAGATTGCCATGAGTATTTGTCATGTACCTATGCTAGTTATGCATGTATGTTCTGTTTGGCGAAGAGATTCGCCCTAATGCACACTTTGGCCGACGTATGCTATGTAGACTAATGTGTGTAGACTAAGTGTTTGTATAAATGTATGTATTAGTAAGTATTGAGTAAATAGTGTTGTAGATTAGCGTTGAGATTGGATTCTCAACTAATTTGATGATGTACATGATTTCCTCCATGCTTGTTGTAGTTGAATTGATTACTGTATGTGTGAAATACCCGTGTATGGTTAACTACTTATGATATATGTTATAACATGTTGAGAACATGCTGGAATTACTTGTATTTTCAATTCTGTCTCTCTCATATGATTATTAATTTAGATTACAAGTGTTTGGGGCTATACTTTAGTCCAAGCAGTCGGTAATAGATTTGTGCTCGTGGTTGGCCTCTATTCGCCATGCAAGACGTGTTTGATGAAACCGAGTCGTGCGTTGCTTGTCAGCAGTGGTTAGGCCACACGAAGTGCTTATGCACTTCATGTCGTACAACTCAACGGGCGATCGTACTAGTCGAACTCATCAAGTAACCCGATTGAGCATTATATGTTCACCTTGTATTGGTCATAACTGCTTGAACCTAGGGTACTGAACTTACCAATGAAAAACCTGATAACCGTGGTACCTTGATCCACTGAGACTCATGAGCCGGGCATGGTGGTATGGGACACCGTGGTTAAGCTATCGGCCTACGATGGGGCCACAAATCTCTCCGTAGTGACCAGTGAGCAACCCAGACTCGTGAGTAGATTATGGTGGTATGAGACACTATATTCTTGCTGTCGACCTACACTAATAAGGTGATGGGGGAGCAGTGCAACGAGTGTGTGCAACAGCCCTGACAGCCCTTTGTAGTGACCTCGAGCGTACTCTGAGTCTACGTGAGGCGACGATTCTTCCGTAGTAATAAGAGTACAAACTAGGCCTGTATTGATAAGGTGATGGGGGAGCGGTGCAACGAGTGCGTGTAGCAGCCCTTGCAGCGACCTAGAAATATATCATCGTATGAGACTACTAGGAGTGACGACCCTAGACAGGTTCCTTGTTTGGGAATGATATAAGGGAGGTACCCTAGTTTCCCAATCCTGCTGTATGAAAAGGACTAATAACAACTCGGTAATCATGATCATATCCCACTTCTTGTGCCTGGAAGATGTGGAGCACTGAGGGAAGAAAGCATGCCACGGACGTAATATGGTGTCGCATGAGGGAGTATGTTGGCGAGGGCATACATCATGTCATTTCATCCTCGCATTAATTACAGTATTTAGAAATGTTTGATTTTCTTGCTTTATCATTATCGCTTGATTGATTTGATAACATGTTAACCTTTTCTTTATGATTCCACTGAGTTGATCACTCACTCCCACGTTACGGGACGGTGTTGTACACACCAACCAAACTTTGTCTTAGCTGCAGGTGTTGGCGATGCTTTGAGGCAGAGCCGGACTATTCGATGACGAGGAGGAGCTCTCCCATGTCCAACTCTCTAGCGGGTCTAAGCAGACCTGGACTTACGCTGGCGGGACTATAGGGTTTGGATAGAAAATACTATTTTTCCTTATTGCACATTTCAGGTAATTATTTAACCTGGTGATAATCATACTCTGAGAGCTTACCATCATTTTTATATAATTTATATACATACCACGTCTTCTACTTGTATAATTTAATTACCTTTGGAGTATGATTTGCTGTTTGGCTTAATCTCACTCATGTTTACTATACTAACAGACAACATTCAATCATCATCATCATATATGCTGCATAAGTGATGTTCTGGAACTCGGGAGTTGGAAATCTACCCAACCCACGATTTTTGGGGCGTTACAATCTATAATCATAACCATGACCCATATAACATGACAACCATGACCTATATAACATCATAACCACAACCCATGAGAACTACAAGCCATTACAACCACATCCATATTACATGATAACCACGACCCATATCACATGATAACTATGATCCCATGACACCACGACCCATATAACATAACAACTATGACCCATATAACATGACAACCACGACCCATGGATTATGCCGTCTACAATCCATGCCGTCCATAATTCATGCTTTTCATAATCACAACCACGACCTATATAACATAATAACCACGACCCATATCACATGATAACCACGACCCATATCACATGAAAACTACGATCCATGATACCACGACCCATATAACATAACAACTACGACCCATAGAACTTGACAACCATGACCCATATCATATGAGAACTACGATCTACGATACCATGACTGTAAGACCCATATCTTAGACTGTACCGTTCCGTAGGCTTCCATGGTTCTCTTGGTCGAATTCCGCAACCCTTGACCTATATTCAATGCTTATGTCCGATCCTAAGTCGAGTCCTACAAACCAGAATCGGCTCGACCCGAAACTTGTACCCTAGCGACCGCACCATCGCCGCGTCTTGCGCACCGATGCGATACCCAGGCCAGGAGACATAGGTCCGCATTCATTCCAAAGAAACACCTGCATTGTGAATTCCAAGATAATCTCTACAACATGTCTCATTAATCAATCAATCAAGTATACACCCTATCTTAAGTACATCACCCATATGCCATGCTACCTCACCCCCCTCACAAGTCAGCTTTACATAAATTTCAACCCAATCCATGTTTTCCCATTTTCATCCCTTTTAACAATCATTCCATCCATCCCTTTTCATCCATCACCCCTCTCTCTCACTCTGATTTTTAACAACAACTCTCCAACTCCCAAGAGAGCTTCCAACGTCCAAGCTCTCCAAGTCTCCCAAGCCAAGTGTGGCCCAACTTCCTACCCTCTCATCTCCCATCTCAACCTTCCAATCTTCATCAACCACTATTAAGATTGAAGCCAAGGAGCCTAAGAGTCCAATGAGCTAAATATGGAGGCCTAATGTGGGTGATCCATCGTTGATTTTGATTTGTTAGGGCCCACTTATTGTGGGACTCATTTGACGTATGCATTGTTTAAGAGAGGGACCCATAGTGGCGAGGTCCCTCCATCTCACCATTTCTCTCTCTCTCTCTCTCTCTCTCTCTCTCTCTCTTATATGGATGGTGTGTGTGTGTGTGGACTACCATGAAGTGAGTATTTCACCCATGTCGTCCACGAGTGGGCCCACCCGACAGTCCATTTGGATGAGTGTGATTGGAGGTAGGACACAAACATCGCTTGATTAGTGGAGTGGCCCACTGGTGTGGACCCCACCATATATGTTTATTACATGTGCACCGTCCAAGCACAAATATCAGCTATCTAGATCGATGGGCCACACCATTTGGACTCACCCTGGTGGATGTAAAAACGCTAGCATCTACCCAGCGTTCAGATTCTCTGGACGCTGGTGTTGGTGTGTTATAATATATATTATAATATATGTCTTTATATATATATATATATATATATATATATATATATATATATATATATATATAATATAATATAACATAATATAATATAATATAATATAATATATATCATATATATCTATAGGCCCAACGTGGGACCCACCTTTTACAATGGTCTGAGAGCTTTATGGTCATGTAATAATATTATAATATATTATATTATATTTGTATATATATATATATATATATATAATATAATATGATATTTACATTTTTAGTGGGTCACTCTCACGTGGGACCCATTGTATCTTTAGCAGCTAGGCAGCAACTACTTTTAACATCAGCTGTTGCTAATGTGGGGAGTGTCTTCACCATCCAGGACTCACCGTGATGTATGGTTTCATCCACACCGTCTCTGGTTGGGATGGTGGATTCCCACCCTGATGCATGAGTTGTATCCCTACAGTCCATCTACTATGTGGGGCCACCGTGATGTATGGGTTATGCCACACCCATCTAGTATGTTGGACGGGTGGGACCCACCGCATGATGGATGTACTACATCCAGCCATCCATCCATCTGGCTAGCTCGTCTCAAGATTGAGACTAAAAATGAGACAGATCTAGTTATCAAGTGGACCACATTGCTGAAAATAGTGTTGTTGAATGTCTACCATTGAAACCCCATTTTTGGGTTACAGAAGTTTTGGATCAATATGATATTTGTTTCTCCCCCCTATCCAGGTCTTTGTGGCCTTAGGAACAGACTGGATGGGAAATAAATACTATGGTGGGCCCACTGGAAATTCAACTATGGAAGTCATTATCACCACTGCCATTTGTGGTATGGTCCAGATGATCCTTTGGATTTGATTCTTTTTTTGAATACTACTCTAAAATGATTTCTAGCAATAGATGAATGGTGTGGTTGGTTTGGGCCCATTCAACTCGGCCCATTTGATTCGGTCCATTGTATCAGCCCATTTATACCGGCCCAATTGATTCGGCCCATTTGATAAGGTACACTTGATGTATATGAGGCCCAACTTGTTATATTTGTGGGCCATTTTGATGTATATGAGGCCCACTGGTGCGGCCCGTTAATGTGACCCATTTTGATGTACAATGCATTGATGTGGCCCATTTTGATGTGTATAAGGCCCATTGGTATGGCCTGTTGATATGACCCAGTGTGATGTATGCGAACCCATATGATGAGGCCCATTGTGATGTATGAGACCCTTGTATAAGGCCCATTATATTGTATATGAGGCCCTTGTGTGAGGTCAGGGGCCCACTATATGTTTGGCCCTATATGGGTCACTCCTTAAGAGTAATGTTGGTTAAATGTCCACATTGATGGGCAATGATGGTTGAATGTCCACATTGTGACCTTCCCTTAGGCTCTTTTTGGTTAGGCCGATTATCAAGGCTGATTTCGATTGTTGAGGTTAATTTCGTTTATCAAGACCGATTTCAATTATTGAGGCCGATTCTGATTATCGAGCCCGATTTCGATTGTTGAGGCCGATTCCAATTGTCAAGGTCGATTCCGATTGTTGAGGCCAATTATCAAGGTCAATTCTAATTGTCGAGGCTAATTATTTATCAAGGTCGATTCTAATTGTTAAGGTTGATTCCAATTGTTGAGGCCGATTCTGATTATCGAGGCCGATTCTGATTGTCGAGGCCGATTTCGATTGTCGAGGTTGATTCTGATTGTCAAGGCCAATTTCGATTATTAAGGCCGATTCTGATTGTTGAGGCCGATTGTTGAGGCTGATTCAGATTATCGAGACCGATTCCAATTGTCGACGCCAATTATTTATCAAGGCTGATTCTGATTGTTGAGGCCGATTCCATTTACCGAGGTCAATTTCGATTGTCGAGGCCAAATGTTTATCGAGGTCAATATTGATTATTGAGGCTGATTGTATAGTCCGATTCTGATTGTCAAGGCCGATTTCGATTGTTGAGACTGAATGTTTATCAAGGCTGATTCTGATTTTTGAGGCCGATTGTATAGGCCGATTCCAATTTTTGAGGTCGATTCTGATTGTTAAAAAAGCCTAGCTATATGTACGAGAGGGGGGGGGGGGGTGAATAAGACTATGCCAAATAAAACTTATAACAGCGGAAATTAAATAAATATGATAGGCAATAAATAAAATAAACAAACCACAATGCAAGAACGTAAAGAAACCTCAAAATTCAGATCTTGAGTGGTTGATAAAAATGTTGTTCTAAGGACAACCTTACACCAAAAACTAGAGTTTATGGTAGGACAACTATATTTCTAGAAAGGTCTTTGTATCAAATCTCAAATCGAAGAGGAATAATAAAAAATTAAATACAAACTGCACTGAAGAATAAATTACAATTACAAATATATTTTGTTCTAGGGACAACCATACACCATAGAAATGACAGGGAAACCTTACTAGAACAATTAAGGAAGCTGATAAAGGAATAACAAGAAATAAATGCTAAACTATTACAACATTCCCACAATGCTTGAAATAAATGATTACAGCATTCACATCCACATATACAACCCACAAATGAATAATTAAATATATAAAATATAAACCATTCAACCACCAAACATAAGGAATTATAATAGTTCGCCTGTGTGTTCACCAACTGTTAAACAATAGCCACACAGAATTCTATCCACTCATAATATCCTCACACAGGGGATATTAGCGTTCAATATCAAAATAGGTTTTTACAGGTTCACCCAAAACCTTCACAATTGTGTCTTTCTCTATGGGCTTACACAATTTAAAAAAACCACTTCTGAGTTTTCCTGGCTCTCCTCAGATAACCAACATAATGAGATTTTTCTGAAAAATTTCAAAAGAAACCAAAACAAAAAGGAATTTACAATTAAATGTAAAATACCTGATTTTCTCCTTCGTTGTAGCAGCCCCGTAGAACCAAGTCAGTGAAGATGATCGAATGTCCAAGTTCAATGTCCAAACTCACATTATAATAGTTCTAGTTCTAATTGATTTTAAATTAAATCAAAATGGGCTAGCTTTAATTGATTTTAATTCCAAAGAAAGGGAAATAGCAATTCCTCTTTTTAGATTAGATTGGAATACAAGAAACAAAATGAGAAAATGACCACTGTAGACAAAAACTTTTACCCAGCGGTTTTTATAAAGGACTACAAACTTAAGTGACCAACTCAGACTATCACGTGCGGACAACGACTTTGAGGACGAAACTACCCCTCCTTTTTACCACGAGGACGAGCGCTGACGCTCCTCCATCTGAGAGTTGTACGAATGGCTTAAAAGAGATCAAAGTTACATGGCCCCACAGCTATGTATTTATTATATCCACAACGTTCATCCATATTTCAAGATAATTTCGGAGCATTATCTAAAAAAAAAATTTATATCCAAAGATCAACTAGACCACACTACAAAGAGCAGTGGAGAAATCGATTTTCACCATTAAAAATTTTGTAGGGCCCACTATAACATTTATTTTCCATCCAATCCATTCATAAGGCTACAAAGGCCTGGATGAAGAGGAAAAATAAATTTCATAATGATTCAAAACTTCTGTAACCCCTAAAAGGGTTTCAATAGTAGGCGTTCAATTCCTCACTGCCTTTTACAATGTGGTCCACTTGATAGCTAGATCTATCTTATTTTTCATCTTAAGCCTTAATACGAGTTCTCCAAATAGATGGACGGTTTGGATATAACACATACCTTATAATGGGACCCATAAAAATCGGTGGAGATTACAAAAGGGGAAGGAAAAAAAAAAACCACCAGCATGTTGGGGTCGACCTGGATGTGACCGGGTCGACCGGGTCAGAGTTGGGCCTATGGCTACGGATTATAATCGTAGCCATAGATATTTGGCTACGGATTAAAACTATAATGCTTTGCACTTCTTTCTCTCTCTCTCTCTCTCTCTCTCTCTCTCTCTCTCTCTCTCTTTTTCATTTCTTTCTTTATTCATTTAACAAGAGTATCCTCTAAACTAAAATTAGTTTCTTAACGTACCTCGCAGGAGAAGCTACTTTAGCCAACCAGCCTAATTATTTTCCAAGATTCCATCAGGTTGATGGTTGAAAATACATTTCATTCACTTAGCGGTCAATTTCAATCACTTCACGGTCAAACTAGAAATTGAGCGGGGCAAACATAAAATTGAGTGGTCAAATTGAAAATTGAGCGGGGCAAGATAGGAATTGAGCGAAGGAACCTAGAAATTGCAGTTCAGCAAGGGAATCTAGAAATTGAGTGAAGGAAGCTAGAAATTGAGTGAGGCAACATAGAAATTGAACGAGGGAACCTACGATTTGAGCTAGGCAACTTAGGAATTGAGCAAGGGAAGCTAGAATTTGAGCGAGGGAAGCTACAAATTGTGCGAGGAAACCCAGAATTTGAGCGAGGAAACCTAAGATTTGAGAGAGGAAACATAGGAATTGAGCGAGGGAACCTAGGAAATGAGTGAGGCAATGTAGAAATTTAGCGAGGAATCTTAGGATTGAGTGAGGGAAGCTAGAAATTAAGCGAAGGAACTTAGAAATTCAGCGAGGCAACCTAAGATTTGAACGAGGAAACCTAGGATTTGAGCAAGGGAACTTAAGAAATGACGAGGCAACATAGAAATTCAGCGAGGAATCCTAGAAATTAAGCGAGGGAACCTAGAAATTTAGTGCGGAAACCTAGGATTTGAGAGAGGGAACCTAGAAATTTAGTGAGGGAACCTAAAAATTGAGCGAGGCAAGGTAGAAATTCAACGAGGAAACCTAGGATTTGAGCGAGGCAACCTAGGAATTGAGCGAGGGAAGTTAGAAATTGAGTGAGGGAACCTATAAATTCAGCAAGACAACCTTAGATTTGAGCGAGCGAAGCTACAAGTTGTGCGAATGAACCTAGAAATTGAAAGAGGAAACCTAGGATTTGATCGAGACAACGTAGAAATTCAGCTAGGAATCCTTAGAATTGAGCGAGGGAAGCTAGAAATTAAGCAAGGGAACCTAGAAATTCAGCGAGATAACCTAGGATTTAAGTGAGGGAACCTAGAAATTGAGTGAGGGAACCTAGAAATTGAGTGAGGCAAGGTAGGAATTTAGCGAGGCAACCTTAGAATTGAGATAGGCAACCTAGAAATTGAGTGAGGGAACCTAAGAATTGAGCGAGGCAACCTAGGATTTCACTGAGGCAATGTAGGAATTCAGCGAGGCAACGTAGGATTTGAGCGCGACAACTGAGAGAACCTAGGAATTGAGCAAGAAACGCTACAAATTGAGCGAGGGAAGTTAGAAATTGAGTGAAGGAACCTAGGAATTGAGCGAGGCAACCTAGCAATTGAGCGAGGCAACGTAGAAATTCAGCGAGGCAACTTATGAATTGAGCGAGGGAACCTATGAATTGAGCGAGACAGCCTAGAAATTGAGCGAGGGAAGCTAGAAATTCAGCGAGGCAACCGAAAAATTGAGCAAGAAACCTATGAATTAAACAAGGGAATCTAGGAATTGAGCGAGGAAATGTAGAAATTGAGCGAGATAACCTATGAATTGAGCGGAAATTGAGCAAGGAAACATACAAATTGAGTAAGGGAACCTAGCAATTGAGAAAGAAAATGTAAATATTCAACGAGGCAACCTATGAATTGAGCAAGAAACCTAGAAAGAGAGTAAGGCAAGACCTAGGAATTAAGTGAGGGAAGCTAGAAATTCAGCGAGGTAACGTATAAATTGAGCGAGGGAAGATAGGAATTGAGCGAGATAATGTATAAATTGAGGGAGGTTCCCTTGCTCAATTCATAGGTTGCTTGACTCAATTGGTAGCTTCCCTCACTCAATTCCTAGGTTGACTCACTTAATTGATAGGTTATCTCGCTCAATTTCTAGGTTCCCTCGCTCAATTTGTAGCGCTCCTCCCTCAATTCCTAGGTTCCCTCGGTTTCCTTGCTCAAATCCTACATTCACTGGCTAAATTCCTATGTTGCCTCACTCAAATTCTAGGTTTTCTTGCTCAATTCCTAGGTTCCCTCACTCAATTGTTAGGTTGCCTCGCTCGATTCCTAGGTTTCCTTGCTCAATTTCTAGCTTTCCTCACTCAATTCGTAGGTCACCTCGCTCAATTCCAAGGTTGCCTTGATGAATTCCTACCTGGCCTCACTTAATTTCTAGGTTCCCTCGCTCAATTTATAGCTTTCCTCGCTCAAATTCTAGGTTATCTCGCTGAATTTCTAGGTTTTCTCACTCAATTCCTAGGATTCCTCATTGAATTTTTATGTTGCCTCGATCATTTCCTAGGTTCCCTCGCTCAATTCATACGTTACCTCACTCAAATTCTAGGTTGCCTCGCTCAATTTCTAGGTTCCCTCGCACAATTTGTATCTTTCCTCACTCAAATCCTAGGTTGCCTCACTGAATTTCTAGGTTCCCTTGCTCAAATTCTAGCTTCCCTCGCTCAATTTCTAACTTCCTTCGCTCAATTCCTAGGTTTCCTCGCTCAAATCATAGGTTTCCTCGCAGAATTTCTATGTTACCTCGCTCATTTCCCAGGTTCCCTTGCTCAAATCCTAAGTTCCCTTGCTCAGATATTAGGTTGCCTTGCTGAATTTCTAGCTTCCCTCGCTTAATTTCTAACTTGCCTCACTCAATTCGTAGGATTCCTTGCTGAATTTTTATGTTGTCTCGCTCATTTCCTAGGTTCCCTTGCTCAATTCCTATGTTTCCTCGCTCAAATCATAAGTTGCCTTACTCAATTTCTAGCTTCCCTCACTCAAATCCTAGGTTGCCTCGCTGAATTTGTAGGTTCCCTCACTTAATTTCTAGCTTCCCTCGCTCAATTCCTAGGATTCCTCACTGAATTTCTACGTTGCCTCACTCATTTCCTAGGTTCCCTCGCTCAATTCCTATGTTGTCTTGTTCAAATCCTAGGTTGCCTCGCTCAATTTCTAGGTTCCCTCACATAATTTGTAGCTTCCCTCGCTCAAATCCTAGGTTGTCTCACTGAATTTTTAGGTTCCCTCGCTCAATTTCTAACTTCCCTCGCTCAATTCCTATGTTGCCTAGCTCAAATCTAGGTTCCCTTGCTCAATTTCTAAGTTCTCTCACTCAATTTCTACGTTGCCTCGTTTGATTTCTAGATTCCCTCACTGAACTCCTACCTTTTCTCGCTCAATTTCTAAGTTCCTTTGCTCAATTCCTACCTTGCCCCTGTTCAACTTTCAAATTTCCCACTCAATTTCATGTTTTCCCTGCTCAATTTCTAGTTTGACCGCAAAGTGATTGAAATTGGCCGCGAAGTGAATGAAATGTATTTTCGACTATCGGCCTGATGGAATCTCGGAAAATAATTAGGCTAGTTGGCTAAAGTAGCTTCTCCTACCCCAAAATCATATGTGGTATGTCAAGTAACTAATTTTAGTTTAGAAGATATTCTTATTAAATGAATAAAGAAAGAAATGGAAAAAAAAAAGGGAGAAAGAAGTGCATAACACTACAATTGTAATCCGTAAACATAGGCCTATGGCTATGGTTATAATCCGTAGTGATTGGCCCATCTCTGACCCAGCCAACCCTAACACACTAGTTTTTTTTTTTTCTGATGTAATCCCCACCAATTTTTGTGGGTCCCATTATGAGGTGTGTTATATCCAAACCGTCCATCTATTTGGAAAACTCGTATTAATGCTTGAGATGAAAAATTAGACAGATCTAGCTATCAAGTGGTCCACACTGTAAAAGGCAGTGAGGAATTGAATGTCTACCATTGAAACCCTTTTAGGGGTTACAGAAGTTTTGGATCATTATGAAATTTGTTTCTCCTCTTCATCCACGCATTTGTGACCTTATGAATAGATCGAATGGAAAATAAATGTTATGGTGGGGCCTACAAAAGTTTTAATGGTGAAAATCAATTTTCCCACTGCTCTTTGTGGTGTGGTCTAGTTGATCTTTGGATATGATTTTTTTTTTTTTGGATAATGCTCCAGAATGATCTCGAAATATGGATGAATGTTGTGGATATAATAAATACATAGCTATGGGGCCATGTAACTTTGATCTCTTTTAAGCCATTCATACAACTCTCAAATGGAGTAGCGTCAGCGCTCGTCTTGGTAGTGAAAAGAAGAGGTAGTTTTATCCTCAAAGTCACTGTCCGCCCGTACTAGTGTAAGTTGGTCACTTAAGTTTGTATTCCTTCATAAAAACCGCTGGGTAAAAGGTTTCGTCTACAGTGGTCATTTTCTCAAACAAAATCAATTAATAAAGCTAAAGAAAGAGAATGTTAAATACACATACTTAGCTTAAAATAGAGCACAGACTTATCTCTCAGAAGGCCGAATTAATTAGCTTAAATTGTGTAAATTATTTTGAGATTCGTGATCTATTTATAGCTGAGAAAAACACGTCTTCGACTGGTCTTAGGACCTTTACGACTGGTCGAAGAACCAACAGAAATTTAAATTTTCTGGCGCGATATGATTTGACGGTTTTATGACTAGTCAAAGGTACCCTACGACTGGTCATAGGTCACCTTCGACCGGTCGTAGGTTGCATACAACTAGTCGTAAACCGAAGTTTTTCAACATTGGACTTTGAGTCGAAGGTCTACGACTGGTCGAACAACCAATCGACACTGTTCCTCGACTGGTCAAACAGTCTCCAAGACTGGTCGTAGAGTAACCAAAAAATTTCAAAAATCTTCAACAACTTAGGACTGGTCGTGGAATTTCTTGGACTATTTGAACCAGTGCTAGGACTAGTCAAACAAGGTCCAGAACTAGTCTTAGAACAGACCAAAATCACTTATACAACATATATGGATTATGTATCTGAAATGGCCTACTCTAAAAGTCAACCTAAGGTCAGTCATACCTTAATAGTGAAGCAAGGACATTAAAAGTTGAAGACAAGTGATCTTTGAGTATAATTAAGCTTAAGATCTTGAACTTGAAAGCTTCTTGAAGACTTTTGTTCATCACATATACAACTTCAAAGTAGTTTCTTTGTCACCACCAATTTGACAATCACAAGGGGCTATAAACTACAGCACTTACAATCTCCCCCTTTGTCAAATTAGTGACAAAACACATTTTCAAAATACGATACATAATACAGAATATCTGATTAAAGAATCATGCACCAATTGTTATCAACTGGCACACATTCATGAACCTGCATACAGACCACCTCTACACATACTGTCACATACTCCACATACTCCCCCTGAGTAACATATATCACAAAAAAAATATGCATATGCACACAACACACAATGCTACACACAATGCTACTCATTCCTCACTCCACATAGGCAAATCATTTATCCATTCTCCCCCTTTTTGTCAAAATATGATAAAGGAAGCAAAGAAGAAATGACTAAAGAGCAATAAGTAATGAGATAAATAAGAGGTAAGACAAGATATGAGAACATAGTATAAGCAACCACATAATTCATAAACAGAGCGAACTCAACTAAAACAATAACAAGTCAAGTTAAGTGAGCATAATAGTTAGATAGTTATTACAGACCAGAAAACAAAAGGAAACTAATCTGATCCAGATGAAGGAGTAGGGATGGAAGGATCAAGTTGATGCATGCTCTTATTTAAGCGCCTAAGATACTTACACATATACTTGAATTGTAAATCATAGGCAACAAACATGTTTTCCATCCTAACATTGATATTCTTAACCTTAGTTTTCAATGCATGCGAACATGCATCAAAAGTAGAAGGCTCAAAATCTGGATCATTTGCAGAGTCAGAATCAAGTTCTTCAAAAATATCATCCATGTTAATATCATCAGGAGGAAGATCACCAGCTTCTTCCTCATGTTCAGCTTAAGCCGTATCAACACCATCTCTTTGGCCAGGAAGAAATTCCAGCTTCATCTTATTGATATTAGAGTTGTTAAATATCAGATGATGGATAGGGGCTTCACCAACCAGCATATCGACTAACATATGCGAAGCCAATATAGTCATCAAATAATCAAAATGGATATCACTATGACCAGGATGGAGTCTAAACTGAATGATAGAGTGACAAATCAAGGATGGTGAACAAATATTAGCATCTCTAGTAATATTATGAAGAACACGAACCATGAAAGCCGTTAACTCAGATTTATTACCCGATCGAGGATATAAGTTGGACACAAATATCCTATGAAGAACTCTTTAATTGGGTAACAAAAATCTTGAGAGGAGTGCATTTCCTTTATGCGTCCATTGAATATCCAGATTGCATAAATCCTTAGTTAGCATGCGTTTTTCAGTTTGTGAGGGTTTTTCAGATAATGTATGAATAAGAACTCCCTCATCATTCACAGGAATTTCCATAAGAGCTAAAATCAAGTGACGATCAACGTCAAATGATCCTTATCTTGTGGTAATTTTAAACGTTAAATTTTCCAGTGAAAAATTACATATGCAAGCAAACATGGATTGGGCAATGGATCGATATGCTGGCCCACCCCAATGTAATAAGTTATCCCAACCTACAGCTTGGAGCATAGGAAGGATATTAAAAGGAGAAGTATGATTAATATCAACAGGATGTTCAATAATAACATTACACAGTCTGATGTCCCGAATAAAGGATGGATTATCCTCGGGAGCCCTAAGATGACACTTAGTGATAGAGGCCGATCTGGAGGAAGATGGACCACGGGATATTATTTTTTTCCTCTAGAAGCCATTTGCAACAAAGATTTTAAGAAGAGGAGTTGCGAAGGATTGAGAAGAGGGTTTTCACAAATTAGAGTTCTCAAAAGAAAAATCCCAAATCACAACGAAATTCAAAATAGATAACTTCAAGAGATAACTAGAAGTAATCTAGACACAAATCTACAAGAAAAACATAAATGAAGCACTAACCATGGAAATTTTGAAGGTTGGCTTCAACTAGTTGGACGTCGGCTCGTTGGTGAGTGAAAATGAAATGAGGAAGATGAAATGTTTTCCCCAAATAAAGTGATTCACGAGTTTCATGACTGGTCGTGGATGTACAGATCGGTCGAGGCCCAGCCAAAAATGTAATTTTTCTATAAGTTTTACGAAATTTTTAGCAAAAATTAAAATCTAAACTAACAAGAATATATAATATGATACTAAAAGGCATAAATTATTATCTTAAAATGCACATTCCAAGATCAAATTTCATTTAGTTAAACCTTCTTTTGTCGAGAGGTTTAGTGAAAATGTCAGCATGTTGATTCTCGGTAGGTATATATTCCAAAGATATAACCTTTTCTTCTACTAATTCATGGATATAATGAAATCTAATGTCAATGTTCTTAGTACGAGAATGCTGAATAGGATTTTTTAAAATATTTATGGCATTGGAATTATCACCATATAATAACATAGAATCCTATTTAGTTCCATAATCACTTAGCATTCGATTCATCCAAACAAGCTGCGTACACACATTACCAGCTGCGATGTATTCAGCTTCAGCTGTTGAAAGTGATATAGAACTTTATTTCTTGCTAAACTAATAAACTAAACAGTTTCCGATTAAAAGCAACCACCACTGGTTGATTTTCTATCATTAAGATTACCAGCCCAATCAGCATCCGAGTACCCAATTAATTGAACACTAGTCTCATGTGGATACTAGAGACCGAGATTAACAGTACTTGCGACATATCGCACAATCCTCTTGACAACAATCAAGTGTGATTCTTTAGGATTAGACTGATATCTAGCACAAATACCAACACTTAGTACAATATCAGGTCTATTAACACTTAAATACAATAGGATACCAACCATGCTCTGATATAATTTCGATCAACATTTTTACCTGTAGAATCTTTTGAGAGTTTCAAGGTAGCACTCATAGGAGTATCGAAGTTCTTACCATTCTCAAATCCAAATCTCTTAATTAAATTCAAAGCATATTTATATTGAGAAATGAATATTCCATCAGGTTGTTGCTTTACTTGCAACCCTAGGAAATAATTCAATTCCCTAACCATGCTCATTTCAAATTATGATTTCATCAAATCTGCAAACTCAGTAGTTATGTCAGTACAAGTAGATCCATAAATGAAATCAACAACATAAATCTGTACCATTAAAATATGATCACTATGTTTTTTAACAAACAGAGTTTTATCAACAGATCCCATTTAAAAATTATGGCTTAACAGAAACTATGTTAGTTTCTCATACCATGCCCTAGGAGCTTGTTTTAATCAGTAAAGTGCCTTTCTAAGGTGATACAAATTATCATCATTTTTGGAATCTTCAAAACCCATTGGTTGTTCAACATAGCCTTCCTCATGCAAATTACCATTTAAGAAAGCACTTTTCATATCCATTTGATAAATCTTGATCTTTCTAAAACATGCAATGGATATAAACAGTCTGATTGATTCAAGATGTGCTACTGGTGCAAAGGTTTCATTAAAATCAATACCTTCAATTTGAGTGTAACCTTGTACCACTAGCCTAGCCTTGTTCCTAATTATATTTCCAAGCTCATCAGACTTATTTTTGAAAATCCATTTTGTTCCAATGATGTGTTTATCTTTGGGTCTAAATACGAGATACCAAATGCCATTTCTTATAAATTGGTTAAGTTCTTCTTGCATCGCAACAATCCAGTTTTCATCAGTAAAAGCTTCTTTTATGCTAGATGGTTCTATCTGGGATGTAAAACATACGTAATTACATATATCCTCAAGTTGTCTATGAGTACGAACACCAGTGAGAGGGTTTCCAAGAATTTGAGTAATTGGATGATCTTTAACAGTCATTAGTTCAAAATCAGTCTAATTAGATGAAGTATCAGGTTTATCAACTATGAGAACTTCATCATTATCTGAACTTGAGACTAGTGTGTTTAAGTGATCATCAATGACCACATTGATAGACTCTTGAATCACACCAGTCCTTTTCTTCAGAACCTGATAAGCATGACTATTTAAAGAATACCCTAGAAAGATCCCTTCATCACTTTTCGCATCAAATATTCTCAGATTTTCATGATCTCGTAAAATATAGCACTCGCTGCCAAAAAATTGAAAGTATTTGACAGTAGGCTTTTTATCGAACCACATTTTGTAAGCCGTTTTATTATTACCTTTATTAGTGTAAACTCGGTTAATAATATAATAGGCTATATTGAATGCTTCAGCCCAATGATTCTTAGAAAGATTCATGCTATTCAACATGACATTAGCCATTTCTTGTAGCACTCTATTTTTCCTTTCCACTATCCCATTTTGTTGTGTAGTTTTGGGCACTGAAAATTGATGTAATATTCCTTGGTCGCTACAAAACTTCGCAATATCGCTATTCTCAAATTTAGATCCATGATCACTACGAATCTTACTGATTTGAGAACCTTTTTCAATTTGAATCCTTTTGAGAACTTTTCTTACTTCTTTAAGGGTTTCTGATTTGTCCCTTAAGAAGAGTACCCATGTATATCTGGTAAAGTCATCTATTATTACTAAGATATACCTTCTGCTACCTCGACTCTCCGTTCTGGTAGGTCTTATCAGATCCATGCGGAGAAGTTCGAGTGGTCTTAATGTGGTATTGGAAATCACCTTTTTGTGTGAGTTCCTTATTTGTTTACCAAAATGGCATTCACCACATATCTTATCTAATTTTTGAAGTTTGGGTAGATCTCTTATAAGTTCCTTTTTGCTCAATCTAAATTAATTTTAGTAGTGTACATGTCCAAAATGTTTGTGCCACAATTCAGTCTCTTCTGTATGGACCACGTAACATGTTTGATTATATGAGATGGATTCGCTAACAATATAGCAGTTTTCAGACGTTCTACATCCAATTATTATTATAGGACCCTTATTGTTTAGAATCTCACAGCTTTGATTAGAAAACCGAACACTATGTTTATTATTGCATATTTAAGATATGATTAGCAAATTATGTTTTAGTCCTTCAACATATAAGACGTTCTTAAACAACGGAAGGTTATAAAGTTGAACCGTACCTTGGCCCATAATTTTGTAATTATTTTCATCACCAAATATGATGAACCATCAATCATATCTTTTATATCAGTGAATAAAGCCTTGTCACCTATCATATGCTTGAAGCATCCACTATCTAGGTACCACTTTGAATGGCTTGTAGCTTTGAAAGCGGTATGGGAAACCAAGAAAGTGACCTTTGGAATCCATTTCATAACCATTTTGGGTTTAGGTGGATAGTTGGTCTTCTTTCAATTATAAGAATTATAAGTATGACCTATTGAGTTAGACTTTAGAAGCTCCTTAAGTAAATCAACTATCTTTTCAGCCAAAAGATTTTTGTTATGCTTCTTATAATTGAAATAACTTCCTTTAGGTTTGTGAACAGATTTAAGGTCTTTAGAAAACAGTTGTCATTTCCCTTTTGAGTTTAAGGTATCTCTTTTTACAAACTTAGGAGGTGTATTTTTCAGCTTAGGAGAACCATTCTTATCATAACCCAGACCAGATCAATCGCTACATTTTCTCGATCTTGATAAGAGTTTTTCTAATTTAGAATCACCTTGGGCATATTTCCAAGTTTCCTTTAAACTCAAGAGAGAAGAGACTTCATGTTTTAATTGGTCATTTTCAGATTTAAGATTTTCATCTTGGGCAGTTTAAAAATCCAAATCGTATTTTGTCTTTTCAAAAATGTCTGAAATATGAGACTTTTCTAAAACAAAAGATTCATAAATTTCTTTGAGTTTAGAAAATTTCTCTTTTTGAAGTTTCAATTTCACAGCAATCTTACAACTCTCCTTATATAGGGCATTGTAAGCATCTTGAAGATCATCTTCATTTTCACATTCACTATTCATATTTTCTTCACTTGTTGAATTATTATCTGAAAATGTGAATTTGGCTAGAGTCATAAGGGCTTTCACTTCATTGCCCGACTCAGTTTCAGAATCTTCAGATTCAGAAGAAGCTTCAGAATCAGAGGATTCATCCCAAGTAGCCAACATACCCTTCTTCTTAGGTTTATCCTTTTTAGGACACTTGTTAGCTAAATGCCCATATTCTTGGTAGTTGTAACATTGACTATCTTTCAAAGATTTTCAATTTTTAGATTTAGGTTTAGATCTTTAATTATCATTTCCTTTTTGAAAATCAACTCTCTTTTTAGTTTTGAAGATTTTATAAAACTTTTTCGCCAAAAGCGCCATATCATCTTCAAAGTTTTTGAAATTAGAATTTTCTTGAAAATTATTTTTAGAAGTTTTAAGAGCAATCGATTTTCCTTTTGGAGCTTTAAAAGTTAACTCATAGGTTTATAAAGAACCAACTAATTCCTCAACCCTCATATTATCCGTATCACGAAATTCCTGAATTGTGGTTTCTTTAGAGTTGAACCGTTCAGGAAGTGAGCGTAATATTTTTGCACACACTTTACTTTCTGGGATTTTATCACCAAGACTGCACATAGAGTTTACAATGTCATTTAATTATGTATAAAAGTTCATAAATGTTTCATTTTCCTCCGTATGAATTTTTTCAAATTTGGTTGTTAGTTGGACTTTCGATTTCATGACAATTAATGTACCCTCGTGTGTCATTTCTAATATATCCCAAGCTTGCTTTTCAGAATCACAGGATATAATTCTTTTAAATTCATTTAGTGATAGTGCGTAAGTAATTACATTTAGTGCTTTAGCATTAGCACTACTCTTACTTTTTTGAAGTGCGGTCCATGAGAAATATGGTATTACTCTCATATATTTTGAACCATCAACTCCAGTTACTTTAGTGGTAGGAGGATTCCAACCATTCACAGTGGCCAGCTACACACTTTCTTCAATGAATTTTAAGAATATTCTCATCCTGGCTTTCCAATAAGCATGGTTGGAGCCATCAAAGGGTGGTGGCCTAGTGATTGATAGGCTATCAAAATTTGACATCTTAAATTGCTTAAATCGTTAGCTAAGGAAATAAATCCAAGAATTAAGAATTAAAAAGAGCTATTAGGCTCTGATACCACTTGAAAAAGCTTAGCTATATGTCCTAGAGGGGGGGGGGGGGGGGGGGGGGGGGGGGGTGAATAGGACTATGCCAAATAGAACTTATAACAGAAAAAATTAAATAAATATGATAGCCAACAAATAAAATAAATAAACCACAATGCAAGAACGTAAAGCAACCTCAAAATTGAGATCTTGAGAGGTTGATACAAATGTTGTTCTAAGGACAACCTTACACCAAAAACCAGAGTTTATGGTAGGACAACCTCATTTCTAGAAAGGTCTTTGTATCAAATCTCAAATCGAAGAGGAGTGATAAAAAAATTAAATATAAACTGCACTGAAGAATAAATTACAATTACAAATATATTTAGTTTTAGGTACAACCATACACTATAGAAATGATAGGGCAACCTTACTAGAACAATTAAGGAAGTTGATAAAGGAATAACAAGAAATGAATGTTAAACTATTACAACATTCCTACAATGCTTGAAATAAATGATTACAGCATTCACATCCACATATACAACCCACAAATGAATAATTAAAGATATGAAATATAAACCATTCAACCACCAAACACAAGGAATTATAGTGGTTCACTTGTGTGTTCACCAACTGTTAAACAACAACCACACGGAATGCTACTCCACTCTTAATATCCTCACACAGGGGATATTAGTATTCACTATCAAATTAGGTTTTCACAGGTTCACCCAAAACCTTCACAATTGTGTCTTTCTCTGTGGGCTTACATAATTAAAAAAATCACTTCTGAGTTTTCCTAGCTCTCCTTAGATAACCAACACAATAAGATTTTTCTAGCAAATTCCAAAAGAAACCAAAACAAAAAGAAATTTATAATTAAATTAAAATAGCTAATTTTGTCCTTTGTTGTAGCAGTCCCGTAGAACCAAGTTAGTGAAGATGATTGAAGGTCTAAGTTCAATGTCTAAACTCACATTATAATGGTTCTAGTTCTAATTGATTTAAAATTAAATAAAAATCGACTAGCTTTAATTGATTTTGATTCCAAAGAAAGGGAAATAACAATTCCTCTTTTCAAATTAGATTGGAATACAAAAAATAAAATCAATTAATAAAGCTAAAGAAAGAGAATATTAAATACGCACACTAAGCTTAAAATAGAGCATAGACTTATCTCTTAGAAGGCCAAATTAATTAGCTTGAATTGTGTAAATTATTCTGAGATTCATGATCTATTTATAGCTGAGAAAAACATGTCTTTGACTGGTCTTAGGACCTCTATGACTGGTCAAAGAACCAACAGAAATCTGAATTTTCAGGCATGAAAAGATCTGACGATTTCACGACTGGTCGTAGGTACCCTACAACTGGTCGTAGGTCACCTTCGACCGGTCATAAGTTGCATACGACCGGTCGTAGACCGAAGTTTTTCAACGCTAGACTTTGAATCGAAGGTCTATGACTGGTCGAATAACTAGTCGACACTGTTCCTACGACTGGTCGAACATTCTCCAAGACTGGTCATAGAGTAACTAAAAAATTTTAAAAATCTTAAACAACTTAGGACTGGTCATGAAATTTCTTGGACTAGTCAAACCAGTGCTAGGACTAGTCAAATAAGGTCCAGGACTAGTCTTAGAACAAATCAAATTCACTTATACAACATATATGGATTATGTATCCAAAATGGCCTACTCTAAAGGTTAACCTAAGGTCAGTCATACCTCAATAGTGAAGCAAGGACATTGAAACTTGAAAACAAGTGACCTTCGAGTATAATTAAGCCTGAGATTTTGAACTTGAAAGCTTCTTGAACTTGAAGACTTCTTGAAATTGAAAGCTTCTTGAACTTGAAGGCTTCTTGAAGACTTTTATTCATCACATATACAGTTTCAAAGTAGTGTCTTTGTCACCACCAATTTGACCATCACAAGGGGCTATAAACTATAGCACTTACAATTGTCGAGTCTAATTTCGATTGTCGAGGCCGACCACCAAGGCCGATTCTGATTGCCGAGGCCGATTGACGAGACCCAATGTGATGTATATATGGCACGTATTTGAGGCCCATTGTGATTGGTATTTAGCCCGTGTTGAAGGTCCATTGTGATGTATATTAGGCTTATGTGATGAGGCCTATAGCGATGCATTTGAGGGCCAGGTGATGGAGTCTATTGTGATGTATATTAAGCCCATGTGAGAGGCCCATCGTGATGTGCATCAAGCCCTTGATTGGGGCCCATGGTTTTGTATATTAGGCCCTTTGTGAGGCCATGGGTCCACTATATGTTAGGCTCTATGTGGAACACTCCTTGAGGGCAATTTTAGTTAAATGTCCAAATTATCGAGGTCGATTGTCGATGCCGATTATCGAGGCTGGTTATTGATACTGATTATGAGTATGTGATAGATAGCATCATGATACATGCCCATATGCATCATCTGTATTTTGTTATGTGATTGACCATTGCATATGCCATAGTGCAGGTGGTTTATGGGACTCCCTGATAGGTGGAGTTATCTCACATGAGCACACAGTATGTGAAGGATTGATTCATGATTGGACTACAAGACTCATGCATCTCGCATTGTGTAATGGTGATTACTATATGCCCTAGCAACATCAGGGTCGTAACCTCCACAATCATTTTGTGGATGGCCAGATGGGACACCAGAAATCTGATACTAGCATCGGGCCGCCATAGATGGACTTGGGTGAAAATTCCTAAACCCTCTTAGTACCAGAGGATGCCTTAATGTCGAGACCGAGTGGATATATATGGGCACATGAGGTCCGTATACCAGTAGGCCACGTTTCTCATTATGTCGTGGTCGGTTAGGAGTAGGTGTGGCCTTACTCACCTGAGGGAGTAGGCATAACTAGGCTGAGTATGACTAGCTCCTAAATGGGTCCACTATCGACGAGCTGAGCTGATATCGGTAGGTGGGTAGTGAGGTCTCTTTCACTTACCCAGTTGTATTGTGTGCTTGATGGAGCGGTAAGTTGGTGTAGAGTGTATTACACCCCGGTGATGATCCCAGAGATGTATGGTATTGTTATGTGGACTTATTGAGTAAGAGTTGCATACTCATTCATTCATTCATTCACTATCCACTCAGTCTGGTGGTACACAATTATTTGTTACGTGTATCTTTGCAATGGTCAGGATTTCGATTGGGGTGTATGACTAACCTTAGATCAGGAGTTTACCACATTGAGTCTGACTATCCAAATTAGCTATAAGACTAGTTTGGATAGAAGTCCCTTGTGATGGACCCCATAGCCTACGATACTACGTACTATCATCCCAACTTCACACTCCAGTTTGGTCATTTCATTCACATCGCATATTGCATTACATCCGCAGGCATATGACATTTTGGGTTGCTATGTTTCTGCACTTATGTGGCCTAGACAGACTTAAAAGGATTTACATATCACATTCTATCCTCGACATCTAATATTTGACTCTCTATAACTCCTCATTTGTGCAGCTGATCTGTATTGCGTACTCTGATATTGTATGATTTATAGACTTACAGTATTTTCGCTTACTTTGATATCATATGATTCATGATCTTGTCAGTAATTCTCATATTATATGATTAAGGCATTGTATTGAATACTTGATACTTATCTTGTACACACACTTACACCAACCTCTAAGCTTTCTATAAGCTTATGCACGATAGATACGTGTAGGTGGTATTAGGTTGTAGTAGCATCAAGCTTGGAGCGTGCAGTGGTCTTCTGAAGATTTGAATTTTGATATATTTATTTCCCTTTCAGTACTGTATTCAAATGTTTATATTACTGGATTTTTGATGATGATGTTACCTTTGTGATTTGGGTAAACTTGTGGTTATACTTATTATGAGTTAAATATACACAAAAAATTCTTCCTTGTAGGATCCCAGGATCAGAATTTGGGGTATAGACATTGGGAGCCGAGAATAGGGTACTACGGAGACTGTTGGTTCCAAATTTGGCGATCAAAAATTTTGTGAACCCAATTTTCGAGTTTGGGGCATGACAACGACCCATATAACATAACAACTACAACTTATATAAAATGACAACCACAACCCATAACACATGAGAACTACGATCCATGACACCACTACCCATATAACATAACAACTATGACCCATAAAACATGACAACCACAACCCATGGATTACTCTGACCATAATTCATGCCGCCCATCCTTTTTGCCATCCATAATTCATGTCAGCCATCCATGTCGTCTATAATTTATGATGTCCATATAACATGAAAACTCATATTCAAAAAACTCCAGGCTAGCTTTGGTACGGAAGGGCACATTACTTTTCTAACTTTGATGGACGGTAAAGATCTTACATGTATGTATAGGTCATGGTTGTGATGCAATCTAGGAGCAGAAAATGAGAACCATGACCCATATAACATGATGCAATCTGAGAGTAAGAAATTAGAACCATGACCCATATAACATGACAACCACGACCCATGCAACATGACAACTATGACCCATGTAAACCACGACGCATATAACATGAGAACCATGACCCCATATAACATGATGTAATTTGGGAGCAGGAAATGAGAACCATGACCCATATAACATGATAACCATGAGGGTCATGGTTGTAATGTGATATGGGTCGTGGTTGCCATTCCATTTTCCCCCAATCCACAATCCAACATTGGATGACAACCACGATCCAACTTGGATAAAAATTACGATCCAATGTGTATGTTAACCATGATTACATGACAGGGTTGTGGTTGTCATACACACTAGGTCATGGTTGGGAACCACGACGCCGTGTGTATGACAACCATGACCCATTGTTCGTCATATCCACCACCCTTCCATTTGAAATCAGCACGACCCTTTAGAATGTTTGACCAGCCTATAAAAGTGGTACTTGGATTTCAAATTACTTTCACAAGCCAATTGAGTCCTTCTCATATTCTTCCTTTATGGGTGATCCCTTCCCTTTCCTCAGGGATGTTGATGATCTTCCAGAAGATCAACGGCCTCCATAAGAAATTCTTAAGACACCTTTCCAACAGAGTTTTTCAGCACGCTGGGTGCTCGTTGAAGAGAACTGTTCTTCATATTGTATTGTAATTATGGTATGTTTGTCAGCATGAGAGTACAGCTTTAGCTTCTCTTCTGGCAGTAACTGTGTTATATTGGTCGTGGTTTGCATGGGTCGTAGTTGTCATGTTATATGAGTCATGGTTTGCATGGGTCATAGTTATCATGTTATACGAGTTGTGGTTATTACATTATATGGGTCCTGGTTGTTATGATATATGGGTCGTGGTTGTTATGGGCCGTGGTTGTCATGTTATATGGGTCGTAGTTGTCATGTTATATGAGTCGTAGTTGTTGCATGTTCACCACGACCCATATAACATGATAACCACGACCCATATAATGTAACAACCACGACCCATATAATGTAACAACCACGACCCATATAACATGACAATCACGACCATAATTATAATACAATATGAATAACAGTTCTCTTTAACGGGCACCCAATGAGCTGAAAAACTTTGTTGAGAATGTCTTGTCTAACCTTAACCTTCTCAACAGAGTTTTTAGCCAAGATAAACAAGACATTCTCAATAAAGTTTTTTAGGTCGCAGGGTGCCCGTTAAAGAGAACTATTATTCATATTGTATTATAATTATGGTTATAGAGGAAAACTATGTGGCATAATGACAGAAATGGTATGCCCCTGATCATCAATGGGAAATCTCATAGGTCATGGTTGTCATGGATTATAGTTGTTATATAATATGGGGTCATGGTTCTCATGTGATATAGATCGTCGTTTCCATGGTTCATGGTTGTTATTATATATGGGTCATGGTTGTCATGTTAAATGGGTTGTGGATATGACACTTTTCCCTATGATGTGTACAAATGACCCTTATATTTAAATGAAATTTATGATACATGGTGAAAATATGATTCCTTGTCAGATAGATTGAATGGATCTTATATAAACATGTTCCCACTGTACTATCTATTTGACATCCCAATTGTGCTCGGTGGCTCACAGACCATTGAGCACTAGCCACACGAGCTCTGGATCAGGTTGATATTTGGGCCCTAAAATGACATGGCGAAAAAGGATGGGTGGTGTGGGCCTAAAAAGTCCTGGCCTGGAAAGTTTCAACAATGGGTTCCATTGTCATGATTTTTTTCTATTATGTGACCCGTACGAGCTCTGGATCAGGCCAATATTTGGGCCCTAGCCTTAAAATGACCAGGAAAAAAGGATGGGTACCATGGATTATACACATACATTAATGTGGGCCCCACGAGTTTGGTCCTTTCCCGCGTGCAAAAAAAGGTTCCGTACACATAACTTTCTTGTCATTAAATATGATCGTAATTTCTTTTTCCCTAGAAAACCATACAACTACTGATACAAGGACAAGGGCATTTTGTTCTAAGTAATTTTCAGAAGCATGTCAGAAGGCCACTCTTAGGATATATGGTATGTCGTAGCTTTTTAGATAATTTTCCCATACTTCAAGGTTAGTACAGTCAATTTCCCGTAACTTATTTATCATTTTTATATGTTTGTTAGGTTCTACCTCCGAGTCTTAGACAACCTTAAGATTGGGCATAGCGACGAATAGACTAGGGAGAGTTTGGGTCCATGGATCTCACTGTCTTTTCTTATTTTTATGAATGTACTTAAACATGCCTTTAATCATACAGTTGTTTCATGTGGGAGGACAAACTTGGTCTCAGATGGACAATCTCCATTATTAGGTTTAATTTGGTATCAGTGTGCCTTTGCCATACCCCACATATGTATGTCTACGCACCATGGATAGTTCTCTAGATTAAGACCTTTGGTCATTTACATTGGCAGGATCAAATGTAAGCAATATAGATTGAAAGGCCCATCATATCTAGATTAGATTCATGCATGCATTTTGCACTAGCTCTATCATATCCTTACACTTGAGGATGTGTGGTTTGAAATGACTCAATTGATGATCTCCTCGCTCATTTTATGAGACGATTGTGTGATAATTAAAAGTGAGTGATGCTAGTGAACTTCATTAAGTCAATTAAGGAGCACATGATCCAACATAGGATCCACTTAATCTGCCTAACACACTTGATTAGTGGGATAATCTTAGGGTTTCAATCGTCCATCAATTATTTTAAAAGATGGTCAACACTTTTATAGTTTTTTATTGGTTAATCATAGATTTTTAACCATTAACTTTGAGTTTTAACCATTAATTTGTTTCATATCAAACTTTATAGAGATTCAGTGGTTAAGATCTATTGATTCAGACATTAGGGTAGCATGGGAGTTACTTAAGCTTGGTGACCATTAATAGTTGAAGGGAATAGTCAGTTGGGGTTCATGTGTTAGGAAGGTGAACATACTTTCTTTATAGTAGGGTATGTAGATTTGTTAAAGGGTGGCCATAAATTGGAACTATCATCTATGCTTGAATCCCTAAACACTACAAGAAAGTACTGCATTACCGACACTTTTTAGCTGGTGGCCAACATGAACCACTGGCGAGCATTCCAAAATCTATTCTATCGGGTTGGAGTAACCTTTGAAGACAGTAACCGCAACCTTCTATTGACGAAGGTCCATTAAAAAGTAAAAAAGAAAACCCGACCTCCCCCTTTCTCATTCTCTCTCTCCGTCCCTCACTCTCTTACTTCTAAAACCGATGGCCTCTCTCTCTCTATCTCTCTTCACCTCCCATTCCATCCTCCTAAAACCGACAACCTATCTCTCTCACTTTAAATGCTAGAGGAGAGAGCTCCCCTTTGGATTCGCAGATCTCAACGAGCTCATGTAATTTCAATGGCAGACCTGTTCGATTCTCGCACTCACATCGAATTTAGGGTTTCTTCTAATTTCTTGTTCCCCATTTTATTGATTTAGGGTAAGAGAGAATGTGAGCCTTTTGATCTCCTCCTCCTGCATTGTAACATTAGGGTTTCATCGAAGTCTATTCTGTTTTTTAGGGTTTCTTAAGTCGCATGTGTTATCCAACGAATTTTGGGGGTTTCTGGAGTTACATTTTGATGTCAAGATTGTTTCATGAGATTTTTAATTTTTTTAATCTATTTTTTTTGTTGTTTGATGATTTAGATCTTTTGCATATTAATTTTTTTAATTACAGAGATTTTTTTTTGGTGTAGTTCTTTGATTAGGAGGAAAGAACAAAGATCTATGCGGATTTATAGGGAGTATCTGTTGAGCATCCATTACTTCGCTTTCTCTTATATAGATGTTGTACAAATGCATGAAAAAGATGGTAGAGAGGGTGGTAGAAAGGGGTCGTTTGATAGACGGTGAGATCGATGATAGTGAGGCTTTCAAGAAATGGACAGATGGATTTACTCGTCATGATCATCCTGTAGTTGTTTAGGTTTTTTCTCTATCCCTCTACTGGCGTGTGGCTCGTAAATAGAGCTTTACCAAAGTTTTCAATGGTGGGTGTCATTATCCCCTCTATTTCCCGTGGTGTGGTCCACTTGAGCTTTAATCTCTTTCGTTTTTGGGCTCATGCCTTAAAAATGGATGGACACAGAAGACATGAAACACATACATGAGCTGGAAAAATGGATGGACAACATTGATAGAAAACACATACATCACAGTGGATCCCTCCTAATGATGTATGATAATATCAGTTTGAAAATCATTTTGGCATTTCCTACTTACCCTTCCTAATGATGTGTGATAATACATATAGGAGTTGATCAAAATAGAGCAATTACAGGATTCGACCCAGCAACATCCAAATCTGCCTGCAAGTTGGCTGGAACACAGCTTTGAGAGGATCTAAAATCAGCCCTACTTCGACCTAGTCACTCTCAGCACAGCCAAACTCTAATTCAATAATTAAAAAACTTCATCATCTAGTCCCTTTGAAACATTGGCTTGCCATCTTCTGACCAAAATCCAATTGGAAATGTGGTTGCAGATGCAAATGACAAAAAAAACTCTGGCCCACGACCAACAATCTTAGCACAGGCCTCCAAGAAGATCACTCAAAACCACTTCATCGCCTTGCCTGAGAAGATCCCCAAGCTGCAAACATGCAAACAAACAAAATAAGCATAGACCACTCCTCAACCTGAAAAACCAAAAACTGTCCTAGGATAGCAAACCAAAGACTTCCATCACTTGCTAGATCTAATACTCTCAATAATTTAAATTCTGAAACCATTCTAAACAAAGAGGAAGAGGACAACTCCTTGTCTTATATGGTCTTTGGTCAACCTTTTGCATGGCTCAAATATCCTGCATTGAAACTTATGACAACATCATGGTTTTTGGTCATTAGGCTCATTGACTGAATGCAAGTTGTTCTCTTGGTTTGTCACTTTTGTGCTTGTTTTGTGGCTATTCTTAATGTCCATGATCTACCAAGTATAGTTGCTCATTGAGATCATGGATAAGGCTTAGATAATGGCATTTCTTAGCAATTTGGCTTAGGTACATTTTTGGGTTTTAATTATCATTCTTTTTTCACTTGTTGTATGATAAATTCTCTTCCTTGTAGTTCTTTCGCTGAATTTAGATAATATTTATAAATTCTATTTTTTTAATGGGATTCTAATTCAGGGAAGCCTTTGCTCTTTATAAATTTGTTGAATGACAGTTTGCTCTTTATAATTCTAATTCTTATGGTAAAATAAAATAATTTTATTATAGATTTAGTTCAGTTGTCCTTTTATAAATTGGAATTAGTTTATGTTTCCAAATACTAAATCTCTAGCCAATTTGAAGTGGCACTAGCAAAATCATGTACAAATCCATGTGTTTTATTTATCTGTTACTTTTTCAGTATGATAAGTAATTCTGGAAGAGAAACATATACGAGTATTTCTGTGTTCGCACCCAACATGAAGCTTGTAGTTGGCTATAAAATATCGATCATGAATAGAGTAAAGATTCTTACCCACCTCTATACATGAATCTGCTCCACTTCCTGTCATATTTTGTGCAACCATATTTCAGATTTTTTTCTAAGTGGAAATTAATTTAGATGGTTCTCTTGAAAGCACCTTTATTTCTTTGTTTTAGAGTGCATCTTAGAGACATTTGTATCAGACTGAATTGATGGAAGGATTGAATGTCATTAAAACATCTCAATAGGCCTTGCACGTCAATTTGTATGTTCAACTTATCCTAGAGGCATTTGTAGCAGACTGTGAATTGAATTGGCTCTAATGGTCCTAGCTTTCTTTCACTGTTTGGATTTTTAGAATTTAATGCTAGATGGCATGTATTTTAGATTTGATGGGTTCCGTATTAATGAAGATTATGAAAGTGCACCTACTAGTGCCCTGGTTTGTCAATTACCGTGTGTGTTGAGTCGGTCGGTCTACAGAGCTTCACAGGAAGAACAATTCAAGCGCCTGCCTCAATCGGATGTGTGGAAGCTCGCTATAGGTAAATCATAGCTTCACATCCCATGTCCCAAAACACTGTAACACCCTGAAAATCGGGGGTCGTGTATAAATTCAACTCCCGAGTTCCAGACCGTCACTTATGCAACAAAAATGATTGTGATTCAATGTTCTCTGATTTAAAGCATTCACATGAGTAAAAGTATACCAAAACTGCAATTCATACTTCAGATCCAGTGATAAAAGCAAGCGGAAGAATAAACAATATATATATCACTGTATGGAAAACAAAGTAAATCTCATCTGTCTCTAAAGTATGACTACATCTCTGAGTCTCATATACATATACATGAACAAAAATGTAATGTTCAAAATAGTCCCACTGAAGTCCCATCGATCCAGGTCGCCTACGGGAAGCCATCGTGATATTGCTTGTACGAGAACTCGTCCTGGTCCTCGTCGATCTCTGGCTCCACCTCCTGGATCTCAGCCTCACCTGCATCTACAACAGGGTCTGGTGGGTGTTGCAAACACCATCCCGTAACGTGAGAGTGAGTGATCAACTCAGTGGAATCATAGAGCAAAGATTAGCATGTTCACAATTCAATCACGCGATAATAGTAAAGCAGTAAATCAGACAATCCTAATACTGTTGTTAATGCAAGATGACATGACGTGATGTATGCCCTCACCGACGATCTCCCTCATACGGCAACATCTTACGACCGCGGCATGCCAAACTCCCTAGAGTGCTCCACATCTTCCAGGCACATGCAATGCTATGGTGATATGATTTCCAAGTTATTATTAGTCCATTCAAACAGCAGGATTGGGAAACTAAGGTACTTCCCTTGTATCAATCCCAACACAGATCCTGTCTAGGGTCGTCACTCCTAGTAATCTCATACGATGTATATTTCGTAGGTCACTGCAAGGGATGCCAGGGCTGTTGCTCGCACTCGTTGCACCGCTCCCCCATCACCTTATCAATACAGGCCTACTGTACTCTACTGCAACGGAAGGGTCGTCGCCTCCCGTGGACTCAGAATACGCTCGCGGTCACTATAAAGGACTCGTCGCCTGATCAGTGTAGGCCGACAGCTAGAATATAGTGTCCCATACCACCATAATCTGCTCACGAGTCTAGGTGCTCACTGGTCACTATGGGGAGGTTTGTGGGTCCAGCGTAGGCCGACAGCTCGACCACGGTGTCCCATACCACCATGCCCGGCTCATGAGTCTTCGTGGATCAAGGTACCATGGTTAACAGGGTTTACAATGGTAAGTTCAGTACCCTAGGTTCAAGCAGTTATGACATATACAAGGTGAACATACATCGGCCAGTCGGGTTACTTGACGGGCTCGACTAGCGCGATCGCATCTCAAGTCGAATGACATGAAGTGCGTAAAACACTTCGCGTGGCCTAACCACTGCCGCCAACTCCAAACACGAATCACGTTCATCGACGCGTCATTCGTGGATATGACCAGTCAGCCACGAATTCGCTCGGTTACCAACTGCCTGGACTAAGTCTAGTCCCAAACATCTATGGAATCACATTAGTAATATATGTAAAGGTATTGGAATTGAAATATAATCATATGAGCATGTTAACACATGTTATAACATTCAACTGAAGCAAATATTCAACACATACTTTCCATGCATGTAATGGAATCATGCATTTGGTCAACATATAGGAAATCATTTAGGTCAGCATATTAACTGAGAAATCAATCTCAAACTACCACATAACATCATTTAATTCAATACATACTAATACAAGCATTTATACAAACACATACACTACACACTTAAGTCTACATATAGATGTCGACCCAAAGTGCACAACTAGGCGAATCTCTTCGCCAAACTAATTATGCAAGCATTCCTAACTCCCTAATGCGACAACAAACCATGTCAATCACGTCAGCAAAATATGAATGTAGACCGTACTTCCTACAAATGACTAAAATGCCCTAAATCTCATATTCTTCGTTAATTTACGAAACAGGAAACGGAGAGCATGTTGTACATGTCAAACGGCGGTGCCGTCGATAATCTACTATTAAACGACATTGAAAGCGTTGTAAACCGTCAATCAAAGCGTCTAAAATCCTCACCTAGTCTCTTACGGATGCGGGATTTTGAACGGAGCGTGTACGCTTCGTCTACGGCAGTAGGAGGACCTATTTTACAAGTTACGTTAGCTAACACGCCGTGAATCTAAGTAAACCCCAAATCAGCAAGTTCTAGGGTTGTTTTATACCTGAAAAAGCGGAGAAATCACCAGCCAGGTGATTGGGAAGAGTTGCTGAAGCAGTAGCAATCGGCAGCTCGGAAACGGGAAAAATCCCTTCCACTCTCTCTCTCAAACTCTCTCTCCTTTTCTCTAGGGCTTGCAATTTTCGGATGGGAGAGAGAAATGAGGGTTTCAACCCCTTTTATAAGCTTAAAAATACCGAAAACAGGCTCCGGAACGAAGTTTACTTGGTGCCTATCCATTTCGGGGCTGTTTCGGTCCAAAAGTTGCTTTCTGGTGGTCCCCTGGTCGATTGCGATCGGACTTAAGCTCATGCGTACCAGATGTAGCACGTATTAAGTTTTCAGTCTGGCAGGGTTCGCAGATCGCACGTGGCGGACCAGTTTCAGTTCAGCGGTCACCGCACGTAGATCAGGGCTGAAAGTCTCATGATAATAAATAGAAAATTTTCCTGATCCGAGGGTGTAATCTGGATGAATTTCGACGGTCAGAACGCTTAATACTGACGTGTCAAGTCGTGTGCCAGATTTGAATTTAAAATTCCAATTCTGTCCCTATTCGCGGTCTCTTCCGTCCGGGTTCAACGAAATAGTCTGTGATTATCGGTTTGACTTGATTTTCGAGATGATTGTCAAGTCCAGCTAGGCGGTTCTAACGGTCTAAGATAGGAGGTATCGGACCTTCGACGCGCGGTCTAAATCCAATACAAGAATTCAAAGTGGTCTAGAGAACAAACCTGCTTAGAGTTTGATCCGAGGTTATAGAGCATTGTAGAGTTGTTTGTTCTACTCGATTTGGGTCTTGTAGAACGTATTTAAAGTGATCAGGGACTATTTCCCAGCTACTCTAGCGTTGCGCTAGCTAACTTACGCTTAATTTCCATGGAAGTTAATTCTATGCGATTTCGGGTCGAGTTGGTACTCGAGCCCAAGTACGGATTTTTCACGGGCATTACAATCTACCCCCCTTAACAAATAATTTCATCCTCGAAATTTGTACCTTTTCGTACTCCTCGAGAAGCTGTGGGTAGTTCTTTCTTATCTCGGCTTCTATCTCCCAAGTAGCCTCCTCCTCAGAATGATGCGTCCACAATACCTTCACAAGGAGAATCACCTTGCTACGCAGTACCTGCTCCTTCCTGTCTAGGATGCGTGTCGGTCGCAGGATATAAGTAACATCCTCTCCTAACTGCACCTGCTCCCATCTGATGACATGGGAAGGATCAGCAACGTACTTCTTCAGCATAGAAACATGAAATACGTTGTGAACGCTCGCGAGAGGCGTGGGTAAAGCCAATTGGTAAGCCATTGCTCCCACACGATCGAGGATCTGGAATGGACCAATGAATCGCGGTGCCAGCTTCCCCTTCTTCCCGAACCGAAGGACTCCCTTCATAGGGAAAACTCGCAAAAACACGTGATCCCCGACTGTGAACTCTAGTGGCCGTCGTCGCTTATCGGCGTAGCTCTTCTGTCTGCTCTGCGCTGTAAGAAGCCGACGTCGAATAATATCAATCTTCTTTGACGTCGCCTGCACCAACTCTGGGCCAATCAAGCTACGCTCACCGACCTCTAACCAGTAATGCGGTGCGCGACAAGATCGCCCATATAGCGCCTCATAAGGTGCCATACCGATACTCGCCTGGAAGCTGTTGTTATACGCAAACTCCGCATATGCAAGACAGTCATCCCAACTGTCCTTGAAGTCCAATGCGCAAGCTCGCAACATGTCCTTCAAGATCTGGTTCACTCGCTCTGTCTGTCCGTCCGTCTGTGGGTGGAAGGCAGTACTGAACTTCAACTTCACACTCATAGCCTCCTGAATGAGAGTCCAGAAAATAGAAGTGAACCGCGTGTCTCTGTCCGACACGATCTCCAACGGAACTCCATGCAGACGCACAATCTCTCGGATGTACAATCTAGCCAGCTCGTCTGCAGAGTTCGTAACTCTGATCGGTAGGAAGTGCGCCGACTTCGTCAATCGGTCGACGATCACCCAAATGGAATCATGTCCCTTCCTCGTCTTCGGCAACCCAGAAATGAAGTCCATGGAAATGAAATCCCACTTCCACTCTGCAATCGGCATAGGCTACAAAAGTCCAGGTGGTCGACGATGCTCTGCCTTCACCTGCTGACAAGTGAGACAACGGGATATGAACTCAGCTATGTGGGTCTTCATACCTTCCCACCAATACGTCCTCTTCACGTCACGATACATCTTTGTGCTGCCTGGATGCATCGCGAGTCTAGTAGAATGCGCAGCCTCGAGAATCTCTCGTCTCAAGTCAGGGACATCTGGGACGCATAGGCGGCCACGGTAACGTAAGCCCCCATCCATACCAACTTTCCAGTCGGCGTCAGCATCATCACTGGCCTGCTCTCGAAGCTCAGTAAGATGTGCATCGTCCCTCTGCGCCTCGATGACTCGGTCATCGATCTGAGATCGCACCTGTACATGTGCGATGAACTCAAACGGCTCCTCTACGGTGAGTTTCTGCTCAAAGTCTCGCAAAAACTCGACCATATCCCACTCGATAACCATCAGCGGAGCCGCAAACTCTATCGCCTTCTTACGGCTCAACGCGTCAGCCACAAGGTTCGCCTTCCCAGGATGGTAAGAGACTTCAAACTTGAAGTCCTTCAACGTCTCCATCCATCGCCGATGCCTCATATTCAAGTCTCCCTGCGTGAATATGTACTTGAGGCTCTTGTGGTCGCAAAAGAGCTCGAACTCCTCTCCGTAGAGGTAATGTCTCTAGAGTCTCAGTGCGAATATAACGGCTGCCAACTCTAGGTCGTGTGTAGGGTAATTCTCCTCGTGCTTCCTTAATTGTCTCGAGGCATACGAAATTACCCTGTCCCTCTGCATAAGGACACAACCCAAACCAACGCTAGACGCGTCAGTGTATATAGTGTATCTAACCCCTTGCTCTGGCAATACTAGCACAGGGGCGAACGTAAGTCTGTCCTTTAGCTCCTGAAAAGCTGACTCTGCCTTATCATTCCAGGCGAACTTCACGTCCTTCCGTGTCAACTGAGATAAGGGTCTTGCGATCTTCGAGAAGTCCTGAATGAAGCGCCGATAGTAGACAGCGAGACCCAAGAAGCTCCTCACCTCAGTGACAGAACCAGGCTACTCCCAGTCCTGCACCGCAGCTACCTTAGACAGGTCAACTGTCATGCCATCCTTGGACACCACGTGTCCCAGAAACTTCACCTCCTGCTTCCAGAAGTCGCACTTCTTGTACTGTACGAACAACTGATGCCGTCTGAGCGTATCCAGGACCAAACGCAAGTGCTCCTCATGCTCCTCTCGATTCCTAGAGTACACCAAAATGTCGTCAATGAAGACAACGACGAATCGATATAGGAAAGGCCGAAATACCCGGTTCATCAGATCCATGAACACGGCCGGTGCGTTCGTGAGACCGAACGACATCACGAGGAACACGTAGTGTCCAAAACTGGTCCTGAATGCTGTCTTCTGCACGTCCTCATCCCTGACGCGCAACTGATGATATCCCGACTGAAGATCAATCTTCGAGAAGTACCGCGCTCCTCTCAACTGATCAAACAAGTCATCGATCCTGGGCAAAGGGTACTTGTTCTTCACCGTGAGCTGGTTTAGCCTGCGATAATCAATATACAATCGCATCGAACCATCCTTCTTCCTCACGAACAAGACCGGCGCTCCCCAAGGTGACACGCTAGGCCGTATAAGGCCAAGCTCTAGTAGACCATCAATCTGCGTCCTCAACTCCTCCATCTCACATGGTGCCATGCGATACGTCGGCAGTGAGACGGGTGTAGAACCAGGAACTAGATCGATAGTGAAATCGATCTCACGTCGGGGCGGCAAACCAGGGATCTTCCTGAACAGATCCCCAAACTCAGAAACGACTGGCACATGCTCGAGTATCTGGGCACCAGCGTCGCGCAATAAAGTGGCGTAGCTAAGTATGCGGAAAGGAAGATTTACCCGCACTGAAAACGTGAAAGGCGTGCCCTCAGGCTCGTACACCGTCACCATACGAGCCTCGCAGTCAATCTCGGCTCTCGCTGCAGTCAACCAGTCCATGCCAAGGATGACGTCGAGATAAACGAGCGAGGGATCGACGACAAGATCAAGAGTCATCGTCCTGCCTCCCAGATCAACTAAACAACCCTCACACATCTGGGTGACATCCGAATAATCCCCATGAGCTGCAAAGACTCGCACGCTATCCATAGTGATAGTCTGTAACCCAAGACGCCTGACTACGGCACGCGATATCAAAGAAATCGTAGAACCAGTGTCCACCATCACAAGAATGGGAGTACCTCCAATATGGGCCGTGACCTCGAAGGCTGAATGCTGAAAAGTCGGCGTCTCAGCTGCCTCAGCTGTCAATGTATGAACCCGAGCCTGCTGTGGCCGGTTCGGCCGCTGTGTTAAGGGCCGTGGAGGCTGTCTAATCTGCGATACCGGAGGTCTGAAAGAAGGATGCGCAGGAGCTGACCGTATAGGCGGTGCTGATATCACTTGTGGACGTACACGGTCAATCTTCTGCGGCGGCGAGAACCCACTATCCTGCATCCTCGAAAAGCAGCTCTGCGCCAAGTGGCCTGACCTCCCACAGTATGTGCACGTCAAATCGGGGCGCCGAAACGGTGGTACAGGCGCTGTAGTCTTAGTAGGAGGATCAATGCGAGGCCTCTTGCCCGCGAAGGGCCTGTCTGGCAAGTCTGGTCGTGGCCTAGAAGCAGCCGGGCCACGAGATCGCGCAAGTCGATCCACGTCCTGCTCTGCTCGCATGGACATGTGAATCAACTCCGCATAGGAGGGAATGCTAACACAGCACATCTTCGACTGAATATCCAGTCGCAAACCCTCCAAAAAGCGCCGTATGCCCATCTGTTCATCAGCCAAGATCGTCGGGACGTACCTGCCCAACTCCGTGAACCGATGCTCATACTCCGTAACTGTCATCGCTGCCTGTCTGAGACGGAGAAACTCATTCTCCCTGTCGTGCCTGTAAGTCTGGGGATAATACTTCTGATGGAAGCGGAACTCAAATGCTGCCACGTCCATACAAAGTCTGCGGTAACGGTCCGCAGTACGCTATCCCACCACATGCTAGCCTCTCTCTCAAACAGGAAGGTAGCCAGCTCTACCTGCTCGGCCTCGGTGCAATGCAACATCCACAAAATCTTCGACACCCGGTCGAGCCAGTACTCGCCTCCTCGGGTCTGTGAGAACCCGTGAAAGTAGGAGGCCGCAAGCGCTGAAATCTCTCCAATAGGCCCCGTGTATCAGCAGGATTCCCCGCAGGGAAAGCAGGCGGCGCAGGATGAGCCATGCCCTCATCCTAGGCGTATGTATAGGCATCCTCAGCTGGATGCGCAGGTGGTGCAGGTGGTGTAGATGGAGCCGCACCCCCACCCTGGGCTAATGTCCCCACGATGGTAGTCAGAAGCTGCTGCTGCTGCAGCATTATAGCCATCATCTGCTCGAATCTGTCAGGGGGTGGAGCAGGCTGTGGCGGATGCTGTGTGGAAGTAGATGCGCGATATGGCTCTCTGACTGATGGCATAAATGGCGGTGGTCCATCTGTAGGACCAGCGGCAGGCTGAGACGATCGAACTGCCTCAGGAATCGGGCCCAAAGTAGGGTCCGCATGGGTGCCAGACTGCGAAGGAGTCTGATCCATATGCTCTGTCAATGCAAGTCGAACCGTGCTCCGCGTAGCCTTAGGCGGCATTCCCTATATTCAAAATAGGGCGCAACCTTGTCAGTCTCATTAGCACAAATACACCGCAATCATTCACATAAAGAGTCAAAGGCATTCCATGCATTTCAATTAATCAAAATTGTCACAATACAAGGGATATATCCTTACAAGCATCATGACGAGAAATACATGGGAATGAAGACAGTTAAGCAACAGCAACATGAGCAAAGCACTAGCCCTAACAGGCTTACACACATAAAGCAGGAAATAACTAACTACTGATAATAACATCAAAGATCGCATTGCTAGTCGGAGTCTGGTGACGGAGGAGGAGCACCCTTATCATGTAAGCAACACAGGATCGCCTTCAAGGTGCGAGTCACCTTGCCAAATTTCTTCTTTGTAACGGCCTTGGCATCCGCGACTTCGGCGCGAAGTTCTTGGACTTCCCTTCGCAAAGCGGTCTGACTCTCCTCCATCCGAGCAATGCGATCGTCGATAGTAGCCTGCGCAGAAGGAGGAGGGCTCTCGTCTGTATCCTGAGCCTCCTCTTCTGCCTCTTCCTGAGCTTCTTCCTGAACCTCTGCTCTAGGTTCTTCTCCGCTTTGATCTTCCTCATCATCAAAGTCATCCTCACTATCCCTTTCAAGTTGATTTTCACGGTATTATGACCCAATCTTCATCTTGACCATTGTCGACTCATCAATACTATGAATCGAGACCGGCATTTTCGGCCCAAGTCTATAGGCAAACTCAAGCGAAATCTTGCAAATCAGTCGCCCAAAGGGAAGCGATTCGGATGTTCTTCTTGACCTGGCTATGAGGACTATCTGCCGTAAGATGAAAGTGGCCATACATACGTTCTCTCCTTGGGCCACCAGATATAAGAAATCGACCATAAGGCATGTACATTCAATGCGGTTCGTCGACCTGGGATAAACATTGAACGTGCAGATATGGTGCAGCAGGCGCAAATCCTCAGACATGTTCGTCACCTTGAGGCTATTATTAGGCTGCCATGGAACCAACTTACCGCACAGAAACCTGGTGCGGCGATCTCGTTCACGTCTAGTCCTCAGATTCTTCTCACTAGGATGCACATCACCCAGAGGCACGTTGAGAAGTCGCGCAATCAACCGAACGTCGATCGTAGCCATCCGATCTCTACCAAAAGGGATTTTAAACTGCAAAGGCTCCAAGGTAGGACTCTGGATACTAGCGTAGAAGGCACGAACAGTGCTCACATTAGCACGTGCGTGAGCTTCAAAGATCGGACCCCAATGCGTAACTTCAATGCGCTCGAACAATAGATATTCGCCGAATAGTCGTCCATCTACATCCGCCTCAAATAACACCTTACGATCAGTGTATTGGCCATGGGGCATCTCTGATAAAATTGTTCACCCAAGGTGGGCATGAGGATCCAAATCCCGCTTTGTACGGCACTTCAGGACTACAGCTGGACCTGCGGCAGCGTTTGAACTTGCGGCACCACCCCGCGGTCTTCTCGATTGAGCAGGGTGGCTCGGCCCAGCCTCGTCTGTTGCGGTTTTCCTCTTACCCATCAAAGATATGATGGATGAGAGTGATAAAAGGCCTAAAATGGCTTCCACGAAAGCCATGGAAAACGGTAAAAATGTAGAGAAGTGGCTGCCCAATCTGAAAAAAGGAGATCTAGGCGTCGTAGAGGGATGCTTCAAGCTTCCCAAGGCTATAATTTCAAGGAGAACTGCAAAAAAAAAAGTAGAATGGAGCACCTCACGATTTCAGCTCTATTTGGGGATTTTTGGAGCTCCAAATGGTGAAATCTTCAAGAGGAAGGGCTGCCAACTCCCAATAAGTGATGGGTGGTGGTCGGTTTTGGCCAAGGAGGGACCTAGAAGTGATTTGGGACGCCGAAATTTGGAAATGGCTGCTGGAAAATGAGAATAGGGCTTAGGGGAGGGCTGTTTGTGAAGGAGGGGGTGTTTTAGGGGTTTTCGTGGGACGGGAGATATGTGGGGAGGGTACACTAGGCAATTTAGGGCGTGCGCCCGAAAATTACTGCCAACGGGCCCCACCGTTCGGCGATGCATTGCCTGACTGGCGATGGCATCGCCGGCCAACCTCCAAGTTGGCCGGTGGGACCACATGGGTCTGGTCCCCCATGGTCCAAGGATTCTAAAAATATGTGGCCCACCCCCTGGTTCATTGTATTTTGATCTGTATGAGCCCAAATATGTGTTCGGGGCTTTCCGGGACCACTCCGCAATCATGAATACCAAACCCTATGATGCAGAATATGAATTTGGGGTAAAAGGAGCCAGTACATCTATCTAGATCCTTAGTTGCTAAAGAAAGTGAAGTTAGAATGGCCTTATGGCCATTTTTCATGAAATTTTACTATTCAATGTACAATTTTGTGAAAGTACTAATTTATGTTATTTTCACACTAGGTTTGATGCCTAGCATGAAATGGATAAGAAAGAAATGAAGATCGGAGTGTTTAGAGGAGGAATTTTGAAGATTTTTGGTGAAACGGGGTTTTCAAGCCCTGGCGATTGATTACAGGAGTCGTGGTCATCCCACGGCCCAAGGATTTGGTTTTGCAGGTTTAAAATCACCCATAGGACGTCTCAACCTGATTTCCTATGGCTTAGAAGCTATTCGGGTTGCTTTACGCAACCCGAGATGCGTTGCAGACTCGATCGTGCGATCGATTCTAATGGACTTCGCCTATCGGCGAATCTGCGATCCTAGAAATGTTTCTAGACCCTTCTCGCACCCACCTAAGTTAAAGGAAGCGACAGCGTACATCGCGAGACCATAACCCAGGCCCAGTATACTCTCATTCATGCTCTGATACTAACTTGTAACACCATGAAAATCAAGGGTCGTGTATAAACTCAACTCCCGAGTTCCAGACCGTCACTTATGCAACAAAAATAATTGTGATTCAATTTTGTCTGATTTAAAGCATTCACATGAGTAAAAGTATACCAAAACTGCAATTCATACTTCAGATCCAGTGATAAAAGCAAGCGGAAGACTAAACAATATATATATCACTGTATGGAAAACAAAGTAAATCTCATCTGTCTCCAAAGTATGACTACATCTCTGAGTCTCATATACATATACATGAACAAAAATGTAATGTTCAAAATAGTCCCACTGAAGTCCCATCGATCCAGGTCGCCTACGGGAAGCCATCGTGATATTGCATGTACGAGAACTCGTCCTGGTCCTCGTCGATCTCTGGCTCCACCTCCTGGATCTCAGCCTCACCTGCATCTACAACAGGGTCTGGTGGGTGTTGCAAACACCATCCCGTAACGTGGGAGTGAGTGATCAACTCAGTGGAATCATAGAGCAAAGATTAGCATGTTCACAATTCAATCACGCGATAATAGTAAAGCAGTAAATCAGACAATCCTAATACTGTTGTTAATGCAAGATGACATGACGTGATGTATGCCCTCACCCACGATCTCCCTCATACGGCAACATCTTACGACCGCGGCATGCCAAACTCCCTAGAGTGCTCCACATCTTCCAGGCACATGTAATCCTATGGTGATATGATTTCCAAGTTATTATTAGTCCATTCAAACAGCAGGATTGGGAAACTAAGGTACTTCCCTTGTATCAATCCCAACACAGATCCTGTCTAGGGTCGTCACTCCTAGTAATCTCATACGATGTATATTTCGTAGGTCACTGCAAGGGCTGCCAGGGCTGTTGCTCGCACTCGTTGCACCGCTCTCCCATCACCTTATCAATACAGGCCTACTGTACTCTACTGCAACGGAAGGGTCGTCGCCTCCCGTGGACTCAGAATACGCTCGCGGTCACTACAAAGGACTCGTCGCCTGATCAGTGTAGGCCGACAGCTAGAATATAGTGTCTCATACCACCATAATCTGCTCACGAGTCTAGGTGCTCACTGGTCACTACGGGGAGGTTTGTGGGTCCAGCGTAGGCCGACAGCTCGACCACGGTGTCCCATACCACCATGCCCGGCTCATGAGTCTTCGTGGATCAAGGTACCATGGTTAACAGGGTTTACAATGGTAAGTTCAGTACCCTAGGTTCAAGCAGTTATGACACATACAAGGTGAACATACATCGGCCAGTCGGGTTACTTGACGGGCTCGACTAGCGCGATCGCATCTCAAGTCGAACGACATGAAGTGCGTAAAACACTTCGCGTGGCCTAACCACTGCCGCCAACTCCAAACACGAATCACGTTCATCGACGCGTCATTCGTGGCTATGACCAGTCAGCCACGAATTTGCTCGGTTACCGACTGCCTGGACTAAGTCTAGTCCCAAACATCTATGGAATCACATTAGTAATATATGTAAAGGTATTGGAATTGAAATATAATCATATGAGCATGTTAACACATGTTATAACATTCAACTGAAGCAAATATTCAACACATACTTTCCATGCATGTAATGGAATCATGCATTTGGTCAACATGTAGGAAATCATTTAGGTCAGCATATTAACTGAGAAATCAATCTCAAACTACCACATAACATCATTTAATTCAATACATACTAATACAAGCATTTATACAAACACATACACTACACACTTAAGTCTACATATAGTATGTCGACCCAAAGTGCACAACTAGGCGAATCTCTTCGCCAAACTAATTATGCAAGCATTCCTAACTCCCTAATGCGACAACAAACCATGTCAATCATGTCAGCAAAATATGAATGTAGACCGTACTTCCTACAAATGACTAAAATGCCCTAAATCTCATATTCTTCGTTAATTTACGAAACAGGAAACGGAGAGCATGTTGTACATGTCAAACGGCGGTGCCGTCGATAATCTACTATTAAACGACATTGAAAGCGTTGTAAACCGTCAATCAAAGCGTCTAAAATCCTCACCTAGTCTCTTACGGATGCGGGATTTTGAACGGAGCGTGTACGCTTCGTCTACGGCAGTAGGAGGACCTATTTTACAAGTTACGTTAGCTAACACGCCGTGAATCTAAGTAAACCCCAAATCAGCAAGTTCTAGGGTTATTTTATACCTGAAAAAGTGGAGAAATCACCAGCCAGGTGATTGGGAAGAGTTGCTGAAGCAGTAGCAATCGGCGGCTCAGAAACGGGAAAAATCCCTTCCACTCTCTCTCTCAAACTCTCTCTCCTTTTCTCTAGGGTTTGCAATTTTCGGATGGAAGAGAGAAATGAGAGTTTCAACCCCTTTTATAAGCTTAAAAATATCGGAAACAGGCTCAGGAACGAAGTTTACTTGGTGCCTATCCATTTCGGGGCTGTTTCGGTCCAAAAGTTACTTTCTGGTGGTCCGCTGGTCGATTACGATCAGACTTAAGCTCATGCATACCAGATGTAGAACGTATTAAGTTTTCAGTCTGGCAGGGTTCACAGATCGCACGTGGCGGACCAGTTTTAGTTCAGCGGTCACCGCACGTAGATCAGGGCTGAAAGTCTCATGATAATAAATAGAAATTTTTCCTGATCCGAGGGTGTAATCTGGATGAATTCCGACGGTCAGAACGTTTAATACTGAGGCGTCAAGTCGTGTGCCAGATTTGAATTTGAAATTCCAATTCTGTCCCTATTCGCGGTCTCTTCCGTCCGGGTTCAACGAAATAGTCTGTGATTATCGGTTTGACTTGATTTTCGAGATGATTGTCAAGTCCAGCTAGGCTGTTCTAACGGTCTAAGATAGGAGGTATCGGACCTTCGACGCGCGGTCTAAATCCAATACAAGAATTCAAAGTGATCCAGAGAACAAACCTGCTTAGAGTTTGATCCGAGGTTATAGAGTATTGTAGAGTTGTTTGTTCTACTCGATTTGGGTCTTGTAGAACGTATTTAAAGTGATCAGGGACTATTTCCCAGCTACTCTAGCGTTGCGCTAGCTAACTTACGCTTAATTTTCATGGAAGTTAATTCTACGCGATTTCGGGTCGAGTTGGTACTCGAGCCCAAGTACGGATTTTTCACGGGCGTTACAAACACTAAGTGATTAAAACCCTTAAAAACAAGTTAGAACATATGAAGTTTTTTGGGTAAGTGAACTTTTTCAAATATCAGAAAAATCTCTAAGTTTGCTTGCCCTGTTAATTATATTGATACACATTTCGATATGATTGACCTGCACTGTCGATGTCCTCGACACTTGATCGATACTATCGATAAGAGGACTAAAAGTGTCCAGCAACCACATACTCATCTGAACGGATTTATCGATATATCGATACACCCATCGATATCATCGATATTCAAAAATTGATCCCATTAAAAGTGGCTCGATAATATCGACATGCAGATTTTCGGCGCCCCAGTTTTTTTTTAAGAAAATCACTATGTGCTTCGATATATCGATGTCTTTCCTAATTCAATCTGAATTCAAATCTCGATCATATTAGAAGGCCATCGATCATATCGATAGTGGGAATGCATTTCTTCCAGCAAATATTTCAAGTTGTTTTTAACTTTGATCGAGGGCCACTCGAGGAAATCGATATTCTTATGTCGATGCTATCAAGGTTGAGTCGATTGGATCAAGACTGGACACAAACTATCCAGCAAGCATATAGGTAAATCTATATGATTTATCGATTCCATCGACACGACCTCCAATATCATCGATATGCATTTTCGACGACATCGGTTGTTCCCCGATCATATCCTAAAAACTTGAAATATTTCAAGACTTATCTCTCTCATTCTTCAAATGTCGATAGATCAATCCCATTATCGATGGAATTGGAGTTCAAAATTCGATGACATCGACACCAGTATCGATCCCATCGATCAGCTGGCAAAGGGTTTCAAAAGCGTATGACATTTGAGTTTGTGTTATCAAGTGGACAGTCGATCCCATCGAGAGTATACGCTTGATGATATCGACCATGCTTGATGATATCGAACTCTGTCATAAATATGACCATTTTAAATCTATTGGAACCTTTTTCCTATATAAAGAGAGACTTGTCCATATTGCTGGTAGAGAGTGCTTTTGTTTGTTTTACCTTTAGATCATATACCCAAAGCCCTTTCTCTCATGGGAGTTCATCTTCCAATCCACTCTCATTCATTGACATTCAATAGAGTGGATTGGAAAATGAACTTCAACATTCAAAGATCCTTTAGCAACTATCTTAATAGCATATCATTAAGTTAAGATGCCTTGAATGAATAGATGACAGGAACACTCTATCTTCCTTATAGGAAAATTCTAAGAGAGTGGATTTCTGTTTTAACCTTGACCTAACCTGAAGCCAAGTACTGGTACATCTTTTGTGTTGCGGATCAAGGGAGCCGAAGACTCTTCAACAACAAGGATGAGATCTTCGTCATTGCGTTGAATGGGACTCATCAACTTATCTGTAAGTATCTTGAGTCCAGAGGACACGTGTGATCATTCCTTTCTAAGATTCGGTCTTAAGTGTTGCTCACCTTTGAAGTCCTTATACGAGGCCTCCGGTGGGAGTGTACGTAGGGGGTGCGTTGTATGGACCCTTGCTTTGTGGAGAGCATAAACATCTGGGTGCGTTATGTGGACCCTTGCTCTATAGAGAGCATAAACATCTGGTTAGGAGTGAACCAGTAAAACTCCAGGGTTAGAGGTGAACCGAGTAGAAACCTCCATGTAAAGGTTGAAGGTGAACCTAATTTAAAACCTTAGATTTGAGGTGAACCCTAGGAAACCTCCTTAGTGAAATCCGGTACACTCAAGGGATGAGTGCAGCAGCAGGGAGTGGAGTAGAAAAGTAGTCAAACCACTATAAAAATGTCTGTGTTTACGATTGCTTTGTTTATATGATTTTCTTTATTATTTCAATATCTGAATTTTTGAGATCACACCTCACACACATACACAGTCATATCTAGCATGAACTACGTTCTATATTGCTATCTTTTGAATAGTTTGTGATTGGACCCTCTACTAAGCTTGGAAGCCAGTATAGTTACATTTGAGTAATCCTGATAATTTTCTATCTGATAGGATTAGTGTAATAGAATTTTTAAATACATTATAAAACTTTAAAAAGTCCTATTCACCCCCTCTAGGACATATTGGCATATTCATACTTCAACTCAAGCGGTCTTCACCACTATTTCAGATTATGGATGCAAAAATTGGAAAGGAGAAACATTTTACAATTTCTGTTGATGATGGAATTCGACTGAACACATCATTGTATGATTTAGCAAAGCCCAAACATGCATTTACGGAGGGTGGATTTCAACAGATTGTTGAGGTCTATGATTTCAATAGTCTGATTCAAGTAACCATCTAAGGAGGGTGCAAAAATTACCATCACTGAAACCAGACCTGGAGCAATAAAGACCGCGATTATAATATCTGAAACACCTGAGCAGACACATGATGCATAGAGTCTTCTTCAAGCATTTATACTGAGTAAACAGGGCACTCCTTGACTTGTTGCATTGGATTGGTAAACTTTGAAATTCTACTTTTAGTGGTATAAATGTTACTAACTTTTAGTGCTTTTTTATTTTATTTTCTTTCTTCTTGCGGGGGTGTTCAAAGGTTTGAAAACCAAATAAATTGGGCATAATTCCTGACCTTGGGTGTAATTTTTCTACTATTTTTTCAGTATAATTGGTCCACCAAATGGATTATCCAGATGCACCAATTGCTCTCTTTGACCACACTATAGGGTTTCATCATTGTTGTGTTTTCATGTAGAGTTACTCTTACTTTTATTGTATTTTCTAAATATCAAATTTTTTAATGAGAAATACATCAATGTCCCTTATTCTCTTTATAAGACATCATCATATGTTCTAAATTGGTTACGGGCTGCTTGCATTTCTATTTGTCATTGAATTGTTTTTACTCCAAGAGTGGGCTGTGCATTTCTTGTTGGAGCTGCTGGCTGCTGAAAATCTTGTGGTTGCTGGAACAATGGTGTAGTGTCTGCTTCTCATCCACTTGCGTGCTCCTTCCACTGGAGGGGCTCATGGGGAAGAATTTCCAATCCTCCGAAGTTACTGCAGATCTTTAGTCGCGGTTCTGGCTCTTATGCAGTGGTTGCCATTGTTCTGAGTGGCCAAGTGAGTTTAGCTATCTGTCCTCTGTTCAGGTATAGGACTTTTACAGGTTTTGGCTTTTCAGTGTTGTATATGTTTACATTTATCTAGGTGTGGCATTGCCCCTTTTTTTGTATTGCTTGTCCTCTAGAGACTCACACGACATGTTGAATCTACTAGTTTTCAAATAGTCACGAGACCAGAGCTACTTTTAGTCTAGTCCTTAGTTACTTTATGTAGCTGCAACAAGCTTCTTTCGTGACCCAAACAAAGTATGTGGTGTTGGCTCTTTTACCAATTGATAAGAGCCTAACCAACTTGCCAAAAACATTAGAACTCATAAACCATTGGGGTTCATAACATAGTGACTCTTGGACTCATAAACCCTGCACTTACACAATATACTTTTTTTTACACGGTCACATGCCCACATCACACCACATGGGCACTCAAACACATGATCTTATAGTTGAAACACAATCTGTCTAAGTTGAGTCATGGAACCAGAGCATTTTATGATATATATTTCCACATGTGAGGCCAGCAGTTTTTTTTTTTTTAAATAAAAATAAAAAATCATGGCACAATCCAGTTTATCACATTTTAGTATTCATAACCCTTAACACACCCTTCTCTATTTGCATCTTCACATGTAATGCAAATTCTAATGTGGCAAGCTTGTGGGACATTTGAACACTAGGTAGAGAGGCTCACCATCAAAATGTCCATACAAAAATTAGGATAGTCCACTCATCAAGCAATCCACACGTAGATCATGAGCAATTTTTTGTTCTAAAAGATAGTAACTAGTGGTTCACATAATGATTAGAAAAATTATTGGTATTCTTTCATAAGTTTTTATTCTAAAAGATTGCTACTTATTATCTCCGCATGTTCAGGGTTTGCCACATCTTAATGTTAGATAGAAGTGGTTGAATGATCTTGGTCAACCCAATTGTCCAAGAGATATATTCTCCACTTCTTCTAACAATCAAGTGTTTGTACATGAAATTATTCTACTTTCATGAGAAATCTGAAGTGCTTCTCTCAATCTGCATTATTTGATTGATTTCTTTTTAATAGTCAGGACCGATTAATCAGTTGTTCCTTGATAAGCTCAATCGCTCATAGGTGCATATATATCCAAACACTTATGGTCTTGAAATTTTGCTCGACTTAACTCACATTTTGTTGTAAGAGTTATTTTCACGACCCAATATTGGTATTTCTTCCGTAATTAATCAATGCTTGTTGCTTCGTACTATAATAAGGTTGCGGGAATTGTTCGCTCAAACAGATGGAAACCATCCAGTTCCAAGGATCTCAGTGATGGTCAATATGACTTCAAATTCTGATCCTTCCAAGAAGAATCAGAAATCACAGGAGCCTACCGTTCTTCTTGGCCCATCTGTGGATGAAATAAATGTTTCCAATAAAACCTTAATGATGGATGGAGGTTTCAAATTATTGGGCCTGAACAAGAGGTTTGTGTTCTGCCTCTCTCACATTGCTTGGACTTTTTCATTATCTGAATGTAGATTTCATTCATATTGCAGGCACACACAGTTAGGCTTGAGAGTGTTGTCAAGTAGGTAGGTTGGTTATATTTACTCTGAAGCCTTTCTATTCAGTCCATTTGACATGAGATCCTCATTTCTACAATCCACTGATCTTCTAATCATAGTATTGTTTGTTAGCTGAAGTTATGGATGAGGTGCCTATAGATGAAATTGACTTGTCATGGTTTTCTAGAAATTTACAATGGGATGACTATGATAATGGTCGTGACCTTTGGAGTATATCCGATGGCAACAACTTCAGAGACCGTAGCCAATAGGAAGGTCATATGATGCTTTCTTTAATACTAGTGAATTTTTTATTTTTTTTTTTTATTTTTGTCCAAATTTCCATCATTATTTAACTGCACAAACACAGCCAATGGGAAGCTCGTATGGGGTAGTTCTGTAACATCCCAAAAATCGGGGGTCGAGCATAAACTTCACTCCCGAGTTCCAAAACATCACTTATGCAACATTTTCAATGATGGATGAATGTCGGCTATAATAGTGCATAAAACATGAAGTGGATTAAGCCAAAATAGTATATCATACTCCAGAGACCGTTAAATTAGCAAGCGAAAGAATATGATAGATATATAAAATATATAAATGATTGTAAGTCTCCAGAGTGTGAACATGTTATCAGGTTAACTAAATACATGTATACTCCAAAATAAAAGGAAAAGAATATACATAGGTGTGTAAATAAAAGGTAAAATACCAAGTGTATTGGCATCTAATCAATAACCCTGTAATCCCGTCGAGCAGAACCTGCATATAGGAGGAATCCTCCTCATCATCACAAAGTTCGGCTTCACCTCGCAGGCCGCGTCATCATCTGAAACTACAACAGGGTCTGGTGGGTGTCCGGAACACCGTCCCGTAACGTGGGAGTGAGTAGCTAACTCAGTGGAATCATGGAGCAAAGGTTAACATGTTATCAAATAAATCACGCAATAATGGTAAAGCAAGTAATCAAACATTTCTAAACACTGTGATTAATACAAGAATGAAATGACATGATGGATGCCCTCACCGACATACTCCCTCATGCGACACCATCTTACGTCTGTGGCATGCTTTCTTCCCTCAGTGCTCCACATCTTCCAGGCACATGCAGTGCGATATGAATATGATTACCGAGTTTTTATTAGTCCTTTTCATACAACAGGATTGGGAAACTAAGGTACTTCCCTTTTATCATTCCCAACAAGGATCCTGTCTAAGGTCGTCACTCCTAGTAGTCTCATACGATGATATATTTTTAGGTCACTGCAAGGGCTGTCAGGGCTGTTGTATGCACTTGTTGCTCCACCCCCATCACCTTATCAATACAGGCCTAGTTGTACTCTTGTTGCTGCGGAAGGGTCGTCGCCTCACGTAGACTCAGAGTACGCTCGAGGTCACTACAAAGGGCTGTCAGGGCTGTTACTCGCACTCGTTGCACTGCTCTCCAATCACCTTATCAGTGTAGGCCTACAGCTCGAATATAGTGTCCCATACCACCATAATCAGCTCACGAGTCTTACGTACTCACTAATCACTACGGAGAGGTTTGTGGCCCCAGCGTAGGCCGACAGCTCGACCACGGTGTCCCATACCACCATGTCCGGCTCATGAGTCTTAGTGGATCAAGGTACCACGGTTAACAGGGTTATCACTGGTAAGTTCAGTAACCTAGGTTCAAGCAGTTATGACGAATACAAGGTGAACATACAATGGTCAGTCAGGTTACTTGATGAGTCCGACTAGCACGAGCACACGTTGAATCGACCGACATTAAGTGCACAAGCACTTCGTGTGGCCTAACCACTGCTGACGACTCTAGTATGACTCGGGTTCATCATACACCTCCTTTGTGGCGAATAGAATCCAAACACGAATTCTAAGCTGTTACCGACTGCCTAGACTAGAGTATAGCCCCAAGAAAATGTAATCTAAATCAATAATCATATGAGAGAGACAGAATTGAAATACAAGTAATTCCAGCGAGTTATCAGCATGTTATAACGTACATCATAAGCAGTTAACCATACAGGAGTATTTCACACATAAGGTAATCAATTCAAATACAACAAGCATGGAGGAAATCATGTGCATCATCAAATTTGTTGAGAATTCTATCTCAACACTAATCTACAACCTCATTTACGCAATACTTATACAAACATTTATACATACACTTAGTCTACACACTTTAGTCTAAATAGCATATGTCGGCCAAAATGTGCATTAGGGCGAATCTCTTCGCCAAACAGATCATACACGCATAACTAGCACAGGTACACAATAAATACTCATGGCAATCATATTAGCAAAATACGTACATATACAGTATTTCCTACAAATACTTAAAATACCCTAAATTTCATATTCTTCGTACGAAATGAAAAACAGACAACATGTTCTACATGTCAAACAGCATACTCCAAGTCAAGGTATACTTGGGTTATAGCCAAATCGGGTCTTTTCTGATCCAAAAGAACATTTCTGGAGGTCCCCTGACTGAATGCGGTCAGACTTAAGCTCATGAGTGTTGGATCTTGATCACATTAAGTTTTCAGTTCGATTGGGTTTCCAGATCGTCCGTGACAGACCAGTTTCAATTCAATGGTTACCGAACCCAAATCAGGACTACAAGTTCCATGACATGAAAGGTCTAATTTTTCCTGATCCGAGGGTGAAATTTAGTTGAATTCTGATGGTCAGAACGATTAAAAATAACGCGCAAGTGAACGTGCCAGATTTAGAATTTCTTTTCTAAATCTTTTCCTTTTCTCACCCTCTTTACTTTGGACGCAAGAAAATTGTCCCAGAGCATCGTTTGAGCTTGATTTTTGAAATGATTATCAAGTCCAACTAGGCGGTCATAACGGTCTAAGTTCATCACTATCAGCCTTTCAACGTGCGGTCCAGGTCCGATACGGAGTTTCAAGGTACTCCCGAGAGCAATCAGGAATAGAGTTTGATCCCATGTTTCTAGGTAACATAGAGATAGCGGTCCTACTCATTTTGGGTCTTGTAGTTCATATTTAAAGTGGTTCAAGTTAATTCTACTGAGTATTCAGTTTGGTACTCAACCAAATTCTACCCTAATTATGGCAGAATATGGTCCTAAGGCCATTCTATGCCCCATTTTGAGCACTTCTAGTTATCATATTATTTTAATTATTTTTTTAGTGGTTCATCATCAAGTTTACCCTACCTTCACCAAATTTCATAAGATTTTAATTTGTAGAAAAATTCTAAAAATTCCGGAAGCAGCAGCTGTCCAACAAGTGATTTTCATATAGTTTTCACAACGTCCTACTTTAAACTATATTAAATATTTTATTATATTTTTTTACATATTTTTATATAAAACTAGACTCATTTATATTCACTCTGGTTTTTTAATCACCTAAATCGGAGTTATAACAAGGGAGATATGAGTTTTCAAAGTTGGAAGAAATGTGAAGAAAAAAGTGCAGAAACCAGCCTGCCAGACCGCTGTACGGACGAGGTTGGCGAGGTCCACGCCGGTCACTGACCTATTTGGTGAGGAATCTCCCTAGGGACAAGGTCCTCACCCCTCGGAGATGCTGAAAACATGTATGGCCCACCTTGGATCCCCCCGAATTGAGTCGTTTGGGCCCACGAGTCCGTCGAGGCATTTATCGAGTCTCATTTGCAAAATGGAATGAGTTACGTAATGTAAAATATATGATTTTGGGGTAGAAGAAGCTAATACATCCAAATAACCTATCTACATCATGAAATTCTAAATATTAACTAGTCAAAATCCCATTTTACACATGTATTTACTATTTATAGTAAGTTTTAGTTTAAGTAAAGTTCCTCACCTTTTAAACTTTAGGTTTGTGTCTAATATGAAAGTACTTAGAGAAATTTGAAGAATGGAGTGGTGAAAGGTGAGATTTTGAAGGAAATGGGTTGAAAAGCGATTTCTAGACTTTAGGATTGATCTCTAAGAGTGATATGGTTGACCCATTACCTAAGGACATCTAATTCCAGATTAGTGAAAATCTGGGGTGTTACAATCTACCCCCCTTAAAAATAATTTCATCTCCGAAATTGGCGAAGGGTAATGAGTAATGATTCTATTATGCCTTTTGCCTAAACTGTACTGATTTTAAGTTTATATATGTGGTGGGATAATACATCTATACTAGTCTAGCACATTTTTGTCTATCGTCCTTAAAAATTTACTCTTTATCTCTTGCTTATACCCTGATGGCTGGCTACAATTGATTTCTTTATCTATTTGGAATCTCAACGATGATTCCCAACTACTTAGAGTAATATATATATTTTCAGTGGTTGACCAATACGGAGAGATGGTTGTAGTGGGCTCAATTCTAATATGTTGAACATCTACCTGACTAGGGTAGAAGGCTCATCGTATCCCTTCCAAGTCCTGGTAGATCCTGCTCTTCTGCCAGGTCAAAGCAGTGAGTCCATTGGTAATCTCCCAGGATTGATAAATGAGTCAAGCCACGAATGCTTCGCCATTGTATATTTCAGTAACTCCGTATAATCTGATTACTCCAAAGCTTAGGGAATGCCCATCATTGAAAGGTTCTAATTTCCTATTTATAAGGTTGCTCTTTGGGTCTTGGTCTAAGGGAGTCCTCTTCTGAATCTATGTCCAAGGTAGGGGTTAATATGCACCCTAATAGATCATCCTAAAAGGATTTCTAATCGTATAGAATTGGCCAAGGCTTCTATTATGTTCATATTTAGCGAGTAGATTTGTGGATACTCTGACCTCCGCTCGTTTCCATTGTTAGGCCTATGATTTAATATGTATGGGTTTAACACTTAAGCCCTAATTGTTTCCCTATAAAGACTTTAGTACTGACATTCTAAGGAAGGTTCAAATCCTATTTACTGACCTAACCTTACGTATAACCTAAATCACTTTCTTCGATCTTGGGCCATAGGGGAAAGGGCCAACCACGCTTCCGCTGTGCAGTTCTAACCCAAATGTTGTATTAGCGGACCTTACTAGATTGGGCTCATAAGGTTCTACCCCCCTTAAAAATTTATTTCTACTCTCAAGGCTCAAGAATCTTTGTCTTGATCCGTATGTTGGAACAAGGTATAATTTAGGACCTATCTTTGACATGATATGGGATACAATCTCCCAATACATTAGTCTTTCTTTCATTGATGATGTATACTATGGCATTGACACCTATGGTTATAGAAATAAGCCTAATCTCTATTACGATTGATTTTAGGGGTAGGTGTGAGTTGGTGGAAAGATATCTAATTCTCTACTGGCTACTCTATTGGCTATATGTCCTTATCATTTCCCAAGGGTAAAGCAATAACTTTTGGTTATAGGTAGTCGGGCCAACACAGAAGAAATTTGGTGTAGTGGGTCTGAGCCGGATACATAGACTTTCTATCTAGCTAGGACAGAAAACTTGTCGTATCAGTTCTTAATCCTAGTTGGTCTCGATCTTCTGCTTTATCAGAGCATTGAGTTCATTGGTAACTACCAGGATTAAGAAGTCGATTCAAACTGCGAATACCTCGCTTATATATAATTTCTCTACTCCGTATTCCCAATTGTACTAAATTCTTGGAAGGGCAAATCTAAGGGGCGTGCTGGTTTATCCTAGCATTTAATCTGAGCGGTATATAAGTTTTCTCTAAGCGTAACTAGTTCTGAGTCAAGCAAGCTTCCTAAGAGTTAATAAAGGAGCCTATAAGTATCAAGGAAATCCAACAAAAGAACGAGATCTCACTCTAACTAAATCAAAACAACTCTACGTCTACATTCCAATTACCTTAGCAAAATCAATCTTTTACATTCCTTAACTAAACCAGTAGCCTAGTCTTAATAAATTTAACGACACTCAAACACTTCACATATGTCTATACTAGCTAAGGAGGTCCTAGGGTTTACATTTTTAATTTACTAGCTTTCCTATACCGTCAGATCTTTCTAAATCTAAGAATACCCACTCTAGGTCCAAACTCTAAGGGCCTGTTTGGCTAGTGGTATAAGGCTGTATTAAATGGATTGAGTCGCTAATCCCACCTCGGGATTGGGAATGACATGTTTGGAAGGAGGGTAGGATGTAATTAAAATCAATTTCATAGATTTTGAAAAATGAGCCTTGCGATGGAAAGTGTGAGATGGGATTTCCAAATCCCATGATAATGAATTTTCAAGGGTAATATGAAAAGAGAACCCGAGATTTACTTTTAATTGCATACATTCCAACCATGACATTAGAAACCATGGGATACACCCAATTTAGGGACAATACATTACACATACATTTCTTATTACTTTTACATTTCCATCTGCCCTAATCTTACCTAATGCAGTTGGTCGAACGACCCTAAATGTCCCATCATTTGGAAGTTGTGCAGGTTTTGGGACACAAAACTGTGAGTTTTGTGCCCACATGAGAGGGTATAAGGAAGGTGAAGATTTGTAAAGAATAGTGATGGATGGGTGTAGGATGTAGAAGAAAATGGAAGCTTGAGTGAATAGAAGTGGGGATATGAGATCATTTTACATGGTCTCGGTTACGTATGGGGTGTTCTATGGTAGTTAATCTCGCCAATCGATGACACTTGAGTGAATAGAAGTGAGGATATGAGATCATTTTATATGGTCTCGGTTACGTATGGGGTGTTCTACAGTAGTTAATCTTGCCAATTTACGACACTTGGGATTCTAATATGGTTTCTAGATTCCATCGCCCCCTTCCTAAGTCAAAGTGCGTCAGTGTGCGTTGTGTTACCATAACCCAGGTCCAGTTTAATCTAAATCATGCTCTGATACCATCTATAACATCTCGAAAATTGGGGGTCGAGCATAAACTCAACTTCTGAGTTCTAAAACATCACTTATGCAACATTTTCAATGATAGATGAATGTCGGTTGTAATAGTGCATAAAACATGAAGTGGATTAAGCCAAAACAACATATCATACTCCAGAGATAGTTAAATTAGCAAGCGGAAGAATGTGATAGATATATAAAATATATAAATGATTGTAAGTCTCCAGAGTGTGAACATGTTATCAGGTTAACTAAATATATGTATACTCCAAAATAAAAAGAAAAGAATATACATGGGTGTGTAAATAAAAGGCAAAATACCAAGTGTATTGGCATCTAATCAGTAACCCTGTAATCCCGTCGAGCAGAACCTGCATGTAGGAGGAATCCTCCTCATCATCACAAAGTCCGGCTCCACCTCGCAGGCCGCGCCATCATCTGAAACTAGAACAGGGTCTGGTGGGTGTCCGGAACACCGTCCCGTAACATGGGAGTGAGTAGCTAACTCAGTGAAATCATAAAGTAAAGGTTAACAAGTTATCAAATCAATCACGCGATAATGGTAAAGCAAGCAATCAAACACTCCTAAACACTGTGATTAACGCAAGAATGAAATGACATGATGGATGCCCTCACCGACATATTCCCTTATGCGACACCATCTTACGTCCACGGCATGCTTTCTTCCCTCAGTGCTCCACATCTTCCAGGCACATGCAGTGCGATATGAATATGATTACCGAGTTGTTATTAGTCTTTTTCATACAGCAGGATTGGGAAACTAGGTTACTTCCATTATATCATTTCCAACAAGGATCCTGTCTAGGGTCATCACTCCTAGTAGTCTCATACGATGATATATTTTTAGGTCACTGCAAGGGCTGCCAGGGCTGTTCCACACACTCATTGCTCTGCCCCCCCATCACCTTATCAATACAGGCCTAGTTGTACTCTTGTTGCTACGGAAGGGTCGTCGCCTCACGTTGACTCAAAGTACACTGGAGGTCACTACAAAGGGCTGCCAGGGCTGTTGCTCGCACTCGTTGCACCGCTCTCCTATCACCTTATCTGTGTATGCCGACAGCTCGAATATAGTGTCCCATACCACCATAATCGGCTCACGAGTCTAAGGTGCTCACTGGTCACTACGAGGAGGTTTGTGACCCCAGCGTAGGACAACAGCTCGACTACGGTGTCCCATACCACCATGCCCGACTCATGAGTCTTAGTGGATCAAGGTACCACGGTTAACAGGGTTATCACTGGTAAGTTTAGTACCCTATGTTCAAGCAGTTATGGCGAATACAAGGTGAACATACAATGGTCAGTCGGGTTACTTGATGAGTCCGACTAGCGCGAGCGCACATTGAATCGACTAACATTAAGTGCACAAGCACTTTGTGTGGCCTAACCACTGCTGACGACTCTAGTATGACTGGGGTTCGTCATACACATCCTTTGTGGCGAATAGAATCCAACCACGAATTCTAAGCTGTTACTGACTACCTGGACTAGAGTATAGCCCCAAGTACATGTAATCTAAATCAATAATCATATGAGAGAGACAGAATTGAAATATAAGTAATTCCAACGAGTTATCAGCATGTTATAACGTACATCATAAGCAGTTAAACATACAGGAGTATTTCACACATAAGGTAATCAATTCAAATACAACAAGCATGGAGGAAATCATGTGCATCATCAAATTTGTTGAGAATCCTATCTCAACACTAATCTACAACCTCATTTACGCAATACTTACTTATACAAACATTTATACATACACTTAGTCTACACACTTTAGTCTACATACCATATGTCGGCCAAAATGTGCATTATTGCCAATCTCTTCGCCAAACAGATCATACACGCTTAACTAGCATAGGTACATGATAAATACTCATGACAATCATATCAGCAAAATACGTACGTATGCAGTATTTCCTACAAATACCTAAAATACCCTAAATTTCATATTCTTTGTACATATTCGAAATGAAAAATGGACAGCATGTTCTACATGTCAAACAACATCCTTATCAGTAATCTACCATTAAACGACATTGAAAGCTTTGAAAATAGGTAAGCTAAGCGTCTAAAATTTGTACCTTACGCCGTAAGAGCATAATGAATTGAATAGGTATTATACGTTGTCGTCAACGACTGATTGACAACCTACAACGCAAGGTGAGTCAGCTATTTAGCTACTTGTACCCATAGGAGCCTTAAAACATGTTAGGATTAGGGTTTTCTTACCTAGAATGAAACCAAAAGTACCAGAATAATGATGCAGGGGGATGGCTTTGGCACGTGGAGCAGCAGGGAAGAATCCGAGGAGAAAGCCCCAACTTCTCCCTCACTTTGTCTCTCATTTCTCTCTTCTCTCTCCTAGGGTTTTCTCCAAATTCGTATGGGTTAGAAAGCTAAGGGTTTAAGGCCTTTTTATAAGCCCAAACATAACCAAAACAGACTCCAAGTCAAGGTATACTTGGGTTATAGCCAAATCGAGTCCTTTTCGATCTAAAAGAGCATTTCTGGAGGTCCCCTGACTGGATGTGGTCGAACTTAAGCTCATGGATGTTGGATCTTGATCACATTAAGTTTTCAGTTCGATCGGGTTTCCAGATCATCCGTGATGGATCAGTTTCAATTCAACGGTTACCGAACCCAAATCAGGACTACAAGTTCCATGACTTGAAAGGGCCAATTTTTCCTGATCTGAGGGTGAAATTTGGTTGAATTCTGACGATCTGAACACTTAAAAATAATGCGTAAGTGAACGTGCCAGATTTAGAATTTCTTTTCTAAATCTTTTCCTTTTCTCACCCTCTTTACTCCGGACGTAAGGAAATCGTCGCAGAGCATCATTTGGGCTTGATTTTTGAAATGATTGTCAAGTCCAACTAGGCGGTCATAATGGTCTAAGTTCATCGCTATCAGACTTTCGACGTGCAGTCCAGGTCTGATATGGAGTTTCAAGGTACTCCTAAGAGAAATCATCAAGTTTACCCTACCTTCACCAAATTTCATAATATTTCAAGTTGTAGAAAAATTCTAAAAATTTCAAAAGCAGCAGCTGTCCAACAAGTGATTTTTGGACAGTTATCACAATATCCTACTTTAACCTATATTAAATATTTATTATATATTTTATATATTTTTATATAAAACAAGACTCATTTATCTTCAATCTGGTCTTTGAATCACCTAAATCGGAGTTATAGCGAGGGAGATATGATTTTTTAAAGTTGGAAGAAATGTGTAGAAAAAAGTGCAGAAACTGGCCTGCCAGACCGCTATACGGACGAGGTTGGAGAGGCCTCGCCAAACCGACAAGGTCCTCGCCGGTCACTGACCTATTTAGTGAGGAATCGCCCCAAGGGCGAGGTCCCCTCCCCCTGGGGATGCCGAAAACATGTGGGGCCCACCTTGGATCCCCCCGAATTGAATCGTTTGGGCCCACGAGTCCATCGAGGCGTTTATCCAGTCTCATTTGCAAACTGGAATGAGTTACGCAACGTACAATATATGATTTTGGGGTATAAGAAGCTAATACATCCAAATAACCTATCTACATCATGAAATTCTAAATATTAACTAGTCAAAATCTCATTTTACGCATGTATTTACTATTTATAGTAAGTTTTAGTTTAAGTATAGTTCCTCACCTTTTAAACATTAGGTTTGTGTCTAATATGAAAGTACTTAGAGAAATTTGAAGAATGGGGTGGTGAAAGGTGAGATTTTGAAGGAAATGGGTTGAAAAATGATTTATAGACTTTGCGATTGATCTCTAAGAGTGATATGGTTGACCCATTGCCTAAGGACATTTAATTCCAGGTTAGTGAAAATCTGGGGTGTTACAAGTTCCTTAGCAAGAAGTGAGAGTCCTTGGATCCAATTCATCTTTATAGACAATCAACTCTTAAATGTAGATTTTTTTTGGTGCATGGTTCAATGTCATCATCTTGAACTTGAAATTGGGTTTTGGAACTTGTAACCAGCGTGGACTCAAAACTTTCAGACAGGTGTATTTTCATTTAATATGTTCCATACTTTGAATTTATTTCTATAAAAGCACCCATCTCTGATGTCCATTTTTTCTTTTGATGTTCGTTCTTTTTAAATAAGCCATAGTTGTTTGTACAATTCAGGACCTGACTCTCATATGAATAGTTCAGTGCATTCCCAACCAACATCAAGGAGCTCATCCTTCATTTTGTTTATAATATTTGATATTTCCTAAAAAGTCATATATTTAATCTAGAACTATTTTCTTAGTGCATTCCCAACCAACATCAAGTATTTGATCAAACCTCTTTTTCTTGTTTCCTTTTTTTGTACCTCTCTCTCTCTCTCTCTCTCTCTCTCTCTCTCTCTATCTCTCTCTCTCTCTCTCTCTCTCGTTGAAGATGGTCGGTTTGTCGTCCATCTGAGTTCAAGGAGGCATTTGGCATGTTTATCAAGGACGGAGACAGTCAGAACCCTTTGATCTTCACTTTTCCCCACTTTTCTGCTGGAAATCTGTTGATTTTATGATTTTTTATAGCATTTTTATGGTTAAGGAATTTTTTCCTAAAAAAAAAAAATCGATTTGATGTTAATTTCATCAGATTTGATGGTTTACTTCTGAAATTCTCTATTGCCAAGTTCTATTTAAAATGACAGATGTGCAGGACATCCGATCCGTTGATCAAAAGGTGGGGACCATCATGAAAGATCAACTAAGGTAAAACTCAGGCTGACTAATTCATTAGGTGGGCCAATCTAGTACAATGATACAGATCAGAGATTCACCCTCTAAAAATAAGTAAAATTAACTGAATTTCTAGAGTTTAACAAGGTATACAGAAAATCAAACAATATTTTTGTGAATTCAAATTCCTCATGTTTGAAGTTACCTTGGATTCAAGCATGGCTTAAACTGAAATTCCTTCAATGCAAAAGAAAAGAAGAAGAAGAAGAAGACGAAGAAGAAGAAACTCTCTACATTCTTCATTTCATTTTTTCTGATATTCAATTGTAGTAAACTGAAATTCCTGCAGATTTGTAGACTTGATGCAAGGATCAGGCAGAACCTTGCTGCCATGCAGCAGTTGAAACATGAGCTTGGGGCCATGTCTTCCTTTGATTATAGGCAAGTTTTTATCAACTTAATTTTTCACTTTTTCATTGGTTTGTCTAGAGATTCAGTTTTTGAACCTTGTTTCTTTATCTATGTAGATAAATAAGGCGTGGGTTTTCAATTGCCCCAAAAAGATATGAGGTAATGCTTTGATATTGGAATGGTTTTCTTTGTTTTTTTTTTTTTTAAAAAAAATATTAGAGTGTAATTAAATTGAGAGTTGTTGTAGATGCTAATAGATTCTCAACTTTCTATATATGTTCCTTTACTACTATTATTGTGATCATTATGTAGAAGATTCTTGCTTAGATTCTTAACACATCTTAAGATACCATCGAGTTTCATCCATGTCACCTAAAGTAGATCATAGAATTGTAATTAATGAACCAGATTCACCACTGATATTGGTCACATGTACACTTGAATGTCATATGTGAAGGGTGCATATGGATGGACGGGCATGGATAAAACACATGCATCAATGTAGGGCCAATAGATGTAATGAAATTCAAGTTGCAACATTTGTCGCCTTGATAGTTTTTGACTTTTTAAGGAAAGGATCAAATGATTGATTATTTTCCATGCATCAATTTGTTGAATGCTACTTTTTGACTCTTTTTTTTTGGTTTTTTTTCTTGTGCATAGGATTTTAATCATTTGTGCCTGAATTTAGGCCTACAAGCACTTCAGCCTTTTGACACCACTCGTGCTACGAGTAGATCATATAGAGGATTTTATTTATTTATTTATTATTTATTTTTTTAATTTTTTAATTTTTTATTTTTTATTCAAGACCATTTTTAATTTATTGAAATAAATGTTATATTTTTTATTATGAAGTAACATAAATTTTATTTAATATTCAGTTTTAATTGTTTTGCATCATTTTTTATGTTTCAAATATTTAAAAAAATGCAAGGTTTTCAATTGAATTATATATAATAAAAAAAATATTATTGACATACCAGGGCATTTCAAATCTATACAAAGACTTTTACCAGTGCTTTTCTGTGAAAATTATTCAAAAACAATAAACGACGCTAGTAAAGACATTTTTCCGGCGCTTTTACCTACAGCAGCGCTTCTGTCAGAAATATTACGACAATAAAAGCGCCGCTAATGGAAGAATGACGCTAGATAAGGATATACAATTAGTGGCGCTCAGCCAAGCACCGGTAAAAGTGTACTAGCACCAATAAAACTTTTACCGACGCCCCCATTTATCAGCGCTATGAAAATGCCGACGCTTTTAGGGTCTTCTTCTTGTAGTGAAACTTTACGTATAAGATCCTATTGATGAAGAGAGGGAAAAGAGCAAAGAAGCCTTAGATGTCCATGCCCTGACGTCCTATTTGATAGAGAGAGAGAGAGAAACGAAAGAGAGGAGTGAGCCTCACCTTTTCACCTCCACAAGCTTAGTGTGGAATCCATTCACTTGTTGTCTCCAGTTAGCCTTCGTTCTCTACCAAAGGATCTAACATGGTTTCTCAATATCCAAAACCTGTAATAGATTGGCGAAAGACTTTATATTAAGGTATCGACAATGGCAAAAATGATTAATTTTTCTCATGTGTGTGTGTGTGTGTGTGCGTGTGAGAATGTATTTGTTTTTTTATTTATTTATTTTATTTATTTATTATTATATTAGAGACATGATATGACCATGGATGGAGATCCATTACTAAGACATAAAAGTATGGCTTACTTCCATTTTTGGACGCACCATTGAGTTTGTTAGTTTGTCACATTGAGTAGATAAAGATACTAATATTAATGATCTAAAATTTACCTGCAACATATATATGCACTTAGTGGTCAAACATCACGTACAAAGGTAATGTGTAATGATGTAATATTTGTGAAAATGCATGCATAATGAAAATGTCTTAAAGGTGCATGCATATTTGTATACATTCACCACTAATTATGGCCACACCTATGTGACTCTGTGACCATGACCGTCATACATTCAGTTGTTATTAATATCTAGTAAGCAGTGACATACTCAAATTGTGAAATTGGGATATATGTTTCAGATGGTCTGTCTGGTGATCAATTCCAATTATCACATTAAAAAAAAAAATGCAACCCAAAAATTCAAGGTATATTACATATTTACAAATGAATAGCAGATAGAAAATAGAAATTCTATTCTTTGTTAATGTCACTTAAGACATTGCTGTCTCCACTTTGATTGGTTTTCCTCCTGAGGATTAGTCTTTCTTTTAGCTTAACATAGCCTGGATTAGGCCAAAATCATTTGGCAACAAAAAATTTTATGCGATCAACTTAAAAAAAGGAGCAATCTATTTTGATATCATATTAACTCAAATTCCAATGATCCCAAGAATTTGTAATTCCTATATCATATGAGTGCAAAATAATAAATTTAGATGGTAACTATCAAAAGGTTGTGGTAATTCCTCTTCTAGTTATACAACCTCTTATTAAAGTATAACAACTCTAAAATTGCATGAAATAGGATACCACTGAAATTGCGGTAAAGACCGCTATGGTAGAAGTAGGAATACATCAAAGTGTCCTAGAGGGGGGTGAATAGGACTTTATAAACTTTTATGTTTTAAAATCATATTAACCTAATCTTGATCTAATGTGCAAATATGAAGATATACTCATTTTAACCCTACAAGCTTCCAAGCCAAGTAGAGGATCCAAACACAAGACTACTTAATATTTAAACAAGATATGAAACTTAGTCTATGATGGATGAACTATGTGAAAGTGTGTGGTATGTGAGTCTTATCAGTTCCAGATATTCATAATGTCATGCTTTCATGTGATCATTCAAAGTAAACACAATAAGAGAAAATGAAAATATCAATCCCAAACACAGTTGTTTATAGTGGTTCGTCTATGTGCCTACTCCACTCCCAGCAGATGCACTCAACCCTTGAGTGTACTGGATTTTACTAATGGAGGTTTCAAATCAGGTTCACCTCGAACCTTTACAACCTACATAAGGTTGACTTTAGGACCAACATAAGATACCTAAACATGCATACACAAGGAAAATGTTTATACCCTACACAAGACCAAAGGTCCTACACAAAGCACCTAGGTTTTATGCCCTACACAAGAGAAAATGATCCACACAAAGAGCCCAAGTTTTATGCCCTACACATGAGCAAAAGATCCACAAAAGGAACCTAAGTTTTATGCCCTACACAAGAGAAAAGGATCCACACAAGGAAGCTAGGTTTTATGCCATACACAAGAGTAAAGGATCCTCACAAGGATCTTACGTTTTATGCCCAACATAAGAGCAAAGGATCCACATAAGGAACCTAGGTTTTATACCCTACACAAAAGAAAATGATCGACATAAGAAACCTAATTTATACCACACAGGTCAAGGATTCACATAAGAAGCCTAGTTTAGGCCACACAGGCCAAGGACCTACACAAAGGACCTGAGTTTATGCCATAAAAAATAGAAAAGGTCCAACACTAAGAATCTAAATGTACTCTCCCGTCGGAGGTCTCTTATGAGGGCTTGTAAGGGGTGAGATGTACCTGTGACCCAATCCTACACAAGGAACGATCAATAGGGTCTCTGGACTCTAATGACTTATAGATAAGTAGATGAGCCCCGCTCTGTACATTGATGAAGACGACCTCCCTTGATGATGGAGATTCTTCAACTCCCTTGATCTGCAACACTTATGCTGCTCCAATGTAAGGTGACGGGTTGGGTCAGGGTTATGTTAGAATATACTCTAATGAATGTTACTCATTTGCGAGATGGAGAGATTCTCAACTCTTAAGCATTCAAGGGATCCCAGCTAAGTGACTTGCCATTAAGATGGTAGTTGGATGATCCTTGAATGAGGAAGTTCATTCACCAAACCACTCTATTGAATATCAATGATGAGGGTGGATTGAAGGATAAACTCCCATAAGAAAAAGGGCTTAGGGTAGGTGGTATATAATTACTCTCTCAAAGCTCTCTCTCTTTCTCTATCTAGCAACTAAGAACAAGCTCTTCTTATAAAGGCAAAAGGCTTCAACGAAAATAAAACTGTCAATTTTTTACTGAGTTTGATGTCATCGAATGTATACTTTTGATGCCATTAAATATCAGTTCGATGATACGAACTCAACTGAAAAACATTTCGGTGACTTTTTGAACGAAGATCGATGTTATCGAACTTAATTTGATGTCATCGAATCAATGTTCAATTCCTCGACATGGCATTACACAAGAGATTATTGGACATTTCAAAGTTGGCTTCGATGTCATCGAACCTGGTTCGATCTCATTGAATTTTAAATTTTGATGTCATCGATTCTTAGTTCGATTCATCGATCTTTTCAGAAGATATTCCTTAAAAGATCGCTGGACACTTCTTTGTCCTTTTTCGATGTCATCGAGGCTCCCTCGATGTCATCGAACTTTGAATATCAATGTCATCAAGGCTATCTCAATTCCTTGAGCATTTCCATTGATTTTCCTATTAAGCTTGTTGGACACAAAATTGTCTGGATTTGATATCCTCAAAACCTGCTCGATGTGATTGAAGGTTGAATTTCGATGACATTGAAGCTCATTCGATTACTCGAGAAATATTAGAATATTTTGCAAGAAGATTTGCTGGTTAATGCTCTAAGTCCTTTGATCTCATCGACTAACCTTCGATGTCATCGATTTCTGATGTTCGATGTCATAGAAGGTATTTTCGATCCATCAAAAATTATGTCTAATTACTTTGTGGTTGTTTGACATAAAGTGACCTTAATTCGATGTCATCGACCATGAGTGTTCGATGCCATCGACACAAGATTGATGTCATCGAACTAAGCTAAAAACCTTAGAAAATTTTCCTATTTGAGAATTAAGTTTTCAAACTTTTAACTCTTAAGTTGTTCCAAGGCTTTTAGGATTTATTTACATGGGTGTTAAGGGTTAAATATTATATATTAGGCTCTAGTTATTGCCTGGATTTATGAACATGATACTATTTAATGGTCCGATTTAATCGTGTTTGTGATGCAAGGTACATTTGTGAGGTTGGACCGAAACAGGGTGCTAAAAGTCAAGATTTAATGCTCAGAATTTAACAAAGCATGGGATGGACCCCAGGAGACCAAGATTGACAGATTTGCATGCTAGAGATCCAAGAAAATTGAGAAACTGAAGCTCAAGTAGCTTGGAAGTTAGTCAGAATGCAAGATCACAAGGTTTTCACCATCTATTCGGCTCAAAAATTCATACATGGACTGAGGATCATAAATTAATGGTACACGTCGAACTTCAGCCATTGGATCCTTGTGGAAGTGGTCCAATAGACAGATCAGCCCATAAAATACTGATCTAGGGCCCACCTAATATTTGGATATGCTTTAATTTTGGTCTCAACTCATTAAACGAGCTAACAAAACGGATGGACGGAATGAATGTCTCATATACAGCAAGGTGGGACCCACTTTACATGGTGCATGTGCATAGCACACATACATTGGACGTGCACCAATCGGGTAGCCAGGTTAAAACCAGGCTGACCCGATCCGTCTCACGCATGGAGACAACAGACAGACACTGTCCATCTATTTTTGTGTAGTGGGGCCCATCTAACTCACAATTCATCGATCCAAGCCATCCATTCGTCCCGAGGATTAGCCAAAACCCATGCCTAGGTGTCCTTTCTCCATAATTCAAGCATACGTGTGAAGATCTGAGCCGCACACAAGAGGAACAGTAACACAGAAGATTGTATGGGCCACACCTATTTTATTCTAAAAACATTCCTTCAGGAATGGTTTTTCGAGAGCATTCCAATGAATGAAATGGATCCCTCATCAAATACCAATCACGGGCCCACTATTTTTCATAGCAGTGTATGTACGATGCTTTGTTGCGAAACGAAGCTGCGTACGTACACATGTGGACCACCATCATTGATCAGTTAGAAGATTCGAACTGTCCATCATGTTGCTCATCCAAAAAAGTCCTAGAGGACGTTAATTCTTTAGATAAAAAAGTAAGGAAGGAGTTCTCGACATTGTCTTCCGGCTGCGAAACGTGCCGCGCTGCCAGCTGTGTAAACAAACTCCCGTCTAAATTTCCACCGCCTCATGCTGTGAATGAAGCCGACCTCCTTGTTGTGTAAGGCGAGTTTTTCTCCACTAAGAACTCCCTTCCACTGTCTTCAGAATCTATAAGAAGAGAGAGGGAACGATTGAAAAAGGGATCCATTGTAACGTCTCAGAAAAATCCATACAAAGACCCGAGTACCACCTCAGGCAGAAATTGCTAAGGACCAAATCCTTTAGAAATTAAGTGAAACATAACTAGTGCTAAACTAGATTACCTGTGAAATTTGTACTAATCACTTTAAATACAATCTGCAAGAACTAAAACTTGTAGAATTCTTAACGCTACGTTACCTTGAAATCTAAGATCCATCTCTAAACCCAGTTGCTCTTGGGAGCATCATGAAACTTCGTATCGGACCTGGACCTCACTCCGAAAGTCCGATTATCCCAAAATTATATGGTCATGACCTCCTTGTTGGACTTGACAACCATCTCAGGAATCAAGTCCTAATAATACCCAGAAACATACAACTTGAGCCCGTAGCGAAGTGTGTGAGAAATGCGAATATCTTTAGTAAATGAACTGAAACTAAGTGAATTGAGTCGGTCTGCTTGCAGGCCAAGTATAAGGATTTAGACCATTAGAATCTGACCCAATTACACCATTGGATCAGGGGAAAATTCTAACACATGTCTGTGCACTTGTGGCCATGATCGAGTATCGGTGACCGTCGAACTGAACTTGGTCCGCCATGGGCGATCTGTAAATCCGATCGAACTGAAAAATTATCTTGACCTGGATCCAATGTCAGGGAGCTTAAGTCAGACTGCATTTAGCAAAAGGGCCTTCAGAAGTGCTCCGTTGGATCAGAAAAAATACTATTTGGCTATAACCTAAGTATACGTTGGCCCTGGGGCCATTTCCATCAGTCCTGGGCCTATATAAAGGCCTAAACCCACCCCATTTCTATTCCATATGAATTCTATAAAACCTTAGGAGAGAGAAGAGAAGAAAGAGAAGGAAATAGAGAGAAAGTGTGAGAGAGAGTTAGAGTTTATTCCTGAGATTCTTCCCTGCTGCTCCACGTACCGAATCAGTCCATCTGTATCATTATATGGGCGATTCCAATTCCATACTTGGGTAAGAAATCCTAACCATAACCTGTTTTAGAGATTCAAATAGAACAGATGGTGGAATAGCTAACCTATTCCTTATTATAGGTGGTCGTCGTGCCGTAGACAAAGGCTTGATCTACAAACTGAGTTCGATACTTTTCTATCAACGTAAGGTACGGATTATAAATGTTTAGGTTATATTTTTCAAGGATTTTAATGTCAGTAATGATTTATGACTGACTTGATTGCTGTCACACGTGTTTAGATACAAATTTTTCCCTACATTACATATAGATATAAACCATGTTGATTATAATGCATTCCATGTGTTTGTTGAAATGCCTGAATGAATATGGAATTATGATTTGTTCTTGCCATGTTTATTGATTAGGAATACATGATTGTTGTACATATGGTGAACCCTTTGTAAAGGGATTTGCTATAATACCTATTATAACTACTTTATTACATGTATTTGATATGTGTAGCCTAAGTGTTTGATAAAACACCTGAATGTGAAAATGCTTGTTTAAATGTATGTATTGAAAATGTTGAGATGAGTTTCTCAATTCCCTTAACTACGGTTATAGTATCCTTTATATAACCTATCTTACTCCTATGTGTTGTATGGATGTGTAACACCCCAGATTTTTTGCCAACCTGGTGTTAGGCATCCTTAGGCAATGGGTCAACCATAACACCTTGGTAACCTCTCAGAACCCAATTCCAAAGCCAAATAAATCATTTAGAACCTAATTCTTTAGAAATTTAGCGTGAATTAGCCAGCGCTACACTAGATTACCTGTGAAATAAGCACCAACCACTTTAAATACGATCTATAAGACCCAAAACCTCTAGAATTGTTGACGCTATCGTACCCTAAAACCTAGGATCAAACTCTAAACCCATTTGCTCTCAGAAACCCTTTGAAACTTCATATTGGATCTAGACCGTGCGTCGAAAGTCCGATATCCATAATCTTAGACCATTATGACCGCTTAGTTGGACTTGACAATCATTTCGAAAATCAAGCCCAACTGATGTGCTGACGCTATTGTACTGAGGTCAGAGTGAAGAGAGTGAGAAAAGATAAAGATTTAGAAAAATAATTCAAAATCTGGCACGTGTCGTTGCGCATTATTTTTAAGCATTCTAACCGTCAGAATTCAGCCAAATTTCACCCCTGGATCTGAAAAAATTAGCCCTTTCACGTCATGGAACTTGTATCCCTGATCGAGTCTTAGTGACCGCTGAACTGAAACTGGTCCACCACATGCGATCTGGGAACTCTATCGAACTGAAAACTTAATGTGATCAGGATCCGACATCCATGAGCTTAAGTTCGACCGCATTTAGTTAGGGAACCTCCAGAAATGTTCTTTTAGATCGGGAAAGACCCGATTTGGTTGCAACCCAAGTATACCTTGACTTGGAGTCTGTTTTAGTTATGTTTGGGCTTATAAAAGGGCCTTAAACCCTTAGCCTTCTAACCCATACGAATTTGGAGAAAACCCTTGGAGAGAGGAGAAAAGATAGAGAAAGTGAGGGAGAAGTTGGAGCTTTCTCCTGGGATTCTTCCCTGCTGCTCCATGTGCAACTCCATCCACCTGCATCACTATTCTGGCAATTCAAACTCCGTTCTAGGTAAGAAAACCCCAACCCTAACCGGTTATAGGGATTCTATCGATCCAAGTAGCGAAGTAACTGACTTACCTTGTGTTGTAGGTTGCCAATCAGTCATTGACGATGACGTAGAGTTCTTATTCGATTCATTACGCTCCTACGACGTAAGGTGCGGATTTTAGATGCTTTGGTTACCATTTTTCAAAGCTTTCAATACCGTTTAATGCTAGATTGCTGATAAGGATGTGTTTTGACATGTAGAACATGCTGTCCATTTTTCATTTCGAATACGTACGAATAATATGAGATTTAGGGTATTTTAGGCATTTGTAGGAGATACTATATACGTCCGTATTTTGCTGAAATGATTACCATGTTTATTTGTCATGTTATTATACATGATATGAGTGTATGATTTGTTTGGCGAAAGGATTCGCCCTAATACACATTTTAGCCAACATAGCTCAAGTAGGCTAATGTGTGTAGTCTAAGTGTTTGTTGGAATGACTAAATAATTATGGATTTATGACTTATGCCTGCTCTATGTATGGAATGTAAGAATATGATTGTGTGTATGAGACAACTCCTTGATATAAGGATTCGTCCTATTCTATGTTAAAATCAACATACGTCATGTATGTTGGAGTTGTGTAGTCCAAGTGTTTGATAAAATGTCAGTGTGAGAAATTGTGTGACGAACTAAATTTAATAGTGGTGTTGAGATAGGATTCTCAACAACCTGAATGATGTTTATGATTTCCTCCATACAATTTGTTTGATTTAATCGCTTTACTTATGAAATGTTTATGCATGGTTTCATATACATGTTGTATCTTCTAACATGTTCGATAACATGCTTGGATTACTTTATTTCAATTCTGTCTATGTCATATGCTTATGGGTTCAGATTGCAAGTGTTTGGGGCTATGCTATAGTCCAGGCAGTCGGTAACAATTTAGAATTCGTGGCTGGATTCTGTTCGCCACGTAGGATGTGTATGACGAACCCGAGTCGTACTAGAGTCATCGGCAGTGGTTAGGCCACACGAAGTGCTTGTGCACTTCATGCCGGTCGATTCAACGTGTGCTCGCGCTAGTTGGACTCTTCAAGTAACCCGATTGACCATTGTATATTCACTTTGTATTCGTCATAACTGCTTGAACCTAGGGTACTAAACTTACCAGTGATAACCCTAATAACCGTGGTACCTTGATCCACTAAGACTCATGAGCCGGGCATGGTGGTATGGGACACCATGGTCGAGCTGTCGGCCTACGCTGGGGCCACAAACCCCCCCGTAGTAACCATTGAGCAACCCAGACTCGTGAACAGATTATGGTCGTATGGGACACTATATTCTTGGTGTCGGCCTACACTGATAAGGTGATGGGGGAGCAATGCAACGAGTGCAAGCAACATCCCTGGCAGCCCTTTGTAGTGACCTCGAGCGTACTGACTCTATGTGAGGCGATGACCCTTCCATGGCAACCAGAGTACAACTAGGCCTGTATTGATAAGGTGATGGGGGAGTGGGGCAATGAGTGCGTGCAACAGCCCTGACAGCCCTTGTAGTGACCTAGAAATATACCATCGTATGAGATTACTAGGAGTGACGACCCTAGACAGGATCCTTGTTGGGAATGATATAAGGGAAGTACCCTAGTTTCCCAATCTTGCTGTATTAAAAGGACTAATAACAACTCGGTAATCATATTCATATCGCACTGCATGTGCTTAGAAGATGTGGAGCACTGAGGGAAGAACGCATGCCGCAGACATAAGATAGTGTCGTATGAGGGAGTATATCGGTGAGGGCATCCATCATGTCATTTCATGCTTGCATTAATCCCACAGACAGTTAAATTAGCAAGCGGAAGAATGAGATAGATAAAATATATAAATGATTGTAAGTCTCCAGAGTGTGAACATGTTACCAGGTTAACTAAATACATGCATACTCCAAAATAGAAAGAAAAGAATATACATGGGTATGTAAATAAAAAGAAAAATACCAAGTGTATTGGCATCTAATCAGTAACCCTGTAACCCCGTCGATCAGAACCTGCAAATAGGAGGGATCCTCCTCATCATCATCAGGTCCGGCTCTGCTTCGCAAGCATCGCCATCATCTAAAACTAAAATAGAGACTGGTGGGTGTCCGAAACACCGTCCCGTAAGGTGGGAGTGACTCAATGGAATCATAGAGCAAAGGTTAACATGTTATCAAATCCATCACATGATAATGGTAAAGCAAACAATCAAACATTCCTAAACACTGTGATTAATGCAAGTATGAAATGACATGATGAATGCCCTCACCAACATACTCCCTCATGCGACACCATCTTACGTCCGCGGCATGCTTTCTTCCCTCAGTGCTCCACATCTTCCAGGCACATGCAGTGCGATATGAATATGATTACCGAGTTGTTATTAGTCCTTTTCATACAGCAGGATTGGGAAACTAGGATACTTCCCTTATATCATTCTCAACAAGGATCCTGTCTAGGGTCGTCACTCCTAGTAATCTCATACGATGAAATATTTCTAGGTTGCTGCAAGGGCTGTCAGGGCTGTTGCACGCACTCGTTTCTCCGCTCCCCCATCACCTTATCAATACAGGCCTAGTTTATATCCTTAAGACTGCATTAGGACTCTTCGCCCCCATGCGATGTCAGGATAAACTCAAGGTCTCTACAAAGGGCTGTCAGGGCTGTTGCTCGCACTCGTTTCTCCACTCCCCCATCACCTTATCAATGTAGGCCGACAGCAAGAATATAGTGTCCCATACCACCATAATCTACTCAGAGTAGGGTGCTCACTGATCACTACGGGGAGGTTTGTGGCCCCAGCGTAGGCCGACAGCTCGACCACGGTGTCCCATACCACCATGCCCGGCTCATGAGTCTTAGGGGATCGAGGTACTAAGGTTAGAGGGGCTTATCACTGGTAAGTTTAGTACCCTAGGTTCAAGCAGTTATTGACCAATACAAGGTGAACATACAATGGTCAGTCGGGTTACTTGATGAGTCCGACTAGCACGAGCGCACGTTGAATCAACCGACATGAAGTGCATAAGCACTTCGTGTGTCCTAACCACTGCTGACGACTCTAGTACGACTCGGGTTCGTCATACACATCCTTCGTGGCAAATAGAATCCAACCACGAATTCTAAACTATTACCGACTGCCTGGACTAGAGTATAGCCCTAAGCACTTGTAATCTAAATCAGTGATCATATGTGAGTGACAGAAATGAAACACAATTAATCCAAGCATGTTAACAACATGTTATAACATACAACATAAGTAATTCAACCAAACACAGGCATTTCATATATATAAGGAAATCAATTCAATATAACAACATGGAGGAAATCATGCACATCCTCATATTAATTGAGAATTCACTCTCAAAACAAATCTACAACAACATTTACTCAATACATACTAATACAAACATTTATACAAACACTTAGTCTACACACATTTGTCTACATAACGTATGTCGACCCAAAGTATGCATTAGGGCGAATCTGTTCGCTAAACAAATCATACACGCATATCTTGTATAATAACACGACAAATAAACATGGCAATCATTTTAGCAAAATACGGACATATACAGTATTTCCTACAAATGCCTAAAATACCCTAAATCTCATATTCTTCGTACGTATTTGAAATAAAAAATGGACAGCATGTTCTACATGTCAAACAACATCCTTATCAGCAATCTACTATTAGACGACATTGAAAGCTTTGAAAACTGGTAACCAAAGTATCTAAAATCTGCACCTTTCGCCGTAGGAGCATAATGAATAGAATAGGAACTCTATGTCATCGTCAACGACTGATTGACAACCTACAACACAAGGTAAGTCAGCTACTTCGCTACTTGGATCGATAGAATCCCTAAAACAGGTTAGGATTAGGGTTTTCTTACCTAAAATGGAGTTAGAATCGCCAGAATAGCGATGCAGGCAGATGGATTTGGCACGTGGAGCAGCAGGGAAGAATAGCAGGAAGCTTCTCCCACTTCTCCCACACTTTCTCTCTCTTTTCTCTCTTCTCTCCTAGGGTTTTCCCCAAATTCGTATGGGTTAGAAGGCTAAGGGTTTAAGGCCCTTTTATAAGCCCAAACATAACCAAAACAGACTCCAAGTCAAGGTATACTTGGGTTACAGCCAAATCGGGTCTTTTTCAATTCAAAAGGACATTTCTGGAGGTCGCCCGACTGAATGCGGTCGGACTTAAGCTTATGGATGTCGGATCCTGATCACATTAAGTTTTCAGTCCGATAATGTTCCCAGATCGCACGTGGCGGACCAGTTTCAGTTCAGCGATCACTGAGACTCGATCGAGGATTCCAAGTACACTGACCTGAGTGGGAAATGTTCCCTGATTCGAGGGTGTATTTGGGTTAGATTCTGACGATCTGAATGCTTAAAAAATGTCGCGCAAGCGACATGTGCCAGATTTATTTAAATCGTATTTAATTTCTAAATAAATTCACTTTTCTCACACTCTTCACTCCGGACTTAGTAAAATGGTCTCAGGATATCGGTTGGGCTTGATTTTTGAAATGATTGTCAAGTCCAACAAAGCGGTCATAATGGTTTGAGATTATAGATATCGGACTTTTGACGTGTGGTCTAGATCCCATACAAAGTTTCAAAGGGTTCTTGAGAGCAAACGGTTTAGAGTTTGATCCTGGATTTTAGGGTAAGGTAGCGTCAATGATTCTATAGGTTTTGGGTCTTACAGATCGTATTTAAAGTGGTTGGTGCTAATTTTGCAGGAAATCTAGTGTAGCGCTAGCTAATTCACGTTAAATTTCTAAAGAATTTGATTCTACATGATTCCTATGGCTTTGAAATTTGGTTTTGAGAGGTTACTAAGGTATTATGGTTGACCCGTTGCCTAAGGACGTCTAACCCCAAGTTGGTAAAAAAATCCGGGGTGTTATAATCTACCCCCATTAAAATAAAATTTTGTCCTCAAAATTTGCTAAGGGTAATGAGTCTCTAAAGAGACTTTCGTATTGACATTCTAAGGAAGGTTCAAATCCTATTTAATGACCTAACCTTACGTATAACCTAAATCAACTTCTTCGATCCTGGGCCAGTGGGGAAAGGGCCAACCACGCTTCCGCTGCGCAGTTCTAATCCAACGGTTGTATTAGCTAATCCTAACTAGATTGGGCTCAATACGTTCTACCCCCCTTAAAACTTAGTCTTACTTAAGGCTCAAGAATCTGTCTCGATCCATATATCGGAACGAGATGTAACTTAGGGCCTATCCTTGACATAAAATGGGGAACAACTTCTCACTACCTTGGTCTTCTTTTATGAATGATGCGTTCTATGGCATTAGTACCTATGGTTGTAGAAAAGGGCTGAAACGATGGGTGTTGTGGTTAATTTCAAGGACGGATGTGAGTTGATGGTAAGACGTCTAATCTCTATTGGCTATATGTCCTCAACATTTTCCAAAGGCAAAGCAATAACTTTTGGTTGTAGATGGTCGGGCCAACACGGAAGAAAGGTTGTATAGTGGGTCTGAGCTGGATACATAGACTTTCTACCTAGGACAGAAAATTTACCGTATCAGTTCTTAATCCTAGACGATGCCGATCTTCTGCTTGATCAGAGCATTGGATTTATTGGCAACTACCAGGATTGAGAAGTCAATTCAAATCGTGAATAATTCGCTTAAATGTACTATTCCTTTACACCGCGTTCCCGAATGCGATAAGCCCTTGGGGAAGGCAATTCAAAGGGGCGTGCTGGTTCATTATAAGTTCAATCTGAGGGATTTATCAATTTTCCCTGAGAGTGAATGGTTCTAAGTTAAAACAACTTTCCTAAGGGTTATAACAGAAATCTATAAGTATTAAGGGGATCTATCGAAGGAATGAGTTCTACTCCAACCAAATCTAACCTACTATTCTTTAGCATATATAGTCTTTACACTTCTTAGTACAACTAGTAGCCTAGTCTTTAACACTAGCTGTAATCTAAAGCCTAAGCTTATACGCTAAACGGTTTCATATCATTTCTACTACAGGGGATTGTTCTATCGCTTAGAGTCAAAATTATCTAATTAAAATTGGATTTCCTATATCGTCAAATCTTTCAAATCTAGGAGTACTAACTCTAGGTCCGAAACTCTAGATGTCCTAGCACTAGATGGTCATTATTTATGGACTAAGCTACTGCGCTCGGTCTCATCCGTCGGTAGAAACGCAGGGGTCGGGAAGACGGCTGTAACGGGTTCAAAAGAGCCATGGAAAGTGAAGAAAATGAAGAAAAAGGCTGACCTAATGGATTATCACGAATCTAGGTCTGATAGAGGAGGGAAACAGGCCCCAAAAGGCTGGAATTGTAAAGGGAAAAGGAAGAAACGTGAGGGGTTAGAAGCTCACACGATTTTGAGCTTTAAATGAGGGTGTAAGAGCTTAAACGTGAGAGAATGGAGAGAGAGGGAAATGTGTACCATTGCAGACGATAGAGGGGCGTTGGTTGTGGCAGAAAACGGCAATGAGAGTGATTGAAAATAAGATTTGAGAGGGAAAACTGTAAAAATGTGAGAAAGGGAGAGCTTGGAGGTGCATTTTGTGAAGGAAGTACTATATTGGAGGTGTTTTAAGGTGCGACCCACATACCAGGGGGTTACCCTAACCCCCAAAGCTCGTCGGCCTAAAGGCCCGCCCGAATGGGGCCCACTGTACGGCGAGGCCTCGCCGAACCGGCAAGGTTCTCACCGACCATTTGGGTTTTCGATGAGGGCTCGCCCATGGGGCGAGGTCCTCCTGCCCCAAGGGCCCCAAAATGATGTGGTTCCCACCCTGGTTCATTCTGGAAGTTGATCATTTGCCCCCCCCCCCCCCCCATTTGAGGCATTTTCAGGGCCAATTTGTAAATCAGAATGAATTTATGCAATGTATAGCATATGATTTTGGGGTAGGAGACACCAATCTATCCAACAAACCCATTTATTACATGAGATTCCATAATTGGAATGGCCAAAAGTCCAATCTACACATATATTTACTATTCATAGTAAATTTTTGTTTAAGCATGATTCTCCATCATTTTTACATTAGGATTTACGTGTAGTATGAAAGGACTTAGAAAAAGTTGAAGAGTGGGGTGGTGGAAGGAGAGATTTTGAAGGAATTGGATAAAAAAGGGTTTTAGGCCTTGAGATTGAGTGCGAGGGTTGTGGTTGACCCACAACCCAAGGACATTCATTTCTAGGTTTGGAATTCTCTAGGGAATGACTCAAACCCGTCGACTGACGGCCTAGAGGTGACTTAGGTCGCTTCACGCGACCAAAGATACGTTATGGCCTAAATTACAGCATAGTCTCACCCGTCGGCGAAACTCAGGATCAAAGAAGTTGATTTAGGTTGTATGTCAGGTTAGGTCATTAAATAGGATTTGAACCTTCCTTAGGATGTCAATACGAAAGCCGTTTTAGGGACTCACTACCCTTAGCCAATTTCGGGGATGAAATTCTATGTTAAGGGGGGTAGATTGTAACACCCCAGATTTTTTGCCAACCTGGAGTTAAGCGTCCTTAGGCAATGGGTCAACCATAACACCTTGGTAATCTCTTAGAACCCAATTCCAAAGCCAAATAAATCATTTAGAACCTAATTCTTTAGAAATTTAGCATGAATTAGCCAGCGCTACACTAGATTACCTGTGAAATAAGCACCAACCACTTTAAATACGATCTATAAGACCCAAAACCTCTAGAATTGTTGACGCTATCGTACCCTAAAACCTAGGATCAAACTCTAAACCTGTTTGCTCTTAGGAACCCTTTGAAACTTCGTATTGGATCTAGACCGCGCGTCGAAAGTCCGATATCCATAATCTTAGACCATTATGACCGCTTAGTTGGACTTGACAATCATTTCAAAAATCAAGCCCAACTGATGTGTTGACGCTATTGTACTGAGGTCGGAGTGAAGAGAGTGAGAAAAGGTAAAGATTTAGAAAAATAATTCAAAATCTAGCACGTGTCGTTGCATATTATTTTTAAGCGTTCTGACTGTTAGAATTCAACCAAATTTCACCCCTGGATCAGAAAAAATTAGCCCTTTAATGTCATGGAACTTGTATCCCTGATCGAGTCTCAGTGACCGCTGAACTAAAACTGGTCCGCTACGTGCGATCTGGGAACTCAATTGAACTGAAAACTTAATGTGATCAGGATCTGACATCCATGAGCTTAAGTTCGACCGCGTTTAGTCAGGGGACCTCCAGAAATGTTCTTTTGGATCAGGAAAGACCCGATTTGGCTATAACCCAAGTATACCTTGACTTAGAGTCTGTTTTGGTTATGTTTGGGCTTATAAAAGGGCCTTAAACCCTTAGCCTTCTAACCCATAAGAATTTGGGAAAAACCCTTGGAGAGAGGAGAGAAAAGAGAGAGAAAGTGAGGGAGAAGTTGGAGCTTTCTCCTGGGATTCTTCCCTGGTGCTCCACGTGCCAACTCCATCCACTTGCATCAATATTCTGGCGATTTCAACTCCGTTCTAGGTAAGAAAACCCTAACCCTAACCTGTTTTAGAGATTCTATCGATCCAAGTAGCGAAGTAGCTGACTTACCTTGTGTTGTAGGTTGCCAATCAGTCGTTGACGACGACGTAGAGTTCCTATTCGATTCATTACGCTCCTACGGTGTAAGGTACGGATTTTAGACGCTTTGGTTACCATTTTTCAAAGCTTTCAATACCGTTTAATGCTAGATTGCTGATAAGGATGTTGTTTGACACGTAGAACATGCTGTCCGTTTTTCATTTTGAATACGTACGAAGAATATGAGATTTAGGGTATTTTAGGCATTTATACGAAATACTGTATACGTCCGTATTTTGCTGAAATGATTGTCATGTTTATTTGTCGTGTTATTATAGAAGATATTCGTGTATGATCTGTTTGGCGAAAAGATTCGCCCTAATACACATTTTGGCCAACATAGCTCATGTAGGCTAATGTGTGTAGTGTAAGTGTTTGTTGGAATGACTAAATAATTATGGATTTATGACTTATGCCTACTCTATGTATGGAATGTAAGAATATGATTGTGTGTATGAGACAACTCCTTGATATACGGATTCGTCCTATTCTATGTTGAAATCAACATACGTCATGTATGTTGGAGTTGTGTAGTCTAAGTGTTTGATAAAATGTCTGTGTGAGAAATTGTGTGACGAACTAAATTTAATAGTGGTGTTAAGATAGGATTCTCAACAACTTGAATGATGTTTATGATTTCCTCCATACAATTTGTTTGATTTAATCGCTTTACTTATGAAATGTTTGTGTATGGTTTCATATACATGTTGTATCTTCTAACATGTTCGATAACATGCTTGGATTACTTTATTTCAATTCTGTCTATGTCATATGCTTATGGGTTCAAATTACAAGTGTTTGGGGCTATGCTATAGTCCAGGCAGTCGGTAACAGTTTAGAATTCGTGGTTGGATTCTGTTCGCCACGAAGGATGTGTATGACGAACCCGAGTCGTACTAGAGTCATCGGCAGTGGTTAGGCCACACGAAGTGCTTGTGCACTTCATGCCGGTCGATTCAACGTGTGCTCGTGCTTGTCAGACTCATCAAGTAACCCGATTGACCATTATATGTTCACCTTGTATTCGTCATAACTGCTTGAACCTAAGGTACTGAACTTACCAGTGATAACCCTAATAACCGTGGTACCTTGATCCACTAAGGCTCATGAGCCGGGCATGGTGGTGTGGGACACCGTGGTCGAGCTGTAGGCCTACGCTGGGGCCACAAACCTCCCCGTAGTGACCATTGAGCAACCCAGACTAGTGAGCAGATTATGGTGGTATGAGACACTATATTCTTGGTGTCGGCCTACACTGATAAGGTGATGGGGGATCGGTGCAATGAGTGTGAGCAACAGCCCTGACAGCCCTTTGTAGTGACCTCGAGCGTACTCTGAGTCTACGTGAGGCGACGACCCTTCCGTAGTAACCAGAGTACAACTAGGCCTGTATTGATAAGGTGATGGGGGAGTGGAGCAACGAGTGCGTGCAACAGCCCTGACAGCCCTTGCAGCGACCTAAAAATATACCATCGTATGAGATTACTAGGAGTGACGACCCTAGATAAGATCCTTGTTGAGAATGATATAAGGGAAGTATCCTAGTTTCCCAATCCTACTGTATGAAAAGGACTAATAACAACTCAGTAATCATATTCATATCGCACTGCATGTGCCTGGAAGATGTGGAGCACTGAGGGAAGAAAGCATGCCACGGACATAAGATGGTGTTGCATGAGAGAGTATGTCGGTGAGGGCATTCATCATGTCATTTCATGCTTGCATTAATCACAGTATTTAGGAATGTTTGATTGTTTGCTTTACCATTATCATGTGATGGATTTGATAACATGTTAACCTTTGCTCTATGATTCCATTGAGTCACTCCCACCTTACGGGACGGTGTTTCGGACACCCACCAGTCTCTATTTTAGTTTTAGATGATGGCGATGCTTGCGAAGCAGAGCCGGACCTGATGATGATGAGGAGGATCCCTCCTATTTGCAGGTTCTGATCGACGGGGTTACAGGGTTACTGATTAGATGCCAATACACTTGGTATTTTTCCTTTTATTTACACACACATGTATATTCTTTTCTTTCTATTTTGGAGTATGCATGTATTTAGTTAACCTGGTAACATGTTCACACTCTGGAGACTTACAATCATTTATATATTTTATATATCTATCTCATTCTTCCGCTTGCTAATTTAACTGTCTCTGGAGTATGATATGTTGTTTTGGCTTAATCCACTTCATGTTTTATGTACTATTACAGTCGACATTCATTCTTCATTGAAAATGTTGCATAAGTGATGTTTTGGAACTCGGGAGTGGAGTTTATTCTCGACCCCCGATTTTCAGGGCATTACAGGATGAAATGCTTATGTATGATAGTACGTGTAGTGTCTGTTTGTTAAATTGCTTAAGTAAGCTTTATATCTGATTTCAGTTGTCACATGGTGTTTTGGATTACTTTATGTGAATGCTAGTGTGTTTGGGGCTACGATGAAATGCAGACAGTCGGTAATGATATGTCATTGGTGGTTGAACTATTTGACCATGACGGACACGCCCGATGAATCCGAGTCATACGCTTCTTGTCGACAGTGGTTGGGCCACACGGAGTTGCTTGCTCTCCATGTCGATCAGCTCGACGTATGCTCCTACTAGTAGAGTGTTTCAACTAACCTGGTTGACACAATGAATGTTCACCATGTATGGACGTTACTGCTTGAATCTAAGGTAACAAACTCACCAGTGAAAACCCGTTCAACCATGATACCTCGATCCGCTAAGACTCATGAGCTGGACATAGTGGTATGGGACACCGTGGTTAAGCTGTCGGCCTATACTAGGGTGACGAGCCTCCCTTAGTGACCAGTGAACAACCCAAACTCGTGAACCGAATACGGTGGTATGAGACATTATATTCGAGCTATCAGCCTACACTGATCAGGTGTTGAGACCTTTGTAGTGACCTCGAGCATACTCTGAGGCTTCGTTGAGGTGACGAGCCTTTTCATAGTAACTAGAGTGTAAACTAGGCCTACCCTGATCAAGTGATGAGCCCTTGGTAGTGACCTAGAACCGCAACATCGTATGAGATTTGCTAGGACTGACGACCCTAGAATGGATCTTTGTTTAGGAATTGATATAAGGGAGGTACTTTAGCTTCCCAATCCTACTGTATGATTAAACCTAAGTAAGAATCTAGCTAATCATGCGCATACACCGCACTTCATGTGCTTTAGCGAGGAAGAACACTTTCGGGAGGATGTCATGAGCATCGTGAGATGAAGACGCTGAGGGAGTGTAGGCGAGGGCATGCATCATTATCGCATATCATTCTTGCATTAATAAGAGTATTTAGGACATGACTACTGTATTGCTTTATCATTACTGCTTGACGTATTGATAACATGTTAACCTTTGCTTTATTGTTCCACTGAGTTGATCACTCACTCCCATGTTCTGGGATGGTGTTTTAAACACTAATCAGATCCTGTCTTAGCTGCAGGTGATGGCGAGCCCTATGAGGCGGAACTAGACTTCGAGGATGATGAGAGGCATTCTCATATATGCAGTATTTTGGCAGGTTTATATAGATGGCCCTGGTAAATGGGGATCAGTGAATTTTAGACTAGATAACATTACACATTTTATATATTTTGGAATGGTATATGTAATTATTTGACCTGGTAACGCGATTATACTCAGGAGACTTAAAATTTCTTACATGTTTTATATTTACTTATCACAGTCTTCTGCTTACATAGTTAACTGTCTCTGGAGTATGACATGCTATTTGGTATAATCTCACTCATGTTTAAGGCATTAAGATAGAAAATATTAATCATCATTATCTACGTTGCATAAGTGATGTGTTGGAACTTGAGAGTTGGGCTCTTTCTCGACCCCCAATTTTCAGGGTGTTATAAGTATCAGAGCATGATTTGGATTAAACTAGACCTGGGTTATGGTCGCACGATGGACATTGATGTACTTTGATTTAGGAGGGTGTGATGAAACATATAAACAGTGTAGGATTCCCAAGTTTTGTTTGTCGGTGAACATTTGACCGTCAAGGCGGTTAGAAAGTGCACTTGTAGGCATCGATGATCATTTTAGATGGTCCTAAATTCTTCTCAGGTCATCGATTGACAGGTCTAGACTATACTTCGGCCCATTTCATACTCAAATCAACCTAAAAATGCTAATACACATGAGAAAGGGGCCCTAGCCAATGTAAACGGTCGAGGGGGGCCAAAATCGTATAAATAGGGGGACCCAGAGTGGACCCCGCATGTTTTGGGCACCCTGGGAGGGGGTGGCCACCACCCAACCATGGAGGCACTGCGCTGGGTCTAGCGAACCGCAGCGGCATCGTGCCCAGGTCCAGCGGATCCTGGCAGCACCACATAATCCGCGGTCAACACCGTCCTGGTCGGTTCGGGTCCTGTGGGCTGCAGTGGGCTGGTGTCTGGCCTACCCCCAAACACGTGTAGGGCCCACAAAAAGATGTGGGACCCCCTATATCCACCCTTTTTGGATTCATTTCCTCCATTCTCAACTCCCCAAGCTTTCCAAACTCCAAAATTTCACTTTCTCTCTCTCAAATCCTTCCTCCATTCTCTTATCTTCCTCATTTCTTTCCTTTCATACACTCCTCCCTTATCTTCTTCAAAACCCATCACTTGTCTCCCTCATTTCCTTTCACTTGAGTGCACAAACCCTTCTTTGTGACTTAAAAATCCAAAGTTCAACAACCCTTTCAAACCTTCCATCTTACTCACTCAAATGGCGCCTTTTGAGCTTATGACTGTGATATTCTTCGTTTCTACACTTCTTTCTCTTATGGGAAAGAAGAGGGCTCCTGTGGATGAAGTCGGGCCTAGTCGCCCTACACGTCCGAGGAAGAAGGCGAGCGTTGAGGCTAGTACAAGCACCGCCTAGGAGCGGAGGTCAAAGCGGGATCTCGATCCTCGACTCCTGCTTGAGCAAGTGCTACTGGCGGGCTTTAAATACTACCATTTTAGTAGCTGTAGAGTCGTGCTTGAGGCCCACATAGATGAGAGGCTATTTGGACATCATCCGATCATGGACTACTTGGTCGACTCTGGGTGGGGTCCCATATTCTGGGGCGAGTCTCACGCATGTGAGAACACAGTTCATTCCTTCTACGCGCATATACAGGACCCTACGTTGGAGCCTCTGTAGTTCAAGATCCCATTTGGAAGGCGAGAAGCGACGATTGATGTGGGATTGGTATCTTGGTTCAAGAGAATCCCGCATGGAGAGGTGCATGCTAGCGATAAGCCTCTTAAGAATGCGCGAGAAAGGGATCGACGCATGTGCTACCTCTGTAGCCATTTAGCTCATTAGAAGGAAGGCAGAAGCCTTTCGATATCAGATATGATAGATAATTTTTTCTTACTTCACCACATATTCACGTACAATGTGTACCCTAGGTGGGGCAACCGCACTAAATGCACTCAACTGATGGTAGATTTCCTGTATAGCACTGGGCACAAAGATAAGTTATGTCTGCCTACGTTCACCCTACTATAAATAGTCCAGATGGCGCATTCTCCTAGGAATGATGTCTCTCTTCCATTTGGCGAACTCATATGCAAGATTGCTCGGGAGTTCACCTATAGACTCAATATGGATGATCTTGCGCAGATCCATTACATTACTGAGACTACACTCAATAACATAAGGATTGGCTTGCGACAACTTCAAGCCTGACTTGACGAGTATGGGGACGAGACCAAGAGTGAAGAGGAAGAAGGTAAAGAAGGAGAGAGTGGGGATGAGGAAAAGGAGGCCCGGGGCTCTAATGGGGGCTCTCCTCCTGCTACTAAGGCACATGACAGTGATCGGGCTGCTAGGGAGGCCTACTTGGCACGACTGGAAAAGGCCAAGATGCCTTGCGACAAGAGATTAAGCAGGTCCGAACCAAAGTTGAAGAGACCGAGGCCTTTATGAAATGAAAATTCAAGAAGGTGTCACGTACTTTGAGGGCCATCCTGTACTGTGTACATGACAAGAATGCACCTCCACCATTACCAAATTCTGACGACTAGCTCTGTACGTAGTCGTCCTTTTAGTTGCTTTGTGTATTTTTCTTTCCTTATTACCTGTATGGCCTCGATAGGCTTAGTAGTATGGTTAAGCTATGTGTTAATGCTGTGATTGAGTTTATGATTATGCAGGATCTAACCTGGGTTGCACCCTATGTTAAATATAGGGCATGCCACCTAAGGCCGCACGGAGTATGGCACATTATACTCTTAGCGATCGATCTGACGTGGCACCTCCCCTAAGCGATAGCCATATGGACCCCAGTTCAGGCCCGTCTCACACTGACACTATGCTGAATTTTGAGCTAGCCACTGGCCCTACCAATGGGCTGTCATCTACTGCACCACCTGTGGTACCACCAGTTGCACCATCAGTTCCTGAGCTGAACCGTGCGTCTACCTCAACGCCGCACATACCACAATCCACTCTGCCTCCTGATAAGTTAGAGCAGATGATGTTTTTGATGCAGCAGCAACAAATACAACAACAACAGCAGTAGCAACAGTAGTTCCTAGCTACCATCGCAGGGGTCTTTGCCCAGGGTGTGGGTGTGACTCCACCTATATCACTATGTGTCTTGCTGGGGACGTGAGTGCTAGCGACACATTTGATCGATTTCAGCGCTTGTGGCCTCCTACTTTTGCGGGTGCTCATAGACCCAAGGAGGCTGAATATTGGCTTGACTGCATCTCTAAGGTGCTGAAGCCGTTGCACTGTACTAAGGCAAAACAAGTTGAGCTTGTCACCTTCATGTTTCAGAAGGAGGCCAGCTTATGGTGGGACAGTATTCTCCGCACTGTTGCGGTTAGATATGTGTAGACATGCGCAGCGTTTGAGACCCACTTTCACGAGAAGTACTACTCCCTCACTTATCGACATGAGGAGGAGAGTGAGTTTCTTTACCTCCACCAGGGAGGGATGTCAGTGTCCGAATATGAGAATTGATCCATGGAGCTGGCAGGTATGCTCCGTTGATATTAGCCGCTGAGCTGATGCATGTGCGGTGATTTTCAGAGAGTCTGTGACTCGATATCCACTCAATGATGTGCTATGCTAGCATACCCAACTATGTTGAGCTAGTGAGCATGTCTATGCGAGCTGAGCAGAATGGGGACAGACAATCCCGTATGCGAGCACCCATGGCTCCTAAGTCACGACCAGACATGCCGAGCAGGCCATTTCTTTGTAAGAGGCCATGGGCAGACTCTCCTCTAAGGCTTGTAGCATCACCGGCTCAGCTGGGATGGACAGACTTGTGATGCACATACTGCGGGATAATAGGTCATACAGATAGGTATTGTTTCATCAGGATGAGGGATAGTGAATTTTCGTCACCTCAGAGGAGTAACCGCTAGCTACCTCAAGCCATATTAGCACCACCTCTGCAGTCGGCACAACACATCTATCCATCAGGCCACCTGTCCTTATTTTAGGCCGCCTCAACGGCCTATGGTACCGCAGTCGAACTGTCAGCAACAAGCTCGGGTGCATTCACTGACAGCGAGGGCATCCGAGACCGCAGATGCAACACCGATGGCTTTTAAGGTCACGACTCATGTTCAAGGTACTTCAGTCTTTTTATTGGTGGACACCGGGTCCACTTCCTCCATCATATCATGCACGACAGTCAAGCGACTGGGGTTAGACACTGCTCCTATGAAAGAGTGAGGGTCCTTACCGCCACAGGGACTTTTTTTTATGTTACCTGTACTTGCGAGGGTCGCTCAATAAACTTAGGGAGTAGGACGATACCAATTGACCTGATCGTTGCCCCCTGTATCATTACGACATTATTCTCGGTATGGATTGGCTCACCAAGATGCGAGCAGAGATTGATTATGAAGTTAGGGTGATGACAACCCATGGAGCTGAGGGCATAGCTTTTACTTTCCCTGTTCAGGTTAGTCACCCTTCCCATTTGAGTTGTTACGCTTCTCTATTGGAGAGTATTGATGGTTCGATGTTGGGAGATATTCATGTGGTTCAGGACTTCACAGACGTATTCGAGAAGATCCCGAGACTACCTCCTTGGTGCGAGATCAACTTTACTATTGATCTTGTACCTGGTGTGACACTTATCCCATTGCCAACATATCGCATGCCTCCCTATGAGATGGAGGAACTGAGGAGCCAAATTGATTATTTGGTAAAGGCAGGATTCATATGACAGAGTGTGTCTCCTTGGGGAGCGCTCGTGTTGTCCGTGAAGAAGAAGGATGGTTTACTGTGATTATGTATTGATTATCGCAGGTTGAACTAGATGACAGTAAAGAACAAGTATCCTTTGCCCAGGATAGATGATCTGTTCGATCAGTTAAACGGGGTGCAATATTTTCAAAGATTGACTTACAGTCATGGTATCACCAGTTGCGCGTCAAGGAGGAGGACGTGCAAAAGACGGCTTTCAAGACTAGTTTTGGTCACTATGAGTTTCTTGTGATGTCGTTCGGTCTTATGAATCCACTGACTGTGTTCATGGAGCTAATGAACAGGGTGTTCTGGCCATTTCTATTCCGATTCGTCATCGTGTTTATAAATGACATTCTGATATACTCTAAGAGTTGGGAAGAGCACGAGGAGCACCTGTAGGAAGTCTTGGGTACTCTAAAGAAGAACCAGTTGTTCGCACAGTACAAGAAGTACGACTTCTGAAAAGAGGAAGTCAAGTTTTTGGGACACGTGGTGTCCAAGGAAGGGATAGCAGTTGACCTTGCTAAGGTAGCCATAGTTCAAGATTGGGAGCAGCCTGGATCGATTACTGAGGTGAGGAGTTTTCTTGGTCTGGTAGGGTACTACCATCGATTTATTAAGGACTTCTCCAAGATTTCCAGACTGCTATCTCAGTTAACACGAAAGGATCTAAAGTTTGCCTGGAATGACAAGGCGAAAGCATCTTTTCAGGAACTGAAGGACAAGCTAATGTCCGCCCCTATGCTAGTATTACCATAGCAAGGGGTTAGGTATACTATATACATTGATGCGTCTCACGTTGGTCTGGGTTGTGTCCTTATGCAAAAGGATAAGGTGATTGCTTATGCATTGAGACAGTTGAGGAAATATGAGGAGAACTACCCTACACATGACCTAGAGTTGGCAGCCGTCATTTTTGCACTGAAACTCTAGAGACATTACCTCTACGAAGAGGAATTTGATCTCTTTTCCGACCACAAGAGCCTCAGATACATATTCACTCAGCGGGACCTGAATATGAGGTAGCGGCAGTGGATGTAGACTTTGAAGGACTTCAAGTTCGAGGTTTCCTACCATCCGGGCAAGTCTAACCATGTGGCTGATGTGTTGAGCCGCAAGAAGACTATAGAGTTTACGACTTCGCTGATGATGGCAGAATGGGGTATGGTAGAGTTCGTGCAAGACTTCGAGCAGAAGCTCACCATTGAGGAGTCGTTCGAGAGGGTCGCACACGTTCGTGTGCAGCCACTTATTGATGATAGAATCATCGAGGCCCAGAAGGACGACGGACGATTGTCTGAGCTTCAAGAGCAGGCTAGCGATGATGAGGATGCTGAGTGGAGAGTTAGTACGTATGGGGGCTTACGTTATCATACCCGCCTATGCGTCCTAGACACTCATGACTTGAGACGGGAAGTTCTCGAGGCAGCTCATAGTTTGAAGCTTGCGATGCATCCTGGTAGCACGAAGATGTATCGAGACATGAAGAGATCGTACTGGTGAGACAACATAAAGGTCCACATAGCAGATTATGTGTCCTGTTGTCTCACGTGCCAGGAGGTGAAGGCAGAGCATTGACGACCTCCTAGACTACTTCAGCCCATGCCCATAGCGGAATAGAAGTGAGACTTCATCTCTATGTATTTCATATCAGGGTTGCCGAAGACGAGGAAGGGACATGACTCCATTTGGGTGATCGTGGATCGGTTGACGAAATAGGCCCATTTTCTCCCCGTCAGAGTTTCGAACTCTGCAGATGAGTTGGCCAAGTTGTACATCAAGGAGATCGTACGTCTACATGGAGTTCCCCTGGAGATCGTGTCGGATGAGACACGATTCACATCTATCTTCTGGACTCATATTCAGGAAGCAATGGGTGTGAAGTTGAAGTTCAGTACTGCGTTCCACCCACAGACTGACGGGTAGACGAAATGGGTGAATCAGGTGTAGGAGGATATGCTGCGAGCTTATGTGCTAGATTTCAAGGACAGTTGGGATGACTGTCTCCCTTACGCAGAGTTTTCTTACAATAACAGTTTTCAGGGGAGCATTGGCATGGCTCCATAGTTTTATTTTGGGTTATAGAAGCTTTGGACCAATCTGATATTTTTTTTCCCTCTGTCCAGGTCCTTGTGACCATAGGAATAGTCTGGATAGGAAATAAATACTATGGTGGGCCCACTAGTAATTCAACTGTGGAAAATCATTATACCACTGCCATTTGTGGTATGGTCCAGATGATCTTTTGATTTGATTCCTTATTTGGATAATGCTTTAAAATGATATATGTAGATGGAGGATTGGTGCGACCTAAGTAGTGCAGCCCACTTGTTGTATTTGAGAGGCTTAAAATGACATATTCAGGGCCCATGGGTTGAGGCCCATTGTGATGTATTTAGAGCCCATGGGTTGAGGCCCATTAGACTCGGTCCATTTGAATCGGCCCATTTGACTCGGCCCATTGATTCAGCCCATTTAATTCATCCTATTTAACTAGGCCCATTGATTCAGCCCATTTGACTCACCTCATTTGTTACGGCCTAATGTTATATATATATATAGGCCCATGAGTGAGGCCCAATTGATGTGTATATATCCCTTAAGAGAGGCTCATGATGATGTCTATTAGGCCCTTGTATGAGACTGTGGGCCCATTATACGATTGACCCTATGAGCGTCATTCCTTGGGAACAATGTTGGTTAAAGGTCCATATTGATGGGCAATGATGGTTGAATGCCCACATTGTGACCTTCCCATAGGCCTTGTTAGGTCCTTCCTCATCATTCTCTCGTAGGTTAACCTTGATCAGTGGGCCCCATTCGTCATAGACGGATGATTTCGCACTATCTGGTCTGATATAACTACGACCGAGGGCCGATCTTTATATTATGGTTTGATCGGCTGTTCATATATGAACCCCGCCTTATTATAGGTCGATTATCAATGTTGATTATTAGTCCCGATTATCGAGACTGATTTTGATTATTGAGGCCGATTTTGACTATCGAGGCCGATTCTGATTGCTGAGGTCGATTCCTATTGTCAAGGCCAATTCTGATTATTGAGGCCGATTCGAATTGTTGAAGTCGACCCTGATTGTCGAGGCTGGATGTTGAGGCCAATTGCCGAAGCCTATTGTGATGTATATGTGGCTCGTATTTAAGGCCCTTTCTGATGAGCATTCGGTCTCAACTTAATACATTTGAGGCTTATGTAATGTATGTGAGGCCTATGTAATGAGGCCCATTGTGGTGCATTTAAGGGCTAGGCGATGGAGCCCGTTGTGTTGTATATTAAGCCCATGTGAGAGTCTCATCGTGATGTATATTAAACTCTTGAGTGAGGCCCATGGTGTTGTATATTAGGCCCTTGTGTGAGGCCATGGGTCCACTATATGTTAGGCTCTATGCGGACCATTCCTTGGAGGCAATATTGGTTAACTATCCATATTGTCGAGGCTGATTGTCGATGTTAGTTATTGATACCAATTATGAGTATATTACTACATAGCATTATGATACATGCCTATACGCATCATCTTTATGTTTGTTATGAGATGTGGTTAACCATTACATTTATCATTGGGTAGGTTATTATGAGACTCCCTGATAGGCGAAGATTGTCTTACATGAGCGCACGGTATGCGCAGGATTGATGCATAACTGGATTGTATGACTCATGCATTTGGCATTGTGTGTTGTGATTACTGTACGCCCTAGCGACATCAGGGTCATAGCCTCTACATGCATATCGTGGATGGCCAGATGGGACACCAAAAATATCATTTTAACATCGGGCTATCATAAATGGCCCTGGGTGAAAATCTCTAAACCCTCTTGGTACTGGATGAAGTCCTAATGTCGAGACCAAGCAGATATATATGATCGCATGAGGGTCATATACCAATAGGTTGCATCTCCCACTATGTCATAGTCGGTTGCGAGGGGGTGTGGCCTTACTCACCTGAGGGAGTAAGCATAACTAGGCTGAGTTTGACCAGCTCATGAATGGGTCCGCTATCGACGTGTTGGGTAGATATTGGCCGACTACTGGTCAGGCGGATAGTGAGGTCCACTTACCCAGTTGTGCGCTTGATGGGGGGCAAGCTGGTGCAGAGTGTACTAGACCCCAGTTATGATCCCAGAGATGAACAATACTGATATATGGACTTATTGGGCAGGAGTTGTATATTTATTCACTATCCACTCAGGCTGATGGTGCGCAACTATTTGTTATGTGTACCTTCATAATGGCCAGGATTTCGTTTGGGGCGTGCAACTAACCTAAGATCAGGAGTTTACCACATTGAGTCTGACTATCCAAATTTAGGTATGGGACTGGTTTGGATAAAAGTCTCTTATGATGGACCCCATAACTTACAATACTATGTACTATCATCCCGACTTCACAGTCCAGCATGGTCATTCCATTCACACCGCATATTGCATTACATCTACGACATATGGTATTTTGGGTTACTTTCTTCCTTCATTTATACGGTCTAGATACGACATCTGATATTTAGTTCTTTATGACTCTTTATTTGTATAGCAGATCTGTATTGTGTACTCTGATATTATTTGACTCATGGACTTGTCAGTATTTCTTCTTACTCTGATATCGTATAATTCATGATCTTACCTGTATTTCCAACATTGTATAATTATGATATTATATTTGTGTGCTTGGCACTGATCTTGCACACACTTTCGCCACCCTCTAAGCCTTCTCTAACCTTATGTATGATAGATGCGTGCAGATGATGTTAGGTTGCAACAGCGTGGAGCTTGGAGTATGTAGCTGGCTTCTGGAGTTTTAATTTTAACATATGTATTTCCCTTTCAGTATTGTATTCAAATGTTTATATTAGTGGATATATGATGATGATGATTCCTTTGTGATTTAGGTAAACTTGTGGTTATGCCTCTTACGAGATCAATGCATGTTGAAAAATCCTCCTTGTAGGATCCCAGGATTGAACCTGGCATATGGGCACTAGGAGCTAAGAATGAGTTACTACGGAGGCTGTCAGCACCAGATTCGACAATCGGGATTCCTGTGAATCCGATTTCTGGGTTTAGGGCGTGACAGCTAGTCTACTCAGTCATCTAGGTTGAGTGGAGCATGTCACAGCTCATCTGGACAGATTTAGGTTTTGTTTTTGTTCTGAATCAGGTAGATTTTCAGTAGAGAAAGAAAGATAAGAAGAATGAGAAAGAAAGAAGAAAGAAAGAAAAAGGGGAGAGCCACCGAGTTGACTCGGCTAAAACTAACAAAGTTAAGCTGGGTTAAGCATCCATTGTTGGACATCCCAGTTGAAAGAAAAAGAGAGAAAGGGAGAGAGAGTTAAACTGAGTTGACTCAGTGAGTTAACCCACTCTTTCAATGATGGGTTGCTCGTCGAGACTTCATTAGCCATCGAGTCAAGGAAGAGAAAGGAAAAAGGAGAGGTATTATTTTGTTAATTTATTTAGAATAATAATTGTCATTACTATTGTTATTATTGTTAATACAAATTCCTATTGAATTATTGTTATTAATTATTTTCACTATCATCTTTAATTTTAATATTTTTTAGATATTATTTTTATAATATTATTAAAAATTATTGGTGTTTTAATTTTAAATTCTTAAATCATTAATACTATTGATTTTTATTCCGTTGTTGCACAAACTAGATTTCATATCCTTAAACTCTAAACAATACACCAAAACCCTAAATCTATCAATCAAAATACCTAGTTTTAACCCTAACTATACAAATTGGGTAATGTTGTAATCTAATCGCACTAATTGTGTTAATCATATTAGATGATGATCTTAAAGTACGAATATCCAATTCTAGCAACACAGAGAGATAATCTAGCCCTAAGGTGAGGATCACCCTTCAAGTTTTTCAACATCTTAATAGTTAGCTTGTTCATTCATCTTCGTTCATTTATCTTATTGATTGCTTAATGTGGTTCATTGCTCTTATTGATTTTGATTCCTTATTATGATTGACAAATTAGATTTAAATTCAATATTTAAACATGCAGTAATATTTAAATACCTCTATTCTGATTTGAAATGAACACTTTAGATATGCATGTTGTATATCGATATTATACATGATTTAATTTATCATTCATGATCACTTGACGGAATGCCTGGAGGTCCTCAAACTAGTGATCACTTTGTCTAATATATTAAATGGAACATTTTATTTGGACTTATCATGGATCATTTATTACCTAAGTGGCTTTTGGGATAATCTCTTTTTATCACATCATTGGGATGAACTGTTTTCCCTATACAGCTTGATGAAATATTTTCCCTATATGGCTTTAATAGATCGTCTTCGTATAACCTTGTGATAGTAAGTTTCACTTGTAGAACAATAATTGGCCACTAGTTGAGTAGGTTACCTTTAAACATCCTATTTGTTAGAGTCTCATGAGTCGGGGATGATGGTATGGGACATTATGCCCAAGCTGTCAGCCTATGCTAGGTGATGATCCCCCTGTAGTGACCTTTGAGCTTTCTTAAAATAACTATTTGAAATTGGAATAATAATGGTTAATCTAATCATACATTTTCATGGCATACGAACTTTACCGGGTGGTCGACGTAAGAAAAGGAGATTCTTAAGTCACTATGGGTTGTACCATGTAGTATTTTACTAGGTGATCCTAAGTTGTTATCACGTGCATTCGAACCAATATGTGTTGTCCTTATTGCATGAACATTTTCAGGTGGCTAGTTGTCAGGCCTGTGTCCTAGTGATCATTCGGTTCCTTAGGACTCTGCTGTCCTCCCGGTTGAATTTGGTAACCAACGACCTGTAGGTAGCTTTTGTGAGCGTCCCTGAGTCGCACCCGGTCAACCTTAGTCAACTCAACCCTAGACCTGTGCCAATGCGACCCTGTCGTCTCCGCGGTTCTAGCACCGCATCTCGTGCGCCAATCCGATGAATAGATCTTAAGTTGTGGACCACGCATGGTAATGGCCCTATACCGCGCGTTATGGGACCTGCCTATCCAGATTTCACATATCCCTAGGAAATCCATCATTAGGATGATGCCACCCTAGGTGTCAAGTCTCAAACTCAAAAACCGGGCTCACAAAATTCTAGATCGCTGTATCCGGAGCTGACAACCTCCATAGTACACCATTCTCGGCTCCTGGCACCCATATACCAGGTTCCAATCCTGGGATCCTATAAGGAGGATTCCAAATATGATTTTAATTTAGTATAAGCATAACCATAAGTATAACCCATGAACAATAACCATAAGAACACCATCACAAAATCCATTATGATAAAAAACTTTGAGTACAATGCGTATGAAGGGAAATACAAGATAATAACGAAAACTCCTGAAACTCGACTGTACGCTCCTACTGTGGCGAGGCTATGACGGCGTCCTGAGGTCACCTGCATGCATCAATCGTGCATAAGCTTATAGAAAGCTTAGAGGGTGGTGTAAGTGTGTGCACAATATGAGCGTGCTCAAAATACAATGTCAGAGTAATGTGGAATTATGCTGATGAGTATATGAATGCAATCAGTTATACCAAGGCTATGTGGTGCAAGATATGAATGCTATCAGCCGTATCAAGACCATGCGATGTGAAATGCAACTCATGCATGCCAATCATCATCCACATATTAATGCAGCTCCTCACTGGAGCATCAAATATCAGTACGGTTCTCACTCTGGATAATCACTGGAGTTTAGTACACTCCAAATGGCATTGCCCCTTTCTCAGGCACGCAGTCCAAGTGAGTGTAAGAAACCTCACTATCCGTTTGGCCAATAGTCTGCCAATACCTATCCGGCACGTCGATAGCGGACCCATTAATGGGCTAGTCAAACTCAGCCTAGTAATGCCCCATACCCTTGGGTGAGTAAGGCAACACCTCTTTCTAATCGACCATGACACAGTGGGAGATACAACCTCCTAGTATTCGGCCTTCATGCACTTATATATCCACTTGATCTCAATGTTGGAGTCATCCTCTAGTACTATCGGGTTTAAGAATTTTCACCCAGGGACATCTATGACGCCCCGATGCTAGAAACATAATTTTTGGTGTCTGATCCTTTCATCCACGATGTGCTTGTCGAGGCCACAGCCCTGATGTCGCTAGGGCATGCAGTATTCATATCATACAAATGTGAACTACATGAATCACATTACCAATCATGCAGTAATCCTGTGTGTACTGCACACTGATGTTCAACAACTCCGCCTATTAGGGAGCCCATAAATAATCTGCCCAAAGGCATATGCTATGATCAGTTACTCCTCATATCAAGCATACATATGATGCGTATGAGCATGAATCATGGAGTTATACTAAGAATGTTATATGGTGATGAACTATCCTTCCAATGAGGATGGACCTAGATGGCTTAACACAACAAGTATGGGCCTATCAATGGGCCCTAGGGAGAGTCATAATGCAGACATTTAACCAACATTATCCTTATAATGTGGACGTCAAACCATCATTGCTCCCAAGGCACGACTTGTCATAAACATCATTGCACAAACCACGGTGGAATCACATATTGCAATGGATCTTATATACATCCCATTGGGCCTCAAACCATGAGCCTCAAATATATCAAATGGGCCGTGGTAATGGGCCTTACATATATCAAGGTGGGTCTCATACATTCCCAAAAAGAATCATATTTGAAGGATCTGGACCATTCCACAAATAACAGTGGAGATAATGATTTTCACTGTTTATAATTCCAAGGCCCACCAACAAGTTTATTTCCCATCTAGTTTGTTAGTAAAGTCACAAAGACTTGGTTAGGAGGAAAAATGAATATCAATTTAATCCAAGACTACTATGGTCCAAAAAGGACTTTAATGGTAGGCATTCATCTCTCCACTGTTTTCTGTGGTGTGGTCCACCAGATGAATCTACCTCATTTTTAGTCTTTAAACATAAGACGGAATTGCCAATTGGATGGACAGTTTGGATGTAACACATACGCCAAAAAGGGCCCCACACCTTGGGTGCATACGTCACCAAGGTGGGCTCCTCAGAACTAGCAACTATGGGACTGGTGTGTGGTACACCAACTAGTCCAATTTCTCCAAAGGTGAGTCCCATGTGGGGCCCACCATAACGTTATTTCCCATCCAATCCATCCATAAGGTCACACAAACCCAAAATAAATAAATATCAATTTATCTAAAACTTCTGGACTCCCAAAGGATTTCAATGGTAGACGTTTAATCCTCACTATGCAGTGTGGTCCACTTGATAAATAGATCTGTCTTATTTTTTTTCTTAAGCCTTAAAATGAGCTTGCCAAAAGCGTGGACAGTTTGGACACATCCATCAGGGGTGGGGTCCACTGGCAGTCCAGCGAATGGACAATCCAACAAATGCCTGGACGACATCGATAAAACACATACGTTGTAGCTGGGACCCATGAAACCTGCCCTTTCGTCTAGTGGCGTAGGAGTACAGCACGACGCTGATGCGCATCCTCTAGAACTTTGCAGCAACAACGCCTGCTGCTGCTTATTTTTATTTTTTATTTTATTTTTCTATGGTATTGTCTAGGTGGGACCCGCATCAGGAGGATCCACTCTAGCCACTAGATTCTACGACTCATGACTGACTAAATAAGCCCAATATGCGATGTGTTTTGGTGTATAGAAACATCAGAGTGGGCCCTAATGAATTCTAACAGCAGAAACCGCTATTTTCTATGACATGGCCCGCCAGATAATCGGATTGGCCTCATATTTCAGCTCGACGTCTAACATGAGCTGGGGAATGGAATGGACGGCATGGATTAGACTCATACATCAAGGTGGGGACTGCATGAGCGGTCCACCCAAGTTTTTAAATCAAACTGATATTTTTTTTTACCATCAGTACACCACACTGTCCGTTCACATTCCACTATGAAGCCATGTCCAGCATCCCCGGACGGTGGATAGTTAGCATACAACACATATCTCAAGTGGGCCCCACCTATAGACATGTTGCTAAGGTGGGCCACTAAAAGGTTGGATGGTGTGGGTAAGACATACATCAAGGTGGGGTCCATCCGAGTGGGCCACACAGCCACATCATCCCCCCCCCCCCCCCCCCCCCCCCCAAAAAAAAAAAAAAGAGAGGGAGAGAGAAAAAAAGGGACACGTGTGATGGAGGGACCCCGACACTATGGGCCCTCCCTTCCATACATCACAACATACATCAAGTAGGTCCCAATACATGTGGGCCCACCAATCAAAAATCAATGGTGGAGATTCCTTCTCCACCAAAATGGAAGGTCTAGATGATCCCTTTTAAACTAGAAAGTAAACATCATGATGGGGTCCATGGAGAATGGCCTCATCACGGAATGATCATGTGGATCATAGTGGGCCATCGGCCACATCTAGGGTCCAAAGTGAGATCCATACCATTAATCAATAGGTCCCACTTGGCCCATCATCAAAACATAAAAATCTATGCCCATAAAACACCCACCGTTTGATCTTTTTGGTCCGATGGAATACCAAACTCCTTGCCTTCAATTTTGATGGAGGTAGATGATGAATGGATGGTTGAGATGGGAGATGGGAGACGAGAGAGGGAAAGTGGGCCACACTTGGCTTTAGGGGAGAGAGAGAGAGAGCTTGGACGTTAGAATTTTTTTGTTGCTTGGGAGATTTTTTTGAGAAATGAGGAAGAGAGAGAAGTGATGGGATGATAAGAGGTGGAGTGATGGGTGAAGTGATGTAAGGGTTAACTTTAGGGTAGCTTGTATAAGAGAGAGATAAGGGTAGGGTATGGGTTGCTTATACTTGACTTGAGGTGCGATGTGTACTTGATTGATGGGATTGATTGATTGATGGGATAGGTCATATAGATTCTCTCAAAATTCACATGTGAGGCATTTTCCTTAAAATGAACGCAGGCCCATATCTTCTAGGATGGTATCTGATCGGTGCGCGAGTCATGGCGACAGCGTAGTTGCTAAGGTACAAGTTTCAGGTCGAGCTAACTTTGGTGTGCAGGACTAGGCTTAGGATTGCAATCAAACGTCGAATACAGGTCGAGAGTTGCCAGAATTCGATGGGGAGGACCACAATCCTACGGAACGGTACAGACTATGATAGGGAATTTTGTGAGCCCGATTACTGAGTTTGTGGTGTGACACTAGGGGTGACATCAGCCTACCCTAGCCACCTTAGCCACCCTAGCCCCATGCTTGCTTGTAATCATGCCTTTCTCTTCCCCAAACTCATAATTACCTTACATAGTAATCATTCCAAGCCTCTATCTCTCTCTTCCTCCCTTTCTCGCTCATTTCTCATCTCCCCTAGCAAGAGAGAAGCTATGGACTCCTAAAAATCCAGCCATTTCCCAAGCTCATTTCTTCTAATCCAACCATCAAGAGACCATCTCAACCATTGAATCTTGTCCCGAGCATTGGAAGCCATTAATGGAAGAAGGACAAGGAGATTTGAGGTGAGTGCTTCCTAGGACTTATTCCTTTCATGTACTTACTTGGATCTTTACCTTTTTTGCATAGTGTAAGTGGGACCCACCAATCAATGGTGGAGATCTCATCTTGGTCCCTAGATGTGGCCTAAGACCCATCACATCATACATGTATCTATCCATGGTGGGACCCTTCTCTATGGATCCCAACATGAAGTTCCTGTGATATATAACTTGATATGGTCACCTAAGCCCAAATTTTTGGTGAAAATGAGATTTTAACCCTTGATATTTTTATGATTATGGGCCCACACATGGATGGGACCCATTTGATGTATATGTGGTAGATCTATGAGAGGAGCTCATAGTGGTGGAGCTCCTCCGACCACCGAACATTCTCTCTCCCTCTCCTTCTCTCTCCATTTTTTTTGGTTTGTGGCCCACCTTGCTGCCCTGAGATAAACACAAATGTCAGGTTGATTTGAAGCTAGTGGGTCACACATGTGGACCCCACCCTGATGAACTTCATACCCACACCCTTCATAAGTAATCCTATTTTTGTACTTGGACAACAACTTCTAAAAATCGTATAAACTTAATCATGTAAAGATCGGGGTTGAAAATTGGGAATGATATGAATCAAAATATAAGATAACTTTGGACCAAATTTCGTATCCATCCAACGGTCCATTCATCCATAGCATCAAGTTTACTTGGCTACTGTCCAACAACATATACAGGATTCTAATTTTCCTAAAACGGACCCAATTTTAACTCCTTTAATGAAAGTACTAGAAATATACGTTCCATTGGATTCATAGAAAATCGAGCTAGCTTTCTAACAGTATATAATAAGCCTCAATCAGAGTTCGGACGGCTGAGATCTTGGCCTTATACGAAAGTTGTATTTTGGAACTTATGATGACCATTCTTGTTTGGGCCATATCTATAATTCCAACGGTCGGATGTATTTGATATTTACTCTTAACTTACTTGAGATAGTTAATAATCATATGTATGGTCCTTATGATTAAATTCTTTCATGATAAAATTTAAAAATTTTTGGGCCGGTAGATACTTCTGTAAGGACAAATCTTGAATTTTCTGTGTGGTCTAGATGGATCCAAGGCTCTGTATGGTTGGCAACCTGTAAACGGCCTGAATGACTTATTCCCAAACCATCCATTAGATCAGATCTTCCAATAGCGTGTATGATTATAGAGATTTCATGAATATATATTTCATGTGCTACTTGATGAATATGTTGGATCCATGTTATACCTAACAATTATCCTCTCATTGACCCACTTGGGTGTGGGATCACTTGTGATCTATACATTTTAAAATGGGCACCCATGTACATTGTTGTGTGTTCCTTATCTATGCTTCACTAGCATGTGGGCCCCACTTTTCATTGGATCTATTTCATCCCCTTTACACTTTCTGTTTGCTGAAAGATTTCTAAGTACTTAACTATATTGCATGCAAGCCTCTTTGACACCTTGTGGTAGACCCCACACCCTGTCGTTAAGGGTCCCACTTTGGAAATGTTTAATCATTATATAAGTGAGCTGGGATGTCCCACCTTTTTGTCATGAATGATTCCCTAAGTGTTTGGGAATTGGGCCCTAAGTTGTGAGAGACCCCATTTCTGAAAACTGTCTGATTATTTGTGTTTTCTACCAACTTTGGTCCTCTGTAGTGGACCACACACTAGAGGTTTGAGTAGGCCACTACTTAGAACCTCTAATCTACACTAATGAATAGATAAATAATATTTTAATTAGGCCAAATTATACCTCACATGATCAGGGAGTGGATCCCAAAATGGGGCCAGGTATGGTTGTGCAGAAAATTAAAGTGCCTATGTTTGGCCCCATACCAAATATCACGTGTACACAACCAGTTGGTCCCAACTTATAATTTTTAAAGTGCATATATAGTACAACTAAGGGCACCTAACAGCACACTGAAATGTGGTCCCTTTTGATCATGGGATATACTTAAAATTGAGCCAAAACTAATTCTGCACTATATTTCCTGCACGGTTTCTCCAAGTACCGATGTTTAGGCCATCACCGTAAATTATACTCATCCAACCAACGATTCCTACCTTATAATTTGTGAAGCCCATACATAGAGTTACCAAGGGGTTAGTTTCTTTCACTATATGTAGGCCCCACGTGATCATGAATCTAACTCTAAAATGACCCAGAACCAACCCTGCGCTAATAGTCTATTTTACATAGAATTTAGGTGAGGCCTATTATGATGTACATGAGGCCTATGTGATGAAGTCCATCGTGATGTATACAAGGTCCTTATGTGAGGCCCATGTGATGAGGCCTAATGTGGTGTATATGAGGCCCATGTGATGAGGCCCAATGTGATGTATGTGAGGCCCATGGGATAAGGTCAATGTGATTTATGTGAGGCCCATGTGATGAGGTCAGTGTGATGTATGTGAGGCCCATATAATAAGGCCAATGTGATTTATGTGAGGCCTGTGTGATGAGGCCAATGTGATGTATGTGAGGCCAACGTGATAAGGCCAATGTGATTTATGTGAGGCCCGTGTGATGAGGCCATTATGATGTATGTGAGGCCCATCGTGATGCCTATGAGGCCCTTATGTGAGGCCCATTATGAAGTATGGCCCATTTCATTGTATATATGAAGCCCAATTGTGATGTGTGATTCCACCGCGATATTGTGATGATGTTTATGATGTCCATCCATCTTCCTAATTAGTACAAAGACCATGGATCCCATTATAGGATAGGTTCTAATGGGTCAAGCCTTAGGAGCAATCGTGGATAAATGTCCACATTGTAAGAGCAATGATGGTTAAATGTCCACATTGTAACCTTCCTAGGGCCCATTATTAGGCCCATTCTCATATTCTCTTAGTGGGCTAACCCAAATTGTTTGGCTCCCATTATGGATTATGCTTCCACCATGCCTTGTAGAGCCCGCCTTCCGCTTATGAGGACCTTAGGAAGCCGAGAATTTCCACGTGATGGAACGAGTGAGAAAGCCCACTCCTTATTTTTAGGCCCAATCTTGATATGAGTAGGCCATCTAGGCCCATTCTGGATATGTGTAGACCATCTAAGCCCATCCTTGATATGAGGAGAGTACATCATTACCATACATAGAAGAATCAGTGGTATCAGATTTGGTATTTCCATTGTTGAGGACTCATCCTCATGTTATAGATTAAATCTGCTGTCCTTCTATGGACCCCGCCATATATATAGTCCGATTATTGATTACGACTATGTTAGTATATGCACTAAGTATGTGTTAGCATAACATTATGATTGCATAAGCCCATTTTGACTGTATGAGGCTAATTATAATTGTATGAGACCCATTAAGATGATATGAGGCCCATTGTGACTGTATGAGACTCATTGTGATTGTATGAGACCCATTGTGATTGTATGAGGCCCATTATGATTGTATGAGACTCATTGTAATTGTATGAGGCTCATTGTGATTATATGAGACCCATTGTGATTGTATGAGGCTCATTGTGATTGTATGAGGCTCATTATGATTGTATGAGACCCATTGAGATGGTATAAGGCTGATTGTGATTGTATAAGGCCCATTGTGATTGTACAAGACTCATTATGATTGTATGAGACCCAATTGTGATGTATGAGGCCCATTATATGTGTGAGGCTCATTATATGCGTAAGGCCCATTGTATGTGTGAGGTCCAATTATGATGTGTGAGGCCCACCATGTGTGGGTGACTATGTGCACACCACCCATTCACTTATACGGGCCATGAGCCATCTTATACCAACCCACCATGTTGTATGTGATTATAATCATGCTTAGTATACTTCATGATACATGCCCATACGGATCATCCACATGCATGTTATGAGGAGTGATTGAGCATACCATGTTCCATTAGGTTGATTTTTTATGGGACTCCTTGAGAGGCAGAGTTTCCCCACATGAGCGTGCGGTACGTGCAAGTTTGATGTGTGACTGGATGGTATGACTCGTGCATCTCACATTTTATGATATGACCACCATACGCCCTAGCGACATTAGGGTCATGGTCTCTACAAGCATATCGTGGACTGCCAGATAGGACACGGGAAATATTTGGTTCGAGCATACTAGCACGTTGGATGTCTATGGGTAAAAGTCCTTGAACCCCCATGGCCAAGGGATGCTCCAATGTCAAGACTGAGTGGAAGACATAAGTACTGAGTGCTGAATACTAGGAGGCCGCGCTTTCCACTGTGTCGTGGTCCGTTGGAAGGGGGTGTGGCCTTATCCGCTAGAGTGAGGGGGCTGTAAACTAGGCTGAGTTTAACCAGCTCATAAATGAGTCCACTACCGATGAGATAGCTTGATATTGGCAGGTAGTGAGGTCTCTTTCACTCACTTGGTTGTGCGGCTAGAGAGGTGGTGACCAGTGTAGAGTGTACTAGACCCCAGTGATGATCCCAAAGATGTACAGTACTGATATGTGGACTTATTAAGTAGGAGTTGCGTACTCATTCATTCATTCACTATCCACTAGACTAGTGGTGCACAACTAATTTATTATGTGTACCTTCACTATGGTCAGGATTTCGATTGGGGAACGTGACCAACCTAAGATCAGGAGTTATCACATTGAGTCTGACTATCCAAATTTAGGTATGAGACTAGTTTGGATACAAGTCCCTTATGATGGACCCCATAGCCTGTAATACTGCATACTTTCATCCCGACTTCACACACTAACTTGGTCATTCCTTTCGCACCACATATTGCATTGCATCCCTAGTATATGGAATTTGGTTTACTACAACCCCGCATTGTTTAGCCGATCTACATTGCATACTCTGATATTATATGTGAAAAGGCTCAGTTATACATCTTAAAGGGGGGGTGAATAGGACTATACAAAATTAAAAAATAAATGCAGAATTTAAAGCATGATAGCACAATCAAATAATAAAGAAGCACAAGCAAATAGCAACCTCAAATGTACTAGTCTTGAGAGGTTGATACAAACTTAGTTCTAAGGACAATCTAACACCGAAAACCAAAGGCTTATGGTAAGACAACCTTAATAGAATGTATGTAAGTATCAAAAACCCAAACCAATAAAGAGGCAAAAGAAATAGAAAATAAAATAAACTAAGTTATTATAATATTCTCACAAGTGCATAAAAATAAATTACATCACTCACCACAAATGCTTAAAATAAATTACAACATTCACACACATAGGCACTTTCAATTATCCACCACAACTCTAGAAATTATAGTGGTTCGCTTGTGTGTACACCAACTGTTAGAAAACAGCCACACAACTATTCCACTCCTAATATCCACTCCCTCGGGATATTAGCATTCATTATGAGAAAGATTTTCCAAGGTTTACATTAAAACCTTCACAATTGTGTCTTTAATTGGGGCTTACATAATTTCAAAAACCCCACACTTTGAGATTTCCTGGATCACCTCAGACAAACCAAAAGGAGATTTTTCTGGCACAACCTTAAAAACTAAAAAAGGATATATAAAATGTAAATGTACTTATCTGAAAATTCTCCTTTGATGAAGCCTGGTAGAACCGATCCGATGTAGACGAAGATGTTCAATGTCCAGTCTCACAAATGAAAAGGTTCTAGTTCTACATGATTTTTAATTAAATCAACTTGGGCTAGCTTGATTTGATTTTTATTTCAAGAAATGGGAAAACTCAAATCCCTTCTTAAAGTGAGATTGAAATAAAGATCTCAAAATCAAATAACAAAAGATAATTAAAAAGAATCTAAAATGAGCATAGAATAGCTTAAAAATATCACAAACTTATCTCTCAGAGTGGTGTCTTGATTTTTCTTTTATGAATAAATAAACTCTGTAATTCGTGCTCAATTTATAGGTGAAAATACTGTTCACTCGACTAGTTGAAGGACCAACCAAATTTTAAATTTTCTTGCGCGATAAGATAAAGTCATTACTCAACTGGTCGAGTGGCCTGCTCAACTAGTCGAGCAATGCACTCGACTGGTCGAGTGGGACCGAAAAAACTTGCTGGACTTTGAGTTGAACCTACATGACTAGTTGAGTACTATTCACTCGACTGGTTGAGAAGTCTCCATGACTGGTCAAGAGTCCAATAGAAAATTTTAAGAATTCACAACAAACCTTTGACTGGTCGAGAAAACTCTTAGACCAGTTGAGCCAGTACTTGGACTAGTCGAACAAGGTCTAAGACTAGTCAAGAAAATGACCAATAAATATATGAAATGACCTACGAAAAATATGCAATGAATATGACACAACCTAAGGTCAATCTAGGGTCATCCAAACCTGTTTGTGAGTAGGAAAAAATGAAACATCACTCACTTCTGAATCTTGATATCTTGTGATACTTAAAGTTTGAGTTCAATCTCTTGAATTTGAGCTTGAGTTATGCTTGAGCTCTTGAGTCTTTAGCGTATAGTAGTTGAACTTTAAACTTGAACTTGAGTTCTTGAATTTGATCATGAAACCATGAACTTCAACACTCTTCACTTTAACTTGAAGATGTAGGCAAGTTCGATGAAGATCCAGAGAACTTAAAAATGTAAGAACCTAATCACTTCAACTGAAAGCATGATACAAATACTAAATAGTTTAGCATAACAAATTTGACAATACAACCGGTGCAAGATTTATACAATAACATTTATGTCACGCCCCAGACTTAGTAACCGAACCTCACAAGGAACCCGATGACTGGTTTTGGCCGTAACAGCCTCCGTAGTACCCCATTCTCGGCTCCTAAGATAGGTTCCAATCCTGGGATCCTACAAGGACGATTTCCATAAAAATGTAATCATGTCTAATACGAGCATACCTAAGATCACAACAAGTAAATATGAGAATAATAAAGGTACACATCATAAAATTCACTATAAATATGAACTTTTACAACCTTACATCAGGTCCAAAAGGACATACATAAGATAACAGAAGAAAGAAGGAAGAGAATCAGCAACAGTGGGTCCTCAGATCGCACACCTATCCAAGCTCCGCTGCTAAGACGCTAACTTATGATATCCTACACGCATCAATTGTGCATAAGCTTATAGAAAGTTTAGAGGGTGGTGAAAGTGTGTGACAATGGTGCTCATAAGAAAGAGAATGCAGAAAGGAGTCACGATCAATACTAATACCACTAGCCTTACCAAGGTGATCATGAATATAAGAAGCTACACCAAGGCAGTATGATAATATAGGAAGTCATACCAAGGCTATATAGTGCAATGAGTAATGTAATGCAATGAGTATTCATGCCAATGCGGTGCATTATGAGGCTTACATAGCCGATGCAAATGCAATGCGAAGTAATGTCAGTACTCAAATCCAATCCACATATCAAGTACATTTCCATCATAAGGAATTCATCGGGGTCGATTACACTGCTGGATGACTTCCGCTCTACAGACCTCGCACAGTCAAACGAGGGTAAGAGACCTCACTACCCGCCTGTGGACAGCCAATCACCAGCAAGGCTTGAAGGTAGCGGACCCATTCACGAGCTGGTCAGACTCAGCCTAGCAATGCCCTCTTACATCAGGCGAGTAAGGCCACACCTCTATCCAACCGACTACATGACAGTGAGAGTCATGGCCTAACGGTACAAGGTCCTCGTGCGCTCATATATTCCACCCGGTCACGGCACTGGAGCAGATCCTTGGTACCATGGAAGTTTTGAGAATTTCACCCATGGGCATCCTATGTACCCGATATGCTCAAGTAATATTTTCAGTGTCCAAATATGGCCATCCACGATGTATCTATGAAGGCTTTAGCCCTGATGAAGTAAGGGAGATAATGCTCATATGCTATGCAATGCCAGATGCATGAATCACACAATCAACCATACATTAATTTCAAGCATCCAACATGCTCAAGAGGGGATACTACGTCCCTCGGGGAAAGTATCATGTAATGTCCAATGACACAATATGACCACACACACATAGTGTCAACTAATCACACAATGATGTACATGGGCCATGAGGATGGGTCTAGATGCATTATGCAGTCATATACAAAGTAGTACACTCCTATCTAAGAAGGGACCAAGACTAGGTATTTAGATAATATCCATAAGGAATCTCACCTCTAGTGGGGGCCCATTTACCTGGGATAACCCATGAGACTAAGTATACAAATTATGGGTCTAAGCAATATAGAAATGAGCCTAACAAGAGTTTAAGATGATCATCCAATCACTCTTAAATACAACCAGGCCTAGAGGGGTCCATAATGGGGACATTTAACCACCATTCCTTAAAAAGGCATATCAACCCTAAATGATGTGGATAGAAGGCCCAATGCATACAATAAAGATAAAAATAATTGTAACCAACCATATACATATATATTCCTCATAATAGGCCATAAAAAGATAAAATATCACTTTTAACAACATGTGCCCCAAAAGGAGAATTAAGGCTCAAGCCTCAATTTCCAATGGTCATAGAATCCATGCATTAAGTTGGACATGGTGGGCAGCCCGCGTACAAAATATTCGACTAAATAAGTTTAAGTTTGGATGAAATGGGCTCAACTACATCAGCTTAATAACTTAACAATTTAAGTGGGCAACTAAGGGCCCAATACTATCATTATCTTAGCCCACAAGTCCATCAAATTGGTGGAAGTTGGCCCAATATATGGTTGGGTCAAGCTGGGACGACCCTGCCCACTTTGGGCCCATAGGATGCCGTAAAAAAAATTCTGATCTAAGATGGGGTCCTCATATGATCACTAAAGGTGACCCAAAAGAATGCACTGATTAAGCCCAAAGATTATAAGAAAACATAAGCATGTAACACGTACATAAGTTCTCAATATGGTGGGCCCCACAGCCAAATAAAGTTTTAACCATAAAATTATACATTTAAGGCCCTTGATAAACTTTTGGCCCGTTTGACTTCTTAGATCTGTTAAGGTCCAGAAATTAGTTAACTATGTGGAAATAATCTCATGAAGGCCAACTATACTCACTGGGGATCCCACCAGATGGAGAGTATGTATATATCATGAAAAGATCAAGTGGGCCTGTTACTGGATTGTGAGTCCAGCCGTTACCGAAGGCAGAGAATACATTCATAATCATGCGATCTAAGGCTTGGATGCCTAGACCAAACATGCGTTAAGGTGGGTTCCACATACATACACATTAAGCCCTAAACAAATGGCCTAGGGTCTATGATGGGCCTTTAACCATCCATGGAGAAACCTATGGGCCTACCTTAGGATTACCTAGGAGGACATTTAACCTCAATTGGCTTTCAAGAGGTAGCCCGTCACTATTCATATAATATAAGGTCTGAAGCCCATGCAATGCATGGCCTACTGGGCCATACACCAAGCCCAACTTATGGGCAAAATAGTGGACCCTCAAGTAAGGTTTGAGCCCAACCACAAAGGTCATAATTTCACATATTGTGGTGGGCTTCATGGGCAGCCCAGTAACTCATTTACATGGGCAAGTTTTACATTTAACATAAGTGAGTTGGGCCTCACTTTTGGCCCAAGTATAGGATCAATTTAGTGGGCAGCCAAGAGTCTAACTTCTTGCATATTATTTCCCTTAAGCCTATCACAATAAATGGGAGAGTATAGCCCCAAGATCAATGGGCCTATTCAAAAGAAGTGAGTCTAAAAGGCTTAATCACTACCACAAAAAGGGTGGCCATATATATACTATATTACATAATGGGCCCTAAGGAAATGGCCCAAAATAAAAGTCATCCAATTCATACTTAGCAAGGCCCTCCACAATATACATTTATGTGGGCCTTGCAAGTCAGCCCACAATTAAGCATTTTATGAGGGCATCAAGGCTAATAAATACACATGATCAGATTGTAGATGGCCCATTGGGCCCATAAAGTAATAAGGTTAGCCCCTACATAGTCTTGGGCTCAAGGAATAGGTTCCCAGCCCAAATGTGCCATAAAACTACCAAAAATCTAGTTAAGGCTAGCCCATATTATCACCTCAAAGATGGGCCTTAAGAGGCACTAATTACATCAAAAAAAAATGTCTAAGGAAGGAAAGCAAGGAGTGTATGCAACACTTTCTCAAATCTGGTCTGCCACAATAGTCCCTAAACAATCAACCATGTAACAAATTTTGGGCCCCTTGCTGGAATTTTCGCCCACCCATTTCCTGGGCCTGCTGGAGTCCAGAAATTTATTTAATTTAGATAGGTTGCTGACCCATGGTGATCCACATATATCATAGTGGGCCCCACTAGATAAAATGGAGATATACAACACTTACTTCAAGTGGGTCATGCCATTAGAATGCAGGCCCATCAACCCAAAGTAGAGGCATGCCTAGGTATTTGGCCCAAAACTGATACAAATTGCAGGCACACCATGGTCGGTACAGAGGCCTGATGGCCCTAAAAATTTATAAGGTGGTCCTTCCATGGGTGGGTCAGGCCCTCATAAAATTTTATAATTTTTTGACATCTAAAAATATTTTAATTAATTCAAATAATACAATCTGTCCTAAAACTCAGACTGATCAGGACACTATATTATAGTGGGCTGGTCCAGCCACCACCATCGTGTGTACGGGCATCCAATGGATCCAAAATTTTGTAGGTAGGTCCTATCATGAGTTTAACACATCCATATAAATTTTTATAATTTTTAGACACTCAAAAGTATTTTAATAAAATTTAAGAACATAATCTATCCAAGGTGAACTATTGTTGGAATGTAACTATTCTGAATTTGGGCCATCCAAATGGGTAGGTTCTGGGCCTTTAAAAATTTTGAAATTTGGACCCAATGTCTCTCATTAAGCCTACATCAATATGAGACGTAGAAAGATGGCCCACCGAGACATTACGCCTACATCAATATGGGACTCAGAAAGATGGCCCACCTTCTAAGAAAAATATTTAAAAATTTTTCTTTTTATGGAACTATACTGCTGATCTGCACAGCAGAATTTTTCTGGCAGTCCACTATGTTGGCCCACCCATTTGGATGCCCAAATGGGATCCATTAGCCCTAAATTTTACGGGAAGGTCCTACTATGGGTAGGCCACCTCACTGTAAAATTTTAGTATTTTTGAGGATGTATAAATATTTTATTTATTTCATACAAATTATGGACAGTAAGGTCCAGATTTTATTTTCCTGTTGCAGCAATGTTGTTGTCAATGACTTGTGTACCACATTAGAGTGGGCCCAGGTCTGTAAGAATTTGAAGAAATGCAAGGCCAACATCCTTGTATAAGTATAAAACAAGGTGGGGTCTACAAAGGTGACCCACCATTTCAAAAACTAGTTGACATTTATGTTTTTCCAGCAAGCAGAGTGGCTGGACAGTCCAAAAAAATCTGGACCGTCCAACCTCCTTGGCCCACCCTTTTGGGTGATCAAACAGGGACGGGTGAGGGTGATGTTTAACATACTCTTAAGTGGGACCAACACCTTAAAGAAAAGTCTAAGAAATCAGGGAAAAAGAAGCCATAAACAATGCCTACAACCCATACATTACAGCATCAAAGAAATAATTCTAACAATTTGGACAGCAGCATGTAAAGAATTAAAATAAAAACATTATTTTTCATGGGATTTAACCCCAGGAATTTATGTGGTAGACCACCCCAGTGAGCCCCACAGATGTCCATACCTTCCCTATCATCAAATACCCCTTACATGTGCCCCATTTTGGTAGATTTTGGGGCCACATGTCTAAGGATGGACTGCTATGGGCGTCCAAGCTCCATGGTTGGTCTAAATTTTTGTTGGCCTACAAGGCGGGCCACACATGCAAGATCAGAATTCTATCATAAAGAAAAATAAATAATCGGCCATAAGAGGAGGGGCTCCATCACATTGAGGCCCTCCCCTTCATCAATCACACCATACATTCCTTCTATTCATATGCTACAACAAAGATCCACCACATGCATGTCCTAGATTCAAGATCAATGGTTTGAATGTCATCTCACCCATGATTCTAAGGTCTAGATGACTTATCATGCCATGGAATCCAAGTAATCCTCCATGATGGGGGCCCATTGAGGGAAAATCCCATGCATGGGCATGCATGCATCAAGTAGGCTATTTGGCCACAACTAATGGATGATGTAGGATCTACACCATTGATTGGTAGGTCCTAAACATCCCATATATAAAAAGAAAAGAGGTCTAAGAACATGAAAATAGAAATCCTAGATCCTAGGATATATCCACCTTAGATTGCTCCAAACTTGGACCTCCTAGCTCCTAGTGCACCAAGGGATCCATATCAATGGGTGAGATTGAATTTAGATAGTTAGATTTAGATGATTAGAGGGTGAATGGGGCTGGAACTCTTGCTGGGAGAAAATGGGAATGAGAAGGAGAGAAGAGAGACGGAGAGGAGAGTAGAGAAAATGAGAGAGAAAGAGAGAGAAACCTCTTTTAAGCTAAGTAATCATTTCTCTCTTACCTTGGTTAGAGAAGAATGATGATTGCTATAGGAAGATACAACTAAAGTTATAGGGTTGGTAGGTTTTCTAGGCTTGTGGGTAGTGTTTAGAGGTAGGTGGTGTAGGAATAGGGCTTAGGTAGTGTGTGTGTGTGTGCGTGTGTAGTGTGTGTTGGAAATAGTGCTAAGAGATGGAACTTACTTAGAAATTCATGCACACTATCCCTAGGCGGACCACATGACCATGATCAAGGGTTAAAAATTTCTCAGCCTACATATTTTGAAGGACACGTCGGATTTATGCATGAGATATGGAGTTGGAACCGTGGCGACGAAGTAGTCACAATGGCATACGTTTCAACTTGATCCGAGTCAGGTCTTCATGACTGGACTTACGGATGACCACAAACATTATCCAAGGGTCACGGGTCACCGGGATTCGACCGGTAGGATCGCGGGACCAAGATGGACGAAATGTATACTCACAGACACATGTACACATGCGAACTCGGGTCGGGTCTCACAATCTTCCCCACCAAAAAAAATTTGTCATCTAAATTAATAAAATCGGAATAAAAAAATACATAGCATCATCATATATGTATCAATCATCGAACAAATGGGGATAACGCTCCCTAATCATGGAAAACCTGTGATGAGATTCATCGATACGTGCTCTCAATTTCACTCTGCAACACTCAACGGCCGCAAGGGACTAGGGGGTCTCAGATGATCGGCCTTGACATGCTGACAAGTGTCACACTCAGCTACAAAACTAGCAATCTGGCCTACCATCCCTAACCAGGAATATTGCCTTGATAATAAAATAAGCCCGACATTGGCAATACAAAACTATTTAGTGGGTAAGAACATCTCATCATCCAAAATGGAACACGATAATATCATCGACCTAACATAGCGATCTTTCCAAAAATATTGATACTGATAATCTCTTATAACAGAATCTAATAGAAATCTAATCAAACAAAAGCCCTTGGATACAAAAGAGGTGCGATGCACTAAAACACAAGACTTACATACAGAGACAAGGAGAATATCCATAACGACTCCCCTAATAACTAAGGGTCCTGCAGAGTCTCACAAAATCAAGCCTGAGGTGGCTGGGGAGGTATCTGTCTCCTTTGCATCTACGGTCTCTGTTGCTACTACGGTCGTTACGAAGGTCCATCCTACAGTCTCGGCTGTTGTCGGGGTCTCGGTGGCCGGAGCTACTATCGCTGCTACAAAGGAAGAGGGCACTCGCGCCTGCGTTGTCCTGTCTGCCCACATCCATAACAAATGCCAGAAAAGGGCCTAGAAGAAGAAGCTGATGTATGCAATGTTGATGCTCTGGCAGCTCGATAGGCTATCCACCTCTGCCGCTGTCGACGCTACCGGGAGCTACTAGAGGGGGCCTGCCTCTTCCGGCCTCTCTTTTGATAACGATCCCTCTATGAACCGGTCCACTCAGCCTCGTCCTGAAGTAGAAATACAGCTAACGGAGCACGCTGCAGAGTCGAATCTTGTAAAAGGGGGCTCGCACGCTCCTGATCCGCTTGTCTGGACGTCTCAGGAATGGGCTGACGGGTCTAAAGAACATCAGTGATGACCTGCATCAACTGCTGGAGATGCTCAGCTCCTACAGGAATCGTCAGAAAAGTGAGTGTAGCATTGGCCTCTGACGAAGGCATAGGTACGGCGGGAGCCTCAGGAATAGGTACGGAAGGCTTCAGAGGGGAAACATGAATCTCAGATGGCAGAGCAAAAGACACTTAGATCATCGGAACAGAATGAGAACCATGTCCATGGGCATCACGGCCACGGGCATCACAATCATGGGCACCTCGACTAGACAACATGGTCTACAGAAAGAACAAAGGTGATGGACACTTAGGAATTAAAATCCTTGAAGGCTCAAACGGAACGAGGGAAACACACTCAGGACACTATTTGTCCTAAGCTCACAGTAAATATGTGATACTATCCCAAGTTATTCCAAAATTACTTGTTATGCTCTGATACCAACTCCTGTCACGCCCCAGACTAGGTAACCGGACCTCACAAGGAACCCGATGACCGGTTCTGGCAGCAATAGCCTCCGTAGTACCCCATTCTCGGCTCCTAAGATAGGTTCCGATCCTGGGATCATACAAGGAGGATTTCCATAATAATGTAATCATCTCTAATACGAGCATACCCAAGATCACGACAAGTAAATCTGAGAATAACAAAGGCACACATCATAAAATCCATTATGAATTTAAACTTTTACAACCTTACATTAGGTCCAAAAGGACATACAAAAGATAACAAGAGAAAGAAGGAAGAGAATCTGCAACACTGGGTCCTCAGATTGAACACCTATCAAAGCAACGCTGCTAAGATTCCAACTGACGATCTCCTGCACGCATCAATCGTGCATCAGCTTATAGAAAGCTTAGAGGGTGGTGAAAGTGTGTGATAATGGTGCTCAGAAGAAGATAGAGAATGCAAAAAGGAGTCATGATCAATATAATACCACTAGCCTTACCAAGGCGATCATGAACATAAGAAGCTATACCAAGGCAGTATGATAATGTAAGAAGTCATACCAAGGCTATATAGTGCAATGAGTAATGTAATGCAATGAGTGTTGGGCGCCATGCTAAGGCGGTGCATTATTAGGCTTACACATCCGATGCAAATGCAATGCGAAGTAATGCCAGTACTCAAATCCAATCCACATATCAAGTACATTTCCATCATAAGGAAATCACAGAGGTCCATTACACTGCTATATGAATGCCGCTCTACAAACTCCGCACAGTCAAACGAGCGTATGAGACCTCACTACCCACCTGTGGACAACCAATCACCAGCAAGGCCTGAAGGTAGCGGACCCATTCACGAGCTGGTCAGACTCAGCCTAGTAATTCCCTCTTACATCAGGCGAGTAAGGCCACACCCCTATCCAACCGACTACACGACAGTGGGAGTCACGGCCTAACGGTATAAGGCCCTAGTGTGCTCATATATTCCACCCGGTCACGACGCTGGAGCAGATCCTTGGTACTATGAAAGTTTTAGAAATTTCACCCATGGGCATCCTATGCACCGGGTATGCTCAAGTAACATTTTCAATGTCCAAATATGGCCATCCACGATGTATCTATGGATGCTACAGCCCTGATGAAGTAAGGGCGATAATACTCATATGTTATGTAATGTCAGATGCATGAATCACACAATCAACCATGCATCAATTCCAAGCATCCAACGTGCTCAAGAGGGGATACTATGTCCCTCGAGGAAAGTACATGCAATGCCCAATGACACAATATGACCACACACACATAGTGTCAACCAAGCATACAATAATTTACATGCCCTGAAGATGGGTCTAGACGCATTATGCGGTGATATACAAAGTAGTACACTCCTATCTAAGAAGAGACCAAGACTAGGTATTTAGACAATATTCATAAGGAATCTCACCTCTAATGGGGGCCCATTTACCTGGGGTAACTCACGAGACTAAGTATACAACCTATGGGTCTAAGCGATATAGAAATGAGCCTAACAAGAGTCTAAGATGATCATCCAATCACTCTTAAATACAATCAGGCCTAGAGGGGTCCATAATGGGGAAATTTAACCACCATTCCTCAAAAAGGCATATCAACCATGAATGATGTGGATAGAAGGTCCAAGGCCTACATTAAAGATAAAAATAAATGTAACCAACCATATACATATATATTCCTCATAATAGGCCATAAAAAGATAAAATATCACTTTTAACAACATGGGCCCTAAGAGGGTAATTAAGGCCCAAGGATCAATTTTCAATGGTCATAGAATCCATGCATTAAGTTGGACTTGGTGGGCAGCCCGCGTACATAATGTTCGACTAAATAAGTTTAAGTTTAGATGAAATGGGCCCAACTACATCAACCCAATAACTAAGCAATTTAAGTGGGCAACCAAGGGCCCAATACTATCATTATCTTAGCCCACAATTCCATCAAAATGGTGAAAGTTGGCTCAATATATGGTTGGGTCAAGCTGGGACGACCCTGCCCACTCTAGGCCCATGGGATGCCCTAAAAAAAATTTGATCTAAGATGGGGTCCTCATCTGATCACTAAAGGTGACCCAAAAGAATGTACTGATTAAGCCCAAAGATTATAAGAAAACATAAGCATGTAACACGTACACAAGTTCTCAATATGGTGGGCCTCACAGCCAAATAAAGTTTTAACCATAAAATTATACATTTAAGGCCCTTGATAAACTTTTGGCCCATTTGACTTTCTGGATCTACTATGGTCTAGAAACTAGTTAACTATGTGAAAATAGTCTCATGAAGGCCAACTATACTCACTGGGGATCCCACCAGATGGAGAGTATGTATATATCATGAAAAGATCAAGTGGGCCTGTTACTGGATTATAAGTCCAGCAGTTACCCAAGGCAGAGAATACATCCATTATCTAGCGATCCGAGGCTTGGATGGCCTGGACCAAACATGCGTTAAGTTGTGTTCCACATACATACACATTAAGCCCTAAACAAATGGCATAGGGTCTATGGTGGGCCTTTAACCATCCATAGAGAAACCTATGGGCCTACCTTAGGATCACCTAAGAGGACATTCAACCTCAACTGGCTTCTAAGAGGTAGCCTGCCACTACTCATATAATATAAGGTCTGAAGCCCATGCAATGCATGGCTTACTGGGCCATACACCAAGCCCAACTTATGGGCCAAATAGTGGACACTCAAGTAAGGTTTGGGCCCAACCATATAGGTCATAATTCCACATATTGTGATGGGCTTCATGGGCAGCCCAGTAATTCATTTACATGGTCAAGTTTTACATTAAACACAAGTGAGTTGGGCCTCACTTTTGGCCCAAGTATAAAGTCAATTTAGTGGGCAGCCAAGAGTCCAACTTCTTGCATATTATTGCCCTTAAGCCCATCACAATAAATGGGAGAGTATAGCCTTAAGATCAATGGGCCTATCCAAAAGAAGTGAGTCTAAAGGGTTTAATCACTACCATAAAAAGGGTGGCCATGCATATACTATATTACATAATGGGCCCTAAGGAAATGACCCAAAATAAAAGTCATCCAATTCATATATTATGGTGGACTAGAGGTTAGCCTATAAGCCTAAGAATACACATGGGTAAGGCCTATACTGACAGTGTGGGCCTTGCCACATCAGCTCAAAGACTTAGCAAGGCCCTCCACAATATACATTTTTGTGGGCCTTGCAAGTCAGCCCACAATTAAGCATTTTATGAGGGCATCAAGGCTAATAAATACACATGATTATCTTTTAGACGGCCCATTAGGCCGATAAAGCAATAAGGTCAGCCCCTGCACAGTCTTAGGCTTAACAAATAGGTTTCTAGCCCAAATGTCTCATAAAACTACCAAAAATCTGGTTAAGACTAGCCCATATTATCACCTCAAAGATGGGCCTTAAGAGGAACTAATTACACCCAAAAAAAATGTCTAAGGAAGGAAAGCAAGGAGTGTATGCAACACTCTCTCAAATCTGGTATGCCACAATAGTCCTTAAACAATCAACCATGTAACAAATTTTAGGCCCCTTGCTGGAATTCCAGCCCACCCATTTCCTGGGCCTGCTGGAGTCCAGAAATTTATTTAATTTAGATGGGTTGCTAACCCATGGTGATCCACATATATTATAATGGGCCCCACCAGATAAAATACAGATATACAACACTTACTTCAAGTGGGCCATGCCATTAGAATGCAGGCCCAACAACCCAAAGTAAGGGCGTGCCTAGGTATTTGGCTCAAAACTGATACAAATTGCAGGTAGCCCGCGTACATGGGTGGGTCAGACCCCCACAAATTGCAGGCCACACCACGGTTGGTACAAAGGCCCGATGGCCCTAAAAATTTATAAGGTTGTCCTTCCATGGGTGGGTCAGACCGCCATAAAAATTTATAATTTTTGGACATCTAAAAATATTCTCATTAATTCAAATAAAACAATCCGTCTTGAAACTCGGACTGATCTGGACACCATATTATAGTGGGCTGGTCCTGCTGCCACCAACATGTGTACATGCGTCCAATAGCTCCAAAAGTTTGTAGGTAGGTCCTAACATGAGTTTAACACATCCTTGTAAATTTTTACAATTTTTAGACAGTCAAAAGTATTTAATAAATTTTAAGAATATAATCTATCCAGAGTGAACTATTGCTGGAATGTAACTGTTCTGAATTTGGGTCATCCAAATGGGTAGGTTCTGGACCTTTAAAATTCTTGAAATTTGGACCCAATGTCTCTCATTAAGCCTACACAAATATGGGACTCAGAAAGATGGCCCACCTTCTGAGAAAAATATTTTTAAATTTTTATTTTTATGGAACTATACTGCTGATCTGCACAGTAGAATTTTGCTGGCAGGCCACTATGTTGGCCCACCCGTTTGGATGCCCAAATGGGATCCATTAGCCCTAAAATTTTTGTAGGTAGGTCCTACCATGGGTGGGCTACCTCACTGCAAAATTTTATCTTTTTTGAGGTAGTATAAATATTTTATTTATTTCATACAAATTATGGACAACAAGGTCCAGATTTTATTTTCCTGCTGCAGCAATGTTGCTATCCCTGACTTGTGTACCCCATTAGAGTGGGCCCAGGTCTTCATAAATTTGAAGAAATGAATGACAACATCCCTATATAAGTATACAACAAGGTGGGGTCTACAAAGGTGACCCACCATTTCAAAAACTAGCTGACATTTATATTTTTCTAGCAAGCAGAGTGGCTGGACAGTCCAAAAAAATCTGGACCGTCCAACCTCCTTGGCCCACCCTTTTGGGTGACCAAACAGGGATGGGTGAGGGTGAGGTTTAACATACTCTTAGGTGGGACCCAAAACTCAAAGAAAAGTCTAAGAAATCAGGAAAAAAGAAGCCATAAACAATGCCTACAACCCATACATTACAGCATAAAAGAAACAATTCCAACAATTGGGATAGCAGCATGTAAAGAATTAAAATACAAACATTATTTTTCATGAGATTTAACCTCAGGAATTTGTGTGGTGGACCACTCCAGTGGGCCCCACAGATGTCCAGACCTTCCCCATCATCAAATACCCCTTACATGTGCCCCATTTTGGTAGAATTTGGGGCCACATGTCTAAGGATGGACCGTTATGGGCATCCAAGCTCCATGGTTAGTCTGGATTTTTGTTGGCCTACAAGGTAGGCCACACATGTAAGATCATAATTCTATCATAAAGAAAAATAAAGAATCGGCCACAAGAGGAGGGGCTCCATCACATTGAGGCCCTCCCCTTCATCAATCACACCATACATTCCTTCTATTCATATGCTACAACAAAGATCCACCAAATGCATGTCCTAGATTGAAGATCAATGGTTTGGATGTCATCCCACCCATGATTCTAAGGTCTAGATGACTTATCATGCCATGAAATCTAAGTAATCCCCCATGATGGGGGCCCATAGAGGGAAAACCTCATGCATGGGCATGCATGCATCAAATAAGCTATTTGGCCACAACTAATGGATGATGTAGGATCTCCACCATTGATTGGTGGGTCCTAAACATTCCATATATAAAAAGAAAAGAGGTCTAAGAACATGAAAATAGAAATCCTAGATCCTAGGATACACCCACCTTAGATTTCTCCAAACTTGGACCTCCTAGCTCCAAGTGCACCAAGGGATCCATATCAATGGGTGAGATTGAATTTAGATGGTTAGATTTAGAAGATTATAGGGGAAATGGGGCTAGAAATCTTACTGAGAGAAAATGGAAATGAGAAGGAGATAAGAGAGAGGGAGAGGAGAGTAGAGAAAATGAGAGAGAAAGAGAGAGAAACCTCTTTTAAGCTAAGTAATCATTTCTCTCTTACCTTGGTTAGAAAAGAGTGATGATTGCTATAGGGATATACAACCAAAGTTATAGGGTTGGTAGGTTTTCTAGGCTTGTGGGTAGTGTTTAGAGGTAGGTGGTGTAGGAATAGGCCTTAGGTAGTGTGTGTGTGTGTGTGTGTAGTGTGTGTTGAAAATAGTGCTAAGAGATGAAACTTACCTAGAAATCCATGCACACATCCCTAGGTGGACCACATGACCATGATCAAGGGTCAAAAATTGCTCAGCTTACATCTTTTGAAGGACACATCGGATTTACGCATGAGATGTGGCGTCGAAACCGTGGCGACGATGCGGTCACATTGGCATATGTTTCAACTTGATCCGAGTCGGGTCTTCATGACTAGACTTATGGATGACTGAAAACACTATCCAAGGGTCACGTGTCATCGGGATTCGACCGGTAGGACCGCGGGACCAAGATGGATGGAATACATACTCACACACACATGCACACATGCGAACTCGGGTCGGGTCTCACAATTTACAATCTCCCCCTTTGTCAAATTTATGACAAAACCAAAAAAATATTCATGCGTATAATAAAGAATCATGCACCATTCATGCTCCAATAAGGAATCATGCATCAGTTATACAAGCACAATAAATAATCATACACCATTTGAGTAACAAATAATCAACAGGCACAACTCCCCCTCATTCCATTACTCCCCCTCAATTCAGGAGAGGTGAATTGCAAAACCTATAAAAAAAATTTGCCACATACCACTCCGTGTGGATACTACTGGCTCCATAATCCACAATCACAACATCTCCACAATTTCTCCCCCTTTTTGTCACAATATGACAAAGGAAAGATGTTAAAGGATAAGAGAAGTAAATGAAATAACATAGGAAATAACATCACCATGATAATCAAAATATTAACGAAAAGCACAATATCATGTCCACATACTAAAAAGTAAAAGTATGTCCAAGAAATATCCCAACACACAAAGAGTAAAAAGAATTAATACATGTCCCGAATGAAATAGACAACTAATCAGATCCAGATGAAGGATCAGGAATAGAAGGATCTATTTGATGTAGTCCCTTGTTAATGCACCTAAGATATTTGTGCATGTATTTGAATTGATTTCCTTAGGACACATGCAAACCCTCCACCTTCTCCTCAAGGGATCGCAAACACTCATCAAAGTCGGAAGGTTGAAAGTCAGGATCAGCCGCAGAGTCTGACTCATCAATCTCATCAAATAAATCATCCATATTAACATTATATGGAGGCAAAGCATCCTCCTCTTCATTTTCTTCAACAGCTCCTCCGACACCCACATTAACTTAGTCAGGACCTAACCTTAGATTCATCTTATTTAAGTTCGAGTTGTTGAACAGAAGATAGTTAATGGGAGCTTCTCCAACAGGCATAGCCACACGATTATGGGTGGCTAGGACAATCATAAGTTGGAAAATGGAATATCACTATGACCTGGATGGAGACGAAACTGAATAATGATATAACAGATAAAAGATGGAAGATATATATAGACACCAGTAACAATAGAGTGAAGGATGCGAGCAATGAAAGAAGTAAGCTTAGTCTTGTTACCAGACCTAGTATACACATTACAGATAAAAATTCGATGGAGAATCTTGTATCTAGGTAACATATATTTATAGCTGAGCGCCACACCAGAGTTCCAATCAGCATCCATGTTGCATAATACTCTAATGAGCATTCTTTTCTCAGACTCAGAAGGTTTTCCTACGAGAGTAGAAATATGAATTCCATTATCATTAACTGGAAGATCCATCAATGTAGATATTAAGTGACAGTCCACATCAATAAGACCTCTCTAGTAGTAATAGTAAAAGTCAGATTCTCAATATAAAAATTACTTATGCAAGCAAACATGGCCTACGTAATGGAACGTTATGCCGGACCACCCCAATTTAAAATGTTATCCCAACCTACAGTTGAAGGAAGGGAACAATACCAAAAAGTTCCAAATGATTAGAGTTGACCACCCGTTCAACAATCATGTTATGAAGATGAATATCCAGCACATACTTGGGATCTTCTTCGGGTGACTGAAGATGGCACACCATGATTAGAGCGGAACGAGAAGAAGAGGGACCACGAGAACCTCTCTTATTATTTCTACTTTCCATTGTACAAGAAAGATAAGGAATACAAGTAATGCAAGAAAGGAAAGATAGGTTTTAAGGAAATCAATTTTTTAGCTAGAAAGCCCAACAAACCACCATAAACCTTGAAATAAATTATAAAAACAATGAAATGGAAGAGCAAAGAACTTAAATCCACAAGAAAATTGAAAAAGATGTACTAACCATGAAGGAATTGAAGGTGGGTTTGACTGGTTGTGGTAGGGCTAGTTGGGAAGATTAAACAAATGAAGAAAAAGTACTTTTTGCATAATAAAAACTCTAAGCCCGAGCGGCTCGACTGGTCGAGTACATACTCGACTTGTCGTGCCATGACTGGTCGAGTGTGTACTCGACTGGTCGTGCACCTCAAAAATTTTACATATTTTGATATTTTAAAATCTAAAAAAATGTAAAAATAAATAAAATAAAAATATGTAATATATTACAAATAAACACATACAATTTATATCATATTGCACAAACCCATATCCAATTTCAACTTAGAAAACCTGTTTCTGTCAAGCGATTTTGTAAATATGTCTGCAAGTTGACTTTTAATCTGAATATAATCCACAAAAATAATCTTATCTTCCACTAATTCATGAATATAATGATATCTAATGTCAATATGCTTAGTTTTTGAATGCTGAATTAGATTTTTAGATATGTTAATTGCACTAGAATTGTCACAATACAAAACTATAGTATTATGCATGAATCCGTAATCACTTAACATCCTTTTCATCCACACAGGATGGGTCCAAGTATTACCAGCTGTAATATACTCAACCTCAGCTGTGGAAAGAGATATGAAACTCTATTTCTTACTATGTCATGAAATTAGACAGTTCCTGAGATAAAAGCATCCACCGCTAATGTAAGGCTCATATCATAGTTTATACCATTTTATAGGATTGAATTTCGGTAACCCTTGACCCATATCCGATGTTTACGTGCGATCCTAAGTTGAGTCTTGCATATCGGAGTTGACTCAACTCGAAACTTCTACCCTAACGACCACGCCATCGCCGCAGTTCCAATGCTGTAACTCGTGCACCGATCTGATACCCTGGCTAGAAGATGTGGGCCCTCGTTTATTCTGAACAAACACTGTGCATTGCAAATTTTGAGAGAATCTCTACAAACTATCCCATCAATCAATCAATCAATGTCAAGTATAAGTCAATTACACTCCATACCCCAAGTACAACAACCCATCCCTTCCCATTCCTAAAGTGAAAAAGCCAAGCTATATGTCCTAGAGGGGGGGGGGGGGGGGGGGTGAATAGGATTATGCCAAATTAAAATGATAATAGAAAAATTTAACAATTAAAAGTAAGATAGCACCATAATCAATCCACAATACTGAAATGTAAAGCCACTTCAAATGTATGAGTATTGAGAGGTTGATACAAATGTTGTTCTAAGGATAACCTTACACCAAAAACCAAGGTTTATGGTAGGATGACCTGATTTCTAGAAAGGTCTTTGCATCAAAAACTCAAATTTGATACAGAGGAATAAATAAACGAATAAATAACAAAAAAATAAAATCTAAGTTACTACAACATTCCCCACAATGCTTAAAATGTAAATATTACAACATTCACATCCACAAATACATCCCACAATATTGAATGGAAAGAGATATAGAAAATAAACCACACATCCAAACACAAAGAATTATAGTGATTCACCTGTGTATACACCAACTATTAAACAACAGCTACACAGCTACTCCACTCCTAATATCCTCATACAGTGGATATTAGCATTCACTATTTAAATAGGTTTTTCAGATTCACTTAAACCCCTTACAATTGTGTCTTTCAAGTGGTCTTTACACAATTTAAAAAACCACTCTCGCTGAGTTTTCTGGCTCTCCTTAGATAACCAAAACAATGAAATTTTTCTAGCTTAATCTCAAAAGAAACCAAAGCAAAGGAAATTATAATAATGTAAAATACCTGGATTTATCCTTTTTGTTGCAGCCCGGTAGAACCAAATCAGAGTAGAAGTTCGAATAGAAGTTCAATGTCCAATACTCACTTTGAAATGGTTCTAGGTTCTAATTGATTTTAAATTAAACCAAGTTGGGCTAGCTCTATTTGATTTTGATTCCAAGAAGTGGAATATCACAATTCCTCTTTCAAATCGGATTGAAATGTAGAAACAAAATTAAATATAAAAAGCTAATAAAAAGAGAATATTAAATAAGCACAATCTAGCTAAAGAACTTTACAAACTTATCTCTCAGAGTGATGCCTTGATTTTACTTCAATTCAATTATCAAACTCTGAAAATCATGCTATATTTATAAGTGCAGAAGTATTACCTACGACCGGTCCTGTGGACACTATGATAGGTCGTAGGTCAAACTGATTTTTGAAATTTTGAGCGCAATCAGATAAAACCGTTCCACGACTGGTCATAGGACATCCACAACCGGTCCAGGGACCTCTATGACTGGTCATGACCTGTCCACAATTGATCGTGTGGAGCCTAGAATAGTTGCTGGAGTTCGAGTCGTAGTTGCAGGACTGGTCGAGGATGAGTCATGCACTGTTCACACGACCAGCTGAGCGGTCTCCAGGACTGGTCGTGGCTCAACAAAAAATTTTAAATTTTTTCAACAATCTTAGGACTGGTCGAGCCAGTGCTAGGACTAATCGAACAGAGTCTAGGACTAGTCTAAGAACAGACCAAAACACTTATAAAATAAGTAATTGAATTATGTATCAGAAATCCCCTACCCTAAGGTCAATCTAAGGTCATTCATACCTTAACCAAGAAGTATGAACATTGAACCTTCTTTATCTTCAGATGTTGGATGGTCTTTGAAGTTTATGAAGCTTGAGTTCTTGAACATATGATGAAGCTTGAACTTATGATCATTTGAAGCTTGATTTTGTAGTACTTAAGTTATACTTCATCTTAACTCTCGAGTACAATTGAATCACTTGATTTTCGATGTTGCATTGAGACATTGAAGCTTAAGGTGAGAACAATGTACTTGATCTTTCCTTACTTGAAGTAGATCGTTGACCTTGTCTTGAAGCATTGTACTTGTATTGTCTTTGTATTGTCCTTGAAAATATAAAACAATGTGCTACACATGACTAGATTGTGGTTTTGGCACTACAAAATTTGACAATCTAAAGAGCAGAAACTATAGCACTTATAATCTCCCCCTTTGTCAAATTTGTGACAAAACACACTCCATTAAAAATAACAGAAGCGTAACATGCTCAATAAAGAATTATGCACCATATATACACAAGAAAGTATAATGTATAACAAATCATCATGAAATATCCAAGACACTTCCTTACTTACACCCCCTGACTTACTCCCCCTGAGTAGCAAATAAAATATAAAAATATCTCCATGCTACTCCCCAACAATCCATATCCATGCATATCCATAGGCAGCTCATTATTCAATCATAAAACAAAATATTCTCCCCCTTTTTATTACAATATGACAAAGGAAGAACCGAATATATGGAAGAGGAAAATAACTAAAAGAGGAATAATGGAGCAAACATAGACAAGATATGAAAGATATAAGTAAATTCAAAGATCACATATCATTAATTAGCATAAACCAAATTCATCCAAAGATAGTTTCAAAAAATGAAGTAAAGAGTAAGTATCACAAAGGTTATTACAGAGCAAATAAGAAAATACTTAATCAGATCCTGAAAAAGGAGCAGGTATGGTAGGATCAATTTGATGAAGGACCTTGTTAATGCGCCTATGATACTTGCGCATATATTTAAACTGCAAATCATGGGCAACATTCATGTTCTCTACCTTCTCTTCAAGTGCACGTAAATGTACATCAAAGTCAAATGGCTGATAGTCAAGGTTAGCCTCAAAATCTAAATCAAGTTCATCAAATATATCATCCATGTTAACATCATCAGGTAAACCACCTTCTTCTTCATTCATTGCTTCAGCTCCACCACCACCTTCATTCACTTGGCCCTCAGCCAATTGCAAGTTCATCTTATTTATATTTTTATTGTTGAAGATGAGATGATGAATGGGTGCCTCTCCAACAGGCATAACAACTAGCCCGTTGTTAGACAACACAGTCATAAGGTATGTAAAAGGAATATCTCTATGGCCAGGGTGGAGATGAAATTGGATAATAAAATGACAAATTAATGAAGGAAGACAGACATTAATACCAGATATGATGGAATGCAAAATCTGAACCATGAAAGAAGTGAGTTCAGTTTTGTTACCAGACCTAGGATAGACATTTGAAATAAAAATCCTATGAAGGACTCTATATATGGGTAACAAAACCTTGAAGCAAACGCATTCTCATTCTAACTCCATTGCACATCCATGTTGCATAATGCTCTGGTAAGCATCCATTTTTCTGATTTAGAAGGTTTCTCAACTAGAGAGCTAATAAGAATACCCTTATCATGGACAGGTAAATCCATTAGTCCAGCTATCAGATGACGATCAACTTTAAATGGGCCTTCTCTAGTAGTAATTGTAAATGTTGAATTTTCTGTAGAGAAATCAGAAATGCATGTGAACATAAATTACATAATAGACTGGTATGCCGGCCCACCCCAATGTAGAATGTTATCCCATCCTACAGATTAGAGAAGTGGAAAGAGATCAAAGGAGTAATACGTGCAACATCTACAATTCTCTCAACTATCATATTGCGCATCCTCAAATCTCTTACATAGGGAGGATCATCTTCGGGTGACCGAAGGTCGAGCCGTGTGATGGGTGTTGACCTAGAAGATGATGCACCATGAGAAATTTTCTTTTTACCTCTAGCATCCATTTTCCACTAAACAATCAAAGAAACAAGTAGTTGTAAAGGATGTGGAATGGGTTTTCTCAAAAATAGACTATGGAGAAGAAAATGCCAAAATCTTTAAGAAAACTTGAAATCAATCACTCCAAGGAAGAAAAGGAAGAGATTAGAGCTTGAATCTATAAGAAAAACTGATACAATGCACTAACCGTGATGAATCAAGAAGTTGGATACGACTAGTCGTGCCACGGCCCGTTGAAGAGAAAAGAGGAAATGAGGAAGAAAGAGTTTTCTCCAAATTAAAAAAGGTCCACTGTGCTAAATTTTAAAATTAAAACAAATAAATAAAAAAAAATATGCAATAATACAGAAATGCATGATTAATCAATTTAAATTAAACATTTCAAGATCAAATTTTAATTTATTAAACTTGCTTTTATCGAGTGGTTTAGTGAAAATGTCAGCAAGTTGAATTTCAGTTGGAATGTATTCTAATGAAATTATCTTTTCCTCCACTAATTCATGAATTTAGTGGTATCTAATGTCAATGTGCTTGGTTTGTGAATATTGGATTGAATTTTTAGATATATTTATTACATTAGAATTATCGCAATATAAAACCATTGAATCATGTGCAATTCCATAATCGCTTAACATTCTATTCATCCATACAAGCTGAGTACATGCATTTTCAGCTGCAATGTATTCAGCCTCAACAATTGAGAGTGATATGGAACTTTATTTCTTGCTAAACTGGGAAACTAAACAGTTCCCAATATAGAAACAACCACCACTGGTTGATTTTCTATCATCGATATTACTAGCCCAATCAGCATTAGTGTACCCAGCTAATTGAACACTAGTATCATGTGGATACCAAAGACCTAGATTAGCTGAACTTCAACATATTACATAATCCACTTAATAGTAGTTAAATGTGACTCTTTAAGGTCAAATTGATATCCAGCACAAATTCCAACACTAAAAGAAATATCAAGTCTACTTGTAGTTAAATAAAGTAAACTAAAAATCATACTAGATATAATTTACGATCCACACTTTTACCTGTAAAGTCTTTTAAGAGTCTTAATGGTGTACTCATAGGACTATCAAATTTTTTTCCATCCTCAAATCTGAACTTTTTAATCAAGTTCAGAGCATATTTGGTTTGAGAAATAAAGATACCATTAAATTATTTTTTTACTTGCAACCCTAGGAAATAATTCAATTCCCTAACCATGCTCATTTTGAACTTATATTTCATTAAATCTGCAAACTCAACGGTCATGTTAGTATAGGTAGATCTATAAATAATATCATCAACATGGATCTACACCATTATGATCATTATGTTTCTTAACAAAAAGAGTCTTATCAATACTTCCCATTAGAAAATTATGACTTATTAAAAACTTAGTCAATTTTTCGTACCATGTCCTGGGAGCTTGTTTCAAACCGTAGAGAGCCTTTTTTAGGCAATAGACATGATCAGCATTCGTAGGGTCTTCAAAACCCGTTGGTTGTTCAACATATACTTCTTCATATAGATCGCCATTTAAGAAAGCACTCTTTACATCCATTTGATAAATTTTGATCATTCTTAAGCACGTAATGGATATAAATAGTCTGATAGATTCAACATGAGCTAATGGGGAAAAGCTTTCATCATAATCGATGCCTCCAACTTGAATGTACCATTGTATAACCAGTCTAACATTGTTTCGAATTATATCATCATACTTATTTTTGAAAATCCACTTAGTTCCAATAATATGTTTATCTTTACGCCTATGAACAAGATAGCAAACATCATTTCTAATAAATTGATTAAGCACATCTTGCATCGTAACAATTCAGTGTTCGTCGGTAAGAGCTTCTTTTACGTTTTCTAGTTCTATCTGGGATGTAAAATACATGTAATTACAATATCTTTTAGTTGCCTATGAGTGTGCACACCAGTAAGAGGGTTTCCAAGAATCTAAGTGGTTGGATGATCTTTGACAGACCTCAGTTCAGAATTATTTTGACTTGATGAAGTATCTAGTTTATCAATTAGAAAAAATTCATCATTATCTGAACTTGAGGCAGGTGTATTCAAGTGATTGTTAATGACCACATTGATGGACTCTTATTCAATACTCGATACGCTCGACTATTCAAAGAATACCCTAAAGAGATCCCTTCATCACTTTTAGTGTTAAACTTATCCAGATTTTCACGGTCATGTAAAATATAGCACTTACTGCTAAAAACTCGAAAGTATTTGACAGTAGGCTTCTTTTCGAATCACATTTCATAATCCATTTTATTGTTTGACTTACTTGTATAAACCCAGTTGATTATATAGCAGGAAGTATTTACGGCCTTAGCCTAAAGTTTTTTAGGGAGCTTCAGACTATTCAACATTACATTAGCCATTTCTTGAAGCACTTTGTTTTTTCTTTCAACAATTTCATTTTTTTATGGAGTTTTGGGCACGGAGAATTCATGTGATATTCCCTAATCGCAAAAGAATTTCTCGAAACTGCTATTCTCAAATTCTAATCCATGATCACTACGGATCTTACAGATGTGAGAAGCTTTTTCAGTTTGAATTCATTTGAGAACTCTTTTTACTTCATTAAGGGTTTCTAATTTATCAATTAAAATGGCTACCCAGGTGAATTTGGTATAGTCATCCACTATTACCAGTATATATTTTTTACCTCCTCGACTCTCCGTCTTAGTTGGTCCTATAAGATCCATGTGGAGAAGTTCGAGTGGTTAGGATGTGACATTAGAGTTCACCTTTTTGTGAGTACTACTAGTTTGCTTGTCAATTTGGTATTCACCACAAATTTTGTCTACTTTCTGTAATTTAGGTAGACCTCTTATCAGTTCTATTTTGCTCAATCTATATAATTATAGTAGTATACATGTCCAAGGCGTTTATTCTATAACTTAGTCTCATCGGTATAGACCATGTAACATGATTGACTAGATGAGCTAGAATCACTAACAATATAGCAATTTTCAGAAGTTCTGGGACCAGTTAAAATTACAGAACCTTTTTTGTTTAAAATTTCACAACTATGGTTAGAAAATTTTATACTATGATTTTTATCGCATATTTGAGAAATGCTTAACAAGTTATGTTTTAGACCTTTTAGATTTAAGACATTCTCAAATAAAGGGAGGTTAGAAAGTTGAACCGTACCTTGGCCAATAATTTTATAATTGCTTCCATCACCAAATGTGACTAAATGATCAGTCATGACTTTAAGCGTGGTGAACAGACCTTTGTCACCAGTCATGTACCTGGAGCATCCACTGTCTAGGTACCACTTTGAATGGCTTGAAGCTTTGAAATCATTGTGGGTAACCGAACAAGTAACCTTAGGAACCCATTTCATAACTATTTTGGGTTTATGAGTATAGTTGGTCTTCTTATATTTGTAGTTGTTGTAAGAATGACCTACTGAGTTAGATTTTAAGAGCTCCTTACGTAAATCAACTATTTTCTCAGCTAAAGGATTTCGGTTTTGATTTGTATAGTTGATATGGTTACTTTTAGGATTGAAAGATTGAAAAGTTTAGCATTTTTAGAAAATTTTTGATTTGTATTATTCCCTTTTGAGTTTGAAGACTCTCCTTTCACAAACTTAGGAGGAGTATTCTTCTATTTAGGAGGAACATTTTTATCATAGCCCAAACTGGATCGGTCACCACATTTTTTTGATTTAGATAAAAGTTTTTCTAACTTTAAATCACCTTGGGCATACCTCCATTTATCTTTTAACTTAAGTTTTTCATTTTTAGATTTAAGATTCTCAATGAGAGAGGTTTTGAAATCTAAATCACATTTTAATTTTTTAAAACAATCTGAAATGTGGGATTTTTCTAAAATAAGAGAATCAAAATTTTCTTTAAGTTTTAAAAACCTTTTTTTTTTAAGTTTTAGTTTAACAGTAAGTTTACAACTCTCCTTGTAAAGAGCATTATAAGAATCTTGAAGATCATCTTCATTTTCAGGATCACTATTTAGATTTTTGTAACACCCTGAAAATCAGGGGTCGTGTATAAACTCAACTCCCGAGTTTCAGACCGTCACTTATGCAACAAAAATGATTATGATTCAATGTTGTCTGAGTTAAAGCATTCACATGAGTAAAAGTATACCAAACTGCAATTCATACTCTAGATCCAGTGATAAAAGCAAGCGGAAGACTAAAGAATATATATATCACTGTATGGAAAACAAAGTAGATCTCGAATGTCACTAAAGTATGAATACATCTCTGAGTCTCATATACATGTAAATAAACAAAATCAAATGTTCAAAAGAGTCCCACTGAGAAGTCCCGTCAACCCAGGCCACCTAAGCAAAGCCGTCGTGGTACTGCATGTATGAGAACTCGTCTTGGTCCTCATCATAGTCCGGCTCTACCTCATGGATCACTGCATCACCTACATCTAAGACAGGTTCTGGTGGGTGTTGTAAATACCGTCCTGTAACGTGGGAGTGAGTGATCAACTCAGTGGAATCATAGAGCAAAGATTAACATGTTCTCAAATCAATCATGCGATAATAGTAAAGCAGTAAATCAAACAGTCCTAATACTGTTGTTAATGCAATATGACATGACATGATGGATGCCCTCACCGACGTTCTCCCTCATACGACACCATCTTACGCCCGCGGCATGCTTGCGTACCGCTCAGTGCTCCACATCTTCCAGGCACATGCAATGTAATGGTGATATGATTGCTGAGTTGTTATTAGTCCATTCAAACAGCAGGATTGGGAAACTAAGGTACTACCTTATATCAATCCCAACACAGATCCTGTCTAGGATCGTCACTCCTAGTAATCTCATACGATGTATATTTTGTAGGTCGCTGCAAGGGCTGGCAGGGCTGTTGCTCGCACTCGTTGCACCACTCCCCCATCACCTTATCAATATAGGTCTATTGTACTCTCACTGCTATGAAAGGGTCGTCGCCTCCCGTAGACTCAGAATACGCTCGCGGTCACTACAAAGGACTCGTCGCCTGATCAGTGTAGGCCGACAGCAAGAATATAGTGTCCCATACCACCATAATCTGCTCACGAGACATAGGTGCTCACTGGTCACTACGGGAAGGTTTGTGGCCTCAGCGTAGGCCGACAGCTCGACTACGGTGTCCCATACCACCATGCCCAGCTCATGAGTCTTTGTGGATCAAGGTACCATGGTTAACAGGGTTTATAATGGTAAGTTTAGTACCCTAGGTTCAAACAGTTATGACTCATACAGGGTGTACATACAACGGCCAGTCGGGTTACTTGACGGGCTCGACTAGCACGATCGCATCTCAAGTCAAACGACATGAAGTGCGTGAAACACCTCGCGTGGTATAACCACTGCCGTCAACTCCAGAACATGGCTCGCGTTCATCGACGCGTCGTTCGTGGCAAAAATAGGCCAACTACGAACTTGTTCGGTTGCCGACTGCCTGCACTAGGTATAGTCCCAAGTATATATGAATTCACATTAGCAATCATATGAGAGTATTGGAAATGAAATACAACAATGTGAGCATGTTAACACATGTTATAGCATACAACTTAAGTAAATCATCAAGCACATGCATTTCATACATACAATGAAATCTTGCATATAGCTAACATGTAGGAAATCATTTACATCAGCAGATTAATCGAGAAATCAATCTCAAACTAATTCATAACACCATTTAATCCAATACATACTAATACAAGCATTTATACAAACAGTTACACTACACACTTAAGTCTACATATAGTATGTCGACTCAAAGTGCGCATTTAGGCGAATCTCTTCGCCAAACTAATTATGCACGTATTCCTAACATTCTAATGCGAAAATAAGCCATGTCAATCACATCATCAAATTATGGATGAAAACAGTATTTCCTACAAATGACTAAAATGCCTTAAATCTCATATTCTTCGTCTATTTATGAAACAGGAAACGGACAGCATGTTGTATATGTCAAACGGCGTTGCCGTTGATAATCTACTATTAAACGACATTGAAAGCATTGGAAACAGTCAATCAAAGCATCTAAAATCCGTACCTTTTCCCTTATAGGTGAAGCGATTCGAACGGAGCGTATACGCTTCGTCTACGGTGAATAGGGAACCTAATACACAAGATCTATCAGCTACTTCGCTATGAAACCAAGGGAACCTCAAATCAGCAACTTATTAGGGTATTTTCTTACCTAGAAACGTGGAGAAATCACTAGCCAAGTGATTGGAGCGTGTTGCTAAAGCACGTGCAACAGGTAGGGCAGCAGCAGGAAAATTCTCTCCTACTCTCTCTCACAATCTCTCACCTTTCCTCTCTCTCAATCTAGGGCTTTTTCCAATTTCAGATGGGAGAGAGAAGTGAGGGTTTCAACCCCTTTTATAAGCCCAAACATGTCCGAAATAGGCTCGGGAACAATGTATACCTAAGCTCCAAAAGGACATTTCTGGTGGTCACCTGGCTGAACGCGATCGGACTTAAATTCGTACATGTCGGATGTCGCTCACATCCCGTTTTCAGACCATCAGTGTTCGTAGATCGCCCGTGGCAGTCCAGTTTCAGTTCAGCGGTCATCGCACGTAGATCAGGTCTACAAGTCTCATGATATGAAATAGAAATTTTTCTTGATCTGAGGGTGTAATTTTACTGAATTCTGACGGTCAAAACGCTTAATACTGACGCGTCAAGTCGTGTGCCAGATTTGAATTTTAAATTCCAAATCTAACCCTATTCTCCCTCTCTTCAGTCCAGGCTCAATGAAATAGCCCGTGAATGTCGGTTGGACTTGATTTTCGAAATTATTGTCAAGTCCAGCTAGGCGGTTCTAACGGTCTAAGATAGTAGGTATCGGACTTTTGACGCGCGGTCTAGATCCAATACAAACTTTCAAAGAGGTCTAGAGAACAAACATGCTTAGAGTTTGATCCGAGGTTTTAAAGTATTATAGAGTCATTGGTTCTACTCGATTTGGGTCTTGTAGAATGTATTTAAAGTGATCAGGGACTATTTCCCAGCTACTCTAGCGTTACGCTAGCTAACTTACACTTATTCTCTAAAGGAATTAATCCTACGCGATTTCTAGTCGAGTTGGAACTCGAGTCCAAGTATGAATTTTTCCAAGGCGTTACAATTTTCTTCACTCGTTGAATCATCATTATCTGAAAAAGTGAATTTGGCTAGAGTTATAAGGGCTTTAACTTCACTTCCCGACTCAGTTTCAGAATCTTCTGATTCAGAAAAGGCTTCAGAGTCAGATGATTCATCCCAAGTAGCCAACAATCCTTTCTTTTTAGATTTGTCCTTTTTAGGATACTTATTTGTTAAATGCCCATATTCATGGCAGTTGTAACACTGACTGTCTTTTAAATATTTTCACGTTTTAGTTTTAGATTTCTTCTTATCATTAGATTTTTGAAAATCAACCCTCCTTTTACTTTTGAAAATTTTGTAATTTTTTTTTTTTGCTAAACTGGCCATATCATCTTCAGAGTTTTCTAAATCAAAATTGCTATTATTTTCTTGAAAAATATTTTTAGAAGATTTAAGGGCGATAAATTTACCTATAGGAGCTTTAAAAGTTAACTCATAAGTCTATAAAGAGCCAACTAATTCTTTTACCCTCATGTTGTCCGTATCACGAAATTCCTGGATCGCAGTAAACTTAGAATTGAATCATTCAGGAAGTGAACATAGTATTTTTGTACACATTTTACTTTTTGTGATTTTATCACCATCAGCAAGACCCCACATTGAGTTCACAATGTCATTCAATCTTGTATAGAAGTCCATGGACATTTCATTTTCTTCCATACGTATTTCCTCAAATTTGGTTATGAGGATTTGGACTTTAGATTTCTTAACAATTAATGTTCCCTCGTGTGTCATTTCTAAAATATCTGAAGCTTTCTTTACAGTATCACAAGATATAATTCTTTTGAATTCATCCATTGATAGTGCATAAGTGATTGCATTTAGTACTTTTGCATTCGCACTACTCACATTTTTCCGAAGAGTGGTCCATGAAAAATGAGGTGTTATTCTCATAGATTTTGATCCATCGAGACCAGTAACTTCAGTGGTAGGAGGGGTCCATTCTGTCACTATGGCTTGCCACACACTCTCATCCATGGATTTAAGGAAAATCCTCATCCCGGCTTTTCCAATAGGCATAATTAGAGCCATCAAATGGTGGAGGCCTAGTGACTGAAAAGCTATCAAAATTTGACATCTTATAAATAGCTTAAATCAGTTAGCTCAGGAAATAAATCCAAAAATATAACAATTAAAACGAGCTATTAGGCTTTGATAACACTTGAAAAGGCCAAGCTATATGTCCTAAAGGCGGGGGGGGGGGGGGGGGGGGGGGGGGGGGGGGGGGGTGGTGAATAAGACTATGACAAATTAAAATGATAACAACAAAATTTAAACAATTAAAAGTAAGAAAGCACCATAATCAATTCACAATACTGAATAATGTATGAGTATTGAGAGGTTAATACAAATGTTGTTCTAAGGACAACCTTACACGAAAAACTAAGGTTTATGGTAGTACAACCTGATTTTTAGAAAGGTCTTTGTATCAAAATCTTAAACTTGATACAGAGGAATAAATAAAAGAATAAATAACAAAGAAATGAAATCTAAATTATTATAACATTCCCCACAATGCTTGAAATTTAAATATTACAACATTCATATCCACAAATACATCCCACAATATTAAATGAAAAGAGATATAGAAAATAAACCACACATCAAAACCTAAAGAATTATAATGGTTTGCCTATGTGTACACCAACTGTTAAACAACAGTCACACAACTACTCCACTCCTAATATCCTCACATAGTGGATAGTAGCGTTCACTATTCAAATAGGTTTTTTAGGTTCACCTAAAATCCTCACAATTGTGTCTTTCAATTAGGCTTTACACAATTCAAAAAACCACTCTCTCTAAGTTTCCTGGCTCTCCTCAGATAACCAAAATAATAATATTTTTCTGGCTTAATCTCAAAAGAAACCAAAGCAAATGAAATTATAATAATGTAAAATATTTGAATTTCTCCTTTTTGTTGTAGTCCGGAAGAACGAAATCGGAGTCGAATTCGAATAGAAGTTCAATGTCCAATACTCATTTTAAAATGGTTATACGTTCTAATTGATTTTAAATTAAACCAAGTTGGGCTAGCTCTATTTGATTTTGATTCCAAGAAGTGGAATATCACAATTCCTCTTTCAAATCAGATTGGAATGCAGAAACAAAATCAAATATAAAAGCTAATAAAAAGAGAATATTAAATAAGCACAATCTAGCTTAAGAACTTTACAAACTTATCTCTCAGAGTGATGCCTTGATTTTACTTCAATTCAATTATCAAACTTTGAAACTCGTGCTCTATTTATAAGTGCAGAAGTTACACCTTCGACTGGTCTTGTGGACACTACATGTAGCGCCCCAAAAATTGGGGGTCGGGTAGAAATCCAACTCCCAAGTTCCAGAACATCACTTATGCAACATTTTCAATAATGGATGAATATCGTCGGTAACAGTACATAAAACATGAGGAGGATTAAGCCAAAACAACATATCATACTCCAGAGATAGTTAAATTAGCAAGCGAAAGAATGTGATAGATATATAAAATATATAAATGATTGTAAGTCTCTAGAGTGTGATCATGTTTCCAGGTTAACTAAATACATGTATACTCCAAAATAGAAACAAAAGAATATACATGAGTGCTCTAAAAATATAAAATGACACGTTTCATGATATCTAATCAACCTCCCTGTAATCTCATCGATCAAAACACAGAGGAGAAGTCCTTCTCAGCATCATACAAGTCCAGCTCCGCTCCACAAGCAACGCCCTCATCTGAAACTAAAATAGGGACTGGTGGGTGTCCGGAACACCATCCCGTAATGTGGGAGTGAGTAGCTAACTCAGTGGGAACATAGAACAAAGATTAACATGTTATCAAATCCATCACGTGATAATGATAAAGCAAACAAAACAAATATTCCTAAATACTGTGATTAATGCATGGATGAAATGACATGATGGATACCCTCACTGACATACTCCCTCATGCGGCACCATCTACGTCTGCGGCATGCTTTCTTTTCTCAGTGCTCCACATCTTCCAGGCACATGCAGTTCGATATGGATAATGATTACCGAGTTGTTATTAGTCCATTTCATACAGCAGGATTGGGAAACTAGGGTACTTCCCTTATATCATTCCCAACAAGGATCCTTTCTAGGGTCATCACTCCAAGTAATCTCATACGATGGTATATTTTTAGGTCGCTGCAAGGGCTGTCAGGGCAGTTGCATGCACTCATTTCTCCACTCCCCCATCACCTTATCAATACAGGCCTAGTTGTACACTTGTTGCTACGAAAGGGTCGTCGCCTCACGTAGACTCAGAGTACGCTCGAGGTCACTACAAAGGACTGCCAGGGCTGTTGCTCGCACTCGTTGCACCGTTCCCCCATCACCTTATCAATATAGGCTGACAACTCGAATATAGTGTCCCATACCACCATAATCGTCTCATGAGTCTAAGGTGCTCACTGGTCACTACGGGGAGGTTTGTGGCCCCAGCATAGGCCGACAGCTCGACCACGGTGTCCCATACCACCATGCCCGGCTCATGAGTCTTAGTGGATCAAGGTACCACAGTTATCAGGGTTATCACTGGTTAGTTCAGTACCCTAGGTTCAAGCAGTTATGACGAATACAAGGTGAACATACAACGGTCAATCGGGTTACTTGATGAGTCCGACTAGCACGAGCGTACGTTAAATCGACCGACATGAAGTGCACAAGCACTTCGTGTGGCCTAAACACTGCCGACAACTCTAGTACGACTCGGGTTCGTCATACACATCCTTCGTGGAGAATAGAATCCAACCACGAATTCTAAACTGTTACCGACTGCCTGAACTAGAGTATAGCCCCAAGCACTTGGAATCTAAATCAATAATCATATGAGAGAAACAGAATTGAAATATGAGTAATTCCAGCATGTTATCAGCATGTTATAACATACATCAAAAGCAGTTAACCATACGCGAGTATTTCACACATAAGGTAATCAATTCAATACAAAAAACATGGAGGAATTCATGTACATCAATAAATTAGTTAAGAATCTAATCTCAACGCTAATCTACAACACCATTTACTCAATACTTACTAATACATACATTTATAAAAACACTTAGATTACACAACTCCAACGTACTTGATGTATGTTGATTTCAACATACAATACGGAAAATCCTTATATCCAGGAGATGTATAATACACAACAATCATGTTCTTACATTCAAAACATATCACAGGAAAAAATCATATTGATTTAGGCATTTCAACAAACACTTTGTCTACACACTTTAGTCTCCATAACATATGTCGGCCAATATGTGCATTAGGGTGAATGTCTTCGCCAAACATATCATACATCCATAACTAGTATAAATACACGGCAAATACCCATGGCAATCATATCAGCAAAATACGTACGTATACAGTATTTCCTATAAATACCCAAAATACCCTAAATCTCATATTCTTTGTACGTATTCAAAATGAAAAACGGACAGCATGTTGTACATGTCAAATAGAATTCTTGTCAATAATCAACCATTAAACGGCATTGAAAGCTTTGAAAACCGATAATCTGAGCATCTAAGATCTGCACCTTTCGCCGTAGAAGTGTAACGAATCGAACAGGAAGTCTACGCTTCGTCAACGGCGATATGACGACCTAATTCACAAGATACATCAGCTACTTCGCTACTTGTATTGATAGAATCCCTAAAACAGGTTAAGGTTAGGGTTTTCTTAGAATGAAGCCGGAGTCACCGGAAAAGTGATACAAAAGGGTAGATTTGGCACGTAGAGCTGCAGGGAAGAATCCCAAGAGAAATCACCAGCTTCTCCCTCACTTCTCTCTCTTTTCTCTCTTCTCTCTCCTAGGGTTTTCCCCAAATTCGTATGGGTTAGAAAGCTAAGGGTTTAAACTCCTTTTATAAGCCCAAACATAACCAAAACAGACTCCAAGTCAAGGTATACTTGGGTTATAGCCAAATCAGGTCTTTTTCGATCCAAAAGAGCATTTCGGGAGGTCCCCTGGCCGAATGCGGTCGGACTTAAGCTCATGGATATTGGATCCTGCTCACACCAAGTTTTCAGTCCGGTAGAGTTCCCAGATCGCACGTGGCGGACCAGTTTCAGTTTAGCAGTCACGGAGACTCGATCGAGGATTCCAAGTACACTAACCTGGGTGAGAAATGTTCCCTGATCTGAGGGTGTATTTGGGTCAAATTCCGACAGTCTGAATGCTTACACTTAACCCCCAAGCGAAACGTCCCAGATTTATTTAAATGACATTTAATTTTTTTATGAATTTCACTCTTTCTCACACTCCTTGCTCCAGGCTCAATGAAATAGCCTCAGAACATTAGTTGGGCTTGATTTTTGAAACGATTGTCAAATCCAACAAGGCGGTCATAATCGTCTAAGATTATCGCTATCGGACTTTCGATGCGCGGTCTAAATCCAATACAAAGTTTCAAAGGGTTCCTGAGAACAAATAGGTTTAGACTTTGATCTTGGATTTTGGGGTAAGATAGCTTCAATGGTTGTACAGGTTTTGGGTCTTACAGATCATATTTAAAGCGATCAGTGCTAATTTCACAACTAATCTAACGTAGCGCTGGCTAATTCACGTTAAATTTCTAAAGAATTTCATTCTAAACAATTTCTTGGCTTTGGAATTGGGTTTTGAGAGGTTACCAAGGTGTTATGGTTGACCCATTGCCTAAGGACGTCTAATCCCAGGTTGGCAAAAATATGGGGTGTTACAATCTACCCCCCTTAAAATAAAATTTCGTCCCCAAAATTGGCTAAGGGTAATGAGTTCCTAGAGAGACTTTCATATTGACATTCTAAGGTTCAAATTCTATTTAATGACCTAACCTTACGTATAACCTAAACCAACTGTTTTGATCCTGGACAAGTGGGGAAGAGGCCAACCACGCTTCTACTGTGCCACTCTGATCCAACGGTTGTATTAGATAATCCTAAGTAGATTGGGCTCAATACGTTCTACTCCCCTTAAAACTTAGTTCTACTTAAGGTTCAAGAATCTATGCCTCGATCCGTATATCGAAACGAGGTGTAACTTAGGGCCTATCTTTAACATGAAATGGGAAACAACCTCTCGCTACATTGGTCTTCCTTTGGAAATGATGCGTTCTATGGCATTAGTACCTATGATTATAGAAAGGAGCTGAAATGATGGGTGTTGTGGTTGATTTCAAGGACGGATGTGAGTTTGTGGCAAGATGTCTAATTCTCTACTGGCTATAAGTCCTCGCCATTTTTCAAAGACAAGGCAATAACTTTTGGTTGTAGGTGGTCGGGCCAACACGAAAGAAAGGTTGTGTAGTGGGTCTGAGCCGGATACATTGACCTTCTGTCTAATCAGGACAGAAAATTCGTTGTATCAGTTCTTAATCCTAGTCGATGCCGATCTTTTGCTTGATCAGAGCATTGGATTCATTGGTAACTACTAGGATTAAGAAGTCAGTTCAAACCGCGAATACTTCACTTATATATACAGTTCCTTTACTCCATGTTCCTGAACGCAATAAGTCTTTAGGAAGGCAATTCTAAGGGGCGTGCTAGTTTATTCTAAGTTCAATCTGAGGGATTCATAAGTTTTCCCTGAAAGTGAATGGTTCTAAGTTAAAACAACTTTCCTAAGGGTTATAACAGAAGTCTTTAAGTATTAAGGGGATCTATCGAAGGAATGAGGTTCTACTCCAACCAAATTTAACCTACTATTCCTTAGCATATACAAGCTTTACACTACTTAAGGTAACTAGTAGACTGGTCTATATCTCACTAGCTGTAATCCAAAACCTAAACCTATACGCTAAATGGTTTCATACCATTTCTACTACAGGGGATTGTTCTATCGCTTAGGGTCAAGATTGTCTAATTGAAGTTGGATTCCCTACATTGTCAGATCCTTCAAATCTAGGAGTACTAACTCTAAGTCCAAAACTCCAAGGGCCTATATGGCCAGTGGTCTCACGTTGTGTTAACTGGGACCGCATTACTAACCCATGTCGGGATTAGGAGTAACATGCTTGGTAGGAGGGTGGGGTGGGATAAAAATTAATTTGTAAGCTTAATCCCGAGATTTACTTTTAATCGTATACATTCCAATCATGGTAGTGGAAACCATAGGATATACCCAATCTAGGGACAATACCTTACAGCGAATGAAACAGCATGCACTTCATTTAACAAAATTTGTCACAATACATGGAATAAAATTCCACATGCATTATGACAGGGACGACTGCGGCTATGCTAAGCCCAAACCACTAAACACAACACATTTTCTACTTATGATATCACTAGACCCATCAACAAAAAAATACAAAAATCCTTAAAATGGTAATCAAACAATCTACAGGACAATGACATAGATGCCTAATTCTACTAAAGGACTTCCACCACGGTCCCGACTTACCTTCTTTAATATTTTCTAGTTTAATACTGTCTGTTTCCCATTAGAGCTCTATCGACCATGTATTCTTAATACTCCTCAAGCGAAGAAAGTGGAGAAATGGGATGGGTAAGTAGGTTTCCACGAGTTTGAGGCTCAAACGAGAGCTTAAGAGTTCAAATGAGCCGTAAAAAGTGAAGGAAATGAAGAAAAAAGGCTAACCTAGTGGACTGCCACGAATCTAAGTCCTATAGAGGAGTGAAACAGGCCCCTAAATGCTAGGATTTCAAAGGGAAAAGAGCGAAATAGGTTAGGATGGAGGCTCACACGAATTTTAGCCTCCAATAGAGGATGAGAGAGCTCCAAACGACGAGAATGGAGAGAGAGGGAAGTTGGTATGGCTGTGAGTGATGGAGTGGCGTCGGTTGAGCCAGAGAATGGGAATGAGAGTGGTTTGGAAACGGGATTGGAGAAGGAGGCAACAAAAATGTGAAGAAGGAAGAGCTAGGGGGTGCATTTTGTGAAGGAGATAGGTCTTTGGGGGTGTTTTAACGGATGACCCCTATCCACAGGGGCTACACTAGCCCCCAAACACCTCCGGCCCGAAGGCCCGACCAAGTGGGGCCCATTGTACGACGAGGTCCTCGCAAACCATCTTACAAATCTGTGAGGCCCAGCCATCTGGGCGTGGTCCCCAAAAAGGTATGGGTCCCACCTCAGATCATCCTAGATTAGCGTGGGTATGCCCACGACTCCGTTTCAGGCGTTTCGGGGCCAACTGCAAATCGGAATGAGTTTATATGACTTCTAACATATGATTTTGGAGTAGGAGATGCTAATCCATCCAACTAACTTATTCATTCCATGATATTCCTTAATCAGAATGACCAAAAGTCTAATCTACACACATATTTACTATTCATAGTAAATTTTTGTTTAAGTATGATTCTCCATCATTTTTACATTAGAATTTATATCTAGTATGAAAGGACTTAGAAAGAGTTGAAGAATGGGATGGTTAAAGGAGAGATTCTGAAGGAATTGGATAAAAAGGAGTTTTAAGCCTTGAGATTGAGTGTAAGATGTTGGGGTTGCCCCATAACCCAAGGACATCCATTCCAAAGTTTAAAATTCTTCAGGGAATGAATCAAACCCATCGACTCATGACCTAGAGGTGACTTAGGTCGATTCACGCGACCGAAAACATGTTATGGCCTAAATTACCGTATAGTCTCACCTGTCGGCGAAACTTGGGATTCTAATGTGGTTTCTAAGTTTCCATCACCCCCTTTCTAAGTCAGAGTGCATCAGTGTGCGTTGTGTTACCATAACCCAGGTCCAGTTTAATCCAAATCATGCTCTGATACCATCTGTAACGCCCCAAAAATTGGGGGTCGGGTAGAAAGCCAACTCTCGAGTTCCAGAACATCACTTATGCAACATTTTCAATAATGGATGAATGTCATCGGTAACAGTACATAAAACATGAGGTGGATTAAGCCAAAATAGCATATCATACTTCAGAGACAATTAAATTAGCAAGAGGAAGAATGTGATAGATATATAAAATATATAAATGATTGTAAGTCTCCAGAGTGTGATCATGTTCCCAGGTTAACTAAATACATGTATACTCCAAAATAGAAATAAAAGAATATACATGAGTGCTCCAAAAATATCAAATGACATGGAGGAGAAGTCCTCCTTAGCATCATACAAGTCCAGCTCCACTCCATAAGCAGCGCCCTCATCTGAAACTAAAATAGGGACTGGTGGGTGTCCGGAACACCATCCCGTAACGTGGGAGTGAGTAGCTACTCAGTGGGATCATAGAACAAAGATTAACATGTTATCAAATCCATCACGCGATAATGATAAAGCAAACAAAACAAACATTCCTAAATATTATGATTAATGCATGGATGAAATGACATGATGGATGCCCTCATCGACATACTCCCTCATGCGGCACCATCTGTGTTCGCGGCATGCTTTCTTTCCTCAGTGCTCCACATCTTCCAGGCACATGCAATTCGATATGGATAATGATTACCGAGTTGTTATTTGTCCATTTCATACAGCAGGATTGGGAAACTAGGGTACTTTCCTCATATCATTCCCAACAAGGATCCTTTCTAGGGTCGTCACTCCTAGTAATATCATACGATGGTATATTTCTAGGTCGCTGCAAGGGTTACAAGGGCTGTTGCACACACTCGTTACTCCACTCCCCCATCACCTTATCAATACAGGCCTAGTTGTACTCTTGTTGCTACGGAAGGGTCGTCGCCTCACGTAGACTCAGAGTACGCTCGAGGTCACTACAAAGGGCTGCCAGGGCTGTTGATCTCACTCGTTGCACCATTCTCCCATCACCTTATCAATGTAGGCCGACAGCTCGAATATAGTGTCCCATACCACCATAATCGGCTCGCGAGTCTAAGGTGCTCACTGGTCACTACGGAGAGGTTTGTGGCCCCAACGTAGGCCGACAGCTCGACCACGGTGTCCCATACCACCATGCCCGGCTCATGAGTCTTAGTGGATCAAGGTACCACGGTTATCAGGGTTATCACTGGTAAGTTCAGTACCCTAGGTTCAAGCAGTTATGACGAATACAAGGTGAACATACAACGGTCAATCAGGTTACTTGATGAATCCAACTAGCACGAGCGCACGTTGAATCGACCGACATGAAGTGCACAAGCACTTCGTGTGGCCTAACCACTGCCGACAACTCTAGTACGACTCGGGTTCCTCATACACATCCTTCGTGGAGAATAAAATCCAATCACGAATTCTAAACTGTTACCGACTGTCTAGACTAGAGTATAGCCCCAAGCACTTGGAATCTAAATCAATAATCATATGAGAGAGACATAATTGAAATATGAGTAATTTCAGCATGTTATAACATACATCAAAAGTAGTTAACTATACACGAGTATTTCACACATATGGTAATCAATTCAATACAACAAACATGGAGGAATTCATGTACATCAATAAATTAGTTGAGAATCCAATCTCAACGCTAATCTACAACACCATTTACTCAATACTTACTAATACTTACATTTATACAAACACTTAGACTACACAACTCCAACGTACTTGATGTGTGTTGATTTCAACATACAATATGGAAAATCCTTATATCAAGGAGATGTCTAATGCACAACAATCGTGTTCTTACATTCAAAACATATGGCAGGAAAAATCCATATTGATTTAGGCATTTCAACAAACACTTTGTCTACACATTTTAGTCTACATAGCATATGTCGGCCAATATGTGCATTAGGGTGAATCTCTTCACCAAACAGATCATACATCCATAACTAGTATAAATGCACGTCAAATACCCATGGCAATCATATCGGCAAAATACGTACATATTCAGTATTTCCTACAAATACCCAAAATACCCTAAATCTCATATTCTTCGTACGTATTCGAAATGAAAAATGGACAGCATGTTGTACATGTCAAATAGCATTCTTTTCAACAATCTACCATTAAACGACATTGAAATCTTTGAAAACCGGTAATCTAAGCATCTAAGATCCGCATCTTTCGCTGTAGAAGTGTAACGAATCGAATAGGAAGTCTACGATTCGTCAACGGCGATATGACGACCTAATTCACAAGATACATCAGCTACTTCGCTACTTGTATTGATAGAATCCCTAAAATAAGTTAAGGTTAGGGTTTTCTTACGTAGAACGAAGCCGGAGTCGCCGAAAAAGTGATACAGAAGGGTGGATTTGGCACGTAGAGCAGCAGGGAAGAATCCCAGGAGAAATCACCAGCTTCTCCCTCACTTCTCTCTCTTTTCTCTCTTCTCTCTCCTTCAGTTTTCTCCAAATTCGTATGTGTTAGAAAGCTAAGGGTTGAAGCCCCTTTTATAAGCCCAAACATAACCAAAACAGACTCCAAGTCAAGGTATACTTGGGTTATAGCCAAATCAGGTCTTTTTCGATCCAAAAGAGCATTTCGGGAGGTCCCCTGGCCGAATGAGGTCGGACTTAAGCTCATGGATATTGGATCCTGCTCACACCAAGTTTTCAGTCCGGTAGAGTTCCCAGATCGTATGTGGTGGACCAGTTTTAGTTCAGCGGTCACGGAGACTCGATCGAGGATTCCAAGTATACTGACCTGGTTGAGAAATGTTCCCTGATCTGAGGGTATATTTGGGTTAGATTCTGACGGTCTGAATGCTTATACTTAACCCGCAAGCGAAACGTACCAGATTTATTTAAATGGCATTTAATTTTTTATGAATTTCACTCTTTCTCACACTCCTTGCTCCAGGCTCAATGTAATAGCCTCAGAACATCAGTTAGGCTTGATTTTCGAAATGATTGTCAAATCCAACAAGGCGGTCTTAATCGTCTAAGATTATCGCTATCAAACTTTAGACGCGCGGTCTAAATCCAATATAAAGTTTCAAAGGGCTCATGAGAACAAACAGGTTTAGAGTTTGATCTTGGATTTCAGGGTAAGATAGCATCAATGGTTCTACAGGTTTTGGGTCTTAAAGATCGTATTTAAAGTGATCAGTGCTAATTTCACAGCTAATCTAACGTAGCGCTGGCTAATTCACGTTAAATTTCTAAAGAATTTCATTCTAAATGATTTCTTGGATTTGGAATTGGGTTCTGAGAGGTTTCCAAGGTGTTATGGTTGACCCATTGCCTAAGGACGTCTAATCCCAGGTTGGCAAAAATTCAGGGTGTTACACTACAACTGGTCGTAGGTCGAACTGATTTTTGAAATTTTAAGCGCGATCAGATAAAACCTTTCCACGACTGATCGTAGGCCATCCACAACCAGTCGAGGGACCTCCACGACTGGTCGTGTGGAGCATGGAATAGTTGCTGGAGTTCGAGTCGTAGTTGTAGGACTGGTCATGTGGAGCATGGAATAGTTGCTGGAGTTCGAGTCGTAGTTGTAGGACTGGTCGAGGATGAGTCGTGCACTGCTCACATGACCAGTCAAGCAGTCCCCAGGACTTGTCGTGGCTCAACAAAAAATTTTAAAAATTTTCAACAATCTTAGGACTAGTTGAGGAATTTCTTGGATTGGTCGAGCCAGTGCCAGGACAAGTCTATGAACAAAGTAAAACACTTATAAAATAAGCAATTGAATTATGTATCTGAAATCACCCACCCTAAGGTCAATCTAAGGTCATTCATACCTTAATTAAGAAGTATGAACATTGAACCTTCTTTATCTTCAGATGTTAGATGGTCTTTGAAGTTCATGAAGCTTGAGTCCTTGAGCATATGATGAAGTTCATGAAGATTGAGTTCTTGAACATATGATGAAGCTTGAACTTGTGATCGTTTAAAGCTTAATTTTGTAGTACTTAAGTTATACTTCATCTTGACTCTTGAGTATGATTGAATCACTTGATTTTTGATGTTGCTTTGAGACATTGAAGCTTAAGGTGAGAACAATGTGCTTGATCTTGCCTTGCTTGAAGTAGATCGTTGACCTTGTCTTAAAGCATTGTCCTTGTATTGTTCTTATATTGTCCTTGTATTGTCCTTGACAATCAATATAAAACAATGTGCTACACAAGACACAGATTGTGGTTTTGGCACTACAAAATTTGACAATCTAAGGAGCAGAAACTATAGCACTTACACAAAGTCAACTCTCTCTCTCTCTCTCTCTCTCTCTCTATCTCTCTCTCTCTCTCTCTCCACCCATCCCTTGCAACACCCATCACCTATCACCCATCGTCCCATCCCTTTTCACCCATCACTTCTCCCCCTCATTTTCTCTCTTCATTCCCAAGTAACAAAATATCACACGTCCAAGCCTCCTCAAGCTCTCCCAAAACAACAAGTGTGGTCCAATTTCCCACCCTCTTATATCCCATCTCAAACGTTCATCTTTCATCAACCTCTATTAAAATAGAAGGCAAGGAGCATAGGAGTTCAAGGAGCTAGAGAAGAAGGTCGATAGGTGGGTGATCCACCATTGATTTCAATTTTTAAGGGCATAGTTATTGTGGGACACACTTGATGTATGCATTGTATTTGGGAGGGCCCAATAGTGTCGGGGTCCCTCCTCTGCACGTATGTTCTTCTACTTCTTCTTCTTCTCCTTCTTCTTCTTCTTCTTCTTCTTCTTCTTCTTCTTCTTCTCTCTCTCTCTCTCTCTCTCTCTCTCTCTCTCTCTCTCCCTAGGTTGGAGTGAGACCCACCGATATGTCTTAAATTTACTTTGCCATCAGACGGTGTGGCCCACCACATTCCAAGAGAAATCCACCGTCCACCGTTAGGACGGTGGGAAGCCCACGCACTAGATGTATCACCCCTCCTATATATATATATATATATATATATATATATATATATATATATATATATATATATATATATATATATATATGGTGCGCCACCTCGTGATCCCACCTGAAAGGGCCTACCTATATGCCCTAGAGGGGGGGTGAATAGGGCAATGCCAAATAAAACTTAAAACAGTGGAATAATAAAAGAAATAAAGCACAATGTTGAATTAAAAGTAATCTCAATAACCTAGAATTAAGAGAATGATACCATATCAGTTCTAAGGACAACCTTACACCAAAAACCAAAGGTTTAAGGTAGGACATCCTTATTTTTAGAACGTCCTTTGTATCACAAACCAATGACAAATAAAAAGCAAGGCAACCAAAATAACTTGCAGAAATAAATCCTAAGTTATTACAACATTCCCCAGACTTGCTTGATATAAAATGATTACAACATTCATCCACAAATACAATCTACAAAACTAAATGAATAAAGAAATGAAAAATAAAGCACATCCACAACACAACGATATATAGTGGTTCGCCTGTGTGTTCACCAACTGTTATCCAACAGCCACACAGAATGCTACTCCACTACTAATATCCTCATACAGGGGATATTTGCATGCACTATCAAAATAGGTTTCACAGGTTCACCTAAAACCTTCACAATTGTGTCTTTTTATCTCGGGCTTACACAATCCAAACACCCACACAATCTGAGTTTTCTGTCTCTCCTCAGATAACCAAAACAATGAGATTTTTCTAGCAAATCTCAAACAAAACCAAAGAATGTAAATTACACAAATGTAAAATACCTGAATCTCCTTTTGAAGTAGCCCGGTAGAACCAATCGGAGTAGAAGTTCGATTCAACATTCAAAGTCCAATACTCACTTTAAGAATGGTTCTAAGTCTAATTGATTTTAAATCAAAGGGCTAGTTCGATTTGATTTTGAATCTAAGAAGAAGGAATATCAGAAATTCCCCTTTTCAAATAAGATTGGATTGTAGATCAAAATCAAGTAATAAACAAGCTAGCAAAAGGAATATTAAATGAGCACAAAGTAGCTTAAAATAAACACAAACTTATCTCAGAGTATAGCCTAAAGATTGCTTGAGTTGAGTTGAATTGAATTGAAAAACTCTGAAGTTCGTGCTCTATTTATAGCCTAAAAAATCTCATATACGACTGGTCTTAGGATCCTAGGACTGGTCGTAGCTTCAAAGATTTTTAAAGATTTCTGCGGGATAAGGATTAGCTGTTCCACAACTGGTCCTGGGTAGCCTATGACCGGTCGTGGGCCACCTAAGACTGGTCATGGGTCACATACGACTGGTCGTAGGACCCCCAGTTTAGTTGTTGGAGTTTGAGTCGTAGGGCTAAGACTGGTCGAAGGACAAGTTGTACAGCTCACAGGACTGGTCGTAGAACAACCAAAAAAAAATGAAAATCTTCAACAACCTAGGACTGGTCTTGAAAAACTTAAGACTGGTCGTAGCAGAGTTAGGACTGGTCTTGAAGTCCTTAGGACTGGTCTTATAACAGCCCGAACAAACATAATAAAATATACGAATTATGTATCCATAATGACCTACAGTAAAGCCCATCCTAAGGTCAATCTAAGGTCAAACAAACCTTAAAAGTGAGATAGACATTGAAAGTCTGTACACTCAGATGACCCTTAAGAAAAGCTTGAGAATTTATGAATCTTGTAGTAGGCCTTCTCAAGCTTGATCCTTTCTTGAGTTGACAAAGTCTTCTTCTATACTTGTACTTGTTTGAATCTTGAACATGCATACTTGGAGACTTCTATTCTTGAATTCTTCATCCATGACTTGAACTTTTTTCATTTAAGTTCTTGTCTTGAAATACGATGTCTTGAAGTAATGAATAGTCTCAAACATGAAACACAAGATATACAAGATATAGATATAGGTTTTGGCACCATAAAATTTGACAACCAAAGGGATATGAAATCATAGCACTTACAATCTCCCCCTTTGTCAAATTTGTGACAAAACACATATCATACAGATAACAGAAACATCATACAAATTACTCTACTCCCCCTGAGAGATACGAGTACTGCTCATGTAAACAATAAGAAACATTTAAACATCAAGACTCCATATTCTTAATCCACATATCCTTCTCAATCAATCAATCCAAACAAATTACTCCCCCTTTCCATACTACTCTCCCTTTTTGTCACCAAATAACAAGGGAAAGTCACAATAGGAAAATGAACAACAACATAGAGAGTAATAATAAGCAGATAACGAGAAAGGAATATGGAAGGAAATATCATATTTCAAAATATAAACCAGAATCATCAAGTCATAACCAAGTTAATACAATATCCAAAATGAAAGATAATATAATATTATACAATCCAAAAAATAATTCGCCTAATCAGATCCAGAGGAGGGAGCAGGGATAGTAGGATCAATCTAGTGTAAGCCCCTATTGATGCGACGAAGATATTTTCACATATATTTAAACTGCATATCGTGGGCTATACTCATGTTATAAACCTTCTCCTCCAATGCACGAAGGCGTGCATCATAACTAGATGGATGGTAATCAGAACCATTTGGCGAACCAATTTCTATCTCATCAAATAACTCATCCATATTAATATCCTGTTAAGGAAGATCGTCAGCTTCCCCTTCATTTCTGGCTTCACCACTATTACCACCAACACCACCTTTATCAACTTGACCAGGAAGCAAATCCAACTTCATCTTATTAAGATTGGTATCGTTGAAAATAAGATGATGAATTGGTGCCTCATTAATAGGTTTATCGACAAGCATGTGAGTGGCTAACACAGTCATAAGATAACCAAACGGAATATCACTATGACCCGGATGGAGATGAAACTGTATGATAAAATGACAGATCAAAGAAGGAAGGCAGACCATGGTACCCGAAGCAATAGAATGCAACACATGAACCATGAAAGAAGTCAACTAGATTTTATTACCGAACCGAGGATACAAATTTGAAATGAAAAAAATGTAACACTCTGTATCTAGGTAACAGATACTTTGAAGGGAGCGCATTCCCTTTGTATGTCCATTGCGCATCAATTTTGCATAAGTCTCTTGTTAACATGAGTTTTTCTGATTCAGATGGTGTGTCGTATAGAGTATAAATCGGTATACCTTTATCATTAACGGGTATATCCATAATACCCGATATTAAATGACAGTCTACTTCAAATTTCCTTTCTCTAGTATCAATTGAAAAGGTTAAGTTGTCAAGGGAGAATTTTGAGATACATGCAACCATTGATTGTGCAATAGACTGGTATGCAGGCCCACCCCAAAGCAAAATGTTAGCCCAGCCAACAGATTAAAGGACAGGGACAATACCAAATGGAGTAATGTGATTGAGATCAGCGGTATGCTCAACGATAACATTACGGACACCCAAATCCCGTACATCTTGAGGATCATCTTCGGGTGACCGAAGGTGTTTTTTTGTTATCGGTGTAGATCTAGATGAGGATGGACCACAGGATATTTTTTTCTTCCCTCTAGCATCCATCTTCAACAAGATATACAAAGAGCAATAGAAATGCACAAAAAGAAGGATGGGTTTTCTCTAGATTAGCAATATGAGAAGAAACCCTTGAAAAACCTAACAAAAAGATGAAATCTAGCTACACAATGATCAAATCAAAGCATAGAGAGCATGAATCTTTAAGAAAAATGAACAAATATGACTAACCTTGAAGAAATACAAGAAATCCTATGACTGGTCGAGCCACGACTCATCGTAGGTCGGAGTGGAAATGAAGAAGAAGGAGATTTTTCCCAAATTATATCATGTTCACGAGCTCCACGACTGGTCGAGTGCGGTGCACGACCGGTCATACCATGACTGGTCGTGTACAGCTACGACCGGTCGAGTATCGACCAAAAATATATTTTTAATGAAAAAAATTAAAATTTTAACATATATAATACCAAATATAATACACTATGATACATGCAAGTAAGAATACTCAATATAAAATGCACATACCAAGTTCAAATTTTAATTTATTAAACCTGTTTTTATCGAGCGGTTTAGTAAATATATCAGCAAGTCGAGTTTCGGTTGGTATATATTCCAAGGAAATAACTTTTTCTTCAACCAACTCACGAATGTAATGATACCTAATGTCAATGTGCTTAGTACGTGAATGCTGGATTGGATTTTTAGAAATATTTATAGCATTGGAATTTTCATAATGTAAGATCATTGAATTTTGATTAATTCCATAATCGCTTAACATGCGTTTCATCCAAACTAGTTGAGTACATGCATATCCAGCTGCAATATACTCAGCCTCAGTAGTGGAGAGTGATATTGAGCTTTGCTTCTTGCTGAACCAAGAAACTAAGCAATTTTCAACGTAAAAACAATCACCACTAGTTGATTTTCTATCATCGATATTACCGGCCCAATCAGCATCTGAGTACCCGGCTAATTGAACACTAGTATCAAAAGGATACCAAAGACCCAGATTTATAATACTTGCGACATATCTAATAATTCATTTAACAGAAGTAAGATGTGATTCCTTAGGATTAAACTGGTATCTTACACAAATACCAACACTTAACGCGATATCAGGTCTACTAGCAGTTAGATACAACAAACTACCAATCATACTACGATATAGTTTAGGATCTATATCTTTACCTGTAGAGTCTTTTGAGAGTCTTAACGTTGTACTCATAGGAGTATCAAAGTTCTTACCATTCTCAAATCTAAACATTTTAACCAAGTTTGAAGCATATTTGGTCTGAGAAATGAAAATTCCATCAGGTTGTTGTTTTACTTGCAACCCTGGGAAATAGTTTAGTTCACCAACCATGCTCATTTCGAACCTTGATTTCATTAACTTTGCAAACTCAATAGACATGTTAGAGCAAGTTGATCTATAAATAATATCATCAATATAAATTTGAACCATCAAAATATCATTGTTATGTTTCTTAACAAAGAGCGTCTTATCAACACTTCCTACTTGAAAGCTATGACTAAGTAAGAATTTAGTCAATTTCTCATACCATACCCTGGGTGCTTTTTTTATACCATAAAGAGCTTTTTTGAGACGAAATACATGGTCAGATAACTTGGGGTCTTCAAACCCTAAAGGTTGTTCAACATATACCTCTTCATGTAAATCGTCATTCAAGAAGGCACTCTTTACATCCATCTGATAAATCTTAAATTTTCTAAAGCATGCGATGAAAATAAAAAGTCTGATTGATTCAAGGCGAGCGACTAGAGCAAAGGTTTCATCATAATCGATGCCTTCAATCTGAGTGTACCCTTGTACAACCAGTTTAGCCTTGTTTCGTATTATATTTCCAAGTTCATCATACTTATTTTTAAAGATCCATTTTGTTCCAATAATGTGTTTATCTTTAGGTCTAGGAACAAGATACCAAACATCATTACGAACAAATTGATTAAGTTCATCTTGCATAGCAATTATCCAATTTTCGTTAGAAAGTGTTTCTTTTTCATTGACCGGTTCTATTTGGGATGTAAAACAAATATAATTACATATGTTCTCAAGTTGTTTGCGAGTACGAAATCTAGTGAGAGGGTTTCTAAGAATTTAATTGGTTGGATGATCTTTGACAGTGTAACGCCCGTGAAAAATCCGTACTTGGAATCGAGTACCGATTTGACCCGAAATCGCGTATAAATAATTTCCATGGAAATTAAACGTAAGATAGCTAGCGCAACGCTAGAGTAGCTGGGAAATAGTCCCTGATCACTTTAAATACGTTCTACAAGACCCAAATCAAGTAGAACAGACAACTCTACAATACTCTATAACCTTGGATCAAACTCTAAGCAGGTTTGTCCTCTGGACCATATTGAACTTTTGTATTGGATTTAGACCGCGCGTCGAAGGTCTGATACCTCCTATCTTAGACCGTTAGAACCGCCCAGCTGGACTTGACAATCATCTCGAAAATCAAGTCAAACCGATAATCACAGAGTATTTCGTTGAACCCGGACTGAAGCGACCGCGAATAGGGACGAATTGGGAATTTCAAATTTAAATCTGGCACACAACTTGACGCGTCAGTATTAAGCATTCTGACCGTCAGAATTCATCTAGATTATACCCTCGGATCAGGAAAAATATCTATTTATTATCATGGGACTTTCAGCCCTGATCTATGTGCGGTGACCACTGAACTGAAACTGGTCCGCCACGTGCGATCTGCGAACCCTGCCAGACTGAAAACTTAATACGAGGTACATCGGGTACCCATGAGCTTAAGTCTGATCGCAATCGACCAGGGGACCACCAGAAATCAGTTTTTGGACCGAAACAACCCCGAAATGGATAGGCAATAAGTAAACTTCGTCCCGGAGCCTATTTTCGACGTTTCCAAGCTTATAAAAGGGGTTGAAACCCTCATTTCTCCTTCACATCCGAATTTCACTAAACCCTAGAAAAGAGAGAGAGAGTTTGAGAGAAAGGGAAGAGGAGATTTTTTCCGCTTCCGAGCCACCAACGGTTGCTGCATCAACACTTCCTTCCAATCACCTGGCTGGTGATTTCTACACTTTTTCAGGTATGAAATAATTCCAAAAACTTGCTGATTTAGGGTTTGCTTAGATGCACAACATGTTAGCTAACTAAATCCATAAATCAGGTTCTCCTACAGCCGTTGACGAAGCGTACACGCTCCGTTCAAAATCCCGCGACCGTAAGAGATTAGGTGAGGATTTTAGACGCTTTGATTGTCGGTTTACAACGCTTTCAATGTCGTTTAATAGTAGATTATCGACGGCATCTCCGTTTAACATGTACAACATGCTCTCCGTTTCCTGTTTCGTAAATTAACGAAGAATATGAGATTTAGGGCATTTTAGTCATTTGTAGGAAGTACGGTCTCCATGCATAATTTGCTGACGTGATTGACATGATTTGTCGCCGCATTAGAGAGTTAGGAATGCTTGCATAATCAGTTTGGCGAAGAGATTCGGCAAGTTGCGCACTTTGGGTCGACATACTATATGTGGACTTAAGTGTGTAGTGTATGTGTTTGTATAAATGCTTGTATTAGTATGTATTGCATTGAATGATGTTATGTAGTAGTTTGAGATTGATTTCATGATTAATATGCTGACCTAAATGATTTCCTATATGTTGACCTTATGCATGATTGCATCACATGCATAGAAATGATGCCTTAAAGATTTGCCTAAGTTGAATATGCATGGAAAGCATGCCTTGAAGATTTGCCTAAGTTGAATGTTATAACATGTTCTAACATGCTCACATGATGTGTTTCAATTCCAATACCCTGGTATGTAGCGTTAATGTAATTCAATAGATGTGTGGGACTTGACTTAGTCCAGGCAGTCGGTAACCGAACGAATTCGTGGCTGACTGGTCATAGCCACAAACGACGCGTCGATGAATGTGATTCGTGTTGAGAGTTGGCGGCAGTGGTTAGGCCACGCGAAGTGTTTTACGCACTTCATGTCGTTTAACTTGAGATGCGATCGCGCTAGTCGAGCCCGTCAAGTAACCCGACTGGCCGATGTTTGTTCACCTTGTATGTATCATAACTGCTTGAACCTAGGGTACTGAACTTACCATTGTAAACCCTATTAACCGTGGTACCTTGATCCACGAAGACTCATGAGCCGGGCATGGTGGTATGGGACACCGTGGTCGAGCTGTCGGCCTACGCTGGGGCCACAAACCTCCCCGTAGTGACCAGTGAGCACCTAAACTCGTGAGCAGATTATGGTGGTATGGGACACTATATTCTAGCTGTCGGCCTACACTGATCAGGCGACGAGCCCTTTGTAGTGACTGCGAGCGTATTCTGAGTCCACGGGAGGCGACGACCCTTTCGTGCAGTAGAGTACAGTAGGCCTGTAATGATAAGGTGATGGGGGAGCGGTGCAACGAGTGCGAGCAACAGCCCTGGCAGCCCTTGCAGTGACCTACGAAATATACATCGTATGAAATTACTAGGAGTGACGACCCTAGACAGGATCCGTGTTGGGATTGATACAAGGGAAGTACCTTAGTTTTCCAATCCTGCTGTTTGAATGGACTAATAACAACTTGGTAATCATATCACCATAGCATTGCATGTGCCTGGAAGATGTGGAGCACTCTAGGGAGTGTGGCATGCCGCGGTCGTAAGATGTTGCCGCATGAGGGTGATCGTCGGTGAGGGCATACATCACGTCATATCATCTTGCATTAACAACAGTATTAGGATTGTCTGATTTACTGCTTTACTATTATCACGTGATTGAATTGTGAACATGCTAATCTTTGCTCTATGATTCCACTGAGTTGATCACTCATTCCCACGTTACGGGATGGTGTTTGCAACACCCACCAGACCCTGTTGTAGTTGCAGGTGAGGACGAGATCCAGGAGGTGGAGCCGGAGATTGACGAGGACCAGGATGAGTTCTCGTATATGCAGTATCACGACGGCTTCCCGTAGGTGACCTGGATCGAGGGGGACTTCAGTGGGACTATTTTGAACTTATTCTTTTGTCTATTTACATGTATATGAGACTCAGAGATGTAGTCATACTTTGGAGACAGCTGAGATTACTTTGTTTTTCCATACAGTGATATATATATTGTTTAGTCTTCCGCTTGCTTTTATCACTGGATCTGAAGTATGAATTGCAGTTTTGGTATACTTTTACTCATGTGAATGCTTTAAATCAGACAACATTGAATCATAACCATTTTTGTTGCATAAGTGACGGTCTGGAACTCGGGAGTTGAGTTTATACACGACCCCCGATTTTCAGGGTGTTACAGACAGTCCTTAGTTCATACTCTTTTTGACTAGATGAGGTATCTTGATTGTCGATAATAAGAGCTTCATCATCATCTGAACTCGGAGCTGGTGTATTCAAATGATCATCAATAACCACATTGATGAACACTTGAATCACACCAGTTCTCTTATTTAGAACCCTATAAGCTCGACTGTTCAAAGAATAACTAAGAAAAATACCTTCATCACTCTTCGTATCAAACTTTTCCAAAATTTCACGATCACGTAAAATATAACATTTGCTGCTAAAAACCCAAAAGTATTTGACAGTAGGTTTCTTTTCAAACCATAATTCATAAGAAGTATTATTATCAGATTTATTGGTATAAACCCGATTAATAATATTACATGCGGTATTAACTACTTCAGCCCAAAGATTTCTAGAGAGCTTCATGCTATTCTACATAACATTAGTCATATCCTGAAGCATTCTATTTTTTCTTTCAACTATACCATTTTGTTGCAGTGTTTTGGGCGTAGAGAATTCATGCGATATTTCCTGATCGCTACAGAATTTCTCAAAAATATTATTTTTGAATTCGGATCCATGATCACTACGGATCTTACTAACATGAGAACCTTTCTCATTTTGGATTCATTTAATGACCTTTTTCACTTCATCCAGGGTTTCAGTTTTATCTTTTAAGAAAGATACCCAAGTGAATCTAGTATAGTCATCTACGATAACCAAGATATATTTCTTTTCTCCTTAACTCTCCGATCTGGTTGGTCCAATAAGATCCATGTGGAGAAGCTCGAGTGGTCTAGATGTGGTATTGGATTTCACTTTCTTGTGAGATCTCCTAGTCTGTTGTCCAACTAGCATTCACCACATATTTTGTCTACTCTTTGCAATTTGGGTAGACCTCTAATTAGTTCTCTTTTGCTCAATCTAAATAAGTTCCGATAGTGTACATGTCCAAGGCATTTATGCCATAATTCAATCTCATCGGCATGGACCATGTAACATAATTGAGTAGATGAGCTTGCATCATTAACGATGTAACAGTTTTCAGAAGTTCTGCGACCAGTTAATATAAAAGAACCCTTTTTATTAAGTATCTCATAACCTTGATTAGAAAACTTCACACTATGGTTGTTATCGCATATCTGAGAAATGCTTAGTAGGTTGTGTTTCAAGGCCTCAACATATAAAACATTCTTAAATAAGGAAAGGTTATAAAGCTGAACCGTACCTTTGCCAATGATCTTGCAATTGCTTCCATCACCAAATGTGACTGACCCGTCAATCATATCTTTTAGATCGATGAATAAAGCCTTGTTCCCTATCATATGCCTGGAGCAACCACTATCTAGGTACCACTTTGAATGGCTTGTAGCTTTGAAAGCAGTGTGGGCAACCAACCAGGCAACTTTAGGAACCTTTTTCAGAACTGTTTTGGGTTTAGGAGTATAGATGGTCTTTTTCTGTCTGTTGTTATAGGAGAGACCTATAGAGTTAGACTTTATAGCTCCTTGAGTAGATTAATTATTTTTTCAACCAATGGATTTCGGTTTTGAAAATCAAAGTTGACATGGCTACCTTTAGGTTTTTGAAAAGTCCTTGAATTTTTGGAAAAACCTTGATAAGTATTCTTTTCTTTTGAGATTGAAGACTCTCCTTTTATAAATTTAGGAGCAATGTTCTTTTGTATAGGAGATGTATTCTTATCATAGCCCAACCCGGATCGATCGCCACATTTTCTTGATCCTGACAATAATTTTTCCAATTTTGGATCATCTTGGTCATATCTCCATGTGTCTTTCAAACTCAGAAGAGAAGCTCCCTCATTTTTGAGTTTCTCATTTTCGAATCTCAAATCTTCAATTTTGGAGGTTTTGAAATCTAAATCACATTTGGTCTTTTCAAAAGAATCAGAAATATGAGACTTTTCTAAAACGAGAGAATCATAATCTTCCTTAAGCTTATAAAATTTTTCTTTTTGTAATTTAAGCTTGACGGCAATTTTACAACTCTCCTTATAAAGGGCATTATAAGCATCCTGAAGATCATCTTCATTATCGCAATCACTATTCAGATTTTCTTCACTAGATATATCATCATTATCTGAAAAAGTGATCTTGGCTAGAGTCATAAGGGCTTTAACATCATCGCCCGACTCGGTTTCAGAATCTTCTGATTTAGAAGAGGATTTAGAATCAGACGATTCATCCCAAGTAGCCATCATGTTTTTCCTTTTTTATTTATCCTTTTTAGGACATTTGTTAGCTAAGTGCCCATACTCTTGACAGTTGTAACATTTCCTATCTTTTAAAGATTTTTGAGCTCTAGGTTTAAATCGTCTCTTATCATTTGACTTTGAAAATCAACTTTTTTCTTGCTTTTGAAAATTTTGTAAAACTTTTTTGCTAAAAGTGCCATATCATCTTCGGAATTTTCTAAGTCCAAAGTGCTTTCTTGTGAAACATTTGATGATTTGAGAGCAATAGATTTTCCTTTAGGAGCTTTAAAGGACAACTCGTAGGTTTGTAGTGAACCAACTAGTTCCTCAACCCTCATGGTATCCGTATCACACACTTTACTTTTTGGGATTCTATCACCAAGACCCCACATAGTGTTCACAATGTCATTCAATCTAGTGTAGAAGTCCATAAACATCTCATTCTCCTCCATATGAATTTCTTCAAATTTAGTTATGAGGAGTTGGACTTTAGATTTCTTGACAATTGATGTACCCTCGTGTGTCATTTCTAATACATCCCATGCTTATTTTGCATTTTCACAAGAGATGATTCTTTTCAATTCATCTGGTGATAATGCATAAGTAATTGCATTTAGTGCTTTTGCATTGGCATTACTCTCACTTTTCTGAAGTATGGTCCAAAGTGAATAAGCTGTTACTTTCATTGATTTTGAACCATCGTCATTAGTTACTTCAGTGATAGGAGGGTTCCATTCATTCACTGTGGCCAGCCACACACTTTCATCCAAGGATTTGAGGAAGATCCTCATCCTGGCTTTCCAATAGGCATAGTTTGTGCCATTAAAGGGTGTGGCCTAGTGACTGATAGGCTATCAAAATTTGACATCTTAATATAGCTTAGATCGTTAGCTCAAGAAATAAATCCAATAAATAAACAATAAGCACGAGCTATTAGGCTCTGATACCACTTGAAAGGGCCTAGCTATATGCCCTAGAGGGGGGGTGAATAGGGCAATGCCAAATAAAACTTAAAACAACAGAATAATAAAAGAAATAAAGCACAATGCTGAATTAAAAGTAATCTCAATAATCTAAAATTAAGAGAATTATACCATATCAGTTCTAAGGACAACCTTACACCAAAAACCAACGGTTTAAGGTAGGACAACCTTATTTCTAGAGCATCCTTTGTATCACAAACCAATGACAAATAAAAAGCAAGGCAACCAAAATAACTTGCAGAAATAAATCCTAAGTTATTACAACATTCCCCACACTTTCTTGAAATAAAATGATTACAACATTCATCCACAAATACAATCCACAAAACTAAATGAATAAAGAAATGAAAGAATAAAGCACATCCACAACACAACGATATATAGTGGCTCGCCTGTGTGTTCACCAACTGTTATCCAACAGCCACACAGAATGTTATTCCACTCCTAATATCCTCACATAGGGGATATTAGCATGCACTATCAAAATAAGTTTCACAGGTTCACCTAAAACCTTCACAATTGTGTCTTTTTATCTCGGGCTTACACAATCCAAACACCCACACAATCTGAGTTTTCTAGCTCTCCTCAAATAACCAAAACAACGAGATTTTTCTAGCAAATCTCAAACAAAACCAAAGAATGTAAATTACACAAATATAAAATACATGAATCTCCTTTTGAAGTAGCCCGGTAGAACCAATCGGAGTAGAAGTTCGATTCAACGTTCAAAGTCCAATACTCACTTTAAAAATGGTTCTAAGTCTAATTGATTTTAAATTAAAAGGGCTAGTTCTATTTGATTTTGAATCCATGAAGAAGGAATATCAGAAATTCCCCTTTTCAAATAAGATTGGAATGTAGATAAAAATTAAATAATAAACAAGCTAGCAAAAGGAATATTAAATGAGCACAAAGTAGCTTAAAGATAAACACAAACTTATCTCAGAGTATTGCCTAAAGATTGCTTGAATTGAGTTGAATTGAATTGAAAAACTCTGAAGTTCTTGCTCTATTTATAGCCTGAAAAATCCCATCTACGACTGGTCTTAGGATCCTAGGACTGGTCGTAGCTTCAAAGATTTTCGCAGGATAAGGATTAGCTATTCCACGATTGGTCCTGGGTAGCCTACGACCGATCGTGGGCCACCTACGACTGGTCGTGGGTCACCCACGACCGGTCGTAGGACCCCCAGTTTAGTTGCTTGAGTTTGAGTCGTAGGGCTAAGACTGGTCGAAGGACAAGTCGTACAGATCACAGGACTGGTCGTAGGATGTCCAAGACTGGTCGTAGGATAACCAGAAAAATCTGAAAATCTTCAACAACCTAGGACTGGTCCTGAAAAACTTAAGACTGGTCATAGCAGTGCTAGGACTAGTCTTGAAGTCCCTAGGACTGGTCATAGAATAGCCCGAACAAGCATATTAAAATATACGAATTATGTATCCAGAATGACCTACAGTAATGCCTATCCTAAGGTCAATCTAAGGTCAAATAAACCTTAAAAGTGAGATGGACATTGAAGGTCTGTACACTCAAATGACCCTTAAGAGAAGCTTGAGAATTTACGAATCTTGTAGTAGGCCTTCTCAAGCTTGATCCTTTCTTGAGTTGAAAATGTTTTCTTCTATACTTGTACTTGTTTGAATCTTGAACATGCATACTTGGAGACTTCTATTCTTGAATTCTTCATCCATGACTTGAAACTTTCTTCATTTAAGTTCTTGTCTTGAAATACGATGTCTTGAAGTAATGAATAGTCTCAAATATGAAACACAAGATATACAAGACATAGATATAAGTTTTGGCACCACAAGATTTGACAACCAAAGGGATATGAAATCATAGCACTTACATCACCTTGATAGTAAATGGATTGAGTATCCAGACCGTCCAACGTCCCTGCTACTGGATGCTGGACTGGATGAGATATATATAATATATCATATTTATATTATATTATATTAATATCACATGTGTATGGCAGGCCACTGGCATGTGAGACCCACCCCTTTAACGTGTGTGAAGATCAGCACTGTACAGATGAGTCTGGACGGTACCATGGGGCCTAGGGTATGGGTTTTATCCATACCATCCATCCATCACCAGCTTTGCTTGACGTCATCTGGTGGGCCTGATCATGGGGTATGTATTATATCCCAAGCATCCTTCTGGTCGTGGACCCCCACCATGGCACACGTGTGGGGCCCACAGGGATGTATGCATTTTATATCTACACTGTCCACTTCTGAAGGGTGTATGTTGAATCGAACCGTGGTGTATGGGTCTTATCCACACCATCCAAATGGTTGGACGGTGGGACCCACGGCTAATGCATGTGTTGCATCCAAACTATCCATCCCATTTGATGAGCTCATCTCAAGGTTTGAGATTAAAAATGAAGTAGATTCACATCTCTGGTGGGCCACGTACGTGGACCCCACCCCTGATGTATGTGATCCAGCCAACCATCAAATCATCTGGTGGGCTTGTCTCAAGGCTTGAAACTGAAAATAAGACAGATCTAGTATCATGTGGACCACACTGCAGAAACAACAGTAGTGTTGAATGACTACCATTAAAACACCTTTAGGTTATAGAAGTTTTGAATCAATATAATATTTGTTTCTTCCCCTCACTGTCCAGGTCCTTGTGACCTTATAAATAGTTTGAATGGGAAATAAATGCTATGGAGGCCCTCTAAATTTTTAATTATGGGAATCAATATCACCACTGCCATTTGTGGTATGGTCCAGATGATCCTTTGGATATAATTCATTTTATATATATGTGCTCTATACTGATCTTTAACAATGGATGAATAACCCATTTGAATCAGCCCATTTGTATCGACCCATTTAAATCGGCCCATTTGACTCATCCCATTTGTATTAGCCCATTTAACTTAACCCATTTGTACTGGCCCATCGATTCAACCCATTCAATTCGGCCCATTTGACTAAGCTTATTTGATCCAGCCCATTGACTCGGCCCATTCAAATCAGCATATTTGACTCGGCCCATTGATTTATATGAGGCCCAATAAGACATGTGAGGCCTTTGTGTGAGATGAATATGATGTATATGAGGTCCATTTGCGATTTGAGATTCCACGACGATGTATGTAATGATGTTTTGGTGGCCATGCCTTGGGAGCAATAATGATTTAACGTCCACATTATAAGAGTAATAATGGTTAAATGTCCACATTGTAACTCTCCCTAGGGCCCATTAATAGGCTCATACTCGCAGTGTGTGGGCCGTCTAGGCCCCTCTTCGTTATGAATAGGATCTATCACCACATTACATGTTTAGTGTAGTTCCATGATCCATGCTCATACACATCATATGTATGCTTGATATGATGAGTGACTGATCATAGCATGTGCCTTCGGGCAGATTGTTTATGGGCTCCCTAATAGGCAGAGTTTCCCTTCATGAGCATGTAGTACGCATAGGATTGTTACATGACTGGTAGTGTGACTCATGCACTTTGAATTTATGTGATTGTGATTACTATATGCCCTAGCGACATCAGGGTCATAGCCTCCATAGACACATCATGGATGGCTGGATTAGATACTAAAAATATTGTTTCTAGCATCAGGGCGCTATAAATGTCCCTGGTAAAAATTCCTAAACCCGATGGTACTAGAGGATGACTTCAACGTCGAGACGGAGTGGATACTTGATCGCGCGAGGGCCGTTTACCAGTATGTTGTATCTCACACTGTGTCGTAGTCAGTTGGAAAGGGTTGTGACCTTACTCGCTAGAGTGAGGGAGTAATTTCTAGGTTGAGTTTGACTAGCTTGAGGAATAGGCCTGCTATCGACGAGCCAGGCTCGATATTGGTAGACAGATAGTGAGGTCTCTTCTACTCACCTAGTTGTGTGCTCGGATAAGAGCAGCAAGTTGGTGTAGAGTGTACTATGACCTGATGATTATCTAGAATGAGAACTGTACTAATGTTTGATGCTCTAGTGATGAGCTATATTGATATAAGTATTTGGATTATGATTGGCATGCTTGAGTTGCATCTCACATCGCATGGTCTTAATATGGCCGATCGCATTCATATCTTGCACTACATAGCCTTGTTATAGCTGATTGCATTCATGTACCCATCAACATGATTCCACATTACTCTGACATTACATTCTGAGCACGTTTATATTACACACACACCTACACCACCCTCTAAGCTTTCTATAATCTTATGCACGATTGATGCGTGCAAGTGATGCCAGGACGCAGCTGTAGCTTTGTCACAGTAGGACCGTGCAGTTGAGCTTCAGGAGTTTCTGTTATCATTATCTTATATTTCCCTTCATACACATTGTACTTTAAATTTTTTTACCATAGTAGATTTTATGATGATGTTCTTATGGTTATTGTTCATGGGTTATTCTTATGTTTATGCTCATTACTTTTAAAATCATGTAAAAAAAAAAATCCTCCTTATAGAATCTCAGGATTGGGACCTGATGAATAGGTGACAAGAGTCGGGAATGGGGTACTATAGAGGCTGTTGGTATCAGATTCGGCGATGGGGAATTTTGTGAGTCCGATTTCTGAGTTTGGAGGGTGACAGAAGTTGGTATCAGAGCATAACTTAGGAACAACACAGAATAACATCACATATCTAGTATGAGTTTAGGTCAATTAGGTTTCGAGTGCATAACCTTTTAATGCAGTTCCCTAACATGTGTGTATTCAAGAAATTCTCAAGGTTGATTGGCATCCTTGTTCGTTCTTATAGGACATGCCGCCTAGGAGAGTGACTTGATCGACTCTCGCTCCACCACCTAAGGCTCCTGCTTTACCACCTATGACTTCCACTCCACCTCTAGAGATCCCTGCTTCCCAGCCTAAGGATGTTGTTCCTCCACATGAGACCGGTGCAAATCTGACCATGCCTATGAGTGCCTCCCAGCTATAATAGATGTTGCAGGCCGTGACGGCTGCGATTTAGGGATAGGGCAAGCGCCTAGTTGTTTCACCAGCAAAGGCAGAGCAGGAGTACGCGAGCGCCCTACTTCGAGAGTTTCGACAGCTCGATCCTCTGCGTTTTTAGGGTGAGTCAGATCTGACTTCGGCCGAGAGATGGCGCTTCGATGTGGATAAGATTTTTGATACTATGGCATGTATGACCCAGCAGTGGGTCCAGTTGACAATATTTCTTTTACAAGGTGAGGTTGAGCACTAGTTGACCTCCATTATTCATGTTACAGGGCCAGATTACGTATGGACATGGGAGGATTTTATGGACCGATTCGACCAGTAATACTTCCATGACCAGATTCGTCAGTAGCGAGCGTTAGAGTTAGAGACCTTGATGTAGGGAGACATGTTTGTGGCACAGTACATGACCCGTTTCATGGCGCTATCAAGGTTTGTGCCATATTTGGTTGATGATGAGGGACAAAAGGCCTGCCGTTTAGAAATTAACTTGCATTATGGTCTTCGAGGCCGTGTTATTGGGCATGAACTCTTGACTTTTCAGGCGGTAGTATGGAGGGTTCAAATTTATGAGACCGAGTGGGCCGGTGGGCAGAGCGATTGAGATTAGAGGAGAGATCAGAAGAGGCAGCCCCCTCCAATAGCTACCAGCAGCAACAACATCAATGGCCATAGAGGTATAGGAGCCACCCTTCCACCAGGGCACAAGCAGCACCATCGACACCTTCAGCAGTACCACCTCAGAGGTAACTTTTTGATACCTATTATGGATGCGGTGGGATAGGACACCATAGGTGGGAGTGTCCCTGACCTCAGCAGTAGCAGCTGAGAGCACCACAACAACCTCCACAGTAGCAGTTGAGAGCACCGCAGCAGCCTCCATAGTAGTAGCGATAGAAGATCTCACCACTAAGGCCCCCTCAGTAGCAGCATCAATATTAGCCTCTGAGACCTTAGCAGTAGCGGTAGTAGTTTCAGGCGCCTGAGCAACAATAGAAGCAGCAACATCCTCTGAGCGAATATGCACCCCCCCAGCTAGCTCAAGATAGATTCTATGCGGCTCAACAGGACCCTTAGTCATCTGGAGGAGTCGTTAAAGGTATACTTCCAGTCTCTATATGCATTGCTCGAGTATTATTTGATTCTGGTGTTTCACGCTCATTCATGTCTGAGGATTTTTGCTGATCATCTGTATTATCGATAGAGTCTGCTCAAGAGGGGTTGACCATATCGACGCCCTTGGGGAAGACTACAGTGTTGGGTCACTTCTGTTTATCTTACCCTGTTCTGGTCATTGATATCTTCTTGCCTGCTGATTTATTTGTGCTATAATGTTAGATTTCGATGTTATCCTCTGCATGGATTGGCTTGCTAAGTATCACACCGTGTTGGATTGTTTCACGAGGACCATCACATTTTGTATACCCGACTTGCTGCTGTACCAGTTCATTGTCGAGCCCAGAGGAGATTCATTATCTTGTCTCATGTCTTGCAGTCGAGGAGCTTGTTACTGTGTATCGATCAGTTGTCGGTGGTCTGTGATTTTCTCGATGTGTTTTAGGAGATTCAGGGGTTACCTCCTTGTTGGCATATTGAGTTCCACATTGATCTTGTGCTAGGTAATGCGCTTATCTCGAAGGCCCCGTATCGAATGACACCATTGGAGTTATGAGACCTGCATTGATAGTAGGACGAGTTGCATGAGTTGGGATTCATACGTCCGAGTAGTTCTCCATGGGGAGCGCCAGTACTCTTTGTCAAGAAGAAGAATGACTTGTTAAGGCTCTACATGGATTACCGCGAGCTCAACTAGGTAACGATCAAGAATAAGTACCCACTCCCAAGAATAAATGCTTTGTTTGATCAGCTGAAGGGTGCACAATTCTTTTCAAAGATTAACATGCGTTCTGATTATCATCAGATTCAGGTTCGAGAGGAGGACATCCCAAAGACGGCTTTTGGGTCATGTTATGGTCATTTTGAGTTTTAGGTCATGTCCTTCGTACTGACTAATGCACCCGTGGTCTTCATACAGTTAATGAACGAGGTCTTTCATCCGTATCTCAATTAGTTTATTATGGAATTCATCGATGACATCTTGATATATTTGAGGACTAGTGAGGAGCATATGCAGCATCAAGAGATTGCATTGCAGACCCTCCGTGCCCCCGAGTTATATGTAAAACTGGAGAAGTGTGAGTTTTGGCAGGAGGAGGTGAAGTTCCTTGGTCACGTGGTGACAAGGGAGGGTGTCGCATTGGATCCCTTGAAGGTTGAGGTAGTACGTCAGTGAGACTAGCCCATGACTATGTCCGAGATCCATAGTTTTTTGGGTTTAGCGGGCTACTATCGGTGTTTCATTGCAGGCTTCTCCCGTATCGCATCCCCGTTAGCCATGTTGACTCGGAAGGGTGCAAAGTTTGTTTGGGACGACGCCTGTGAGAGACCATTTATGGAACTGAAGGACTGCCTCACGTCTACTCCTATCCTCACTCTTCATTCTGCGAGTGATGGATTTGTTGTATTTACTAATGCTTCGCATATTGGCTCGGGTGCTGTCCTGATGCAGCACGGGAGACCAGTGACTTATGCATCTCGTTAGGTTAAGGTCCATAAGTTGAACTACCCCATGCATGATTTAGAGTTGGCTGCAGTCGTCTTCTCACTAAAGGGTGGAGGCACCATCTCTATAGGGTCAAGTTCGAGTTCTTCTCCAACCACAAGAGCTTAAGTACTTATTCTCTCAGTCCAAGCTGAACATGAGGTAGAGGCGTTAGATGAATTTCCTAAAGAACTATGATTTTAATCTCCAATACCACCCAGGTAAGGTGAATGTGGTGGCAGATGCCCTCAATTGTCAGCCACGAGGCCTAATGACACACATGATGATTAAGGAGTGGAGGATGCTTAAGGATTTAGTAGAGTATGACTTTAATTTTGGTATGCAGTCTTTTATCGTTCAGCTATTATTCCAGTTGATTCAACCCTCTCTTGTCACAAGGGTAATCGAGGCTCAACAGGAAGACAGTCATTATAGGATTACCGAGCAGAGGTAGCATCTGAGAGTCAGAAAGATTGGCAGATTGGTTCTAATGGTGGACTTCTCTTCAAAGGCCGATTGTGTATCCCAGATATTCCTGAGTTGCGCGAAGATCTTATGACCAAGGCACATCAATCGTGGCTTTCTATCCACCCTGGCTCAACAAAGATGTACCATGATATGAGGCGATGGTATTTTTGGCCGAGGATGAAGCACCAGATCGCCAGTTTTGTGGCCAAGTGTGACACATGCTAGCATGTCAAGGTCGATCATCAAAGACCCCCTAGTCCATTGCAGCTGTTGAGCGTCCTGACGTGAATGTGAGAGAACATGTCGATAGATTTTATCATGGGTTTGCCGAAGACTCAACGCACTCTTGATGTCAACTGGGTTGTTATAGACCATCTAACGAAGTTGGGCATATTTTCTTACGATTTGTGAGGCTTGGCATTTAGACCGGCTTATCAGGCTATTTATTGATGAGATCATGAGGCTGCACAGTGTTTCGATCTCCATCATTTCAAATCAAGACCCGAAGTTCATGTCTTAGTTTTGGGGAAACTTTTAGAGAGTGATGGGCACTGATTTGTAGCTCAGCACCGCATATCATCTGCAGACCGATGGCTAGATCGAGAGGGTCAACCAGATCCTTAAGGATATGTTTCGGGCCTGCGCGATTGACTTCGGAGATAGCTGGGATGAGCATCTGTGATTGGCTCAGTTCACATACAACAACAACTATCAGACGACCATTAGCATGACTCCTTTTGAGACATTATATGGTAGACCATGCAGATCTCTGAGTTGTTGGATCGAGGTTAGAGAGCGGCGTCTCCTAGGTCCCGAGCTTGTGCAACAGACGTCAGAGGCTATCGATATCATTAAGCAGAGGATGTGCACAGCTTAGAGCCAGCAAAAGAGTTTTGTTGATCACCAGCATCTTCCCTTGGAGTTCACTGTTGGGGACAGAGTGTATCTCAAGGTCTCGGCCATGAAGGGCGTGGTTCAATTTGAAGTAAATGGCAAGCTTGCCCTGAGATTCATTGGACCTTTTGAGATCACTGGGTGCGTTAACACCGTGGCCTATTAGCTTACCTTAGCATCACAGATGTCTAATGTCCACAACGTTTTCAACGTCTCTATGTTGAGGAAGTGTGGGTCAGACAATTTCTGTTATCGATTGGCAACCATTGGAGGTTCATGCGGATGCTTCTTACATTGAGCAACTAGTACGTTTCCTTGATCAGAAGGAGTAGCTCCTTCGGACTAAGGTTATTCCCTTGTTAAAGGTTCGGTGGGGTCACCATTCTGTTGATGAGGTGTCCTGGGAGCGCGAGGTCGAGATTCGAGAGTGCAATCCCCATCTCTTTGATGATTGATTATATGTTGTATCTTGTATACTCTCTTTGATTTTATATGATGATGTGATATTTCTTCTTCCTTATGAGTTATGTCTAGTTACGATGATTATGCAAATTTCCACTACCAAAAAAAGGGACAAAGGATTCAGACCATGTTACTTTTTTTTTACGGATATAAACCTTAACTATACTTGTTACGGTTTTAATCCTTAGCTAAAAAGTTAATACACCATTAATAATTAATAGTGTTATAAGGGGGTCTATGAGGCCTAAAAAAAAACTATATGTTCTATCTAAGCCATCTATATATTTGTAAATATTAATTTAGAGGTTTTTAAAAAAATCAACTAGATCGAAGGCTCAAGTGGACCACACGGTAGGAAACATTGATATTAAATTATAGTTGTTTCTTATGGTATGGTCCATTTGGGCCTTAAATATACCTAAAATTTAGTTTCTTAAAGTAAAATAATTTATTAAAATTATGGATAGGAATAGATTAACAAAATACATCATGGTGGGCCCCATGGAGTCCCTAATCCGTCCGTCCATCAGAAGAGCCCCAAATTTGGGCGTGCGCTCAAAAAAGAGTCACGCTCAAATGCTCTCTCATGCTCTCTCTCTCTCTCCCATCTCTCTCTCTCTCTCTCTCTCTCTCTCTCTCTCTCTCTCTCTCTCTCGCTCTCTCTCTCTCTTTCTCTCTCTCATGCGTGCGAGCACGCACTCTCTCTCCCTGTCTCTCTCTCGCTCTCACGTGCTCTCTCCCTGTCTCTCTCTCGCACACTCTCTCCCTGCTCACTCTCTCTACCCCTCTCTCTCTCTCTCTCTCCCTGTCTCTCTCTCTCTCTATATCATTTGCCTTGCAGACATGTCGTAGCTCTGTTCTACCATAACCCAGCTGCCCTATGACGACATTGTAACGGTGCTCCGACCACACCTCATCGGCATATAAATCTAACGGATTAGGGTTTCCACTTCTGGAAGGTGATATTCTTTTGATCTTCTCAGCTTTAATATATTCATGATTGTTTGATAGTGTTAAATTCATGAAATGAAATTCTCTTTCTTTTTTATTTTCGAGATTTCTTCTTTGAAGTTTAATGACTCGGTTATTTTGATATTGATGTTGCTCACCAAGTTTTTGATGAAATGACTCAATGAAGTGCTAGTGGCAACGAAGGTTGTAACACCCCAGATTTTTTCCAACCTGAAATTAGACGTCCTTAGGTAATGGGTCAACCATAACACTCTCAAAGCTCAATCCCAAAGCCAAAGAAATCACTTTTCAACCCATTTCCTTCAAACTCTCACCTTTCACCACCTCATTCTTCAAAATTCTCCAAGTACTTTCATATTAGACACGAATCCTCAAGTTTAAATAGTGAAGAACTGTACTTAAACTAAAACTCACTGTAAACGGTCACCGAGATCGAGTCCGTGCAAACTCCTGATCACACCCAACGACCCCAAATCACTTCTAGACCATCAATCGAAGGGTTTAGGCCATGTTTCATTCCATTCCAAACCTATAAATGAATGTCCATAGGTGGTAGGTCAACCCCAACATCTTACACTCAATCTCAAAGCCTAAAACCTCTTTTTATCCAATTCCTTCGAAATCTCACCCTCCACCACTTTATTCTTCATTTATTTTCTAAACACATTCATAATACACACCAATCCTAGGGTATTAATGATGAAGAACAATACCGAAGCTAAAACTTACCGTGAATAGTAAATAAATGGATAAAATGGGTCTTGAACCTTAACCTTTAGGAATATAATAAAATAAATAGGTTAGTTGGATAGATTAGCGTCTCCTACCCCAAAATCATATGCTATATACCATATAAACTCATTTCGGTTTGCAAATTAACCCCGAAAATACCTCAAATGGAGTCGGGGGCCAAACGATCAACTTTCAAGGGAACCCAGGGTGGGCCCCATACCTTTTTGGGGCCTAGGGGACAGGAGAACCTCGCCCAAAAGGTGAGGCCTCTCCAAATCAACCAGTGGTTGGCGAGGCCTAGCCGATAAATGGGCCCAGTTGGGCCGGGCCTTCAGGCCGATTGCATTTGGGGCCTAGTGGGACCCTATGGTATAGGGTTCGAGCCTCCTTTCATCCTAAATCAAGTACTTCCTTCACAAACCACCCCTCTAAGCTTACCTTTTCTTAAAAAATCTCTCAAATCTCTCCAAAAGTTCCTCTCCAAACTCTCTCCCTTTTCGTTTCCAAGCACACTCACTCCACCCTTCAAATCTCATCTCAAACAGAAATCATTATAGGCTACTTCCTTTAGAAATTAGATGAAACTAACTAAGTGTTAGATTAGACGACTCGTGAAATTGTCACCAATCACTTTAAATGCGATCTGCTAGAGCTAAAACGTGTAGAATAGTTGACGCTACAATACTCTAAAACCTAGGATCAAACTCTAAACCCAGTTGCTCACGGGAGCATTCAGAAACTTTGTATTGGACCTGGACCGCACATCGGAAGTCTGATTGTCCCGAACTTAGACAATCCTGATCGCCTAGTTTGACTTGACAATCATCTCAAAAATCAAGTCCATGCGATGTCCTGAGACCATTTCCTTGTGTCCGAAGTGAAGAGTGTGAGAAAAGTGAATTTATTTAGAAATTAAATATAATTTAAATAAATCTGGCACGTGTCGCTTGCGCGACATTTTTTAAGCGTTCTGACCGTCAGAATCTGACCCAAATACACCCTCGGATCAGGGAACATTTCCCACTCAGGTCAGTGTATTTGGAATCCTCGATCGAGTCTCAGTGACCGCTAAACTGAAATATGTCCGCCATGTGCGATCTGGGAACCCTATCAAACTGAAAACTTAATGTGATCAGGATCCGACATCCATGAGCTTAAGTCTGACTGCATTCAGTTAGGGGACCTCCAGAAATATTCTTTTGGATCGGGAAAGTCCCGATTTGGCTGTAATCCAAGTATACCTTGACTTAAAGTCCGTTTTGGTTATGTTTGGGCTTATAAAAAGGCCTTAACCTGTCTCTCACAAATCCCATACGAATTTGCAAAAAACCTAGGAAAGAGAAGAGAGAAAAGAGAGAGAAAGTGAGGGAGAGGTTGAGGGTTTCCCCTGGGATTCTTCCCTGCTGCTCCACGTGCCAAAGTCATCCACCTGTATCGTTATTCCGACGATTCTGGTTTCGTTCTATGTAAGAAAACCCTAACCCTAACCTGTTTTAAGGCTCCCATCGATACAAGTAACGAAGTAGCTGACTTATCTTGTGGTATATGTCATCATATCGACGTTGACGAAGTGTAGAGTTCCTATTCGATTCGATACGCTTCATCGACGTAAGGTGCAGATTTTAGACGCTTAGATTACCTGTTTTCAAGGCTTTCAATGCCATTTAATGGTAGATTGCTGATAAGGATACTGTTTGACATGTAGAACATGCTGTCTATTTTTTGTTTCGAATACATACGAAGAATATAAGATTTAGGGTATTTTAGGTATTTGTAGGAAATACTGTATATGTACGTATTTTGATGATATGATTGCCATGAGTATTTACTATGTACCTATACTAGTTATACGTGTATGATCTGTTTGGCGAAGAGATTCGCCCTAATGCACATATTGGCAGACATATGCTATGTAGACTAATGTGTGTAGACTAAGTGTTTGTTGAAATGCCTAAATCAATATGATTTATGCCTGCCATATGTTTTGAAAGTAAGAACATGATTGTTGGGTATTAGACAACTCCTTGATATAAGGGTCTATCATATTATATGTTGAAATCAACATACGTCAAGTACGTTGGAGTTGAGTAGTCTAAGTGTTTGTATAAATGTATGTATTAGTAAGTATTGAGTAAATGGTGTTGTAGATTAGCGTTAAGACTGGATTCTCAACTAATTTAATGATGTACATGATTCCTCCATGCTTGTTGTATTTCAATTAATTACCTTATGTGTGAAGTACTCGTGTATGGTTAACTGCTTATGATGTATGTTATAATATGCTGATAACATACTAGAATTTCTTATATTTCAATTCTGTCTCTCTCATATGATTATCGATTTAGATTACATGTGCTTGGGGCCATACTCTAGTCCAGGCAGTCGGTAACAGTTTAGAATTCGTGGTTGGATTCTATTCGCCATGAAGGATGTGTTTGAAGAACCCAAGTCGTACTAAAGTCGTCGGCAGTGGTTAGGCCACACGAAGTGCTTGTGCACTTCATGTCGGTCGATTCAACGTGCGCTCGTGCTAGTCGGACTCATCAAGTAACCCGATTGACCGTTGTATGTTCACCTTGTATTGGTCATAACTGCTTGAGCTTAGGGTACTGAACTTACTAGTGATAACCCTGATAATTATGGTACCTTGATCCACTAAGACTCATGAGCCGGGCATGATGGTATGGGACACCGTGGTCGAGCTGTCGGCATACGCTAGGGCCACAAACCTCCCCCTAGTGACCAGTGACCAACCTAGACTCGTGAGCAGATTATGGTGGTATGGGACACTATATTCTTGCTGTCGGCCTACACTGATAAGGTGATAGGGGAACGGTACAATGAGTGTGAGCAACAGCCCTGACAGCCCTTTGTAGTGACCTCGAGTGTACTCTGAGTCTATGTGAGGCGATGACCCTTCCTTAGCAACAAGAGTACAACTAGGACTGTATTGATAAGGTGATGAGGGAGCGGAGCAACGAGTGCATGCAACAGCCCTGGCAGCCCTTGTAGCGACCTAGAAATATATCATCGCATGAGATTACTAGGAGTGACGACCCTAGACAGGATCCTTATTGGGAATGATATAAGGGAAGTACCCTAGTTTTCCAATCTTGCTGTATGAAAAGGACTAATAAAAACTCGATAATCATATTCATATCGCACTGTATGTGCCTGGAAGATGTGGAGCACTGAGGAAAGAAGGCATGTCGCGGACGTAAGATGGTGTCGCATGAGGGAGTATGTTGGTGAGGGCATCCATCATGTCATTTCATTCTTGTATTAATCACAGTGTTAAGGAATGTTTGATTGCTTGCTTTACCATTACCGCGTGATTAATTTGATAACATGTTAATCTTTGCTCTATGATTCCACTGAGTTAGCTACTCACTCCTACGTTACGGGACGGTGTTGTGCACAACAACCAGTCCCTATTTTAGTTTCAGATGATGGCGATGCTTGCGAAGCAGAGCCGAACTTGATGATGATGAGGAGGATCCCTCCTATACGCAGGTTCTGATCGACGTGTTTACAGGGTTACTGATTAGATGTCAATACACTTAGTATTTTTCCTTTTATTTCCACATCCATGTATATTCTTTCCTTTTTATTTTAGAGTATACATGTATTTAGTTAACCTGGTAACATGTTCACACTCTGGAGACTTACAATCATTTATATATTTTATATATCTATCACATTCTTCCGCTTGATAATTTAACTGTCTCTGGAGTATGATATGCTGTTTTGGCTTAATCCACTTCATGTTTTATGCACTATTACAGCCGACATTCATCCATCATTGAAAATGTTGCATAAGTGATGTTCTGGAACTCGGGAGTGAGTTTATGCTCGACCCCCGATTTTAAGGGCGTTACAGATGGTATTAGAGCATGATTTGGATTAAACCGGACTTGGGTTATGGTAACACAATGCACACTGACGCACTCTGACTTAGGAAGGGGGCGATGGAATCTAGAAACCACATTTGGATCCAAGTTTCGCCGACTAGCGAGATTAACTACCGTAGAATAGCCCATATGTAACCGAGACCGTGTAAGATGATCTCACATCCCTACTCCTATTCACTCATGCTTCCGTCTTCTTCTACATCTTACACCCATCCACCACTATTCTTTACAACTCTTCACCTTCCTTATACCCCCCCTTATTTATCCTATGGTTTTCAATATCATGTTGGAATGTATGCAATTATCAATAAATCTCGGGATTTTCTTTCAAATTATACTTGGAATCTCATCATCATGGGATTTGGAAATCCCATCTCACACTTTCCAACACAAGATGCATTTTTCAAAGTCTATGAATCGATTTTTAATCCCACCCACCCTCCTTCCAAACATGTCATTTCGAATCCCGCGGTGGGATTAGCAACGAAATCCATTTAATACAACTTAGAATTTTAGACTTAAAGTGGACTCATAGACTTCAAAGGATTTGATGGTGTAAGAAATTCAATAAATTAATAACATGAGCCCTAGGGCCTCTTTAGTTGGTATGTGAATAGGTGTAGTGTTCAGGAGTAATTAGATTAAGGTCCGGGCAACTCAAATTTAACTATACAACTTCTGACCTTAAGCTATAAAACAAATTTCTTGTATTAGGAAGGACAGGAGATCATCTAGTGTATAAGCATAGGTTTTAGGTTACAACTAGTGGATCGCGGCTACTCCTAAATTAAGATAGGATACTGGTTATACTAAGGAATGTAAAAGATCGATTGTGCTAAGATAATTGGCAAATAGACTTAGTTAGTTAGCTTGATTAAGTTAGAGTGACACCTCGTTCCTTTGTTGAATCCCCTTCATACTTATAGACCACTTTAGTAACTCATTGACTTAGAAACTCCTCACACTCAGAGGACACTTATAAATCCCTTAGAATTAATGTTAGGTCAAATCAACACACCCTCTAGAATTACCTTCCCAAGGACTTAATACAACCGGGGACATGGATTAGAGAAACTATATAGAAGCGAAGTATTCATGGTTTGAATCGAATTCTTAATCCCAGTGGTTACCAATAAATCCAATGCTCTGATCAAGCAGAAGATCGGCATCGACTTGGATTAAGAATAGATAGGACAAATTTTCTGTCATCGCGAGGCAGAAGGTCTATGTATTCGGCTCAGACCCACTACGCAACTTTTCTTCCGTGTTGGCCCGACCACTTACAACCAAAAGTTTGTTAATTTGTCCTTAGAAAGTGTTGAGGACATATATCCAATAGAGATTAGGCATCTTGCCACAAACTCACACCCGTCCTTGGAATTAACCACAACACTCATGATAGGTCCTAAATTACGTCTCATTCCGACATACGGATCAGGACATAGATCCTTGACATTTTAGAGTAGAAATAATTTTTAAGGGGGGTAGAACATTATGAGCCCAATCTAGTTAGGTCAGCTAATACAACCGTTAGATCAAAGTGGCGCAGCGGAAGCGTGGTTGGTCCCTTCCCCACTGGCCCAGGATTGAACGAAACTAATTCAGGTTATACGTAAGGATTAGGTCATTAAATAGGATCTAGATCTAAATAGTGAAATCTTTAAAGGGGAAAAATTAGGGCGTAAGTGTTGAACCTATTCATATTAAATCATAGGCCCAACATTGGAAAACGTCGTCAAGACTCTAACTAGATAAAGAAATCAATTGTAGCCAATTATCAGGGTATAAGAGAGAGATAGAGAGTAAATTTTTAAGGAGGGTAGACTACAATGTGTTAGACTAGCATAGATAGTATACACCCTACTACGCATATAAACTTGAAATCAATATAGTTTAGGCAAAAAGGATAATAGAATCTTTACTCATTACCCTTCGCCAATTTTGGGGATGAAATTATTTTTAAGGGGAGTAGATTGTAACACCCTGGATTTTTGCCAAACTGGAATTAGACGTCCTTAGGCAATGGGTCAACCATAACACTCTTAAAGCTCAATCCCAAAGCCAAAGAAATCACTTTTCAACCCATTTCCTTCAAACTCTCATCTTTCACAACCTCATTCTTCAAACTTCTCCAAGTACTTTTATATTAGACACGAATCCTCAAGTTTAAATAATGAAAAACTATACTTAAACTAAAACTCACTATAAACGGTCGCCGAGATCGAGTCCGTACACACTCCTGATCACACCCAACGACCCCAAATCACTTCTTAACTGTCAATCGAAGGGTTTAGGCCATTTTTCATTCTATTCCAAACCTATAAATGAATGTCCTTAGGTGGTAGGTCAACCCCAACATCTTACACTCAATCTCAAAGCCTAAAACCTTTTTTTATCAAATTCCTTCGAAATCTCACCCTCCACCACTTTATTTTTCATTTATTTTCTAAACACATTCATAATACACATCAATCCTAGGGTATTAATGATGAAGAACAATACCGAAGATAAAACTTACCGTGAATAGTATATAAATGGATAAAATGGGTCTTGAACCTTAACCTTTTGGAATATAACAAAATAAATAGGTTATTTGGATAGATTAGCGTCTCCTACCCCAAAATCATATGCTATGTACTGGATAAACTCATTCCATTTTACAAATTGGCCCCAAAAATGCCTCAAATGGAGTCGTGGGCAAAACGATCAACTTCTAGGGGGACCTAGGGTGGGCCCTATACCTTTTTTGGGGCCTTGGGGACAGGAGAACCTCACCCAAATGGTGAGGCCTCGCCAAATCCACCAGTGGTCGGTGACGACCTCATCGGTAAACGGGCCCAGTTGGGCTGGGCCTTTGGGCCGATTGCATTTGGGGCCTAGTGGGACCCTTTGGTATAGGGTTCGACCCTCCTTTCATCCTAAATCAAGTACTTCCTTCACAAACCACCCCTCCAAGCTTACCTTTTCTTGAAAAATCTCTTAAATTTCTCAAAAAGTCCCTCTCCAAACTCTTCCTTTTTTCGTTTCCAAGCACCCTCACTCCACCCTTCAAATCTCATCTCAAACAGAAATCATTATAGGCTACTTCCTTTAGAAATTAGATGAAACTAACTAAGTGTTAGATTAGACGACTTGTGAAATTGTTACCAATCACTTTAAATGCGATCTGCTAGATCTAAAACATGTAGAATAGTTGACGCTACAATACTCTAAAACTTAGGATCAAACTCTAAACCCGGTTGCTCATGGGAGCATTCAAAAACTTTGTACCAGACCTGGACCGCACATCGGAAGTCCGATTGTCACGAACTTAGACAATCCTGACTGCCTAGTTGGACTTGACAATCACCTCAAAAATCAAGTCTATATAATGTCCTGAGAATATTTCCTTGCGTCCGAAGTGAAGAGTGTGTGAAAAGTGAATTTATTTAGAATTTAAATATAATTTAAATAAATCTGGCACGCGTCGCTTGCGCAACATTTTTTAAGCATTTTGACCGTCGAAATCTAACCCAAATACACCCTCGGATCAGGGAACATTTCTCACTCAGGTCAGTGTATTTGGAATCCTCGATCGAGTCTCAGTGATCGCTGAACTGAAAATGGTCCGCCACGTGCGATCTAGGAACCCTATCGAACTGAAAAATTAATGTGATCAGGATACGACATCCATGAGTTTAAGTCCAACCGCATTCAATCAGGGGACCTCCAAAAATGTTCTATTGGATCAGGAAAGACCTGATTTGGCTGTAACCCAAGTATACCTTGACTTAAAGTCTGTTTTGGTTATGTTTGGGCTTATAAAAAGGCCTTAACCTCTCTCTCGCAAATCCCATACGAATTTACAAAAAACTTAGGAAAGAGAAGAGAGAAAAGAGAGAGAAAGTGAGGGAGAAGTTGGGGGTTTCCCTTGGGATTCTTCCCTGCTGCTCCACGTGCCAAAGCCATCCACCTGTATCATTATTCTGGCAATTCTGGTTTCATTCTAGGTAAGAAAACCCTAACCCTAACCTGTTTTAAGGCTCCCATCGATACAAGTAGCGAAGTAGCTGACTTATCTTGTGGTATAGGTCATCATATCGACGTTGACGAAGTGTAGAGTTCCTATTCGATTCGATACACTTTTACGATGTAAGGTGTGTATTTTAGACGCTTAGATTACTTGTTTTCATTGATTTCAATGTCGTTTAATGGTAGATTACTGATAAGGATTCTGTTTGACATGTAGAACATGTTGTTTGTTTTTCGTTTTGAATACATAGGAAGAATATGAGATTTAGGGTATTTTAGGTATTTGTAGGAAATACTGTATACGTACGTATTTTACTGATATGATTGCCATGAGTATTTACTATGTACCTATACTAGTTATACATGTATGATCTATTTGGCGAAGAGATTCGCCCTAATGCACATATTGGCCGACATATGCTATGTAGACTAATGTGTGTAGACTAAGTGTTTGTTGAAATGCCTAAATCAATATGATTTATGTCTGCCATATATTTTGAATGTAAGAACATGATTGTTGGGTATTAGACAGCTCCTTGATATAAGGATCTGTCATATTATATGTTGAAATCAACATACGTCAAGTACGTTGGAGTTGAGTAGTCTAAGTGTTTGTATAAATGTACGTATTAGTAAGTATTGAGTAAATGGTGTTGTAGATTAGCGTTGAGACTGGATTCTCAACTAATTTGATGATGTACATGATTCCTCCATGCTTGTTGTATTTCAATTGATTACCTTATGTGTGAAGTACTCGTGTATGGTTAACTGCTTATGATGTATGTTATAATATGCTGATAACATGCTGGAATTTCTTGTATTTCAATTCTGTCTCTCTCATATGATTATCGATTTAGATTACATGTGCTTTAGGCTATACTCTAGTCCAGGCAGTCAGTAACAGTTTAAAATTCATGGTTGGATTCTATTCGCCATGAAGGATGTGTATGATGAACCCGAGTCGTACTAGAGTCGTCGGCAGTAGTTACGCCACATGAAGTGCTTGTGCACTTCATGTCGGTCGATTCAATATACGCTCGTGCTAGTCGGACTCATCAAGTAACCCGATTGACCGTTGTATGTTCACCTTGTATTGGTCATAACTGCTTGAGCCTAGGGTACTGAACTTACCAGTGATAACCCTAATAACCATGGTATCTTGATCTACTAAGACTCATGAGCCGGGCATGGTGGTATGTGATACTGTGGTCGAGCTGTCGGCCTACTCTAGGGCCACAAACCTCCCCGTAGTGACCAGTGAGCAACCTAGACTCGTGACTAGATTATGGTGGTATAGGACACTATATTCTTACTATCGGCCTACACTGATAAGGTGATAGGGGAGCGGTGTAAAAAGTGCGAGCAACAGCCCTGACAGCCCTTTGTAGTGACCTCGAGTGTACTCTGAGTCTATGTGAGGCGATGACCCTTCCTTAACAACAAGAGTACAACTAGGACTGTATTGATAAGGTGATGGGGGAGCAGAGCAACGAGTGCATGCAACAGCCCTGACAGCCCTTGTAGCGACCTAGAAATATATCATCACATGAGATTACTAGGAGTGACGACCCTAGACAGGATCCTTATTGGGAATGATATAAGGGAAGTACCCTAGTTTCCCAATCTTGCTGTATGAAAAGGACTAATAACAACTCGGTAATCATATTCATATCACACTGCATGTGCCTGGAAGATGTGGAGCACTGAGGAAAGAAGGCATATCGCGGACGTAAGATGGTGTCGCATGAGGGAGTATGTCGGTGAGGGCATCCATCATGTCATTTCATTCTTGTATTAATCATAGTGTTAAGGAATGTTTGATTGCTTGCTTTACCATTACCGCGTGATTGATTTGATAACATGCTAATCTTTGCTCTATGATTCCACTGAGTTAGCTACTCACTCCCACGTTACGGGACGGTGTTGCGCACACCAACCAGTCCCTATTTTAGTTTCAGATGATTGCGATGCTTGTAAAGCAGAGCCGAACTTGATGATGAGGAGGAGGATCCCTCCTATATGCAGGTTCTGATCGATGGGTTTACAGGGTTACTGATTAGATGCCAATACACTTGGTATTTTGCCTTTTATTTCCACACCCATATATATTCTTTTCTTTTTATTTTGGAGTATACATGTATTTAGTTAACCTGGTAACATGTTCACACTCTAGAGACTTACAATCATTTATATATTTTATATATCTATCACATTCTTCTGCTTGATAATTTAACTGTCTCTGAGTATGATATGTTGTTTTGGCTTAATCCACTTCATGTTTTATGCACTATTACAACCGACACTCATCCATCATTGAAAATGTTGCATAAGTGATGTTCTGGAACTCAGGAGTGGAGTTTATGCTCGACCCCCGATTTTCAGGGCGTTACAAAGGTATGCAAACCAAACAAATACTCAGGTTTTGTAAATGTTTCTTTTTTACTACCTTGAAGAGGAATGCATCGAAAAGGACTTTGATATTTGATTTGTAGCCGAAAGCCCATGCTTTCTTTTGATGTATTTTGGGCAGATTTATTGCATTCTTAGAAAAAGAAAAATCATGTTTTGTAAATGGGGGTTTTGGCTAAAGAAGTAAATATATGCTAGATGCATGGGAAGTAGGAGATTTTTCATATGATTTTTAGCCAAAAATAAAAATAATAAAAGAAAAGAAAAGAAAAGAAAAAACCAATTTTCTTAATGGGTTTTTATGTTTCACTACTTTAAATGCATTGCATTGAAAAAATAGGAAAATTCCCATGTTTTCTTTTGTTCTATTTTGGGCAGATTTATTGCATTTGTAGAGATTTAAAAAGGAAAAAAAAAAACATCTTTTGCTTATGGGATTTGATTAAACATAAGAAAGTTTCCTTGAAATCAATGGTTTCTTATTAGTTTTTCGATTACTTTATAAAAACATGGGATTAGATTAATAAATATAAGATCTTTGATTTTGTAGGCATGAGACCTAAGACAGATTGAGGGTACATATAACTGATGCGGATAAGAAGAGGTGGGAAGTTCCTTACAACTTACTTGCAAGAGAACAACCTCCCCCTTTGAAGAAATTTCTTGGAAAAAGCAAAGGGGAGCTCTTCACAGCCTCTGAGAATTCAGGAAATGAGCTCATTTTCAGCTATACATCAAACCCATTTTCATTCTTAGTTAGAAGGAAATCAAATGGTCCGACTTTTTTCAACACAAGCTCAGATGATTCAGATACTTATGGGAACCTGGTGTTTAAGGACCAGTATCTTGAGATATCTACAAAGTTGCCTTCAAGTGCCGCAATCTATGGGCTTGATCAGTACACTACATTTGTTAGGAGGCCTGCACCCATGCCTTACTGGGCTCTAGGTATGCTCTCTTTGTGACCCATCTGTTATTTCTCTTCTCTTGGATCTAAGTTGTTAGGGTGTTGATTTATCAAGTGGGCCATGTTTTTAAGGTGGTCATGGTTATTTGGATCTTGGGACTCTTTTTTTTTTTTTTCCTGGGGTCATTGTGTAACGCCCGTGAAAAATCCGTACTCGGGTTCGAGTACCGATTTGACCCGAAATCGCGTAGGAATAATTTCCATAGAAATTTAACGTAAGTTAGCTAGCGCAACGCTAGAGTAGCTGGGAAATAGTCCCTGATCACTTTAAATACGTTCTACAAGACCCAAATCGAGTAGAACAGACAACTCTACAATACTCTATAACCTTGGATCAAACTCTAAGCGGGTTTGTCCTCTGGACCATGTTGAACTTTTGTATTGGATTTAGACCGCGCGTCGAAGGTCTGATACTTCCTATCTTAGACCGTTAGAACCGCCCAGCTGGACTTGACAATCATCTCAAAAATCAAGTCAAACCGATAATCACAGAGTATTTTGTTGAACCCGGACTGAAGCGACCGCGAATAGGGACGAATTGAGAATTTCAAATTCAAATCTGGCACACGACTTGACGTGTCAGTATTAAGCGTTCTGACCGTCAGAATTCATCCAGATTACACCCTCGGATCAGGAAAAATTTCTATTTATTATCATGAGACTTTCAGCCCTGATCTATGTGCGGTGACCGCTGAACTGAAACTGGTCTGCCACGTGCGATCTGCGAACCCTGCCAGACTGAAAACTTAATACGAGGTACATCTGGTACCCATGAGCTTAAGTCTGATCGCAATCGACCAGGGGACCACCAGAAAGCCGTTTTTGGACCGAAACAGCCCCGAAATGGATAGGCATCAAGTAAACTTCATCCCGGAGCCTATTTTTGGCAATTTCAAGCTTATAAAAGGGGTTGAAACCCTCATTTCTTCCTTCCATCCGAAAATCACAAAACCCTAGAAAAGAGAGAGAGAGTTTGAGAGAAAGGGAAGAGGAGATTTTTCCCGCTTCCGAGCCCCTGACAGTTGCTGCTTCAACACTTCATTCCAATCACCTGGCTGGTGATTTCTACCCTTTTTCAGGTATAGAAAAACCCCAAAAACTTGCTGATTTAGGGTTTACGTAGATTCAGGGCATGTTAGCTAACGTAATCCATGAATCAGGTTCTCTTACAGCCGTAGACGAAGCGTACACGCTCCGTTCAAAATCCCGCGACCGTAAGAGACTAGGTGCGGATTTTAGACGCTTTGATTGACAGTTTACAATGCTTTCAATGTCGTTTAATAGTAGATTATCGACGGCATCGCCGTTTGACATGTACAACATGCTCTCCGTTTCCTATTTCGTAAATTAACGAAGAATATGAGATTTAGGGCATTTTAGTCATTTGCAGGAAGTATGGTCTACATGCATATTTTGCTGACGTGATTGACATGGTTTGTCGCCGCATTAGAGAGTTAGGAATGCTTGCATAATCAGTTTGGCGAAGAGATTCGCCAAGTTGCGCACTTTGGGTCGACATACTATATGTGGACTTAAGTGTGTAGTGTATGTGTTTGTGTAAATGCTTGTATTAGTATGTATTGAATTAAATGATGTTATGTAGTAGTTTGAGATTGATTTCATGATTAAAATGCTGACCTAAATGATTTCCTACATGTTGACCCTATGCATGATTGCATTACATGTATAGGAAGTATGCCTTGAAGATTTGCTTAAGTTGAATATGCATGGAAGGTATGCCTTGAAGATTTGCTTAAGTTGAATGTTATAACATGTGCTAACATACTCACATGATGTATTTCAATTTCAATACCTTTGTATATAGTGTTAATGTAATTCTATAGATATGTGGGACATGACTTAGTCCAGGCAGTCGGTAACCGAGCGAATTCGTGGCTGACTGGTCATAGCCACGAACGACGCGTCGATGAAAGTGATTCGTGTTGAGAGTTGGCGGCAGTGGTTAGGCCACGCGAAGTGTTTTACGCACTTCATGTCGTTCAACTTGAGATGCGATCGCGCTAGTCGAGCCCGTCAAGTAACCCGACTGGCCGATGTTTGTTCACCTTGTATGTATCATAACTGCTTGAACCTAGGGTACTGAACTTACCATTGTAAACCCTATTAACCGTGGTACCTTGATCCACGAAGACTCATGAGCCGGGCATGGTGGTATGGGACACCGTGGTCGAGCTGTCGGCCTACGCTGGGGCCACAAACCTCTCCGTAGTGACCAGTGAGCACCTTGACTCGTGAGCAGATTATAGTGGTATGGGACACTATATTCTAGCTGTCGGCCTACACTGATCAGGCGACGAGCCCTTTGTAGTGACCGCGAGCGTATTCTGAGTCCACGGGAGGCGACGACCCTTCCGTGCAGTAGAGTACAGTAGGCCTGTATTGATAAGGTGATGGGGGAGCGGTGCAACGAGTGCGAGCAACAGCCCTGGCAGCCCTTGCAGTGACCTACGAAATATACATCGTATGAGATTACTAGGAGTGACGACCCTAGACAGGATCCGTGTTGGGATTGATACAAGGGAAGTACCTTAGTTTCCCAATCCTGCTGTTTGAATGGACTAATAACAACTTGGTAATCATATCACCATAGCATTGCATGTGCCTGGAAGATGTGGAGCACTCTAGGGAGTGTGGCATGCCGCGGTCATAAGATGTTGCCGCATGAGGGTGATCGTCGGTGAGGGCATACATCACGTCATATCATCTTGCATTAACAACAGTATTAGGATTGTCTGATTTACTGCTTTACTATTATCGCGTGATTGAATTGTGAACATGCTAATCTTTGCTCTATGATTCCACTGAGTTGATCACTCATTCCCACGTTACGGGATGGTGTTTGCAACACCCACCAGACCCTGTTGTAGCTGCAGGTGAGGACGAGATCCAGGAGGTGGAGCCGGAGATTGACGAGGACCAGGATGAGTTCTCGTATATGCAGTATCACGACGGCTTTCCGTAGGTGACCTGGATCGAGGGGACTTCAGTGGGACTATTTTGTACTTTATTCTTTTGTTTATTTACATGTATATGAAACTCAGAGATGTAGTCATACTTTGGAGACAGATGAGATTACTTTATTTTTTTCCATACAGTGATATATACATTGTTTAGTCTTCCGCTTGCTTTTATCACTGGATCTGAAGTATGAATTGCAGTTTTGGTATACTTTTACTCATGTGAGTGCTTTAAATCAGACAACATGGAATCATAACCATTTTTGTTGCATAAGTGACGGTCTGGAACTCGGGAGTTGAGTTTATACACGACCCCCGATTTTCAGGGTGTTACAAGTTGGTATCAGAGCATGAATGAGAGTATACTGGGCCTGGGTTATGGTCTTGCGACGTACGCTGTCACTTCCTTTGACTTAGGTGGGTGCGAGAAGGGTCTAGAAACACTTCTAGGATCGCAGATTCGCCGATAGGCGAAGTCTATAAGGATCGATCGCAAGATCGAGTCTTTAACGTATCTCGGGTCGCGTAAAGCAACCCGAATCACTTCTAAGCTATAGGAAGTCGGGTGGAGACGTCCTATGAGCGGTTTTAAACCGAAAAAGTGAATCCTTAGGCCGTGGGATGACCACGACTCCAGTAATCAATCGCCAGGGCTTAAAAACCCCGTTTTGCCAAAAATTCTCAAAATTCCTCCTCTAAACACTTCAACCTTCAGTTTTTTATTATCCATTTCATGTTAGGCATCAAAACTAATGTGAAAATAACACAAATTAGTACATTCACCAAATTTTACAGTGAATAGTAAAATGTCATGAAAAATAGCCATAAGGCCATTCTAACTTCACTTTATTTAGCAACTAAGGAGCTAGATAGGTGTACTGGCTCCTTCTACCCCAAATTCATATGCTGCATCATATGGTTTGGTATTCGGAATTGCGATGTGGACCCAGAAATCCCCAAACATATTTTTGGGCTCATACAGACCAAATTATTGTGAACCAAGGGGTGGGACCTAACTTTTTGAGACCTTGGGACCATGGGGGACCAGACCCATAGGGTCCCACCAGCCAACTTGAGAGTTGGCCGGCGATGCCATCGCCGGTCGGGCGATGCATCGCCGGCCGGCGGTGTCGGTTGGTGCCGTTCTTCGGGCGCACCCCCTTAAATAGGCTCCACATCATCCCTAGGTACCTCCCACATCACGAAAACCCCCAAATCCCACCTCTCCTTCACAAACAGCCCCCTACATAGCCCTAGATTTGATTTTCAGCAACCCATTCCAAATCCCGGCATCCCAAACCACCTCTACAACCTTCCTTGGCCAAAACCGACCACCACCCATCATTTATTGGGTGTTGGCAGCCTCTTTCCTTGATGATATCACCATTTGGAGCTCCAAAATCCCCCAAATAGAGCTGAAATCGTGAGGTGCTCCATCCCATCTTTTTGTTTGTATTTTTCCCTGAAAGTATAGCCTTGGGAAGCTTGAAGCATCCCTCTACGATGCCTAGATTTCCTTTTGTCAGATTGGGCAGCCATTTCTCTGCATTTTTGGCATTTTTCATGGCTTTCGTGGAAGCCATTTTGGGCCTTTTGTCACTCTCATCCATCATATCTTTGATGGGTAAGAGGAAAACCGCGACAGATGAGGCTGGGCCGAGCCGTCCTGCTCGATCGAGAAGACCGCGGGGTGGTGCCGCAAGTTCAAGCACCGCCGCAGGTCCAACTGCAGTCCTGGAGTGCCGTACAAAGCGGGATTTGGATCCCCATGCACACCTTGGACGAACCATTCTATCAGAGATGCCTCATGGTGAATACACTGATCGTAGAGTGTTATTTGAGGTGGACGTAGATGGGCGATTGTTCGGCAAGTATCTGTTGTTCGAACGCATTGAAGCTGCGCACTGGGGACCGATCTTTGAAGCTCGCGCTCGTGCTAATGTGAGCACCGTTCGTGCCTTCTATGCTAACATCCAGAATCCTACCTTGGAGCCTTTGCAGTTCAAAATCCCTTTTGGTAGAGATCGGATGGCTACGATCGACGTCCGGTTGATTGCGCGACTTCTCAATGTGCCTCTAGGTGATGTGCATCCAAGTGAGAAGAATTTGAGGACTAGACGTGAACGAGATCGCCGCACCAGGTTTCTGTGCGGTAAGTTGGTTCCATGGCAGCCCAATAATAGCCTCAAGGCGACGTACATGTCTGAGGATTTGCGCCTGCTGCACCATATCTGCACGTTCAATGTCTATCCCAGATCGACGAACCGCATTGAATGCACACGTCTTATGGTCGATTTCTTATTTCTGGTGGCCCAGGGAGAGAACGTATGTATGGCCACTTTCATCTTACGGCAGATAGTTCTCATAGTCAGGTCGAGAAGGACATCCGAGTCCCTTCCCTTTGGCCGACTCATTTGCAAGATTGCGCTTGAGTTTGCCTATAGACTTGGACCCGAATTGCCGGTGTCGATTCACACCATCGATGAGTCGACAATGGTTAAGATGAAGATTGGGTCGCAATATCGTGAAAATCAACTTGAAAGGGATAGTGGGGATGACTTTGATGAAGAGGAAGATCAAAGCGAAGAAGAACCTAGAGCAGAGGTTCAGGAAGAAGCGGAAGAGGAGGCTCAGGATACTGATGAGAGCCCTCCTCCTTCTGCGCAGACTACTATCGACGACCGCATTGCTCGGATGGAGGAGAGTCAGACCGCTTTGCGAAGGGAAGTCCAAGAACTTCGAGCAGAGGTCGCTGATGCCAAGGCCGTTACGAAGAAGAAATTTGGCAAGGTGACTCGCACCTTGAAGGTAATCCTGTGTTGCTTACAGGATAAGGGTGCTCCTCCTCCGTCACCAGATTCCGACTAGCGATGCGATCTTGATGTTGTTATTAGTAGTTAGCCATTTTCTGTTTTATGTGTGTAAGCCTGTTAAGGCTAGTGCTTTGCTTATGTTGCTGTTGCTTAACTGTCTTAATTTCCATGTCATTCTAGTCATGATGCTTGTAAGGATATATCCCTTGTATTGTGACAGTTTTGATTAATTGAAATGCATGGAATGCCTTTGACTCTTTAAGTGAATGATTGTGGTGTATTTGTGCAATTGAGACTGACAAGGTTGCACCTTATTTTGAATATAGGGAATGCCACCTAAGACTACGAGGAGCGCGGTTCGGCTTTCATTGTCAGAGCAGATGGATCAGACTCCCTCTCAGTCTGGCACTCGTCCGGACCCTGCTGTGGGCCCGATTCCTGAGGCGGTTCGATCGTCTCAGCCTACTGTTGGTCCTACAGATGGACCACCGCCATTTACACCATCAGTTAGAGAGCCACAGCGCGCATCTACTTCCGCACCTCATCCGCCACAGCCTGCTCCACCCCCTGACAGATTCGAGCAGATGATGGCTATGATGCTACAGCAGCAGCAGCTTCTGACCACCATAGTTGGGACTTTAGCCCAGGGTGGGGGTGCGACTACATCTACTCCACCTGCACCACCTGTGCATCCAGCTGAGGATGCCTATACTTACGCCCAGGATGAGGGCATAGCACATCCTGCGCAGCCTGCTTTCCCTGCGGGGAATCCTGCCGACACACGGGGCCTTCTGGAGTGATTTCAGCGCTTGCGGCCTCCTACTTTTTCGGGTTCTCACAGACCCGAGGAGGCTGAGTTCTGGCTCGACCGAGTGTCGAAGATTCTACGGATGTTGCACTGTACCGAGGCTGAGCAGGTAGAGCTGGCTACCTTCCTGTTTGAGAGAGAGGCCAGTATGTGGTGGGATAGTATATTGCGGACTGTTGCTGCAGATTTCGTATGGACATGGGCAGCATTCGAGTTCCGCTTCCATGAGAAGTATTATCCCCAGACCTACAGGCACGAGAGGGAGAATGAGTTTCTCCGTCTCAGGCAGGTAGCGATGACGGTTAACGAGTATGAGCATCGGTTCACAGAGTTGGGCAGGTACGTCCCGACGATTCTAGCTGATGAGCAGATGCGCATACGGCACTTTTTGGAGGGCTTGCGACCGGATATTCGGTCGAAGATGTGCTGTGTCAGTTTCCCCTCCTATGCGGAGTTGGTTCACATGTCCATGCGGGTAGAGCAGGACGTGGATCGACTTGCGCGATCTCGAGGCCCGACTACTTCTAGGCCGCGACCGGATTTGCCAGACAGGCCCTTCGCGGGCAAGAGGCCTCGCATTGATCCTCCTACCAGGACCACGACGCTTGTACGACCGTTTCGGCGCCCTGATTTATCATGCACATACTGTGGGAGGACGGGCCATTTAGCGTAGAGTTGCTTTTCAAGGATGCGGGACAGTGGGTTCTCGCCGCCGCAGAAGATTGATCGTGTACGTCCACAGGCGATATCAGCACCGCCTATACGGTCATCTCCTGCGCATCCTTCTTTCAGGCCTACGGTATCGCAGATTCGACAGCCTCCACGGCCCTTGACACAGCGGCCGAACCGGCCACAGCAGGCACGAGTTCATGCACTGACCGCTGAGGCAGCTACGACGCCGACTTTCCAGCATTCAGCCTTCGAGGTCACGGGCCATATTGGAGGTACTCCTGTTCTTGTCATGGTGGACACTGGTTCCACGCTTTCTTTGATATCGCGTGCCGTAGTCAGACGTCTTGGGTTGCAGACTATCACTATGGATAGCGTGCGAGTCTTTGCAGCTCATGGAGATTTTTCGGATGTCACCCAGATGTGTGAGGGTTGTTTAGTTGATCTGGGAGGCAGGACGATGACTCTTGATCTGGTCGTCGATCCCTCGCTCGTTTATCTCGACGTCAATCTTGGCATGGATTGGTTGACTGCAGCGAGAGCCGAGATTGACTGTGAGACTCGTATAGTCACAGCGTACGAGCCTGAGGGCGCATCCTTCACATTTCCAGTGCGGGTAAATCTTCCTTTCAGCATTCTTAGCTACGCCACTCTATTGCGAGACGCTGGTGCCCAGGTACTTGAGCAGACGTCAGTTGTTTCTGAGTTCGGGGATCTGTTCAGGAAGATCCCTGGTTTGCCGCCCCGACGAGAGATCGATTTCATTATCGATCTGGTTCCTGGTTCTACACCCGTCTCACTGCCGACGTATCGCATGGCACCATGTGAGATGGAGGAGTTGAGGACGCAGATTGATGGTCTGCTAGAGCTTGGCTTTATACGGCCTAGCGTGTCACCTTGGGGAGCACCGGTCTTGTTCGTGAAGAAGAAGGATGGTTCACTGCGATTGTGTATTGATTATCGCAGGCTGAACCAGCTCACGGTGAAGAACAAGTACCCTTTGCCCAGGATCGATGACTTGTTTGATCAGTTGAGAGGAGCGCAGTACTTCTCGAAGATTGATCTTCAGTCAGGATATCATCAGCTGCGCGTCAGAGATGAGGACGTGCAGAAGACAGCATTCAGGACCAGTTTTGGCCACTACGAGTTCCTCGTGATGTCGTTCGGTCTCACGAACGCACCGGCCGTGTTCATGGATCTGATGAACCGGGTATTTCGGCCTTTCCTCTATCGGTTCGTCGTTGTCTTCATCGATGACATTTTGGTGTACTCTAGGAGTCGAGAGGAGCATGAGGAGCATTTACGTTTGGTCCTTGATACGCTTAGACGACATCAGTTGTTCGCACAGTATAAGAAGTGCGATTTCTGGAAGCAGGAGGTGAAGTTTCTGGGACACGTGGTGTCCAAGGATGGCATGGCAGTTGACCTGTCTAAGGTAGCTGCGGTACAGGACTGGGAGCAGCCTGGTTCTGTCACTGAGGTGAGGAGTTTCTTGGGTCTCGCTGGTTACTATCGGTGCTTCATTCAGGATTTCTCGAAGATCGCGAGACCCTTATCTCAGTTGACACGGAAGGATGTGAAGTTCGCCTGGAATGATAAGGCGGAGTCAGCTTTTCAGGAGCTGAAGGACAGACTCACGTCCGCCCCTGTGCTAGTATTGCCAGAGCAAGGGGTTAGATACACTATATACACTGACGCGTCTAGCGTTGGTTTGGGTTGTGTCCTTATGCAGAGGGACAGGGTAATTTCGTATGCCTCGAGACAATTAAGGAAGCACGAGGAGAATTACCCTACACACGACCTGGAGTTGGCAGCCGTTATATTCGCACTGAGACTCTGGAGACATTACCTCTACGGAGAGGAGTTCGAGCTCTTTTGCGACCACAAGAGCCTCAAGTACATATTCACGCAGCGAGACTTGAATATGAGGCAGCGCCGATGGATGGAGACGCTGAAGGACTTCAAGTTTGAAGTCTCTTACCATCCTGGGAAGGCGAACCTTGTGGCTGATGCGTTGAGCCGCAAGAAGGCGATAGAGTTTGCGGCTCCACTGATGGTTGCCGAGTGGGATATGGTGGAGTTTTTACGAGACTTTGAGCAGAAACTCACCGTAGAGGAGCCATTTGAGTTCATCGCACATGTACAGGTGCAATCTCAGATCGATGACCGAGTCATCGAGGCGCAGAGGGACGACGCACATCTTACTGAGCTTCGAGAGCAGGCCAGTGATGATGCTGACGCCGACTGGCGAGTTGGTATAGATGGGGGCTTACGATACCGTGGCCGCCTATGCGTCCCAGATGTCCCTGACTTGAGACGAGAGATTCTCGAGGCTGCGCATTCTACTAGACTCGCGATGCATCCAGGCAGCACGAAGATGTATCGTGACGTGAAGAGGACGTATTGGTGGGAAGGTATGAAGACCCACATAGCTGAGTTCGTGTCCCGTTGTCTCACTTGTCAGCAGGTGAAGGCAGAGCATCGCCGACCACCTGGACTTTTGCAGCCTATGCCGATTGCAGAGTGGAAGTGGAATTTCATTTCCATGGACTTCATTTCTGGGTTACCGAAGACGAGGAAGGGGCATGATTCCATTTGGGTGATCGTCGACCGATTGATGAAGTCGGCGCACTTTCTACCGATCAGAGTTACGAACTCTGCAGACGAGCTGGCTAGATTGTATATCCGAGAGATTGTGCGTCTACATGGAGTTCCGTTGGAGATCGTGTCGGACAGAGACACGCGGTTCACTTCTATTTTCTGGACTTGCATTCAGGAGGCTATGGGTGTGAAGTTGAAGTTCAGTACTACCTTCCACCCACAGACGAACGGACAGATGGAGCGAGTGAACCAGATCCTGGAGGACATGTTGCGAGCTTGCGCATTGGACTTCAAGGACAGTTGGGATGACTGTCTTGCATATGCGGAGTTTGCGTACAACAATAGCTTCCAGGCGAGTATCGGCATGGCACCTTATGAGGTGCTGTATGGGCGACCTTGTCGCGCACCGCATTGCTGGTTAGAGGTCGGTGAGCGTAGCTTGATTGGCCCAGAGTTGGTGCAGGCGACGTCAGAGAAGATTGATATTATTCGACGTCGACTTCTTACAGCGCAGAGCAGACAGAAGAGCTACGCCGATACGAGACGGAGGCCACTAGAGTTCACAGTCGGGGATCATGTGTTTTTGCGAGTTTCCCCTATGAAGGGAGTCCTTCGGTTCGGGAAGAAGGGGAAGCTGGCACCGCGATTCATTGGTCCATTTCAGATCCTCGATCGTGTGGGAGAAGTGGCTTACCGATTGGTTTTACCCACGTCCCTCGCGAGCGTCCACAACATATTTCATGTTTCTATGCTGAAGAAGTACGTTGCTGATCCTTCCCATATCATCAGATGGGAGCAGGTGCAGTTAGGAGAGGATGTTACTTATATCCTGCGACCGACACGCATCTTAGACCGGAAGGAGCAGGTACTGCGTAGCAAGGTGATTCCCCTTGTGAAGGTACTATGGACGCATCATACTGAGGAGGAGGCTACTTGGGAGACAGAAGCCGAGATCAGAAAGAACTACCCACAGCTCCTCGAGGAGTACGAACAGGTACAAATTTCGAGGATGAAATTATTTGTTAAGGGGGGTAGATTGTAACGCCCGTGAAAAATCCGTACTTGGGTTCGAGTACCGATTTGACCCGAAATCGCGTAGGAATAATTTCCATAGAAATTTAACGTAAGTTAGCTAGCGCAACGCTAGAGTAGCTGGGAAATAGTTCCTGATCACTTTAAATACGTTCTACAAGACCCAAATCGAGTAGAACAGACAACTCTACAATACTCTATAACCTTGGATCAAACTCTAAGCGGGTTTGTCCTCTGGACCATGTTGAACTTTTGTATTGGATTTAGACCGCGCGTCGAAGGTCTGATACTTCCTATCTTAGACCGTTAGGACCGCCCAGCTGGACTTGACAATCATCTCGAAAATCAAGTCAAACCGATAATCACAGAGTATTTCGTTGAACCCGGACTGAAGCGACCGCGAATAGGGACGAATTGGGAATTTCAAATTCAAATCTGGCACACGACTTGACGCGTCAGTATTAAGCGTTCTGACCGTCAGAATTCATCCAGATTACACCCTCGGATCAGGAAAAATTTCTATTTATTATCATGAGACTTTCAGCCCTGATCTATGTGCGGTGACCGCTGAACTGAAACTGGTCTGCCACGTGCGATCTGCGAACCCTGCCAGACTGAAAACTTAATACGAGGTACATCTGGTACCCATGAGCTTAAGTCTGATCGCAATAGACCAGGGGACCACCAGAAAGCCGTTTTTGGACCGAAACAGCCCCGAAATGGATAGGCATCAAGTAAACTTCGTCCCGGAGCCTATTTCCGGCAATTTCAAGCTTATAAAAGGGGTTGAAACCCTCATTTCTTCCTTCCATCCGAAAATCACAAAACCCTAGAAAAGAGAGAGAGAGAGTTTGAGAGAAAGGGAAGAGGAGATTTTTCCCGCTTCCGAGCCCCTGACAGTTGCTGCTTCAACACTTCATTCCAATCACCTGGCTGGTGATTTCTACCCTTTTTCAGGTATAGAAAAACTCCAAAAACTTGCTGATTTAGGGTTTACATAGATTCAGGGCATGTTAGCTAACGTAATCCATGAATCAGGTTCTCTTACAGTCGTAGACGAAGCGTACACGCTCCGTTCAAAATCCCGCGACCGTAAGAGACTAGGTGCGGATTTTAGACGCTTTGATTGACAGTTTACAATGCTTTCAATGTCGTTTAATAGTAGATTATCGATGGCATCGCCGTTTGACATGTACAACATGCTCTCCGTTTCCTATTTCGTAAATTAACGAAGAATATGAGATTTAGGGCATTTTAGTCATTTGTAGGAAGTATGGTCTACATGCATATTTTGCTGACGTGATTGACATGGTTTGTCGCCGCATTAGAGAGTTAGGAATGCTTGCATAATCAGTTTGGCGAAGAGATTCGCCAAGTTGCGCACTTTGGGTCGACATACTATATGTGGACTTAAGTGTGTAGTGTATGTGTTTGTGTAAATGCTTGTATTAGTATGTATTGAATTAAATGATGTTATGTAGTAGTTTGAGATTGATTTCATGATTAAAATGCTGACCTAAATGATTTCCTACATGTTGACCCTATGCATGATTGCATTACATGTATAGGAAGTATGCCTTGAAGATTTGCTTAAGTTGAATATGCATGGAAGGTATGCCTTGAAGATTTGCTTAAGTTGAATGTTATAACATGTGCTAACATACTCACATGATGTATTTCAATTCCAATACCTTTGTATATAGTGTTAATGTAATTCTATAGATGTGTGGGACATGACTTAGTCCAGGCAGTCGGTAACCGAGCGAATTCGTGGCTGACTGGTCATAGCCACGAACGACGCGTCGATGAACGTGATTCGTGTTGAGAGTTGACGGCAGTGGTTAGGCCACGCGAAGTGTTTTACGCACTTCATGTCGTTCAACTTGAGATGCGATCGCGCTAGTCGAGCCCGTCAAGTAACCCGACTGGCCGATGTTTGTTCACCTTGTATGTATCATAACTGCTTGAACCTAGGGTACTGAACTTACCATTGTAAACCCTATTAACCGTGGTACCTTGATCCACGAAGACTCATGAGCCGGGCATGGTGGTATGGGACACCGTGGTCGAGCTGTCGGCCTACGCTGGGGCCACAAACCTCTCCGTAGTGACCAGTGAGCACCTTGACTCGTGAGCAGATTATGGTGGTATGGGACACTATATTCTAGCTGTCGGCCTACACTGATCAGGCGACGAGCCCTTTGTAGTGACCGCGTGCGTATTCTGAGTCCACGGGAGGCGACGACCCTTCCGTGCAGTAGAGTACAGTAGGCCTGTATTGATAAGGTGATGGGGGAGCGGTGTAACGAGTGCGAGCAACAGCCCTGACAGCCCTTGCAGTGACCTACGAAATATACATCGTATGAGATTACTAGGAGTGACGACCCTAGACAGGATCCGTGTTGGGATTGATACAAGGGAAGTACCTTAGTTTCCCAATCCTGCTGTTTGAATGGACTAATAACAACTTGGTAATCATATCACCATAGCATTGCATGTGCCTGGAAGATGTGGAGCACTCTAGGGAGTGTGGCATGCCGCGGTCATAAGATGTTGCCGCATGAGGGTGATCGTCGGTGAGGGCATACATCACGTCATATCATCTTGCATTAACAACAGTATTAGGATTGTCTGATTTACTGCTTTACTATTATCGCGTGATTGAATTGTGAACATGCTAATCTTTGCTCTATGATTCCACTGAGTTGATCACTCATTCCCACGTTACGGGATGGTGTTTGCAACACCCACCAGACCCTGTTGTAGCTGCAGGTGAGGACGAGATCCAGGAGGTGGAGCCGGAGATTGACGAGGACCAGGATGAGTTCTCGTATATGCAGTATCACGACGGCTTCCCATAGGTGACCTGGATCGAGGGGACTTCAGTGGGACTATTTTGAACTTTATTCTTTTGTTTATTTACATGTATATGAAACTCAGAGATGTAGTCATACTTTGGAGACAGATGAGATTACTTTGTTTTTTTCCATACAGTGATATATACATTGTTTAGTCTTCCGCTTGCTTTTATCACTGGATCTGAAGTATGAATTGCAATTTTGGTATACTTTTACTCATGTGAGTGATTTAAATCAGACAACATGGAATCATAACCATTTTTGTTGCATAAGTGACGGTCTGGAACTCGGGAGTTGAGTTTATACACGACCCCCGATTTTCAGGGTGTTACACATTGGCCTTAATTTTCTCTATCTTTTGGAGAGATGATCCAGTGCTCTCATTGCACTAAAAGTTTTAGTGTTCCTAGTTGCAGTGGGACATTTAAATAATCAAATCAGTTGATCATGACTATCCATTAGGTCCAACGCAAATTTCATGGGCTATAGTGCAAATATCACACCAATATGATGATCTCAACCATATAATCAAATGCCTCAAGATCATTTGTACAAAAATAGGACTAACCAACAATTTGATCCATCTTTTTGATAGCTCCCATCATGGATTGCTTATGATTCTTAAGAATCATTTCTGTTAGGCAATTCTAACAATCCCATCCATGAGTTGGAAAAAGGGCGACTGATAGAAATAAGGATAAATCTAGATGGATTTGATAATCCAATCAGTCTTATTTTTACATTGTAGCCCTGGAAATGTGTTCTAGATTTAATGAAAAGTTTTGATAGCTTTGAAAATTTCACTCTAGTTTTCCACAGCAGTACATTCATTTTCACTCAACATGTGGAGCCCATGGTTCAGGACCTTTGTTGTGAAAAATAGTAAATCTATTGGTGCATCTATCGTGAATATATTCTTGTTTCTGTTATGGGTTTTACTGTTGTATCTGTTACGAGAATCTGTTTGCAGTTTCACACAACAAGTCGGTAATATTCTGTGTATTTCTCTGTCTCATGTGCTAACATTGGCAAACCTTTCTGTTGTATTTTTATGTATTTTGGTTATTTGGTGATCACATTGTACTAAAGGTTTTACAAATAGATCATTAGACCCTTATTTATATGTGTTTTTAGTTTCTGGATCTTTTTAGATTTGCTTCTTTCTCAAGTATTCTCTTGTATTCTGATTGTGCAATGCTTGGAATCTGTGACTGCATTGTTGGAAAGTCTTACATAGAGAGCAGAAAGGCCTCTATTTTTTCTCTATCTTTGTCTTCTTTATGAAGCTAACATTCTAGTGTTAACAAATTACATAAATGTTTGATTCTATTTTGCAGGATATTGAGGAATTGTAATCTTTCTGGACCAATCCTTTCATATGTAAATGAAAAGCTTGACAACAAGTATCCTGCTACTGAGAAATTAGCTAATGGCCTAGAGAGAAGCTGATATGCACTAGGTCTACAAGGTACCTTTCTGAGGAAAACAAATAGAAATAAGCTCTTTACTTTTATAGAAAAAGCTACGTTTTAATTAGAGATTGTTTTAATATATAAGCTTTTGCATTTACGGTAGTTTGGGTCAAGTACTCACGCTAGCAGGAATGACGTAGAGAATGGTAGTGAATGAAAATTTATTTTTATTTTATGGTTTCTCTATTGGCTTTCTTATGTATGGTGTGAGATATGTGGATGTAACGCCCTAGAAAAATCCGTACTTGGACTCGAGTACCAACTCGACCAGAAATCGCGTAGGATTAATTCCTTTGGAAAATATGTGTAAGTTAGCTAGCGCAATGCTAGAGTCACTGGGAAATAGTCCCTGATCACTTTAAATACGTTCTACAAGACCCAAAGCGAGTAGAACCAATGACGCTATAATACTCTAAAACCTCGGATCAAACTCTAAACCGGTTTGTCCTCAGGACCTCTTTGAAACTTTATATTGGATCTAGACCGTGCGTCGAAAGTCCGATACCTACAATCTTAGACCGTTATCACCGCCTAGCTGGACTTGACAATCATTTCAAAAATCAAGTCCAACCGACATTCAGAGGCTATTTCATTGAGCATGGAGTGAAGAGAGTGAGAATAGGGTTATATTTAGAATTTAAAATTCAAATCTAGCACACGACTTGACGCGTTATTATTAAGCGTTCTGACCGTCAGAATTCAGCCAAATTACACCCTTAGATCAGGAAAAATTTATATTTCATATCATGAGACTTATAGACCTGATCTACGTGCGATGACCGTTGAACTGAAACTGGACCGCCACGTGCGATCTACGAATGCTATTGGTCTGAAAATGGGATGTGAGCGACATCCGACGTGCATAAACTTAAGTCCGATCGCGTTCGGCCAAGGGACCTCCAGAAATGTCTTTTTGGACCGAAACAACCCCGATTTGGTTAGGCATCAAGTGAACATTGTTCCCAAGCCTGTTTTGAGCATGTTTTAGGTTATAAAAGGGACTTAAACCCTCACTTCTCTCACTCATCCGAATTTGCTAGAAACCCTAGCTGGTGTGAGAGAAAAGGTGAGAGATTGTGAGAGACAGTGGGAGAGAATTTCCTGCTGCTTGCACTACGTGTTGCAAGTGCTAAAGCAACGCACCTCAATCACTTTCCCGGTGATTACACCACATTTCTAGGTAAGAAAAGACCCTAAATACTTGCTGATTTGAGGTTCCGTTATTTCCATAGCAAAGTAGCTTACAGATCTTGTATGTTATGTTGCCTGTTCGCCGTAGACGAAGCGTATATGCTTCGTTCGAATCAATACGCTCCTAGGATAAAAGGTGCAGATTTTAGACGCTTTGATTGACTGTTTTCAACGCTTTCAATGTCGTTTAATAGTAGATTATCGATGGCAACGCCGTTTGACATGTACAACATGCTATCCGTTTCCTGTTTCGTACGCAGACGAAAAATATGAGATTTAGGGCATTTTAGTCATTTGTAGGGAATACTGTTTTCATTCATATTTTGCTGATGTGATTGACATGGCTTCTTGTTGCATTAGGATATTAGGAATGCATGCATAATTGGTTTGGCGAAGAGATTCGCCTAAATGCACACTTTGAGTCGACATACTATATGTAGACTTAAGTGTGTAGTTTAAGTGTTTGTATAAATGTTTGTATTCGTATGTATGGAATTAAATAATGTTACGAACTAGTTTGAGATTGAATTCTTAAACAATATGCTGATGTAAATGATTTCCTACATGTTGGCTATATGCATGATTTCATTATATGTATGAAATGCATGTGTTAGATGATTCACTTAAGTTGTATATTATAATATGTGTTAACATGCTCACATTGTTGTATTTCATTTCCATTACTCTTATATGATTGCTGATGTGGATTCATAATTGTTTGGGACTATACCTAGTCCAGGCAGTCGGTAACTGAGTAAATTCATAATTTTTTGCCACTAACGACGCGTCGATGAACGCGAGTCGTGTTTTGGAGTTGGCGGCAGTGGTTAGGCCACACGAGGTGTTTTATGCACTTCATGTCGTTTGACTTGAGATGCGCTCGTGCTAGTCGAGCCCGTCAAGTAACCCGACTGGCCATTGTATTTTCACCCTGTATGAGTCATAACTGCTTGAACCTAGGGTACTGAACTTGTCATTGTAAACCCTATTAACTATGGTACCTTGATCCATAAAGATTCATGAGCCGGGCATAGTAGTATGGGACACCGTGGTCGACCTGTCGGCCTACGCTGGGGCCACAAACCTCCCCGTAGTGACCAGTTAGCACCTATGACTCGTGAGCAGATTATGGTGGTATGGGACACTATATTCTTGCTGTCGGCCTACATTGATAAGGTGATGGGGGAGCGGTGCAACGAGTGCGAGTAACAGCCTTAGCAGCCTTTTGTAGTGACCGCGAGCGTATTCTGAGTCTACGGGAGGCGACGACCCTTCCGTAGCGACGAGAGTACAAGTAGGCCTGTATTGATAAGGTGATGGGGGAGCGGTGTAACGAGTGCGAGCAACAGCCCTGGCAGCCCTTGCAGTGACCTACAAAGACCTACAAAATATACATCGTATGAGATTACTAGGAGTGACGACCCTAGACAGGATCTGTGTTGGGATTGATATAAGGGAAGTACCTTAGTTTCCCAATCCTGCTATTTGAATGGACTAATAATAACTTGGTAATCATATCAACATCACATTGCATGTGCCTTGAAGATGTGGAGCACTGAGCGGTACGCAAGCATGCCGTGGACGCAGATGGTGCCGCATGAGGGAGAATATCGGTGAGGGCATCCATCATGTCATGTCATATTGCATTAACAACAGTATTAGGAATGTTTGATTTACTTCTTTACTATTATCGCATGATTGATTTGAGAACATGCTAATCTTTGCTGTATTATTCCACTGAGTTAGCTACTTACTCCCACGTTACGGAATGGTGTTTGCAACACCCACCAGACCCTGTCTTAGATGCAGGTAAGGCAGGGATTCGGAGGCAGAGCCGGACTATGATGAGGACCAGGACGAGTTCTCATATATGCAGTACCACGACGGCTTTGCTTAGGGGGCCTGGATTGGCGGGACTTCTCGGTGGGACTCTTTTTGGACATTTGATTTCTGTTTATTTACATGTATATGAGACTCAGAGATGTATTCATACTTTGGAGACAGTTGAGATCTACTTTATTTTCCATACAGTGATATATATATTCTTTAGTCTTCCGCTTGCTTTTATCACTGGATTTGGAGTATGAATTGCAGTTTTGGTATACTTTTACTCATGTGAATGCTTTAACTCAGACAACATTGAATCATAATCATTTTTGTTGCATAAGTGACGGTCTGGAACTCGGGAGTTGAGTTTATACACGACCCCCGATTTTCAGGGTGTTACAAGTTGGTATCAGAGCATGAATGAGATTATACCGAGCCTGGGTTATGGTCACGCGACATACGTTGTCATTTTCTTTGACTTAGGTGGGTGCGAGAAAGGTCTAGAAACACTCATAGGATCGCAGTTTCGCCAATAGGCGAAGTCTATTCGTATCGATCGTTCGATCGAGTCCGTAACGCATCTAGGGTCGCGTGAAGTGACCTAAGTAGCTCCTTGGTTGTAAGTAGGTGGGTTGAGATGTTCTTTGAACGGTTATAAACCCATAAATGTGAATCCTTGGGCTGTGGGGCAATCACAACCCTTACATTCAATCGCTAGGGCTTAAAAACCTCGTTTCACCTGATTTCTTCAAAAGTCTTCCTCTCACTACTCCATTCTTCAATTATTTCTCTGAATATTTATGTTAAGTATTGATCCTAATGTTAAAATTATATAAAATTATACTTTGACAAAATTTTACAGTGAATAGTAAAATTTCATGAAAACTGGCCTTTTGTCCATTCTAAATATACAATATTTAGTAACTAATGGATTAGATGGATGTATTAGCTTCTTCTACCCCAAAATCATATGCTACATGCTAGGGGAATGTATTTAGTTTTGTAGATTGGCCCTGAAAAGACCCAAAGGGAAGTTTGGGCCTCCCTAGGCCAATCTAGAATGAACTAAGGTGGGGCCCATACCAATTTGAGGTCCCTAGGCTAGGGGGGACCCAACCCATGTGGTCCCACCAGCCGGATGGGCGATCGGCCGGCGATGCCATCGTCGATCCGGCGATGCATCGCCGATGGGTGGGCCCCACTTGCATTGAATTTTTGGCACGGGGTGTTTTTAGGGTAGGGCACCCCTCCCATGTGTGGTCCGTCCATCAAAAACCCTTAAAAGAGGTACCTCCTTCACAAACATCCCCCTCCCAAGCTCATTTCACATTTTTCCTGGTGCCCTCTCTTAAACCGCAGCTCCAAATCCCCTCCAATCCCACCAATTGCTGAAAACGACACTCTTCCATCCTTCTAGGGTGATTAGTAATCCTCTCCCTTTTCGATTTCATCGTTTGGAGCTCCTACAACCCCCAAAATGAGCTGAAATTTGTTGGAGCTCCATTCCCCTTTATCCTTCTCTTTTCTTTTTGAAAATCCAGCCCTTGGGAGCTTGAAGCATCCCTCTACAATGCCTAGATTTCCTTTTTTCTATTTGGACAGCCATTTCTCTACATTTCCCACATTTTTCATGGCTTTTGTTGAAGCCATTTTGGGTTTTTTCTCTCTCTCCACCATCCTCTCTTTGATAGGAAAGGGAAAGACCGCAGTGGATGAGGCTGGGCGACCCTTCAGTGAATTCCTGTTATTCGAACGCATTGAAGCTACACATTGGGGTCCGCTCTTTGAGGCCCATTCTTGTGCTAATGTGAGCACCGTTCGTGCCTTCTACGCTCGTATCCAGAATCCTACATTGGAGCCATTGTAGTTCAAGATTCCTTTTAGTAGAGACCGGATGGCTACGGTCAATGTTCGGTTGATAGCTCGACTTCTGAACGTGTCCCTTGGTGATGTCCATCCCAGTGTAAAGAATTTAAGGAGTAGGCATGAGCGAGATCGCCGTACCAGGTTCCTATGTGGTAGACTGGTTCCATGGCAGTCTAATAATAGCCTCAAGGCGTCTCATATGTCTGATGATTTGTGTCTGCTGCACCACATTTACACGTTCAACGTGTATCCCAGGTCGACAAATCACATTAAATGTACGCGCCTTATGGTTGATTTCTTGTATCAGGTGGCCTAGGGAGAAAATGTGTGTATGGCTACTTTCATGTTGTGACAGATTATCCTCATAGCGAAATCAAGGAGAACGTCTGAGTCGCATCCTTTTTGCCGGCTTATATGCAAGATCTCGATTGAGTTTGCTTACAGACTTAGGCCGGAATTGCCAGTTCCGATTCACTGCATTGATGAGCCTACCATGGTCAAGATGAAGATCGGGTCTCAGTACCGTGAGACTCAGCTTGATGAGGATAGCGAGGACGATTTTGATGACGAAGAGTATCCAAGTGAAGGAGAACCTGTAGCGGAAGTAGAGGAAGAAGTCCAGGAAGAGGTAGAAGAGGAGGCTCAGGATACTGATGAGAGCCCTCCTCCTTCTACTCAGGCTACTGGTGATGATCGCATTGCCTGAATTGAGGAGAGTCAGGTCGCCTTGCGAAGGAAAGTTCAGGAACTTCGGGCTGAGGTCGAGGATACCAAGGCCGTTATGAAGAGGAAATTCGGCAAGGTGACTCGCACCTTGAAGGCGATCCTGTGCTGCTTGCAGGATAAGGGTGCTCCTCCTCCATCACCCGACTCAGACTAGCAATAAGATTTTAGTTGTTGTTGTTAGTAGTTAGTCGTTTCCTGCTTTATGTTGTGTAAGCTTGTTAAGGTTAGTAGTTTACTTATGTTGCTGTTGTAGTTTTAACTGTCTTAATTCCCATGTACTTCCTGTCATGATGCCTATAAGGAGATATCCCTTGTATTGTGACAATTTTGATTAAATGAAATGCATGGAATGCCTTTGACTCTTTATGTGAATGATTGCGGTGTGTTTGTGCTATTGAGGCTGACAAGGTTGTACCCTATTTTGAATATAGGGAATGCCGCTGAAGGCTACATGAAGCACAGCTCGGCTTACATTGGGTGAGCCTAAGGATCAGGTTCCTTTTCATTCTGATGCTCATGCGGACCCTGCTGTGGGCCCGATTCCTGAGAAAGCACGTGCGTCTCAGCCTCCTAAAGGTCCTACAGTTGGACCACCGCCTTTCACATCGCCCGTCAGAGAGCAGTACCATGCGTCTTCTTCGACGCAGTACATGTTACAACCTGCTCCACCTCCAGATAGATTTGAGCAGATGATGGCCATGATGCAGCAGCAACAGCAGCTCCTAACTACTATAGTAGGGGCTCTAGCCCTGGGTGGGAGTGTGACTCCACCTACACCACCTGCGCATCCAGCTGAGGATGCCTATACATATGCTCAGGATGAGGGTATGGCTCATCCTGTACCACCTGCTTATCCTGCGGAGAATGCCACTGACACACGGAGCTTATTAGAGCGATTGCAGCGCTTACAGCCTCCGACTTTTACGGGTTCTCATAGATCCGAGGAGGCCGAGTATTGGCTCGACCGTGTGTCAAAGATACTACGGATGCTGCATTGCTTAGAGACTGAGAAGGTTGATTGGCTACGTTCTTATTCGAGCGGGAGGCCAGCTTATGGTGGGACAGTGTGTTGCGGACCGTTGTCGCTGATTACATCTGGACCTGGGCAACGTTCTCGTTCCGCTTCCACGAGAAATACTATCCCCATACGTATAGGCATGACCGGGAGAATGAGTTTCTGCGCCTCAGACAAGGAGGCATGACAGTGACTGAGTATGAGCATAGGTTCACTGAGTTAGGCAGATACGTCCCGACTATACTGGCAGATGAGCAGATGCGCATACTGCGCTTTTCTGAGGGTTTGCGAGCGAATATTCGGTCGAAGATGTGTTGCGTGAGCATCCCCTCCTACACAGAGCTGATCCACATGTCCATGCGGGCAGAGCAGGATGTGGATCGACTTACGCGATCTCGTGGCCCTATTGCTCCTAGGCCACGACCAGAGTTGCAGGACAGGCCCTTTGCGGGCAGGAGGCCTCACGTCGACCCTCCTTCTAGGGCTACCGCGCCAGTACCACCGTTGCGTGCCCCGATTTATCATGTACTTATTGTGGGAGAGTGGGCCATTCGGCACAGAGTTGTTTCGCTCAGATGTGGAAAAGTGGGTTTTCGTCACTGCAGAAGATCGACTGTACACGCCCACAGGCTATATCAGCACCGCCTTTACGGTTGGCTCCTCCGCACCCTTCCTTCAGACCTTCGGTATCTCAGTTCAGGCCGCCTCTACGGCCCGTGGCACAGCGGCCGAACCGGCCACAGCAGGCGCAGGTGCATGCCTTGACAGCTGAGGCAGCCGAGACAGAGACTTCTTAGCATACGGCCTTTGAGGTCACTGCCCACATCGGAGGTATTCCTATTCTCGTGATGGTGGATACTGGATCCACACTTTCTTTGATATCGCATTCCATAGTCAGGCGTCTTAGACTGCCGACCATTCGTATGGACGGAGTGCGAGTCCTTTCAGCTCATGGGAATTTTTCTGATGCCACCCTGATGTGTGAGGGTTGCTTGGTGGATTTGGGAGGCAGGACGATGGCTCTTAATCTTGTCGTCGATCCCTCTCTTATTTATCTCGACGTCATTCTTGGCATGGACTGGTTGACTGCTGGGAGGGCCGAGATTGACTGTGAGACTCGTATGGTGACGGTGTACGAGCCAGAGGGCACACCTTTCACATTTTCAGTTCGGGTAAATCTCCCCTTCCGCATACTTAGCTACGCTTCTTTACTTTGGGATGTTGATGCCCCGATGCTTGAGCATACGCCAGTCGTTTGTGAGTTTGGGGATCTGGTCAGGAAGATCCCTAGTTTGCCGCCTCGACGAGAGATTGATTTCACTATAGATCTGGTGCCTGGTTCCACGCCTGTCTCACTGTCGACGTATCGCATGGCACTGTGTGAGATGGAGTTGAGGACGCAGATTGATGGTTTGCTGGAGCTTGGTCTTATACGGCCTAGTGTGTCTCCTTGGGGAGCACTAGTCCTGTTCGTAAGGAAGAAGGATGGTTCAATGCGATTGTGTATTGATCATCGCAGATTGAACCAGATCACGGTGAAGAACAAGTACCCTTTACCCAGGATCGATAACTTGTTTGATCAGTTGAGAGGAGCGCAATACTTCTCGAAGATTGATCTTCAGTCAGGATATCATCAGTTGAGCGTCAGGGATCAGGACGTGCAGAAGACAGCATTCAGGACTAGCTTTGGCCACTACAAGTTCCTTGTGATGTCGTTCGTCTCACGAACGCACCAGTAGTGTTCATGGATCTGATGAACTGGGTATTTCGGCCTTTCCTCTATAGATTCATTGTTGTGTTCATTGACAATATTTTGATATACTCCAGGAGTCGAGAGGAGCATGAGGAGCACTTGCACTTGGTCCTGGATACTCTGAGACAGCATCAGTTGTTCGCACAGTACAAGAAGTGCGACTTCTGAAAGCAGGAAGTGAAGTTCTTGGGACACGTGGTGTCCAAGGATGGCATGGCAGTTGACCTGTCTAAGGTAGCTGCAGTTCAGGACTAGGAGCAGCCTGGTTCTATCACTGAGGTGAGGAGTTTCTTGGGTCTCGCTAGTTATTATCGACGCTTCATTCAAAATTTCTCGAAGATCGCGAGACCTTTATCTCAGTTGACACAGAAGGACGTGAAGTTCGACTGGAATGACAAGGCGGAGTCAGCTTTTCAGGAGCTGAAGGACAGACTTATGTCTGCCCCTGTGCTAGTATTGCCAGAGCAAGGGGTTAGATACACTATATACACTGACGCGTCTAGCATTGGTCTGGGTTGTCCTATGCAGAGGGACAGAGTAATTTCGTATGCCTCGAGACAATTAAGGAAGCACGAGGAGAATTATCCTACACACGACCTAGAGTTGGCAGCTGTCATATTCGCACTGAGACTCTGGAGACATTACCTCTATGGAGAGTAGTTCGAGCTCTTTTGCGACCACAAGAGCCTCAAGTACATATTCACGCAGCGAGACTTGAATATGAGGCAACGGCGATGGATGGAGACTTTGAAGGACTTCAAGTTCGAAGTCTCTTACCATCCTGGGAAGGCGAACCTTGTGGCTGATGCGTTGAGCCGCAAGAAGGCGATAGAGTTTGCGGCTCCGCTGATGGTTGCTGAGTGGGATATAGTTGAGTTTTTGTGAGACTTTGAGCAGAAACTCACTGTAGAGGAGTCATATGAGTTCATCGCACATGTGCAGGTGCGATCTCAGATCGATGACCGAGTCATCGAGGTGCAGAGGGATGATGCACATCTGACTGAGCTTCGAGAGTAGGCCAGTGATGATGCGGATGCCGAGTGGCGAGTTTGCACGAACGGGGGCTTACGTTATCGTGGCCGCCTATGCGTCCCAGATATCCCTGACTTGAGACGAGAGATTCTCGAGGCTGTGCATTGTACCAGACTTGCGATGCATACAGGTAGTACGAAGATGTATCGCGACGTGAAGAGGACCTATTGGTGGGAAGGTATGAAGACCCACATAGCAGAGTTCGTGTCCCGTTGTCTTACTTGCCAGCAGGTGAAGGTAGAGCGTCCCCGACCACCTGGACTCTTGCAGCCTATGCCGATCACAGAGTGGAAATGGGACTTCATTTCCATGGATTTCGTTTTAGGGCAGCCGAGGATGAGGAAGGGACATGATTCCATACGGGTGATCGTCGACCGTCTGACGAAGTTGGCACACTTCCTACCGATCAGAGTCACGAACTCTGCAAACGAGCTGGCTAGACTATATATTAGAGAGATTGTGCATCTGTATGGAGTTCCGTTGGAGATCGTGTCGGACAGAGACACGCGGTTCACTTCTATTTTCTGGACTCGCATTCAGGAGGCTATGGGTGTGAAGTTGAAGTTCAGTACTGCCTTCCACCCACAGACAGACGGACAGACAGTGGGTGAACCAGATCTTAGAGGACATGTTGCGAGCTTGCGTACTGGATTTCAAGGATAGTTGGGATGACTGTCTTGCATATGCGGAGTTCGCGTACAACAACAGTTTTCAGGCGAGTATCGGTATGGCACCTTACGAGGCGTTGTATGGGCGACTTTATCGCACACCGCATTGCTGGGCAAAGGTCGGTGAGCGCAGATTGATTGGCCCAGAGTTAGTGCATGCGACATCGGAGAAGATTGATATTATTAGACGTCGGCTTCTCATAGCGCAGAGCAAATAGAAGAGTTATGCCGATACGAGACGGCGACCACTAGAGTTCACGGTTGGGGACCATGTATTTTTACGAGTTTCCCCTATGAAGGGATCCTTCGGTTCGGGAGGAAGGGGAAGCTAGCACAGATACTCGATCGTGGGGGAGCAGTGGCATACCGTTTGGCTTCATCTACGCCTCTCGCGAGCGTTCACAATGTATTTCATGTTTCTATGCTGAAGAAGTACGTTTCTGATCCTTCTCATATCATCGATGGGAGCAGGTGCAGTTAGGAGAGGATGTTACATATATCCTGCGACCGACGCGTATCCCAGACAGGAAGGAGCAGGTGCTGCGTAGCATGGTGATTCCCCTTGTGAAGGTATTGTGGACGTATCACTATGAGGAAGAGGCTACCTGGGAGATAAGCCGAGATCAGAAAGAACTACCCACAGTTTCTCGAGGAGTACGAAAAGGTATAAATTTTAAGGACAAATTTTTTTTTATTAAGGGGGGTAGATTGTAACGCCCTGGAAAAATTCGTACTTGGACTCGAGTACCAACTCGACCAGAAATCGCGTAGGATTAATTCCTTTGGAAAATATGTGTAAGCTAGCTAGCGTAATGCTAGAGTAGCTGGAAAATAGTCCCTGATCACTTTAAATACCTTCTACAAGACCCAAAGCGAGTAGAACCAATGACGCTATAATACTCTAAAACATCGGATCAAACTCTAAACCGGTTTGTTCTCAAGACCTTTTTGAAACTTTGTATTGGATCTAGACCGCGCGTCGAAAGTTCGATACCTACAATCTTAGACCGTTATAACCGCCTAGCTGGACTTGACAATCATTTCAAAAATCAAGTCCAACCGACATTCAGAGGCTATTTCATTGAGCCTGGAGTGAAGAGAGTGAGAATATGGTTAGATTTGGAATTTGAAATTCAAATCTTTCACATGACTTGACGCGTTATTATTAAGCGTTCTGACCGTAAGAATTCAGCCAAATTACACCCTTGGATCAGGAAAAATTTCTATTTCATATCATGAGACTTATAGACCTGATCTACGTGCGATGACCGTTGAACTGAAACTGGACTTCCACGTGCGATCTACGAACGCTAATGGTCTGAAAATGGGATGTGAGCGACATCCGACGTGCATGAACTTAAGTCCGATCTCGTTCGGCCAGGGGACCTCCAGAAATATCTTTTTAGACCGAAACAGCCCCGATTTGGTTAGGCATCAAGTGAACATTGTTCCCAAGCCTGTTTTGAGCATGTTTTAGGTTATAAAAGGGGCTTAAACCCTCACTTCTCTCACCCATCCGAATTTGCTAGAAACCCTAGCTGGTGTGAGAGAAAAGGTGAGAGATTGTGAGAGAGAGTGGGAGAGAATTTCCTGCTGCTTGCACTATGTGTTGCACGTGCTTAAGCAACGCACCTCAATCACTTTCCTGGTGATTACACCATATTTCTTGGTAAGAAAAGACCCTAAATACTTGCTGATTTGAGGTTCCATCATTTTCATAGCAAAGTAGCTTACAGATCTTGTATGTTAGGTTGCCTGTTCGCCGTAGACGAAGCGTATACACTCCGTTCGAATCAATACACTCCTAGGATAAAAGGTGCAGATTTTAGACGCTTTGATTGACTATTTTCAACGCTTTTAATGTCGTTTAATAGTAGATTATCGACGGCAACGCCATTTGACATGTACAACATGCTGTCCGTTTCCAGTTTTGTAAGCAGACGAAAAATATGAGATTTAGGGCATTTTAGTCATTTGTAGGGAATACTGTTTTCATCCATATTATTCTGATGTGATTGACATGGCTTCTTGTCGCATTAGGATATTAGGAATGCGTGCATAATTGGTTTGACAAAGAGATTCGCCTAAATGCACACTTTGAGTCGACATACTATATGTAGACTTAAGTGTGTAGTTTAAGTGTTTGTATAAATGTTTGTATTAGTATGTATTGAATTAAATGGTGTTATGAACTGGTTTGAGATTGAATTCTCAAACAATATGCTGATGTAAATGATTTCCTACATGTTGGGTATATGCATGATTTCATTATATGTATGAAATGCATGTGTTAGATGATTCACTTAAGTTGTATGTTGATGTAAATGATTTCCTACATGTTGGCTATATGCATGATTTCATTATATGTATGAAATGCATGTGTTAGATGATTGACTTAAGTTGTATGTTATAACATGTGTTAACATGCTCACATTGTTGTATTTCATTTCCATTACTCTTATATGATTGCTGATGTGGATTCATAATTGTTTGGGACTATACCTAGTTTAGGCAGTCGGTAACTGAGTAAATTCGTGGTTGGCTTATCTTTGCCACGAACGACGCGTCGATGAACGCGAGTCGTGTTTTGGAGTTGGCGGTAGTGGTTAGGCCACACGAGGTGTTTTATGCACTTCATGTCGTTCGACTTGAGATGCGCTCGTGCTAGTCGAGCCCGTCAAGTAACCCGACTTGCCATTGTATGTTCACCCTGTATGAGTCATAACTGCTTGAACCTAGGGTACTGAACTTGCCATTGTAAATCCTATTAACTATGGTACCTTGATCCATAAAGATTCATGAGTCGGGCATAGTAGTATGGGACACCGTGGTCGACCTGTCGGCCTACGCTGGGGCCACAAACCTCCCCGTAGTGACCAGTGAGCACCTATGACTCGTGAGCAGATTATGGTGGTATGGGACACTATATTCTTGCTGTCGGCCTACATTGATAAGGTGATGGGGGAGCGGTGCAACGAGTGCGAGTAACAGCCCTGACAGCCCTTTGTAGTGACCGCGAGTGTATTCTGAGTCTACAGGAGGCGACGACCCTTCCGTAGCGACGAGAGTACAAGTAGGCCTGTATTGATAAGGTGATGGGGGAGCGGTGCAACGAGTGCGAGCAACAGCCCTGGCAGCCCTTGCAGCGACCTACAAAATATACATCGTATGAGATTACTAGGAGTGACGACCCTAGACAGGATCTGTGTTGGGATTGATATAAGGGAAGTACCTTAGTTTCCCAATCCTGCTGTTTGAATGGACTAATAATAACTTGGTAATCATATCAACATCACATTGCATGTGCCTTGAAGATGTGGAGCACTGAGCGGTACGCAAGCATGCCGCGGACGCAGATGGTGCCGCATGAGGGAGAATATCGGTGAGGGCATCCATCATGTCATGTCATATTGCATTAACAACAGTATTAGGAATGTTTGATTTACTGCTTTACTATTATTGCATGATTGATTTGAGAACATGCTAATCTTTGCTCTATTATTTCATTGAGTTAGCTACTCACTCCCACGTTACGGGATGGTGTTTGCAACACCCACCAGACCCTGTCTTAGATGCAGGTGAGGCAGCGATTCAGGAGGCAGAGCCGGACTATGATAATGACCAGGACGAGTTCTCATATATGCAGTACCACGACGGCTTTGCTTAGGGGGCCTGGATTGGCGGGACTTCTCGATGGGAATCTTTTTGGACATTTAATTTCTATTTATTTACATGTATATGAGACTCAGAGATGTATTCATAATGGGAATCTTTTTGGACATTTGTTTTTTATTTATTTACATGTATATGAGACTCAGAGATGTATTCATACTTTGGAGACAGTTGAGATCTACTTTGTTTTCCATACAGTGATATATATATTCTTTAGTCTTCCGCTTGCTTTTATCACTGGATCTGGAGTATGAATTGCAGTTTTGATATACTTTTACTCATGTGAATGCTTTAACTCAGACAACATTGAATCATAATCATTTTTGTTGCATAAGTGACGGTCTGGAACTCGGGAGTTGAGTTTATACACGACCCCCGATTTTCAGGGTGTTATAGTGGATGATATTTTCAAACTATAGCATGGTGATATTGATGTGTTATATATATATATATATATATATATATATATATATATATTTGCTACTAATCTTTAAAACTTCAATATAATAAGTTGCTTATGTTTGATTTGCAGCTATTTTAAGTGATGTGGCAAGACTCGGATGCTATTAACTTTGGTATAGGTATTGTAAGACCTGACCTGAACCCAATATGTTGACATCCAATGCTTTATCCTATCGTAGATTGTTCGCTTTAGAATGCATGAGTAAGGAAGATGGTATTTGATTTTGTGGAGTCTTTGTTGTTATATACATACACAAACTATCATTTTTAAACCAAGTTCAATTAACAGTTTGGCTTTCTGTTTCCAGCAGTAATTTGTTTCCTTTCTTTTCTTTCTCTCTATGAATTTGTTTTGTTCCTGTCCTGATGATGATTGTTGTGAAATTTACTGTTTAGTGGTGATTGTTTGCTTTTTCTAATTGAATCTTTAAAGAACTGTAAGTCGTCCCCTTATTTCTATGATTTCTATTGATTGATCATTATATTATCATATTTAGTACCTAAAAAAAGGAAGTTGTCCCCTTATTTCTATGATTGAAGCTTTGATATGATTTGCCCACTTTGGATGGCCATTGCTATGCACCAACCATTGGATCTGTTTTATGTTCTGGATAAAGAAAGAATTGTTGTTTAAGTTGTTGTGTCTTCCCATGTTTGAAGGTTTTAGCAATATTGACATGGTTGTCCAAAACCGTGTCCACTTCTACTATATAATCGAATCCTTGGTTGCATGATCCTTCTAATAAAGTGACATTGTGGCTTTCAACTGTGCTACTAACTCATGCCCCTGCTTGTGCTTCCTAGCTATTTATACTTGCTAACATTTGAAAAAACATTTCCCCACTCCTGTAACCCAAATATCTTGCTGCTTCACTTCACATTTTGTGAAACTATAATTAGAATATCATTATTTCCACCCACTGTTGTAAACCTAGATGCTCATTAGTCCATAGGGTAGAAATTTTCAACTCTGTTATCTTAACTTCCAACCAGAGGGCCCTACCTGCAGCATTATTGGGCCGATTGCGAAAGCTCCAGTTCTTTCCATTTAGCATCATATACAATACCCCAAAAATAAACTGGTAGTATATAATGTTCAGTGCTTCAATTGAGTTTCTATGGCTTAGGTCATTTCTTCAATTTTCACAATGACTCAATTAGTTACCAGTAGATGGTCAATTAAGAAGGAAATATGACAGCATTCTACATTCAATGATGAGAAGGCCATCAAAACAATGGCTAGAAACAGTCAATGAAGGAAAAAAAAAAAAAAAAGCCACTGGGTGTGAGGGTGTGTAAAAAAGAAAAAAAGAAGCCACTCATTTCTTTTGTATATTGTGCCTCACTTTAGGATTGAAAAGACTGATTCTTGCATGTGGCTCATCTTATGAAAAGCTGAGATCTCACACTTGTTCCATATTGGCATGTGCGGCTGCATGTGAATGGACACAATTCCACATACATGTGTGTTTAACCTCTGTTTTATGTTTACTTCATATGTTTTCAGACTTTTTTAGTCACATGTGATAGTTGGCATCATAGCTTGTATAATGTTTAATTATAGTAGCTTAGTTTTTGTTTGTGCATGGAGAATTCATTGAGAAGCCAGTGTGTCTGGTTTTGTTTGCAGTGATTCTTGCCATATAATCTTTGGCCATCTTTTTTTTTTTTTTTTCTAGGCAATTGATTTATTATTTTTTCTTAACCATCCACTACCAAAAAAAGGGGCAAAGGCTATGGATAAAAACCATAGCTAAAAGCTATGGCTACGGTTATCGTCCGTAGCACGACCGTAGCCATTGATATCGTAGCCATAGGTCAAAGAGCTATAGCTACGGATTGTATCTGTAGCCATAGAAGCAATGGATACGGATTAAAACCATAGCCATAGCTTCTGTAGCTTAAAGTACTTATAGCTACGGATTATATCTGTAGCTAAAAGTTGAGCAAGAACCGTAGCAATAGGCTTACACTACCAAAAAAGGACAAAGGCTACTGATAAAATCCGTAGCCATAGACCTATAGGTTCCAACAGCTACGGATATTATTTGTAGTTAAAAGTCCGTTGCAATATGTCAAATTTAATAAAGGCTACACCTGTCAGATTAGTGGCTACAGTCAATATCCGTAACTATTTAATATATTAAAAAATTATATATAATCATTTCTTCATTCAATTACCACCTGTACAATCATTCATTTATTCAATTATAATCAATTATAATCCTTCATTCAATCAATTACAATCCAATTGATCATTCAATCAATTACAATTACAATTACAATAATGTTGAAAATATAAATCTTTGGCTTCATTAGACAAATGTGCTCGACTTCACCATGAAATTTTAACAACTTCGTATATTTCATCATCCTACAAACAGTCATGTCATTCATAAATTAAAATACCCATTGGGGAAAAGAAAAAAAAATGTGAAAGAAGTGCATCATGTATAACCACTTTTTTTTCCCTTAATGAATTTATTTAAAAAAAAAAAAAAAAAAAAAACTCAAAGAGGAATGAAATTGACACAAAAGAAATGGTCTCACCATATGATTATAGGTTTTGGTTTAGGTTTAGGTTATAGGTTTATGTTAAGGTTAGGCTATAGGATATAATTAAGTTTAGGTTATAGGTTATAGGTTAAGGTTTTGGTTTAGGTTAAGGTTATAGGTTTTAGTTTAGGTTAAGGTTTAGGTTATAGGTTATAGCTTTTGGAAACTTGATTATAAGTTAAGGTTTAGGTTTAGGAAATCGGGTTCAAGTTCGGGATCGGGTTTAGGTGTAGGTTTGGGTTTAAGGATTTGAGAATACATTTAGGTTTTAAGTTTAGGGAAAGGTCATAGGTTTAGGTTAGGTTTAGGTTATAGGTTATAACTTTAGGGAATTGAGAATGGGTTATGGTTTAGGTTTAGGAAATCGGGTTCAGGTTCGGGATTTGGTTTAAGTTTGGCTTTTCAAGTTTCGGTTTAGGTTTAGGTTAGGCAATTGAGATTAATATTAGGTGTAGGTTTAGGTTTAGGGAATTGAGTTTAGGTTAGAGGTTTAGGGAAAGGTTAGGTTTATGTTATAGGTTTTGGGATTTGGGAATAGTTTTAGGTTATAAGTATAGGTTTAGGTTAGGTTGTAGGTTAAGGTTTAGGGATTTGATTTTAGGTTATAGGATTAGGTTAAGGTTTGGGTTTAGGTTATAGGTTTTGGGATTTGAGAATGGGTTCGTGTTTAGGTTATAGGTTTTGGTTTTGGTTTAGGTTATAGGTTTTGGTTTAGGTTATAGGTTTTTTTATTTGAAAATAGGCTCGGGTTTAGGTTATAGGTTTTGGTTTTGGTTTTGGTTTAGGTTATAGGTTTTGGGATTTGAGAATGGGTTCTGGTTTAGGTTATAGGTTTTGGTTTAGGTTATAGGTTATAGGTTTAGGTTAAGGTTTAGGTTATAGGTTTTTAGATTTGAGAATGGGTTCGGGTTTAAGTTATAGGTTTTGGTTTTGGTTTTGGTTATAGGTTTTGGGATTTGAGAATGGGTTCGGGTTTAGGTTATAAGTTTTAGTTTTGGTTTAGGTTATAGGTTTTAGTTTAGGTTATAGGTTATAGGTTTAGTTTAAGGTTTAGGTTTAGGTTTAGGTTATAGGTTTTTGGATTTGAGAATGGGTTCGGGTTTAGGTTATAAGTTTTGGTTTTGGTTTAGGTTATAGGTTATAGGTTTAGGTTAAGGTTTAGGTTTAGGTTATAGGTTATAGGTTTTTGGATTTGAGAATGGGTTCGGGTTTGGGTTATAGGTTTTGGGATTTGGGAATAGTTTTAGGTTATAAGTATAGGTTTAGGTTAGGTTATAGGTTAAGGTTTAGGGATTTGAGTTTAGGTTATAGGTTTAGGTTTTGGTCTAGGTTTTGGTTTAGGTTATAGGTTTTAGTTTAGGTTAAGGTTATAGGTTTTTGGATTTGAGAATGGATTCGGGTTTAGGTTTAGGAAATCAGGTTCATGTTCGGGATTGGGTTTAAGTTTGGGTTTTCAAGTTTAGGTTTAGGTTTAGGTTAGGGATTTGAGATTAGGATTAGGTGTAGTTCTAGCTTTAGGAAATTGAGTTTAGGTTATAGGTTTAGGCAAAGGTTAGGTTTAGGTTATAGGTTTTGGGATTTGGGAATAGTTTTAGGTTATAAGTATAGGTTTAGGTTAGGTTATAGGTTCGGGTTCGGGTTTAGGCTAAGGTCTATGTATAGGTTATAGGGTTCGGTTTTGAGATCGGGTTTGGGTTATAGGTTAAGGTTTAGGTTAGGTTTTAAGTTAAAGTTTAGGTTAGGTTTTAGGTTAAGGTTATAAGTATAGGTTATAGGTTTAGGTTAAGGTCTAGGTTTAGGTTATAGGTATAGGTTTTGGGATTTGAGAATAAATTTAGGTTAAGGTCATAAGTATATGTTATAGGTTAAGGTTATAGTTTAGGTTAAGGTTATAAGTATAGGTTATAGGTTTAGGTTTAGGTTTATGTTTAGGTTAAGGTTTAGGTTATAGGTTTTGGTTTAGGGTTAGGTTTAGGTTATAGGTTATAGCTTTAGAGAATTGAGAATAGGTTTAGGTTATAGGTTTAGGGTGTGGTTTAGGTTAAGGGTGTGGTACATACAAATACAAATATAAACACGGCCTGTCCAAATGGCCAGGTCCCTCCAATATTGTCCATAGGAAATGGACAGCTTCATCATGATCATAACAGCGGTTCCCACCTTCTAGAGACCCCCGTTCATCCGGATAGCTCCAACGCACATCCGGGTCTGCTCCATTAATTTTGAACAAATATATAAACACAGCTTGTCCAAATGGCTAGATTCATCATGGTCATAACAGCGGTTCCCACCTTCCAGGGACCCCCACTTATCCAGATAGCTCCGACGCACATCCGAGTCTGCTCCATTAATTTCAAGAAAATACATAAACACGGCCTGTCCAAATGGCCAGGCCCCTTCTAACTCTTCATCCCTAAAAAAACGTAAAAAGTAAAAAAGAAGAAGAGAGGATTAGGACTTACCTCATCAAAGAAGCTGATAATACAACTGTTCAGTTTCTTACTCTCTAGAATTATGTGCCATTAAACCAGATGATCTATGACAGATTGCAGAATTGAAGGCGTCAGTTGAATATAGCCTGCAAAACAAGATTACAAGTATGTAGTGAATGAGCGATTTAAATAAGCTAGCCAAGGAAGTCTCTTTTCTACCCCCAAATCAACATCCAGATAATTCAGATTTTGAAGCTATCTAGGTGAAATACTAAAATTTGGGGGGAAGATAAGTCATCTGCTGAAAGAGACAGAAACACCCATATGGACCTTTAGTCATAATATGGATCATAAAAGAGCAGGCACCCTTTCTTTGAGACCAACAGGACATGTCTTAGATCCGAAAAACTGCTATTGGGTCATCATTGTTTCGACAGAAAAAGGAGTTACACCCAAATATATGCATAAACACACAAAGACAAGATTATGGCCCATGACATTAAAATACAACAGAAAGAAGATGAAGAAAGAAATATATATGTATATGTATATACTTTTCACCTTTTTCTATTTTTCTCTCAAAATGGTTGATTTAACTAATATGGGTTGATTTGGCCCTTTTTCTCTGGCACAACCGTCTATCACTTAATAGGGTGGCTTATGATATGGTCGAAACCAATTTTCAAAACAATGATCAACTTACCTATGGAAAGGGGAAATGAAGTCAAGAAGTTGCATGTCAACATTTTAGAACATAAACACTAAAGCCTTAAAACCTGGTCAGTTACAGAGATAACTATCTTGACCATGAGCCCCACTGTGTGGAGCATGTCCACGTAATCATACAGATCAATCAGCCAGCATATGCTCCACATATGTAGTTAAGAGGATTTGTGGTGTGCGATGCATGATGCTGCCATCTTTAAATCATGATAGATGGAATTGGGAAGATCTGTTCTAGTTGCCATCTAGAGAAAAATATCTACAACTCAAATAGTTTCTATACATAGTAGCATTCAAGGAATAAATCCATATACACACAAGTGGACCCCAATGTAGCACTCATGGTATAAAGCTTATTCTATAAAAACTTGTAATAACTTTTATGGTGTGGCAACCTTGCTGGATAGTAACCTTGATAGATAGCAACAACTTTGATGGATAATAACAACTTCTATGGTCAAGCTACCTTGATAGATATGTTGGATGCCATACACACACAAGTGGGCCCCAATGCAACACTCATGGAACAAAGCTTATTCTACCAAGACTTTTACAGGAATAGTTCTCAAGACCATTCATGTGTACAAGATTAAGTTTCGCTCATTTACATCAATTTCGTAGATGTCAATCTTAGAACACACACTGCTAGTAAAGAATGGGAATGTATTTATGATTGTTCCCTTCTTAGAGAAAAATAAAAGGGCATAAGATGCAACTCAAGAAGCTTTTGTACTAATTTCTTTTCCCTCTACTTTCATCCTGCAACTCATCAATTTAAATCCCACCCAAGTGTCATAAAGACTATATAATAAAATCATGAAAAAGGTAGGTCTCACCACAAAGATTGCCTGGCAAAAAAAAAAAAAAAATTCAGGCCAGACCAATCATCAGGTGAGATGCACAGTTGACATCAATGGATAACTGGACTGACTTAACATACAGGGATGACCCACCTAATGAGAGGATTAACTTGATTTCCAAGGCAAGCGATCTTCATGTTGGGGACTATCTTTTTTATAGTACTGATTTCCTGTGCAAGTGGCTTTTAGTAGTAAATGTGGTATGACACCCAGTTTGTAACTTATTTCTGTTTATCCAATGCATTTTCATATAATTTACCTAAATGAGAGGAAATTAATTTTATTTAAAAAAAAAAAAACATTAGCACAATGCTAGCAAATCAAAACCTTCAATCAAGTGAACCCAAGCATGTAGATGGCTATTGCTCATTAAAGGAGTAAACGTTCAAATTGGATGTGGACCATCACCATGGAGACATGGATGGACTATGAGCCAAAAATATCTTTGATTAGACAATCCTAACCTTTTTAATTTGTGGCCTACAGAAGAGAGAGAAAATAATGGTTCACTTTCAACTGAAAAGAAGTTTATATTGATAAATAAGAGTGCTAGTAATTGCTGCTCAGGGTATTTCAATTTGGGAGACTTTTGGGGCTTGATCCATCTATGGTGGGACACAACAGACCAATTGTCTGCACCTCGACTACTAATTTTGATAATCCTACATTGAACTAAAAACTGAAAACACCAACCCGAATTTAATGGGTCCCAGTCTAAATTTTTAGACCTGTTTACATATTTTAGTCAAACATTATGAGAATCACATTTACCACAAATGATCCATGTGAAGTAATTATATGCACATTGTCCTAACTTGAGCAGTGGGGGATTAAACTTGATTATCATCTGATACACTTTATTTTTATCTCCAAAGTAAGTGAGTTGGGCTCGAACCAAAGACATCAATGTCAAAACATGCTCCATCAGCCATTGGGCAGCAAGCTTCAACCCTTCTGTCATTCTTCTAAGCTTTGAATGAAGGAAATAGGTGAAAAGGTGGGAAATTTTTAAGAAACTATAGTTAGTGTCGGTTAGTGTGATTTTTAAGTTATGCTGAATAGCCATGGCCCATTTGAGTTCCACCAATTGGATAACTAGAGTTACACAGTTAGTGTCGGTTAGTGTGATTTTTAAGTTATGCTGAATCACAATAGAAGCATTAGATAGGACGGATTGCCATACATTTTAGCATGAGTCCAATGGATGAATCACCATCAACTTAAAAATGGTGATGAACTATTACCATATACTTTCCATAATTCATAGCTTCGTCCCCCATTTTTTGAAGATTGTTTGCTTGGATGAAGACAATATTGGAGCTGAAATGAAATACTTGGCTGGCTTGAGATTGTTGTAGAACGTTTTCCAACTGCCCCTGTGCCATCTAAACATACCCAATCACTCTCCTTTCCATTCTAACTATGAATGGTAGATCCTTGGGCCCTGAAAAAAAAAAAAAGGTCCAACTTAGAAAGATCCTTATAATCAGAAATTTCATTTCCCTTTGGAAATCTGAAAAGGAAGATTTCATGAACAACATTAAGCTTAGCAGAAGTCGATGAAAAAAAATACAAAAATCTTAATATAACTAGGCTTTATTGCTCACAATTATCATTTTTATACAAAATCAAACTCGCTTGGATAGAAGTGGAAATTAGTTTACACAATTCAATCTTAATCTTTAATAGAATATTTGTGAAATGAGCATGCCCTATGCCTGCGGAACTTCTAAGTACAATAAAACAAAAACAATCTCATAATAGTCATCTCAAACCAGCTAATCAAAACCTTCCTGACAAATTCAGTTACTACAGTTGCACGAAGCGTGAAGTGAAATGTCAACAAATTCAGGTGTGGGAGCAGGAAAGCATCAGTTTCAAAATGTTAACAAGTATAAACAACTAGGTAGTGGGAGAGGAAGTGCAATTACGGAAGCAGCATCTGGCTAGAAGGATCATGCAACTGAGAATTTAACATAAAGATTGAAAACCAATCTCAATGCACTAAGCTAAAAGTGCATGCTTCAATCAATAGAAGGGGTTCTTTGAATACACCTTATTCCCCCATCTTTTACAAAACAGTAAATTGTTCAACATAAACTCCTTAAAGAAATATGTAATATCCATCTGATAGATTTTTTGTCTGTTCTGTATGCCAAATGATATAAATTCTAGCTATTCATGAAAAAAACTTCAAATTAATTAATAACTTTGTCTTCTACCCAACTACAATCAGTCTACCTTCCAAGTTATAAACCTTACCACTTGCCTTATGCTTGGTATGAAATCCTCACTTGGCACATTGTTTTCTTTCATTCAGGAGGAAATTAACCTCTCATGTATTATATTTCTTGACGAAACAAATTTCTTTGGCTTTAACCCATTTGTTGTCATCAATTGCATCTATCTTAAGTTACCAGATCACATTTAACAAACTAGACAAAAATTCACCAACTATTGATAAGAAACATCACTAGCATTAGGAACCACAAAGTTCTACAGACCATGTCATCATAACACGTTTCCATCCACAACATGGCTCAGTAGACCAAGAAAATGGTTTATTTTTTCCAAATGATTCAATAAACTGGATCACCACACCATCAATACAAAATTCATGGAATTCAGATCCTCCAAAAACTATACATTTCCTTAGGATAAATACCTTATATCTACTCCCATCAGATTGAATCACATCTCATAACCCTTCTAAGTGCAATTAAGAGGAAGAAGATAACTACCACAACCAGAACCAAATAGGGTTCTTCTCAAATCATAAATCAACATAAATTAACAAAAAGAAGATCAACATAAAGAGAGGTTAAAGAGTAATGCTCAAGGATCAAAGGGCCTTACCTATAAGCAATCGATGGTGAATCAGAATGCATTACAAATACCGCATTGCATGCATGCCTGAAAATTAATAGGACCTGCTTTTCCTCAAAATATCATGCTCCTATGTTCTCTAGCAAATTAATACTGCTTCAACGAAGGACCCACATCACGTGCAAGATAAACACACGAGAAATTAAATTTAAACAAGAGCGAAGATGACAAAAACTATCTAATTAATTTTGAAAAAGATAAACTTCCTGAATACCTCATTTGCCACAGGAGATGTCCAATCTTCTTTATCAAATATAAATGCAAGAAGCAAGTGCTTAAACTTTACATATGCTTCCTTAATAATAATAATAATAATAATAATAATAATAATAATAATAATAATAATAATAAACCAAAAAAAAAAAAAAAAAAAAAACAAAACAACACAAAAAAGGTCTGATTTTTTAAACAATGGAGCTACAAAATAGGATCACCTAATGAGTGACTTGGATCTTGCACAAGTGGATCATCTATTCTAAGCTAGTGCCAAAATAGAAGGATGGAGTTCACTTGGCACTCCAACTGAAACAATAAAAAACAGGAACATCAAGTAAACTGCTTGGCCTTCTTCCCCTTGTCCTTATCAACCTGTTGGAATGTAGCGTTTGGGCTATTGATTTCCACAACCGAGTAGTTGGGGTTCTCCATCGTAACGATAACTGGAGTCCCCTTTTGTGTTTCCTTTCCCCACCAATTTGAAATATCCAAGCTTGGAGCCATTTTTCCCACCTAAACAAAACACAAATTCCCTAAAACACTGCAAAATCCACTACAATGTCTCAAAATCTTCAATACCTAGATCTCAAAATCAAGAAACAAACATAACCCGTTTCAGCTCCAACCATCAAAAACAAGATCCCACCACACCAACTTCCCAAACAGCAACCCAAACTAAAACAAAGCAACAAAACCTAGATTTCTATTCAATCTACAACCATAAAAAATAAGAACCCTACCACAACTACTCAAACATAATTCAAACCAAAAGAAAAACTCAAAAAAAAACCAGATTTGTATTCAATCCAATCTGCACCTTCCCACACTGCTCTACAAAGCTAACAGCGGGAGAGAAGCAGTATTATGAGGAAAGGTATCTGTAGTTGTATAAAGCTTAAGACCATGTGGGCATTATTCAATAATACCAAAACTATAAAAAATAAAAATAAAAATAAAAACCCACCTTTTTGCAACTTCACTACATGTTATTTACCATGGATGCGGTTGATTTTAAGGCCCCAGAATGGAAAGGGGACAATTAGGAAACTACCATTACAGGGTTATTTCATCTATTCCAGGGATTCTTAGTTGAAGCATTTCTTCAAACATGTAGGAGGTCATAGACAACGGCAGATATGGCTGCCACTGCCATGGTTACTGGCCAATTTTTGGCCATTAAAAGGGGAAATGAGAGAGAAAGAGAGAGTACCTTTCAATTCATGTGCTCTGATTTCTCCTATTCTCATTAGCTATTGGAGGGAGATCAATCAATGGCTTCTTTCAGGGAGATCGGGGAGATCGAGAGATGGAGGGAGGGAAATCAGAGAGATCGAGAGATGGAGGGAGAGGAAGGGAGAGAGATTGAGGAAGGCAAAGGAACAAGTGAGATGGGAGAGAGAGATTGAGGAAGGGAGAGAGCAAGGAGAAGTGCGTCGGATAAGAGAGAGAGGAGGGAGCCACGTTTCAAAAGCAGGGACGAACAACTGTCGGTGATTTCCATGATCACCAGCTTTTTCTTGTAGTGAAGGGATGCGTGAGATTGAGATTGAGAGAGATATGAAGAGGGGCGCGGGAGATTGAGAGAGAGAGAGAGAGAGGGTCAAAAGTGACAGGGAATAGGGTTGAGTGGAAGGAAATGGGCGTTTCGTGAGAGGGGGAAAAGAAAAAGGCAGTGCGGTTTTCTGCATTTTTTCCTGCTACGATTTTTAACCGTAGCTAAAATCTAATATGACTATAACCATTGCACAATCCGTAACAAGCTCTCCATGGCTCACATATGACGGGATCTGGACGGACGACCTTGTTAAAGGCTTTGTGGGGTCCATCTTGATGCAATCCATATATCCACTCCATCCATTAAATTTCTAATATTTTTTTATAGGAACTGAACCCAAAATCTAGGCAAATCAAAGGTTAATTGAACCACACCATTGATCAATGGATTAATCTCCACTCTTTCCTACCGTGTGGTCCACTTGAGCTTTCAATCTATTTCCTTTTTTGGGTTCCTGTATAAAATATTTTTAAACAATTGATAGACATATTAGATGGAGTACACACATTTTGATGGGCCTCATAGAGTCCCTTATAACATATCCAAGGTTGTACATACGTCTGGCGGAGTTAGCTTTTTGCTACAATTTTTACAATTTTAGCTATAGTTTTAAGCCGTAGCAAATTTGCTACGGTTTATAGTTGTAGCCAAAAACCTAAATAGTCCGTAGCCTTTAGTCATTTTTTTGGTAGTGATCTTTTGTAGGACATTGATTGACAGATTAGGAAATCACAACTGAGGTAAGAACATGAAGGTCCTATTCTTATGTAGGCTGCCTTTATGCAGACTGTCATTTCCCACTTTTAATGCTACAAATCACGACTGAGGTAAGAACACGAAGGTCCTATTCTTACCTCACTTGTGAGTTGGATGGTAGATTATATGCCTGGTACAATGGATTTCCATTTTCTTTGTGTATGTGTGTGTTTGTTAGATGCTGCTTCTGATGAGCGTTTTGCTTTTGCTTTCCTAAGTATAAAGCTACCATTGTTGTTTGTTCCTTGTTGAGTCTTGCAAGAAATTACCAGCTTTTGTTAGTTAAACTTTGTGTCACTTTAGTTAGAGATCTTCTTCTATTTTGGGGTGGCTTGTGATCTACCATTCGTGAGCTAGGCAGTAGAATTCGGAAGAGTTTCGAAGTGGGCGGTTTCTATAATTTGTTTTGAGGGGTTGTTGTTTGGTTTTGGGAAATGGGTACAGGCAATAATGGTGAATTTGGGTTAGAACAGAGAAATCTGGATTGTCAGTCTTTCAGGGAGTCTCCGCAGTTTGAAAAAGTTGGTGAAATGATGATGAACTCGAATTTTCTCTTTGTTACCAGCTGGGTTTCCTTTCTAGTCTGATACATTGTACTTTCATAAAATATGCATGTTGAGACTGAACTCTAATCCATCCTAATGATAAAAAACATTGCTGGATTGGTAAGCATTTTTTGGCATTGGGATTCTTAAAGCAATCGTTGATTTGCTTTGACTGAGGTGACCTTCTAGAAAATCTCTTTCTGAGCTTTGACTGAGGTGACCTTCTCTAACTCCACTCAAAATCCACTAACATCTTTAACATGTACTTCTCATTAGTGTATATACATGTTCATTTCTGTAACACCCCGGATTTTTTTCCAACCTGGGTTAGACGTCCTTAGGCAACGAGTCAACCATAGCACCTTGGTAACCTCTCAAAATTCGATTCTAAAGCTAAAGAAATCATTTAGAACCTAATTCTTTAGAATTTAACGTGAATTAGTCATCGTTACACTAGATTACCTGTGAAATTGTCCCTGATCACTTTAAATACATTCTGCAAGACCCAAAACTTGTAGAATCAATGACGTTATGATACCCTGAAATCCAGGATCAAACTCTAAACCGGTTTGTTCTCAAGAACCCTTTGAAACTTTGTATTGGATCTAGACTGCACGTCGAAAGTCCGATACCTACAATCTTAGACCATTATGACCGCTTAGCTGGACTTGACAATCGTTTCGAAAATCAAGCCCAACCGATGCTCTGAGGCTATTTCATTGAGCCTGGAGCAGGGAGTGTGAGAAAGAGTGAAATTCATTTAAAATTAAATGGGATTTAAATAAATCTAGCACGTTTCTCTTGCGTGATCAGTATAAGCATTTAGACCGTCAGAATCTGACCCAAATACACCCTCAGATCAGGAAATATTTCTCATTCAGGTCAGTGTACTCAGAATTCTCGATCGAGTCTCCGTGACCGCTGAACTGAAACTGGACCGCCACGTGCGATCTGGGAACTCTACCGGACTGAAAACTTGGTGTGAGTAACATCCAGTGACCATGAGCTTAAGTCCGATCGCGTTCGGCTGGGGGACCTCCCGAAACGCTCTTTTGGATCGAAACAACCCCGATTTGGTTATAACCCAAGTATACTTTGTTCCTAAGTCTAAAAAGGTGAGGTTTTAGCCTATATAAGGGCCTTAAACCCTCACATATCTCTCCCATCCGAATTTGCTAGAAACCCTAGATTGAAAGAGAGAGAAAGTGAGAGATTGTGAGAGAGTGTGGGAGAGTTTTTCCTGCCACTTGCTACGGCTGTTACACGTGCTAAATCCTGGCATTCAAATCACTTTCCGGTGATTTTCAACGCACTTTTAGGTAAGAAAACCCTAACCACTTGTTGATTTAGGAATTCCTTTAATTCAATAGCGAAGTAGCTTACGTATCTTGTGATTAGGTCGTCGTAACATTGTTGACGAAGCGTATACGTTCAAATCGAATCGATACACGTCTAGGGCAAAAGGTACAGATTTTAGACGCTTTGATTGACTAATTTCAAAGCTTTCAATGTCGTTTAATAGTAGATTATCGACGAGCATGCCGTTTGACATGTAGAACATGCTGTCCATTTTTCATTTCGTAAACGTACGGTAAATATGAGATTTAGGGTATTTTAGGCATTTATAGAAAATACTGTATATGTCCGTATTTTGCTGAAATGCTTGACATGTAAATTTATCGTGTTATGATATTATATATGAGTGTATAATCTGTTTGGCGAAGAGATTCGCCCTAATGTGTACTTTGGGTCGACATACGCTATGTAGACTAAAGTGTGTAGACTAAGTGTTTGTATAAATGTTTGTATTAGTATGTATTGAGTAAATGGTGTTATAAATTAGTTTTGGGAATGAATTCTCAATCCACCAGATGTTGTATATGATTTCCTACATGTTTGCTATATGAATTGATTTCCTTATATGTATGGAATACATGTGATGGTTGATTTACTTACTTTGTATGCTATAACATGTGTTAACATGCTTGTATTGTTGAATTTCAATTCTATTACTCTCATATGATCACTGGTATGGATTACACATGTTTGGGGCTATGCTTTAGTCTAGGCAGTCGGTAATGGATTGAATTAGTGGTGGGCTTCTATTTGCCACAGAGGACGCGTCGATGAACGCGAGTCGTGTTTCGAGTTGGCAGCAATGGTTAGGCCACATGAAGTGTTTTATGCACTTCATGTCATTCAGCTTGAGATGTACCCGTACTAGTCTAGCCCGTCAAGTAACCCGACTGGCCATTGTATGTTCACCCTGTATGAGTCATAATTGCTTCAACCTAGGGTACTCAACTTACCATTGGAAACCCTGTTAACCATGGTACCTTGATCCATAAAGACTCATGAGCCAGGCATGGTGGTATGAGACACCGTGGTCGAGCTGTTGGCCTACGCTAGGGCCACAAACCACCCCGTAGTGACCAGTGAGCACCCTACTCTGAGCAGATTATGGTGGTATGGGACACTATATTCCTGCTATCGGCCTACACTAATCAGGTGACGAGCCCTTTGTAGTGACCTTGAGTTTATCCTGACACCGCATGGGGGCGATGAGTCCTGATGCAGTCTTAAGGATATAACTAGGCCTGCATTAATAAGGTGATGGGGGAGAGGTGCAACGAGTGCGAGCAACAGCCCTGGCAGCCCTTGCAGCGACCTAGAAATATAACATCATATGAGATTACTAGGAGTGACGACCCTAGACAGGATCTGTGTTGGGATTGATATAAGCAAGGTACCCTAGTTTCCCAATCCTGCTGTATGAAAAAGACTAATAACAACTCGGTAATCATTATCTATATCGCATTGCATGTGCCTGGAAGATGTGGAGCACTGAGGAACGCAAGCATGCCGCGGGCGTAAGATGGTGCCGTATGAGGGAGTATGTCAGTGAGGGCATCCATCATGTCATTTCATGCATGCATTAACAACAGTATCTAGGAATGTTTAATTTTTTACTTTACTATTAACGCGTGATTGATTTGATAACATGCTAATCTTTGCTCTCTTATCCCACTGAGTTGATCACTTACTCCCACGTTACGGGATGGTGTTTCGAACACCCACCAGTCCCTATTTTAGTTGCAGGTGATGGCACTGCTTGTGAAGTGGAGCCGGACTTATATGATGATGAGGAGAACTTCTCCTCCGTGTTTTGATCGACGGGATTACAGGGAGGTTGATTAGACGCCTTGACACTTGTCATTTTATATTTTTGGAGCACTCATGTATATTCTTTTCTTTCCATTTTTGGAGTATACATATATTTAATTAACTTGGTAACATGTTCACACTCTGGAGACTTACAATCAATTATATATTTTATGTATTTATCACAGTCTTCCGCTTGTTAATTTAACTATCTCTGGAGTATGATATGTTGTTTTGGCTTAGTCTCAATCTTGTTTAATGCCTTTCTACAGACAACATGCATTTATCATTATCTATGTTGCATAAGTGATGTTCTGAAACTCGGGAGTTGGGTTTCTACCCGACCCTCGATTTTCGGGGTGTTACAATTTCTTTGATACTGATGCAAGTTACGTAAGGGCTGTCGATCTTCTATTCATCTAAAGACTAATTATCTCTAGTGGATTGGAATCCTTGTCATAATAAATGACGCTAACATAATTACAATTTCAGCATTAATTCTATCATTTGTTATAGAAGAATCATTTAAACTCTATTCAAAGCTCATATGTATTAAAAAAATTGAGTAACATGGTATATTATCATTATTTAGTTTATTTGAGTAAATTAAGCTTAAAAATAGGATCCTTGGGCAGTTTTGAAGTTATTTTAGCATGTTGTCCTTGTTGATAGATATCAACTTACTTATGAGCCACATATCTGGTTGTAGGACCAAATTGATTGTTGGACAAGGGATCTCACGGTGGAAGAAAATCTCTACTGAAGAAAATCTTCTTCTTCTTCTTTCCTTTCTTTCTTTGTTGATTGTAACCTTGTCACTGTTCTACTGTGGAGTAAGGTGCTATTAATGTAGCTTTTGTGGAGGCCATCAGGCCCCATGTTCTAGCACTCCGGAGCAGCCCTTATGGGAAGAAAGTCCTTTCAAGCAACAGCCTAGAGAAGTAATTGATGCTGTTTCAGGAAGTTCTGCAAGTGGGTAATCACTTTTCCATTTTTTTCCCAATTGATCATTTAGTCATTCACCATTTTCTTGGTAAGTTCAAATAAAAGATCCATAACATATTGAATTTTTACAACCATCTGAAAAGTTCGATCTGAATTTTTACAGCCCCTCTTATTTCTATGATAGTTTCTATGATAGTTCTATGTGTACATATATAATTGTTTGTTAGACCAACCATTGCTCTCTCTCTACATGCACTCTTAAATGCAGCTATAGGATATTTGAGTTGTGTCCCAGCTCGAATCCTCTCGTGTATATTAGTTTTGATGTTGTTTGCATCCTGCGAAATGGAGGGTGAAAAAGGTTTTCTTTTTTATATAAAAAAAACATCAAAGTTTTGCATCAGTATGGATCACCATATAGATGACCTGGACCCTAAATTGGACTATTAATAATCAGGTTCTTAATGCATTTATGGTAATGATTGTTGTTTTAAACCACCTGCTCATTTTAATCAAGTGTGGTGTTATCAGGGGTTGATCCGCCTATTGCTTTGGACCTGATTATCTATACAATAAGTCCAACTTTATATACAGCTGAGTTGTCCTAACCTTGAGACAATTGTAAGTTTTGCCCATTGAAAATGGACCATTGTTCACTTACTATGATTTAACTATCCACCAAATAACAGTCCTGATCACCATCGATATGGCCTAGTATCATAGCAGCATTCACCATTTTAAGCATTTGAAATGAGGCTGTGAGATATATCCAGCTGATGAAAATTGTGTTGATTTAGATTCTTGCGCTTCCAAATTCATAGAGACTTTCCCAATACGTCGGCGACCTGGCTGCAAAATGCTACTATGCAAGGCGTAAACTAGTATGGGAGGTTTTGGATGGAGGCCTAAAGAGTAAGATTTAGATCGAATGGTCTGATATTTCCATGATTAGAGAAACCTTTCCAAAGAATGAACCTGGGATTCTAGAAATTGAGGTTTGCAAGTATTGTTCCTTAATCTACCATTCTCTTGTTCACCTCAAATATGCAGAATTTATTCATAAAAAAAATTTAAAAATCAAGCATCTATCCTTTTATGGAACTTCTTATTTCAATTTATGAAATGTGATGTCTTATGCAGTTACATAGCGAGCTTAAATTCTTCCAAGAGATGAATCCCCAGCCTAGAAAGCACACTGCATGGTATTCTGCTGCAGATTTTACAAGCGGACAAGCGCGCATATATAGTTATTAAAGAAGACCCATTTGCATTACATTCTTAGTTTTCAAGATTGATTTGAATTTTTGTGATAAGGGGCTGTTTAGATGAACAAGTGAATTGGATTGCAAACCCTCAGTTCCAATAAAGAGGAAATGACCGAGATTGCATATGCGAAATATTTCAGATTGTTGGTGGATCTGAACATACTATACGTGCAAAACTCACATTCTCAAAAGAATCATATGGTGTGTGTAACATCCCGAATTTTTACCAACTTGGAGTTAGGCGTCCTTAGGCAATGGGTCAACCATAACACCTTGGTAACCTCTTAGAACTCAATTCCAAAGTCCGAGAAATCATTTAGAACCAAATTCTTTAGAAATTTAACGTGAATTAACTAGCGCTACACTAGATTTCCTGCCAAATTAGCACCAACCACTTTAAATACAATCTGTAAGACCCAAAACCACTAGAATTGTTAACGCTACGTTACCCTGAAATCTAGGATCTAACTCTAAACCCAGTTACTCTTGGGAATACTTTGTAATTTTGTACTAGTTCTAGACCGCGCATCGAGAGTCTGATAGCTATGAACTTAGACCATTACGACCGCCTAGTTGGACTTGTCAATCACCTAGAAGATCAAGGCCAAACGATGTCCTAGGACTGTTTCATTGCGTCCGGAGTAAAGAGAGTGAGAAAAGGAAGATATTTAGAAAATTAATTATATTTTTAAAGAATCTGGAACGTTTCACTTGTACGTTATTTTTAAGCGTTCTAACCATTAGAATTCGACCCAAATTTACCCTCGGATCAGGATAGGTGGCCCTTACATGTCATAACACTTGTGGCTCTAATCGAGTTCCCGTAACCGTTGAATTGAAACTGATCCACCACGGTCGATCTGGAAACTCAACCGGACTAAAAACTTAGCTTGACCTAGATCCAGTATTAGAGAGCTTAAGTCCAACCGCATTTAGTAACAGGACCTCTAGAAGTGCCCCGTTGGATCAGAACAGACCCGATTTGGTTATAACTTAAGTATACCTTAGCCTTAAGTCTATTTCCATCACTTTTGGGCTTATAAAAAGGCCTTAAACCCTCTCTCACAAATCCCATACGAATTTTCAAACCCTATCTTTCTAAGAGAGAGAAAAGAGAGAGAGTGAGAGAGAAGTTGGTGATTCTTTCTGGGATTCTTCTCAGGTTTACTACGTGCCTAATCCACCTATCCGTATAGCTATTCCGGCGTTTCTGATCTCATTCTTTGGTAAAAAATACTAACTCTAACCCGTTTTGAAACCTAGGATCGTTTACATGAAGTTCTACCTAACCTGTTTCATGCCATAGGTAGCGTATCCGCCGTTGACGAAGACATATCGTCTGAATCATATCGAATGCACATTTTTTAGTTTAAGGTGCGGATTTTAGACGCTTAGGTTACCATTTTTTAAAGCTTTCAATGTCGTTTAATGGTATATTATTGACAAGAATGTTGTTTCACATGTAGAACATGCCGACCGATTTCTATTTCGAATACATACGAAGAATATGAGATTTATGGTATTTTAGGTATTTGTAGGAAATACCGTATACGTATAAATTTTGCTGATATGATTGCCATAAGTATTTGTCGTGCATATATGCTAGTTATGGATGTATGATCTATTTGGCAAAAGGATTCGCCCTAATACATGTTTCGGCCAACGTACACTGTGTATGTTATTAAGTGTAATCTAAGTGTTTGTTGAAATGCCTAAATCAATATGATTTATGCCTGCCATATGTATTGAATGTAAGAACATAATTGTTATGTATTAGACATCTCCTTGATATAAGGATCTGTCATATTATATGTTGAAATCAACATACGTTAAGTACGTTGGAGTTGTGTAATCTAAGTGTTTGTATAGATGCTTGCGTGAGTAAGTACTTAGTAAATGGTGTTGTAGACTAGTGTTGAGATAGGATTCTCAACTACATTGACGATGTGTATGATTTCCTCCATGTACGTTTTTGAATTGATTTTCTTATATATGAAATGCTTGTGTATGCTTAACTGCATATGTTGTACCCTATAATATGTTGATAACATGCTTGGATTACTTGATATTTCAATTCTGTCTCTTTTATATGCTTACTGATTCAAATTGCAAGTGTTTGGGGCTATGCTATAGTCCAGGCAGTCGGTAACAGACTTGAATTCGTGGTTGAATTCTATTCACCACATAAGACATGTTTGACGAACCCGAGTCGTGCGTTGCTTGTCGACAGTGGTTAGGCCACACGAGGTGCTTATGTACTTCATGTCGATCAACTCAACGGGTGCTCGTACTAGTCAAACTCGTCCAGTAACCCGATTAGCCCGATGTATGTTAACCATGTATGGACGCTACTGCTTGAATATAAAGTACCAAACTTACCAGTGAAAATCTCGCTAACCATGGTACCTCGATCCGCTAAGACTCATGAGCCGGGCATGGTGGTATGAGACACCGTGGTCGAGCTGTCGGCTTATGCTGGGGCCACGAGCCTCTCCGTAGTGACTTGTGAGCAACCCAGACTCGTGAGCCGATTATGGTGGTATGGGACACTATATTCGAGTTGTCGGCCTACACTGATAAGGTGATGGAGGAGTGGTGCAACGAGTGCGTGCAACAGCCCTGACAGCCCTTTGTAGTGACCTCGAGTGTACTCTGAGTCTATGTGGAGGTGAGGACCCTTCTATAGCAACAAGAGTACAAACTAGGCCTGTATTGATAAGGTGATGGGAGAGCGGTGCAACGAGTATGTGCAACAGCCCTGACAGCCCTTGCAGCGACCTGGAACCATATCATCGTATGAGAATACTAGGAGTGACGACTCTAGACTGGATCATTGTTGGAAATTGATATAAAGGAGGTACCTTAGCTTCCTAATCCTTCTGTATGAAAGGACCAATAACAACTCGGTAATCATATTCATATCGCACTGCATGTGCCTGGAAGATGTGGAGCACTGAGGGAAGAAAGCATGCTGCGGACGTAAGATGGTGTCATATGAGGGAGTATGTTGGCGAGGGCATACATCATGTCATTTCATTATTGCATTAATTACAGTATTTAGGAATATCTGATTTGCTTGCTTTATCATTATCGCTTGATTGATTTGATAACATGTTAACCTTTGCTCTATGATTCCACTGAGTTGGCCACTCACTTCCATGTTACGGGACGGTGTTGTACACACCAACCAGTCCCTGTTTTAGTTTCAGATGATGGCGCTGCTTGTGAAGCGGAGCCGGACTTGTATGATCATGAGGAGGATTTCTCCTATAGGCAGTTATCAGGAGGGTCTATGTAGACCATGTTCTAATCGACGGGATTATAGGGAGGTTGATTAGATGCTATGACACTTGCCATTTTGTATTTTTGGAGCACTCATGTATATTCTTTTGTTCATTTTTTTTGGAGTATACATGTAGATATTTAACCTGGTAATATGTTCACACTCGGGAGACTTACAACAGTTTATATATGTTATATATTTAACACAGTCTTTCGCTTACATAATTTAACTATCTCTGGAGTATAATATATTATTTTGGTATAATCCCACTCATGTTTAATGCACTCGTACAGCCGACATTCATCCATCATTGAAAATGTTGCATAAGTGATGTTCTGGAATTCGGGAGTGGAGTTTATGCTCGACCCCTAATTTTCGAGATGTTACAGTATGACTGAGATTCTAACCTATGAATTTGAAAGAAAATGTATGAGCTGCAAGCTTTCATAACACATCTTGTTTATTTTTCTATTTAGTGTAAACATTGGCTTGATTCGTTGATTTTTTTTTAATTTTTTTTAAATGTCTCTTTTTTTGGAAATGGATTCCAACAGGAAACCAATTCTAAGTATTTACATAGGTCCAAATGCAAGAATTTGCATCTACCTATGGTTTTCATTTTCATAATGGATATTTTAGACACACCCAAACCACTCTTTATGAATTGAAGTGGTTAGGATTTTGCTGTCTATTGGTGAATCTTTATGGTTTTAAATGATGCCATGGTTGATTCTGGCCTGGGCATATTCTTCTGGAATAAAAATTGACATGTTTGATCAATGGCTGTTTTGTCTTTGCAGGAACTAGCATCTCAATCTCGGTGACTCAACTTGTCGCAGGAATTGTTCGCCAATACTTTTCGGGCAGCCCATGTTGATTCTAGGAGTCGTGGAGGCCATTGTTATAATGTACTCTTATTTGTAAAATTTCTGCTAACGAAGAGAACAAGTCTGTAATTTATATTTCATTACATTTGGTTAGTGCCCTTTTATTGTTCTTCAGTGCACACTCAGTGTCTACCATTTCTTTCTTTCCATGCAACATCATCATTTGTAACAATATGACTGCCAGAAGCAGAGACTCTCCTAAAATGGAAAGCCAACCTCTTTCCATCACAAGCTCTCTACTCATGGTCACTTCCTGCTACTAATGCTACCACCAACACAATCTCTCCATGCAAATGGATTGGGATCTCATGCAAAAGCCTTGGAAGTGTGAGAGGGATAAGCCTACAGAGTGCAGGTTTGCAAGGTAAGCTTGACCACTTGAGCTTCCTGTCATTTACAATCCTCGTTCATCTCAATCTCAGTGGCAACACTCTCACTAGAACCATCCCAGCCCATTATTGGCACTCTTCACAAACTCATGTCCTTTAGTCTGTCTGTAAATAAAATAAGTGGATCAATACCTATGAAAATAGGGAATCTTGTGAATTTGAATGAGCTTGACTTGTCCATTAACCATCTAGATGGTTGCATCCCTTCCACTTTTGGGAACTTGACAAAGCTTTCCATCTTGCTCTTGTGCTAAAATCGAATCTCTGGCTCCATTCCTCCAAAATCAAAGCTTTCCATTATTTGTGCAATGGGGGAAAGAGGCTTTGAAAATCCTATAATTTGAACAATGTTGGTACTTTATAATTGAACATGTGTAGTGTGCATTTTGAATTAATCTTGAGCATGTAGTGTGCATTTTGATCTAATTTTGAGCGTGTAGTGTGCATTTTGAACTAATTCTAAACTAATTTGGCACTTTTTTTTAAAAAAAAAATATTGAATGAATTTTGTACTCTATATTTGAACGTATTTATAGTCTTGGGCTCCATTTGGTCATCACACTAGTATTTATGAAAATATTTTTAAAAAAAAAAAAAAATCAAATGGAGCTTAAGCCCTTTTTTAACTCCGCCAATGCAACTCCTTGCATTGCCGGTCCCAAGCCTGGGTAAAGGAGGAGGGAGAAGGGCTTTAGAATGAGATCGTTAAATATGGAGGAGATCCTGAAAATGCAGTGAGTATCTCTGGTTTTATGGTTTTACTTGTACATTCCTTATTAATTACTCAAGCATGACGGTTATGCGCATTCTTTCAGGTGGATGTTGCATGTGGGAGGATTGGAGCTGCATATTTCAGATTCAAGCATCTGATATGTCTCTTGTCAAGAATGCACATGTGTAGTTATCATTGTGGTTATAGTTATTCATTATGTGACAGGTTTTTAGGTGAGATGAACGAGTTTCAAAAGAAAACAGTCTGCGGTTTTGAGAAGAGATTCCCAATGCCATTTTATGTGTAAATACATATTTCAGATTCAAGCATCTGGTACGTCTCTTGACTCAAGAATTCACATAATTGGAGGGGCCTGGACATTTGGATAGGCCGTGTTTATATATTTGCTCAAAATTAATGGAGCAGACTCGGATGTGCGTCGGAGCTATATGGAAGAGTGGGGGTCCCTAGAAGGTGGGAACCGCTGTTATGACCATGATGAAGCTATCCATTTCTATGAACGACATTGGAGGGGCCTGGCCATTTGGATAAGCCGTGTTTATGTATTTTCTCGAAATTAATGGAGCAGACCCGAATGTGCGTCGGAGTTATTCGGAAGAGCGGGGGTCCCTAGAAGGTGGGAACCGCTGTTATGACCATGATGAAGCTATCCATTTCCTATGGATGGCATTGTAAGGGCCTGGCCATTTGGACATGCCATGTTTATATTTGTATTTGCAGGGATCACACCCTTAACCTAAACTCAAACCAATTCTCAAATCCAAAAACCTATAACCTAAACCAATACCAAAACCTATAATCTAAACCTGAATCCATTCTTAAATCCTAAAACCTATAACCTAAACCAATACCAAAAACTATGACCTAAACCCGAACCCATTCTCAAATCCCAAAACCTATAACCTATCCCTAAACCTTAACCTATAACCTAACCTAAACCAATACTTAAAACCTAAAACTATTCCCAAATCCCAAAACCAATAACCTAAACCTAACTTTAAACTAAACCTAAACCTATAACCTATAACCTTAACCTAAACCAAAACCAAAACCTATAACCTAAACTCGAACCCATTCTCAAATCCCAAACCCTATAACCTAAACCAATACCAAAACCTTTGACCTAAACCCGAACCCATTCTCAAATCCCAAAACCTATAACCCATCCCTAAACCTTAACCTCTAACCTAACCTAAACCTATACTTATAATATAAAATTATTCCCAAATCCCAAAACCTATAACCTAAACCTAACCTTAACCTAAACCTAAACCAATAACTATAACCTTAACCAAAACCAAAACCTATAACCTAAACCCGAACCCATTCTCAAATCCTAAAACCTATAACCTAAACCTATAACTTATAACCTAAACTATAACCAAAACTTATAACCTAAACCCGAACCCATTATCAAGTCCCAAAACCTATAACCTAACCTAAACCTATACTTATAACCTAAAACTATTCCCAAATCCCAAAACCTATAACCTAAAACTAACCTAAAACTAAACCTAAACCTATAACCTAAACTCGAACCCATTATCAAATCCCAAAACCTATAACCTAACCTAAACCTATACTTATAACCTAAAACTATTCCTAAATCCCAAAACCTATAACCTAAACCTAACATAAACCTAAACCTAAACCTATAACCTATAACCTTAACCAAAACCTATAACCTATAACCTAAACCAAAACCAAAACCTATAACCTAAACCCGAACCCATTCTCAAATCCCAAAACCTATAACCTAACCTAAACCTATACGTGAAACCTAAAACAATTCCCAAATACCAAAACCTATAACCTAAACCTAACCTTAACCTAAACCTAAACCTATAACCTATAACCTTAACCAAAACCTATAACCTAAACCTAAACCAAAACCTATAACCTAAACCCGAACCCATTCTTAAATCCCAAAACCTATAACCTAAACCTAAACCTAAACCTTATCCTAAACCTATAACCTATAACCTAAACCAAAAACAAAACCTATAACCTAAACCCGGACCCATTATCAAATCCCAAAACCTATAACTTAACCTAAACCTATACTTATAACCTAAAACTATTCCCAAATCCCAAAACCTATAACCTAAACCTAAACCTAAACCTTATAATAAACCTATAACCTATAACCTAAAACAAAACCTATAACTAAAACCAAAACCAAAATGTAACACCCTGAATTTTGGCTAATCTGGGATTTGACGTCCTTAGGCAATGGGTCAACTAAAACACCTAAAAAATCACTCAGAACCCAATTCCATAGCCAAAGAAACCACTTAGGATTAATTCCTTTAGAAACTAAGCAAAAGTTAGCTAGCGCAACGCTAGAGTAGCTGGGAAATAGTCCCTGATCACTTTAAATATGTTCTACAAGACCCAAATCGAGTAGAACCAATGACTCTATAATACCCTATAACCTCGGATCAAACTCTAAGCAGGTTTGTTCTCTGGACCACTTTGAAATTTTGTATTGGATCTAGACCTCGAAAGTCCGATACCTCCTATCTTAGACCGTTAGAACCGCCTAGCTGGACTTGACAATCATTTCAAAAATTAAGTCCAACCGATAATCACAGGCTATTTCATTGAGTCCGGACTGAAGAGAGTGCGAATAGGGACAGATTTGGAATTTGAAATTCAAATCTGGCACACGACTTGACGCGTCAGTATTAAGCGTTCTGACCGTCAGAATTCAGCCAAATTACACCCTCGGATCAGGAAAAATTTCTATTTCATATCATGAGATTTGTAGGCCTGATCTACGTGCGGTGACCGCTGAACTGAAATTGGACTGCCACGTGCGATCTGCGAACCCTGCCGGACTGAAAACTTGATGTATGCTAGATCCAGTATGCATGATCTTAAGTCCGACCGCATTTGGCCAGGGGACCTCCAGAAATGTATTTTTGGACCGAAACAGCCCCGAATTGGATATACATCAAGTATACATTGTACCTGAGCCTATTTTGGGCACATTTGAGTTTATAAAAGGGGTTGAAACCCTCACTCCTCTCTCCCATCCGAATTTACAAAAATCCCTAGATTGGGAGAGAGAAAAGGTGAGAGTTTGTGAGAGAAGGTAGGAGAGAATTTTCCTGCCTTTGTGCCGCCTGTTGCACGTACTTCAGCAACATACTTCAATCACCTAGCCGTCAAGTAACCCGACTGGCCATTGTATGTTCACCATGTATGAATCATAACTGCTTGAACCTAGGGTACTGAACTTACCATTGTAAACCCTGTTAACCATGGTACCTTGATCCACAAAGACTCATGAGCGGGGCATGGTGGTATGGGACACCGTGGTAGAGCTGTCGGCCTACGCTGGGGCCACAAACCTCCCCATAGTGACCAGTGAGCACCTAGTCTCGTGAGCAGATTATGGTGGTATGGGACACTATATTCTTGCTGTCGGCCTACACTGATCAGGCGACGAGTCCTTTGTAGTGACCACGAGCGTATTCTGAGTCTACGGGAGGCGACGACCCTTCAGTAGCAGTAGAGTACAGTAGGCCTGTATTGATAAGGTGATAGGGGAGCGGAGCAACGAGTGCGTGCAACAGCCCTGACAACCCTTGCAGCGACCTACAAAATATACATCGTATGAGATTACTAGGAGTGATGACCCTAGACAGGATCTGTGTTGGGATTGATATAAGGGAAGTACCTTAGTTTCCCAATCCTGCTGTTTGAATGGACTAATAAAAACTCGAAAATCATATCACCATGCCATTGCATGTGCCTGAAAGATGTGGAGCACTTAAGGGTCGATTGCATGCCGCGGTCGTAAGATGGTGCCGTATGAGGGAGATCGTCGGTGAGGGCATACATCACGTCATGTCATATTGCATTAACAACAGTATTATGATTGCTTCATTTACTGCTTTACTATTATCGTATGATTGATTTGAGAACATGTTAATCCTTGCTCTATTATTCCACTGAGTTATCTACTCACTCCCACGTTATGGGACGGTATTCCTGGACACCCACCAGACCTTTTTGTGATTGCAGATGATGGCGCAGCCTGGGAGGTGGAGCCAGACTTGATGATGATGAGGAGGATCTCTCCTTTATGTGTGTTCTGATCGACGGGATTACAGGGAGGTTGATTAAATACCTTGACACTTGTCATTTTATATTTTTAGAGCACTCATGTATATTCTTTTGTTTACTTTTGAAGTATACATGTATGTATATAACCTGGTAACATATTCACACTCTGGAGACATACAACAGTTTATATATGTTATACATACTATCACAGTCTTCCGCTTGTAAATTTAACTGTCTCTGGAGTTTGATATGCTGTTCTGGATTAATCTCACTCATGTTTAATACATTAACACAGACAACATTCAATCATACATATGTATGTTGCATAAATAACATTTTGGAACTCGGGAGTTGGGTTTTTGCTCGACCCACCGATTTTTGGGATGTTACAGATGGTATCAGAGCATGATTTGGATTAAATCGGGCCTGGATTATGGTCACGTGACGTACGTTGTCGCTTCCTTTGACTTAGGAGGGTGCGAGAAGGGTTTAGAAACACTTCTAGGATCCTAGATTCTCCAATAGGCGAAGAATATTCGAATCGATCGCGTGATCGAGTCCGTAACGCATCTCGGGTCGCGTGAAGCAACCCGAATAGCTCATAGGTTGTAGGTAAGTGGGTTGAGACATTCTTTGAATGATTCTAAACCCGTAAATGTGAATCCTTGGGCCGCGAGACAGCCACGACCTCTGTATTCAATCGTCAGGGCTTAAAAACCCCGTTTCACCAAAAATCTTCAAATTTCTTCCTCTCACCACTCTAATCTTCAATTTCTTCTTATCCTTTTCATATTAGGTATCAATACTAATGTGAAAATAACATAAAATCATACTTTCACAAAATTTTATAGTGAATAGTAAAATTTCATAAAAAATGGCCATAAGGCTATTCTAACTTCGCTTTCTTTAGCAAATAATGGGCTGGATGGATGTACTAGCTCCTTTTACTCCAAAATCATATGCTTCATGATAGAGTTTTGTATTCGAGATTACAGATTGGTCCCGGAAAGCCCCGAACTCATGTTTGGGCCTCTATAGGTCAAAATGCAATGAACCAAGGTGGGGACCATGCATTTTTGGGGTCCTTGGACCATGGGGGACTAGACCCATGTGGTCCCACCAGCCTCCATGCAAGATGGTCGGCAATGCCATCGCCGGTTCGGCGATGCATCGCCGTCCGGTGGGGCCCACTGGATGTAATTTTTGGGCGCACGCCCTAATATGGCTAGGGCACCTCCCCCATATGTGGTTCGCACCTTGAAACCCCCTATATACCCTACTTCCTTCACAAACAGCCCCCATCCCAAGCTCCATTTTCATTTTTGCTGCCCTATTCCAAAAATCATGATTCTACATCACTCCCAAACCCATTCTTGGTTGAAAACGACCACACTCCATCACTCCATTGAAGTTTACAGCCTTCCCTCTTGCAAATCTCATCGTTTTGAGCTCTTACAACCCCCAAAATGAGCTGAAATCGTGAGGTACTCCATTCCCCTTTTTCCTTCTCTTTTCTTTTTGAAAATCCAGCCTTTGGGAGCTTGATGCATCCCTCTACAGGGCCTAGATTTCATTCTGTCCATTTGGGCGACCATTTCTTCGTATTTCCTCCGCTTTTCATGGTTATTGTTAAGCCGTTATGGCTGAGAGAGCTCTAGTGAGCAACATACAGTATTAGCCTCGACAGTGATAAAGAAGGTAAGTCGGGACTGTGGTAAAGTCCTTTAGTAGAATTAGGCATCTGTGACGTTGTCTTGTAGATGTTTGATTACCGTTTGAAATTGCTGTGTTTTGTTGTTCTTAGATAGAAAATGTGTTTGTATTGTGGTTTGGGCTTAATATAGCCGGAATTTGGTTAGATGGAATGCATGCCGTTCCATTCGCTGTAAGGTATTGTCCCTAGATTGGGAGTATTGTAACTCTCGGGATTCCGCCTACAAATTAAATTTTTACGCCAACCCACCCTCCTACCAAGAATGTCACTTCCTATCTGAATATGGGACTAGGAATGCAGTTCCATTTAATACAACTTAATGCTACTGGCCACATAAGCCCTTAGCGTTTTGGACCTAGTGTTAGCACTCCTAGATTTGAAGGATCTGACGATATAAGAAATCCAATTCCATTTAGACAATCTTGACCCTAAGCAATAGAAGAATTCTCTGTAGTAGAAATGGTATGGAAAGCCATTTAACGTATAATCTTAGGTGTTAGATTATAGCTACTGAGTTACAGACTAGCCTACTAGTTACCTTAAGTAGTGTAAGGCCTATATATGCTAAGGGATAGTAGGTTAGATTTGGTTGTAATGGGACTCCTTTCCTTCGATAGATCCTCTTATGACTTATAGACTTCTGTTGTTGCCCATAGGAAGGAACCATACACTCTCAGGAAACATTTATAACTCCCTCAGATTGAACTTAGAATGAACTAGCACGCCCCTTAGAATTGCCTTCCCCAAGGACTTATTGCATTCAGGAACGCAGAGTAAAGGAACTGCATGTAAGCAATGTATTCGTGGTTTGAGTCGACTTCTTAATCCTAGTGGTTACCAATGAATCCAATGCTCTGATCAAGCAGAGGATCGGCATCGACTCGGATTAAGAATTGATACAACGAATTTTCTGTCCTGATTAGACAGAAGGTTCAACGTATTCGGCTTAGACCCACTACACAACCTTTCTTCTGTGATGGCCCAACCACCTACAACCAAACAGGATCACATTGTCTTTGGGAAATGGCGAGGACTTAAAGCCAGTAGAGAATTAGACATCTTGCCACCAACTCATACCTGCCCCTGAATTAAATCACAATAGAGATTAGGCTCATCTCTATGATCATAGGTACCAATGCCATAGAACGCATCATTAGTAAGGAAAACCATGTATAGAAAGGTTGTTTCCATTTTAGGTTAAGGATAGCCCCTAAGTTGCGCCTCGTTTCGATATACGGATCGATGCAAAGATTCTTCAACCTTAAGTAAAACCAAGTTTTAAGGGGGGTAGAACGTATTGAGTCCAATCCAGTTAGGTTAGTCAACGCTACCGTTCAATCAAAGTGGCGTAGTGGAAGCATGGTTAGCCTCTTCCCCACTGGCCCAGGATCGAAACATTTGAGTTAGGATGTACATACAGTTAGGTCAATAAATAGGATTGAACCTTCCTTAGAAAAAGTACTCCTTACCCTTCGCCAATTTTGGAGATGAAATTGTGTTTTAAGGGGGGTAGATTGTAACACCCTGAATTTTGGCTAATCTGGATTTGACGTCCTTAGGCAGTGGGTCAACTAAAACACCTGAAAAATCACTCAGAACCCAATTCCATAGCCAAAGAAACCACTTAGGATTAATTCCTTTAGAAACTAAGCATAAGTTAGCTAGCGCAACGCTAGAGTAGCTTGGAAATAGTCCCTGATCACTTTAAATACGTTCTACAAGACCCAAATCGAGTAGAACCAATGACTCTATAATACCCTATAACCTCGGATCAAACTCTAAGCAGGTTTATTCTCTGGACCACTTTAATATTTTGTATTGGATCTAGACCGCGCGTCGAAAGTTCGATACCTCCTATCTTAGACCATTAGAACCGCCTAGTTGGACTTGATAATCATTTTGAAAACCAAGTCTAACCGATAATCACAGGCTATTTCATTGAGCCCGGACTGAAGAGAGTGTGAATAGGGACAGATTTGAAATTTGAAATTCAAATCTGGCACACGACTTGATGCGTCAGTATTAAGCGTTCTGACCGTCAGAATTCAGCCAAATTACACCCTCGGATCAGGAAAAATTTCTATTTCATATCATGAGATTTGTAGGCCTGATCTATGTGCGGTGACCGCTGAAATGAAACTGGACCGCCACGTACGATCTATGAACCCTGCCAGGCTGAAAACTTGATGTGTGCTAGATTCAGTATGCATGAGCTTAAGTCCGACTGCATTCGGCCAGGGGACCACCAGAAATGTCCTTTTGGACTGAAACAGCCCCGATTTGGTTACCCCTCAAGTGAAACTTGTTCCCGAGCCTATTTCGGGCAAGTTTGGGCTTATAAAAAGGGTTGAAACCCTCACTCCTCTCTCCCATCCGAATTTGCAAAAACTCCTAGATTGGGAGAGAGAAAAGGTGAGAGTTTGTGAGAGAAGGTGGGAGAGAATTCCCTGCTGCTTGTGCCACATGCTGCAAGTGGTTAAGCCACGCGCTCTAATCACTTTGCCGGTGATTTCTCTGCATTTTCAGGTAAGAAAATACCCTTGAAGTTGCTGATTTGAGATTCCTTTCGTTCCATAGCATGTTAGCTGACGTATCTTGTAAATTAGGTTCTCTTATCGCCGTAGACGAAGCGTATACGCTCCGTTCGAAACGACACCTTTATAAGAGATAAGGTGCGGATTTTAGATGCTTTGATTGACTGTTTCCAAAGCTTTCAATGTCGTTTAATAGTAGATTATCGACGGCAACGCCGTTTGACATGTACAATATGCTATCCGTTTCCTGTTTCGTAAATCAACGAAGAATATGAGATTTAGGGCATTTTAGTCATTTGTAGGAAGTACTGATTTCATTCATATTTTGCTGATGGGATTGACATGATTTGTTGTCGCATTAGAATGTTAGGAATACGTGCATAATTAGTTTAGCGAAGAGATTCGCCTAAATGCGCACTTTGGGTCGACATACTATATGTAGACTTAAGTGTGTAGTGTAAGTGTTTGTATAAATGCTTGTACTAGTATGTATTGAATTAAATGGTGTTATGAATTAGTTTAAGATTGATTTCTCAATTAATATGTTGGTGTAAATGGTTTCCTACATGTTAGCCATATGCATGATTTCATAATATGAATGAAATGCATGTGCTTGACGATTCGCTTAAGCTGTATGTTATAACATGTGCTTGATGATTTCATTATGATTTAGTTCGAGATTGAATTCTCAATTAATATGCTGATGGAAATGATTTCCTATATGTTGGCGATATGCATAATTTCATTATATGTATGAAAGGCATGTGTCAGATGATTTACTTAAGTTGTACGATATAACATGTGTTAACATGCTCACATGGTTGTGTTTCATTTCCAATACTCTCACATGATTGCTGATGTGGATTCATATGTGTTTGGGACTATACTTAGTCCAGGAAGTCGGTAACCGAGCGAATTCGTGGTTGGCTTATCTTTGCCACGAACAACGCGTCGATGAACGCGAGCCGTGTTCTGGAGTTGGCGGCAGTGGTTAGGCCACACGAAGTGTTTTACGCACTTCATGTCGTTCGACTTGAGATGCGATCCCGTCAAGTAACCCAACTGGTCGTTGTATGTTCACCCTGCATGAGTCATAACTGCTTGAACCTAGGGTACTGAACTTACCATTGTAAACCCTGTTAACCATGGTACCTTGATCCACGAAGACTCATGAGTCAGGCATGGTGGTATGAGACACCATGGTCGAGCTGTCAGCCTACGCTGGGGCCACAAACCTCCCCGTAGTGACCAGTGAGCACCTAGTCTCGTGAGCAGATTATGGTGGTATGGGACACTATATTCTTGCTGTCGGCCTACACTGATCAGGCGACGAGTCCTTTGTAGTGACCGCGAGCGTATTCTGAGTCTACGAGAGGCGACGACCCTTCAGTAGCAGTAGAGTACAGTAGGCTTGTATTGATAAGGTGATGGGGGAGCGGAGCAACGAGTGCGTGCAACAGCCCTGGCAGCCCTTGCAGCAACCTACAAAATATACATCATATGAGATTACTAGGAGTGACGACCCTAGACAGGATCTGTGTTGGGATTTATATAAGGAAAGTACCTTAGTTTCCCAATCCTGCTGTTTGAATGGACTAATAACAACTCGAAAATCATATCACCATGCCAGTGCATGTGCCTGGAAGATGTGGAGCACTTGAGGGTCGATTGCATGCCGCGGTCATAAGATGGTGCCGTATGAGGGAGATCGTCGGTGAGGGCATACATCACGTCATGTCATATTGCATTAACAACAGTATTAGGATTGTTTGATTTACTGCTTTACTATTATCACATGATTGATTTGAGAACATGTTAATCCTTGCTCTATTATTCCACTGAGTTAACTACTCACTCCCACGTTACGGGACGGTGTTCTTGGACACCCACCAGACCTTTTTGTGATTGCAGATGATGGCGCGGGCTGTGAGGCGGAGCCGGACTTGATGATGATGAGGAGGATCCCTCCTTTATGCGTGTTCTGATTGACGGGATTACAGGGAAGTTGATTAAATACCTTGACACTTGTCATTTTATATTTTTAGAGCACTCATGTATATTCTTTTGTTTACTTTTGAAGTATACATGTATGTATATAACCTGGTAACATATTCACACTCTGGAGACATACAACAGTTTATATATGTTATACATACTATCACAGTCTTCCACTTGTAAATTTAACTGTCTCTGGAGTATGATATACTGTTCTGGATTAATCTCACTCATGTTTAATACATTAACACAGACAACATTCAATCATACATATGTATGTTACATAAATAACATTTTGGAACTCGGGAGTTGGGTTTTTGCTCGACCCCCGATTTTCGGGATGTTACACAAAATCTAAACCTAAACCTAAGACCTAAATGTATTCTCAAATTCCTAAACCTAAACCTACACCTAATCCTAATCTCAACTACTTAACCTAAACCTAAGCTTGAAAACCCAAACCTAAACCCGATCCCAAACCTGAACCCAATTTCCTAAACCTAAACCTTAACCTATTCTCAATTCCCTAAAACTATAACCTATAACCTATAACCTAAACCTAAACCTAAAACCTAAACCTAAACCTAAAACCTAAATATATTCTCAAATTCCTAAACCTAAACCTACACCTAATCCTAATCTCAACTACTTAACCTAAACCTAAACTTGAAAACCTAAACCTAAACCTAATCCCGAACTCAAACCCGATTTCCTAAACCTAAACCTTAACCTATTCTCAATTCCCTAAAGCTATAATCTATAACCTAAACCTAAGATAAACCTATAACCTAAACCTAAAACCTTAACCTAAACCTAAAACCTAAACCTAAACCTGAAACCTAAATGTATTTTTAAATTCCTAAACCAAAACCTACACCTAATCCTAATATCAACTACTTAACCTAAACCTAGACTTGAAAACCCAAACTTAAACCCGATCCCGATCTTGAACTCGATTTCCTAAACCTAAACCTTAGCCTATTCTCAATTCTCTAAAGATATAAGCTATAACCTATAACCTAAACCTAACCTAAACCTAAAACCTAAACCTAAACCTAAAACCTAAATGTATTCTCATATCCCTTAACCTAAACCTATTCTCAAATCTCAAAACCTATACCTATAAATTAAACCTAGACCTTAACCTAAACATAAACCTATACTTATAACCTATAGCCTAAACCTAAACCTAAACCTAAACCTAAAACCTAAACCTAAACCTAAAACCTAAATGTATTCTCAAATTCCTAAACCTAAACCTAAACCTAATCCTAATCTCAACTACTTAACCTAAACTTAAACCTAAAACCTAAATGTATTCTCAAATTCCTAAACCTAAACCTATACCTAATCCTAATCTCAACTACTTAACCTAAACCTAAACTTGAAAACCGAAACCTAAACCCGATTTTCTAAACCTAAACCTTAACCTATTCTTAATTCCTTAAAGCTATAACCTATAACCTATAACATATAACCTAAACCTAAACCTAAACCTATAACCTTAACCTAAACCAAACCTATAAACTAAACCTTAACCTATAACCTAAACTTATAACCAATAACCTAATCTTAACCTAAACCTAAAACCTAAACCTAAACCTAAACCTAAACCTAAAACCTAAACCTAAACCTAAAACCTAAATGTATTCTCAAATCCCTAAACCTAAACCTACACCTAATCCTAATCTCAACTCCCTAACCTGAACCTAAACCTAAACTTGAAAACCCAAACCTAAACCCGATCTTGAACCCGAACCTGATTTCCTGAACCTAAACCTTAACCTATTCTCAATTCCCTAAACCTATAACCTATAACCTACACCTAAACCTAACCTAAACCTATAACCTAAACATAAACTAAAAACTAAATGTATTCTCAAATCATTAAACCTAAAATTACACCTAATCTTAATCTCAACTCTTTAACGTAAACCTAAACTTGAAAACCCAAACTAAACCCGATCTCAAACTCGAACCCAATTTCCTAAACCTAAACCTAAACCTATAACCTTAACATAAACCAAAACCTATAACCTAAACCTTAACCAATAACCTATAACCTATAACCTAAACTTATAACCTATAACCTAACCTTAACTTAAACCTAAAATCTAAACCTAAACCTAAAACCTAAATGTATTATCAAATCCTTAAACCTAAACCTAAAACCTAAATGTATTATCAAATCCTTAAACCTAAACCTACAGCTAATCCTAATCTCAACTCCCTAACCTAAACCTAAACCTACACCTAATCCTAATCTCAACTCCCTAACCTACACCTAATCCTAATCTCAACTCCCTAACCTAAACCTAAATCTAAACTTGAAAACCCAAACCTAAACCCGAACCTGAACCCAAACCTGATTTCCTAAACATAAACCTTAACCTATTTTTTATTACCTAAAGTTATAAGCTATAACCTATAACCTAAACCTAACCTAAACCTAAAACCTAAACCTAAACCTGTTTTGAGTTTAAAAGTTCATCCTAGGTTTGAACACATTAACCATGTTGGATTTTTCCATTGTTTAGAAGATTTGTAGGTATATTTTTAATTTCATGATAAGTGTTTTTTTGGTCTTTCTTCCTTTTGAGATGTGTACAAAGGCATGCCTGTTTGATTGTGTCTACAAATGCTATTTTATACAGGCTGACAAGCTAAAGAAGTTAGTGGAGGATGAAATTCATTTTCTTAATGGACGGTTTTTAGAACTTGAAAGTGATCTTGTATCGAAGTCCACAAAAGTTACATCTGCAGTTTCAAGGAAAGAAGAAACTCTATCTTCTACATTTTGTAAAATTGATCGTCTGAAGGAAAAAAATTCTGTAAAAATGTGAGCATTATTGAATGCATATGGAGGGTGTTTACTGTGTTGGAGTGTATTTGTTTATTGCACATCAGGGCACGCCTTAATTATAATTCTTATGATAGGTTGAGTCTAGATCATACTGTTTATTTAGAAATGTGAATGTAGGATGCATTATATTATTTGATTGTTATTTGTAATAAATGCATCTATTTCTTTTTCTGATTACATTTTATGTATTATTTCTATTAGCATTAAGCTTAGGGAAGTTATCAATCACAACAGGTTCTTGTAATGAAAACAGGTCGTATTATTACAATTTTTTTAAAAAACAGTTATGAATTTAATCGTAGTTATAGCTACGGCTTTCGTCCATAGCTATTGGTATCTATTGTTATGGATATTATTGGTGTTATTGGTATTTATTGCTATGGATAAAATTCCATTTGCTACGGATATAAGTTGTAGCACCTCCGTCGCTATTAGTGGGGTAGCTAAAGATATTGCTACAGACATAATCCGTAGCTATTGTTATCTATTGCTACGGATGTAATACGTAGCTATTGGTAACTATTGCTACGGATATTTTCCATAGCTATTGGTATCTATTGCTACGGATATTGTCCGTAGCTACACCAATAGCGACGGACATGCTATGGATCATATCTGTAGCAAAAGTCTTTTTGCTACGGTTTTTGGCCGTAGCCTTTGCCTATTTTTCTTGTACTGTTCGAGGACAAAAATTTTATTTAGAGGGGAGACTTGTAAGGCCCATATCATAGTCTGTACCATTCTATAGGTTTCCCTGGTCCTTCCAATCAAATTTTGGCAACCCTCAACCCATATGCGATGTTTGCATGAGATCTTAAGTCGAGTGCTGCATATCGGAGTCGAGTCGACTCGAAACTTGTACTCTAGCGACTGTGCTATCGCCGCAGTTCCAATGCCATGACTTGCGCACCGATCCAATAGCCGAGCTAGAAGATGTGGGCCCACGTTCATTTCGAGTAATGTTGCATGTTATAAATTTTAAGAGAATCTCTACAACCTATCCCATCAATCAATTAATTAATATCAAGTACAAGTCAAGTACACTCCATACCCCAAGTACAACAACCCATCCCTTCCCATTCCCAAAGTCAACTCTCTCTCTCTCTCTCTCTCTCTCTCTCTCTCTCTCTCTCTCTCCACCCATCCCTTTCTTACAAAACCCATCACCTATCACCCATCATCCGATCCCTTTTCACCCATCACTTCTCTCTCGCTTTCATTTTCTCTATTCATTCCTAAGCAACAAAATATCACACGTCCAAGCCTCCCCAAGCTCTCCGAAAAAAATAAGTATGGCCCACTTTTCCACCCTCTCATCTCTCATCTCCCATCTCTACTATTCCTCTTTCATCAACCTCCATTAAAATAGAAAGCAAGGAGCATTAGAGTCCAGGGAGCTAGAGAAGAAGGTCGATAGGTGGGTGATCCATGATTGATTTCGATTTCTAAGGGCCTAGTTATTGTGGGACACACTTGATGTATGCATTGTATTTAGGAGGGCCCAATAGTGACGAGATCCCTCCCCTTCACGTATCTTCTCTCTCTCTCTCTCTCTCTCTCTCTCTCTCTCTCTCTCTCTCTCTCTCTCTCTCTCCCTCTCTCCTTCTCTCCCTAGGTTGGAGTGGGTCCCACCGATATGTGTTAAATCTATTCCGCCCATCAGACGGTGTGGCCCACCACATTGTAAGAGAAATCCATTGTCCGCTGTTAGGACAATGGGAAGGCCCACGTACTGGATGTATCACCCCTCCCCTTTTTTTTATATGTATATATCTATATATGATATATATTTATATAATATAATATATATTATAAGATATTATATATATATATATATGGTGGGCCACCACGTGGTCCCACCTTGAGAGTAAACGGATTGAGTATCCAGACTGTCCAGCATCCCTACTGAAAGACGCTGGACTGGATGACATATATAATATATCATATTTATATTATATAATATTAATATCACATGTGTATTGTGGGCCACTCCCACGTGAGACCCACCCCTTTAACGTGTGTGAAGATCAGCACCGTCCAGATAAGTCTGGACGGTACAATGGGGCCCAGGGTATGGGTTTTATCCACACCATCCATCCATCACCAGCTTTGCTTGACGTCAGCTGGTGGGCCTGATCATGGGGTATGTATTATATCCCAAACATCCTTCTGGTCGTGGACCCCCACCATAGCACACGTGTGGGGCCCACAAGGATGTATGCATTTTATATCTACACCGTCCACTTCTGGATGGTCTACGTTGAACCGAACCATGGCATATGGGTCTTATCCACACCATCCAGATGGTTGAATGGTGGGACCCAAAGCTAATGCATGTGTTGCAACCAAACTGTCCATCCCATTTGATGAGCTCATCTCGAGGTTTTTAAAAACGAAGTAGATTCACATCTCTGGTGGGCCACGTACGTGGACCCCACCCCTGATGTATGTGATCCAGCCAACTGTCCATTCATCTGGTGGGCTTGTCTTAAGGCTTGAGACTGAAAATAAGACAAATCTAGTATCATGTGGACCACATTGCAGAAACAACAGTGGTGTTGAATGTTTACCATTAAAACCCATTTGGGTTATAGAAGTTTTGAATCAATATAATATTTATTTCCTCCCCTCCCTGTCCAGGTCCTTGTGACCTTATGAACAATTTAGATGGGAAATAAATGCTATGGGGCCCCTCTAAATTTTTAATTGTGGAAATCAATAGCACCACTGCCATTTGTGGTATGGTCCAGATGATCCTTTGGATATAGTTCATTTTATATATATGTGCTCTATAATGATCTTTAACAATGGATGAATGGCCCATTTGTATCGGCACATTTTGTAACGCCCGGGAAAAATCCGTACTTGGACTCGAGTACCAACTCGACCAGAAATCGCGTAGGATTAATTCCTTTAGAAAATAAGAGTAAGTTAGCTAGCACAACGCTAGAGTAGCTGGGAAATAGTCCCTGATCACTTTAAATATGTTCTACAAGACCCAAATCGAGTAGAACCATTGACTCTATAATACTCTATAACCTCGGATCAAACTCTAAGCAGGTTTGTTCTCTGGACCACTTTGAAACTTTGTATTGGATCTAGACCGCGCGTCGAAAGTCCGATACCTACTATCTTAGACCGTTAGAACCGCCTAGCTGGACTTGACAATCATTTCGAAAATCAAGCCCAACCGATAATCACAGGCTATTTCATTGAGCCCGGACTGAAGAGAGTGCGAATAGGGACAGATTTGGAATTTAAAATTCAAATCTGGCACATGACTTGACGCGTCAGTATTAAGCGTTCTGACCGTCAAAATTCAGCCAAATTACACCCTCGGATCAGGAAAAATTTCTATTTCATATCATGAGACTTGCAGGCCTGATCTACGTGCGGTGACCGCTGAACTGAAACTGGACCTCCACGTGCTATCTGCGAACCCTGCCAGACTGAAAACTTGATGTATGCTAGATCCAGTATGCATGAGCTTAAGTCCGATCGCATTTGGCCAGCGGACCACCAAAAATGATCTTTTAGACCGAAACAGCCCCGCTTTGGATAAGCATCAAGTGAACTTTGTTCCCGAGCCTATTCCGGGCAATTTTAGGCTTATAAAAGGGGTTGAAACCCTCACTCCTCTCTCCCATCCGAATTTGAGAAAAACTCTAGATTGGAAGAGAGAAAAGGTGAGAGTTTGTGAGAGAGAGTAGGAGAGAATTTTCCTGCCGCTGCACCACCTGTTGCAAGTGCCTAAGCAACACACTTCGATCACTTGGCCGGTGATTCTTCTGCATTTTTAGGTAAGAAAATACCCTAGAAGTTGCTGATTTGAGGTTCACTAGGATTCATAGCATGTTAACTAATAGAACTCGTAAAACAGGTTGTCTAGTCGCCGTGGACGAAGCGTATAAGCTCCGTTTGAAACGATACGTTTATAAGAGATAAGGTGCGGATTTTAGACGCTTTGATTGACTGTTTTCAATGCTTTCAATGTCGTTTAATAGTAGATTATCGACGACATCGCCGTTTGACATGTACAATATGTTATCCGTTTCCTGTTTCGTAAACCGGCGAAGAATATGAGATTTAGGGCATTTTAGTCATTTGTAGGAAGTACTGATTTTATTCATATTTTACTGATGTGATTGACATGGTTTATTGTCGCATTAGAATGTTAGAAATACGTGCATAATTAGTTTGGCGAAGAGATTCGCCTAAATGTGCACTTCGGGTCGACATACTATATGTAGACTTGAGTGTGTAGTGTAAGTGTTTGCATAAATGCTTGTATTAGTATGTATTGAATTAAATGGTGTTATGAATTAGTTTGAAATTGTTTTCTCAATCAATATGTTGATGTAAATGATTTTCTACATGTTAGCTAAATGCATGATTTCATTATATGTATGAAATGCATGTGCTTGAAGATTTGCTTAAGTTGTATGTTATAACATGTGTTAACATGCTCACATGGTTGTATTTCATTTCCAATACTCTAATATGATTGCTGATGTCATTCCATAATTGTTTGGGACTATACCTAGTCCAGGCAGTCGGTAACCGAGCGAATTCGTGGTTGGCTTATCTTTACCACGAACGACGCGTCGATGAACGCGAGTCGTGTTTTGGAGTTGGCGGCAGTGGTTAGGTCACACGAAGTGTTTTACGCACTTCATGTCATTCGACTTGAGATGCGATCATGCTAGTCGAGCCCGTCAAGTAACCCGACTGACCGTTGTATGTTCACCCTACATGAGTCATAACTGCTTGAACCTAGGGTACTGAACTTACCATTGTAAACCCTGTTAACCATGGTACCTTGATCCACAAAGACTCATGAGCCGGGCATGGTGGTATGGGACACTGTGGTCGAGCTGTCGGCCTAGGCTGGGGCCATAAACCTCCCCGTAGTGGCCAGTGAGCACCTAGTCTCTTGAGCAGATTATGGTGGTATGGGACACTATATTCTTACTGTCGGCCTACACTGATCAGGTGACGAGTCCTTTGTAGTGACCGCGAGTGTATTCTGAGTCTACGGGAGGCGACGACCCTTCAGTAGCAGTGAGAGTACAGTAGGCCTGTATTGATAAGGTGATGGGGGAGCGGTGCAACGAGTGCGAGCAATAGCCCTGACAACCCTTGCAGCGACCTACAAAATATACATCGTATGAGATTACTAGGAGTGACGACCCTAGATAGGATCTGTGTTGGGATTGATACAAGGGAAGTACCTTAGTTTCCCAATCCTGCTGTTTGAATGGACTGATAACAACTCGGCAATTATATCACCATTACATTGCATGTGCATGGAAGATGTGGAGCACTAAGCGGGATGCACGCATGCCACGGACGAAGATGATGCCATATGAGGGAGAATGTCAGTGAGGACATCCATCATGTCATGTCATATTGCATTAACAATAGTATTAGGATTGTCTGATTTACTGCTTTACTATTATCGCATGATTGATTTGTGAACATGCTAATCTTTGCTTTATGATTCCACTGAGTTGATCACTCACTCCCACGTTACGGGATGGTGTTTGCAGCACCCACCAGACCCTGTTTTAGATGCAGGTGATGCAGAGATCCAGGAGGTAGAGCCGGAATATGATGAGGACCAGGACGAGTTCTCATACATGCAGTATCACGACGGCTTTGCTTAGGTGACCTGGGTTGACGGGACTCTTCAGTGGGACCATTTTGGACATTTGATTTTGTTTCTTTACATGTATATGAGACTCAGTGATGTATTCATACTTTAGTGACAGTCGAGATCTACTTTATTTTTTTATACAGTGATATATATATTCCTTAGTCTTCCGCTTGCTTGTATCACTGGATCTGGAGTATGAATTGCAGTTTTGGTATACTTTTACTCATGTGAATGCTTTAACTCAGACAACATTGAATCATAATCATTTTTGTTGCATACGTGACGGTCTGGAACTCGGGAGTTGAGTTTATACACGACCCCCGATTTTCAGGGTGTTACACATTTAAATCGGCTCATTTGATTTTGCCCATTTTTATTGGCCCATTTGACTCAACCCATTTGTACCGGCCCATTTGATTCAGCCCATTTCACTTGCCCTACTTGATCCGGCCCATTGACTCGGCCCATTCGACTCAACATATTTGACTTGGCCCATTCGACTCAGCTCATTCAACTCAGACTATTCGACTCTACCCATTGAATCGACCCATTTGAATCAGCCCATTGATTTATATGAGGCCCAATTAAACGTATGTGAGGTATTTGTGTGGGCCGAATATGATGTATATGAGGTCCATTTGCGATGTGAGATTCCACCACGATGTATGTAATAATGTTTTGGTGGCCATGCCTTGGGAGCAATGATGGTTTGACGTCCACATTATTAGAACAATAATGGTTAAATGTCCGCATTGATAGGATCATACTCCTAGTGTTTAGGATGTCTAGGCTTCTCTTCGTTATGAACAAGATTCATCACCACATTACATGTTTAGTGTAGTTTCATAATCCATGCTCATACACATCATATGTATGCTTGATATAAGGAGTGACTGATCATAGCATGTGCCTTCGGGCAGATTGTTTATGGGCTCCCTCATAGGTGGAGTTACCCTTCATGAGCACGCAACACACTGAGGATTGTTACATGCACTTTACATTTGTGTAATTGTGATTACTGTATGCCCTAGTGAATTCAGGGTCATAACCTCCACAGACACATCGTGGATGGTTGGATTGGATACTGAAAATACTGTTTCTAACATTGGGGAACCATTAATGTCCCTGGGTGAAAATCCTTAAACCCGATGGTAATAGAGAATGACTCTAAGGTCGAGACCGAGTGAATACATGAGCGCACGAGGTCTGTTTACCAGTAGGTCGCGTCTCCCACTATATCATGGTCGGTTGGAAAGGGGTGTGATATTAACCTCCTGAGTGAGGGGCAATTTCTAGGTTAAGTTCGACCAGCATGAGGAATACGTCCGTTATCGATGAGTCAGGCCCGATATAGTGAGGTCTCTTCTACTCGGATAGGGGCAAAAAGCTGGTGTAGAGTGTACTAGACCCCGATGATTATCCAAAATGAGAACTGTACTAATATTTAATGCTCTAGTGATGAGCTATATTGATATGTGTATTTGGATGATGATTGGCATGCTTGAGCTGCATCTCGTATCGCATGGTCTTGATATGGCCAATAATATTCATATCTTGCACCGCATAGCCTTGGTACAGCTGATTGCATTCATGTACCCATCAGCATGATTCCACATTACTCTGACATTACATTCTGAGCACGTTCATATTACGCACACACCTACACCACCCTCTAAGCTTTTTATAAGCTTATGTATAATTGATGCGTGTAGGTGATGCCAGGACGCAGTCATAGCCTAACCATAGTAGGAGCATGCAGTCGAGCTTCAGGAGTTTTTCTTATCATTATCTTATATTTTCCTTCATACGCATTGTACTTTAAAGTTTTTTATCATAGTGGATTTTGTGATGATATTCTTGTGGTTATTGTTCGTGGGTTATGCTTATGGTTATGCTCATTACGAATCAAAATCATGTAAAAAAATCCTCCTTCTAGAATCCCAGGATCAGAACCTGGTGTATAGGTATCGGGAGCTGAGATTGGGGTACCGTGGAGGCTTTCAATGCCGAATTCAGTGATCGAGAATTTTATGAGGCTGGTTTCTGAGTTTGGAGCATGACAGCTGGTAGACTTATGGTAATCAATATTAGCAAGGCAATTAACATCTGAATAACCTGCTAATTGAACAGTAGTATTATGAGGATACCAAAGGCCAAGTTTGGCTTAAAATCCACTTTACAATAATCAGGTGAGACTCTTTAGGGTTCGATTGATATCTAGCATAGATTCCTATGTTAAATGCAATATCAGGTTGGCTCACAGTTAAATATAATAAACTACCTATCATCCTACGATACAGCATAGGATCTTCACTTTTACCTGTCAAATCCTTAGAGAGTTTAAGTGTTATACTCATAGGAGTATCGAAATTTTTATTTCTATCAAAACCAAACTTTTTAACTAAATTTAGAGTGTATTTGGTTTGACAGTTCCCCAACCATGACCATTTCAAATTTGGACTTCATTAAATCTAAAAACTTAATAGTCATGTTATGTAATGCCCGTGAAAAATCCATACTTGGGCTCGAGTACCAACTCGACCCGAAATTGCGTAGAATTCATTCCTTTAGAAAATATGACTAGGTTAGCTAGTGCAACGTTATAATAGCTGGGAAATGGTCCCTGATCACTTTAAATACGTTCTACAAGGCCCAAAGCGAGTGGAACCAATGGTGCTATAATGCTCTAAAGCCTCGGATCAAACTCTAAGCCGGTTTATTCTCGGGACCTCCTTGAAACTTTGTATTGGATGTAGACCGCGCGTCGAAAGTCAGATACCTACCATCTTAGACCGTTATGAACACTTAGCTGGGCTTGGCAATCGTTTCGAAAATCAAGTCCAACTGACATTCAGGGGCTATTTCATTGAGCCTGGAGTGAAGAGAGTGAGAATAGGGTTAAAATTGGAATTTGAAATTCAAATCTGGCACACGATTTGACGCATCAGTATTAAGCGTTCTGACCGTCAGAATACAGCCAAATTACACCCTTGGATCAGGAAAAATTTCTATTACATATCACGAGACTTATAGGCCTGATCTTGGTGCGGTGACCGTTAAACTGAAACTGGACCGCCACGTGCGATCTGGGAACCCTACCGGTCCAAAAACTGGATGTGTGCTAGATCCAGTATGCATGAGCTTAAGTCTGACCGCATTTGGCCAGGGGACCATCAGAAATGCTCCTTTGGACCGAAACGACCCCGATTTAGTTAGGCACCAAGTAAACATTGTTCCCAAGCCTATTTTGGGCATGTTTTAGGCTATAAAAGGGGTTTCACTCCTCTCTCCCATCCGAATTTGAGAGAAACCCTAACTTGGGAGAGAGAAAAAGGTGAGAGATTGTGAGAGAGTGGGAGAGTTCTTCCTGCCACTTGTGCTACGTGTTGCACGTGCTCAAGCAACACACCTCTACCGTTTTCCCGGTGATTTCACCACGATTCTAGGTAAGAAAATACCCTAAATAGTTGCTGATTTGAGTGTCCTTTGTTTCCATAGCAATGTAGCTTATGGATCTCGTGTATTAGGTTCCTTACTCGCCGTAGACGAAGCGTATACGCTCCGTTTCAATTCACGAGTCTACAAGACTTAAGGTGAGGATTTTAGACGCTTTGATTGACGATTCCCAACGCTTTCAATGTCATTTAATAGTAGATTCTTGACGGTATCACCGTTTGACATGTACAAAATGCTCTCCGTTTCCCGTTTCGTAAATTAAAGAAGAATATGAGATTTAGAGCATTTTAGTCATTTGTAGGAAGTACTGTTTACATTCATATTTTGTTGATGTGATTGACATGGTTTGTTGTCGCATTAGGAAGTTAGGAATACGTGCATAATTAGTTTGGCGAAGAGATTTGCCTAATTGCACACTTCGGGTCGACATGCTATATGTAGACTTAAGTGTGTAGTGTATGTGTTTGTATAGATGATTGTATTAGTATGTATTGAACTAAATGATGTTATGAATTAGTTTGAGATAGATTTCTCAATTAATATGCTGACCTAAATGATTTTCTACATGTTGACTAAATGCATGATTTCATTACGTGCATGGAATATATGTGCTTGAAGATCTGCTTAAGTTGAATGTTATAACATGTGTTAACATGCTCATGTGATTGTATTTCAATTCCAATACTTTTACATATATTGCTGATGTGATTCCATAAGTGTTTGGGACTAGACTTAGTCCAGGCAGTCGATAACCGAGCAAATTCGTGGCTAACTGGTCATAGCCACGAACGACGCGTCGATGAACGCGATTCGTGTTTGGAGTTGGCGGCAGTGGTTAGGCCACGCGAAGTGTTTTACTCACTCCATGTCGTTCGACTTGAGATGCGATCACGCTAGTCGAGCCCGTCAAGCAACCCGACTGGCCGATGTATGTTCACCTTGTATGAGTCATAACTGCTTGAACCTAGGGTACTGAACTTACCATTGTAAACCCTGTTAACCATGGTACCTTGATCCACGAAGACTCATGAGCCGGGCATGGTGGTATGGGACACCGTGGTCGAGCTGTCGGCCTACGCTGGGGCCACAAACCTCCCCGTAGTGACCAGTGAGTACCTGAACTCGTGAGCAGATTATGGTGGTATGAGACACTATATTCTAGCTGTCGGCCTACACTGATCAGGCGACGAGTCCTTTGTAGTGACCGCGAGCGTATTCTGAGTCCACGGGAGGCGACGACCCTTCCGTTGCAGTAGAGTACAGTACGCCTGTATTGATAAGGTGATGGGGGAGCAGTGCAACGAGTGCGAGCAACAGCCCTGGCAGCCCTTGCAGCGACCTACATAAATATACCTCGTATGAGATTACTAGAAGTGACGACCCTAGACAGGATCTGTGTTGGGATTGATATAAGGGAAGTACCTTAGTTTCCCAATCCTGCTGTTTGAATGGACTAATAACAACTTGGAAATCATATCACCATAGCATTGCATGTGCCTGGAAGATGTGGAGCACTCTAGGGAGTGTGGCATGCCGCTGTCGTAAGATGTTGCCGTATGAGGGAGATCGTCGGTGAGGGCATACATCACGTCATGTCATCTTGCATTAACAACAGTATTAGGATTGTCTGATTTACTGCTTTACTATTATCGCATGATTGAATTGTGAACATGTTAATCTTTGCTCTATGATTCCACTGAGTTGATCACTCACTCCCACGTTACGGGATGGTGTTTGCAACACCCACCAGACCCTGTTGTAGATGCAGGTGAGGCTGAGATCCAGGAGGCAGAGCCAGACTTTGACGAGGACCAGGACGAGTTCTCGTACATGCAGTATCACGACGACTTTGCGTAGGCGACCTGAATCGATGGGATTTCAGTGGGACCATTTTGAATATTTATTTTGTTCATGTATATTATATGAGACTCAGAGATGTAGTCATACTTTGGAGACAGATGAGATTTACTTTGTTTTTCCATACAGTGATATATATATTGTTTAGTCTTCCGCTTGCTTTTATCACTGGATCTGAAGTATGAATTGCAGTTTTGGTATAATTTTACTCATGTGAATGCTTTAAATCAGACAACATTGAATCATAATCATCTTTGTTGCATAAGTGACGGTCTGGAACTCGGGAGTTGAGTTTATACACGACCCCCGATTTTCAAGGTGTTACAAGTTGGTATCAGAGCTTGAATAAGAGTATACTGGGCCTGGGTTATGGTCTCACGATGTACGCTGTCGCTTCCTTTGACTTAGGTGGGTGCGAGAAGGGTCTAAAAACATTTCTAGGACCGCAGATTCGCCATTAGGCGAAGTCTATTCGGATCGATCGCACGATCGAGTTTGTAACGCATCTCGGGTCGCGTAAAGCAACCCGAATAGCTTCTAAGTGGTAGGAAGTCGGGTTGAGATGTCCTATGAATGATTTTAAACCCGTAAAGGTAAATTCTTGGGCCGTGGGATGACCACGACTCCTGTAATCAATCGTCAGGGCTTAAAAACCCCGTTTCACCAAAAATCTTCAAAATTCTTCCTCTAAACACTCTGATCTTTATTTCCTTCTTATCCATTTCATGTTAGGCATCAAAAATAATGTGAAAATAACACAAATTAGTACTTTCATAAAATTGTACAGTGAATAGTAAAATTTCATGAAAAATGGCCATAAGGCCATTCTAACTTCACTTTCTTTAGATGTACTAGATCCTTCTACCCCAAATTCATATGATGCATCATAGGGTTTGGTATTCGGGATTGCGGAGTGGTCCCTGAAAGCCCCGAACATATGTTTGGGCTCATATAGGTCAAAATACAATGAACCAGGGGGTGGATCGTACATATTTGGGGTCCTTGGACCAAGGGGGACCGAACCCTCCTGGCCCCATCGACCGTATGCATCACCGGTCGGCGATGCCATCGCCGATCCGGCGATGCATCGCCGTACAGGTGGGCCTCGTTGTTGTGATTTTTGGGCGCACGCCCTTAAATGGAACGTGTACCCTCCCCATATAGCTCCCGTCCAACAAAAACCCCCAAATCATACCCCTCCTTCACAAACAGCCCTCCCCATAGCTCCGTTTTCATTTTCCAGCAACTATCTCCAAATTTCGTGGTCCCAAATCGTCCCTAGATCCCTCCTTGGCCAAAACCGACCATCATCCATCGATCCTTGAGAGTTGGCAGCCCTTCCTCTTGAAGATTTCACCATTTGGAGCTACAAAAACCCCCAAATCGAGCTGAAATCGTGAGATGCTCAATTCCACTTTTTCGTTTGCATTTCTCCTTGAAAATACACTCTTGAGAAGCTTGAAGCATCCCTCTACGATGCCTAGATTTCTTTTTTCCAGATTGGATAGCCACTTCTCCGCATTTTCACCGTTTTCCATGGCTTTCGTGGAAGCCATTTTAGGCCTTTTATCACTCTCATCCATCATATCCTTGATGGAAAAAAGGAAAACCGTAACAGACGAGGCTGGGCCGAGTCGCCCTGCTCAATTGAGAAGACCGCGGGGTGGTGCCGCAAGTTCAAGCGCCGCCGCAGGTCCAGCTGCAGTCCTGGAGTGCCGTACAAAGCGGGATTTGGATCCCCATGCACACCTTGGGCGAGCAATTCTATCGGAGATGCCTCACGGCCAATACACTGATCGAAAAGTGTTGTTTGAGGCGGACGTAGATGGACGACTATTCGGCGAATATCTGTTGTTCGAACGTATTGAAGCTGCGCATTGGGGTCCGATCTTTGAAGCTCGCGCTCGTGCTAATGTGAGCACTGTTCGTGCCTTCTACGCTAGTATCCAGAATCCTACCTTGGAGCCATTGCAGTTTAAAATCCTTTTTGGTAGAGATCGGATGGCTACGATTGACGTGCGACTGATTGCACGACTTCTGAACGTGCCTCTTGGTGATGTTCATCCTAGTGAGAAGAACCTGAGGACTAGACGTGAACGAGATCGCCGCACCAGGTTTCTGTGCGATAAGTTGGTTCCATGGCAGCCTATAATAGCCTTAAGGCGACGTATATGTCTGATGATTTGCGCCTGCTGCACCATATCTGCACGTTCAATGTTTATCCCAGGTCGACGAATCGCATTGAATGTACACGCCTTATGGTTGATTTCCTGTATCTGATGGCCCAGGGAGAGAACGTATGCATGGTTACTTTCATCTTACGACAAATAATCCTCATAGCCAGGTCAAGAAGAACATCCGAATCGCTTCCTTTTGGCCGGCTGATTTGCAAGATTACGCTTGAGTTTGCCTACAGACTTGGGCCAGAATTTCCAGTATCGATTCATACCATTGATGAGTCGACTATGGTCAAGATGAAGATTGGGTCGCAGTACCGTGAAAATCAGCTCGAGGAGGACAGTGAAGATGACTTTGATGATGAGGAAGATCAAAGCGAAGAAGAACCTGGAGCAGAGGTTCAGGAAGAAGCTCAGGAAGAGGCAGAAGAGGAGGCTCAGGATACAGATGAGAGCCCTCCTCCTTCTGCGTAGGCTACTATCGACGATCACATTGCTCGGATGGAGGAGAGTCAGACTGCTTTGCGAAGGGAAGTTCAAGAACTTCGCGCTGAAGTCGAGGATGCCAAGGCCGTTACAAAGAAGAAATTAGGCAAGGTGACTCGCACCTTGAAGGCGATCCTGTGTTGCTTGCAGGATAAGGGTGCACCTCCTCCGTCCCCAGACTCAGATTAGCGATGCGACCTTTGATATAGTTGTCAGTAGTTAGTCATTTCCTGCTTTATGAGTGTAAGCCTGTTAGGGCTAGTGCTTTGCTTATGTTGCTGTTGCAATTTTAACTATCTTAGTTCCCATGTATTTCTCGTCGTGATGCTTGTAAGGATATATCCCTTGTATTGTGACAATTTTGATTAAATGAAATGCATGGAATGCCTTTGACTCCTTGTGTAAATGATTTCGGTGTAATTGTGCTATTAAGACTGACAAGGTTGCGCCCTATTTTGAATATAGGGAATGCCACCTAAGGTTACGCGGAGCACGGCTCGTCTTGCACTGACTGAGCATATGGATCAGACTCTTTCGCAGTCTGGCACCCATACGGACCCTGCTGTGGGCCCGATTCCTGAGACTGTTCGTGCGTCTCAGCCTGCCGCTGGTCCTACAGTTGGACCACCGCCATTTACGCCGTCAGTCCGAGAGCCTCATCGCGCATCTACTTCGACACAGCATCTGCCACAGCCTGCTCCACCTCCTGACAGATTTGAGCAGATGATGGCTATGATGCTGCAGCAGCAGCAGCTTCTGACTACCATCGTGGGGACATTAGCCCAGGGTGGGGGTGCGGCTCCATCTACTCCACCTGCACCACCTGCGCATCCAGCTAAGGATGTTTATACATACGCCCAGGATGAGGGCATGGCTCATCCTGCACCGCCTGCTTACCCTGCGAGGAATCCCGCCGATACACGGGGCCTATTGGAGCGATTTCAGCACTTGCGGCCTCCCACTTTCACGGGTTCTCACAGACCCGAGGAGGCTGAGTACTGGCTCGACCGTGTGTCGAAGACCTTGCGGATGCTTCATTGCACAGAGGCCGACCAGGTAGAGCTGGCTACATTCCTGTTTGAGAGAGAGGCCAGCATGTGGTGGGATAGCGTACTGCGGACCGTTGCCGCCGACTATGTATGGACGTGGGCAGCGTTTGAGTTCCGCTTCCATGAGAAGTATTATCCCCAGACTTACAGGCACGACAGGGAGAATGAGTTTCTCCACCTCAGACAGGCAGCCATGACAGTTACAGAGTATGAGCATCGGTTCACGAAGTTGGGCAGATACGTCCCGACGATTTTGGCTGATGAGCAGATGCGCATACGGCGCTTTCTGGAGGGTTTACGACTGGATATTCGGTCGAAGATGTGCTGTTTGACCATTCCCTCTTATGCGGAGTTAATTCACATGTCCATGCGGGCAGAGCAGGATGTGGATCGGCTTGCGCGATCTCGTGGCCCTGTTGCTTCTAGGGCATGACCAGACTTGCCAGACAGGCCCCTTGCGGGCAAGAGGCCTCGCATTGTTCCCCCTGCTAGGACTACAACGCCTGTACCACCGTTTCGTCGCCCTGACTTGACATGTACATACTGTGGGAGGACAGGCCACTTGGCGCAGAGTTATTTTTCTCGGATGCGGGACAGTGGGTTCTCACCGCCGTAGAAGATCGACCGTGCACGTCCACAGGCGTTATCAGCACCGCCTATACGGTCAGCTCCTGCGCACCCTACATTCAGACCTACGGTATCGCAAATTAGACAGCCTCCATGGCCCTTGACACAGCCGCCGAACCGGCCACAGCAGGCTCGGGTTCATGCATTGACAGCTGAGGCAGCTGCGACACCGACTTTTCAGCATTCGGCCTTCGAGGTCACAGCCCATATTGGAGGTACTTCCATTCTTGTGATGGTGGACACTGGTTCCACGATTTCTTTGATATCGCATGCCGTAGTCAGGCGTCTTGGGTTACAGACTATCACTATGGATAGCGTGCGAGTCTTTGCAGCTCATGGGGATTATTCGGATGTTACCCAGATGTGTGGGGGTTGTTTAGTTGATCTGGGAGGCAGGACGATGACTCTTGATCTTGTCGTCGATCCCTCGCTCGTTTATCTCGACGTCATTCTTGGCATGGATTGGTTGACTGCAGCGAGGGCCAAGATTGACTGCGAGACTCGTATGGTGACGGTGTACGAGCCTGAGGGCACGCCTTTCACATTTTCAGTGCGGGTAAATCTCCCTTTCCGCATACTTAGTTACGCCACTTTATTGCGCGACGCTGGTGCCCAGGTACTCGAGCATGTGCCAGTCATTTTCGAGTTCGGGGATCTGTTCAGGAAGATCCCTGGTTTGCCGCTTCGACGAGAGATCGATTTCACTATCGATCTGGTTCCTGGTTCTACGCCCGTCTCACTGCTTACGTATCGCATGACACCATGTGAGATGGAGGAGTTGAGGACGCAGATTGATGGTCTGCTAGAGCTTGGCCTTATACGGCCTAGTGTGTCTCCTTGGGGAGCACCGGTCCTATTCGTGAGGAAGAAGGACGGTTCGATGCGATTGTGTATTGATTATCGCAGGCTGAACCATCTCACGGTGAAGAACAAGTACCCTTTACCCAGGATCGATGACTTGTTTGATCAGCTGAGAGGAGCGCAGTACTTCTTGAAGATTGATCTTCAGTCGTGATACCATCAGTTGCGCGTCAGGGATGAGGACGTGCAGAAGACAGCATTCAGGACTAGTTTTGGCCACTATGAGTTCCTCGTGATGTCGTTCGGTCTCACGAACACACCGGCCGTGTTCATGGATCTGATGAACCGGGTATTTCGGCCTTTCCTCTATCGATTCGTCGTTGTATTCATTGACGATATTTTGGTGTACTCTAGGAGTCGAGAGGAGCATGAGGAACACTTGCGTTTGGTCCTGGATATGCTCAGACAGCACCAGTTGTTCGCACAGTACAAGAAGTGTGACTTCTGGACGCAGGAGGTGAAGTTTCTGGGACACGTGGTGTCCAAGGATGGCATGGAAGTTGACCTGTCTAAGGTAGCTGCAGTGCAGGACTGGGAGCAGCCTGGTTCTGTCACTGAGGTGAGGAGTTTCTTGGGTCTCGCTGGCTACTATCGGCGCTTCATTCAGGACTTCTCGAAGATCGCGAGACCCTTATCTCAGTTGACACGAAAGGACGTGAAGTTCGCCTGGAATGACAAGGCGGAGTCAGCTTTTCAGGAGCTAAAGGACAGACTTACGTCCGCCCCTGTACTAGTATTACCAGAGCAAGGGGTTAGATACACTATATATACTGACGCGTTTAGCGTTGGTTTGGGTTGTGTCCTTATGCAGAGGGACAGGGTAATTTCGTATGCCTCGAGACAATTAAGGAAGCACGAGGAGAATTACCCTACACACGACCTAGAGTTGGCAGCCGTTATATTCGCACTGAGACTGTGGAGACATTACCTCTACGGAGAGAAGTTCGAGCTCTTTTGCGACCACAGGAGCCTCAAGTACATATTCACGCAGCGAGACTTGAATATGAGGCAGCGGCGATGGATGGAGATGTTGAAGGACTTCAAGTTTGAAGTCTCTTACCATCCTGGGAAGGCGAACCTTGTGGCTGATGCGTTGAGCCGCAAGAAGGCGATAGAGTTTGCGGCTCCGCTGATGGTTGCCGAGTGGGATATGGTTGAGTTTTTGCGAGACTTTGAGCAGAAACTCACCGTAGAGGAGCCGTTTGAGTTCATCGCACATGTACAGGTGCGATCTCAGATCGATGACCGAGTCATCGAGGCGCAGAGGGACGATGCGCTTCTTACTGAGCTTCGAGAGCAGGCCAGTGATGATGCTGACGCCGACTGGCGAGTTGGTATGGATGGGGGCTTACGTTACCGTGGCCTCCTATGCATCCCAGATGTCCCTGACTTGAGACGAGAGATTCTCGAGGCTGCACATTGTACTCGACTCGCGATGCATCCAGGAAGCACAAAGCTGTATCGTAATGTGAAGAGGACGTATTGGTGGGAAGGTATGAAGACCCACATAGCTGAGTTCGTGTCCCGTTGTCTCACTTGTTAGCAGGTGAAGGCAGAGCATCGCCGACCACCTGGACTTTTGCAGCCTATGCCGATTGCAGAGTGGAAGTGGGATTTCATTTCCATGGACTTCATTTCTAGGTTGTCGAAGACGAGGAAGGGACATGATTCCATTTGGGTGATCGTCGACCGATTGACGAAGTCGGCGCACTTCCTACCGATCAGAGTTACGAACTCTGCAGACGAGCTGGCTAGATTGTACATCAGAGAGATTGTGCGTCTGCATGGAGTTCCGTTGGAGATCGTGTCGGACAGAGACACGCAGTTCACTTCTATCTTCTGGACTCTAATTCAGGAGGCTATGGGTGTGAAGTTGAAGTTCAGTACTGCCTTCCACCCACAGACAGACGGACAGACAGAGCGGGTGAACCAGATCTTGGAAGATATGTTGCGAGCTTGCGCATTGGACTTCAAGGACAGTTGGGATGATTGTCTTGCATATGCGGAGTTTGCGTACAACAATAGTTTTCAGGCGAGTATCGGTATGGCACCTTATGAGGCACTGTATGGGCGACCTTGTCACGCACCGCATTGCTGGCTAGAGGTCGGTGAGCGTAGCTTGATCAGCCCAGAGTTAGTGCAGGCGACGTCAGAGAAGATAGATATTATTAGACGTCGGCTTCTTACAGCGCAGAGCAGACAAAAGAGCTACGCCGATACGAGACGGAGGCCACTAGAGTTCACAGTTGGGGATCATGTGTTTTTACGAGTTTTCCCTATGAAAGGAGTCCTTCGGTTCGGGAAGAAGGGGAAGCTGGCACCACGATTCATTAGTCCATTCCAGATCCTCGATCGTGTGGGAGCGGTGGCTTACCGATTGGCTTTACCCACGCCTCTCGCGGGCGTTCACAACGCATTTCATGTTTCTATGCTGAAGAAGTACGTTGCTGATCCTTCCCATATCATCAGATGGGAGCAGGTGCAGTTAGGAGAGGATGTTACATATATCCTGCGACCGACACGTATCCTAGACAGGAAGGAGCAGGTACTGCGTAACAAGGTGATTCCCCTTGTGAAGGTATTATGGACGCATCACTCTGAGGAGGAGGCTACCTGGGAGACAGAAGCTGAGATCAGAAAGAACTACCCACAGCTTCTCGAGGAGTACGAAAAGGTACAAAATTTCAAGGACAAAATTATTTGTTAAGGGGGGTAGATTGTAACGCCCGTGAAAAATCCATACGTGGGCTCGAGTACCAACTCGACCCGAAATTGCGTAGAATTCATTCCTTTAGAAAATATGACTAGGTTAGCTAGTGCAACGTTATAATAGCTGGGAAATGGTCCCTGATCACTTTAAATACGTTCTACAAGGCCCAAAGCGAGTGGAACCAATGGTGCTATAATGCTCTAAAGCCTCGGATCAAACTCTAAGCCGGTTTATTCTCGGGACCTCCTTGAAACTTTGTATTGGATCTAGACCGCGCGTCGAAAGTCAGATGCCTACCATCTTAGACCGTTATGACCACTTAACTGGGCTTGGCAATCGTTTCCAAAATTAAGTCCAATTGACATTCAGGGGCTATTTCATTGAGCCTGGAGTGAAGAGAGTGAGAATAGGGTTAAAATTGGAATTTAAAATTCAAATCTGGCACACGATTTGACGCATCAGTATTAAGCGTTCTGACCGTCAGAATACAGCCAAATTACACCCTTGGATCAGGAAAAATTTCTATTACATATCACGAGACTTATAGGCCTGATCTTGGTGCGGTGACCGTTAAACTGAAACTGGACCGCCACGTGCGATCTGGGAACCCTACCGGTCCGAAAACTGGATGTGTGCTAGATCCAGTATGCATGAGCTTAAGTCCGACCGCATTTGGCCAGGGGACCATCAGAAATGCTCCTTTGGACCGAAACGGCCCCGATTTGGTTAGACACCAAGTAAACATTGTTCCCAAGCCTATTTTGGGCATGTTTTAGGCTATAAAAGGGGTTAAAACCCTCACGCCTCTCTCCCATCCGAATTTGAGAGAAACCCAAACTTGGGAGAGAGAAAAAGGTGAGAGATTGTGAGAGAGTGGGAGAGTTCTTCCAGCCACTTGTGCTACGTGTTGCACGTGCTCAAGCAACACACCTTTACCGTTTTCCCGGTGATTTCACCGCGATTCTAAGTAAGTAAATACCCTAAATAGTTGCTGATTTGAGTTTTCTTTGTTTCCATAGCGATGTAGCTTATGGATCTCGTGTATTAGGTTCCTTATTCGCCGTAGACGAAGCGTATACGCTCCGTTTCAATTCACGAGTCTACAAGACTTAAGGTGAGGATTTTAGACGCTTTGATTGACGGTTCCCAACGCTTTCAATGTTGTTTAATAGTAGATTCTTGACGGTATCGCCGTTTGACATGTACAAAATGTTCTCCGTTTCCCGTTTCGTAAATTAACGAAGAATATGAGATTTAGAGCATTTTAGTCATTTGTAGGAAGTACTGTTTACATTCATATTTTGCAGATGTGATTGACATGGTTTGTTGTCGCATTAGGAAGTTAGGAATACGTGCATAATTAGTTTGCCGAAGAGATTTGCCTAATTGCACACTTCGGGTCGACATGCTATATGTAGACTTAAGTGTGTAGTGTATGTGTTTGTATAAATGATTGTATTAGTATGTATTGAACTAAATGATGTTATGAATTAGTTTGAGATGGATTTCTCAATTAATATGCTGACCTAAATGATTTTCTACATGTTGACTAAATGCATGATTTCATTACGTTCATGGAATATATGTGCTTGAAGATCTACTTAAGTTGAATGTTATAACATGTGTTAACATGCTCATATGATTGTATTTCAATTCCAATACTTTTACATATATTGCTGATGTGATTGCATAAGTGTTTGGGACTAGACTTAGTCCAGGCAGTCGGTAACCGAGCGAATTCGTGGCTGACTGGTCATAGCCACGAACGACGCGTCGATGAACGCGATTCGTGTTTGGAGTTGGCGGCAGTGGTTAGGCCACGCGAAGTGTTTTATGCACTTCATGTTGTTTGACTTGAGATGCGATCGCGCTAGTCGAGCCCGTCAAGCAACCCGACTGGCCGATGTATGTTCACCTTGTATGAGTCATAACTGCTTGAACCTAGGGTACTGAACTTACCATTGTTAACCCTGTTAACCATGGTACCTTGATCCACGAAGACTCATGAGACGGGCATGGTGGTATGGGACACCGTGGTCGAGCTGTCGGCCTACGCTGGGGCCACAAACCTCCCCGTAGTGACCAGTGAGCACCTGGACTCGTGAGCAGATTATGGTAGTATGAGACACTATATTCTAGCTGTCGGCCTACACTGATCAGACGACGAGTCCTTTGTAGTGACCGCGAGCGTATTCTGAGTCCACGGGAGGCGACGACCCTTCCGTTGCAGTAGAGTACAGTATGCCTGTATTGATAAGGTGATGGGGGAGCGGTGCAACGAGTGCGAGCAACAGCCCTGACAGCCCTTGCAGCGACCTACATAAATATACCTCGTATGAGATTACTAGGAGTGACGACCCTAGACAGGATCTGTGTTGGGATTGATATAAGGGAAGTACCTTAGTTTTCCAATCCTGCTGTTTGAATGGACTAATAACAACTTGGAAATCATATCACCATAGCATTGCATGTGCCTGGAAGATGTAGAGCATCTAGGGAGTGTGGCATGCCGCGGTCGTAAGATGTTGCCGTATGAGGGAGATCGTCGGTGAGGGCATACATCACGTCATGTCATCTTGCATTAACAACAGTATTAGGATTGTCTGATTTACTGCTTTACTATTATCGCATGATTGAATTGTGAACATGTTAATCTTTGCTCTATGATTCCACTGAGTTGATCACTCACTCCCACGTTACAGGATGGTGTTTGCAACACCCACCAGACCCTGTTGTAGATGCAGGTGAGGCTGAGATCCAGGAGGTAGAGCCAGACTTTGACGAGGACCAGGACGAGTTCTCGTACATGTAGTATCACGACAGATTTGCGTAGTCGACCTGGATCGATGGGATTTCAGTGGGACCATTTTGGATATTTATTTGTTCATGTATATTATATAAGACTCAGAGATGTAGTCATAGTTTGGAGACAGATGAGATTTACTTTGTTTTTCCATACAGTGATATATATATTGTTTAGTCTTCCGCTTTCTTTTATCACTGGATCTGAAGTATGAATTGCAGTTTTGGTATACTTTTACTCATGTGAATGCTTTAAATCAGACAACATTGAATCATAATAATTTTTGTTGCATAAGTGACGGTCTGGAACTCGGGAGTTGAGTTTATACACGACCCCCGATTTTCAGGGTGTTACATGTTAGAACAGGTTGATCCATAGATAACGTCGTCAACATATATCTGTACTATCAATATGTGATCATTGTGTTTCTTTACAAAAAGTGTCTTAATAACACTCCCCATTATAAAGTTATAACTTAGTAGAAACTTAGTCAATTTATCGTACCATGCCTTGGGGGGCTTTTTTAAATCCATAAAGTGCCTTTTTCAAGAGATAAACATGATCAGTATGTTTAGGGTCTTCAAAACCCTTAAGTTATTCAACATATACTTCCTCCTCTAGATCACTGTTCAAGAAAGTACTCTTAACATCCATTTGGTAAATTTTAAACTTTTTGTAATAAGCAATGGATATAAAAAGTCTGATAGATTCTAGACAAGCTACTGGGTCAAAGGTTTCATCGTAATTGATGCCTTCTATCGAAGTGTGCCCTTATACAACCAGTTTAACCTTGTTTCTTATAATGTTACCAAGTTCATCAGACTTATTTTTAAAGATCGATTTAGTTCCAATAATGTGTTTATCATTAGGTCTAGGAACTAAGTATCATACATCATTCATTACAAATTGATTAAGTTCATCTTGCATATCTACTATCCAGTTTTTATTAGCAAGAGTTTCTTTTACATTGGCCGGCTCAATCTGAGATGTGAAGCACAAATAATTACAAATGTTTTCTAATTGTCTACGAGTATGCACACCAGTGAGAGGATTTCCAGGAATTTGATCAATTGGATGATCTTTAACTGACCATAGTTCAGTGTCATTTTGATTAAATGAAGAGTCTGGTTTATCAAATAAAGAGACTTCATCATCTTCTGAACTTGATATAGGTGTATTTAAGTGATCATCTATAACCACATTAATGGATTCTTGAGTTAGACCTATCCTCTTATTGAGAACACGATACGCTCAATTATTTACCACATATCCTAGGAAAATACCCTCATCACTTTTAGTGTAGAATTTTCTCATATTTTTTCAATCACGCAAAATGTAGCACTTGCTGCCAAAAACTCGAAAGTATTTAACAGTAGGCTTCTTATTGAACTATAGTTCATATGCAGTCTTATTATTAGACTTTCTAGTATAAACATGGTTAGTGATATAACACCGTGTTCACAGTTTCAACCCAAAGATTTTTAGGAAGTTTCATATTGTTTAACATCACATTGGCCATTTCTTAAAGTACCTGATTTTTTCTTTCAATAATCTCATTCTGTTGAAGTGTCTTGGGTGCAGAATACTCATGCGATATTTCATGGTCACTATAGAACTTCTCAAAACTCGTATGATCAAATTCAGAACCATAATCACTACGGATTTTGGTGACATGTAATTCCTTCTCAGTTTGGATACGCTTGGGTACCCTTTTTACTTCATCGAGAGTGATTCGAACAAGAAACAAATGCATTTCGATTCGGGAAAATTACTTTATTCAAATATAACAAAGATATTTCATACAATAATCATGACGTTTATTAATTTTGAGTTTATATACATCCCTTTCAAATCCTTTAATTCCAAGATAGAATACTTTGAAATGAATAAATATTGTAATCAATAAAGCTTGTATGTAAAATCTTGAATTCGGCAGCATTTCGACAGCAGCTTTGGTCATCTCCCAAGACTTAGGAGGAATGTTGAAGCTATTCAACTCACTCTCTTTTGAACTTGTCCATTGTGCAAAAGAGAGAGTTTTGAAGCAGTGAAGATTGCACTTTCGTGATTCCAGCAGCATTTCAACGCCTTTTTTCCTTGATCACATGATGACTTGGTTGCACGACCCGTGCGACTGGAACACATGTTGTGCGGTCGGCGCAACGCAATGCTTGAGGGTAAGAATCGCGTAACCTGTTACGAGGTCGGCTCAACCAAGTACCTTGGTTGCGTGACCCGCACAACAACTTATCTTCTCACCTTCAATTTATCTTCAAAGCTCTGCCTTCCTCTATAAAACCTTCCGTCCCAAATGAAGAGGGGAGTGGGGTATTTATAGGTGTAACATCCCGAAAATCGGAGGGTCGGGTAGAAACCTAACTCCCGAGTTCCAGAACATCACTTATGCAACATTTTCAATGATGGATGAATGTCAGCTGTAATAGTGCTTAAAACATGAAGTGGATTAAGCCAAAATAACATATCATACTCCAGAGATAGTTAAATTAGCAAGCGGAAGAATGAAATAGATATATAAAATATATAAATGATTGTTAGTCTCCAGAGTGTGAACATTGTTACCAGGTTAACTAAATACATGTATACTCCAAAATAGAAAGAAAAGAATATACATGAGTGCTCTAAAAATATAAAATGATAAGTGTCATGGCGTCTAATCAACCTCCCTGTAATCCCATCGATCAGAACCTGCATATAGGAGGGATCCTCCTCATCATCATCAAGTCCGGCTCTGCTTCGCAAGCATCGCCATCATCTGAAACTAAAATAGGAACTGGTTGGTGTGCGCAACACCATCCCGTAACGTGGGAGTGAGTAGCTAACTTAGTGGAATCATAGAGCAAAGGTTAGCATGTTATCAAATCAATCAAGCGATAATGATAAAGCAAGCAATTCAAACATTCCTAAATACTGTGATTAATGCAAGGATGAAATGACATGATGGATGCCCTCACCGACATACTCCCTCATGCGACACCATCTTACGTCCGCGGTTTTCTTTCTTCCCTCAGTGCTCCACATCTTCCAGGCATATGCAGTGCGATATGAATATGATTACCGAGTTGTTATTAGTCCTTTTCATGCAACAGGATTGGAAAACTAGGGTACCTCCCTTATATTATTCCCAACAAGGATCCGGTCTAGGGTCGTCACTCCTAGTATTCTCATAAGATGATATATTTCTAGGTCACTGCAAGGGCTGTCAGGACTGTTGTACACACTCGTTGCTCCTCTCCCCCATCACCTTATCAATATAGGCGTAGTTTATATCCTTAAGACTGTATCAAGACTCGTCGCCCCCATGCGGTGTCAGGATAAACTCAAGGTCACTACAAAGGGCTGTCAGGGCTGTTGCTCTTACTCGTTGCTCCACTCCCCCATCACCTTATCAATGTAGGCCAACAGCAAGAATATAGTATCCCATACCACCATAATTTGCTCAGAGTAGGGTGTTCACTGGTCACTATGGGGAGGTTTGTGGCCCCAGCATAGACCGATAGCTCGACCACGGTGTCCCATATCACCATACCCGACTCATGAGTCTTAGTGGATCAAGGTACCACGGTTATCAGGGTTATCACTGGTAAGTTCAGTACCGTAGGTTCAAGTAATTATGACAAATACAAGGTGAACATACAATGGTCAGTCGGGTTACTTGATGAGTCCGACTAGCACGAACGCACGTCGAACCGATTGACATGAAGTGCACAAGAACTTCGTGTGGCATAACCACTGTCGACGACTCTAGTATGACTCGGGTTCGTCATACACATCCTTCGTGGCGAATAGAATCCAACCATGAATTCTAAACTGTTACCGGCTGCCTGGACTAGAGTGTAGCCCCAAGCACATGTAATGTGGATCAATAATCATATGAGATAAACGAAATTGAAATGACAAATAATTCAAGCATGTTAGCAACATTTTATAAGGTACAACATACGCAGTTAAACATACACAAGCATTTCATACATAAGAAATCAATTCAACAATGTACATGGAGGAAATCATACCCATCATCAACGTAGTTGAGAATCCTATCTCAACACTGGTCTACAACACTACTTACTAAGTGCTTACTCACGCAAGCATTTATATAAACACTTAGACTACACAGCTCCAACGTACTTGACGTATGTTGATTTCCGCATATAATATGACAGATCCTTATATCAAGGAAATGTCTAATACACAACAATCATGTTCTTACATTCAAAACATATGGCAGGCATAAATCATATTGATTTAGGCATTTTAACGAACACTTAGTCTACACACATTAGTCTACATAGCATATGTCGGCCAATATATGCATTAGGGCGAATCTCTTCGCCAAACAGATCATACACGTATAATTAATATCATAACATGACAAATACATATGGAAATCATTTCAGTAAAATACAGATGTATACAGTATTTCCTATAAATGTCTAAAATACCCTAAATCTCATATTCCTGTACGCAGTTGAAATGAAAAATGGACAGCATGTTCTACTTGTCAAACAACATCCTTATCAGCAATCTACCATTAAACGGCATTGAAAGCTTTGAAAATAGGTAATCTAAGTATCTAAAATCTGCACCTTACTTCGTAGAAGCGCAACGAATCGAACAGAAACTGTACGCTTCGTCAACGCCTGTATGACGACCTATAGCACAAGATACATCAGCTACTTCGCTACTTGTATCAAAGAAATCCCTAAAACAGGTTAGGGTTAGGGTTTTCTTACCTAGAACGGAGTTGGAATCGCCAGAAGAGCGATGCAGGTGGAAGGATTTGGCACGTGGAGCAGCAGGGAAGAATCTCAGGAGAAAGCTCCAACTTCTCCCTCACTTTCTCTCTCTTTTCTCTCCTCTCTCCTAGGGGTTTCCCCAAATTCGTATGGGTTAGAAAGCTAAGGGTTTAAGCTCCTTATATAGGCTAAAAACTCACCTATATAGACTTAGGACCAAGGTATACTTGGGTTACAGCCAAATCGGGTCTTTTTCGATCTAAAAGGGTATTTCTGGAGGTCCCCTGACTAAATGCGGTCGGACTTAAGCTCATGGATGTTGGATCTTGATCACATTAAGTTTTCAGCCCGATAGTGCTCCCAGATTGCACGTGGCGGACCAGTTTCAGTTCAGCGGTCAGTGAGACTCGATCAGGGATTCCAAGTACACTGACCTGAGTGGGAAATATTCACTGATCCGAGGGTGTATTTGGGTCAGGTTTCGACGGTCTGAATGCTTAAAAAATGTCACGCAAGCGACATGTGCCAGATTTATTTAAATTGAATTAATTTTCTAAAGATTTTTCTTTTCTCACTCTCTTCACTCCGGACTCAGTAAAATGGTCTCAAGATATCGGTTGGGCTTGATTTTCGAAATGATTGTCAAGTCCAACAAAGTAGTCATAATGGTCTGAGATTGTAGATATCGGACTTTTGACGTACGGTCTAGATCTAATACAAAGTTTCAAAGGGTTCATGAGAGCAAACGGGTTTAGAGTTTGATCCTGGATTTCAGGGTAAGGTAGCGTCAATGATTCTATAGGTTTTGGGTCTTACAGATCGTATTTAAAGTGGTTGGTGCTAATTTTACAGGAAGTCTAGTGTAGCGCTGGCTAATTCATGTTAAATTTCTAAAGAATTAGGTTTTAAATGATTTCTTTGGCTTTGGAATTGAGTTCTGAGAGTGATATGGTTGACCCATTGCCTAAGGGCGTCTAACTCGAGGTTGGCAAAAATTTAGGGTGTTACAATAGGCCTTCGCACATGTGGCACCTCGATTTCTGTGCCATGGGCCCCACTTTACATCAATCTTAACTGTTCATTTTAATCTGTCTTTACCTTTGGTTGCACTACCCGCACAACGGTAGTCTTACCTGTCCTAACCATGCACCCAGTTACATGGCCCACGTTCACCAAAATAGTCTTTGTTAATTGACCAACACTCTGCGCGAGTCAGAGTCAGCTATGCTACCCGCGCACCCCTCTGCACTACTCAAATCATCTAAGTAACTGTTGTTTCTCTAGTGCAACCAGGTGCGCAGCCCGCGCAACGGGATCCTTTCTCCCTTTTATTCATTATTCATTCATCTTTTAGTTCTTTCCAACTTCTGAATCCTTCTTCATGATTCATGATTTTTCATGCTCCAACAGATGCCCCCTTGATCCATTGCTTTGTTTCCCTTAATCAAAGAATATGTATCAATCTTCAACCAACATCTATCATTGCGACTCACACAATGAAGATCTACTCACACAATGAAAATCTATGTACGGTACTCGAGCCTGGCCTCTATAAATAGCCCAGCATTTGTCATTTCCTCATTTTCTACTTCCAGAGGTAGACTTTTTTTTGAATTTTTTCGCACCCGTGCAACTATGCTTAGTTGCACGACCCGCGCGACGATTTTTCGTAGCGCAAGGCCTTGAGTTGTTACTCTGCCCACGCAAGCACCTTTCATTGGGCGATCCGCGCAACCAATTTCTTTCTAACTTGGCTTTTTTCTAACTTTTCCAACTTCACTGAACCATGGGTCATACAAAAACAACCTTTGTTGCCATAGACCCTCCTTCTGAGCAACCTTCCCATCAAGAACTCCCGAATACCAAAACCTATCATTCGAAAACCCCTCAAGCTGATGAATCACCATCTTCTCCTGCTCAACCCTTTCGTAAACGATTCAAGACCACACCTAGGCGTCTCGCCTATATAAAAGAGCCCATTCTTCCTACTTTTGATTTCTCTCCCCGTATCGAATCGCTTCCATCTCCCATTCGTCAAGCTATAATCATGGGCGATCTTGAGAGGCCTCCCAAGCATGACCGTGAATATGACTGGGAGAACTGGTTGAAAACAATAGCCCACTATCAGATGAGAAGCCAGAGGCCACCTACTCGAGAGGATACTCCTCCTCCTTCCAGACCTAAGAAGCACCACCGCAACAAGGCCCAAGAATTTCAAGAGAAAATAAAGGAGCTCAACAGAAAGAAACTTAACAACTCCTGAGAATCTGTCCGCGAGATTTGAGGTACCATCAAATTCGACAATCTCTATAGATAGGGCATTGTCTCAATCCCAGTCGGCATTCATCGCCACCATTCTATGCTAGTCTGCGAGCTTAGAGACCACCTTACCGTAGAAAGGCTAGCGTATTTAGAGTCCTGGTCTTTCAAAGAGCTAAGATTACTGGAGGGCATTTTGCAGCCACCCAACCTGAGGCAGAAAGTAGGAGACATCCACCCTATGATCTTCCTCGTTCCTACCTACGACGTCCATAACTTGTACCCCACCTGTTTCTACGAGACGCTTAAATAGCGTTTCAGCCACCGTACACTTATATGGAGTCTAGAAGAGTTCAGAACGAGAGGTCTCCTTACTCCACGTAACTATTACTCCGAGTGGGCCACCGTAATACTGGCAAAGTACGCTGAAGCTTTATCAAAGGTCCACATCTTCCACGCCATTGAAGCTATATCATTCCAATTCTGCAAAGAAGCTTCTATCCTGAAGGCTTTCATCAACTACTGGTGTCCATCCACCAATTCCTTCCATCTCCCAAAAGGGGAAATGAGCATTACCCTCTGGGATATCTATAGGATCACTGGTTTTCCAATCATAGGAAAATATTTTGATGAATTCGTTCCTACCAACGAGGAATTTACCTTCGTGTCCTCACCTGATCGAGTCCCCTCCATTTTCGAGTCAACCACAGAGCTATTTAGGGAAATGTCTAAGTTCCCAAACATTCATAAAATCCATCCCATGTTATGGCTAGCTCATTTCAGTCGGGCTTTCAAGTGAGAATCCTCTTCCTACATCTCTTCTTTTTGCAGCTTGATATGTACATAACCCACCCTTTATTTGTTCGTCTTTCAAGTTTAACGGTGACCGTACGCGGGAGATTGAACATCTTCGTAAGAACATAAAAGGCTGCGCCGACTATTTAAATTATGGGGAACTTGCAGCGTTCATCACTTATTGGTTGAGTGTGGTAGTCTTCCCCAGTTCTAAGTCCGCGGATGCCATCCGCCCATCTCTGTTTGTCATTGCAGGCGCTATGGTTGAAGGAACCAAATTTTCTCTCGCTCTTCCAGTACTCTGTTCGATCTATAGAGGCTTTGGAGAAATCGCATGCCACATAAAAAGTCCATCCGTCGGTTCTGCCTCAACATATATGTCATGGCACTATTTTCTCGGTTGGCTTGGCATTTACTTCCCTTGGACCTTTGAAGCATCTGAGAAGGCCTACATCCACCCTTCTCGAGTTCCTCTCTATTTCTTCCAAAAAAGGCCTATGGCGAAAAGATCCTACGACTAGGCGAATGATGCCATTACCTCAAACGACAAAATTAACTATTTCCATTTTAGTCTACCTCATTGCGCCATGGATATGGAGAAAATAGATACAGATTCACTCTCAGTGGAGGAAAGGATTTTCTTTATATCGATTAAATCATGCAACCTCCCGTTGAGAGAGGGGATTGAATTCTGGTGCGAGCCATACTATCCAAGCTATTTTTCCCGTCAGTTTGGTTTTGATCAAGGAGTGTCGGAAGATTGTGGACTCGTAATCAGAAGGATGCGGAGCTATGACACTGGCCCTTTTAACTGGGCAATGATCTGGAAACAACTACTGGGTCAAACCAATTCTTCTTTCATCATTCCAGGTTACGATCGTACCCCCAGGGCATCATATAATCATATGAGATGGTGGGTACACCAATCCTATTTAGTCAGGAAGAGTCAACCGGTGAAAAGCTTGTATGGCTTCCTCCTCCTTCACTCAAGGGCCGTGCTATTGAAGCGGGGGTTGGTTTCATTACTGAGACAAGTCATGCGCCCTTGACTGGACATCGCTATGTATACATCTCCATAAATGAGCCTATCCATGAAATAAAACTTGACAACACTCTCGAGGGCTGGACAACGTACGGTGACACCTGTGAATTCGAACAAATCCCTCTCCAGTGCCCACGAAGGGGAGTTGTAGAAGAGGCCGCCCTTGAGCCAAAGAATGTCAACAATCCTCTAGACCAACCCTCTTCTTCTGCTCACCCTCAACAACAGTCGATGCCTTCGCCTACTTCTAGGACTCGCTTGTCTCCACAGCAGCCGGCTTCTTCCCCAATGACTAGATCTAGGACCCGTGCCCAATCTTCTCCCTAAGTAGGGATTGCAGCCCAAGTTTCTCCAGTTGTAACCATTACAAAGATCGTACCATAAGGCCAGTAATCTCTTCCCTCTAAAGGGAAACAAGTTATTATTGAAGAATCAAGTGAAAAAGATTCTAGCGATGAGAGTTAATCTTCTTCATCCGAACGTACTGCCTAAGATGAAAGTGTAATGGAAGAAGAAGATCAAGATGACGATTATGAAGAAGGAGAAGTTGATATCGGTGATAATAATGATACAGCCGTGGGGGAGGCTCTAACTGATGAGGGGTATATACCCTCGACTTCTGAAGCTGCACCTGCATGAATTTTGCCTATCCCAGAGGAGGAAGAAGGCGAACTCCTTGATTACGGGGAATATAGGGACTCACCATGTAAGAAAGTTTTATTATCATTGTTTGCCTTCAACCTTTCTTTCTTTCTTCCTCATCTCACACATCTTGTCTTAGGCAATTAAGATGCAAATACAGGAGTAAACAACGCCTCTCCTTCGAACTTGCCATTCGTCATGCCAAGAGCTCCGCCAAGGTTTTCAATTCCTCCACTCTTAATGGTACACAGGATTGCTTTTCCAACGGAGCCCGCTGATCTGCCCACTCCGGTCACTGTTTCTTCAAGCACCGAACGTGAAATGGCTTCTCTAGTGGAGCCAATTGTGCCGCTTATTTCTACCACTGTTGTTTCAAGCACCGAAGCTATGGCCCTTCTTTTGCTGAAATGGTGGCTCCTAGGTATTCTTTGACTAGAGAGACTGAACCACTTGCTATTCCCACATCAGCAGAAGGTACTTCTTTCTCCTATCTTCATTCCTTTATATTGCCTGTACATAAAATTTTATTATAATTTCATATTTTTTATGTCTTGACAGGGAATATACCTCAAAGAAGTGTAGCAAGCTCTAGCTCCATAGGAACTTCAGTAAATGCGTTGTCTTTTGAGAAAGTTTCCTCATATAAATTGGCATTAATCAAGAATTTCGTGTTAGCGATCGTCGAAATGTTTAAAGATCCTGATTAATGACCCGATCTAATTGCCACTTTGGAAGTACTGGATAGCGCCACCCAAATGGTCAAAGTCAATGTTTTTATTGTGCGTAATGCCTCTTAAGGTTTTATAATTTAATAATCACTTTGTCTTTGGTTGAAACTCTGACTATTCCACCTGAAATCTCGGAATACAAGAAGTGGCTGGCATACTCCAAGGAAAAGGTTTCTCAACTTGCTCCGATCCTGTCTCACCACGATCAAGAACAATCGTCTTTGCAAGAGCAACTGAAGACCTTCGCTGATAAGGAAGAAACCATCCAGAATCGTATTTCTCTTTTGAAGCAAGAGATTGCGCAACTGGAAAAGCAAAGTTCAGAGGAGAGGCTAAATATTGAGAGGGTACAAGAAAAGATAGACTGTAGTTTTCATTCCGTAGACTCCGAAAGGTCTGAATTGATAAATAATGAAGAACTCATAGTCTCATTGGAAAAGAAATTGGCCAGCTTCCCTGATCCTACATGAATGATCTGAACTGCTCATTTGGAACACGCTGCTGCCCAAGTTAATTTCTAAGAAAATTTACAACAGTACTTGGCAACATTAGGCATCACAGGAGAATTGTAAAATGGTTTTATTTTATTTTGCCACTGTAACTATTTTCAGAACTATAAATGATACAAGTTTTCTCATGTTATTTTGATAATGATGTAATGATGCTTTTGCTTTATTTACGCAATGCATGCTTTGATTACTTTCTATAGTATTGATGCATCATATGTACTTTTATATCCTTTTATGCTTTGTTAGCAAGGGATTTCCTAGATGAACCTTGTCCTAGTTGGCGGTACTAAATTTTAATTTAGTCAATCACACACAGTTTAAGCTCTTGAGTAGTGGAGCACACACAGTTTAAGCTCTTGAGTAGTTGGAGTAAGCTTATTAGACTCTTGTGAGAGTTGGGTCTTACATGATACTCTATGTAACTCTCATGAGTTCGTTGAACTCCTCACTGCCTAGTGAGTTCACAAACAGCAATCCATCAGAGGGCCCCAGTGAAGCTACCAGGGCTGTGAACTCTGGTTGGATTTATGCACAGGGTTGGCCGTGGTAACTCTCTAGAGTTCACAGAGCTCATAAGGTAACCTTTGGGGTACTAAATCCAGGGCATCCAATCTATCAATGAGTAGGTTTAAGCCCTTCCTCATGAGTTACTACTGGAATTAATTCCCTAAATCTGGGGGGTCTTACACATGGTTGGCCTATCTATGAACATGGTCCAAAGAGCGCACACTGCGGCTCACTTTTTCTTCATCTGCAAGGTCGGGCCCATTCACAGGAGGGCATTGACCTCCGTTCCTCGTAACGCTACCGGAAAGCTATACAGATGACATTGGACTTACACGCATGACTAGCCTTCACGAAATTTTGGCATCTTTGGCTTCATCAGCTGCCCGCATGGGTATGCTTACGATGGCCTTCACGGGCTTTTTAGGGCCACTGGCTTCTCGCTGCTGCCTGAATGGCAAAAATGATAGGTCTTATGTATAGCTGGTCCCTTTTAAGATTTGGTCCTTTTAGGACTTGGCCTTTTTAGGACTTGGAGACTTGGTCCTTTTAGGACTTGGCCTTTTTAAGACTTGGAGACTTGGTCCTTTTAGGACTTGGCTAAACTGCCTTGCATGATTATAGGTCTTATACATAGCTGGCCATATAGGCTTGTCTAGGCTACCTTAAAATGCCTTATAAAGATAACAACAGGTATGATCCTCGTCGTGGCACTGCGAGGATGATAAACTTCTCTGACTGAGGGTGATCATCATTGCTCTCCGATTGGGAGTGATCATCGTTGTTGTGCTGCGAGAATGATAAACTTCCCTGACTGAGGTTAATATGTCATCACTCTCACTAATATTTTTAAGAGAACCCGTCTGTGCTACTTATAATATATCAGCATGGTGACGTACTAAATCTGACAGGAGTTTTTAGAGCTCGCTTGATAACAACGATGGTCACTTTCTTTTCTGGTCGTTTTCTTTTCATACTGTTTGTTTGATATCTAATCTTGATATGCTTGCAACCTTCTTCGTTATTCATTCTCTAGATGACATATAGACATAGCCTTGCTCATTCTTGCCCCCTTTTGATTCAAAATCATTATGCTGGTGATGTTTTGAATCAAAACTAGTAACATCTTCAGGAATGGTATCTCTTTATGAAGCGAACGTTGACCGATATATTGATACCTCGTCCATTTTGATCTACAACTTTGTACGTGCCATTAGAGTATACTTCTTTTATTATATAGGGCCCATCCCATTTAGGCTCGAACTTGCCCCCTGTTTGACAAGTGACCACTATAGGCCTCTTAAGCATCAGTACCATATCCCCTTTCTTGAAGGAACGATATTTAACATGTTTATCGAAGGCGGCCGATATTCTGGCTTGATATGATTGCAATCGCTGTTGGGCTACCAGCCATTTTTCAATAAGAAAATCCAATTCTTTCAGCCTCATCTTTGCATTGGCATCATCTGTTATGAACTGGTGTACCGCCACTCTGACTGATGCTACTTGTATTTCAATTGGGATTACCGCTTCCACGCCATATACCAGGGAATACGGCGTTGCATTCGTTAATGTCTGGTGAGTAGTTCGATATGCCCACAAAGCTTCCTGTAATTTATCGTCCCAATCACGTTTATTCCTGATCATCGTTTTCTTCAGTATCTTGACATCGTCTTATTAAACACCTCTGCTAACCCATTAGCCGATGGATAGTAAGGTATTGAAAACGAATGATGAATGTTGTATTTCTGAAAGAGTTTTTCCATACCCTCGTTCTTAAAAGGGGTGTCATTATCTATAACAATCTTCTTCGGGATACCATGGCGGTATATGATCATGTGACGGATGAAATTAACGACATCTCCTTCTTTAACATTGCGTAAAGCAATTGCTTCTGTCCATTTGGAGAAATAATCCGTTGCTGCCAATATGTATAGCTTTCCTTTGGATGAGGTTGGATTTATAGGACCAATAACATCTAGTCCCCAAGCCGAGAAGGGCCAAGAAGTGACCAACTGATGCAGATCTTCTGGAGGAACATGTATGACATCCCCATGAATCTGGCATTCATGACACCGTTTTGCATAATCAATCGCGTCTTTGAACATGGAGGGCCAATAATATCCCATTCGATGTACTCTATGGAATAGATTTCGACCATCTTGATGTGTCCCACATTCCCCAGAATGCGCTTCTCGTAATGTTCGATTCTCCTCCTGCTCGGCTAAGCAACATAACATCATCCCATTGTACGATCTTCTGTATAATACTTCACTGCATATAATGAACCTTTTTGACCATTGCTTGATTTACTGTTTCTCTGCTAGTTCTTCTAGCAAGATGTCATATTTGGGATAATTGATGAAAGGTTAGCGCTAATCATTTGTTGTTATCTGCAAACATGATACAGGAAGTGTCTCAGCGGCCTCTCCGATGATCTCTTCAGATGGCAAAAACCTTCTCTCTTCTATTGTTACTTGAACAGGATTTTGATTTGAGTAGGACAGGGTTGCGGCTAGGTTGGCTAAAGCGTCTGCCTTTACGTTTTCAGACCGTGGCACATGTGTAATCTAGACATGATAGAACTGATCTAGTAACTGTTGTGCCTTTCGATAGTACTGCAAAAGCTCTTGTTACCTCACTTCAAATTCAGTTGTTAATTAATTTATAATTAACTTAGAATCTCCTAAGATATGCAGCATTTTTATCTTCATTTCTCGAGCCATTTCCTTTCTAATGATGAGGGCTCTATACTCCGCTTCATTATTTGTGCATGTAGTACCCAATGTAAGGGAGTAAGGTAACAAGTCACCTTGAGGAGTAATGAATATCACTCCTGCCCTCGCTCCTGATGCTCAAGAAGCACCATCAAAATACATCTACCACTGGCTTTGTGACTCAGCCAACATTATTTGTTCATCTGGGAAGTCCTCATTGATAGCTTCATGTTCTGCTGCGGGATGTGCTGCGAGGAAATCTTCCATTGCTTGACCTTTTACTGCCTTTGTCGGTTCATAAGTAATAGTATATTCTGAAAGCAACAACATCCATTTAGCCAATATTTCACTTAGCATTGGCTTTGTCATCAAAAATTTTATGGGATCTGTCCTCGAGATCGAAGTTATGTTGTGAGAGAGACAATAGTGTCTTAACTTCTGAATTGTGAATATCAATGCGAGACACTCCTCAATCGGCATATAGTTACGTTCTGCACCCGTCAGAGTTCTTCTTAAATAATAAAGAGTGGTTTTTTTTTCCGGCTTCATTCACCTGAGCCAGCAATGCTCCTAAAGAACTTTCAGCCGTGAATATGTATAGAATCAGTGGTTTCCCTTTTATTGGAGCAATCAGTACTAGCAGCCGTTTTAGAAAATCTTTGATTGAGTTAAATGCATTTTGGAAGGCTTGGTCCCACACAAATTTTGTACCTTTCTTCATCAGGTGGGAAAACGGTTGACATCTCCCTGCCAGAATTGAAATGAAATGGCGGATATAGGCTAATTTTTCTTGTAAAATTTTTAATTCTTTTAATGTCTTCTGTGGCGGCATATTTTAAATAGCTTGGATCTTCCCTGGATCGATATCGATGCCTTTATGCCGAATAACAAAACTAAGGAACTTGCCTGAAGATACTCTAAATGCACATTTAGCTGGGTTCATTTTTAACTGCTTCCTTCTAAGCCGATGAAAAACAGATGTCAAATGTTCGCGATGCTCTTGATGATCTCCTGACCTGACCACCAAGTCATCGACATAACATTCAACATACTTGCGCATCATGTCTTGAAAGATATTTTGCATTGCTCTCTGATATGTTGCTCTGGCATTCTTGAGACCGAACGGCATAACTTTGTAACAATAGATTCCCAATGACGTTCAGAATGTTGTCGTTTCTTCATCTTCAGGCACCATTTTAATCTGATTATACCCTGCGTAACCGTCCATGAAGGACATGATAGTGCACTGAGTGGTGTTATCAATCAGTAGCTCCGTTATTGGAAGGGGAAAATCATCTTTCGGATAGGCCTCGTTTAAGTCTCTAAAGTCTACACAAACTCTGACTTGCCCATTTTTCTTTTTCACTGGGACAATGTTCAATATCCATTTAGGATATTTGACTTCCCTTATAAAATCGACTTTTATCAACTTGTTCACTTCTTCTTCTATCAAGGGAACCAAGTTCGGATGAAATTGCCTCTGTGCTTGTTTAATTGGGTTTTTCTCTTTGGATATATTTAATCGGTGCATTACTACAGAGGGTTCCAAGCCTGGCATCTCTGCATATGTCCATGCGAAGACGTCTTTATTTTCCTTGAGAAGTCAGACATATTCCTTTGACTCCTGTTTGGAAAGGCCGACACTGATGAATGTATTCTTGGCTCCTCTTCCGTACCCAGATTTACTTCCTGCAAGCTATCTATTGTCGACTGCCTCCCGTCTTCTATCTGTTTCGGTGCCATTTCAGGATGTTCTATTGTCTTAAGACTCTCTTCTGACGACTGTCCCACTATAACCGTATTTACTGCTCCCAATCCTTGGAACTTTCTTCACTTTTCTTGACCAATGCCGATAGGAATTTAGATCCCTTTCCCATGATTCAAGCCAGTGGGCTCTTCATAATCAAAGCCCATGTTTCTCATCATTTCTCTGCTCTGCGGACTATATTTTTTGAGATCTTGCAGTGTTAACTTACCGTGATACACATTTTCTTCTTTCTCTTCTTCGCCCCTTGATTTTGCTGCAAAGTAAAATTCTATCGGTTCTTAATGCTTTGCGCTGGCTTTGACCTAAAATCTCCCTGGAGAAGTTGGGAATGACTTATTCTTTTCAACATGCGACAATGGCATCGTGTAATTTGATTGTAATATTTTTAACTGCTCGAGTGACACTAGGGTCAGCGGTAATTGTCCCGGTTGTCTTAAATGCTTCGGCAAAAATAAAATTTCTTCCTTGTTTCAGCAGTTCTGGCCAATTCTGCTTCATTTGTTTCTTCTTATATTGGACTTATCTGGGTATTATCTGGGGCTCCGCTTTCATCTTTCTCTCTTTCTCCTTTAGCGAACCCTTTATAATAGCTGGCATCTGCGAAGAAGAATTCGGCTCTATATATGGCTGAACGTCAGCCATTACTTTGTACTGTATTCTGCCTTTACAGTATTTGAAACATTGATGTAGCGTGGAGGGTACGATGCTATACTGATGTATCCATGGCCTCCCCAGGAGAAGATTACACGTCGTTGTGGCATTTATAACATGACATATGATGTCAGTAGTCAGCTCTCCTACTTCTAGCATCACTGTAATCTTACCAAGTGCGCGTTACCCATCTTGATTGAAACCTTGTATCATCATTCCACTAGGGCACAGATTTTTTCGGTGGTAACCTAACTTACTCAACATTGACAACAGCAGAAGATTCACTGCGGATCCATTATCTATCATAATCCGTTTAACTTTCCTTCCACAGATATGACCTTCTATCATTAACAGTCTGTTATGCTCTGCCTTACAAATCAAATCATCATCAGAGAAGGAAATGACTGGTAAATAATCTTCTCGCTTATTGTCCTCGGCATGTTCCATCTCTGCCAGCAAAGTCTCTCTGACATTATAGTCAGACAACGCTTGGACCAGGCTTTGTCAAAATTCTTCTGATAACTTAAGTGCATCATAGACGCTTAAGCGGGTCGGGATGCCTTTCAAATGACTCACCACATCGTAAGTCACACTCATCATCTCATTCTTCTTTTCATTTCGGTCATCATTGTGATGCCTTTCAGTGGCTTCTTTTCTTATCCCCCCTGCTTTCTGTTTTGCAGGACTCATTATCTTCTTTCCTGATCTCAGTGTGATCGTTGCTACCTTCTTTATGGCCTTGTGATCTCTTTTCTCCTTTTCATCTTGGGACCTTTCCTGAATTATGAACATATTCACAGTTGCCATGGTACCCTTTTCTTTTCCTTCACTAATCACTATTTCGCCCTTGTTTATCATTCACAGTATTAGACACTTTAGTGTATAGCAATTCTCCGTCGGGTTCCCTACCAAATGATGATAACGGCAGAAATCCCTTTCTCTGGTTCTTGTCACGTCTTCAGGACGTTTGGGTTCTAGTAATGATATTCTGTCAGCTTTCAGCAACTGATTCATCATAAGAATGACATCTTCTTTGTCAAAATCGAACCCTTCGTGAGAGTTAAGCATCCTAACCCTTTTTCTGTCGTATCTATTTCTTAGCTATTTCCATTCTTCTTTACGTTCTTGCCTCTTTTCTCTCGAATCTCTTGTATCTTTCCTTCTTTTATTATGCTCAACAGTGTTTACAACCATCCTGCTGGGTATTCTTTTACGTTCTTCTTGGTGAAAGGCTGGCATCTTACGGGTCATTAATTCCAAGGCATGAGCTTTAGTGGCCAAGTCATGAAAAGTTTGGATGTCAGCACTGGTGAGTCTAAATGCGATGCCCGTTTTCATAGAATTCAAGCACATCTTAACTTGTTCTGTTTTTTCTAGTAATTGCTTGCACGAAGCCCCTAGTGTCTTCCACCTGTCTATAAACTTTTCCACTGGTTCTCCTTCTCTCTGATGGACGGAAGCTAATTCTGTGATGCTAACATCACATTCTGAAGAAAAGAAGTTTGACATGAAGGCGTCTTGCATCTCTTCCCATGTACGTATAAACCTTGGAGCTAAATTGGAATACCATCGGAATGCCTTGCTCGTCAGTGATGAACCGAATAAATACAAGCAATACTAAGGTATTGTAGAGAAATTTTCCATGCTAGTGATGAAGTGCATTAAGTGTTCTTCCGATGACCCCTCTCAGTTAAACTTTTAAAAGTCCGGATGCTTGAAGTTGGCTGGAAAGGGGATGTCTTCTACTTCCCTTGAGTATGGCGTCCGGTACTTAAAACAGCTAGTACTTGCACACTCTCTTTCTATTCTAACAGCTTCTTTGATGACTTGTCTTACATCGTCTTGTGTTACATTTCTCGCAACTGGGACAGATCCTCTTAATCCTGCCCCTTGTTGATGGGATCGTTCAGGATGGCTTTCATGTCCATTCACTGCACCTATCATTGGTGGAGCTACAATCTGGGACACATTATGCGTGAGAGTCGCTAGTGCTTCCCTGAGGCTTCTGCATTCATCCATCAGCGCCCTTTGTTCTTTTTCCATCTCATTAATACGATCTTCAGTGGATGACACATTTTCCTGGTTTATTTCGACCATATGTACTATGGCTTCTCTACTTTTTGACAAAGCCATGCCTTTTGACGAAGTCGTACCTGAAATAGAGCATGAATACGTTGACATCACAAGGCTCACGAAGAGAGGAGAAGGTGGGGTATCGTTCGATTCTTGTGTACTCCCTGTGCAATCGGTCGACTGAGGCGATACGGTGATCGACGACCTTGCCTGCGAAGACACAAACATTGGTGAGCCCCTCACTATCACTTTACCTTTTTACTCCTTTGTCCATCGAGCCTTCAGAGCGGTTAAAGATGGAAAGTTACGCGCTGTTAACTACGGAACTGTTCGTTTAGGGTAAATCGCAGGGGGAGCAAGTTCAGGATTTCTTCTGGTGGCTTTGCGCGTCATGGGGCCTCTAACTCTTAGAGAAGGCTGGTTCGTTCGGGGGTTCTTCGCGCTTCATGCTCTAATCCGACGAGTCATCACTAGGGTCCATTCCTTATCTCCTTCCGACAGTGGAGGTGAAGCAGATACAACCCCGGCTGTAACTTGAGTCAGACTGTTCTTGTTTGTAGGCTGTTGAGTCACATATTCTTGAGGTGGATCCGGTACACATTCTATTGTGAACCCCGTAGGAGTAAAACAGAACTTCACTTTTCTCGTAGGAGTCACCATTGATTGTGATTGGCAGTAGGATTTGAAAGCTTTAATAACAAAGCATGTTTATAATTAGTATTTATAGAGTAAATATTCTATCTTAGAGATGAAGGGGGGATGTTCCCGCTAAAAGTCACCATTTTGGCGTCAGAAGATGCCAAAAAATGCCATGAGAATTCTATGATACTCTTAATTCTATTATTGAAATAAAATAATTTCCCTAGCAGAATCACCATTTTGTTTCGAACAAGAAACGATGCATTTCGATTCGGGGAAATTACTTTATTCAAATAGAATAAAGAGATTTCATACAATAATCATGACGCTTATTAATTCTAAGTTTATATACATCCCTTTCAAATCCCTTGATTCTAAGATTGAATCCTTTAAAATGAATAAATATTGTAATCAATGAAGCTTGCAGTCAAATCTTGAATTCGGCAGCATTTCGACAGCAGCTTTGGTCATCTCCCAAGACTTAGGAGGAATGTTGAAGCTATTCAACTCATCTCTCTTTTGAACTCGTCCATTGTGCAAAGGAGAGAGTTTTGAAGCAGTGAAGATTGCACTTCCATGATTCCGACAGCATTTCAGAGCCTTTTTACCTTGGTCACATGATGACCTGGTTGGGCGACCTGTGCGACTGGAACACATGTTGCGCGGTCGGCGCAACGTAATGCTTGAGGGTAAGAAACATACAACCTGTTACGAGGTCGGCCTTCGCAAGTGTACCTTCAACGTGCTTGAGGGTAAGTACCTTCAACTTGTCTTCTCACCATCAATCTATCTTTAGAGTTCTGCCTTCCTTTAGAAAGCCTTCCGTCCCAAACGAAAAGGGGAGTGGGGTATTTATAGGCCTTCGCAAGTGTGGCACCTCGATTTCTGTGTCATGGGCCCCACTTTACATCAATCTCAACCATTCATTTTAATCTGTCTCAGCCTTTGGTTGCGCTGCCCGCGCAACGGTAGTCTTACCTGTCCTACCCACGCACCCAGTTACGTGGCCCGCGTTCACTAAAATAGTCTTCGTTAATCGCGCAACACTCTGCGTGAGTCAGAGTCAACCATACTACCCGCGCACCCCTTTGCCCTACTCAGATCATCTAAGTAACTGTTATTTTTCCAGCGCAACGGGATCCTTTCTTCCCTTTTTTTCATTATTCACTCATCTTTTTGTTCTTTCTAACTACTGAATCCTTCTTCATGATTCATGATTTTTCATGCTCTAACAGAGAGTCTCAGATTTCTCTCTCATGTAAACTACCCATGCATACCTGGAAAATCATTTATGATTACCAGTATATATTTCTTATTACCTCAACTCTCCGTTCTAGTCAGTCCAAAGAGATCCATGTGAAGGAGTTCAAGGGTTTTGGATGTGGCATTGGTGTTCACTTTCTTGTGAGCACTCCTAGTTTATTTTCTAATTTGACATTCACCACAAATTTTATCCAATTTCTTTAACTTGGGTAGACCTCTTATTACTTCACTTTTTCTTAGTCTATAAAGATTACAGCAGTGTACATGTCTTAGGCATTTCTGTCATAGTTCTGTCTCATTGGTTTGGACCATGTAATACAATAACTTAGATGAGCTTGAATCACTGACTATATAGCAGTTCTCAGATGTTCTGCGACCAATTAATATCAGAGAACCATTCTCATTAGAAATTTCACACCTTGGTTGGTGAATTTGATGCTATGTTTATTATCAAAAATTTGAGAAATGCTTAAGCGATTACATTTAAGACCTTCTACAAACAAGAAATTCTCAAATGGAGGAAGATTAAAGAGTTGAACCTGAAAAGGCCAACCTATATGTCCTAGAGCAAGGGGGGGGGGGGGGGGGGGGGGGGGGGGGGGGGGTGAATAGGACTATGCCAAATTAAAATGATAATAGTAGAATTAAAATAATTAAAGGAAAGATAGTACTTTAAACAAACCATAATATGGAAATGTAAAGCAACCTCAAAATTCTAGCATTGAGCGGTTAATACAAATTTTGTTCTAAGGATAACCTTACACCATAAAAACAAAGGATTTATGCTAGGACAACCTTACTAGAATGGTTTGTGTATCAATATCTCAAACTGAAGATGAATAAAAATTAAATAGTAAGAATTGGAATCTACATTATTACAACATTCCCTACAATGCTTGAAATGTAAATATTACAACATTCACATCCACAAGTACATCCCACAAACTTGAACGATAAAAAATATAGAAAATAAATCACACATATAAACACAAAGAATTATAGAGGTTTGCTTGTGTGTACACCAACTGTTAAACAATAACCACACAGCTACTCCACTCCTAATATCCTCACACAGTGGATATTAGCGTTCACTATGAAAATAGGTTTTTCCAGGTTCACCTAAAACCCCCACAATTGTGTCTTTCAAGTGGGCTTTACTCAATTCAAAAACCCCTCACTCTGAGTTTTCTGGCTCTCCTCAGATAACCATAACAATGAGATTTTTTTGGCTCAATCTCAAAAGAAACCAAAAAATAAAAGATTTACACACATGTAAAATACCTGAATTTCTCCTTTTGTTGTAGCCCGGAAGAACCAAGTCGGAGTAGAAGTTCAACGATGAAGTTCAATGTCCATTACTCACATATGAAATGTTTCTAGGTTCTAAATTGATTTTAGAGTTAAAGTACCTTGGGCTAGCTTGATTTGATTTTAATTTCAAGAAATAGGAATACCTTAATTCCTCTTTCAAATATAATTGGAATAAGGAAATTCAAAATCAAATGCAAAGAAAGCTACAAAAAGATAATATTAAATGAGCACAATATAGCTTAAATAAATTACTAACTTATCTCTTAGAGTGATGCCTTAATTTTTCTTGAATTGTATTGTCAAACTCTGAAATTCGTCGTCTATTCATAGGTGAGCAGATCGCACCTTCGACTGGTCCTGTGGACACTATGACTGGCCATAGGACCAACGGCTTTTTGAAATTTTGAGCGGGATCAGATAAAGTTGTTCCACGACTGGTCGTACACATTGCACGACCAGTCATGAGACCTCCACGACTGGTCATGACCTGTCCACGACTGGTCGTGAGGAACCAAATGTAGTTGCTAGAGTTCAATTCGTAGCTGAAGGACTGGTCATGAACAGATCGTGCACTATTCAAACAACTGGTCGAGCAGTCTCCAGGACTGATCGTGGCTCAACAAAAAATTTTAAAAATTTACAACAAACTTAGGACTGGTCTTGAAATTTCTTGGACTGGTCGAGCCTGTGCTGGGACTAGTCGAATAGAGTCCAAGACTAGTCGAAGAATAGACCAAACACTTATAAAATGAGCAATTGAATTATGCATTCAAAATGACCTACCCAAAGGTCAATCTAAGGTCATCCAAACCTTGTTAGTGATGTATGAACATTGAACTTCTTTTCCATTTAGTTAATAGTCTTTCTTTAAAGTCCATGAAGCTTGCAATCTTGACACATGATGAAGCTTGCACTTGAGATCTTTTAAATCTTGAAGTTGTAGTACATATGTTGATCTTCACCTTGAGTCTTGAACTAATCACTTGTCTTTCGATGTCTCTTTACAACATTGACAGTTGAAGCTTTAAAGAAGTGAACAATGTACTTGATCTTGCATTTGAAGTAGATCATTCTTCTTGACTTAAAGCACTTGACATGACTTGAACATGTGATGCATTGCCTTGAACATATATATATATATATATATATATATATATATATATATATATATATATATATATATATATATATCAATGTGCTACATAAGACAAAGATTGTGGTTTTGGTACTACAAAATTTGACAATCAAAGAAGCAGAAAATATAACATTTACAATCTCCCCCTTTATCAAATTTGTGACAAAACACACTCCATTAAAAATAAGAGAAGCATTACATGCTCAATAAAGAATCATGCACTATATACACACAAGAAAGTATAATGCACTAAAGAAAATCATCATGAAATATCCAAAACACTTCCTTGCTTACTCCCCCTTGAGTAGCACACAAAAAAATGCTAATACCCATAATCCATATCCATAAGTAGGCACAAGCATAAAAAAATATTCTCTCCCTTTTTGTCACAATATGATAAAGGAAGAAACGAAGATATGGAAGAGGAAAATAACTAAAAGAGGAATATTGGAGCAAATATAGTCAAGATAAGAAAGATATAAGTAAATTCAAAGATCACATATCATTAACCAGCATAAACCAAATTCATCTAAAGTCAGTCTCAAAAACTGAAAGAAAAGAGTAAGTATCACAAAAGTTATTACAGGCCAAATAAGAAAACACTTAATCAAATCCTGAAGAAGAAGCGAGTATGGTAGGATTAATTTGATGAAGGCCATTGTTAATGCGCCTAAGATACTTGCGCATATATTTAAACTACAAATCATGGGCAACATTCATGTTCTCTACCTTCTCATCAAGTGCACATAAACGCATATCAAAGTCAGATGGCTGATAGTAGGGTCAGCCTAAGAATCGGAATCAAGTTCATTAAAAATATCATCTATGTTAACATCATCAAGTAAACCGCCTTCTTCTTCATTCACTGCTTCAGCTCCAGCACCACCCTCATTCACTTGGCCCTCAGCTAATTGCAAATTCATCTTGTTTATATTTTTATTATTGAAGATAAGGTGACAAATAGGAGCCTTTCCAACAGGCATAACAATTAGTAAGTGAGTAGCTAACACAGTCATAAGATATGTAAATGGAATATCACTGTAACCCAGATGGAGACAGAATTGAATGATAGAATGAAAAATTAAAGAAGGAAGATAGATATTGACTCCAGATATGATGAAATGTAAAATTCGAACCATAAAAGAAGTGAGTTCGATTTTGTTACCAGACCTAGGATAAAGATTAGAAATAAATATCCTATGAAGGACCCTGTATCTGGGTAACAAGTACCTTGAAGCGAGTGCATTCCTATTCTGACTCCATTGCGCATCTATATTATATAATGCCCTAGTGAGCATATGTTTTTTTTTGACTCAGATGGTTTATCAACTAGATTGCTAATAGGAATACAGTCATCATTGACAGGTATATCCATAAGTCCAGAAATTAAATGTCTATCAACTTCAAATGGACCTTCTCTAGTTGTAATTATAAAAGTTAAATTTTTTGTAAAGAAATCAGAAATGCATGCGAACATAAATTGCGCAATAGACCGGTATGCCGACCCACCCCAATGTAGAATGTTAGCCCATCTTACAGATTAGAGAAGAGGAAGGAGATCAAAAGGAGAAAGATGTTCAACATGCACAAGTCACTGAACTATCACATCGCGTAACCTCAAATCCCGCACATACGGAGGATCATTTTCAAGTGATCGAAGGTGGCGCCTTGTGACAGGTGATGATCTAGATGTTGATGGACCATGAGTGTTTTTCTTTCGACCTCTAGCATCTATTTGTAACTAGAAAATCAAAGAGGCAGAGAGTTGCAAAAGATGCAGAATGGGTTTTCTCAAAAATAAATTTTGGAGAAGAAAATCCCAAAAACTTAAATAAAACTTAAAATCAAGCACTCCAAGGAAGAAAATGAAGTAAATAGAGCTTGAATCTATATATAAAAAAATGAAATAATGCACTGACCTTGATGAATCAAGAAGTTGGGTATGACTAGTCGTGTTATGGCCCATTGGAGAAAAAAGAGGAAATGAGGAAGAAAGGGTTTTTCCCCAAATTAAAAGATCCAGCGCACTACACGAATGGTCGTGGGATGTCCTCGACTGGTCGTGCATATCTAAAAACATGCATTCTTCAAATAATTTTAAAATTTAAAATTATAATTTATAAATATAAAAACTATAATATAGAAAAGCATGAATAATCAATTTAAATTGCACATGCCAAGATCAAATTTTAATTTATTAAACCTGCTTTTATCAAGTGGTTTAGTGAAAATGTCAGCAAGTTGAGTCTTGGTTGGAATGTAATCCAAAGAGATTGTCTTTTCTTCCACTAATTCACGAATGTAGTGATATCTAATGTCAATGTTCTTGGTTCGTGAATGATAAATTAGATTTTTAGATATATTAATTGCACTGGAATTATCACAATATAAAACCATTGAATTTTGTGCAATTCCCTTATCGCTTAACATTTTATTCATCCATATGAGTTGAGTACATGCATTTCCAACTACGATGTATTCATCCTTAGCTGTCGAGATTGATATAGAACTTTGTTTCTTACTAAACCAATAAACTAAATAGTTTTCAATATAGAAACAACCACCACTAGTTGATTTCTTATCATCGATATTACCAGCCTAATCAGCATCTATGTAACCGGCCAATTGAACACTAGTATCATGTGGATACCAGAGACCCAAATTCGTTGTGCTTGTGACATATCTCATAATCTGTTTAATAGTAGTTAAGTATGACTTTTTAGGGTCAGATTGATATCTTGCACAAATTCCATCACCAAAGGCAATATCAAGTCTACTTGCAGTTAAATAAAGTAAACTGCCAATCGTACTACGATTTAATTTAGGATCCACACATTTACCTGTAGAGTCTTTTGAAAGTTTTAATGATATACTCATAAGAGTATCAAAATTCTTACCATTCTCAAATCGAACATTTTAATTAAGTTTAAAGCATATTTGGTCTGAGAAATAAAGATACCATCAGGTTGTTGTTTCACTTGCAACCCTAGGAAATAATTCAATTCCCCAACCATACTCATTTCAAATTTAGATTTCATTACATCAGCAAACTTAACAGTGATGTTAGTACAGGTAGATCTATAAATAATATCATCAAAATAGATCTAAACTATTAAGATATGATCGTTATGTTTCTTAACATAAAGAGTCTTATCAACACTTCTCATTAGAAAATTATGACTTAGTAAAAATTTAGTCAATTTTTCATACCATGCCCTAGGAGCTTGTTTTAAACCATAGAGAGCCTTTTTTAAGCGATAGACATGATCAGCATTCTTAGGATCTTCAAAACCCGTTGGTTGTTCACCATACACTTTTTTATGTAGATCGCCATTTACGAAAGCACTCTTTACATCCATTTGATAAATTTTAAATTTTTAAAAGAAAACAATGGATATAAATATTTGATTGATTCAAGATGAGCTACTGGGGCAAAGGTTTCATCATAATCGATACCTTCAATTTGAGTGTACCCTTGTACAACCAGTTTAGCCTTTTTTCAAATTATATTACCAAGTTCATCAGACTTATTTTTAAAAATCAACTTAGTTCTGATAATATGTTTATCGTTAGGTCTAGGAACAAGATACCAAACATCATTTCTCATAAATTGATTAAGCTTTTCTTGCATCGCAACCATCCAGTTTTTGCCAGTAAGAGCATTTTTAATGTTTGTCGGTTCAATTTGAGATGTAAAGCACACGTAATTACATATATCTTCTAGTTGTCTACGAGTGCGCACACTAGTGAGGGGGTTTCCAAGAATCTAAGTGGTTGGATGATTTTTGACAGTCTTCAGTTCAGAGTTATTTTGACTTAATGAAGTATCAGGTTTATCAATTAAAAGAAGTTCATCATTATTTGAACTTGAGGTGTATTCAAGTGATCGTTAATGACCACATTGATGGACTCTTAAATTACACCAATCCTCTTATTCAGTACTCGATATGCTCGACTCTTCAGTACTCGATATGCTCGACTCTTCAAAGAATACCCTAAAAAGATCCCTTCGTCACTTTTAGTGTCAAGCTTACCAAGATTTTTTATCATCATGTAAAATAGAGCACTTGCTTCCAAAAACTTGAAAGTATTTGATAGTAGGCTTCTTATCGAACTACATTTCATAAGCCATTTTATTGTTTGACTTGTATAAACCCGGTTGATTATATAGTGGGCAGTATTTATAGCTTCAACCCAAAGATTTCTAGAGAGCTTCATTCTATTCAACATTACATTCGTCATTTCTTGAAGCACTCTAACTTTTTTTTAACAATTCCATTTTGTTGTGGTGTTTTGCGTGTAGAGAACTCATGTAGTATTCCCTGATCGCAACAGAATTTCTCAAAACTTTGATTCTCAAATTCTGATCCATGATCACTACAGATCTTACTAACTTGAGAACCTTTTTCAGTTTGGATCCATTCGATAATCCTTTTTTCTTTCATCAAGGGTTTCTGATTTATCCTTTAAGAAGACTATCCAAGTGAATCTTGTAAAATCATCCACGATTACCAGTATGTATTTTTTCTCACCTTGATTCTCAGTCCTGGATGGGCCTATAAGATCCATGTGGAGAAGTTCGAGTGGTTTGAATGTGGCATTGGAGTCCACCTTTTTGTAAGCACTCCTAGTTTGCTTACCAATGTAGCATTCACCACAAAATTTATCTACGTTTTATAATTTAGGTAGACCTTTTATCAGTTCTCTTTTGCTCAATCTATACAAAATTTGGTAGTGTACATGTCCAAGACATTTATGCCATAACTCAGTCTCATCGGTATGGACCATGTAACACGATTGACTAGATGAGCTAGAATCACTAACAATATAAGAGTTTTCAGAAGTTCTATGACTAGTTAATATTACAAAACCTTTTTTTAAAAACAATTCAAACTTTGGTTAGAAAATTTTACATTGTGATTTTTATCGCATATTTGATAAATGTTTAACAAGTTATGTTTTAGACCTTCTACATATAGGACATTCTCAAATAAAGGGAGGTTAGAAAGTTGAACCGTACCTTGGCTAATAATCTTGCAGTTGCTACCATCACCAAATATGACTGATCCATCAGTCATATCTTTAAGAGTGGTGAACAGACCTTTGTCACCAGTCATGTGCCTGGAACATCCACTGTCTAGGTACCACTTTTAATGGCTTGAAGCTTTGAAAGCAGTGTGGGCAACCAAGTAAGTAACCTTAGGAACCCATTTCATAACTGTTTTGGATTTAGGAGTATAGTTGGTCTTCTTGCATTTGTAGTTGTTGTAAGAATGACCTATTGAGTTAGATTTTAAGAACTCTTTAAGTAAATTAACTATTTTCTCTGCTAAAGTGTTTCAGTTCTGATTTTTATAATTGATATGGTTTTCTTTAGGTTTAAAAGATCAAAAAGTTTGTCATTTTAGAAAAAATGTGATTTGAACTATTCCTTTTTGAGTTTGAAGATTCTCCTTTCACAAACTTTGGAGGAGTATTCTTCTATTTAGGAGGAACATTTTTATTATAGCCCAAACCGGATCGGTCGCCACATTTTCTTGATCCAGACAAAAGATTTTCTAACTTTATATCACCTTGGGCATACCTCCATGTATCTTTTAAACTCAAAAGCGAAGAGACTTCAAGTTTTTCATTTTCACATTTAATATTCTCATAAGGGAGGCTTCAAAATCTAAATTGCATTTCCATTTTTCAAAACAATCAGAAATGTGGGATTTTTCTAAAACAAGAGAATCAAAATTTTCTTTAAGCTTTAAAAACTTTTGTTTTTAAAGTTTTAGTTTAACCACATTCTTAAAACTTTCCTTGTATAGGGCATTGTAAGTATCTTGAGGATCATCTTCATTTTCATGATCATTATTCATATTTTCTTCACTAGTTGAATCATCACTATCTGAAAAAGTGAATTTGGCTAGAGTCATAAGGGCTTTAACTTCACTGCCCAACTCAGTTTCAGAATCTTATGATTCAGAAGAGGCTTTAAAGTCAGAGGATTCATCCCAAGTAGCCAACATTCCTTTCTTTTTGGGTTTGTCCTTTTTAGCACACTTATTTGCTAAATGCCCATATTCATGGTAGTTGTAACACTAACTGTCTTTTAAAGATTTTTGAGTTTTAGGTTTAAATTTCTTCTTATCATTAGATTTTTGAAAATCAAACCTCTTTTAACTTTTAAAAATTTAGTAAAACTTTTTAACTAAAAGGGTCATATCATTTTCAGAGTTTTTAAAATCAGAATTACTACTATTTTCTTGAGAAATACTTTTAGAAGATTTAAGGCGGTAGACTTACCTTTAGGAGCTTTAAAAGTTAACTCATATGTCTATAGAGAACCGACTAATTCTTCTACCCTTATATTATCCGTATCACGAAGTTCCTGGATCGCAGTTACCTTAAAATTGAACCGTTCAAGAAGTGTGCGTAGTATTTTTGTATAAATTTTACTTTCTAATATTTTATTACTGAGACCCCACATAGAGTTCATAATGTCATTTAATCTTATATAGAAGTCCATGAACATTTCATTTTCTTCCACTTAAAAAGGCCAAGCTATATGTCCTAGATAACTGCGGAATTAAAATGATAACAGCGGAATTAAAACAATTAAAGGAAAGATAGTACTTTAAACAAACCACAATATAGAAATGTAAAGCAACCTCGAAATTCTAGTATTGAGAGGTTGTTACAAATGTTGTTCTAAGGACAATCTTACACCATGAAAACAAAGGATTTATGGTAGGACAACCTTACTAGAACAGTTTGTGTATCAATATCTCAAACTGAAGAGGAATAAAAATGAAATAGCAAGAATTGAAATCTATACTATTATAACATTCCCCACAATGCTTGAAATGTAAATATTACAACATTCACATCCACAACTACATCCCACAAACTTGAATAATAAAAAATACAGAAAATAAATCACACATCCAAACACAAAGAATTATAGTGGTTCGCCCGTGTGTACACCAACTGCTAAACAACAACCACACAACTATTCCACTCTTAATATCCTCACACAGTGGATATTAGCGTTCACTATGAAAATAAGTTTTTACATGTCCACCTAAAACCCTCACAATTATGTTTTTCAAGTGGTCTTTACACAATTCAAAAAACCCCTCACTTTGAGTTTTTTTGGCTCTCCTCAGATAACCATAACAATGATATTTTTCTGGCTCAATCTCAAAAGAAACCAAAAATAAAAGATTTACACAAATGTAAAATATCTGAATTTCTCCTTTTGCTGTAGCCCGAAAGAACCAAGTCAGAGTAGAAGTTCAATGATGAAGTTTAATATCCAATACTCACATATAAAAGGGTGCTAGGTTCTAAATTGATTTTAGAGTTCACGTACCTTAGGCTAGCTTAATTTGATTTTGATTCCAAGGATTGTGAATACCTTAATTCCTCTTTCAAATATAATTAGAATAAGGAAATTCAAAATCAAATGCAAAGAAAGCTACAAAAAGAGAATATTAAATGAGCACATTATAGCTTAGATAAATTACTAACTTATCTCTGAGAGTGATGCCTTGATTTTTCTTGAATTGGATTCCCAAACTCTGAAATTCGTTGTCTATTCATAGGTGAGCAGATTACACCTTCGACTGGTCCTATAGACACTACGACTGGTCATAGGACCAATGAATTTTTAAAATTTTGAGTGCGATCGAATAAAGCCATTCCATGATTGGTCGTAGGCACTGCACGCCCGGTCATGAGACCTCCACGACTGGTCGTGACCTGTCCACGACTGGTCGTGAGGAACCAGATGTAGTTATTGGAGTTCGAGTCGTAGCTGCAGGACTAGTCATGAACGAATCATGCACTGTTCACATGACTGGTCGAGCAGTCTCTAGGACTGATCGTGGCTCAATAAAAAATTTTAAAAATTTACAACAAACTTAGGATTGGTCTTAGAATTTCTTGGACTGGTCGAGACAGTGTTAGGACTAGTCGAACAAAGTCCAAGAGTAGTTGAAGAATAGACCAAATACTTATAAAATGAGCAATTGAATTATGCATTCAAAATAACCTACCTTAAAGTCAATCTAAGGTTGTCCAAACCTTGTTAGTGATGTATGAACATTGAACTTCTTTTCCATTTAGTTGATAGTTTTTCTTTGAAATCCATGAAGCTGCAATCTTGACACATGATGAAGGTTGTACTTGAGATCTTTTAAATCTTAAAGTTGTAGTACATATGTTGATCTTCACCTTGAGTCTTGAACCATTCACATGTCTTTGGATGTCGCTTTGTAACATTGACAGATGAAGCTTTAAAGAAGTAAACAGTGTACTTGATCTTGCATTTGAAGTAGATCATTAATCTTGAGTTGAAGCACTTGACATGAACATATATATATATATATATATATATATATATATATATATATATATATATATATATATATATATATATATATATATATCAATGTGCTATTCAAGACAAAGATTGTGGTTTTCACACTACGAAATTTGATAATCAAAGGAGCAGAAACTATAGCACTTACAGAACCGTACCTTAGCCAATAATCCTGCAGTTGCTACCATCACCAAATGTGACTAAGCCATTAGTCATATCTTTAAGATTAGTGAACCACTCTTTATCACTTGTCACGTGTCTAGTGCAACCACTGTCTAGGTACCACTTTGATTGACTCGAAGACTTGAAAGCGGTGTGGGCAACCAAACAAGCAACCTTGAGAACCCATTTCTTTACCATTTTAGTTTTTGGAGTATAGTTGGTCTTTCTATGCTTGTAGTTGTTGTATATTCTACCATTCGAGTTAGATTTTAGAAGCTCCTTAAGTAGATCCACAATTTTCTCAGCTAAGGGGTTATGATTCTGATTTTTATAGTTGATATGGTTATTTTTATGTTTCATAGCCTGAAAAGTTTTAGGATTTTTAAAACAATTTTAATTCATATTTTTTTCTTTTGAGTTAGAGGACTCCCCTTTAACAAATTTAGGAGGACTGGACTTACTTTTGAGAGGAGTATTCTTATCATAGCCCAGACCAGATCTATCGCCACATTTTCGTAATCCGGTTAGGAGTCTTTTTAGTTTAGGATCACCCTGGGCATACCTCTAAGTATCCTTCAAACTCAAGAGAGAAGAGACTTCTAGTTTTAGTTTTTCATTTTCAGATTTTAGGTTTTCAATTTTGAATGTTTTGAAATCTAAATCACACTTAACTTTTTTAAAACGATCTGAAAAATGTGATTTTTCTAAGACTAGATTGTCAAATTTTTCTTTTAATTTTAAAAACTTTTCTTTTTAGAGTTTTAATTTTATAGGTATCTTACAACTTTCCCTGTATAGGGCATCATAGGCATCTTATAAATCTTCATAATTTTCAGGATCACTTCTTAAATTTTCTTCGCTAGTTGAATCACAACTGTCTAAGAAGGTGAATTTGACTAGAGTCATTAAGGCTTTGACCTCATTAATAGACTCAGGTTCAGAATTATCTGACTCAAAAGAGGCTTCAGAGTAAGATAATTCATCTCATGTGGCTAACATGCCTTTCTTTTTAGATTTTTCCATCTTTAGACATTTGTTTGTCAGATGCTCATATTCATGGCAGTTGAAACATTGGCTGTCATTAATAGATTTTTAATTTTTAGACCTAGTTCTTTTCTTTTCTGAAGGTTTTTTAAAATCTACCCTCTTTTTACTTTTAAAAATTTTATAAAACTTCTTGGCTAATAATGCCATATCTTCTTTAGAATTTTCAAAATTAGAATTATTAACATTTTCATGAGAAGTATTTTTAGAAGACCTAAGGGCGATGGACTTACCTTTAGGAGCTTTAAAGTTTAACTCATAGGTTTGTAAAGAACCAACTAGCTCTTCAACCCTCATATTATCCGTATCACGAAGTTCCTGAATGGTAGTGACCTTTGAATTGAACCTTTCAGGCAATGAGCATAGTACCTTTATACAGACATTGCTTTCTAGGATACTAACACCAAGACCCCACATAGAGTTGACTATGTCATTTAATTTATTATAAAAGTCCATGAAAGTTTCACTTTCTTCCAAATGTATTTCCTCAAACCGAGTGGTGAGGATTTGAAGTTTAGATTTCTTGAAAATAGACGTACCCTCGTATGTTATTTCTAGAATGTCACAGGCTTGCTTTGCAGAATCATAAGATATAATTCTTTTGAATTCATCTGGTGATAGTGCGTAAGTAATTGCATGTAAAGCCTTTGCATTGGCATTACTCTCATTTTTCTGAAGTGTGGTCTAAGAAAAATACAGTGTAACTTTCATAAATTTGGTTCCATTTATGCCTAAAACTTCAATGGTAGGAGGGGCACACGTAGTCACTATGGCTTGCCACATACTCTCATCTATGGACCATAAAGAAATCCTCATTTTGGCTTTCCAATAGGTATAATTGAAGCCATCAAAAGGTGAAGGCCTAGTGATTGAGAGGCTATCAAAATTTGACATATAATAAGCTTAGATCGATTAGCTTAGGAAATGAATCCAAAATGATGCTATTAGGCTTTGATACCACTTGAAAAGGCCGATCTATACGTCCTAGAGGGGGGGTGAATAGGACTATGCCAAATTAAAAAAATAAATGTGAAATTTAAAGAATGATAGCACAATCAAGTAATAAAGAAGCACAAGTAAATAACAACCTCAAATGTACTAGTCTTGAGAGGTTGATACAAACTTAGTTTTAAGGACAACTAACACCAAAAACCAAAGGCTTATGGTAGGACAACCTTACTAGAATGTTTGTAAGTATTAAAAACCCAAACCAATAAAGCGGCAAAGGAAATAACAAATAAAATAAACTAAGTTATTACAACATTCTCACAAGTGCATAAACATGAATTACACCATTAACCACAAATGCTTAAAATAAATTACAACATTCACACACATAGGCACATTTAATCATCCACCACAACTTTAAAAATTATAGTGGTTCTCTTGTGTGTACACCAACTGTTAGAAAATAGCTACACAACTACTCCACTCCCAATATCCACTACCGTAAGATATTAGTGTTCACTATAAAAAGGGTTTTCCAAGGTTTAACAAAAGACCTTCATAATTGTGTCTTTGATTTGGCTTACATAATTTTAATAACCCCACACCCTAAGATTTCCTGGATCACCTCAGACAAAACAAAATTATATTTTTCTGCACAATCTCAAAAACCAAAAAAGGATATATAAAACATAAATGTACTTATCTGAAAATTCTCCTTTGAAGAAGCCTGGTAGAACCAATCTGATGTAGACGAAGATGTTCAATGTCTAGTCTCACAGATGAAAAGGTTCTAGTTGTAAATGATTTTTAATTAAATCAACTTGAGATAGCTTGATTTGATTTTGATCTCAAGAAATGGGAAAACACAAATCCCTTCTTAAAGTAAGATTGGAATAAAGATCTCAAAATCAAATAATAAAAGCTAATTAAAGAGAATCTAAAATGAGCATAGAATAGCTTAATAATATCACATACATATCTCTCAGAGTGGCACTATAAGAAAACCCACTTTTACCGACGAAAATATTCGTTGCTAAATGTAATTTTTTAGCAGGTAAAGAGTTTTACTGACAAAAAAATTTGTTGGTAAAAGACTGAAGGAAAAGGCCTTTACCGACGAAAATTTGAGTCATCGGTAATGGCAAGATTTTTACCAATGAATTTTTTCGTCGTTAAAAAATAAGTAAAAAAATTATACCGACAATTTTTTTTTGTAGGTAAAAATATTTACAAAACTTTTACCAACAAATTTTGTCGTCGGTAAAAAATAAGTAAAAAACTTTTACCGAAGATTTTTTTTCGTAGGTAAAAATATTTACAAAACTTTTATCGATGAATTTTTTGGTCGGAAAAAAATAAGTAAAAGACTTTTACCAACGATGTTTTTCGTAGGTAAAAATATTTCATGATACTTTTACCTATGAAAATTTTCGTAGGTAAAAACCGTGGATGAGACTTTTACCTACGAAAGTTTTTATAGGTAAAAGTCTCTTCTTTTTTTGTTTAATATTCTAGCACAAAATTCCTAAATACACCTGTTACAATATATTTCATCGTATTCTTCCTGATATACACCTGTTATATAATATATTTCAATATATTCACATTCACATCCATCTAAACCTAAACTACCTAAATCCATCCAAATATAAACTACATTTATTCCAACATAAACTACATCCATCCAAACACAAACAATTTTATCCACATCACATTCATCCACGCATAAATACATATAAGTTTAACATCATAAATAAAATATAAAAAATTATTCATAGCCTATTTCCTTGTGGGGCTCACAAAATTCAGTGTAGTGAACACATCGCCGACCGTGCACACACACCTAGGTCCTTACTCATGCCTTCATGGTAGATTAAAAATAGTTTCAATACAAGGTCACGAGTTCAAGTACCCATTACGGTCGTAAGCAAATCTAGTGAGTAAGTGTGTTAAAAGAAAAAGAAAGAAAGAAAATGTTGATTTTTCTTTTGAGTTGAGCCTAATGGTACTTGGTGATTTCTCATTAGGTAGAAATTATTATTAGTTATTTTTAGAAAGGTGAGATTACGCCACTTATAATTATATTAACATGATAAAATGTTGAACGTATATTTGAGCAGACACCACAAAATAAACAATCTATGGAAAAAAATGAAAAGAGAGAGAGAACATAAGAGAGGTGATCCTTATCTCCTTTGATGGATTTAAGCTGCATGTGCCCTACCTAACTTCCTATAAGGAGAAGTTGTATGGGTCTTGGAATAATGTTGGTGACAAATCCACCTTGTCTACTAATATTATCATATTTTGTTAGGACATAACTCTTAAAATGAGATAAATCCAAATCTCAAATAATATATGCTATAAGAGATAATGGAGATGGAAATAGATGCATTGTGATGCTTGAGTTTGAGTATGCTTGCCAGCAAAGCAAGATTTTCTCATTTGTTGCCATGTGATTAGGCTACATTATTATATACTACGTTTGATGCAGCAATGCTAGCAACGTTAATGATGACTAGGACTTGCAATCACGATGCAAGAAAATGAGAAATTTCTATTTGTATCAATGGTAAACAGAGGATCTAGATTCGTGATGCTCATATCTCATCCAAATTGTTTATAAAGTCATTACCACTAAAATAAACTTAAAAAACATAAAATTTTGGTAATCCTAAACTCTTATATCCCAAAGAAGGTTTGAATGTAGGCATTCAATCTCTATTCTTATTTTCCATGTGATTCACTTGAGTATGGATTTACTTCATTTTTAGGCACATGTCCTAACATAAACTTATAAAATTAAAAGACAATGAATTTCTCAAGAATATCAGAGTGAGCCCCACCTAGATTCCACCTTGGTGGGGAACACATGCAATTCGAATCCCCCTCTAACCACCGTTCATGCCTACAAAAGAGGATAAAAATCATCATAATAAGAGACAACGGCTAATGTCCTAACAAGGTATTCAATTGAAATCATACAGGAATTAGGCTATGAATAATCTACTTGTATAAGGATAATTCTTTAAGATTATGTGTGGGCCCATTCAATCGGGTTCCGAGTCGGGATTTTGGGTTTTCAAGTTTAGGTTAGGGAGTTGAGATTAGGATTAGGTGTAGCTTTAGGTTTAGGGTTTTGAGAATACATTTAGGTTTTAGGTTTAGGTTTAGGTTTTAGGTTATAGGTTTAGGTTATAGGTTTAGGTTTAGGGTTTAGTTTTATGTTAAGGTTAGGTTATAGGTTATAGGTTAAGGTTTAGGTTATATGTTTTGGTTAAGGTTAAGGTTATAGGTTTAGGTTATAGGTTCAGGTTAAGGTTTAGGTTTGGGTTATAGGTTTAAGGTTATAGGTTATAGGTTATAGGTTATATATTATAGCTTTAGGGAATTGAGAATAGGTTAAGGTTTAGGTTTAGGAAATCGGGTTCGGGTTCAGGATCGAGTTTAGGTTTGGGTTTTCAAGTTTAGGTTTAGGTTTAGGAAATCGGGTTCAGGTTCAGGATCGAGTTTAGGTTTAGGTTTTCAAGTTTAGGTTTAGGTTTAGGTTTAGGTTTAGGTTAGGGAGTTGAGGTAAGAATTAGGTGTAGGTTCAGGTTTAGGGATTTGAGAATACATTTAGGTTTTATGTTTAGGTTTAGATTATAGGTTTAAGTTTAGGTTATAAGGGTAGGTTATAGGTTTAGGTTTAGGTTAGGTTATAGGTTAAGGTTTATAGAATTGAGTTTAGGTTATAGGTTATAGGTTATAGGTTATAGGTTTAGGTTACAGGTTATAGGTTAAGGTTTAGGTTTTAGGTTAAGGTTTAGGTTTAGGTTTTAGGTTTAGGTTTAGGTTAAGGTTTAGGTTTAAGTTATAGGTTTTGGGATTTGAGAATAGGTTTAAGTTATAAGTATATGTTTAGGTTAATGTTGTAGGTTATAGGTTTAGGTTATAAGTTTATGTTAATGTTGTAGGTTATAGGTTTAGATTTTGGTTTAGGTTTAGGGATTTGAGAATATATTTAGGTTTTAGGTTTAGGTTTAGGTTTTACGTTTAGGTTAAGGTTAGAGGTTTAGGTTATAAGTATAGGTTATAGGTTTAGGTTAGGTTAGGTTATAGGTTAAGGTTTAGGGAATTGAGAATAGGTTAAGGTTTAGGTTTAGGAAATCAGGTTTGAGTTTAGGTTTGGGTTTTCAAGTTTAGGTTTAGGTTAAGGAGTTGAGATTAGGATTAGGTGTAGGTTTAGGTTTAGGGATTTAAGAATACATTTTAGGTTTTAGGTTTAGGTTTAGGTTGTAGGTTTAGGTTTAGGTTTAGGTTTTAGGTTTTAGGTTATAGCTTTAGAGAATTGAGAATAGGTTAAGGTTTAGGTTTAGGAAATCTGGTTCGGGTTTGGGATCGGGTTTAGGTATGGGTTTTCAAGTTTAGGTTTAGGTTTAGGTTAGGGAGTTGAGATTAGGATTAGGTGTAGGTTTAGGTTTAGGGACTTGAGAATACGTTTAGGTTTTAGGTTTAGGTTTAGGTTATAAATGTAGGTTATAGGTTTAGGTTTAGGTTAGGTTATAGGTTTAGGTTTAGGGAATTGAGTTTACGATATAGGTTATAGGTTGAGGTTTAGGTTTAGGTTATAGGTTTAGGTTTAGGTTAAATTTTAGGTTTAGGTTATAGGTTTTAGGATTTGAGAATAGGTTTAGGTTATAAGTATAGGTTTAGGTTAATGTTGTACATTATAGGTTTGGGTTATAAGTTTATGTTAATATTGTTGGTAATAGGTTTAGGTTATAGGTTTAGGCTTAGGTTTAGGTTTAGGTTTAGGTTTAGGGATTTGAGAACACATTTATGTTTTAGGTTAAGGTTTAGGTTAAGGTTACAGGTTTAGGTTATAAGTGTAGGTTATAGGTTTAGGTTTAGGTTAGGTTATAGGTTAAGGTTTATGGAATTGAGAATCGGTTAAGGTTTAAGTTTAGGAAATCGGGTTCAGGTTTAGGTTTGGGTTTAGGTTTGATTTTCAAGTTTAGGTTTAGCTTAAAGAATTGAGATTAGGATTAGGTATAAGTTTAGGTTCAGGAATTTGAGAATACATTTAGGTTTTAGGTTTAGGTTTAGGTTTAGGTTTAGGTTATAAGTTTAGGATTAGGTTTAGGTTATAGGTTATAGGTTATAGCTTTAGGGAATTGAGAATAGGTTAAGGTTTATGTTTATGAAATTCAGTTTGGGTCAGGATCGGGTTTAGGTTTGGGTTTTCAAGTTTAGGTTTAGGCTTAGGTTAGGAAGTTGAGATTAGGATTAGGTGTAGGTTTAGGTTTAGAGATTTGAGAATACATTTAGGTTTTAGGTTTAGGTTTAGGCTATAGGTTTAGGTTATAAGTGTAGGTTATAGGTTTAGGTTTAGGTTAGGTTATAGGTTAAGGTTTAGGGGAATTGAGTTTAGATTATAGCTTATAGGTTTAGGTTATAGGTTTAGGTTTAGGTTAAGGTTTAGGTTTAGGTTATAGGTTTTGGGATTTGAGAGTAGGTTTAGGTTATAAGTTTATGTTAATGTTGTATGTTATAGGTTTAGGTTTAGGGATTTAAGAATACATTTATGTTTTAGGTTTAGGTTTAGGTTATAGGTTTAGGTTATAAGTGCATGTTATAAATTTAGGTTTGGGTTAGGTTATAGGTTAAGGTTTAGGGAATTGAGAATAGGTTAAGGTTTAGGTTTAAGAAATTGGGTTCGGCTTCGGGTTTAGGTTTGGGTTTTCAAGTTTAGGTTTAGGTTAAGGAGTTGAGATTAGGATCAGGTGTAGGTTTAGGTTTGGGTTTTGAGAATACATTTAGGTTTTAGTTTTAGGTTTGGGTTTTAGGTTTAGGGTTAGGTTTAGGTTTAGGTTATAGGTTATAGCTTTAGGGAATTGATAGTAGGGTAAGGTTTAGGATATCGGGTTCGGGTTCGGGATCGGGTTTAGGTTTGGGCTTTCAAGTTTAAGTTTAGGTTTAGGTTAGGGAATTGGGATTAGGATTAGGTGTCGGTTTAGTTTTAAGGATTTGAGAATACATTTAGGTTTTAGGTTTTAAGTTTTAGGTTTAGGTTTAGGTTATAAGTGTAGGTTATAGGTTTAGGTATAGGTTAGGTTATAGGTTAAGGTTGAGGGAATTGAGTTTAGGTTATAGCTTATAGGTTATAGGTTATAGGATAAGGTTTAGGTTTTAGGTTATGGTTTAGCTTTAGGTTATAGGTTTTGGGATTTGAGAGTAGGTTTAGGTTTAGGTTAGGTTATAGGTTAAGGTTGAGGGAATTGAGTTTAGGTTATAGCTTATAGGTTATAGGTTATAAGTTATAGGATAAGGTTTAGGTTTTAAGTTATGGTTTAGCTTTAGGTTATAGGTTTTGGGATTTGAGAGTAGGTTTAGGTTATAAGTATAGGTTTAGGTTAATTTTGTAGGTTATAGGTTTAGGTTATAAGTTTATGTTAATGTTGTAGGTTATAGGTTTAGGTTTAAGTTTAGGTTTAGGGATTTGAGAATAAATTTAAGTTTTAGGTTTAGGTTTAGGTTTTACGTTTAGGTTAAGGTTACAGGTTTAGGTTATAAGTGTAGGTTATAGGTTTTGGTTTAGGTTAGGTTATGGGTTATGGTTTAGGGAATTGAGTTTAGGTTATACGTTATAGGTTTTGGTTATAGGTTATAGGTTATAGGTTATAGGTTAACGTTTTAGGTTAAGGTTTAGGTTTAGGTTATAGGTTTAGGTTTATGTTAAGGTTTAGGTTATAGGTTAAGGTTTAGGTTTAGGTCTAGGAAGGAATCAACAGTCGGGGGCACTGTCCCCACCATGATGTTTAGTTTTAGGTGTAGGTTTAGGTTTAAGGTTATACTAGGGTCTGCTCCCATAATTTTAAGCTAATACTTAAACACAACCTATCCAAATGGCCAGGCCACTCCATTGTTGTCCATAGGAAATGGACTGCTTCGTCATAATCATACAGCGGTTCCCACCTTTTAGGGACCCCCGTTCAACATCAGGATAGCTCTGATGCACATCCGGGTCTGCTCCATCAATTTTGAGCAAGTACATAAACACAGCCTATCCAAATGGCCAGGTCACTCCAATTTTGTCCATAGAAAATGGACAGCTTCATCATGGTCATAACAGCGGTTCACACCTTCCAGGGACCCCCCCTCAATATCCGAATAGCTCACATCCGGGTCTGCTCCATCAATTTCGAGCTAATACATTTAAAAATAATATAAAAGGTAAGTAAAGCAAGAAACATCTATATGAAAATATTGAGGGGAATTACTAGTGTATCTATATTCCTTCTATGTACTAGGTTGATTTTGACTTGTTACTTAAATGATAAAACTTGGTATCATTTCACTATTAGGATGGATGCCTTAAGGCATGTCATTATTTCTTCATATTGCATTGTCTATGATACACAAGAAACATAGGCAAATAGGTACTCTCACACTTCCAATAATCAAACATGCATTACATGCCCAAACATCAAACATTAGAACAAAAATAAAATAAAAAAGCCTAAGATGAACTTCGATATGGAACTACATGGAGTGGTGCAGTATATAAAGTGTGTACACACACGGGCATGTTATAGTGATGATACCATAAAAGGCAGAACGATGATACCATAAAAGGCAGAACATCAAACATCTGTAGAGGAACCTAAGTTCAGTCAATAGATCTCAAAAAATGAATCATAGCTAGAGAGTTTCCAAATGTGGTAAAAAATAAATCATGTTCTGAGCAACAAAAAAAAAAAAAAAGAAAAGAAAAGAAAAAAAGAAAAAGAAAAGAAAGAAAAAGAAAATATGAAACAAGAGAGACTAGGCAAAAAGGAGGGAAAAAATGAAAGCAAAGCATGAGTGGGTCAGCAGAACCAACACTTATTTATAAGAAACTTAATTGCAAGTAACATTTGATGGAAGATTTTTATTTTCATTCCTCTTCACAATCTTAGGCAGTGACAAGTTTCATTAGCATTGCCTTCTCATATAGTAGAAAACTATGGAAAGTTTATCTTCGAAATTTAGTTAAATTTACACAAATGTAAATGGTGGCTCTTTAAGATACTGAGTCTTCTAACAGATAAATCCAATACATATAATTATAGCAGAATAAAGAAGGGGCTTTTTTGAAGGTGTTGTGCATTAACACCTTTGTCTTAAGTCATAACTGTTTTCACCAATGATGTTTTTAACACAAGGTTTTGTATTGAAAATGGAGTTTAGTGTGATCACTAATGTGTATGGTGTATATTTAGGGGAACCTTCACCTTGGAAAAGTCCTTTGGTGGATGTGTGATGGTGTTTTCAACCACACACCCACCCACTCACTCCAACCTGTAGATCAATGACCCAACTTTAAGACCTATGGATGAAAAATCAACTCCATCTGTGATTCAGGTAGATGTTAGGGTTGGAAACAGTGCACAAACAACTCTCACCCTCATAAATATTTCCCTTACTATGGCCCACCTAAATCACAAATAGGGTTGGTATGTGGGCCTTAGACCTAACATGAGATGACACACTTGGTGGTTTGGGTGGATTTCACATCAATATCGCGGTGGAAGGCACCTGAATGGGCCAAGCTAGCAAAATTAACAGGGGAAATGAAATCAGTTTCTTGGATATGGTGTTTTCTGGTGTTTGTATCACAAATAGAAGCTATGAAAATCAATTGTCATTATTGCAATCCTTCTCCACACCACTAATATCCTTATTTACATGGATAAAGGAAACTGAGATTGTTCCCTTCATTACCCTAACTTCTTCTATCCATGTGGAGAACCACCATTTGTAATCAACAAAAAGTGAACCTCGTCCAGTAGTATTATCCGAATATCCTTCGACTGAATATCCTTCGATTACGGTAAACGGAGCATGAAGATGAACTCCGTCTCTCTCTCTCTCTCTCATAAGAAATCAGGATTTCAAAAACATTCAATCAGTCAGCTAAATATGAGGCAATCGATTGGTAATTGTCCACTGACTTTAGCTTAGTGGTTAGTTGCCCAATTATTTAGCCTGTTTTGGTCCAAATCTTCTAAAACATGAAGCATCTTATACATGAGAAGAAATTCAAAAATAGCTTAGTGGATATTTAGGGTAGGCTAAAATTCAAAAATTCAGCATTCATACATGAGATGAAATTAGAACCTTTTTATGAGAATGCATAACTCATCAAATTGAACACTTCTAACTCTTAATAATTGTCAGCAATTAGATGCAAACTCTTGTCCAAAATATTCTGCAAATCGCCACATTAAAAAAATAAAAGTTAAAAACATGCTTCAATATAACAAATTTTAAAATTCAATAATCATGAAAAAAAATGTATAAAAACAATAACAAGGAAACATTTTCATGTATTAAATACAGGGTTGTTTACCATCACCGAAGGCTGGCTCGGTATTAGCAGCAGAAATCCAACTTAACCATAATGTTACAAGTTCCTTGCTTTTATAGGGTGAAATTTTAACATTCTCTATCCTAAGATGTTTGTAGACGGACTTGTTTGTAAAGATGCAACATGCATTATAAGTTCTTGCCTCAATTGTTTATCTTTACAAAAATCACATTCTGTACATTGAAAAAGAATCATTTTACTAAAAAAATTTAGTAGATAATAAAGATACCTACAACTTACAGTTAATATATTGGAAATGCATATCCTACAATCATATCCCATATTTATTTATTTTTTTTAAAAGATTTCTTTAGATCATCAATGCATCAAAAGCTAGAAACAATAGCTGATTTCTACTTTTGAGAGAAGTTTGCAACAAAAGATCCCAGAATGAGGGACATACTCATGTACAAAGTTAACCCAATTTGCTCTTGAAAATAGATCCAAGTTCAATGCCTTCAAATGAAAATCATTATTTGAGGAATTGTGATTTTCCTTATTGTGGAGAAAAAGGGACGGAATTCATCATATATATAAATAAATAAATAATCCTTCATCGACCACCATATCGATCATCATATATATAAAAATTGAATTTTCTACCAGGATTTGAGCCAATAGCTACCAAACAGTAGACATCCAATGTCAAAAGCTTCAATGACATATCATAAGGTATTTGAATTGGATCTTGCTTGCTCACTCCAGGCTCATTGTCATGATAAAAACTATGGGAATGCAACTTTCCAGAATCATAGAGAAGATGTAATCTAAAATAAAAGACGTAATCCTAAATCAGAAATTGAGAATTTCGATGCCAAAATCAAAAAATTAGGGATCTCCATCCCCAAATCAGGAATTGGGATTTCAATTCCCAAATTCGATGCTTAGGGATTTCGATCCCTAAAAATTCGGTATTAGGGATTTTCTAAATTGGCATACCATGTGAATAACGATTTCAACTGTTGAAACCTTTATAAAGTCTAGAGTGATATTTATTTGTCATTCACCTTGATTCAGATTGAAGGGGGTGAGGGTGGGGTGTATAGGATTCCATGGCCTCAAAAATGACACAACACAGTAAAAGAGAAGCTCACCTATTTGAAGATTATGCTTCAATGGAAGATGACGCTAGATGGAAGATGACACTCAATGGAAGATGATGCTTGATGAAAGAAGGAGAAGAGGCAATGGCGCTCGAAGATGAATTTGGAAGATGGAAATGGCGCTCGATGGATATCCTCTTTTGGATATGATAAAAACTTGAAATCCGAATTCTGTGAGTTTTCCATTATTAATAACACAAGCTATATTAACATATGTACATGCATAGGGCCATTTTTTTGATGGTTAAGATTATATTATATAATAAAGTTATAAATATTTACCATCTACAACTAGACCGATTATTTGGATGGTCTAGATAACTCTAAATCTTTGTCACTATTGTTATGAATGAGTCACCATTATTTTAAATCAAATACAACATTCACATTCTTTCACTCTCACTTAAAAACGGTACTTGAGCTTTGGATCTGGTATGGCTCTGTGGGTCCCACCATGATGCGTATCAAACATCTACCCCATCAGTTAGATGCACCATTCCATGGTGGGCCCAGGGATTAAAAATCAAATCAATATGTGACTTGTGTGGGCCACAACACATACAAAAGTTGAGAGGGGTTACCCTCCATTAAAACATTCATAATTATTTTTTGGTCCCACAGAGATGTGGTTCACAAATCCAGCCCATCCATTATGTGTGTGCCACTTGGATGAGGGATCATACCAAGTTTCAGATGCATCCAAATTTCAGGTGGGGTCCCATTAAGTTTTTTTATATGTTTTAGGCATGTCTTCACATGATTTTAGATGGTATGGCCCACTGGAGTTACATATACAGCTGATTTTTGGGATATCCCATAATTTAAAGGGGACCCATCAAATATATATATATATATATATATATATATATATATATATATATATATATATATATATATATATATATATATATATATATATAATATTATATAATATATAATGTAATATTTATAATATTATTTAATATATAATATTTAAAAAAAATTATAAAAACCTATGATGCATTTGTTATATCCACACCATCCATCCATTTTGACATATCGTTTTAAGTCATGAACCAAAGAATGAGACAGATAAAAATCCGTAGTGAACCCCGCCATAAAAAACAACGGGGAGGGTGATTCCCACCGTTGAAACTATCCTAAGGCCCATCGTAATGTTTATTTGAAATCCAACTAGTTCAAAAGTTTTTTTTTTTTAAATAAAAAAAATGAAATAAGGGAATACATAAATATCAGCTTGATCAAAAACTTTTATGGCCTTTAGAAGTTTTTAATGGTGGGCATCATTGTCCCACTGTTTTCTGTGCTAGGGTCCACTGGAGCTTTGGATTTAACTCGTTCTTTGGACATTGCCCTAAAATGATCTCTCCAAATGGATGGAAGGTGTGGATACAAAACATACATCATGGTGGGGTCTAAAAATGAGAGGTATATAAATCTCAGGTGGACCACACCACATGAAAACAATAGTGATTAGATATCCATCATTAAAATCCTCCTAAGGTCCACTTTACTATTTATTTGACGTCCAATCTGTTTACTAGGTCATACAGGCCCCAACAAAGCTCTTTGTTGCCCAGCTCCTGTGGCCTGACCTCAGCCAACCAAATGTCAAACTTGACCTTCGGCCCACTTTGATTTATATATTGTACGTCCATATGGTCCATTTATTTTTCCAACTCATTGTAGGATATGAGCCCCAAAAATGAATCATATTCAAATCTTAAGTAGACTACAACATAAAAAAATAAAATAATGGTAATTGAACCCCCACCATTAAAAAATTATGGGCCCACCTTAGTGCCCACTAGAATATTTATTTTTATCCGAACTGTTGATTATGTTAAACATACTCGAACAAAGGAAAATAAAATAATAAAAAAATTTAAAAAAAAAAATATCAGCTTCATCCAAAATGTGGTGTGGTCCAACAGAAATTTGGATGTGCTCAATGAGCTGACAAAACAGATGAATGGTGTGGATATACAATACTTACTTCAAGGTCGGCCCAATAGTTAGGGCCGCACCTAAATTGAGAGGTATAAAAAGATCATTTTATGACTTGATTCCAAAAATGAGAGGTATATAAATCGATATCTCAAGTGCACCACACCACATGAAAAAAATAGATATTGGATATCCATCATTAAAATCCTCCTAAGGCCCACTGTACTGTTTATTTGACTTCCAATATGTTGATTAGGTCATACAGGGCCAGATGAAGGGGAAAAACAAAAATCAAGTTGATCCAAAATTTTTATGGCCCTAAAATGTTTTTTAATGGTTGATGCTCATTCAACACTGTTTCCTGGAATGTGGTCCACCTAAGATTTGGATATATCTCATTTTTGGTCTCATACCATAAGATGATCTTTAAAAAGAGATAGATGACCTGGATTAAACACATACATCATGGTAGGGCTCATATAGCACCAACCACCAGCCATTGGATGGTGTCAAGGGGAGTAGCCAATTCGTTCCCCTTATTTGTTGTGTGGTTCATTTAATATTTGGATATGATTCATTTTTTGGATAATTCTCTAAAATTATCTCAAAAAATAGATGAACGGTGTGGGTTGATCCTAAATTTTTGGTAAATCAAAAAATCAAGTTGTAATGCCCCGAAAATCGGGGGTCGAGCATAGCTCAACTCCCGAGTTCCAACGCATCACTTTATGCAACATGGATGATGATATTTAAATGTTGTCCATATTAGGGAATTAAACATGAGTGAGATTACGCTAAAATAGCATACCATACTCCAGAGTTCATATAATTAGGCAAGCGGAAGACTAAGATAAATATATAAAGAGTGTAAGTGTTTATCAATCCTCAAAGTATGAGTATGTTACCAGGTAAAATAAATACATGTATGGTTCCAAAGTTTACAAAATATCGAGTGAAAATCTTCAATTAATACATAGTTCTATAATCCCAGTGACACAACTCTAGGTCTATATAGACCCACCTGAGAGTTGCATGTAGGAGAACTCCTCGTCGTCAATGAATTCTGGCTCCATCACGTAAGCCTCATCATAATCTGCATATAAAACAGAGTTTGGTTGGTATTTTAAAATACTATCCCAGAGTGAGAGTGAGTGATCAACTCAGTGGTACTATAAGGCAAAGGTTAACATGTTATCAATTCAGTCAAGTAGTAATGATAAAGTAATACAACAATCATATCCTAAGTACTCTTGTTAATGTAAGAATGGTATGCTATAAAGATGCATGCCCTCGCCTGCACTCCCTCAGGGACATCATCTCATGATCGCGCATAACAAAATCCCTAAATGTGCGCTTCCTCGACAAAGCACATGCAATGCGGTGCATGGTCGTATTAACCAAGTGGTTTATTAGGCTTATTCATTTAGCAGATTCGAGAAGCTAAGGTACCTCCCTTTATATCATTTACCCAAAGAAGGATCCAACTAGGGTCGTCAATCCTACTTAATCACATATGATAGGCAAGTTATAGGGCATCACCCCTGATGAAAGCAGTGGATAGGTAAGTTCACGAGTTTACACTTAAGGTCACTACAGAGAGGCTCGTCACCGTCAACGTAGGCCTATTTTATACTGGAGGTTACTATAGAAAGGCTCGTCACCTTAGCATAGGCCGTTAACTCCAATACAAGGTCCTATACTACCGTATTCGGCTCACGAGTTTGGGTTGCTCACTGGTCACAATGGGGAGGCTCGTCACCCCAACGTAAGTCGACAACTTGACTACAATGTCCCATACCACCATGCCCGACTCATGAGTCTTAGCAGATCTTGGTACCATGGTTGAAATTGGCTTTACAGTGGTAAGCAGTACCTTAGATTCAAACAGTAGCGTCCAAACATGGTAAACACACAATAGGCCAATCAGGTTATTTGATAAGTATGATTGGTATGAGCGTACGTAAAATTAATCAACATAGAGTGCGTAAACACTCCGCATGGCCTAACTACTGTCGATAATCAGCATATGACTTGGATTCCTCGAACATATTTAACATGAAAAAACTAGTTTGGTCACTCAAACAGGAGCCATTACCAATTGCCTGGACTAAGTGGTAGTCTCAATCATACTCAAATGCAATAGGGAATGACATATATTAAACATAACAGTATTTAACAAAAAATTTAAATATAATAATCATTTGAGCATTTTATCAAACACATGAAACATGTTATTATACATATATACGTTTCATCCATAAATCACATAGTAGTACTTTACATTATATGAAGGAGAATATTTATATGACTAAGGAATTTAAGAATCTTATCTTAATACACTTAATAAGTACAATCCATCAACAAAATCTCATTCAGACATTTTTATAAACACTTAGACTAAACCTTTCTAAGTATATAAGCTAGAGTCACTACGGAACGAATCATAGCAATTCATTTCACCACATCGGTTATAAGGTATATAACATACATGCATCTAAGATTTAAAAATCATAATAACTACAAATCAGGATTTTTCATTCATTCAAACATTTTAACAATCACATGGAATGCATTTTATAATCACATAATCCATACATATATATTTCATCGAATACATCGTAACTAAGGTCATATGGCAGCAATCAAGTCAGACATAAATCATTGCTGACATTGAAAGCCTTGAAAACCATAACCTAAATGTTTATAGTCTACACTTTTCATTGGTACGCCTGTCATGAACTCGATTCGTACACTACGTCGCTGTCTACAGCACAACAGCTACCTAAATCACGAAATAGGTTAGCTATTACATCGATCCCTCTATTTGGATTCCTAAAATGAGATTAGGGTTAGGATTTCTTACCCAAATCGTATCTGGAATCGACGGTGAGGCGATGGTGGGGAGGTGATTTTGTATGTGGGGTGGTGGGAGTGAATCTCAGCAACGATCTCCCTCCCTCTCTCTCTCTCTCTCTCTCTCTCTCTTCTCCTCACTCTTTCCTCCACTTTTCTCTCTTCTCTCTCCTAGGGTTAGAGAATTCGTACGAAATGAGAGAGGGGTGATTTAAGGGTCTTATATAGGCTCAAAACTGATGTCAATGGCCCCAGGGCCATGGTATACTTAAGTTATAGCCAAAGAGTGTCTATTTCGAGCAAACGGGACTCATCTGGAGACCCATTACTCACCTGGGTCATGAAGTAAGTTCCCTGACCATGGATCTAAGCTAGGTTATGATTTCAATCCGATCGAATTTGTGAATCGACCGTGGATGTCCTATATCATTTCAACGATCATCGGCACTCGATCAAGGTCATAAATATACGGATATGAGTAGCGAAATTTTCCTAACTCATGGGTGTATTTGGGTCAAAATCTGACTGTCAGAAGTCTTTTATTTTTGCCCATAAGTGAATGGTCCAATTCACTTAAGTTAGAGTTCATTTTCTAAAGATATTCGCGTTTCTCACACACTTCGCTCAAGGCTCAAGTTGTGCATTTCTAGATACTATTTGGGCTCGATTCCCACAATAGTTGTCAAGCCTAATAAGGTGGTCATAAGTTTATTGTTTCATGATAATTGGACTTTCAACGCATGGTCCAGGTCCGATATGGAATTTTATTGTGCTCTCGAGAGCAACTGGGTTTTAGGATTTCTCCTAAATTTTTAAGTTATGTTGAGCTTTCCATTTTAATGGTTTTGGGTCTTGCAGTTCATATAAATAGTGGTTCTACTAAATCCAGTGACTATTTCGCTCCTAATTTCTAAAGAATTCGATCCTGAGGCGATACTCGAGTTTTTGAACGGATTTTTCTGAGACGCTACAATCTACCCCCTTAAAGAAAAATTTCATCCTCAAAATTATTACCTTTTCGTAGTCCTTAAGAATCTAAGGATAGTTCTTACAGACTTTGACTTCCGTTTCCCAGGTAGCATCTTCCTCAGTATGGTGTGTCCATAATACCTTCACAAGAGGGATAACTTTACTGCATAGCACTTGTTCCTTCTTATCAAGAATACATGTTGGTCGAAGTACGTATGTAGCATCTTCACTCAGCTGCACCTGCTCCCACTTAATAAAGTGAGTAAGATTAGGAACATATTTCTTTAGCATCGATACATGAAATACGTTGTGCACGCCTGCAAGTGGTGTGGGCTAGGCGAAGCAGTATGCTACCGCACCAAATCCATCTAGAATCTAGAATGGGCCAATGAATCATGGCATAAGCTTCCCTTTCTTACCAAAACCCAGAACTCCCTTCATTGGGGAAACCTTAAGAAACATGTGGTCCACAACCTCAAATTCCAACTGCCTCCATCGTGTATCGGCGTAACTCTTCTCTCTACTCTATGCTACAAGAATTTGACATCTGATAATATCGATCTTCTCTGAGGTTGCCTGTACTAAATCTGGGCCAAACAGACTTTTCTCACCAACTTCTGCCCAACAATGCTGTGCTCGACATGGATGCCCATATAATGCTTTGTAGGGAGCCATGCCAATGCTCACTTGAAAACTGTTATTATAAGTGAACTCAGCATAGGGAAGATAATCATCCCAACTGTCCTTGAAATTGAGCACACATGCCCACAACATATCTTCTAATACCTATTTACTCGTTCCGTCTGCCCATCTATAAGACCCCGTCCATTCCATACCATTTCTTATGCATATGTACATGATGATTGATGCCTTTAACTAGACTTGATTGGCCATTCATGGTACACACCCAACTGACCAGGATCCTAAGACCTCGAAACCTATCTCATATCGACCGCTCTGTCATTACGATCACGTAGGTATCACCCGTGCGTCTATACGATACTCTGTTTGTGAGATACACTGTGAAGAATAATTAGTGTATCATGTGCGCAAGGCGTTATGTACTCCACTCCACACATGTGCACAACACATGTGATACACACATGCACATGCCACACATGGGTGAGAGAATCTCTACCCATGTGTGTGTTGTCACACACTCATACCTCTCATGTCTCATGTGCTCCCCAAAGTCAACTCTTTTCCATGTCATACCTTAAGCATGACATCATCACACCATGCCATCCCATGCTTCTTTAATCCACCATTAAATACAAATCATGAATTAAATGTCATAATCGTAGCATAAGCTCATATTAATCACATTATCCTAACTTAACCAAATTTTTATGAATTTCTCTACCAATACCCCTCCATCCCCTAGAATTTCACCATTTTTCTACACATGAGAGAGAGAGAGGAGTGATCTTGGTGGGCCATCAACTCCATCAATCTCATCCCTTCCATTTATCTCAACCGTTGCATCTAATTCATTGAGGTGAGTACACCCACCCTACTCATTCTTATTTTATTTTTGTTGTGTTTATGTATGGTGAAGATGATGTTGATGATGATGTGATTAATGGTGTGGATGATGAAGATAGTATGATTGATGGTGAAGATAATTGCAATAATGATGATGATGCTATTAATGGTGTGGATGCATAGGAGAACATATAAAATCAATTTATTATAAAGTTCATGCGGAACCCATTGATAGTGGGCCCCACCAAAATGTTTGTATGGAATCCAAATCTTCCAACCATTTGCCCATTGGGCTAGCCAAACTCACACACTGACACGTATTTTTAAAATAATAATAATAATAATAATAAGATAGACGCTGCTTGCTGGCAACAACGTTCCAATAAAGGGGCAGGGGCTGTGGGTCTAAAACAAGGCCCACCCAAGGTGTATGTATTTAATCCATGTCGTCCATTTGATTTCTCAGTTCATTTTAGGCCTTGAGCCAAAAAATGAAGCCATTCCAAATCTCTGGTATGCCACACCATCAAAATAAAACTATTTTAATAGTGATAAACTTTTAAGGCCCACTATGATGTTCTATATGCCAAAACAAATTGAATATTGGACTCATTTGATTTGTTACGAGCCATAGAAAACAACAGACGGGTTGGATTTTCTTTATTTGGGCCCCACATATGAAAAATAACAGATTTTTAAAAAAAAAACAAAATTGTTGGACGCTACTTGCAGTCAGCGTCCAGAGTACGCTGCTTGCAAGCAGCGTCATTTGGCAGGGACGGTGGGCCACACCATAGGCCCCACCTTGATGTATGCCAAACATCAGTACTGTGCATTTGATGGGTCCCCTCTTAAAAATGGGGTACGCCAAAAATCAACCGTACATGGAACTTAGATGGCCCACACCATCTAAAATTATTTGAAGAATGGATGTCAAAAAGTTTTATGGATCCCATTATGAGGTATGTGTTATATCCAAACCGTCCATCCATTTGGTGAGCTCATTTTGAGGTTATATATATATTAAATAAATAAATAAAAAGATAGATCTAACTATCAAGTGGGCCACACTATAAACGCAGCTGGAATTGAGCGTCTACCATTGGGACCCTTTTTGGGTTAGAAGTTTTGTACCAATATGAAATTTATTTTTCCCTTATTCAGGTCATTGTGGCCTTATGAACAGATTGGATTGAAAAAAAACATTAAGGTGGGCCCTCTAAATTGTTTAACGGTAAAATCATTATCTCCACTACTATTTGTGGTGGGGTCCAGATAATCTTTGGATATGATTCATTTTTGGATGATGCTATAAAATGATCTCTTAAAAAATAAAAATAATAATAATGATAATAATAGATGAACTATGTACATGTAATAAATACATCACTTTGGACCCATGTAACTTTGATCTCCTTGAACCGTTCATACAACTTGGAGCCCAAGCATATAAAAGCATTTGTCGAGGTCCACTTGAAACTTAGATGCATCTGAAACTTGGATTGAATCCTCAACCAAGTGGGACTTACATGATGGAGGGGCTGGATTTATGAACCACGCCTCGGTGGCCCAACAAATGATTATGAATGCTTTAATGGAAGGAAATCCTCTCAACTTTTGTGTGTGGAGTGGCTCACAAGAGCCACAGATTGACTTGATTTTAAGTCTCAGGCCCACCTTGAGTATATGTCTTGTGAAGCTATTAGTGGTAGTCTTACATGTACTAATGAACGAACTCCTTTAGCAAATGTTTATAACTCCATATGACATATGTACAATCATATGAACTTTGATGTGCGATATACTAATGGCCACCAAGTCATGTGATCTTGTAATTTCGAGTGGCCCACTTGCCTATGGAGGATTGTGAGGTTGTAGAGCCACTTAAACTTTATGAACTTGTGATTTCCTTGTGACCTTTCATATACGTGAATTCGAGAGTTTTGTAACCATTAAACTCATGTGATCATTTATGTGGATGTAGCCACTCAATCATGCCAAATTACGGTGTACATATGGCTACTCAATCATCAATAATTGTGATCTATGTGTATATCCACTTAAACAAGTGCGATTATAGTGTATGTGTGGTCCAAACCACATAATCATGTGGTGCCTCAACGACCACTAAATCATGTGAAATTGTACGGTGTGTGCGGCTGGACCAAAATTGTACGAGATTGGGTTGCTGCCCTAGATTACCTAATTTTATAACGAGTGCACAACCCTTCACCACTTTGCACTTTGGTTAAAGAGCGGCCCTAAGTAATTAGATCATGTGACTTGTGTTTAAACCCTTAAACATGTTTAATTATAATAAATATGTAGACTCTAGTGGTGTGAGGGTGTGATATACTTGTTTGGCCCACTAATCATGTGGGTATTTGATGTATGTATCATCACCTAATCATAGGCAACAGTGGAATTTATGTACTCATCTAATTGTATGAATGTGAAATACGTACAAGGTAACCTAACCATATGAAATCTAGTGGCATTGATGGCCATTCAACAATGTAGGTTTGTGCTTATCGATATAGATACCGCCATTTGAATCACATATAACTAAGTTGTATACTAAACCAAATGTGATGTAGGCTTATGTTACCCAAGCTAATGCTATCAAGGTCTTGGATTCTATACACTGTGATCTCTAAACCGTAAATGGTACGATGAAATGTGGTTGTTAGCCCTTAACCATGCGACACCAAATAGGAGCCATTAACTATTTGATGTGTGAAGTAGTTGTATTATAAGACTTATTATAATTGGTGTAGCCATGTATTTATGGCCTATGGGCAAGGCCCATTGAGATATGTTTTCGGCCCATATGGTGAGGCTCAATGTGATGTATTTCCGACCCATAGTGATGTGTATTAGGCCCAGGTATGTGGCTTACCTGTGAGATAGATTTGAGGCCACTTGTAATGTATTCGAGGCCCATGGGAGAGGCCCAATGTGATGTATTTGAGACCCACCAATGTGGCTCATTGAGATGTATTTTAGGCCCATGGGTTGTGATTCATTGTGATGTATTTGAAGCTCATGTGTAGGGCCCACCTGTTGTGTATTTGAAGCCCATGGGTTGTTAAGCCTGATGTGGTGTATTCATGGCCCATGTGCCAAGGCCCATTGTGATGTGTGAGGCCATATCATACGGCCCAATATGATGTATATGCGGCCCGTATTTGAGGCCCGTTGTGATGTGTATTCAACCCATGTTTAAGGCCCAATGTGATGTATATGAGGCCTATGTGATGAGGTCCATTTAGATGCATTTAAGGGCCAGGCGATGGAGCCCATTGTGATGTATGTTAGGCCCATGTGAAAGACCCATCGTAGTGTGTATTAAGCTCTTGAGTGGGGCCCATGTTGTTGTATATTTGGTCCTCGTGTGAGGCCATGGGTCCATTATATAATAGGCTTTATGTGGCTCATTCCTTGGGGGCAATGCTGGTTAAATGTCCACATTGTCGAGGCCGATTGTCGATGTTATTTATTGATACTGATTTTGAGTATATGATTGCATAACATCATGATACATGCCCATACGCATCATCTGCATGTTTATTATAAGATGTGGTTGATCATTGCATATGTCATTGAGCATGTTGTTATAAGACTCCCTGATAGGCGGAGGTTATCTCATATGAGCACACGGTACGTGTAAGAGCTGTAAGACCTGTATCCTAGCCTGTACCATTCCATAAGCTTCCTCGGTTCTCCCGATCAACTTCTGGCGACCCACAATCTGTTACCGGATTGGCGCGCGATCTTGAGATGCGTCCCGTATACCTGAGTTGACTTGACCCGAGACTTGTACCTGTACGACCTCACCGTTGCCTCGGTTCCGATGTCGTGTCTCGCGCGTCGAGGCGATACCCTGGCCAGAAGATGTGGGCCCATGTTCAGTTTGAGGAAAATGTCACGCGTTGATAAATCCAAGAGAATCTCTACCCAATGTCCTATCCATCAATCCCATCAATCAAGGTACACATCACACTCCATCACTCACACATACCTAAGTACAACCATCCCTCCCCTAAAGTCAACACTCTCTTACATAAGTACACATCACCCATCACACCTATCTCTCTCTCTTACCCCTCTCTCTCTCCTCTCTCTTTCTCATTATCCCAAACAACCCATGAGAGTCCATCGTCCAAGCTCCATGAGAGAAGCTTGGCATGGCCCACTCCCTACCACCTAATCCCACCCTTTGAAATCGATCTCGACCGTTGAATCGCACCCTTTGGAGCTCTCGGGTGTGTTGATGGATGAAGAAAGTCCAAGAAGAAGGCCGATCGGTGGGTGCTTCTCTCTCTCTCTCTCTCTCTCTCTCTCTCTCCTTTCTTTATTCTATGGCCCATATGATGAGTGTTTGCGATTTCTAGACCGTCCATCAAACGGACCATTCTAAACCGTCCATCAAACGGACCATACGGCCGTCGAAACCATGTAGGCCCTACCTTTTGGCAATGGGAAAACACAAATAGCAGATTGATCTAGATCAAGGGGGGGCTATGTCCACATGGGACCCACCAGCCGGGGTCCCCATAGGTGGGATCCACCTTGATGAATGGTATATAAACACCGTCCGTCCAGCGTCCCTAGACGCTGGACATGTTCCCTGGAGCTGAACAGACAGCGAGGTGTACTTGCTGCAAAGGGGAAAAAAGTGAAGTACTAGATTTTATGATTTTTTGGCGGGCCGCTCATGCAGGCCCCACCTTGATGTATGTATTCAATCCACGCCGTCCATTCCTTTACCAAACTTATTTTAGGCATTGAGCCAAAGAATGAGGTTTATCCGATCTTCAGGCGGGCCATAGCCTGTAAAATAGTGGTTTCTACCGTTGAAAGTCACCCTGACATTTTTATGCGTCGGAAAAACATCGGATATTAGACTCGTTCAGACGGTCTTGAGCCACAGAGTGCAATGAATGTGTTGGATTTACATGATATGGGCCCTACCTGTGAAAAACCACAGGAAATCAGTTTTTTTCAAAAATAAAAATAATACATGTATAAGGGGCAGGGCCTGCTGCCCCTGACAACTGTAGCAACACGCTGCAGCGTGTATGAGCGGGCGGACGCCAGGGGCCCACGGCCTCACATGTGGGCCCCACCATGATGTATATTTTGTATCCACACCATCCATGAGGTGGACCACCCTCTAAGGTGGGTCCCCTTCAAAATTTAGGTTGGTCCAGATCTCAGGTGGCCCACACCACAAGAAACAACGGTGCTTGAGCTCTACCATTGAAACCCTTTTATGGGCCACGAAAGTTTTGGATTAAGATGAAATTTTCTTTTCCTCCTCATCCAGGTCCGTGCGATCTTATCAATGGCTTGGATGGTAAATAAATGTTATGGTGGGACCAACGTGGGACCCACAGTGATGTATGTGTTTTATTCACCATCCAGGTGGATGGTGGAAGCCCACTGTGATGTATGTGTATTACCCACTGTCCATATGTGGGACCTACCTGACGTAGGTGATTTATCCACACCATCCAGGCCTCGAGGCCGTATGATGCAGGTGTTTTACCCACGCTGTTCATCAGCCATGGGGCCCACCTTAATGACACAGGGTGTCCACGCATGTGGACCCACCCAATTACACCGTCCATCCATTGCTGCCCAGCAGCAATAGCTACTGTATTGACACAATGCTGTGTTGACGCAACAGGTGCTGCAGGACCACCTCGATGTATGTGTCATCTCCATCCATTACAGCACGTGTGGGGGTGGGACCCACCTTGATGTAAATGTTTTAGCCACGTGGTTCACCCCTGGACGTGGGACCCCTCTTGGATGAATCGTCCAGACCGTCCAACTGTGGGACTTCACCGTGATGTTGAAATCCACCCCATCCTTGCACGGACGTGGAGCCCACCTTATTGGATGCCTTGCATCCACACATGTGGGGCCCCACCTTGATGTATATGTTTTACCTGCACCATCCAAGGTGTTGGGCAGTGCCATGGATTCCACTGTGATGCACGTATTCTATTCAAACCATCCCTCCATTTTCAGTGGAAGTGTGGGACCCACCCACACGTGTGGGCAGTGGAACCCACCTTCGTGTATTTATTTCACATCCACACCGTCCACTGGATTTGGGACGGTGGGGCCACTGTGATATATGTGTTTATCTCCGCCTTCTGTCCAACAGCAACAGAGTTGCTGGATTAATGTCAGTAAGCTCTGTGGGGCCCACCATAAGGTAGTGTTCTATCCAGACCATCCAAAGGGACAGTAGGCCCCAGCTAATGACATCAGCAAGTGAAATGGGTCTGGTGATCCAGACCGTCCATCCACTGGGCGAGTATTCCAAGGCTGCTATATTGGCGCCAGCTGTGGGTTTTATTCACACCGTCAATATATGTGCACTTCACCCAGATGTATGTGCTTGGGTCCCCACTATCTAGATGGTTGTATAGTGGGCCACGCCGTGATGTATATGTTGTAATCTGCACCATCTAGATGGCTAGATGGTGGGCCACTTGTGATGTATGTAATTTATATCCTGGCCATCCATCCATGGTTGGGACATGAACCCCTCGTGATGTAGGTGTTGTATCTACTCTGTTCATCCATTTGATGTGGCCCACCATGATCTAGACGGTGGGCCCTATCTTGAGATATGCGTTGGTCACCTATGTCGTTTATTTAGTGGACCCATTTGGAAGGTATAGGCCCATATATAGGGCCCACCTGTTGTGTGCTTGTGGCCCACGTATGAGGCCCATGGTGATACATTTATGGCCCATTTGGTGAGGTCCATCGTGATAGGTGAGAGGCCCATGGGATGAGACCCATTTCGATATATTTAAGGCCTATAAGCGTGGCACAATGTGATGTATATGAGGCCTATGTGATGAGGCCCACTAGGATGCATTTGTGGATGTTTTCTCCATTGTAATGTATTTGGAACCCACGAGCAAAGCCCACCTCTTATGTTCCACCCTAACCGTCCAGGTCATATAGGGCCAGCCTCGATGAATGTTTTATTCACGCCATCCGTGGTATGTGTGACCCACTAGATGTATGCATCCTATATCCACACTAACCATCTGGTGGGGCCCATCTACTGCATGTGCAGGGCCTACCTATTGTGCATTTGTGCGGACCATTGATCCAACCCACTTGATTGTATGAGCCCCATGAATGTGGCCCATTGATGCAAGGCCTGTTATGATATGTTAGAGGCCCATGGTTGAGGCCCATTAGAATGTGTTTATGGCCCATTTGGTAAGGGCCACTGAGATGTATTTTTGGCCCATGGGTCGAGGCCCATTGTGACGTATTCCCGGCCCGTATGTCGTGGCCCATTGTGGTATGTTTCCAGCATAGTTATCGAGGCCCAACTTGATGTGTATAAGACCAATTAGTGTGGCTCATTGATGCGGCCCACTTGTTGGGTATGAGGCCCATGGGTGAGACCCATTGTGATGTGTATAAGACCCATTAGTGCGGCCCAATGTATCGACCCACCGTGATGTGTAGGCCCAAGTGCTGCATGTGTAAGGCCCACCTATGATGACTATTTAAGACCGCTTGTTAGATATTTGGACCCACCTTATGTTTGACTCTATGTGGACCACTGCTTGGGAGTAGTGTTGGTTGAATATCCACATTTTTAGGTAATAATGGTTAAACGCCCACATGATGACCTTCCCTTAGGCCTAGTTAGGCCCGTTCTCATCGATACCGATTGTATAGGCCGATTCGTCGAGGCCGATTCTGATTGCTGAGGCCGAGTATTGGGGTCGGTTTCGAGTGTCAAATCTGATTGTTAAGGCCGATTTCGATTATCAAGGCCTATTGTTGAGACCTATATAATGTATATGCGACTTGTAGTTGAGGCCCATTGAGATGTGTATTCGGCCTGTGTAATGTATGTGCAGCCTGTGTTTAAGACCTAATGTGATGGGGCCCATTGTGATGTACTTGAGGTCTATGTGATGGGGCCCATTGTGATGTACTCGAGGTCCATGGGCAAGGCCCATTGTGATGTATTCGTGGAATATGGGCAAGGCCCATTGTGATATGTAATAAGCCCATGAGGTATGGCCGATTTGATGTATTTAAGGCCCATGAGCAGGGCCCACCTGCTGTGTATATGTGGCCTTGAGCAAGGCCCATTGTGTTGTATATCAGGTCCTTGTGTGAGGTCATGGGTCCACTATATGTTAGGATCTATGAGGGTCATTCCTTGGGGCAATGTTGGTTAGATGTCGACATTGTCGAGGCCGATTGTTGATGCCGGTTATAGATACCAATTATGAGTATGTGATAGCATAACATCATGATACATGCCTATACACATCATCTGCACGTTTGTTATGAGATGTGGTTGACCATTGCATATGTCATTGGGCGTATTATTATGAGACTCCCTAATAGGTTGAGATTGTCTCACATGAGCACATGGTATGCGCTAGATAAATGTATGACTGGATTGCATGACTCATGCATCTTGCATTACATTGTGTTGTACTGTACGCCCTAGCGACATTAGGGTCATAACCTCCACAGGCATTTCATGGATGGACAGATGAAATACTGAAAATCTGTTCTACATGGGGTGCTATAGATATCCCTGGGTGAAAGTCTCTAAACCCTCTTGGTTCCAGAGGTTGCTCCAACGTCTAGACCAACTGGATGTATGAGCGCATGAGGGTCGTATACCGTTAGGCCGCGTCTCCCACTGTGTCGTGGTCAGTTTGAAGGGGGTGTGGCCTTAACTGCCCGAGAGGAGGGGGCGAAGCTAGGATGAGTTTGATCAGCTCAAGGAATGGGTCCGCTATCGATGAGTCGGGCCTGATATTGGCAGGCGGATAGTGAGATCTCTTCCACTCGCCTTGTTGCGCGCGATGGGGCGATAATCTGGTTTAGATTGTAATAGACCCCGGTGATTTCCCAAAGAGTAACCGTACTGATATGTGGACTTATGGAGTAGGAGTTACATATTCATTCATTCATTCACTATCCACTTAGGCTGGTGGTACGTAACTATTTGTTACGTGTACCTTCGTATGGCCAAAATTTTGGTTAGGCGTGCGACTAACCTACGATCAGGAGTTTACCACATTGAGTCTGACTATCCAAATTTAGGTATGAGACTGGTTTAGAAAGAAATTCCTTATGGTGGACCCCATAGCCTATGATACTACATACTACCATCCCGACTCCACACTCCAGCATGGTTATTTCACTCACATCGCATATTACATTGCATCCGCAGTACTTAGCATTTTGAGTTACTATGTTTCTGCACTTATATGGCCTAGACAGACTTAGTTGGATTTACATATTACATTATACCCTCGGTATCAAATATTTAGCTCTCTTTGACTCCTCGTTGTATAGCTGATTTGTATTGCATACTCTGATATTGTATGACTCGTGGACTTACTAGTATAATTCTGCTTACTCTGATATCGTATCTTATCAGTATTTCCATTTATTCCATTATATGGTTATGGCATTGTATTGCATACTTGACACTTACTGTGTGCACACACTTTCACCACCCTCTAAGCTTTCTATAAGCTTATGCACGATAGATGTGTGAAAATGGTATCATGTTGTAGCAGTGATGAGCTTGGAGCATACAGCAAACTTTTGGAGCTTTGATTTTTGACATATGTATTTCTCTTTCAGCACTGTATTCAAATGTTTATATTAGTGGATATGTGATGATAATGTTGTTGCCTTTGTGATTTGGGTAAACTTGTGGTTATGCTTATTATGAAACAAATGTACATAAAAAAATCCTCCTTGTAAGATCCTAGGATCGGAATCTGGCGTAGGGATGTTGGAAGCCGAGAATGGGGTACTACAGAGACTGTCAGCACAGGATTCAGTGATTGAGATTCCTATGAATCCGATTTTTGGGTCTGAGGCATGACAAGATTGATGCATAACTGGATTGTGTGACTCATGCATCCTGCATTATGATTATTGTACGGACTAGCAACATCAGGGTCATAGCCTCCACAGGCATATCATGGATGGCCAGATGGGACACCGAAAATGTTTGGTTCTAGCATACGAGCGCCATAGATGTCCCTGAGTAAAAATCTCTAAACCTCTGTGGCCAAGAGATGCCCCAATGTCGAGACCAAGTGGATACATGAGTACCCGAGTGCCGAATACCAGGAGGCCGCCTCTCCCACTGTGTCGTGGTCGGTTGGGAGGGGGTGTGGCCTTACTCGCCCGAGGGTAGGGGGCATAGCTAGGCTGAGTTTGACCAGCTCATGAATGGGTTTACTATTGACGTGCCGGATAGGTATTGGCACTATTGGCCAGGAGGATAGTGAGATTTCTTACGCTCACTTGGACTGTGCTGCTGGGAGAGAAGCAGTGTCGTTTGGAGTGTACTAAACCCCGGTGATGATCCCAAAGAGGAACTTGTAACACCCCAGATTTTTGCTAACCCGGGGTTAGACATCCTTAGGCAATGGGCCAACCATGACGCCTCGGTAACCTCTCAGAACTCAATTCCAAAGCCAAAGAAATCACTTAGAACAAAATTCTTTAGAAATTTAATGTGAGTTAGCTAGCGCTATGCTAGATTAGCTATGAAATTAGCACTGATCACTTTAAATACATTCTACAAGACACAAAACTTGTAGAACCAATGACGCTACAATACCCTGAAATCTAGGATCAAACTCTAAACCCGTTTGCTCTCAGGAACCCTTTGAAACTTCATATTGGATTTAGATCGCGCGTCGAAAGTCTGATATCTACAATCTTAGACCGTTATGACCGCTTAGTTGGACTTGACAATCATGTCGAAAATCAAGCCCAATTGATGTTCTGAGGCTATTTCATTGAGTCTGGAGTAGGGAGTGTGAGAAAGAGTGAAATTCATAAAAATGTAAATGGGATTTAAATGAATCTGGCATGTTTTGTTTGTGGGATCAGTATAAGCATTCAGACCGTTAGAATCTGACCCAAATACACCCTCAGATCAGGGAACATTTCTCACCCAGGTCAGTGTAGTTGAAATCCTCGATCGAGTCTCCGTGACCGCTGAACTAAAACTAGTCTGCCACATGTGATCTTGGAACTCTACCGGTCTGAAAACTTGATGTGAGCAGGATCCAATGTACATGAGCTTAAGTCCGACCGCGTTCGGCCAGGGGACCTCCCAAAATGCTCTTTTGGATCGAAAAAGTCCCAATTTAGCTTTAACCCAAGTATACCTTGACTTAAAGTCTATTTTGGTCATGACACCGCATGGGAAGACTCCCTGAAAGAATCACCAGTTTATCCTGACACCGCATGGGGGCGACGAGTCCTGATGCAGTCTTAAGGATATAAACTAGGCCTGTATTGATAAGGTGATAGGGGAGCGGTGCAACGAGTGCGTGCAATAGCCCTTGCAGCCCTTGTAGCGACCTAGAAATATATCATCGTATGAGATTACTAGGAGTGACGACCCTAGACAGGATCATTGTTTGGGTATTGATATAAGGGAGGTACCTTAGTTTTCCAATCCTGCTGTATGAAAAGGACTAATAACAACTCGGTAATCATATCCACGTCGCACTGCATGTGCCTGGAAGATGTGGAGCACTGTGGGAAGAAAGCATGCCGCAGACGCAGATGGTGCCGCATGAGGGAGTATGTCGGTGTGGGCATCCATCATGTCATTTCATCCATGCATTAATCACAGTATTTAGGAATGTTTGTTTTGTTTGCTTTATCATTATTTCGTGATGGATTTGATAACATATTAATCTTTGTTCTATGATTCCACTGAGTTAACTACTCACTCCCACGTTACGGGATGGTGTTCCGGACACCCACCAGTCCCTATTTTAGTTTCAGATGAGGACGTTGCTTGTGGAGCGAATCTAGACTTGTATGATGCTGAGGAGGACTTCTCCACCATGTTTTGATCGACGAAATTATAGGGAGGTTGATTAGATGCCATGACACTTGTCATTTTATATTTTTGGAGCACTCATGTATATTCGTTTCTTTCTATTTTGGAGTATACATGTATTTAGTTAACCTGGTAACATATTCACACTCTGGAGACTTACAATCATTTATATATTTTATATATTTATCACATTCTTTCTGTAACACTCTAAATTTTTTTCAACCTGGGATTAGACGTCCTTAGGCAATGAGTCAACCAAAACACCTTGGTAACCGCTCAGAACCCAATTCCATAGCCAAAGAAATCACTTAGGATTAATTCCTTTAGAAATTAAGCGTAAGTTAGCTAGCGCTACGCTGGAGTAGCTGTGAAATTGTCTCTAACCGCTTTAAATACGATCTATAAGACCAAAAACTTGTAGAATCAATGGTGATATAATACCCTAAAACCTAGGATCAAACTCTAAACCCGTTTGCTCTCAGGAACCCTTTGAAACTTTGTATTAGATGTAGACCCCGCATCGAAAGTTTGATATCTACCATCTTAGACCGTTATGACCGCTTGGCTGGACTTGACAATCGTTTCGAAAATCAAGCCCAACCGACGTTCAGAGGCTATTTCATTGAGCCTGGAGTGAAGAGAGTGAGAATAAGGTTAGATTTAAAAATTTTAATTCAAATCTGGCACATGACTTGGCGCGTTATTATTAAGCGTTCTGATCGTCAGAATTCAGCCAAATTACACTCTCGGATCAGAAAAAATTTCTCTTGATGAGACTTGTAGACCTGATCTAGGTGCGGTGACCACCGAACTGAAATTGGACCGCCACGTATGATCTGCGAACTCTGCCAGACTAAAAACTTGATGTGTACTAGATCTAGTATGCATGAGCTTCAGTCTGACCACGTTCGGCCAGGGGACCTCCAGAAATGCTCTTTTGGATCGAAACAGCCCCAATTTGGTTAGATCTCAAGTAAACATTATTCTTAAGCCTAATTTGGAAAGTTTTAGGCTTATAAAAGGGGTTTAAACCCTCACTTCTCTCACCTATCCGAATTTCCTAGAAACCCTAGCAGAGTGAGAGAAAAAGTGAGAGATTGTGAGAGAGTGTGGGAGGGATCTTCCTGCCACCTGCACCAGCTGCTACACGTGCTTAAGCAACATATCCCAATCGCTTTCCCGGTGATTCTGCCGCATTTTTAGGTAAGGAAAACCCTAACCATTTGCTGATGTAGCTTATGTAGCTTGTGTATTATGTCGCCTGTTCGCCGTAGACGAAGCATGTACGCTCCGTTCGAAGCGATACACATCTAGGGAAAAAGGTGTGGATTTTAGACGCTTTGATTGGCTGTTTTCAATGCTTTCAATGTCGTTTAATAGTAGATTATCGACGACAACGCCGTTTGACATGTACAACATGCTGTCCGTTTCCTGTTTCGTAAACGTAGGAAAAATATGAGATTTAGGGCATTTTAGTCATCTGTAGGAAATACTGTATACATCCATATTTTGCTGAAATGGTTGAGTTGGCTTTTTGTCGCATTAGGATATTAGGAATGCGTGCATAATTGGTTTGGCGAAGAGATTCATCCAAAGGCGCACTTTGAGTCGACATACACCATGTAGACTTAAGTGTGTAGACTAAGTGTTTATATGAATGTTTGTATTAGTATGTATTGAGTATGTGGTGTTATGAAATAGTTTTGAGATTGAATTCTCAAGTAATATGCTGATGTAAATGATTTCCATCATGTTGGCAATATGTAGGGATTACATTGTATGTATGAAATGCATGTGTTGAATGAATTGCTTAAGTTGTATGTTATAACATGTGATAACATGCTTGTATTGTTGTATTGCATTTCAATTACTCTCACATGATTATTGATGCTGATTTATAAATATTTGGGACTATGCTTAGTCCAGGCAGTCGGTAACAGAGTAAATTCGTGGTTGGCTTCTATTGGCCACGAAGGACGCGTCGATGAATGCGAGTCGTGTCTTATGTTGGCGGCAGTGGTTAGGCCACACGAAGTGTTTCATGCACTTCATGTCGCTCAGCTTGAGATGCGCTTGTACTAGTCGAGCCCGTCAAGTAACCCGACTAGCCATTGTATGTTCACCATGTATGTGTCATAACTGCTTGAACCTAGGATACTGAACTTACCATTGGAAACCCTGTCAACCATGGTACCTTGATCCATAAAGACTCATGAGCCGGGCATGGTGGTATGGGACACCGTGGTCGAGCTGTCGGCCTACGTTGGGGCCACAAACCTCCCCGTAGTGACCAGTGAGCACCCTATTCTGAGCAGATTATGGTGGTATGAGACACTATATTCTTGCTGTCGACCTACACAGATCAGGTGACGAGACCTTTGTAGTGACCTTGAGTTTATCCTGACACCGCATGGGGGCGACGAGTCCTGATGTTGTCTTAAGGATAATTAGGCCTGTATTGATAAGGTGATGGGGGAGCGGTGCAACGAGTGCGAGCAACAGTCCTGGCAGCCCTTGCAGCGACCTACAAATATAACATCGTATGAGATTGCTAGGAGTGACGACCCTAGACAGGATCTATGTTGGGATTGATATAAGCAAGGTACCCTAGTTTCCCAATCCTGCTGTATGAAAAGGACTAATAATAACTCGGTAATCATATCACCATCACATTGCATGTGCCTGGAAGATGTGGAGCACTGTGGGAAGAAAGCATGCCGCGGGCGTAAGATGGTACCGTATGAGGGAGATCGTCGGTAAGGGTATCCATCATGTCATGTCATATTGCATTAACAATAGTATTTAGTAATGTTTGATTAATTGCTTTACTATTATCGCATGATTGATTTGAGAACATGCTAATCTCTGCTCTATTATTCCACTGAGTTGATCACTCACTCCCACGTTACGGGACGGTGTTGCCGGACACCCACTAGACCCTATTGTGATTGCAGATGATGGCACGGCCTGCGAGGCGGAGCCGAACATGATAATGATGAGGAGGATCCCTCCTTTATGCGTGTTCTGTTCGAAGGGATTACAGGGAGGTTCATGAGATGTCATGACACTTGTCATTTTATATTTTCAGAGCACTCATGTATATTCTTTCTTTCTATTTTGAGGTATACATGTATATGTTTAACCTGGTAACATGTTCACACTCTGGAGACTTACAATCAATTATATATTATATGTGTGTATCACAGTCTTCTGCTTGTTAATTTACCTGTATCTGGAATATGATATGCTGTTCTGGCTTAATCCCACTCATGTTTAATACATTAACACAGACAACATTCAATCATACACATTTATGTTATATAAGTGATGTTCTGGAACTCGAGAGTGGAGTTTTTACTCGACCCCCGATTTTCAGGATGTTACAGATGGTATTAGAGCATGATTTGGATTAAACCGGGCCTGGGTTATGGACAAGCGACGTACACTGTTGCTCCTTTGACTTAGGTGGGTGCGAAAGGATCTAGAAACACTCATAGGACTTCAGTTTCGTCAACAGGCGAAGTCTACTCAAGTCGATCATTCGATCGAGTCCTTAATGCATCTAGGGTCGCGTGAAGTGACCTAAGTAGCTCCTAGGTTGTAAGTAGGTGGGTTTGAGACGTTCTCTGAAAGGTTCCAAACCTGAAAATTCTAACCCTTGGGCTGTGGGGTTTAGAAACCCCGTTTCACCTAATTCCTTCAAAATTCTTCCTCTCACCACCCCATTCTTCAATTATTTTTTATTATTTTCATTTTAGGCATTAATCCTAATGTGAAAATGGTATAAAATCATACTTAGGAAAAATTTTACAATGAATAGTAAAAATACATGAAAACTGGCCATTTGGCCATTTTAAATTTTCAATCTTTAGTAACTAATAGGCTAGATGGATGGATTAGCTCCTCCTACCCCAAAATCATATGCTATATTATGAGTAAATGTATTCTGGTTTATAGACTGGCCCCAAAATTCCCCGAATGGAAGTTTGGGCCTCCCTAGGTTAAAATACAATGATCTGGGGTGGGGCCCATACCTATTTGGAGTCCCTAAGACAAGGGGAACCCAACCCATGTGTTCTCACCGGCCGGATTTGGAGATGGCCGGCGATGCCATTGCCGATCCGGCGATGCATCGCCGTACAGTGGGGCCCACTTGCTGTAAAAATCGGGTGCACGCCCTTATGTGGCTAGTACACCCCTCCCACATAGAGCCCATCCGTTGAAAACCCCTAAAAAGGGTACTTCCTTCACAAATGGCCCCTCCCAAGCTCCCTTGCTCATTTTTCTTACTGCCCACCCCAAATCACTCTCAATTCCTCCCATTGCTAAAAAAGACCCTATCCCATCCCTCTAACGTGATTAGCAACCCTCCCCCTCTCCGATCTCGTCGTTTGAAGCTCTCACAACCTTCATGCAAGGCTGAAATCGTGTGGAGCTCCATTTCCCTTTATAGTTCTCTTTTCCCTTTCAAAATATAGCCTTTGGAAGCTTGATGCATCCCTCTATAGGGCCTAGATTCGTTTCAATCCATTTGGGCAATCATTTCTCCACATTTCCTCTGCTTTCCATGGCTATTGTTAAGGCTGTTTTAGCCTTTTTTCTCTCTTTCCACCATCTTCCCTCTCAATCCTATTCCTTCATTTTTTTTGCTTGAGGAATACTAAAAATATATGGCTGAGAGAGCTCTAGTGAGAAACAGACAGCATTAGACTCGACAGTGTTAAAGAAGGTAAGTCGGGACTGTGGTAGAGTCCTTTGGTAGAATTAGGCATCTGTGTCATTGTCTTGTAGATTGTTTGATTACCGTTTTGAGATTTCTGTGTTTTGTTGTTGTTAGGTTTAGTGAAGTCAGAGGTAGAAAATGTGTTTGTGTTAGTGGTTTGGCCTTAGCATAGCCGAATGCCTTCCTGTCATAATCCATGTGAAACTTTATTCCATGTATTGTGACAAATTTTGTTGAATGGAGTGCATGCCGTTCCGTTTGCTGTAAGGTGTTGTCCCTAGATTGGGAGTATCCTATGGTTGCCACTGCCATATTGTAAATCCCAGGATTCAGCCTACAAATTGATTTTTATCCCAACCCACCCTCCTACCAAGCATGCCACACCCAATCCTGAAGTGGGATTAGGAACGCAGTTCCATTTAATGCAACTTAATGCTACTGGCCATATAGGCCCTTGGCGTTTTGGACCTAGTGTTAGCACTCCTGGATTTGAAGGATCTGACGATATAGGAAATCCAATTCCATTTAGATAAGATAATCTTGACCCTAAGCGATAGAGCAATTCCCTGTATTAGTAATGGTATGGAACCATTTAGAGTATAAACTTAGGCTTTGGATTATATCTACTGAGTTACAGACTAGGCTACTAGTTACCTTGAGTAGTGTAAAGCCTGTATATGATAAGGAATTGTAGGTTAGATTTGGTTGAAGTAGAACCTTATTCCTTCAATAGATCCCTTTATTACTTATAGACTTCTTTTGTAACCCATAGGAAAGTGGTTTTAACTTAGAACCATTCACTCTCTGAAAAAATTTATAAATCCCTCAGATTGAACTTAGAATATGAACTAGCACGCCCCTTAGAATTGCCTTCCTCAAGGGCTTATTGCATTTGGGAACGCGGAGTAAAGGAACTGTATATGTAAGCGATGTATTCGCGGTTTGAGTCGACTTCTTAATCCTAGTGGTTACCAATAAATCCAATGCTCTGATCAAGCAGAGGATCGACATCGACTTGGATTAAGAACTGATACAACGCATTTTCTATCCTGATTATATAGAAGGTCAATGTATCCGGCTTAGACCCACTACACAACCTTTCTTCTGTGATGGCCCAACCACCTACAACCAAATGTGATCACATTGTCTTTGGGAAATGGTGAGGACTTAAAGCCAGTAGAGAATTAGACATCTTGCCACCAACTCATAGCTGCCCATGAACTCAACCACAATAAAGATTAGGCTCATCTCTATCACCATAGATACCAATGCCATAGAACGCATCATTAGCAAAGAAAAACCACTGTAATGAGAGGTTATTTCCCAATTCATGTCAAGGATAGCCCCTAAGTTGCACCTCGTTCCGATATACGGAGCGATGCATAGATTCTTGAACTTTAAGTAGAACTAAGTTTTAAGGGGGGTAGAACGTATTGAGTCCAATCCAGTTAGGTCAGCTAATACAACCGTTCGATCAGAGTAGCGCAGCGGAAGCGTGGTTGGCCTCTTCCCCACCGGCCTAGGATCGAAACATTTGATTTAGGTTATACGTACGGTTAGGTCATTAAATAGGATTGACCCTTCCTTAGAATGTCAATACTGAAGTCTTGCTAGATACTCCTTACCCTTCGCCAATTTCGGGGACGAAATTATGTTTTAAGGGGGATAGATTTTAACACCCCGAATTTTTTTCAACCTCGGATTAGACGTCCTTAGGAAATGGATCAACCAAAACACCTTGGTAACCGCTTAGAACCCAATTTCATAGCCAAAGAAATCACTTAGGATTAATTCCTTTAGAAATTAAGCGTAAGTTAGCTAGCGCTACGCTGGAGTAGCTGTGAAATTGTCCCTGACTGCTTCAAATACGATCTATAAGACCCAAAACTTGTAGAATCAATGGTGATATAATACCCTGAAACCTAAGATCAAACTCTAAACCCGTTTGCTCTCAGGAACCCTTTGAAACTTTGTATTGGATATAGACCGCGCGTCGAAAGTCCGATATCTACCATCTTAGACCGTTATGACCGCTTGGCTGGACTTGACAATCGTTTCGAAAATCAAGCCCAACCGACGTTCAGAGGCTATTTCATTGAGCCTTGAGTGAAGAGAGTGAGAATAAGGTTAGATTTGGAAAATTTAATTCAAATCTGGCACATGACTTGGCGTGTTATTATTAAGCGTTCAGACCATCAGAATTCAGCCAAATTACACCCTCGGATCAGGAAAAATTTCTCTTGATGAGACTTGTAGACCTGATCTAGGTGCAGTGACCACTGAGCTGAAATTGGACCGCCACGTACGATCTGTAAACTCTGCCAAACTAAAAACTTGATGTGTACTAGATCCAGTATGCATGAGCTTCAGTCCGACCGCGTTCGGCCAGGGGACCTCCAGAAATGCTCTTTTGGATCGAAATAGCCCCGATTTGGTTAGATCTCAAGTAAACATTATTCTTAAGCCTAATTTGGAAAGTTTTAGGCTTATAAAAGGGGTTTAAACCCTCACTTCTCTCACCCATCCGAATTTGCTAGAAACCCTAGCAGAGTGAGAGAAAAGTGAGAGATTGTGAGAGAGTGTGGGAGGGATCTTCCTGCCACCTGCACCAGCTGCTACACGTGCTTAAGCAACGTATCCCAATCGCTTTCCCGGTGATTCCGCCGTATTTCTAGGTAAGGAAAACCCTAACCATTTGCTGATTTACCATTCTGTGGATTCCATTAGCGATGTAGCTTATGTAGCTTGTGTATTAGGTCGCCTGTTCACCGTAGACGAAGCATATACGCTCCGTTCGAAGCGATACACATCTAGGGAAAAAGGTACAGATTTTAGACGCTTTGATTGGCTGTTTTCAACGCTTTCAATGTCGTTTAATAGTATATTATTGACGACAACGCCGTTTGACATGTACAACATGCTGTCCGTTTCCTATTTTGTAAATGTAGGAAAAATATGAGATTTAGGGCATTTTAGTCATCTGTAGGAAATAATGTATACATCCATATTTTGCTGAAATGGTTGACATGGATTTTTGTCGTATTAGGATATTAGGAATGCGTACATAATTGGTTTGGCGATGAGATTCGCCCAAAGGCGCACTTTGAGTCGACATACACCATGAAGACTTAAGTGTGTAGACTAAGTGTTTATATGAATGTTTGTATTAGTATGTATTGAGTATGTGGTGTTATGAAATAGTTTTGAGATTGAATTCTCAAGTAATATGCTGATGTAAATGATTTCCATCATGTTGGCAATATGTAGGGATTACAATGTATGTATGAAATGCATGTGTTGAATGCATTGCTTAAGTTGTATGTTATAACATGTGATAACATGCTTGTGTTGTTGTATTGCATTTCAATAACTCTCACATGATTATTGATGCTGATTTATAAATGTTTGGGACTATACTTAGTCCAGGCAGTCGGTAACAGAGTAAATTCGTGGTTGGCTTTTATTGGCCACGAAGGACGCATCGATGAACGTGAGTCGTGTCTTAGGTTGGCGGCAGTGGTTAGGCCACACGAAGTGTTTCATGCACGTCATGTCGCTCAGCTTGAGATGCGCTTGTACTAGTCGAGCCCGTCAAGTAACCCAACTGGCCATTGTATGTTCACCATATATGTGTCATAACTGCTTGAACCTAGGGTACTGAACTTACCATTGGAAACCCTGTCAACCATGGTACCTTGATCCATAAAGACTCATGAGCCGGGTATGGTGGTATGGGACACCGTGGTCGAGCTGTCGGCCTACGCTGGGGCCACAAACCTCCCCGTAGTGACCAGTGAGTACCCTACTCTGAGCAGATTATGGTGGTATGGGACACTATATTCTTGTTGTCGGCCTACACTGATCAGGTGATGAGCCCTTTCTAGTGACCTTGAGTTTATCCTGATACCGCATGGGGGCGACGAGTCCTGATGTAGTCTTAAGGATAATTACGCCTGTATTGATAAGGTGATGGGGGAGCGGTGCAACGAGTGCGAGAAACAGTCCTGGCAGCCCTTGCAGCGACCTACAAATATAACATCGTATGAGATTGCTAGGAGTGACGACCCTAGACAGGATCTGTGTTGGGATTGATATAAGCAAGGTACCCTAGTTTCCCGATCCTGCTGTATGAAAAGGACTAATAATAACTCGGTAATCATATCACCATCACATTGCATGTGCCTGGAAGATGTGGAGCACTGTGGGAAGAAAGCATGCCGCGGGCGTAAGATGGTGCCGTATGAGGGAGATCGTCGGTAAGGGTATCCATCATGTCATGTCATATTGCATTAACAACAGTATTTAGGAATATTTGATTAATTGCTTTACTATTATCACATGATTGATTTGAGAACATGCTAATCTCTGCTCTATTATTCAACTGAGTTGATCAATCACTCCCACGTTACGGGACGGTGTTGCCGGACACCCACCAGACCCTATTGTGATTGCAGATGATGGCGCGACCTGCGAGGAGAAGCCAGACTTGATAATGATGAGGAGGATCCCTCCTTTATGCGTGTTCTGATCGAAGGGATTACAGGGAGGTTCATTAGATGTCATGACACTTGTCATTTTATATTTTCAGAGCACTCATGTATATTCTTTCTTTCTATTTTGAGGTATACATGTATATGTTTAACCTGGTAACATGTTCACACTCTGGAGACTTACAATCAATTATATATTATATGTGTGTATCACAGTCTTCTGCTTGTTAATTTAACTGTATCTAGAGTATGATATGCTGTTCTGGCTTAATCCCACTCATGTTTAATACATTAACACAGACAACATTCAATCATACACATTTATGTTATATAAGTGATGTTCTGGAACTCGAGAGTGGAGTTTTTACTCGACCCCCGATTTTTAGGATGTTACAGATGGTATTAGAGCATGATTTGGATTAAACCGGGCCTTGGTTATGGACACGCGACGTACACTGTTGCTCCTTTGACTTAGGTGGGTGCGAAAGGATCTAGAAACACTCATAGGACTTCAGTTTCACCAACAGGCGAAGTCTACTCAAGTCGATCATTCGATCGAGTCCTTAATGCATCTAGGGTCTCGTGAAGTGACCTAAGTAGCTCCTAGGTTGTAAGTAGGTGGGTTTGAGACGTTCTCTGAAAGATTCTAAACCCGAAAATGCGAACCCTTGGGCTGTGGGGCTTAAAAACCCCGTTTCACCTAATTCCTTCAAAATTCTTCCTCTCACCACCCCATTCTTCAATTCTTTTTTAGTCTTTTCATTTTAGGGATTAATCCTAATGTGAAAATGGTATAAAATCATACTTAGGTAAAAATTTCTAATGAATAGTAAAAATACATGAAAACTGGCCATTTGACCATTCTAAATTTTCAATCTTTAGCAACTAATGGGCTATATGGATGGATTAGCTCCTCCTACCCCAAAATCATATGCTATATTATGGGTAAATGTATTCTGGTTTATAGACGGGCCCCGAAATACCCCGAATGGAAGTTTGGGCCTCCCTAGGTTAAAATACAATGATCTGGGGTGGGGCCCATACCTATTTGGAGTCCCTAGGGCAAGGGGAACCAAACCCATGTGGTCCTACCGGCTAGATCTAGAGATGGCCGGCAATGCCATCGCCGATCCGGCGATGCATCGCTGTACAGTGGGGCCCACTTGCTGTAAAAATCGGGCGCATGCCCTTATGTGGCTAGTACACCCCTCCCACATAGCGCCCGTCTGTTGAAAACCCCTAAAAAGGGTACTTCCTTCACAAAAAGCCCCCTCCCAAGCTCCCTTGCTCATTTTGCTTACTGCCCATCTCAAAACCGTGACCCCAAATCACTTCCAATTCCTCCCATTGCTAAAAACGACCCTATCCCATCCCTCTAATGTGATTAGCAACCCTCTCCCTCTCCTATCTCGTCGTTTGAAGCTCCCACAACCTTCATGCAAGGCTGAAATCGTGTGGAGCTTCATTCCCCTTTATAGTTCTCTTTTCCCTTTGAAAATACAGCCTTTGGAAGCTTGATGCATCCCTCTACAGGGCTTAGATTCGTTTTAGTCCATTTGGGCAATCATTTCTTCACATTTCCTCCGCTTTCCATGGCTATTGTTAAGGCTGTTTTAGCCTTTTTTCTCTCTTTCCACCATCTTCCCTCTCAATCCTATTCCTTCATTTTCTTTGCTTGAGGAATACTAAATATATATGGCTGAGAGAGCTCTAGTGAGCAACAGACAGTATTAGACTCGACAGTGTTAAAGAAGGTAAGTCGGGACTGTGGTAGAGTCCTTTGATAGAATTAGGCATCCGTGTCGTTGTCTTGTAGATTGTTTGATTACCGTTTTGAGATTTCTGTGTTTTGTTGTTGTTAGGTTTAGTGAAGTCAGAGGTAGAAAATGTGTTTGTGTTAGTGGTTTGACCTTAGCATAGCCGAATGTGTTCCTGTCATAATCCATGTGGAACTTTATTCCATGTATTGTGACAAATTTTGTTGAATGGAGTGCATGCCGTTCCGTTTGCTGTAAGGTGTTGTCCCTAGATTGGGAGTATCCTATGGTTGCCACTGCCATATTGTAAATCCCGGGATTAAGCATACAAATTGATTTTTATCCCAACCCACCCTCCTACCAAGCATGCCACACCCAATCCTGACGTGGGATTAAGAACGCAGTTCCATTTAATGCAACTTAATGCTACTGGCCATATAGGCCCTTGGCATTTTGGACCTAGTGTTAGCACTCCTTGATTTGAAGGATCTGACGATATAGGAAATCCAATTCCATTTAGATAAGATAATCTTGACCCTAAGCGATAGAGCAATTCCCTGTATTAGTAATGGCATGGAACCATTTAGCGTATAAACTTAGGCTTTGGATTATAGCTACTGAGTTACAGACTAGACTACTAGTTACCTTAAGTAGTGTAAAGCCTGTATATGATAAGGAATTGTAGGTTAGATTTGGTTGAAGTAGAACCTTATTCCTTCAATAGATCCCCTTATTACTTATTGACTTCTTTTGTAACCCATAGGAAAGTGGTTTTAACTTAGAACCATTCACTCTCTGGAAAATTTTATAAATCCCTCAGATTGAACTTAGAATGAACTAGCACGCCCCTTAAAATTGCCTTCCTCAAGGGCTTATTGCATTTGGGAACGCGGAGTAAAGGAACTGTATATGTAAGCGATGTATTCACGGTTTGAGTCGACTTCCTAGTGGTTACCAATGAATCCAATGCTCTGATCAAGCAGAGGATCGACATCGACTTAGATTAAGAACTGATACAATGCATTTTCTGTCCTGATTATACAGAAGGTCAATGTATCCAGCTTAGACCCACTACACAACCTTTCTTCTGTGATGGCCCAACCACCTACAACCAAACGTGATCACATTGTCTTTGGAAAATGGCGAGGACTTAAAGCCAGTAGAGAATTAGACATCTTGCCACCAACTCATAGCTGCCCCTGAACTCAACCACAATAGAGATTAGGCTCATCTCTATCACCATAGATACCAATGTCATAGAACACATCATTAGCAAAGGAAAACCACTGTAATGAGAGGTTGTTTCCCAATTCATGTCAAGGATAGCCCCTAAGTTGCACCTCGTTCCGATATACGGAGCGATGCATAGATTCTTGAACTTTAAGTAGAACCAAGTTTTAAGGGGGGTAGAACGTATTGAGTCCAATCCAGTTAGGTCAGCTAATACAACCGTTCGATCAGAGTGGCGCAGCGGAAGCATGGTTGGCCTCTTCCCCACTGGCCCAGGATCGAAACATTTGATTTAGGTTATACGTACGGTTAGGTCATTAAATAAGATTGACCCTTCCTTAGAATGTCAATACTGAAGTCTTGCTAGATACTCCTTACCCTTCGCTAATTTTGGGGACGAAATTATGTTTTAAGGGGGATAGATTTTAACACCCCAGATTTTTTCCAACCTCGGATTAGACGTCCTTAGGCAATGGGTCAACCAAAACACCTTGGTAACCGCTTAGAACCCAATTCCATAGCCAAAGAAATCACTTAGGATTAATTCCTTTAGAAATTAAGCATAAGTTAGCTAGTGCTACGCTGGAGTAGCCATGAAATTGTCCCTGACTGCTTTAAATACGATCTATAAGACCCAAAACTTGTAGAATCAATGGTGATATAATACCCTGAAACCTAGGATCAAACTCTAAACCTGTTTGCTCTCAGGAACCCTTTGAAACTTTGTATTGGATGTAGACCGCGGGTCGAAAGTCCGATATCTACCATCTTAGACCGTTATGACCGCTTGCATGGACTTGACAATCGTTTCGAAAATCAAGCCCAACCGACGTTCAGAGGCTATTTCATTGAGCCTGGAGTGAAGAGAGTGAGAATAAGGTTAGATTTGGAAATTTTAATTCAAATCTGGCACATGACTTGGCGCGTTATTATTAAGTGTTCTGACCGTCAGAATTCAGCCAAATTACACCCCTTGGATCAGGAAAAATTTCTCTTGATGAGACTTGTAGACCTGAACTAGGTGCGGTGACCGCTGAACTGAAATTAGACCGCCACATGCGATCTGCGAACTCTGTCGGACTGAAAACTTGATGTGTGCTAGATCCAGTATGCATGAGATTAAGTACGACCGCGTTCGGCCAGGGGACCTCCAGAAATGCTCTTTTGGATCTAAACAGCCCCGATTTGGTTAGATCTCAAGTAAACATTATTCTTAAGCCTAATTTGGGAAGTTTTAGGCTTATAAAAGGGGTTTACACCCTCACTTCTCTCACCCATCCGAATTTGCTAGAAACCCTAGCAGAGTGAGAGAAAAAGTGAGAGATTGTGAGAGAGTGTGGGAGGGATCTTCCTGCCACCTGCACCAGCTGCTACACGTGCTTAAGCAACGTATCCCAATCGCTTTCCAGGTGATTCCGCCGCATTTCTAGGTAAGAAAAACCCTAACCATTTGCTGATTTACCATTCCGTGGATTCCATTAGCGATGTAGCTTATGTAGCTTGTGTATTAGGTCGCCTGTTCGCCGTAGACGAAGCATATACGCTCCGTTCGAAGTGATACACATCTAGGAAAAAAGGTACGGATTTTAGACGCTTTGATTGGCTATTTTGAATGCTTTCAATGTCGTTTAATAGTAGATTATTGATGACAATGCCGTACAACATGCTGTCCGTTTCCTGTTTCGTAAACGTAGGAAAAATATGAGATCTAGGGCATTTTAGTCATCTGTAGGAAATACTGTATACATCCATATTTTGCTGAAATGGTTGACATGGCTTTTTCTCGCATTACGATATTAGGAATGCGTGCATAATTGGTCTGGCGAAGAGATTCGCCCAAAGGCACACTTTGAGTCGACATACACCATGTAGACTTAAGTGTGTAGACTAAGTGTTTGTATGAATGTTTGTATTAGTATGTATTGAGTATGTGGTGTTATGAAATAGTTTTGAGATTGAATTCTTAAGTAATATACTGATGTAAATGATTTCCATCATGTTGGCAATATGTAGGGATTACATTGTATGTATGAAATGCATGTGTTGAATGAATTGCTTAAGTTGTATGTTATAACATGTGATAACATGCTCGTATTGTTGTACTGTATTTCAATTACTCACACAAGATTATTGATGCTGATTTATAAATGCTTCGTCTAGGCAGTCGGTAATAGAGTAAATTCGTGGTTGGCTTCTATTGGCCACGAAGGACGCGTCGATGAACACGAGTCGTGTCTTGGGTTGGCGGCAGTGGTTGGGCCACACGAAGTGTTTCATGCACTTCATGTCGCTCAGCTTGAGATGCGCTCGTACTAGTCGAGCCCGTCAAGTAACCCGACTGGCCATTGTATGTTCACCATGTATGTGTCATAACTGCTTGTACCTAGGGTACTGAACTTACCATTGGAAACCCTGTCAACCATGTACCTTGATCCATAAAGACTCATGATCCGAGCATGGTGGTATGGGACACCGTGGTCGAGCTGTCGGCCTATGCTGGGGCCACAAAACTTCCCGTAGTGACCAGTGAGCACCCTACTCTGAGCAGATTATGGTGGTATGGGACACTATATTCTTGCTGTCAACCTACACTGATCAGGTGACGAGCCCTTTGTAGTGACCTTGAGTTTATCCTGACAACACATGGGGGCGACGAGTCCTGATGTAGTCTTAAGGATAATTACGCCTGTATTGATAAAGTGATGGGGGAGCGGTGCAACGAGTGCGAGCAACAGTCCTGGCAGCCCTTGCAGCGACCTACAAATATAACATCGTATGAGATTGCTAGGAGTGACGACCCTAGACAGGATCTGTGTTGGGATTGATATAAGCAAGGTACCTTAGTTTCCCGATCCTGCTGTATGAAAAGGACTAATAATAACTCGATAATCATATCACCATCACATTGCATGTGCCTGAAAAATGTGGAGCACTGTGGGAAGAAAGCATGCCATGGGCGTAAGATGGTGCCGTATGAGGGAGATCGTCGGTAAGGGCATCCATCATGTCATGTCATATTGCATTAACAACAGTATTTAGGAATGTTTGATTAATTGCTTTACTATTATCGCATGATTGATTTGAGAACATGCTAATCTCTGCTCTATTATTCCACTGAGTTGATCACTCACTCCCACTTTACGGGACGGTGTTTTCGGACACCCACCAGACCCTATTGTGATTGCAGATGATGGCGCGGCCTGCGAGGCAGAGCCGGACTTGATAATGATGAGGAGGATCCCTCCTTTATGAGTGTTCTGATCGACGGGATTACAGGGAGGTTCATTAGATGTCATGACACTTGTCATTTTATATTTTCAGAGCACTCATGTATATTCTTTCTTTTTATTTTGAGGTATACATGTATATGTTTAACCTGGTAACATGTTCACACTCTGGAGAGTTACAATCAATTATATATTATATGTGTGTATCACAGTCTTCCGCTTGTTAATTTAACTGTCTCTGGAGTATGATATGTTGTTCTGGCTTAATCTCACTCATGTTTAATACATTAACATAGACAATATTCAATCATACACATTTATGTTGCATAAGTGATGTTCTGAAACTCAAGAGTAGAGTTTTTACTCGACCCCCGATTTTTGGGATGTTACACTTTCGCTTGTTAATTTTACTGTCTCTGGAGTATGATATGTTGTTTTGGCTTAGTCTCAATCTTGTTTAATGTCATTCTACAGATAACATGCATTTATCATTATTTATGTTGCATAAGTGATGTTCCAGAATTCGAGAGTTGGGTTTCTACCCGACCCCCGATTTTTGGGGTGTTACAGAACTGTACTGATATGTGGACTTTTGAGCAGGAGTTACATACTCATTCATTCATTCATTCACTATCCACTCGGGCTGGTGGTGCACAACTATTTGTTACGTGTACCTTCACAATGGTCAGGATTTTGGTTGAGGTGCACGACTAACCTGAGATCAGGAGTTTACCACATTGAGTCTGACTATTCAAATTTAGGTGTGGGACTGGTTTGGATAGAAGTCCCTTGTAATGAACCCCATAGCCTGCGATACTACGTACTATCATCCCGACTTCACACTCCAGCATGGTCATTTCATTCGCTCCACATATTGTATTACATTTGTAGCATACGACATTTTGAGTTATCTATGTTTTTACATTTATATGGTTTAGATACGACATCTGATATTTAACTCTTTATGACTTTTCATTTGTATAGTTGATCTGTATTGTGTATTCTGATATTGTTTGACTCATGGACTTGTTAGTATTTCTGATATTGTATAATTATGGCATGACAATATGATGATGATGATGATGTTATTATGGATGCGTGTAATATGGTTATGGCTGTGGTATAGGAGAAATGGAAATATGACTTGGAGTATTACTATGACGCATATGCATTGCATTGGCATTGACATCATACTTTACTTGCTACAGGCCTTTCACATGTATGATTTCCTTATAACATATTTATTTTTCTTGCATGTAGGACACACTGCACACACATGTGTACTCACTAGGCTTTTTACCTAAGCTTCATATTTTCCATTTTTTTCAGGGCAGGAGAAGCTTGGAAGACTTAACGTTCTCAATGCATTGTATCTATTTTTTGATTTGGCAATGTTGACATCGTGTGCCTTTTGGGAAGCATTGTACTTGTAAACATAAGGATTTATAATGAAGTGTTACTTAGTATTTTGTTCATGGATCTTCATGCTCAGGTATTATTAAAAAAAATAAAATTAATCAAAAATCTTCCTTGTGGTGCGCCAAACTCGGGACTTGCTGTTTGGAAATCGAGTGCCGGATTCGGGGCATCACGGAAGCTATCCGTCCCCGAATTTGGGGCTTGACACCATCATTCTTTGGGTGGAACGCGGTACTAAACTTTAGTTTCACCCCTATTTCTTCCTGGATTCGAGTCTAGAAGATAGACGTGAATCATGTGTCCTGATCTGACATAATCTCCATAGGTACTCCATGTAAATGTACTATCTCCTCGATGTACAACTTGGCTAAATCATTATTGAGTTTGAGACTCTAATCGGGAGGATATGAGCCGATTTTATCAATTAATCCACAATCACCCAAATGGAGTTGTGTCCCTTGTCTTCGGTAACCTGGTAATGAAATTCATAGATATGAAGTCCCACTTCCATTCAGCTATGAGCATGGGCTGAAGCAAACCAGGAGGTTGGCGATTGTAACACCCTGGTTCCCGAAACCCGAGTACACTACTCGTTTTCCAAAAACCCGAGTGTTAACCTTTAAAATATCTCAAATTTCACATACATTTTTTTTCTTTATCAAAGTTAACCATTCAAGCAGAATGAAAACAATTCCAGTATAAGAGGGAGTCCATATATACATAACCAAAGTTTTTCAAGTGGTTACCCAAAAACTTATACAAACCAATGTCTTAATCTTTACAAATATAACAGTATAAATTATATACAAATAAAATCAGAAATGAAGAGTTACAAGATCATCTGACTCCTCCCATTCCACAAGAAGTCGAGCATACACATCCTCTGCATCTCCTGCACACCGAATATGGTTTGATAGCGTCAATGGCTATCCAGTGAGGTTTAGCCCTTAAGATTTATCGTAACATCAAGATAATCAAGCTGAGTTAACAAAGACGGTGTATATCAAATATTATACAATGATTATCATGGGAATCAAATAAGGTTCTTCAGATACACATTCATTAAATAAATTTCACAAAGATGATCTTGTTTAAATATATGGATGTATACACATGTTCACAGACCTGGGATGCACACCCAGCTAGTAAAAAGTCACCCAAGGAAAAATAACCACCCGAAAAAGTATACAAGGTATGCCCAAGGATAACTAGTCTCCTGGAAAAGACTATGCAACGAAGTCGCCCAAGGAGAATTTGTCTCCCGGAAAAGACTATATAACGAAGTCGTCCAAGGAGAATTTCTCCTGGAAAAGACTATATAACGAAGTCGCCCAAGAAGAATTTCACCCAGAAAAGACTATATAACGAAGTCGCCCAAGGAGAATTTGTCTCCCGAAAAAGACTATATAGACCGCTCGCGGTAGATTAACTACCTGGAAAAGGCCATAATAATATATAGATCACCCAAGGATATTGTCTCATTCCACCATCCCTAGCCCATGAGACTAATAGTTAAGGTGTTTAAAGGTAACCTACTCAACTAGTGGCCAATTATAGTTCTACAAGTGGGACTTCCATCGCAAAGTTATACAAAGTCAATCATGTAAAACCACATGAGGCAATTATTCTTTAAAAGATGCAAGGGCCAAATATTCCATTTAATAGTGCGATAAGAAGGGATTATTCTCTCAAAAGCCACATAGGCACAAATGGTCCACAAGATGATAAATCCATGATGTAAATTTGTTTAATCCACAATACAAGTGGCCACTAGTTCGAGAATTTCCTAGAAACACTATCAAGTAATTATAGTTGATTAACTAGATCATGTATAATAATATCAGGAAATCACATGCGCATCTAAAGCATACATTTCACATTAAATTAGAGGCATTTAATTCACATTGCATCCAATTCACCAATTATCTTAAGGAATCAAAATTCATAAAAGAAATTCATTACATTAACTAATTAATGAGATAAATGCGTAAAGAAAAATAACAGAGCTAATTATCAAGATGTGGAAAAAGCTTGAAGGGTGATCCTCACCTTTCAATAGTTGGTTCGTCTCCCGGTAATGTTAGAGATAGTTGTACCCACCCTAGGATCAAGATCTAACAAAATTAGAATGTTTGGATTGGTTAGATTATAACGTAACGAAATTTATATAGTTAAGATTAAAGCTTAATGTTTAGATCATGTAAATTTTAGGGCTTTATCCAATCATTTAAATCTAAGTATAGGTATTAGAACTTGAACCCTAGCTTTTTGCGTAAGGAATAAAATAATATACCTATAGATAATTTGTGAATTAGTATTAATTCTTCCCAACAATATCTAATATCATTTTCATAAAAATAAAATAAAAGAAGAGCTTAATGAATGCTAAAATGATAAAATAATAATTAACAATAATTTAGTAAGAATTAATGTTAATATTTATACCTATCCAAAACAGAATTGATAATATTATCTAATGATGATAATGATTATAATTACAATCACTAATAAATATAAACCTAGTCATACTAATTATTCTAATGGTAATAATAGCACATGATAATAACCAAAAATAATAAAAAAAGGTAACTTCGAATTACCTTGTTGAGAAACTCATCACGATAGCGTCAGGAATCGAAAACTCAGTGAGTTAGAGACTTAACTCGGTTTTGAACCGAGTCAACTCAGTATCAACCTGATTACAACACCCTTCTACTCTTTTTCCCATTCTTCTTCCTCCTACTACCTTTCCTCTCTTCTCCTTCTTTGCTCCTTTACTCTCTCTCTAGCCCTATTGGAATCCCAGCTATAACAGGGCCAATCCCAAGCCTAGACTCGACATATGACTCGGCAGCGAGTCAAGTTCCCAACTCAACCCGATGAAAGCCGAGTTCCATTCTCCCTCTCTTCTCCTTTTCTTCTTCATTTGACCTTTCCTTCTCCTTCCTTTCTATTTCTTTTTCTCTAACATCCAACAATAGATTTGGGTATTTCAACGACTCAACTCGGCTGAACTGAGCTGACTTAGTACAGCACTGCCAAGTCGAGACCTCTCTCTCTCTCTCTCACACTGTATCTTCTTCTTCTTCTTTTCTACATTCTCTTCATCTTCTCCTGCTTCTCTGTTGCAGGATATCGATAGTTGAACCAGACGAACTCGGCCCTAATTTTGTAACGACTTGGACCGAGTCGACTCCATTTGGTGAGGCAATGGTAGCGGTGCCTATTCTCTCTCTCTCTTTCCATTTTTAGAAAAGAATGCCCTAAAAGGGTGCCTTAAATAGGGCGTATTAATCCTCTTCTAGAGTATTCTAATGCCAACTAATACATGGATTAGTTACAAGAGTAATCGTGCAATCTGATGATTCTGAGATAATGTGGTCCAACTGTGTTTGCATAGCTGTAATCCGACACTACAATGGGACTTCAGACGCTAAGGGCCATTAGATGGACGCCTTTAATCAGGGTTCGTGGTCCATAATCAAATGGTGATTGGGTGGCTGAACGGGGAAGATGATCTCACCATTAATGGCGGATCTTGATTTGATGACTATTCCGCCAATATGATTTTCATGAATGGTGTGGATATGATCAATGATCACTGTGGGACCCACCATTTGGAGCGGCTTAAACAAAAACTCGGTGGGTTCTGAGATTTTTGATCTCGAGCAGTTTTCTCGCAAGAAGGAGATCTTGTGCGAGATCTCCAAGTTGGATGCTTGAGGATGCCCTAGTTTCTAAGGCCAAGATGCATTTAGAGAGATTGTTAGAGGCAGGAACGGACAGGATTGTGCCAGCACAAAAGTAGGAAGATTCCTTCCGTTATTTCTCTCTTTCTTTTTATAACAACCTAGCTATAGGGAACTTCTAAAACAGGGTAAAAATGGAGGGCCAGGATTGTTTTGGAATAGACGGTCGAGGCTGCAAGAGGTTAGGGTTACCAACCTCGCAATCCGAAAGAGAATGGACCTTTTCATTTTTGAAAAAATAACCACGTGCGGTCTGAATATGCCTAATTTTGTGTCCACCTGCGTGCACCTATTTGTATGAAATGGCCTAGGTTTTGGTCGAGGATACCCCCTAAACATGATGGATGGTCCAGATCATCCCAAATGGATAGTTACGGTGGCCATGGGTGACTCAGATTCTTGTTTTAAGGAGCATTACACGTGCCTTTAATTGCGATGAAGGTTGGACACCTACGCACGGGTTTCAACATGAGAAGTTAATCATGGTCAGGTCGAAATTGATCATTCTTCAAGATGGACGGTTTAGATTTTCCAACCGTAAGCTTTGTTGGCCGCCGATCATTAACACGAAATCAGCCGTTCGGACTTGGTTCGAGCGAGAAAAACGGAGGGAATTCTCCTTTTCTTTTAAATTGTTGTCATGTCAACAACTTGTTGACCCGAACTGTAGTCCGTTGCACTTCGAGTGCATCACTTGTATGTGTACATGCACATCGAAAGTGGGGCCACCATGATGATATGTACAATCTAGGCCGTCCATTTGCTTCCTCATGCCTAGATAGGACATCTGATTTGCGTTGGGGAAGATCCAACACTCAGGTGGACAATTTTGTTTTATTTTATATATATATATATATATATATATATATTATTTAACTGATGATTTCCATCGATTTGATGATTAGATCATTCTAAGATTGAACGTCAATGGTTGAAATGGTCTCAATGGTCCCTTAGTTGGAATTCAATCGTTGGATTACTAATAAGATGGTCAAATATGCATATTAAATTTTTAAGTATTTTTGTTACAATATTCTTAATAATGTCAATATTATTATTATTATTAAATTTATTATTACTATATTCTTAATTATTGAATATTTATATTCAAATATGATGGTTCTATCATTAGGAGTTGTACTATAGGCCTTTTTCAAACTAATTTATCTATTTATTTATTTATTACTCTTATTTTATTTTACTTCGGATTAATGGTTATATGTGACGATACGAATAACCTACATTATTAACCTTCATTAGATAAGTCCCAACCTATCACTTAATTTTCGATTGATCATTTAGATCTTCTCTTATTCTAGGTTAACAATCTGGTGACCTTAAAATTTGTTATTTGAGTGGCTCATAAGACTTTGTAACTACTGAGATGAAGATCTATGGTGGATCTCCCAAATTAACAATCAGGTGGCATAATCTTTGGATGGAGATTACTTTTAATGATCAATTTAGGCTATAATGAAGGTAAACGTTCAAATAGGCTAGGTTTGCATTTATACTAAGTTTGGTAACAAGGTAACACCCGAGTACTATAAAGTATGGGGTGTTACAGCGATGCTCGGCCTTGACCTGCTAGCATATGAGACAACGGGATACAAAATCTGCTATGTGGGCCTTCATGTTGTCCCACTATTACGAACGCTTCATATCTCGATACATCTTTGTACTACCAGGATGCATCGCCATCTTCGAATTGTGAGCAGCTTGAGAACTTCATTTCTCAAGTCATGAAGGTTTAGGAGGCATATGCGGCCATAATAATGTAAATCCCTATCCATTCCAACTCTCCATTCATATTTTTCATCATCAGTTTCTTTCTCTCTCATTTTCACGAACCATTCATCCTCTTTCTGTGCTGCAACGATTCAGTCATCAGTAAGTGACTGCACGTGGATGTGTGCGATGCTCTCAAATGACTCTTCTACTGTAAGCTTCTGTTCAAAGTCTCACAAAAAATCTACCATGTTCCATTCTTCAATTATTAGCGGAGCCACAAATTCTATTATCTTCTTGTGGCTCAACGCATCCGCCATAAGGTTAGCCTTTCAAGGATGGTAGGAAACCTCAACCTTGAAGTCTTTCAAGGTTTCCATCCATCGTCGCAGCCTCATATTCAGGTCCCTCCGCGTGAATATGTACTTGAGGCTCTTGTGGTCACAAAAGAGCTCAAACTCCTCTCTATAGAGGTAGTGTCTCCAGTCCTTTAATGCGAAGATGACCGCTGCCAATTCCAAGTCATGCGTAGGGTAATTCTCTTCATGTTTCCTCAACTATTGTGAGGCGTAGGCGATCACCCTATCCTTCTGCATAAGAACACATCCTAAACCAACACGAGATGCATCGGTGTATATCGTATATCTGACCCTTTGTTCTAGTAATACTAGCACAAGTGTGGAAATCAACTTATCTGTCAATTCCTGAAAGGCTACTTCTGCCGTCTCATTCCAGGTAAACTTAAGGTCCTTTCGAGTCAGCTGAGACAACGATCGAGCTATCTTGGAAAAATCCTTAATAAATTGATGACAGTATCCAACAAGTCCCAAAAAACTCCTCACTTTTATAACCGAACCGAGCTACTCCCATTCTTAAACTGCGGTCACCTTAGCAAGGTCCACACTGATACCTTCCTTGGAATATGATTCTTCCTTCCAAAAGCCGCATTTCTTGTACTGAGAAAATAATTGATTCTTCCTGAGAGTATCGATGATGGTTCACAGGTGCTCTTCATGCTCCTTTCGGCTCTTGGAGTATATCAAAATGTCATCTATAAATACGATGATGAACCGGTATAGGAACGGCCGAAACACCCAGTTCATGAGGTCTATGAACACTGTCGGTGCATTTGTGAGACCAAACGACATAAGAAGAAATTCATAATGCCAAAAACTGATTTCGAATGTCATTTTATGCACATCTTCATCCCTGATGCACAATTGATGGTATCCAGACCTTAAGTCAATCTTTGAGAAATATTGTGCCCCTTTCAACTAGTCAAACAGATCATCTATCCTGGGCAAAGGATACTGGTTCTTGACTGTCACTTGATTCAACTTATCAATACACAATCACAGTGATACATCCTTCTTCTTCACAAACAACACAGGTGCTCCCTAAGGAGATACACTTGGTCATATAAAGCCTAAATCTAACAGATCATTGATCCGTCTCCTCAATTCTTCTATTTCAAATGGAGGCATCCGATATGTTGGTAAAGAAATAGGTGTCGCACCAGACACAAGATCGATAGTAAAGTCGATCTCGCACCAAGGAGGTAGTCCAAGTATCATCCTGAACATGTTCGTGAATTCTTGGACTATAGGCGTGTCCCCAACTGTCAGGCCATCAACATTCTTCAACAAGGAAGCATAACAACTAATGCGGTAGTACCAACTGACCTGAACTGGAAAAATAAAGGTCGTGCCCTCAGGTGCATGTGATGTCACTAACATGGCATTGCAATCGATCTCTGCCTTCATCTTGGTGAGTCAATCCATACTAAGGATGACATCATAATGACATACTTAGGCAACAATCAGGTCAATGAGTACTATTCTGCTTCCTAAGCCATCGTGCAACCCTTACAAATCTTGGTAGAGTCTGAGAAAGTTCCTGTGGTGGTAACGAGTCTAACCCTAACCATAAGAGTAGTTTCCAACCTTAGTCGCTTGATTGCTGCGTATGATACTATTGAAATAGTGGACCCGGTATCGACTAATAGAAATGCTGGTATACCTTGGATATGTATTGTGACTTCAAAAGCCAATGGTGCTACAGTTGTTGACTCAAATGCTTTAGCTACAAGTGAGTGCACACGAGCTTGTTAAGGATAATTCGGTTGCGCTACCATAGGCTGTTGGGGCGGCCTACTCCGAGGTACATTTGGTCTATAAAAAGGTTGTGCTGGCGGTGTTAATTGTAGAGGTGGAGCCGAAATGGCTTGCAGTAACTGACGGTTGATCTTCTAAGGCGGTGTAAAGCCATTATCCCTCATCTTGGTAAAGCAATAAGTGTCAGTATGGCCCAACCTCTTATAGTAGGTGCACTATAGATCATATCACCTCTGATGGGGCGGTGGAGTAGTAAGCCTAGGAGGTGAATCTGCACGTGGCCTCTTGTCGAGGAATGGTAAGTTCGACAAGCCCAGTCGAGGCCTTGGACCCATGGGCATACGCATACGGGACAGTCTGTCCACATCATGCTCAGCTCGCAGGGACATGCTCACTAACTCTACATAATTGAGATTGCTAGCAGAATACATCTTTGTGTGGATATCAGGCTACAGACCCTCAGAGATACACCGCATCTTCATTGGCTCATTTGTTAGGATCAAAGGAGCGTATCTGGCTAGCTCCATAAATTTATTCTCATATTCTAACAGGGTCATTCCTCCCTGTTGGAGGCAAAGAAACTCACCATCCTTTTCATTATGGTATGTGAGGAGGAAATACTTCTCATAGAAGTGGGTCTCAAATGCCTCTCAAGTCCACACACGTCCTATATGAATTGTTCGTAGGACGCTGTCCCACCACAGACTGGCCTCCTCAAACATGTAAGTAACCAACTCAACCTGCTCTGCCTTAGTGCAACGCAGTGGCTTCAACATCTTAGAGATGCGAACAAGCCAGTATTTGGCCTCCTTAGGCCTGTGACTGCCTGAGAAGTCAGAAACGCTCGAAGCGTTTAAAAAGACTGGTGGCATTCATATTCCCGACAGGCTATATAGGTGGTGCAAGCAGGACCATATTCATATTTTGGGAAAGGGCCCCCACAATGGTGGTCCAAATCTGCTGCTGCTGGCACAGCAGGAGTGTCATCTGCTCCAACCTATCAGGAGGAGGAGCCGACTGTGGTACGTGTGACATCGATGAAGACACACGGTTCTATTCTGGAACCAGTGGTGCAAAAGGTGTTGGCCCATTTATGGGGTCAGTGGTCGGCTGAGAATCCGGTATAGTCTGGTGATTTAGGCCCAAGCTGGGGTCATCTGGCTATCGCTTAGGGGAGGTGCCCCATCAAACGATCCACCAGGTGCAAGACATGTCATATTCTGAGTGTTTTTCGGAGGCATTCCCTATATACAACATAGGGTGCAACATGTGTAAGATTTTGAATAACAATACTCAATTTTCTAGGCATTCTACACATTTCATAACAGAAAAAGCTTCATGAATTTCATTTAGCCAAAATTATCATAATACATGAAATGTAGTCTTACATGGATCATGATAGAAGATGCATGCGAGCTAGTCTAACATAAGCTTTAAATAGTAAGCAAGCTAGCACACCACTAACTTACTAAGGCTACTACATGGAAAGACAAGAAACAATGAAAACTCAAAGACGACCACAACATATGACTAGTTGCCCGACTCTTACGATGCTGGAGGAGCACCCTTATCCTGCATGCAACACAGGAAAGTCTTTAGAGTGCGAGACATCCTCTTGAGTTTCTATTTCATATAAGCTTAATTCTCTTCAAGATTTTACTTCAGTTTGGACTGGGTCTCCTTGACCTCCCGTCTTAAGGCCGCCTAGTTTTCTTCAATCTGAGCCATGCGGGCTTCTATGGCGGCCCGATCACGGTGGTGCTCATGTGTAGTAGTAGGAGGTCCTCCATCAGAGTCTGAGTCTTCCTCCTCATTCTCACTGCTCTCCTCTTCATCTCCCACCTCAGAACCTTCCTCTTCAATGCCTTCTTCATCATTCCCTTCCTCATCTCCACTCTTTTCTTCCTCTATCTCATCTCTGTCTTCATCAAGACGGGCTTGCCGTTGTCGCTGGCCAATTCCCATGTTGAGTGTAGTGTCATTTATGAAATAGATCGGGCCAAGCTCATCCATGTTAAGTCTATCGTCGAACTCACGAGCAATCTTGCATATAAGTTGGCTAAATGAGAGTGAGATATTTATCCTAATAGAGAAAGTGGTCTGGACTATCTATAGTAGGACGTATGTAGGCAGACACAGCTTATCTCCCTATCCAGCTCTGTATAGGAAGTCCACCATCAAGCGTGTGCACTCGGTACGGTTGCTCCACCTAGGATACATATTGTACATAAAGATGTGGTGGAGTAGGTAGAAGTCTGTCATCATCTCGGTCGCTGGGAGGCAATTGCCTCGCTTCCAGTGAACCAATCGGCCACAAAGAAACTGCGTATAGCGATCTCTTTCTCATGCACTCTTAAGACGAGATTCACTAGCATGCACGTCACCATGTGCAATCCTCATAATTCAGGCCATCACATCAACATTGACTATTGCTTCCCGCCTTCCCACGGGAATAGTGAATTGTAAAGGCTTTAGTAATGGATCTCGTATGTGGGCATAGAAGGTGCGAACTGTTCTTTCACATGCATGAGACTTGCCTTTAAATATGGGAACTCACCTAGATTCCAACTGGAAGTCCATCACCGGATATAGCCCGAATAGCCTTTCGTCAACATGTTCTTCAAACACAACTTTACGGCCACAAAACTTACCATATCCGATGCCTAATAGTAGAGCCCTTTTGAGTGAAATCTGGGGATCGAGATCCATCTTCGTCCTTCACTCTCTCTAAGCACTTGTGGCCACTTTGGCGCCCGTTTTCTTCCTTGGACGAGTTGGGCGGCTAGGCCTGGCTTCATTTGTGGATGCCTTTCTCTTTCCCATGAGAGAAAGGAGTGTAGAGAGCGAGAAGATTGTAGCAACAAGTTCAAAAAGGGTCATGGGGTGGAAAAATCTTGAGAATAAGTTGGATTTGGGAAGTTTGAGAGTTATGAGACACAAAGATGTAAGCTTTGTGCTCAAATAGGTGAGAAGTAGGGAATATGGGGAGTTTTATAAGATGGGTTTGAGGAAAATGGTGGAGGTAATGGAAGATATGGAAGAAGATTAAGCTTGTGTGTATGGAAGAGGGATTTGGAGAAGAAAATCAGATTTTTGGAAGGGTTTGAGAGCTAGGGGAGGGGTGAAATGAATAAAGGGGAGCAAGGGGACCCCAAATAAAGTGATCTCTTATGAAAATGGGCCCCACATGTGAGTGGGAGGGGTTGCAGGCCGCCAGACCCGGGAGCCCGCTGGATCTAGGCGCGATGCATCGTGGACAGTATGGTGGCGTCGTGGTCCACTGAGCTAGGGCGGTGGCCTCCCCCTCCCAAGGTGCCGAAAATGTGCGAGGGACCCCCTAGGTCCCACTGAAAAATGCATTTTGGGCCCCTATGTCTGTTTGAGATGATTTCGGGTTTCAACTTGCATATATTCACTCTTTTTAGGTCATTTGAGTGTGGAATTCGCTGAATTAGCGTCTAAACCCATCGATTGACAGTCTAGAAAAGAATTGGGATCACTTCACATGATCATAGATGCATACGCGTCATATTTCAATGGTCAATTTCGCCCGCTAGTGAAACTTAGAATCCTATGATCATTTCTATATTTTTATCGTCCCCACCTAAGTCAAAGTACGTCAGTGTATATCATGTTACTAATCTAAATCATGCTCTGATACTAACTTATAATGCCTCGTAAATTAGGAGTTGAGCATAATTCAACTCCCGAGTTCCAACGCATCACTTTATGGAACATGGATGATGATGTTTAAATGTTGTCCATATTAGGGCATTAAACATAAGTGGGATTACACTAAAACAGCATACCATACTCCAAAGTTCATGTAATTAGGCAAGCGGAAGACTAAGATAAATATATAAAGAGTGTAAGTGTTTATCAATCCCTAAAGTATGAGTATGTTACCAGATTAAATAAATACATGTATGGTTCCAAAATTTACAAAATATTAAGTGGAAATGTTCAATTAATTCATAGTCCCATAATCCCAGCGACCCAACTCCAGGTCTACATAGACCCGCCTGAGAGTCAGATATAGGAGAACTCATCGTTAATGAAGTCTAGCTCCGTCACGTAAGCCTCACCATAATCTGCATCTAAAATAGAGTCTGGTTGGTGTTTTAAAAAACCCTCCTAGAGTGGGAGTGAGTGATCAACTCAGTGGTACTATAAGGCAAAGGTTAACGTGTTATCAACTCAGTTAAGTAGTAACGATAAAGTAATACAACAATCATATCCTAAATACTCTTGTTAATACAGGAATGGTATGCTGTAATGATGCATACCCTCACCTGCATTCCCTCAACGACATCATCTCACGATCGCGCATGGAAAACTCCCTAAATGTTTACTTCCTTGCCAAAGCACATGCAATGCGATGCATGGTCGTGTTAGCCAAGTAGTATATTAGGCTTATTCATATAGCAGATTCGAAAAACTAAGGTACCTCCCTTTATATCATTTACTGAAAGAAGGATCCATCTAGGGTCGTCAATCCTAGTTAATCACATATGATAGACAAGTTGTAGGGCATCACCCTTGAGAAAGCAGTGGATAGGTAAGTTCATGAGTTTACACTCGAGGTCACCACGGAGAGGCTTGTCACCGTCAATGTAGGCCTATTTTATACTGGAGGTCACTACGGGATGACTCATCACCTTAGTGTAGGCTAACAGATCAAATACAGTGTCCCATACCACCGTATTTGGCTCATGAGTTTGGGTTGCTCACTGGTTACTACATGGAGGCTCGTCACCCCAGCATAGGCCAATAGTTTGACCATAGTGTCGCATAAAACCATGCCCAGCTCATAAGTCATAGCGAATCTTAGTACCATGGTTGAAACAGGCTTTAAAGTGGTAAAAGGTACCTTAGATTCAAACAGTAACGTCCATACATGGTAAATATATAATAGGACACTCGGGCTACTTTACAAGTGCGATTGGTACGAGTGTATATATAATTAATTGACATAGAGGGCATAAAAACTCCACGTGGCCTAACCACTATTGACATTCAATGTACGACTCAGATTCCTCAAACGTATCTAACGTGACGAAACTAGTTCAGCCACTCAATCAGGAATCATTACTGATTGCCTAGACTAAGTGGTAGTCCTAATCATACTCAAATGCAATGGGGAATGACATATATTAAACATAACAATATTTAACAAACAATTCAAATATAATAATCATTTGAGCATTTTATCAAACACAAGGAACATGTTATTATACATATATACGTTTCATCCATAAATCACATAGTAATACTTTACATTATATGAAGGAGACTATTTATATGACTAAGGAATTTAAGAATCTTGTCTTAATACACTTAATAAGTATAATCCATCAACAAAATCTCATTCAAATATTTTTTACAAACACTTAGACTACACCTTTCTAAGTTTATAGGCTAGACTCACTACGGCATGAATCATAGCAATTCACTTCACCAAATCAGTTATAAGGTATATAACATACGTCCATCTAAGATTTAAAAATTATGATAAGTACAAATTAGGATTCTGCATTCATTCAAACATTTCATTTACATAATCTATACACATATATATTTCATCGAATACATCGTAACTAAGGTCATATGACAGTAATCAAGTCAGACATAAATCATTGCTGACATTGAAATCCTTGAAAACCATAACTTGAACATTTATAGTCCACACCTTTCTTTATTACGCCCGTCACGAACTCGGTTCGTATACCCAAATCGTATCTGAAATTAATGGTGTAATGATGGTGGGGAGGTCATTTAGTACGTGGAGTGGTGAGAGTGAATCCCAACAACAATCTCCTCTCTCTCTCTGTAACGGCCTGAAAATCAGGGGTTGAGTAGGAACCCAACTCCTAAGTTCCAACACACACTTATGCAACATAGATAATGATGATTAAATGTTGTCTATATTAGTGCATTAAACATGAATGAGATTATACTAAAACAATGCATCATACTCCAGAGATATTTAAATTTACGAAAGCGGAAGATTGTAATAAACATACAAGGTACATAGATGTGTTATCCAATCTCCAGAGTATAATGGTATTATTGAGCTGAATAATTAAATGTTTAAGCAAAAGATACAAAATGATAAAATGTACAAGTCTAACTAAACATATTCCCTGTAGTCCCGTTGATCAGAGCGGTCTACATAAACCCACCTGATAACTGCATGTATTAGAACTCCTCTTCATCATCGTAGAAATTAGGCTTCGCCTCACAAGCATAACCATGATCTGCAACTAAAACAGAGTCTAGTTAGTGTTTAAAACACTGTCCCAGAACGTGGGAGTGAGTGATCAAGTCAGTGGAACTATGAAGCAAAGGTTAACATGTTATCAATTCAGTCAAGCAGTACAACACTCATGTCCTAAGAACCCTTGTTAATGTAAGGATTAGATGTTATAATGATGTATGTCCTCGCCTGCACTCCTTCTTGCAACAACATCTAACGATCGTGGCATGCACCACTCCCAGTAAACGTGTACTTCCTCGCCAAAGCACCGTGTAATGCGAATGCATGAATCGTATTGTTCAAGTTCTTAATTAGCCCTTTTTCATACAACAGGATTGGGAAGATAAGGTACCTCCTTTATATCAATTCTAAAATAATGATCCATTCTAGGGTCATCAGTCCTAATTAATCTCATACGATATTGCAGTTCCAGGTCGTTACAAAGGGCTCGTCACCTCAATGCAGGCCTAACTTATACTCTAGTTGCTACGAAAAGGCTTGTCGCCTTTGCGCAGTCTCAAACTATGCTCGAGGTCACTACGAATGACTCGTCACCAAGTCATAGGTTGATAGCACGAATACAGTATCCCATACCAACGTATTCGGCTCACGAGCCTGGGTTACTCACTGGTCACTACGAGGAGGCTCATCACCCCAGTGTAGGCCGACAACTCGACACGGTGTCCCATACCACCATGCGTGACTCATGAGTCTTAGTGGATCAAGGTACCAAGGTTAACGGGGTTTTCAATGGTGAGTTAGGTACCTTAGATTCAAGAAGTAACGTCCATACATGGTGAACATACATTGGGTCAATCGGGTTTCTTGATAAACTGGACTGGTATAAGCATACGCTGAGCCGATTAACATGGAGCCCATAAGAAACTCTGCATGGCCTAACCATTGTCGACAAACAGCGTACGAATCAGATTCATCAGGTGTGTCCGTCGTAGTTAATTAGTTCAACCACCGTTCATAGACATTTACCAATTGCCTGGACTACATCGTAACCCCAATCACATCCCAACAAGAGCATCCACATATAGTAATCCAAAACAGTAGGTGAGAACTGAAATTAGATATAAATCTTACTTGAGTAATTCAACAAACGCATACTACACGTATTACCATACATAGGCATTTCATCCATACAATACAGTAGAAAGATAGGTTATATAAAAGATACTTCAACCATAGTTAAGGGAATTGAGAATCTTATCTCAACATCCACAATACATGCATTTAAACAACCATTTTCACATTCAGGCATTTTATCAAGCACTTAGGCTACACAAATCATATATATGTAATATAGTAGTTAGAGCATGTATTACAGCAAATCCCTCCACAGAGGGTTCACCAAGCGTACAACAAGCATGTATTCTCAGTTAATAAACATGGCAAGTATAAATCATAATTTCATACTTATACACACATTTCAACAAACACATGGAATGCATTATAAATCAACATAGTTTATATATATATGCATAATACATAGACACACTCATATTTAAGCACATGTGATAGTAATCAAGCCAGTCATAAATCATACTGAGATTGAAAGCCTTGAGAACCATAACCTAAACATTTATAATCCGTACCTTACACCGATAAACAAGTATCAAACTCAGTTTGTAGATCACGTCTTTGTCTATGGCACAATGGCCACCTATAGCATGAAATAGGTTAGCTATTTCATCACCTACACTATTTGAAACCCAAAAACAGATTAGGGTTGGATTTTTTTTACTTAAGAATAAGATCGGAATCGCCTGTATAGCGATACAGGAATGGTGGTTAAGCATGTGGAGCGGCGAGATTTAATCCTATGAACAAACTCCAACTCTCACCCTCACTTTCTCTCTCTTTCCTTCTCTTTTCTCTCTTCTCTCCCTTAGGGTTTTCCAAATTCGTCTGGAATGAGAGAGAGAGGGTTTAAGCCCTTTATATAGGCCCAGAACTGATGGGAATGTCCCTAAGGCCATGGTAAACTTAGGTTATAGCCAAATACTGGTCGTTTTGATCCAACGGAGCTATTTTGGAGGCCCCTTTTCTACATGCGGTCGGATTTAAGCTCCTTGACCATGGATCTAGGTCAGGCTAAGTTTTCAGTCCAATCAGGTTTGTGGACTGGCCGCGGGAGACCTGTTTCTATTTAATAGTCACCGGTACTCGATCAGGATCACAAGTCATTGACCTGTGTTGGAAATTTTTCCTGATCCGATGGTGTAATTGGGTCAGATTTTGATGGTCTGAATCCTTAGATTTGTCCTGTAAGCGAACCAACTCAATTCACTTAATTTTCAATTCATTTCATAAAGATATTCACGTTTCTCACACACTTTGTTCCGGACTCAAGTTATGCATTTCTGGGTACTATTAGGACTTAATTTCTGAGGTAGTTGTCAAGTTCAGCAAGGCGGTCATAATCATATAGTTTCGTAGTAATCGGACTTTCGACGTGCGGTCTAGGTCCGATACGGAGTTTCATGATTCTCCCGAGAGCAACTGGGTTTTGAGATAGATCCTAAGTTTCAGAGTAATATAGTGTCACTGGTTCTACTAGTTCTGGGTCTTGTAGATCATATTTAAAGTGATTAGTGCTAATTTCACAGGTAATCTAGTTTAACACTTAGTTAATGCACGTCTAATTTCTAAAGGATTTGGTCTTTAGTGATTTCTTCCTGAGGTGATACTCGGATCTTTGTATGGATTATTCCGAGACGTTACAATCTACCCCCCTTAAAGAAAAATTTTATTCTCAAAATTAGTACCTTTTCGTACTCCTCAAGAATCTAACGGTAGTTCTTTCGGACCTCAGCTTCTGTTTCCCAATTAGCCTCCTCCTCAGTATGATGAGTCCACAGTACCTTTAAAAGTGGAATCACCTTTCTGCACAACACCTACTCCTTCCTATCTAGAATCTGCGTCGGTCGCAGTACATAAGTAGCATCTTCACTCAACTATACCTGCTCCCATCTAATAATGTGGGAAAGATCAGGAATGTATTTCTTCAAATCGACACATGAAATAGGTTGTGCATGCCTATGAGCCGTATGGGCAAAGTCAGGCGGTACGCTACCACCCCCACTCGATCCAGTATCTGAAATGGGCCAATAAATCTTTGCACGAGCTTCCCCTTCTCATCAAACTGAAGAACTCCATTTGTGAAACCTTCAAAAATACGTGGTCCCCGACCTCAAACTTTGTGGTCACCGTCTCGCATCAGAGTAGCTCTTTTGTCTACTCCGTGCTGTCAAAAGTCGATGTCCGATAATGTCGATCTTCTCTAAGGTCGCCTGAACTAACTCTGGGCCAATCAGGCTCTTCTCACCAACCTTTGCCCAGCAATGCGGTGCTCGACAGGGGCGCCCATACAAGGCCTCATAGGGATCCATGCCAATAGTCGCCTAAAAACTGTTGTTATACATGAACTATACATAAGGAAGATAGTCGTCCCAACTGTCTTTGAAATCAAGCAAACAAGCTCGCAGCATATCTTCCAACACTTGATTCACCATTCCATTTTCCTGTCAGTCTGTGGGTGAAACGCGGTACTGGACTTCAGTTTCACACCCATTGCTTCATGGATACGAGTCCAGAAGATAGATGTGAATTGTGTATCTTGGTCCGAAACGATCTCTAGAGGAACTCCATGCAGACGTACAATCTCCTTGATGTATAATCTGGACAACTCGTCAGCTGAGTTCGAAACCCTGATAGGGAGAAAATGAGCCAATTTTCGTCAATTAATCTACAATCACCCAAATAGAGTCATGTCCCTTCCTCGTCTTCGACAGCCCTGATATGAAATCCATAGAGATAAAATCCCATTTCCATTCAGTTATGGTCATGGGCTGAAGCAGTCCAGGAGGTCAGCGATGTTCAGCCTTGACTTACTGACATCTGCGACAATGGGACATGTAATCTACTATGTGGACCTTCATGTTGTCCCACTAGTACGACCTCTTCATATCTCGATACATCTTCGTACTACCAAGATGCATCACCATCTTCGAATTATGCGCAGCCTCGAGAACCTCCCATCTCAAGTCATGAAGATTTGGGATGCATAGGCGGCCCTAGTAACGTAAGCCCATATTCGTACCAACTCTCCATTTTGAATCTTGGTTGTCGCTCACCTGCTCTCTCAACTCAACCAATAGCTCATCGCCCTTCTGAGCCGCGATGCTCCTATCATCAATAAGTGGTCGCACATGAACATGTGCGTTGCTCTTAAATGGTTCCTCCACCATGAGCTTCTGCTCAAAACAATGCACAAACACCACCATATTCCACTCCTCGATCATTAGCGGTGACACAAATGCTATCACCTTCTTGTGGCACAACGCGTCTGCCACAAGGTTGGCCTTGCCAGGATAGTAGGAGACCTTAAACTTGAAATCCTTTAAGGTTTTCATCCATCTTCGTTGTCTCATATTCAGGTCCCTCTGCGTGAATATGTATCTGAGGCTCCTGTGGTTGTAAAAGAGCTCAAACTCCTCTCCATAGAGGTAATGCCTCCAAATCTTTAAAGAAAAGATGACCGCTACTAACTCTAGGTCATGCGTAGGGTAGTTTTCCTCATGTTTCCTCAACTGTCGTGATAGATAGGTAATAACCCTATCTTTCTACATCAAAACACCACCCAAACCAAGGCAAGATGCATCGGTGTATATTGTATACTTGACCTCTTGCTTTAGAAATACTAGCACAGGGGTGGACGTCAGCTTGTTCTTCAGCTCTTGAAAAGTTGCTTCGGCCTTCTCATTCCAGGCAAACTTGAGGTCCTTCCAAGTTAGCTGAGACAACGGCCTGACTATCTTGGAAAAATCTTGAATGAATCGATGGTAATAACCTGTTAGGCCAAGGAAACTCCTAACTTTAGTAACCGAACTAGGCTGCTCTCAGTCCTGAACTGCTGCTATCTTGAAAAGGTCTACCGTTATCCCTTCCTTGGACACCACATCCTAAGAACTTAACATCTTCTTTCCAGAAGTCGCACTTCTTGTACTGTGCGAACAACTGGTTCTCCTTGAGAGTATTGAAGACTGCTCGTAGGTTCTCCTCATGCTCTTCCCGATTCTTAGAGTATACCAGGATGTCATCTATAAATGCGATGACAAATCGGTACAAGTACAGTCAAAATACCCTGTTCATCAGGTCCATGAACACGACCGGTGTATTCGTGAGTCCGAACGACATCATTAGGAACTCGTAATGCCCAAAGTTGGTCCTGAAGCTATTTTTTTTCACGTCCTCATCTCTGATGTATAACTGATGATGCCCTGACTATAGATCGATCTTTGAAAAATATTGTGCCCCTCTCAACTGATTGAACAGATCATCTATCTTGGGCAAATGATACTTGTTCTTCACTGTCGTTTGGTTCAACCTCTGATAATCAATACACAATCGCAGTGACCCATCCTTCTTCTTCACAAACAACATAGGTGCTCCCCATGGAGACACACTCGGTTATATGAAGCCGACATCGAACAGATCATCAATCTATTTCCTTAGCTCCTCCAACTCACATGGAGGCATGCGATAAGTTGGTTACTATAACGCCCTGAAATTCGGGGGTCAAGCATAACTCAGCTCCCTAGTTCCAAAACATCACTTATGCAACATAAACAATGATGGATGTATGTTGTCTGTGTTAGTGCATAAAACATGAAATAGATCAAGCCAGATCAACAGACATAATTCAGGGATATTGAGGAAATGCAAGCAGAAGACTTAAATACATAAATAATTCAAAAAGAATCCCGAAAATATGCGCGCTCTGCCCAGGGCAATATATATAACTGTGTCTCAAAATACATGGATCAACTGTGCAAAATCGCCATATACATATCCCAAAAATCTCCGATCGTCTGGACAAGGCTCACAAGAACCCGCCTGAGAACTGCATAAATGAGAACGCCTCTTCGTCCTCATCAAAGTCTGGCTCCGCCTCGCCAGTATCGTCGTCACCTGTAACTAAATCAGAGTCTGGTTGGTGGTTAAGCACCATCCCAGAACATGGGAGTGAGTGATCAACTCAGTGGTACTATACCGCAAAGGTTAACATGTTATCAATTTAATCAATCAGTAATGATAAAGCAGTACAATCAAACATGTCCTAGATATTCTTGTTAATGTGAGAATGAATGCAATAATGATGCATGCCCTCACCACAAACTCCCTCATGTGACATCATCTAATGATCACGGCATGAATCAGTACCACTGTGCTCTCACACCAATGCTAATGGCACATGCAGTGCATTGTCATGAATATGATTACCCAATTCTTATTAGTCCTTTTCATACAGTAGGATTGGGAAGTTAAGATACCTCCCTTATATCAATCCCCAAACATTGATCCATTCTAGGGTCGTCAGTCATAGGAAATCTCATACGATGTTACGTTTTTAGGTCACTGTAAGGGTTGTCAGGGCTGTTGCATGGAATCGTTACACCACTCCCCCATCACCAAATCAATACAGGCCTAGTTATATCCTCAATACTAGAATAAGACTCGTTGCCCTTATGCAGTGCTAGGATATACTCGAGGTCACTACAGAGGGCTCGTCACTAATCAATAAGGCCGACAGCAAGAATATAGTGTCCCATACCACCATAATCTTCTCACAAGAGTAGGGTGCTCACTGGTCACTACGGGGAGGTTTGTCGCCCCAGCGTAGGCTGACAGCTCGACCACGGAGTCCCATATCACCGTGTCCGGCTCATGAGTCTTAGAGGATCACGGTACCAAGGTTAACGGGAGTTTCACTAGTAAGCTCGGTGTCTTAGATTCAAACAGTAGCGACTAAACATGGTGAACAAACATCGGTCGATCGGGTTAGTTGATAAGCTCAGCTAGGCCAAGCGTACGTTGAGTTAAACTACATAGAATGCATAAGCACTCCGTGTGGCCTGACCACTGTCGAATATCCCAAGCACGACTCAAATTCGTTGAACTCATCCTACATGGTGAAAACGGCCTCAACCACTATTTACAGAACGGTTACTGTTTACCTGGACTGTAGTACAGCCAGCCACAAGCACGTACAAACTCAATAACAAGCATATGTTCATATCCTACCTTCATATGAACATTCATGTCATATAACTGGAACTTAAATACACTACATGGAGGAAATCATACACACGTTTAACATGAATAATCTAAGTTACATAATTCATGGAGGAAATCATACACTCAAATATTGTGATTGAGATTCTTGTCTCAACAACCTTAGCAATCACACTTTACAAACTACTAACTCATTTAGGCATTTATACAAACACTTAGATTACACTATTCAACATGCATCACATATGTCGATTCCATTACATATTATGGCAAGTCCTTTCACCAAGGAGTTATCGCATACATATTGAGGATAAAACAACGACAATAACTCATGGCAATCAAAACAACATATTCTATACGTATACAGGTATTCTAACACATATTTGAAATATGTTATTTATCACATGAAGTATACACATACGTAAATTGAAACGGCTAGCGCATTTAGCATGTGTAATAGCAATCACAACATGAATAAATCATTATCTATCATTGAAAGCCTTGAAAACCATAACCTAAATGTATATAGTCCGCACCTTAAACTAGAAAATGCGTATAAGAGGTGATTCATACGATAAGTCTTCGTCAACGACGGATACGCTACCTATGGCATGAAACAGGTTAGCTATAACTTCACTTAAACTATTCTAGGCTTCAAAACAGGTTAGGGTTGGCTTAACTTACCCAAGAATAGAATAAGAATCGCCAGAAGAATGATTCAGATACGCAAGTTCGATGTGTAGATGAATTGGGAAGAATCCTACAGAGAATTAACAGGTTCTCCCACACTTTCTCTCTCTTTTCTCTCTCTTGGAAAGCTTGGGTTTAGGAAATTCGTATGGAATTTGGGAATAAGGGATTAAAGCCTTTTTATAAGCCTAAACTCGATGGAAATAGTCTTAAGGTCAAGGTATACTTTGGTTATAACTAAATCGGGCTCTTTCTGATCCAACGGAGCACTGCTGGAGGTCCTCTTATCAAATGCGGTCGGACTTAAGCTCACTAGTATTGGATCCTTAGTAAGTTAAGTTTTCAGTCTGATTGGGTTTCCAGATCATTCGTGGTGGACTAGCTTTAATTCAATAATTACCGAAATTTAATCAAGGTCACAAGTACTTTGACATGTAAGAGCCACCTATCCTGATCCGAGGGTGAATTTGGGTCGAAATATAACGGTCAGAACCCTTAGAAATAACGCGCAAGAGAAACTATCCAGATTACTTAAAATTATATTTAATTTTCTAAAAATCTTCATTTTCTCACTCTCTTCACTCCGGACTCAATAAAATGGTCTAAGGACATCGTTTGGGCTTGATTTTCTAGTTGATTGTCAAGTCCAACTAAACGGTCATAATGGTCTAAGTTCATAGCTATCAGACTTTCGACGTGCGATCTAAATCCAATACAAAATTACAAAGCATTCCTAGGAGCATCTGGGTTTAGAGTTGGATCCTAGATTTCAGGGTAATTAGTGTCAATGATTCTCTAGGTTTTGGGTCTTACAGATCGTATTGAAAGTTATTGGTGCTAATATCACATGCAATCTAGTTTAGCGCTAGCTAAAACATATTAAAGTTTTAAGGGATTTAGTTCTAATTGATTTCTGCTAGAGGTGGTACTCGGGGTCTAAGTACGAATTTTTCTAGGTCGTTACAGTAACGAAATGGGTGTTTCACTAGGCACTAGGTCGATAGTAAAGTCGATCTCGCACCGTGGAGGTAGTCATGGGATCTTCCTGAACACTTCCCAAAAATCCTAGACCATGGGCGTATCCCCAAGTGTCTAACCATCAACATCCTTTAACAAGGAAGTGTAACAGCTAATGCGATAGGGCCACCTGACCAGCACTGAGAATGTGAAGGTCGTGCCCTCAGGTCCCTGGGCTGTCATTACTCTAGTGTTGCAATCAATCTCTTCCTTCATCTCCGTGAGCCAATCCATACCAAGAATGACATCATATTGATGTAATGGGGCGACCAGTAGGTCAATAAGCACTACCCTGCTCCCTAGGTCTATCAAACAACCCCCACACATCTTGGTAGAGTCTGAGAAAGTCCCTATGGCGGTAAGGAGTCTCACCCCAACCATAGGACTAGTTTCCAACCCCAGTCGCTTGACTGCTGCACATGATATAATAGAGATAGTGGACCTGGTGTCCACCAGCAAGAAGACTAGTGTACCTTGAACATGCACCGTGACTTCAAAAGCCAACGGGGCTTCAACTGCTACCTCGGATGCCTCAGCTGCAAGTGAGTGCACACGAGCCTGCTGAGAATGGTTCGGCTGCAGTACCATAGGCCATTGAGGTGGCCTAAATCGAGGAGTGGGTGGCCGAAAGGATGGATGTACCTGTGTTGACTGAAGAGGTGGGGCTGAAATGGCCTGGGGAAGCTGGCGGTTAACCCTCTAAGGTGATGAGAAGCTATTGTCCCTCATCTGTGTGAAGCAATATATGTCAGTGTGGCTTGACTTCTTGTAGTAGACACACAATAAGTCCAATCGCTTCAACTGAGTTAGGGGAGCTAGAAGCCTAGGAGGCCAATCTACACGTGGCCTCTTACCGAGGAATGACTTGTTCGGCAGATCTGGTCATGGCCTTGGAGCCATAGGCACGTAACTATAGGATAATCTATCCCCGTCCTTCTCCACTCGTACAGACATGTTCACTAGCTCAGCATAAGTGGGTATGTTAGCACAACACATCTTCATGCGAATCTCGGGTTACGGACCCTCAGAGAAGTGCCGCATTTTTCATCAGCTGATCAGTGAGAATCAAAGGAGCATACCTAGCCAGCTCCGTGAATCTGTTCTCATACTCTGCCACTATCATGCCTCCCTATCGGAGGCGAAAGAACTCACTCTCCTTCTCATGACAGTACGTGAGGGGGAAATATTTCTCATGGAAGCATGTCTCGAAGGCCTCCCACATCCACACGTATCCAACCATAACAGTGCAGAGAACACTGTCCCACCATAGGCTGGCCTCCTTCTCAGACATGAAAGTGACTAGCTCAACCTGCTCTGCCTCAGTACAGTACGGCGGATTCTAAAAGTGCACCTACAACGTGCCCTGGTTTGTTAATTACATTGTAAGTTGAGTCAGTCGGACAACAGCGCCTAACAGGAAGATCAAGTCAAGTGCCTGCCTCAACTGGATGTGTGGAAGCTCGCCATAGGTAAATCATAGCCTCATATCCCATGTCCTAAAACACCAGGTGATTAAAACCCTTAAAAAGAACTAGAACATCTTAGGGTTTCTGTGTAAGAAAACTTTTTATCAAAAAGGAAAATCTTTAAAGTTTTTCTTACACCGTCGATTATATCGATTCCCCTTTCGATATGATCGACCAGCTCTGTCGATGTCCTCGACATCTCAAATCGATATAATCGAGTGAGGACAAAAAGCGTCCATCAATCAAACAATCATCTGGACGATTTATCGATATATCGACTGGTGAGTCGATATCATCGATATTCGAATATCAATCCTATTGGAAGAAGATCGATAATATCGACAGACTATTTTTTGCCGCCCCTATTTTTTTAAAGAAAACTAACATAAGCTTCGATATATCGATGACTGTCCGATTCAATCTGAACTTAAATATCGATCATATCGGAAGTCAGTCGATCATATCGATTGTGGGCGCATGTTTTCACCAGTGTGAATTTCAGGTTATTTTTTATGTTGATCGGGGTGCCAGTCGATAAATCGATATTCATATATCGATCATATCAAGACTTGGTCGATTGGATCGAGTCCGGACATAAATCGTCCAGCAAGCTTATAGGTAAATCTATACGATTTATCGATCCCATCGACAAGGTCTCCGATATGATCGATATACAAATTCTGATGACATCGACTGTTCCCCGATCATATCTGTAGAATCAAAAATTCTTCAAGGCTTCTCTCTTATTTTCACCTATCGATAAATCGATCCATCTCTCAATGGAATCGGAGTTCAAAATTCGATAACATTGATGTGAGTCTCGATCCCATCGACCAGTTGGCGAAAAGGTTTTCAAAAGCGAAATGACAATTGAGTTTGTATCATCGAGAGGTCTGCCGATACAATCGAGAGTATACGCTCGATCATATCGATGACTGCTCGATGATATCGAACTCTGTCATAAATATGACCGTTTATATCCGTTGGAACCTTTTGCCTATAAATAGAGAGATTAGTCTTTATTGTTGGCAGAGAAAGAAGAGAGTGCATTTGAGAGTTTTAACCTTCCTATCATTTACCTAACCCCTTTCTCTCAGGAAGTTCATCCTCTAATCCACCCTCATCATTGATATCACATAGAGTGGATTAGGGAATGAACTTCCGCATTCAAGGATTCTCCAGCTACTATCTTAATGGCAAATTATTAAGCTGGAATGCCTTGAATGCATAAATGATTGGAACCACTCTATATTCCTTATAGGAAAACCTTTAGAGAGTGGTATTCTACTATAACCTTAACCCAACCTAAAGCCTAGTATAGATACACCTTTGTGTTGCGGATCAAGGGAGCTGAAGACTCTTCATCAACAAGAAGGAGATCTTCATCATTGCGTTGAATGGGACTCATCAACTTATTTGTAAGTATCTAGAGTCTAGAGGACACTTGTGATCATTCCTTTCTAGGATTGGGTTTTAAGTGTTGCTCACCCTTTGAAGTCCTCGAAGGAGGCCTCCAACGGGAATGTACGTGCGGGGTGCGTTGTGTGGACCCGTGCTCTGTGGAGAGCATAAACATCTGGTTAGGAGTACGCCAAAAAAACTTCAGGGTTAGAGGTGAACCGAGTAGAAACCTCCGGGTGCATTATGTGGACCCTTTCCCTGTGTGGGTATAAACATCTGGTTAGGAGTACGCAAGCAAAACTTCAAGGTTTGAGGTGAACCGAGTAGAAACCTCTGTAAAGGTTGAAGGTGAACTTGATTTAAAACCTTAGGTTTGAGGTGAACCATGGGAAACCTCCTTAGTGAAATCCGGTCACTCAAGGGTTGAGTGTGGAAGCTGAGAGTGGAGTAGACAAGTAGTCGACCCATTATAAAAATGACTGTGTTTATGATTGATTCTTATGCTTGATTATTTGTGTGATTATGTTAATTACATTCATATCTGCTCACACTTCACACACAGTCACATCTATCATAGACTATAACTACTTCATGCTTATCATCTAAATAGTTTTGTGATTGGATCCTCTACCAGGCTTGGAAGCCAGTAGAGTTAATTTTGAGTAATCCTTATCTATACCCTGAGATAGGATTAGTGTGATAGGATTTTTAATAATTCATAAAAACTTTGAAAAGTCCTATTCATCCCCCTCTAGGACATATTGGGATATTTCTACTTCGACTTAAGCGGTCTTCACCGCTATTTCAATTGGTATTAGAGCGGGTCTCTCTTTAAGGGTTTCACCGCCTAGAGAGTGATCTTGACTGAAGTAGAAATATGGCTAAAGGAGAGGGCTCATTTGTCACTAGACCTCCAGTATTTGATGGATCAAATTATACTTACTGGAAGACTAGAATGCACTACTTCCTGAGATCTTTGGATCATGAAGTTTAGGATGCAGTTGAAAAAGGATACGTGGTACCATCCGAACAAATTGTACTTGAAAATGAAACCACAATCACTAAACCCAAACCTAATGAGAAGTGGACGGCGTTTGACAAAGAACAACGAAATCCTAAAGCAAAAGCAATGAACGCCATCTACTGTGTCATGTCCCAAGATATATTCAATCAAATAAGTATGTTTGGGACATCCAAGGAAGCATGGGATTTACTGGAAACGACCCATGAAGGCACAAGCACTGTGAAGAGGTTTAAACTACAACTCTTAACTTCACAGTTTGAAAATCTCAGGATGAAAGAGCATGAGACATTTATGGAGTTTTTCACCAAATTGAACATCATTTGTAAGTCCATGGGTGGTTTGGGAGAGAAGGTTCCGGCACTTAAAATATGTAGAAAAATCTTAAGATCCTTACCAGAACGCTTCAATCCCAAGATAACAACAATTGAGGAGTGTAGGAATATTCATGCGATGAAAGTAGAAGAACTGGTAGGTTCCCTACAAACTTTTGAACTACACTTCACACAACCCCAAAAATTTGAAAACACTGTCCTAAAAACTTCTAAGAAATCAAAACATGAGGACAGTGAGAGCGAAAACGAAGATGAAGATGAGGAAGTGGCCTTGCTAGCACAAAGATTCAGAAGATTCTTTCAGAAGAATCGCGGCCATCCTTCTAGAGGAAGAAAGGTGAACTACAAACCTTCTGCAGAAAAATTTGGTAAACAGACCAAAGAACCACAATGTTATGCCAGTCATGAGTATGGACACCTATCTACAAAATGCCCAAACGGAAAAACCAAGGGCAAGGCGATGACTCCCACATGGGATGATACGGAGGAGTCAAATTCAGAAAACAGTATCTCAGGAAGTGATGGAGATAAAAAATAACTTTGAAACTACTTATGGTCTCCACTACTTCAATCATTCCAACTGAATCTGAGAAAGAACAACAAGCCACTGAATCATTTTCATCTAACAATGAGGAAATTGAAGAAGAAGAAGATAAAGAGAAAAATGAATTACAAAACGCTTACAATCAACTTTACATCCATGGTGTTAATATTGTCAAGAGACTTGGAATAGTTGAAAACAAAAAGGAATTGCTGCAAATAGATCTGGATAAAGCTTCAAATATTAATACTCATCTAATCACTGATTTGCAGCAATGCCACTCAGACAATGATAGACTTAAAAGAACTAACAATTCATTGAAATCTGAGTCAGAGAAATTAAAGGAACAAGTCAAAGAACTAAATGAGGAAAACCTGATTCTTCAGAATAAAAATTATACACTTCAAAATGATCTAGAAGAATTTAGAAAAATTACCAAAATAAACTGTAAATTTTTCCAAAGTGGTGAGAAATTAAAAAAACTGTTAGGAATGGGAAAATATGGAGAAGATAAAAAGGGATTAGGTTATGGAAAGGCTAGAATAAAAACTAATGCACAACTATTTGAAAAATCTGATGCATCCAGTACTAACACCAAACCTATCCCAACGCTTTACAAAAATGAGGAGTCAGTTTATGTAAGTGCTATGATTTCATATCCCTTTGGTTGTTAAATTTTGTGGTGCCAAAACCTATATCTATGTCTTGTATATCTTGTGTTTCATGTTTGAGACTATTCATTGCTTCAAGACATCACATTTCAAGACAAGATCTTAAATGAAGAAAGTTTCAAGTCATGGATGAAGAATTCAAGAATAGAAGTCTTCAAGTATGCATGTTTAAGATACAATCAAGCTCAAGTATAGTAGAAGACTTTGTTCAAGTTAAGATCAAGCTTAAGAAGACTTTGTTCAAGTCAAGATAAAGTTCAAGAAGGCCTACTACAAGATTCGTATATTCTGAAGCTTCTCTTAAGGGTCATCTGAGTGTACAGACTATCAATGTCCATCTCACTTTTAAGGTTTGTTTGACCTTAGATTGACCTTAGGATGGGCTTTACTGTAGGTCATTCTGGATACATAATTCGTATATTTTAATATGCTTGTTCGGGCTGTTCTAAGACCAGTCCTAAGGACTTTAAGACCAGTCCTAGCTCTGCTACGACTAGTCTTGAGTTTTTCAGGACCAGTCATAGGTTGTTGAAGATTTTTGAATCTTTCTGGTTGTCCTACGACCAGTCCTGGACATCCTACGACCAGTCCTGTGAGCTGTACGACTCGTCCTTCAACCAGTCTTAGCCCTACGACTCAAACTCTAGCAACTGAATTGGGAGTCCTTCGACCGATCGTAGGTAACCCACGACCAGTAGTAGGTGGCCCACGACCAGTCGTAGGATACCCAGGACCGGTCGTGGAACAGAAAATCCTTATCCCGTAGAAATCTTTAAAAATCTTTGAAGCTACGACCAGTCCTAGGATCTTAAGACCAGTCGTAGATGGGATTTTTTAGGCTATAAATAGAGTATGAACTTTAGAGTTTTAGCAATTCAAATCAACTCTATTCAAGCATTCTTTAGGCTATACTCTGAGATAAGTTTGTGTTTATTTTAAGCTACTTTGTGCTCATTTAATATTCCTTTTGCTAGCTTGTTTATTATTTGATTTTGATCTACATTCCAATCTTATTTGAAAGGGGGAATTTCTGATATTCCTTCTTCTTAGATTCAAAATCAAATAGAACTAGCCCTTTTGATTTAAAATCAATTAGACATAGAACCATTCTTAAAGTGAGTATTGGACTTTGAACGTTGAATCGAACTTCTACTCCGATTGTTCTACCAGGCTACTTCAAAAGGAGATTCAGGTATTTTACATTTGTGTAATTTACTTTCTTTGGTTTTGTTTGAGATTTGCCAGAAAATTCTCATTGTATTGTTTATCTGAGGAGAGCCAGAAAACTCAAATTTTGTGGGTTTTTGGATTGTGTAAGCCTGAGATCAAAGACACAATTGTGAAGGTTTTAGGTGAACCTGTGAAACCTATTTTGATAGTGCATGCTAATATCCCCTGTGTGAGGATATTAGGAGTGGAGTAGCATTCTGTGTGGCTGTTGGATAACAGTTGGTGTACACACAGGCAAACCACTATATATCATTGTGTTGTGGATGTGCTTTATTTATTCATTCAGTTTTGTGGTTTATATTCGTGGATGAATGTTGTAATCCTTTTATTCCAAGTAAGTGTGGGGAATGTTGTAATAACTTAGGATTTATTTCTGTAAATTATTTTGATTGCTTTTCCTTTTCTTTCCTCATTGGTTTGTGATACAAGGACGTTCTAGAAATAAGGTTGTCCTACCTTAAACCTTTGGTTTTTGGTGTAAGGTTGTCCTTAGAACTGATATAGTATCATTCTCTTTATTTTAGGCTATTGAGATTAATTTCAATTCAGCATTGTGCTTTATTTATTTTATTATTCCGGTGTTTTTAGTTTTATTTGGCATTGCCCTATTCACCACCCCCCCCCCCCCCCCCCCCCCTCTAGGGCATATAGCTAGGCCCCTTTCAAGTGGTATCAGAGCCTAATAGCTCATGCTTATTGTTTATTTATTGGATTTATTTCCTGAGCTAACGATCTAAGCTATATTAAGATGTCAAATTTTGATAGCCTATCAGTCACTAAGCCACCACCTTTTAATGACACAAACTATGCCTATTGGAAAACCAGGATGAGGATCTTCCTCAAATCCTTGGATGAAAGTGTGTGGTTGGCCACAGTGAATGAATGGAACCCTCCTATCACTGAAGTAACTAATGACAATGGTTCAAGATCAATGAAAGTAATGGCTTATTCTCTTTAGACCACACTTCAGAAATGTGAGAGTAGTGCCAATGTAAAAGCACTAAATGCAATTACTTGTGCATTATCACCAGATGAATTCAAAAGAATCATCTCTTGTGAAAATGCAAAACAAGCATGGGATGTATTAGAAATGACACACGAGGGTACATCAATTGTCAAGAAATATAAAGTCCAACTCCTCACAACTAAATTTGAAGAAATTCATATGGAGGAGAATGAGATGTTTATGGACTTCTACACTAGATTGAATGACATTGTGAACTCTATGTGGGGTCTTGGTGATAGAATCCCAGAAAGTAAAGTGTGCGCAAAGATACTACATTCACTTCCTGAACGGTTCAATTCTAAAGTAACCGCGATTCAGGAACTTCATGATATGGATACCATGAGGGTTGAGGAACTAGTTGGTTCACTTCAAACCTACAAGTTGTCCTTTAAAGCTCCTAAAGAAAATTCAATTTCTCTCAAATCATCTAAAAATGGTTCACAAGAGAGTACTTCGGATTTAGAAAATTCTGAAGATGATATGGCGCTTTTAACAAAAAAGTTTTACAAAATTTTCAAGAGCAAGAAAAAAGTTAATTTTCAAAAGTCAAATGATAAGAGACGATCTAAACCTAGAACTCGAAAATCTTTGAAAGATAGTCAATGTTACAACTGTCAAGAGTATGGGCACTTAGCTAATAAATGTCCTAAAAAGGATAAATCAAAAAAGAAAAGCACGATGGCTACTTGGGATGAATCGTTTGATTCTGAATCCTCTTCTAAATCAGAAGATTCTGAAACCGAGTCGGGCGATGATGTTAAAGCCCTTATGACTCTAGCCAAGATCACCTATTCAGATAATGATAATATATCTAGTGAAGAAAATCTGAATAGTGATTGCGATAATGAAGATGATCTTCAGGATGCTAATAATGCCCTTTATAAGGAGAGTTGAAAAATTGACGTCAAGCTTAAATTACAAAAAGAAAAATTTTCTAAGCTTAAGGAAGATTATGAGTTTCTTGTTTTAGAAAAGTCTCATATTTCCGATTCTTTTGAAAAGACCAAATGTGATTTAGATTTCAAAACCTCCCAAATTGAAGATTTGAAATCTGAAAATGAGAAACTCAAAAATGAGGTAGCTTCTCTTCTGAGTTTGAAAGACACATGGAGATATGCCCAAGGTGATCCAAAATTAGAAAAATTATTGTCCGGATCAAGAAAATGTAGCGATCGATCCGGGTTGGGCTATGATAAGAATACATCTCCTAAACAAAAGAACATTGCTTCTAAATTTGTAAAAGGAGAGTCTTCAATCTCAAAAGAAAAAAATACTTATCAAGGTTTTTCCAAAAATTTAAGGACTTTTCAAAAACCTAAAGGTAGCCATGTCAACTATGATTTTCAAAACCGAAATCCATTGGCTGAAAAAATAATTGATCTACTCAAGGAGCTATTAAAGTCTAACTCTATAGGTCACTCCTATAACAACAGACAGAAAAAGACCATCTATACTCCTAAACCCAAAACAGTTCTAAAATGGGTTCCTAAAGTTACCTGCTTGGTTGCCCACACTGCTTTCAAAGTAACAAGCCATTCAAAGTGGTACCTAGATAGTGGTTGCTCCAGGCATATGACAGGCGACAAGGCTTTATTCACCGATCTAAAAGATATGACTGAAGGGTCAGTCACATTTGGTGATGGAAGCAATTGCAAGATCATTGGTCAAGGTACGGTTCAACTTTATAACCTTCCCTTATTTAAGAATGTTTTATATGTTGAGGGTTTGAAACACAACCTTCTAAGTATTTTTCAGATATGCGATAACAACCATAGTGTAAAGTTTTCTAATCAAGGTTGTGAGATACTTAATAAAAAGGGTTCTGTAATATTAACTGGTCGCAGAACTTCTGAAAACTGCTACATCGTTAGTGATGCAAGCTCATCTATTCAATCGTGTAACATGGTCCATACCGATGAGACTGAATTATGGCATAAATGCCTTGGACATGTACACTATCGGAACTTATTTAGATTGAACAAAAGAGAACTAATTAGAGGTCTACCCAAATTACAAAGAGTAGACAAAATATGTGGTGAATGCCAGTTGGGCAAACAGACTAGGAGCTCTCACAAGAAAGTGAACTCAAATACTACATCTAAACCACTCGAGCTTCTCCACATGGATCTTATTGGACCAACTAGAACGGAGAGTCGAGGAGGAAAAATATACATCTTGGTTATCGTATATGACTATACCAGATTCACTTGGGTATCGTTCTTAAAAGACAAAACTGAAACCCTGGATGAAGTGAAAAAAGTCATTAAACGAATCCAAAATGAGAAAGGTTCTCATGTTAGTAAGATCCGTAGTGATCATGGATCAGAATTCGAAAATAGTAGTTTTGAAAAATTCTGTAGCGATCAGGCAATATCACATGAATTCTCTGCGCCCAAAATACTGTAACAAAATGGTATAGTTGAAAGAAAAAACAGAGTGCTTCAGGATATGGCTAATGTTATGTTGAATAGCATGAAGCTCTCTAGAAATCTATGGGCTGAAGCAGTTAATACCACATGCTATATTATTAATCAGGTTTATACCAGTAAATCTGATAATAAGACTGCTTATGAATTATGGTTTGTGTAACGCCCGTGAAAAATCCATACTTGGGCTCGAGTACCAACTCGACCCGAAATTGTGTAGAATTCATTCCTTTAGAAAATATGACTAGGTTAGCTAGTGCAATGTTAGAATAGCTGAGAAATGGTCCCTGATCACTTTAAATACGTTCTACAAGGCCCAAAGCGAGTGGAACCAATGGTGCTATAATGCTCTAAAGCCTCGGATCAAACTCTAAGCCGGTTTATTCTCGGGACCTCCTTGAAACTTTGTATTGGATCTAGACCACGCGTCGAAAGTCAGATACCTACCATCTTAGACCGTTATGACCACTTAGCTGGGCTTGAAAATCGTTTCAAAAATCAAGTCCAACTGACATTCAGGGGCTATTTCATTGAGCCTGGAGTGAAGAGAGTGAGAATAGGGTTAAAATTGGAATTTGAAATTCAAATCTGGCACACGATTTGACGCATCAGTATTAAGCGTTCTGACCGTCAGAATACAGCCAAATTACACCCTTGGATCAGGAAAAATTTCTATTATATATCACGAGACTTATAGGCCTGATCTTGGTGCGGTGACCGTTAAACTGAAACTGGACCGCCACGTGCGATCTGGGAACCCTATCGGTCCGAAAACTGGATGTGTGCTAGATCCAGTATGCATGAGCTTAAGTCCGACCGCATTTGGCCAGGGGACCATCAGAAATGCTCCTTTGGACCGAAACGGCCCCGATTTGGTTAGGCACCAAGTAAACATTGTTCCCAGGCCTATTTTGGGCATATTTTAGGCTATAAAAGGGGTTGAAACCCTCACTCCTCTCTCCCATCCGAATTTGAGAGAAACCCTAACTTGGGAGAGAGAAAAAGGTGAGAGATTGTGAGAGAGTGGGAGAGTTCTTCCTGCCACTTGTGCTACGTGTTGCACGTGCTCAAGCAACACACCTCTACCGTTTTTTCAGCGATTTCACCGCGATTCTAGGTAAGAAAATACCCTAAATAGTTGCTGATTTGAGTTTCCTTTATTTCCATAGCGATGTAGCTTATGGATCTCGTGTATTAGGTTCCTTATTCGCCGTAGACGAAGCGTATACGCTCCGTTTCAATTCACGAGTCTACAAGACTTAAGGTGAGGATTTTAGACGCTTTGATTGACGGTTCCCAACGCTTTCAATGTCGTTTAATAGTAGATTCTTGACGGTATCACCATTTGACATGTACAAAATGCTCTCTCTGTTTCCCGTTTCGTAAATTAACGAAGAATATGAGATTTAGGGCATTTTAGTCATTTGTAGGAAGTACTGTTTATATTCATATTTTGCTGATGTGATTGACATGGTTTGTTGTCGCATTAGGAAGTTAGGAATACGTGCATAATTAGTTTGGCAAAGAGATTTTTCTAATTGCACACTTCGGGTCGACATGCCATATGTAGACTTAAGTGTGTAGTGTATGTGTTTGTATAAATGATTGTATTAGTATGTATTAAACTAAATGATGTTATGAATTAGTTTGAGATGGATTTCTCAATTAATATGCTGACATAAATGATTTTTTACATGTTGACTAAATGCATGATTTCATTACGTGCATGGAATATATATGCTTGAAGATCTGCTTAAGTTGAATGTTATAACATGTGTTAACATGCTCATATGATTGTATTTCAATTCCAATACTTTTACATATATTGCTGATGTGATTCCATAAGTTTTTGGGACTAGACTTAGTCCAGGCAGTCGGTAACCGAGCGAATTCGTGGCTGACTGGTCATAGCCACGAACGACGCGTCAATGAACGCGATTCGTGTTTGGAGTTGGCGGCAGTGGTTAGGCCACGCGAAGTGTTTTACGCACTTCATGTCGTTCGACTTGAGATGCGATCGCGCTAGTCGAGCCCGTCAAGCAACCCGACTGGCCGATGTATGTTCACCTTGTATGAGTCATAACTACTTGAACTTAGGGTACTGAACTTACCATTGTAAACCCTGTTAATCATGGTACCTTGATCCACGAAGACTCATGAGCCGGGCATGGTGGTATGGGACACCGTGGTCGAGCTGTCGGCCTACGGTGGGGCCACAAACCTCCCCGTAGTGACCAGTGAGCACCTGGACTCGTGAGCAGATTATGGTGGTATGGGACACTATTCTAGCTATCGGCCTCACTGATCAGGCGACGAGTCCTTTGTAGTGACCGCGAGCGTATTCTGAGTCCACGGGAGGCGACGACCCTTCCGTTGCAGTAGAGTACAGTAGGCTTGTATTGATAAGGTGATGGGGGAGCGGTGCAACGAGTGCGAGCAACAGCCCTGACAGCCCTTGCAGCGACCTACATAAATATACCTCGTATGAGATTACTAGGAGTGACGACCCTAGACAGGATCTGTGTTGGGATTGATATAAGGGAAGTACCTTAGTTTCCCAATCCTGCTGTTTGAATGAAATAATAACAACTTGAAAATCATATCACCATAGCATTGCATGTGCCTGGAAGATGTGGAGCACTCTAGGGAGTGTGGCATGCCGCGGTCATAAGATGTTGCCGTATGAGGGAGATCATCGGTGAGGGCATACATCACGTCATGTCATCTTGCATTAACAACAGTATTAGGATTGTCTGATTTACTGCTTTACTATTATCGCATGATTGAATTGCGAACATGTTAATCTTTGTTCTATGATTCCACTGAGTTAATCACTCACTCCCACGTTACGGGATGGTGTTTGCAACACCCACCAGACCCTGTTGTAGATGTAGGTGAGGCTGAGATCCAGGAGGCAGAGCCAGACTTTGACGAGGACCAGGATGAGTTCTCGTACATGCAGTATCACGACGGCTTTGCGTAGGCGACCTGGATCGATGGGATTTCAGTGGGACCATTTTGGATATTTATTTTGTTCATGTATATTATATGAGACTCAGAGATGTAGTCATACTTTGGAGACAGATGAGATTTACTTTGTTTTTCCATACAGTGATATATATATTGTTTAGTCTTCCGCTTGCTTTTATCACTGGATCTGAAGTATGAATTGCAGTTTTGGTATAATTTTACTCATGTGAATTCTTTAAATCAGACCACATTGAATCATAATTATTTTTGTTGCATAAGTGACGGTCTGGAACTCGGGAGTTGAGTTTATACACGACCCCCGATTTTCAAGGTGTTACAAGTTGGTATCAGAGCATGAATAAGAGTATATTGGGCCTGGGTTATGGTCTCGCGACGTATGTTGTCGCTTCCTTTGACTTAGGTGGGTGCGAGAAGGGTCTAGAAACATTTTTAGGACCGCAGATTCGCCATTAGGCGAAGTCTATTCGGATCGATCGCACGATCGAGTCTGTAACGCATCTCGGGTCGCATAAAGCAAGCCGAATAGCTTCTAAGCCGTAGGAAGTCGGGTTGAGACATCATATGAATGATTTTAAACCCGCAAAGGTAAATTCTTGGGCCGTGGGATGACCACGACTCCTGTAATCAATCGTCAGGGCTTAAAAACCCCGTTTCACCAAAAATCTTCAAAATTCTTCCTCTAAACACTCCGATCTTTATTTCCTTCTTATCCATTTCATATTAGGCATCAAAAATAATGTAAAAATAACATAAATTAGTACTTTCACAAAATTGTATAGTGAATAGTAAAATTTCATGAAAAATGGCCATAAGGCCATTCTAACTTCACTTTCTTTAGCAAATAAGGATCTAAATGGATGTACTAGCTCCTTCTACCACAAATTCATATGCTGCATCATAGGGTTTGGTCTACAGAATTGCAGAGTGGTCCCGGAAAGCCCCGAACACATGTTTGGGCTCATATAGGTCAAAATACAATGAACCAGGGGGTGGACCGTACATATTTGGGGTCCTTGGACCAAGGGGGACCGAACCCACCGGGCCCCACCGACCGGATGCATCACCGGTCGGCGATGCCATCGCCGATCCGACGATGCATCACCGGTCGGCGATGCCATCGCCGATCCGGCGATGCATCGCCGTACAGGTGGGCCCCTTTGATGTAATTTTTGGGCGCACGCCCTTAAATGGCACGTGTACCCTCCCCATATAGCTCCCGTCCAATAAAAACTCCCAAATCATACCCCTCCTTCAGAAACAGCCCTCCCCATAGCTCTGTTTTCATTTTCCAGCAACTATCTCCAAATTTCATGGACCTAAATCATCCCTAGATCCCTCCTTGGTCAAAACCGACCATCATCCATCAATCCTTGGGAGTTGGCAGCCCTTCCTCTTAAATATTTCACCATTTGGAGCTCCAAAAACCCCCAAATCGAGCTGAAATCGTGAGGTGCTCCATTCCACTTTTTCGTTTGCATTTCTCCTTGAAAATATACTCTTGGGAAGCTTGAAGCATCCCTCTACGACACCTAGATTTCCTTTTTTCAGATTGGACAGCCACTTCTCCGCATTTTCACCATTTTCTATGACTTTCGTGGAAGCCATTTTAGGCCTTTTATCAGTCTCATCCATCATATCCTTGATGAGAAAAAGGAAAACCGTAACAGATGAGGCTGGGCCGAGTCACCCTGCTCAATCGAGAAGACCGCGGGGTGGTGGCGCAAGTTCAAGCGCCGCCGCAGGTCCAGCTGCAGTCCTGGAGTGCCGTACAAAGCGGGATTTGGATCCACATGCACACCTTGGGCGAGCAATTCTATCAACGATGCCTCACGGCCAATACACTAATCAAAAAGTGTTGTTTGAGGCAGACATAGATGGATGACTATTCGGCAAATATCTGTTGTTCGAACGCATTGAAGCTACGCATTGGGGTCCGATCTTTGAAGCTCGCGCTCGTGCTAATGTGAGAACTGTTCGTGCCTTCTATGCTAGTATCCAGAATCCTACCTTGGAGCCATTGTAGTTTAAAATCCCTTTTGGTAGAGATCGGATGGCTACGATTGACGTGCGACTGATTGCGCGACTTCTGAATGTGCCTCTTGGTGATGTTCATCCTAGTGAGAAGAACCTGAGGACTAGACGTGAACGAGATTGCCGCACCAGGTTTCTGTGCGGTAAGTTGGTTCCATGGCAGCCTAATAATAGCCTTAAGGTGAAGTATATGTCAGATAATTTGTGCCTGCTGCACCATATCTGCACGTTCAATGTTTATCAGGTCGACGAATCGCATTAAATGTACACGCCTTATGGTTGATTTCCTGTATCTGGTGGCCCAGGGAGAGAACGTATGCATGGCTAGTTTCATCTTACGACAAATAATCCTCATAGCCAGGTCAAGAAGAACATCCGAATCGCTTCCTTTTGGCCGGCTGATTTGCAAGATTGCGCTTGAGTTTGCTTACAGACTTGGGTTGGAATTGCCAGTATCGATTCATACCATTAATGAGTCAACTATGGTCAAGATGAAGATTGGGTCGCAGTACCATGAAAATCAGCTCGAGGAGGACAGTGAAGATGACTTTGATGATGAGGAAGATCAAAGCGAAGAAGAACCTGGAGCAGAGGTTCAGGAAGAAGCTCAGGAAGAGGCAGAAGAGGAGGCTCAGGATACAGATGAGAGTCCTCCTCCTTCTGCGCAAGCTACTATGAACGATCGCATTGCTCGGATGGAGGAGAGTCAGACCGCTTTGCGAAGGAAAGTTCAAGAACTTCGCGCTGAAGTCGAGGATGCCAAGGCCGTTACAAAGAAGAAATTATGCAAGGTGACTCGCACCTTGAAGGCGATCCTGTGTTGCTTGCAAGATAAGGGTACACCTCCTCCGTCCCCAAACTCAGATTAGCGATGCGACCCTTGATATAGTTATCAGTAGTTAGTCATTTCCTGCTTTATGAGTGTAAGCCTGTTAGGGCTAGTGCTTTTCTTATGTTGCTATTACAATTTTAACTATCTTAGTTCTCATGTATTTCTCGTCGTGATGCTTGTAAGGATATATCCCTTGTATTGTGACAATTTTGATTAAATGAAATGCATGGAATGCCTTTGACTCCTTGTGTAAACGATTTCGGTGTAATTGTGCTATTAAGACTGACAAGGTTGCGCCCTATTTTGAATATAGGGAATGCCGCCTAAGGTTAGGCGGAGCACGGCTCGTCTTGCACTGACTGAGCATATGGATCAGACTCCTTCGCAGTCTGGCACCCATACAGACCCTGCTGTGAGCCCTATTCGTGAGACTGTTCGTGCGTCTTAGCCTGCCGCTGATCCTACAGTTGGACCACCGCCATTTATGCCGTCAGTCCGAGAACCTCATCGGGCATCTACTTCGACATAGCATCTGCCACAGCCTGCTCCACCCCCTGACAGATTCGAACAGATGATGGCTATGATGCTGCAGCAGCAGCAGCTTCTGACTACCATCGTGGAGACATTAGCCCAGGGTGGGGGTGCGGCTCCATCTACTCCACCTGCACCACCTGCGCATCCAGCTGAGGATGCTTATACATACGCCCAGGATGAGGGCATGACTCATCCTGCGCCGCCTGCTTACCCTGCGGGGAATCCCGCCGATACACGGGGCCTATTGGAGCGATTTCAGCGCTTGCGGCCTCCCACTTTCACGGATTCTCACAGACCTGAGGAGGCTGAGTACTGGCTCGACCGTGTGTCGAAGACCTTGCGGATGCTTCATTGCACAGAGGCCGAGCAGGTAGAGCTGGCTACATTCCTGTTTGAGAGAGAGGCCAGCATGTGGTGGGATAGCGTACTGCGGACCGTTGTCGCCGACTATGTATGGACGTGGGCAGCGTTTGAGTTCCGCTTCCATGAGAAGTATTATCCCCAGACTTACAGGCACGACAGGGAGAATGAGTTTCTCCGCCTCAGACAGGCAGCCATGACAGTTACAGAATATGAGCATCGGTTCACGGAGTTAGGCAGATACGTCCCGATGATTTTGGCTGATGAGCAGATGCGCATACGGCGCTTTTTGGAGGGTTTGCGACCGGATATTCGGTCGAAGATGTACTGTTTGACCATTCCCTCTTATACGGAGTTGATTCACATGTCCATGCGGGCAGAGCAGGATGTGGATCGGCTTGCGTGATCTCGTGGCCCTGTTGCTTCTAGGCCACGACCAGACTTACCAGACAGGCCCCTTGCGGGCAAGAGGCCTCGCATTGATCCCCCTGCTAGGACTACAGCGCCTGTACCACCGTTTCGGCGCCCTGACTTGACATGTACATACTGTGGGAGGACAGCCCACTTGGCGCAGAGTTATTTTTCTCAGATGCGGGACAGTGGGTTCTCGCCGCCGCAGAAGATCGACCGTGCACGTCCACAGGCGTTATCAGCACCGCCTATACGGTCAGCTCCTGCGCACCGTACATTCAGACCTACGGTATCGCAGATCAGACAGCCTCCACGGCCCTTGACACAGCGGCCGAACTGGCCACAGCAGGCTCGGGTTCATGCATTGACAGCTGAGGCAGCTGCGACACCGACTTTTCAGCATTCGGCCTTCGAGGTCACAACCCATATTGGAGGTACTCTCATTCTTTTGATGGTGGACACTGGTTCCACGATTTCTTTGATATCGCGTGCCGTAGTCAGGCGTCTTGGGTTACAGACTATCACTATGGATAGCGTGCGAGTCTTTGCAGCTCATGGGGATTATTCAGATGTTACCCAGATGTGTGAGGGTTGTTTAGTTGATCTGGGAGGCAGGACGATGACTCTTGATCTTGTCGTCGATCCCTCGCTCGTTTATCTCGATGTCATTCTTGGCATGGACTGGTTGACTGCTGGGAGGGCCGAGATTGACTGCGAGACTCGTATGGTGACGGTGTACGAGCCTGAGGGCACGCCTTTCACATTTTCAGTGCGGGTAAATCTCCCTTTCCGCATACTTAGTTACGCCACTTTATTGCGCGACGCTGGTGCCCAGGTACTCGAGCATGTGATAGTCGTTTCCGATTTCGGGGATCTGTTCAGGAAGATCCCTGGTTTGCCGCCTCGACGAGAGATCGATTTCACTATCGATATGGTTCCTGGTTCTACGCCCGTCTCACTGCCGACGTATCGCATGGCACCATGTGAGATGGAGGAGTTGAGGATGTAGATTGATGGTCTGCTAGAGCTTGGCCTTATACGGCCTAGTGTGTCTCCTTGGAGAGCATCGGTCCTATTCGTGAGGAAGAAGGACGGTTCGATGCGATTGTGTATTGATTATCGCAGGCTGAACCAGCTCACGGTGAAGAACAAGTACCCTTTACCCAGGATCGATGACTTGTTTGATCAGCTGAGAGGAACGCAGTACTTCTCGAAGATTGATCTTCAGTCGGGATATCATCAGTTACGCGTCAGGGATGAGGACGTGCAGAAGACAGCATTTAGGACTAGTTTTGGCCACTATGAGTTCCTCGTGATGTCGTTCGGTCTCACGAACGCACCGGCCGTGTTCATGGATCTGATGAACCGGGTATTTCGGCCTTTCCTCATCGATTCGTCGTTGTATTCATTGACGACATTTTGGTGTACTCTAGGAGTCGAGAGGAGCATGAGGAGCACTTGCGTTTGGTCCTGGATACGCTCAGACAGCACCAGTTGTTCGCACAGTACAAGAAGTGCGACTTCTGGAAGCAGGAGGTGAAGTTTCTGGGACACGTGATGTCTAAGGATGGCATGGCAGTTGACCTGTCTAAGGTAGCTGCGGTGCAGGACTGGGAGCAGCCTAGTTCTGTCACTGAGGTGAGGAGCTTCTTGGGTCTCACTGGCTACTATCGGCGCTTCATACAGGACTTCTCAAAGATCGTGAGACCCTTATCTCAGTTGACACGGAAGGACGTGAAGTTCGCCTGGAACGACAAGGCGGAGTCAGCTTTTCAGGAGCTAAAGGACCAACTTACGTCCGCCCCTGTGCTAGTATTGCCAGAGCAAGGGGTTAAATACACTATATATACTGACGCGTCTAGCGTTGGTTTGAGTTGTGTCCTTATGCAGAGGGACAGGGTAATTTCGTATGCCTCGAGACAATTAAGGAAGCACGAGGAGAATTACCCTACACACGACCTAGAGTTGGCAGCCGTTATATTCGCACTGAGACTCTGGAGACATTACCTCTACGGAGAGGAGTTCGAGCTCTTTTACGACCACAAGAGCCTCAAGTACATATTCACGCAGCGAGACTTGAATATAAGGCAGCGACGATGGATGGAGACGTTGAAAGACTTCAAGTTTGAAGTCTCTTACCATCCCGGGAAGGCGAACCGTGTGGCTGATGCGTTGAGCCGTAAGAAGGCAATAGAGTTTGCGGCTCAGCTGATGGTTGCTGAGTGGGATATGGTTGAGTTTTTGCGAGACTTTGAGCAGAAACTCACCGTAGAGGAGCTGTTTGAGTTCATCGCACATGTACAGGTGCGATCTCAGATCGATGACCGAGTCATCGAGGCGCAGAGGGACGATGCGCATCTTACTGAGCTTCAAGAGCAGGTCAGTGATGATGCTGACGCCGACTGGCGAGTTGGTATGGATGGGGGCTTAAGTTACCGTGGCCGCCTATGCGTCCCAGATGTCCTTGACTTGAGACGAGAGATTCTCGAGGTTGCGCATTGTACTAGACTCGCGATGCATCCAGGCAGCACGAAGATGTATCGTGACGTGAAGAGGACGTATTGGTGGGAAGGTATGAAGACCCACATAGCTGAGTTCGTGTCCCGTTGTCTCACTTGTCAGCAGGTGAAGGCAGAGCATCGCCGACCACCTGGACTTTTGCAGCCTATGCCGATTGCAGAGTGAAAGTGGGATTTCATTTCCATGGACTTCATTTCTGGGTTGCCGAAGACGAGGAAGGGACATGATTCCATTTGGGTGATCGTCGACCGTCTGACGAAGTCGGCGCACTTCCTACCGATTAGAGTTACGAACTCTGCAGACGAGCTGGCTAGATTGTACATCAGAGAGATTGTGCGTCTGCATGGAGTTCCGTTGGAGATCGTGTCTGTAACGCTCGTGAAAAATCCATACTTGGGCTCGAGTACCAACTCGACCCGAAATTGCGTAGAATTCATTCCTTTAGAAAATATGACTAGGTTAGCTAGTGCAACGTTAGAATAGCTGGGAAATGGTCCCTGATCACTTTAAATACGTTCTACAAGGCCCAAAGCGAGTGGAACCAATGGTGCTATAATGCTCTAAAACCTCGGACCAAACTCTAAGCAGGTTTGTTCTCTGGACCACTTTGAATCTTTGTATTGGATCTAGACCGCACGTCGAAAGTCCGATACCTCCTATCTTAGACCGTTAGAACCGTCTAGCTGGACTTGACACTCATTCCAAAAATCAAGTCAAACCGATAATCACAGGCTATTTCATTGAGCCCGGACCGAAGAGAGTGAGAATAGGGTTAGAATTGGAATTTGAAATTCAAATCTGGCACACAATTTGACGCATCAGTATTGAGCGTTCTGACCGTCAGAATACAGCCAAATTACACCCTTGGATCAAGAAAAATATCTATTATATATCACGAGACTTATAGGCCTGATCTTGGTGCGATGACCGTTAAACTGAAACTGGACCGCCACGTGCGATCTGGGAACCCTACCGGTCTGAAAACTGGATGTGTGCTAGATCCAGTATGCATGAGCTTAAGTCCGACCGCATTTGGCCAGGGGACCTTCAGAAATGCCCTTTTGGACCGAAACGGCCCCGATTTGGTTAGGCACCAAGTAAACATTGTTCCCAAGCCTATTTTGGGCATGTTGTAGGCTATAAAAGGGGTTGAAACCCTCACTCCTCTCTCCCATCCGAATTTGAGAGAAGCCCTAGCTTTGGAGAGGAAAAAAAAGTGAGAGATTGTGAGAGAGTGGGGGAGTTCTTCCTGCCACTTGTGCTACGTGTTGCACGTGCTTAAGCAACACACCTCTACCACCTTCCCGGCGATTCCACCGCGATCTTAGGTAAGTAAATACCCTAAATAGTTGTTGATTTGAGTTTCCCTTGTTTCCATAGCGATGTAGCTTATGGATCTTGTGTATTAGGCTCCTTATTCGCCGTAGACGAAGCGTATACGCTCCGTTTCAATTCCCGAGTCTACAAGACATAAGGTGAGGATTTTAGACGCTTTGATTGACGGTTTACAATGCTTTCAATGTCGTTTAATAGTAGATTATCGACGGCATCGCCGTTTGACATGTACAACATGCTCTCCGTTTCCTGTTTCGTAAATTAACGAAGAATATGAGATTTAGGGCATTTTAGTCATTTGTAGGAAGTACGGTCTACATGCATATTTTGCTGACGTGATTGACATGGTTTGTCGCCGCATTAGAGAGTTAGGAATGATTGCATAATCAGTTTGGCGAAGAGATTCGCCAAGTTGCGCACTTTGGGTCGACATACTATATGTGGACTTAAGTGTGTAGTGTATGTGTTTGTATAAATGCTTGTACTAGTATGTATTGTATTGAATGATGTTATGTAGTAGTTTGAGATTGATTTCATGATTAAAATGCTGACCTAAATGATTTCCTACATATTGACCTTATGCATGATTGCGTTACATGCATAGGAAGTATGCTTTGAAGATTTTCTTAAGTTGAATATGCATGGAAGGTATGCCTTGAAGATTTGCTTAAGTTGAATGTTATAACATGTGTTAACATGCTCACATGATGTATTTCGATTCCAATACCCTGGTATATAGTGTTAATGTAATTCCATAGATGTGTGGGACTTGACTTAGTCCAGGCAGTCGGTAACCGAGCGAATTCGTGGCTGACTGGTCATAGCCACGAACGACGCGTCGATGAACGTGATTCGGGTTGAGAGTTGGCGGCAGTGGTTAGGCCACGCGAAGTGTTTTACGCACTTCATGTCGTTCAACTTGAGATGCGGTCGCGCTAGTCGAGCCCGTCAAGTAACCCGACTGGCCGATGTTTGTTCACCTTGTATGTATCATAACTGCTTGAACCTAGGGTACTGAACTTACCATTGTAAACCCTATTAACCGTGGTACCTTGATCCACGAAGACTCATGAGCCGGGCATGGTGGTATGGGACACCGTGGTCGAGCTGTCGGCCTACGCTGGGGCCACAAACCTCCCCGTAGTGACCAATGAGCACCTTGACTCGTGAGCAGATTATGGTGGTATAGGACACTATATTCTAGCTGTCGGCCTACACTGATCAGGCGACGAGCCCTTTGTAGTGACCGCGAGCGTATTCTAAGTCCACGGGAGGCGACGACCCTTCCGTTGCAGTAGAGTACGGTAGGCCTGTATTGATAAGGTGATGGGGGAGCGGTGCAACGAGTGCGAGCAATAGCCCTGGCAGCCCTTGCAGTGACCTACGAAATATACATCGTATGAGATTACTAGGAGTGACGACCCTAGACAGGATCTGTGTTGGGATTGATACAAGGGAAGTACCTTAGTTTCCCAATCCTGCTGTTTGAATGGACTAATAAGAACTTGGTAATCATATCACCATAGCATTGCATGTGCCTGGAAGATGTGGAGCACTCTAGGGAGTGTGGCATGCCGCGGTCGTAAGATGTTGCCGCATGAGGGTGATCGTCGGTGAGGGCATACATCACGTCATATCATCTTGCATTAATAACAGTATTAGGATTGTCTGATTTACTGCTTTACTATTATCGCGTGATTGAATTGTGAACATGCTAATCTTTGCTCTATGATTCCACTGAGTTGATCACTCATTCCCACGTTACGAGATGGTGTTTGCAACACCCACCAGACCCTGTTGTAGCTGCAGGTGAGGACGAGATCCAGGAGGTGGAGCCGGAGATTGACGAGGACCAGGATGAGTTCTCGTATATGCAGTATCACGACGGCTTCCCGTAGGTGACCTGGATCGAGGGGACTTCAGTGGGACTATTTTGAACTTTATTCTTTTGTTTATTTACATGTATATGAAACTCAGAGATGCAGTCATACTTTGGAGACAGATGAGATTACTTTATTTTTCCATACAGTGATATATATATTGTTTAGTCTTCCGCTTGCTTTTATCACTGGATCTGAAGTATGAATTGCAGTTTTAGTATACTTTTACTCATGTGAATGCTTTAAATCAGACAACATTGAATCATAACTATTTTTGTTGCATAAGTGACGGTCTGGAACTCGGGAGTTGAGTTTATACACGACCCCCGATTTTCAGGGTGTTACAGTGTCAGACAGAGACACGCGGTTCACTTCTATCTTCTGGACTCGCATTCAGGAAGCTATGGGTGTGAAGTTGAAATTCAGTACTGCCTTCCACCCACAGACAGACGAACAGACAGAGCGGGTGAACCAGATCTTGGAGGACATATTGCGAGCTTGCGCATTGGACTTCAAGGACAGTTGGGATGATTGTCTTGCACATGCGGAGTTTGCGTACAACAACAGCTTTCAGGCGAGTATCGGGATGGCACCTTATGAGGCGCTGTATGGGCGACCTTGTCGCGCACCGCATTGCTGGCTAGAGGTCGGTGAGCGTAGCCTGATTGGCCCAGAGTTAGTGTAGGCGACGTCAGAGAAGATAGATATTATTAGACGTCGGCTTCTTACAGCGCAGAGCAGACAAAAGAACTACACCGATACGAGACGGAGGCCACTAGAGTTCACAGTTGGGGATCATGTGTTTTTGCGAGTTTTCCCTATGAAGGGAGTCCTTCGGTTCGGGAAGAAGGGGAAGATGGCACCGCGATTCATTGGTCCATTCTACATCCTCGATCGTGTGGGAGCGGTGGCTTACCGATTGGCTTTACCCATGCCTCTCGCGAGCGTTCACAACGTATTTCATGTTTCTATGCTGAAGAAGTACGTTGCTGATCCTTCCCATATCATCAGATGGGAGCAGGTGTAGTTAGGAGAGGATGTTACATATATCCTGCGACCGACACGTATCCTAGACAGGAAGGAGCAGGTACTGCGTAGCAAGGTGATTCCCCTTGTGAAGGTATTATGGACGCATCACTCTGAGGAGGAGGCTACTTGGGAGACAGAAGCCGAGATCAGAAAGAACTACCCACAGCTTCTCGAGGAGTACGAAAAGGTACAAAATTTTGAGGACGAAATTATTTGTTAAGGGGGGTAGATTGTAACGCCCGTGAAAAATTCATACTTGGGCTCGAGTACCAACTCGACCCGAAATTGCGTAGAATTCATTCCTTTAGAAAATATGACTAGGTTAGATAGTGCAACGTTAGAATAGCTGGGAAATGGTCCCTGATCACTTTAAATACGTTCTACAAGGCCCAAAGCGAGTGGAACCAATGGTGCTATAATGCTCTAAAGCCTCGGATCAAACTCTAAGCCGGTTTATTCTCGGGACCTCCTTGAAACTTTGTATTGGATCTAGACCGCGCGTCGAAAGTCAGATACCTACCATCTTAGACCGTTATGACCACTTAGCTGGGCTTGGCAATCGTTTCGAAAATCAAGTCCAACTGACATTCAGGGGCTATTTCATTGAGCCTGGAGTGAAGAGAGTGAGAATAGGGTTAAAATTAGAATTTGAAATTCAAATCTGGCACACGATTTGACGCATCAGTATTAAGCGTTCTGACCGTCAGAATACAGCCAAATTATACCCTTGGATCAGGAAAAATTTCTATTACATATCACGAGACTTATAGGCCTGATCTTGGTGCGGTGACCGTTAAATTGAAACTGGACCGCCACGTGCGATCTGGGAATCCTACCGGTCCGAAAACTGGATGTGTCCTAGATCCAGTATGCATGAGCTTAAGCCCGACCGCATTTGGCCAGGGGACCATCAGAAATGCTCCTTTGGACCGAAACGGCCCCGATTTGGTTAGGCACCAAGTAAACATTGTTCCCAGGCCTATTTTGGGCATATTTTAGGCTATAAAAGGGGTTGAAACCCTCACTCCTCTCTCCCATCCGAATTTGAGAGAAACCCTAACTTGGGAGAGAGAAAAAGGTGAGAGATTGTGAGAGAGTGGGAGAGTTCTTCCTGCCACTTGTGCTACGTGTTGCACGTGCTCAAGCAACACACCTCTACCGTTTTTTCAGCGATTTCACCGCGATTCTAGGTAAGAAAATACCTTAAATAGTTGCTGATTTGAGTTTCCTTTATTTCCATAGCGATGTAGCTTATGGATCTCGTGTATTAGGTTCCTTATTCGCCGTAGACGAAGCGTATACGCTCCGTTTCAATTCACGAGTCTACAAGACTTAAGGTGAGGATTTTAGACGCTTTGATTGACGGTTCCCAACGCTTTCAATGTCGTTTAATAGTAGATTCTTGACGGTATCACCATTTGACATGTACAAAATGCTCTCTCTGTTTCCCGTTTCGTAAATTAACGAAGAATATGAGATTTAGGGCATTTTAGTCATTTGTAGGAAGTACTGTTTATATTCATATTTTGCTGATGTGATTGACATGGTTTGTTGTCGCATTAGGAAGTTAGGAATACGTGCATAATTAGTTTGGCGAAGAGATTTTTCTAATTGCACACTTCGGGTCGACATGCCATATGTAGACTTAAGTGTGTAGTGTATGTGTTTGTATAAATGATTGTATTAGTATGTATTGAACTAAATGATGTTATGAATTAGTTTGAGATGAATTTCTCAATTAATATGCTGACCTAAATGATTTTCTACATGTTGACTAAATGCATGATTTCATTACGTGCATGGAATATATGTGCTTGAAGATCTTCTTAAGTTGAATGTTATAACATGTGTTAACATGCTCATATGATTGTATTTCAATTCCAATACTTTTACATATATTGCTGATGTGATTCCAAAAGTGTTTGGGACTAGACTTAGTCCAGGAAGTCGGTAACCGAGCGAATTCGTGGCTGACTGGTCATAGCCACGAACGACGCGTCGATGAACGTGATTCGTGTTTGGAGTTGGCAGCAGTGGTTAGGCCACGCGAAGTGTTTTACGCACTTCATGTCGTTCGACTTGAGATGCGATCGCGCTAGTCGAGCCCGTCAAGCAACCCGACTGGCCGATGTATGTTCACCTTGTATGAGTCATAACTACTTAAACCTAGGGTACTGAACTTACCATTGTAAACCCTGTTAACCATGGTACCTTGATCCACGAAGACTCATGAGCCGAGCATGGTGGTATGGGACACCGTGGTCGAGCTGTCGGCCTACGCTGGGGCTACAAACCTCCCCGTAGTGACCTGTGAGCACCTGGACTCGTGAGCAGATTATGGTGGTATGGGACACTATATTCTAGCTGTCGGCCTACACTGATCAGGCGACGAGTCCTTTGTAGTGACCGCGAGCGTATTCTGAGTCCACGGGAGGCGACGACCCTTCCGTTGCAGTAGAGTACAGTAGGCCTGTATTGATAAGGTGATGGGGGAGCGGTGCAACGAGTGCGAGCAATAGCCCTGGCAGCCCTTGCAGCGACCTACATAAATATACCTCGTATGAGATTACTAGGAGTGACGACCCTAGACAGGATCTGTGTTGGGATTGATATAAGGGAAGTACCTTAGTTTCCCAATCCTGCTGTTTGAATGGACTAATAACAACTTGGAAATTATATCACCATAGCATTGCATGTGCCTGGAAGATGTGGAGCACTCTAGGGAGTGTGGCATGCTGTAGTCGTAAGATGTTACCGTATGAGGGAGATCGTCGGTGAGGGCATACATCACGTCATGTCATCTTGCATTAACAACAGTATTAGGATTGTCTGATTTACTGCTTTACTATTATCGCATGATTGAATTGTGAACATATTAATCTTTGCTCTATGATTCCACTGAGTTGATCACTCACTCCCACGTTATGGGATGGTGTTTGCAACACCCACCAGACCCTATTGTAGATGCAGGTGAGGCTGAGATCCAGGAGGCAGAGCCAGACTTTGACGAGGACCAGGACAAGTTCTCGTACATGCAGTATCACGACGGCTTTGCGTAGGCGACCTGGATCGATGGGATTTCAGTGGGACCATTTTGGATATTTATTTTGTTCATGTATATTATATGAGACTCAGAGATGTAGTCATACTTTGGAGACAGATGAGATTTACTTTGTTTTTCCATACAGTGATATATATATTGTTTAGTCTTCCGCTTGCTTTTATCACTGGATCTGAAGTATGAATTGCAGTTTTGGTATACTTTTACTCATGTGAATGCTTTAAATCAGACAACATTGAATCATAATCATTTTTGTTGCATAAGTGACGGTCTGGAACTCGGGAGTTGAGTTTATACATGACCCCCGATTTTCAGGGTGTTACAGTTTGAAAAGAAACCTACTGTCAAATACTTTCAGGTTTTTGGCAGCAAGTGTTATATTCTACGTGATCGTGAAAATTTGAGAAAGTTTGATACGAAGAGTGATGAAGGTATTTTTCTTGGTTATTCTTTGAACAGTCGAGCTTATAGGGTTCTAAATAAGAGAACTGGTGTGATTCAAGAGTCCATCAATGTGGTCATTGATGATCATTTGAAAGCACCATCTCCGAGTTCAGAAAATGATAAAACTCTTATTATTGACAATCAAGATACCTCATCAAGTCAAAAAGAATCTGAACCAAGGACTGTCAAAGATCATCCAACCAATCAAATTCTTAGAAACCCTCTTACTGGAGTTCGTACTCGCAAACAACTTGAGAATATATGTAATTGTGTTTGTTTTACATCCAAATAGAACCGGTTAATGTGAAAGAAGCACTTTCTGACGAAAATTGGATAGTTGCTATGCAGGATAAACTTAATCAATTTGTTCGTAATGATGTCTGGTATCTTGTTCCTAGACCTAAAGATAAACACATTATTGGAACAAAATGGATCTTTAAAAATAAGTCTGATGAGCTTAGAAATATAATACGAAATAAGGCTAGACTGGTTGTACAAGGGTACACTCAGATTGAAGGCATCGATTACGATGAAACCTTTGCTCCAGTCGCTCGCCTTGAATCAATCAGACTTTTTATTTCCATCGCATGCTTTAGAAAATTTAAGATTTATCAGATGGATGTAAAGAGCGCCTTCTTGAATGGCTATTTACATGAAGAAGTGTATGTTGAACAACCTTCAGGGTTTGAAGACCCTAAGTTATTTGACCATGTATTTCGTCTCAAAAAGGCTCTCTATGGTCTAAAACAAGCGCCCAGGGCATGATATGAGAAATTGACTAAATTCTTACTTAGTCATAGCTTTCAAGTAGAAAGTGTCGATAAGACGCTCTTTGTTAAGAAGCATAACAATGATATTTTGATGGTTCAAATTTATGTTGATGATATTATTTATGGATCAACTTGCTCTAACATGACTATTGAGTTTGCAGAGTTAATGAAATCAAGGTTCGAAATGAGCATGGTTGGCGAACTAAACTATTTCCTAGGGTTACAAGTAAAACAACAACCTAATGAAATTTTCATTTCCCAGTCCAAATATGCTTCAAACTTGGTTAAAAGGTTTAAATTTGAGAATGGTAAGAACTTTGATACTCCTATGAGTACAACGTTAAGACTCATAAAAGACTCTGCAGGTAAAGATATAGATCCTAAATTATATCGTAGTATGATTGGTAGTTTGTTGTATCTAACTGCTAGTAGACCTAATATCGCATTAAGTGTTGGTATTTGTGCGAGATATCAGTCTAATCCTAAGGAATCACATCTTTCTGCTATTAAACGGATTATTAGATATATCGCAAGTTCTATAAATCTGGGTCTTTGGTATCCTTTTGATACTAGTGTTCAATTAGCCGGGTACTCAGATGTTGATTGGGCTAGTAATATTGATGATAGAAAATCAACCAGTGGTGGTTGTTTTTACATTGGAAATTGCTTAGTTTCTTGTTCAGCAAGAAGCAAAGCTCAATATCGCTCTCCACTGCTGAGGCTAAGTATATTGCAGCTGGATATGCATGTACTCAACTAGTTTGGATGAAACGCATGCTAAGCGATTATGGAATTAATCAAGATTCAATGATCTTACATTGTGATAATTCCAGTGCTATAAATATTTCTAAAAATCCAATTCAACATTCACGTACTAAGAACATTGACATTAGGTATCATTACATTCGTGAGTTGGTTGAAGAAAAAGTTATTTCCTTAGAATATATATCAACCGAAAATCAACTTGCTGATATATTTACTAAACCACTCGACAAATGCAGGTTTAATAAATTAAAATTTGATCTTGGTATGTGCATTTTACATTAAATATTCTTTCTTACATTTATCATAGTATACTATATTTAGTATCATTAGTATTCTTGCTGATTCGCCAAATGATCCTAATTACGATCCATCTAGTCATGATGCACGCCTTCGTGCCTTGGAGGAGAAGGTTGACAACATGAGTATAGCCCATGATATGAAATTTAAATATACGTAAAAATATCTTCGTCGCATCAATAGAGGCTAACATCAAATTGATCCGACTATCCCTGCTCCCTCCTTTGGATCTGATTAGGTGAATTATCTTCTGGATTGTATAACATTATCTTTTATTTTGAATATTGTATTATCTTTTGGATATTGTATTGTGGATTGATAATGGCTTGATGCTTCTGGTTTATATTTTGAAATATGTTATTTCCTTTCATATTTCTTTCTCATTATCTGTTGATTATTACTCTTTATGTTGTTGTTCTCTTTTCTATTATGACTTTTCCTTGTCATTTTGTGACAAAAAGGGAGAGTAGTAAGGTAAAAGGGAGTAGTATGGAAAGGGGGAGTAATGTGTATGGATTGATTGATTGAGAAGGATATGTGGATTGAGAATATGGAGTCTTGATGTTTACATGTTGATTACTATTTATATGAGCAGTACTTGTATTACTCAGGGGGAGTAGAGGAGTAATCTGTGCTCATGATATCCTATTATCTTTTATGCGTTTTGTCACTAATTTGACAAAGGGGGAGATTGTAAGTGCTATGATTTCATATCCCTTTGGTTGTCAAATTTTGTGGTGTCAAAACCTATATCTATGTCTTGTATATCTTATGTTTCATGTTTAAGACTATTCATTGCTTCAAGACATCGCATTTCAAGACAAGATCTTAAATGAAGAAAGTTTCAAGTCATGGATGAAGAATTCAAGAATAGAAGTCTTCAAGTATGCATGTTTAAGATACAATCAAGCTCAAGTATAGTAGAAAACTTTGTTCGAGTCAAGATCAAGCTCAAGAAGACTTTGTTCAAGTCAAGATCAAGTTCAAGAAGGCCTACTACAAGATTCATATATTCTCAAGCTTCTCTTAAGGGTCATCTGAGTGTACAGACTATCAATGTCCATCTCACTTTTAAGGTTTGTTTGACCTTAGATTGACTTAGGATGGGCTTTACTGTAGGTCATTCTGGATACATAATTCGTATGTTTTAATATGCTTGTTTGAGCTGTTCTAAGACCAGTCCTAAGGACTTCAAGACTAGTCCTAGCTCTGCTACAACCAGTCTTGAGTTTTTCAGGACCAGTCCTAGGTTGTTGAAAATTTTTGAATCATTCTTATTGTCCTACGACCAGTCCGGGACATCCTACGACCAGTCCTGTGAGCTGTACGAGTCGTCCTTTGACCAGTCTTAGCCCTACGACTTAAACTCTAGCAACTAAATTGGGGGTCCTTCGACCGATCGTAGGTAACCCACGACCGGTCGTAGGCTACCCAGGACCGGTTGTGGAAAAGCAAATCCTTATCCCGTGAAAATCTTTAAAAATCTTTGAAGCTATGACCAGTCCTAGGATCCTAAGACCAGTCGTAGATGGGATTTTTTAGGCTATAAATAGAGCATGAACTTTAGAGTTTTAGCAATTCAAATCAACTCTATTCAAGCATTCTTTAGGCTATACTCTGAGATAAGTTTGTATTTTTTTTAAGCTACTTTGTGCTCATTTAATATTCCTTTTGCTAGCTTGTTTATTATTTGATTTTGATCTACATTCCAATCTTATTTGAAAGGGGGAATTTCTGATATTCCTTCTTCTTAGATTCAAAATCAAATAGAACTAGCCCTTTTGATTTAAAATCAATTAGACATAAAACCATTCTTAAAGTGAGTATTGGACTTTGAACATTGAATCGAACTTCTACTCCGATTGGTTCTACCAGGCTACTTCAAAAGGAGATTCAGGTATTTTACATTTGTGTAATTTACTTTCTTTGGTTTTGTTTGAGATTTTCTAGAAAATTCTCATTGTATTAGTTATCTGAGGAGAGCCAGAAAACTCAGATTGTGTGGGTTTTTGGATTGTGTAAACCCGAGATCAAAGACACAATTGTGAAGGTTTTAGGTGAACCCGTGAAACCTATTTTGATAGTGCATGCTAATATCCCCTGTGTGAGGATATTAGGAGTGGAGTATCATTCTGTGTGGCTGTTGGATAACAGTTGGTGTACACACAGGCGAACCACTATATATCGTTGTGTTGTGGATGTGCTTTATTTATTCATTCAGTTTTGTGGTTTATATTCGTAGATGAATGTTGTAATCTTTTTATTCCAAGCAAGTGTGGGGAATGTTGTAATAACTTAGGATTTATTTCTGCAAGTTATTTTGATTGCTTTTCCTTTTCATTCCTCATTGGATTGTGATACAAGGATGTTCTAGAAATAAGGTTGTCCTACCTTAAACCTTTGGTTTTTGGTGTAAGGTTGTCCTTAGAACTGACATAGTATCATTCTCTTTATTTTAGGCTACTGAGATTAATTTCAATTCAGCATTATGCTTTATTTATTTTATTATTCCACTGTTTTTAGTTTTATTTGGCATTGCCCTATTCACCCCCCCTCTAGGGCATATAGCTAGGCCCCTTTCACTTTATGAGCTAAATAAAAGAAGTATACAATCATCATCACTTGAGATAGCTGACAGAATGAAGGAGCAGTTAAGTCATGTGGACAAATCAGATAAGAAGAACAAATCTACCACAAGTAAAACTCCTGTCACAAAGTGGGTGATTAAGGAAAAGGTAAATTGCCTTGTTACTCAATCAGATCATTTATCAGGCAATATGGCTAAATGGTACCTGGACAGTGGTTGCTCAAGACACGTCAAAGGTGACAAGTCTCTCCTCTCAAACTATAAGGATCTTCACAAAGGGATAGTCACCTATGGAGATGGAACCACTGTTAAAGTAACTGGACAGGGAATTATAAAAGGAATTAATCTGTTTAAGAATAAGAATTCTTTTTGCATAAAAGGATTGGCACATAACTTAATGAGCATCTCTCAAATCTACGATAATGGGCATGTGGTAAATTTCAACAAAGAAGAATGCGAGATTCTAGATCAATCAGGGAAATCAATTATGAAAGGTCTTCGCACAAATAACCACTGCTACATTATTATAGGAAAAGGAAGAAGTGATATTGAGAAACACTGAGAGTGAAGAAATTGGTCCAAGTTATGCATCAAAACCTGGATATTTGTTGAAATGATGCAATTTTGCTGAGCCTTCAATATAACATCTAAGGTTGGAGACCTTGAATTTTTGTATATACACATGATCATATTTGTACAGAACTAGTGCAAATTTCTTTTTACACATACTGATTAAGTCAAGAAATATACGATAATGTGTCAAAATTGGAAAAATTCTGAATAGCACATACTTTCAATACAAGTGACGGTCTTCTTCGATTTCATCAACTGAGGATCGATACAATCGACGGCTATTCAGAATAAGAAAAGTCGTGTGACAGTGGACAATATCGTAGGCTGTCTCGATAGCATCGATCGACAACTTCTCGATACAATCGATATGTTGGCCGATATGATCGACAGATGGCGCCCAAATAAAAGGCTGATCGAAAAGAATTTTTTTTAAAAAGGCTAGTCCTATCTCTCTGCCCTGATCAGTTCCTTTAGTTGATCCGCTCGAAGTCTAAATGAAATCTCGGCACCCAAGTGACATAAGAAAGATGATTAAAGGAAAAGGTAAGGCTCTCTCATCTGCAAAATCTTCCAAGAATAAGAAAGAGGAGTATTCTAGACCACCTCAAAACCAATTAGACTAGGAACAAGTCACAATAGTCGATCGTACTATTCTCATTAGTATTGTCAAACTCTATGGGGTGGATCTCATGATGGAAACCATTGGATGGAAGAATATGTTTAATATGGGCAGGCCATATCAGTTTGAAATGATCCAGCAGTTCTTCAACTGTTGCTGTGTTGTCCAAGATTACCCACCTTGCATATGTCTGAAATTCATGCAACATACCAAGCACATTACTCCATCAGTCCTTAGTCATGTTCTAAACATTGAAGTGACGTAAATCCCTGTCACTAGTAGAAATCTAAACGATTTCAGTAGATGGATGGAAATTACACAAGCACTGTGCCAGGTATGACAATTCATAGAAATGATAGCAATATTCTTCCTGTAAAATACCTAGGAATCTTGTTCCAACTCCTTCACAGTATTTTCAGCACGAATGTGTACCCATGTGATGCAAATGACACATATCTGAGTCACATTGCACTCAACATTCTGTATGATGTCTATCAAGAGATCCGTGTATGCTTACCGACCTTCATATTAGACCAGCTAATAAAGGTAATCAGAAGTGACTATCTTGAATTTTTGTCTTTTCCATCTCTTATTTGCAAGCTCGCACACTGGGCATGTCTACCGGAAACAACTGATAAGGTATATCCTGAAGTTTGGTACGACCATGATGCAGCAGAACAAGTGTATATCTCTATCTCATCGCATGCTAAGATTCCTCCACTTGCTGAAGATAGTGATCCCATACCTAATGAAGAAACTCTCTAAGATCCAATAGAACTCCTGAATTTAGTCTTGCTTCTGTCACAAATCGTCAACGTCATGTGCTTGAGCGTCAATTCTTGAACAATCTCACTGGAATTGATGAGCGACTTCAACACTGCGAATAACGACTATCAGGAATAGAAAATAGGATGGAAGCTCTCCAACACTCTGTGCAACAGATTCTTGAGTTACTAACCACTGACAGGCCTTCTATGTGCTAAAAAGGAGACAGTTATGATGAAATTGTGTCTAGCCATAAAATGCCTAATTTTGCATCCATCTTTGCTTACTTGTTTTGGGTATCCCTACATTTCTGGACAATGAACCTTTTTTGTTGATATGGCTGAACTTAATTCTCATTTTACTGAGATTCCTATTTTCTTATACAATACCTGTGCTGACTGCTTCATTAATTTACCTTCTTGGCTTCATTCATGTATGTTTTACACTGTTCTCATTTATATACATTTATTTATCTGTAGTTCTCCCATAAGTTTTAATCTTCAGTCAAAATCACATTTTATGCCTTTGCCAATGACTGACAAAAAGGGGGAGAACAATTCAAACACCCCTAGCGGAAATTGTATATCTATGTTGCAGGTGTTAGGGGGAGCAGCAGCAACAAGAAAGGGGGATTTTTTGAAGTAAGGGGGAAAACTTACCGGGTGTGTGCATGGGTGTTTAGAATTTATAAAATTGTGTTAATACATGTACAAACAATTTAGGATGTATCTGTCTAGATATGTTCCTAGGGTGTTTTGGGTATTTTTTCACGTAATTGACAAAGGGGGGGATTGAAAGTGCACCTACTACGTGCCCTGGTTTGTCAATTACGTTGTAAGTTGAGTCAGTCGGACAACAGCGCCTAACAGGAAGATCAAGTCAAGCGTCTACCTCAACTAGATGTGTGGAAGCTCACCATAGGTAAATCATAGCCTCACATCCCATGTCCCAAAACACCAGGTGATTAAAACCCTTAAAAAGAACTAGAACATCTTAGGGTTTCCGTGTAAGAAAACTTTTTATCAAAAAGGAAAATCTTTAAAGTTTTTCTTACACTGTCGATTATATCGATTCCCCTTTCGATATGATCGATCAGCTCTGTCGATGTCCTCGGCATCTCAAATCGATACAATCGATTGAGGACAAAAAGCGTCCAGCAATCAAACAATCATCTGGACGATTTATCGATATATCGACTGGTGAGTCGATATCATCGATATTCGAATATCGATCCTATCAGAAGAAGATCGATAATATCGACAAACTATTTTTCGGTGCTCCTATTTTTCTAAAGAAAACTAACATAAGCTTCGATATATCGATGACTGTCCGATTCAATCTGAACTCAAATATCGATCATATCGGAAGTCAGTCGATCATATCGATTGTGGGTGTATGTTTTCACTAGCGTGAATTTTAAGTTATTTTTTATGTTGACCGGGGTGCCAGTCAATAAATTGATATTCATATATCGATCATATCGAGACCTGGTCGATTGGATCGAGTCCGGACATAAATCGTCCAGCAAGCTTATAGGTAAATCTATAGGATTTATCGATCCCATCGACAAGGTCTCCGATATGATCAATATACAAATTCCGATGACATCGACTGTTCCCCGATCATATCTGTAGAACTAGAAATTCTTCAAGGATTCTCTCTTATTTTCACCTGTCGATAGATCGATCCATCTCTCGATGGATTCGGAGTTCAAAATCCGATAACATCGATGTGAGTCTCGATCTCATCGACCAGTTGGCGAAAAGATTTCCAAAAGCGAAATGACAATTGAGTTTGTATCATCGAGAGGTCTGCCGATACAATCAAGAGTATACGCTCGATCATATCGACGACTGCTCGATCATATCGAACTCTGTCATAAATATGACCGTTTATATCCGTTGCAACCTTTTGCCTATAAATAGAGAGATTAGTCTTTATTCCTGACAGAGAAAGTAGAGAGTGATTTTGAGAGTTTTAACCTTCCTATCATTTACCTAAGCCCTTTCTCTCAGGAAGTTCATCCCCCAATCCACCCTCATCATTGATATCAAATAGAGTGGATTGGAAAATGAACTTTCGCATTCAAGGATCCTCTAGCTACTATCTTAATGGCAAATCATTAAGCTGGGATGCCTTGAATGCATAGATGATTGGAACCACTCTATATTCCTTATAGGAAAACCTTTAGAGAGTGGTATTTCATCATAACCTTGACCTAACCTAAAGCCTAGTATAGATACACCTTTGTGTTGCGGATCAAGGGAGCTGAAGACTCTTCATCAACAAGAAGAAGATCTTCATCATTGCGCTGAATGGGACTCATCAGCTTATTTGTAAATATCTAGAGTCCAGAGGACACTTGTGATCATTCCTTTCTAATATTAGGTTTTAAGTGTTGCTCACCCTTTGAAGTCCTCGAAGGAGGCCTCCGACGGGAGTGTACGTGCGGGGTGCATTGTGTGGACCCTTGCTCTGTGGAGAGCATAAACATCTAGTTAGGAGTATGCCAGCAAAACTCCAGGGTTAGAGGTGAACCGAGTAGAAACCTTCGGGTGCGTTGTGTGGACCCTTGCCCTGTGTGGGCATAAACATCTGGTTAGGAGTACGCCAGAAAAACTCCAGGGTTTGAGGTGAACCGAGTAGAAACCTCTGTAAAGGTTGAAGGTGAACCTGATTTAAAACCTTAGATTTGAGGTGAACCATGGGAAACCTCCTTAGTGAAATCCGATCACTCAAGAGTTGAGTGTGGAAGCAGGGAGTGGAGTAGACAAGTAGTCGAACCAATATAAAAATGACTGTGTTTGTGATTGATTCTTGTGCTTGATTATTTGTGTGATTATGTTAATTACATTCATATCTGCTCACACTTCACACACAGTCACATCTATCATAGACTATAACTAATTCATGCTTATCATCTAAATAGTTCTGTGATTGGATCCTCTACCAGGCTTGGAAGCAAGTAGAGTTAATTTTGAGTAATCCTTATCTATACCCTGAGATAGGATTAGTGTGATAGGATTTCTAATAATTCATAAAAAATTTGAAAAGTCCTATTCACCCCCCTCTAGTACATATTGGGATATTTCTACTTCGACTTAAGCGGTCTTCACCGCTATTTCAGATTCAGCATCTTAGAGATGCGGTCAAGCCAATACTCGGCCTCCTCGGGTCGATGAGTACCCATAAAGGTAGGAGGCTGCAAGTGCTGGAATATCGCTTGGAAAGGCCGCTAGCGCCCACATTCCCAGCAGGGGACACAAATGGAGCAGGTGGAGCCATACCCATCCTCTGGGTAAAGATCCCAGCATGGTAGTCAAGAACTGCTATTGTTGCTGTTGTTACTACTACATCAAGAGCATCATTTGCTCCAACTTTTCAGTAGGGGGAGTAGACTGAGTCACGTGCGACGTCGAAGTAGATGCATGGTTCTGCTCTAAAACTGGTGGTGAAAAAATTGTTAACCCATTCATGGGCCAGTGACCTACTGAGAATCCGGCATAGAATCTTGAGTCGGGCCCAAACTAGGGTCGTTCTGGCCATCGCTCAGGGGAGGTACCCCATCAATCGAATTGCCAAAAGTGTGATGTGTCATACTTCATGTGGCCTTAGGTGACATTCCCTATATTCAACATAGGGTGCAACCCAGGTCAGATTCAGCCTACTCACAAACTCAACCACAACATTCACACACAGCTTAAAGAAACTTCATGGATTACATTTACCAAAATTGTCACAATACATGAGATATAGTATTATATGAATCATGACAGAAGATGCGTGTGAGCTAATATAAGAAAGGCTTCAAACACTTAAAACATGCTAACTACTTGACCACACTACTAAGCATAACAAGGCTATACATGCAACAAGAAGAAAACAACCAACAAGACAAAACAAAAGATGACTACACGTACGACTAGTCGTCAGAATCTGGCAATGGTGGGGGTGCACTCTTGTCCTATACACAGTACAGGATAACCCTCAATGTACGAGAAACCTTCTTGAGTTTTCATTCCATGAAGGCATCTGTCTCTTCAACCTTGGTTCGTATCTGCATGATCTCCTATCGCAGGGCAACTTGGCCCTCTTCTAGTTGAGCGGACTTCCCTGACAGCCTGATCACTGTCACGCTCTAGCATAATAGGAGGAGGAGATCCCTCATCAGTGTCCTGGGCCTCCTCGTCCTCTCCATCTTGCCCTTCTTCTATCTCATCACCCTCTTCATCAGTCTCTTCCTCTTCACTTTCTGCTTCTTCTTCACTCTCGTCGCGTTGGGCTTGCTGCTGTTGTGGCCTAATCTCCATGTTGTTAAGAGTCGTGTTGTTGATGAAATGGATCAGCATCGGAAGATCTGTGCCGAGTCTGTTGCTAAACTCACATGCAAGCTTGCATATGAGTTGGTTAAATGGGAGTGAGATGGCCATCCTAGTAGAGCGAGCGGTCAGGACTATCTCTCACAGGATGAAGGTAGGCAGGCACAGGTTGTCTCCCTACCTAAAATGGTATAAGAAGAAGTCTACTATCAAGCACGTACACTCACTGCGATTACTCTACTTAGGGTACACATTGTATGTGAAGATGTGGTGGAGTAGGAAGAAGTCATCGGTCATTTTGGATGCTAGGAGGCTATTGTTCGGATTCCAGTGGACTAGGTGGCCACAAAGGAATCGTGTGCAGCAGTCCCTTTCACGTGCACTTGAAAGGTTCTTCTCACTAGCATGGACCTCGCTAAGCGGCATTCCCATGACTCGGGCTATCAAGGCAACATTGACTATGAGGTCTCGCCTTCCCATCAAAAATTTAAACTGTAAAGGGTCCAATGTCGGCTCCCGGATATGAGCATAGAAGGCTCGGACAGCGTTCACATTTGCCTTTGTCTTACCCTCAAATACGAGACCCCACCCGACATCAACTAGGTTGTCCATCACTAGATATTACCCAAGGATCCTCTCATCCACATGCACTTCGAAAAGGACCCTACAGCCCTCATAAATTCTATGAGACAACTCTGCTAACAAGGCCCTTTCAAGGAGATTCTGGGGATCGAGATTCCGCTTTGTCCTTATCTCCCAGTCGACGCTTGTATCTGTGGCGGCACTTCTCAACCTTCGAGGTCGAGTAGGGTGGCTAGGCCCAGCCTCATCCGTGGGAGCCCTCTTCTTCCCCATGAGAGAAAGAAGAGTGGAAATGGAGAAAATCGTTGCTACAAGCTCAAAAAGAGCCATAAGGATGAAGAAAAACTTGGGAAATGGGATGGGTTGATGGATTTAAAAATATATGAGACACAAATATGGCCTTGTATGCTTAAGAGAGGGAAATGAAGGAAATGGAAGATGGGTTTTGATGAAGGTGGTGAAGGGATGTATGTATTAAAGGAAAATGAGAAAATAAGAGAATAGAGGGGAGATTTGAGGGGAGAAAGAAAGTTTTTAGGGAAAAAGGGAAGCTTGGAAGGGTGTATAAGGGTGAAAAGGAGCAAATGGGGTACATAAGGGGGACCCCATACGTTTTGGTGGGCCCCATAGCGTCCCACAACTGCCGACCCGAATGGCCCTGGCCAGCCCAACAGGCCCGGTCCGCCCGACCGGCGAGGGCCCATCGCCGGTCCCTGGACTCCCCAAGGTGATGCCATCCCTGCCATCCCCACCCCCACCCCTCCCCCCCGCCGAGGGTGCCAAAAACATGTGGGGTCCACTTGGGGTCCCCCCAGATTGCACCAATTTGGCCCCTGACTCTGTTTGAGTCATTTCGGGTCCCATATCGTGTACATTCACATTTTTCAGATTATTTGAGCATGGAATTGGTTAAATCTTCATCTAAAATGATACATGCCCTCACCTACATGTAATAATAATGCATGGCCGTGCCTACACTCCCTCTTGCGATAACATCTAATGATTGTGATATGCACCATTCCCAGTAAACGTGCACTTCCTCGCCAAAGCACCGTACAATGCGAATGCATGAATCGTGTTGTTCAATTTCTTAATTATCCCTTTTTCATACAGCAAGATTGAGAAGCTAAGTTACCTCCCTTATATTAATTCCCAAATAATGATCCATTCTAGGGTCGTCAATCCTAGTTAGTCTCATACGATATTGCAGTTCCAGGTCGCTACAAAAGGCTCATCACCTCAATGCAGGCCTAGCTTATACTCTAGTTGCTATGGAAAGACTCGTCACCTAGTTGTAGGCTAACACCATGAATACAGCGTCCCATACCGTCATATTCAGCTCACGAGTCTGGGTTGCTTACTGGTCACTACGAGGAGGCTCGTCACCCTAGCATAGGCTGACAGCTCCACCATGGTGTCTCATACCACCATGCCTGGCTCATGAGTCTTAGCGAATCGAAGTACCAAGGTTAACGGAGTTTCCACTGGTGAATTTGGTATCTTAGATTCAAGCAGTAATGTCCATACATGGTGAACATACATTAGGTTAACCGGGTTGCTTGACAAACTCGAGTGGTATGAGCATACATCGAGTTGATTGATATGGAGCATGTAAGAAACTCTGCGTGACCTAACCACTGCTGACAAGCTGCATACGATTCAGATTCATTGGGTTTGTCTGTCGTGGTTAAGCAGTTCAACCACCGTTCACAGACATTTGCCGATTACTTAGACTACATCGTAGCCCCAATCACATCCCAACAATAGCATCCACATATAGTAATCCAAAATAGTAGGTGAAAACTAAAATCAGATAAAAATCTTACTTGAGCAATTTAACAAACACATACTAAACGTATTACCATACATAACCATTTCATCCATACAACACATAGTAGTAAGATAGGTTATATAAAGGATACTACAACCATAGTAAAAGGGAATTGAGAATCTTATCTCAACATCCACAATACATGAATTTAAACAACCATTTTCACATTCAGGCATTTTATCAAGCACTTATGCTACACATATCATATACATGTAATATAGTAGTTAGAACATATATTTTAGCAAATCCCTCCACAGAGGGTTCACTAAGTGTACAAAAAGCATGTATTCTCAGTCAATAAACATGACAAGCATAAATCATAATTCCATACTCATACACACATTTCAACAAACACATGGAATGCATTATAAATCACATAGTTTATATATATATGCATAATGCACAGAGACCCTCGTATCTAAGCACATGTGATAGCAATCAAGCCAGTCATAAATCATTATTGACATTGAAAGCCTTAAAAAACATAACCTAAACTCTTATAATCCGCACCTTACACAGATAAACAAGTATCAAACTCAGTTTGTGGATCAGGTCTTTGTCTACGGCACGATGACCATCTATAACATGAAATAGGTTAGCTATTTCATCACTTACATTATTTGAAACCCAAAAACAAATTAGGGTTGGGTTTTCTTACCTAAGAACGGAATTGGAATCGCCTGTATAGCGATACAGGAATGGTGGTTAAGCACGTGGTGCAGCGGGATTTAATCCCAGGAACGAACTCCAACTCTCACCCTCACTTTCTCTATCTCTCCTTCTCTTTTCTCTCTTCTCTCCCTTAGGGTTTTCCAAATTCGTATGGAATGAGAGAGAGAGAGAGAGAGAGGGTTTAAGCCCTTTATATAGGCCTAGAACTGATGGGTATGGCCCCAGGGCCATGGTATACTTAGGTTATAGCTAAATACTAGCCGTTTCGGTCTAACAGTGCTATTCTGGAGCCCCCTTTTATACATGCTGTCAGACTTAAGCTCCCTAATCATGGATCTAGGTTAAACTAAGTTTTCATTCCAATCGAGTTTGTGGATCGGCCGCAGGAAACCTGTTTCAGTTCAACGCTCACCGGTACTCGATCAGAGTCACAAGTCATTGACCTGTGTTGGAATTTTTTTCCTGATCCGAGGGTATAATTGGGTTAGATTCTGATAGTCTGAATCCTTAGATTTGGCTTGCAAGTGAACCGACTCAATTCACTTAAGTTTCAATTCATTTCATAAAGATATTCACGTTTTTCACACACTTCGCTCTGGGCTTAAGTTGTGCATTTTTGGGTACTATTAAGACTTAATTTCTGAGGTGGTTGTTAAGTCTAGCAAGGTGATCATAATCATATAGTTTTATAGTAATCAGACTTTCGACGTGCGGTCCAAGTCCGATATGGAGTTTCATGATGCTCCTAAGAGCAACTGGGTTTTGAGATAGATTATAAGTTTCAGAGTAATGTTGAATCACTGGTTCCACGATTTCTGTGTCTTGTAGATCATATTTAAAGTGATTAGTGCTAATTTCACTGGTAATCTAGTTTAGCACTTAGTTAATGCATGTCTAATTTCTAAAGGATTTGGTCCTTACTGATTTCTACCTGAGGTGGTACTTGGGTCTTTATACAGATTTTTCTGAGACGTTACACTCCCTCTCTTCTCCTCACTCTTTCCTCTTCTTTTCTCTCTTCTCACTCCTAGGATTAGAGAATTTGTATGGATTGAGAGACGGGTGATTTAAGGGTCTTATATTAGCTCAAAACTGATATTAATGGCCCAGGGCTATTGTATACTTAGGTTATAATAGCCAAAGAGTGTCTGTTTTAGGTAAACGAGGCTCATCTGGAGGCCCATTACTCACCTGTGTCATGTAGTAAGTTCTCTAATAATGGATTTATGCCAGTTTATGATTTCAGTCTGATCAAATTTATGGATCAACCGTGGAGGTCCTGTATTAGTTCAACAGTCATCGGCACTCGATCAGGGTCACAAGTATATGGATATGAGTATCAAAATTTCCCTGACTCATGGGTGTATTTGGGTCAGAATTTGATGGTCAAAAGTCTTTTAATTTAGTCTGCAAGTGAATGGTCCAATTCACTTAAGTTTAAGTTCATTTTCTAAAGATATTCACATTTCTCACACACTTCGCTTAAGGCCCAAGTTGTGCATTTCTAGATATTATTCGGGCTTAATTCCCATGATGGTTTTCAGGCCCAATAAGGTGGTCATAACCTTACAGTTTCACGATAATCGGACTTTCGACATGCGGTCTAGCTCCGATACGGAATTTCAATGTGCTCCCAAGAGCAACTAGGTTTGAGATTTCTCCTAGGTTTTTAAGTAATGTTGAGCTATCCATTTTAACGGTTTTAGGTCTTACAGTTCATATAGATAATGTTTCTACTGAATTCAGTGACTATTTAGTTTAACACTTAATTAATTCCCACCTAATTTCTAAAGAATTCGATCCTTAAGGATTTCTGCTTGAGGTGGTAGTCGAGTCTTTGTACAGATTTTTCTGAAACGTTACACAAGTGTACCATGCCACGTGAAATAGTGTGGAATAATGATTTTCATAGTCGATACCTTCCTTGGGGCCACAATAATGTTTATTTGACATCCAACATGTTCATAATATCAAAAAGATATAAATGAAGAGAAAACACAAACATCAACTTAATCCAAAACTTCTATAAATATTATTTTTAATGGTGGACGTTCAATCCCTACCCGCCCCATTTTTTGGTTAATAACTTAAAATGATTCGAGAAAAGCGTTGAATGGTATGGATAAAGTCAATCCATGACTTAGGTGGGCCAAGACCTTAAAAATAAAGTCAATCCATGACTTGGGTGGGCCACACCACATAATATAATGGAGAGGGGTTTCCTTAAAACATTCATAGAAGTATATTGGGTTTTCCTAAATGTGATTCACATATCCAACCCACTCATTATGTGTGTCCCACTTGGATGAGAGGGGTCAGACCAATTTTCAGCCGCATCCAAAATACATGTGGGCCCCACCAAGTGCTTTTATATTTTTTAAGATGTCTTCACATAGTTTTAGATGGTATCGCCCACTTGAGTTTCATATACATATGATTTTTGAGATATCTCATAACCTAAAGGGGACACATCAAATTCACGGTGTTGATGTTCGACAAACATCATGATGGGGTCCATAAAACTTACTAACATCAATTTGTAGGTTCTCACGAGGTCAGTAAGTTGGGTCAGAATTTTGACTAGAATATTTGGCCCATTTTACATGTCTAGTCCATTCACTATATTTTACTGATCAATTCTCTCAATTTGACTAGTTACTTGCCTCAATCAGGTTACATATGAGAAAGATATTAGGCATACAAGATTGATCAACAATTTCAGTGAAATTTGATTTAAATATCTGAAGTTATTTACTCTTCAATTTGAACTAATTAGAATGTCCAAAAACAATTAAAGGTTCAATTAATGGATGTACCTAATAATTTAGTAATTTTATTTTTCACAGATAAATTTCAATTTCCATTTAAAAATAACATTTTCTTTTCAAAATATATATTTTTTACTCTTTTAACAAAATATCATTTTTATAATAAAATATTTCAAACAAAAATAAAATACAAATTTTAAATTTTTATTTTTAAAATGTCAAAAAATTTCTCATATTTTAATTTTTTTCTTCAAAAGCATTAATTTTCTCCAACATACGATATTCTTTTCAATATTCTTTTTCATGTGATATTACAAATCATTTAAATATTACCTTTTAATTATATATATATATAATATAAATTTCCACTCATATGATATAAAAGCTATATATATATATATATATATATATATATATATATACACACACACACACACACACACACACACACACACACATACACACACACACAAAAACATACTACCTTTACTGACAGTTTTTAATCGTCGGTAAAAAGCATTATCGACGGTTTTCATCCATAGGGAAAAACCGCTTTTACCGATGAAACAGTTTTTCATCGGTAAAAATATTACTCCCGATGACTTTGGTTCATCGGTAAAACTCTTACCGCCAAACTTTTCAAGGCAGGGGGAAATTTTTCCAAGTTAAAATTAAATCATTATTCTCGATGAAATTTTTCATCGGTAAAACATAAGTTTCATTGACGATATTTTTTTTGTCGGTAAAAACATTATTCTCGACGGCATTAGTTCGTCGGTAAAACTCTTACCGTGAAACTTTTCAAGGTAGTGGGAAAATTTTCTAAGTTAAAACTATATCATTATTCCCGATGAAATTTTTCGTCTATTTTTTTCGTCGGTAAAAACATTATTCCCAACGGCTTTAGTCCTTCAATAAAACTATTATCATGAAACTTTTCAATGTAGCAGGAAAATTTCCCAAATTAAAAATTATATCATTATTCCCAACAAAAATTTTGTTGGTAAAAACATTATTCCCAATGTTTTTAGTTCATCGGTAAAACTCAAGGCAAAAAATTTCTAAGTTAAAAATATAACAGTTTTGCCGATGAAAAGTTTCATCGGCAAAAACATTATTCCGGATGATTTTAGTTCATTAGTAAAACTCAAGGTGAAAATTTTCTAAGTTAAAAATATAACAGTTTTACCGATGCAAAATTTCATCCCTAAAAACATTATTCCTGATGGTTTCAATTCGTCGATAAAACTCATCGTGAAAATTTTTGAAGTGAAAAATATAACAATTTTACCGATGAAAATTTTTGTCGATGAAAACATTACTTCTGACGGTTCCAGTTCGTCAGTAAAACTCAGCCCAAAAATAGTTTTACCGGTAAAAAATTTTGTTGGTAAAAGTGATTTTGTGCTTTTTACTAACAAAAATTTTTGTCAATAAAACTCTTACCGCGAATTTTTCAAAATAGGGCGAAAATTTCCTATCTTAAAAATAATAATACTTTTACCGATGAAAATTTTCGTCGGTAAAAACATTATTACCGATGAAAAAAAAAGTTGTCAGTAAAAGTGTTGTTTCATCGTTAAAAAAGTACTTTTACCAGTGAAATTTTTTTCGTTGGCAAAAATTTCATCGGTAAAAGCGTTATTTCTTGTAGTGTGGTGTCTTAATTTTACTTTTGCGAATAAATAAACTTTAAAATTCATGCTTAATGTATAGGTGAAAATATTGTTCACTCAACTGGTCTAAGGGTTAGTTCGACTAGTCGAAGGACCAATAAAATTTCAAATTTTTTGGCACGATAACATAAAGTATTACTCGACTGGTCGAGTGGAACCAAAAAAAGCTTGCTAGACTTTGAGTCAAGCCTGCACGATTGGTCGATTACTGTTCACTCGACTGGTCGAGCAGTGTCCATGACTGGTCGAGAGTCCAATAGAAAATTTTAAAAATTCACAATAAACCTTAGACTGGTCGAGAAAACTCTTTGACTGGTCGAGCCAGTACTTGGACTAGTCGAACAAGGTCTAAGACTAGTCAAGAAAATGTCCTATAAACATATGAAATGACCCATGAAAAATATACAATGAATATAACACAACATAAGGTCAATCTAGGGTCATCTAAACCTATTTGTGAGTAGAAACAAACGAAACATCATTCGCTTCCAAATCTTGATATCTTATGATACTTGAAGCTTGAGTTCGATCTCTTGAACTTGAGCTTGAGTTACGCTTAAGTTCTTGAGTCTTTAACATACAACAGTTGAACTTCAAACTTGAACTTGAGTTCTTGAATTTGATCTTGAAACCACGAACTTCAACACTCTTCACTTTAACTTGAAGATGTAAGCAAGTTCGATGAAGATCTAGAGAACTTAAAAATATATGAACCCGATCAATTCAACTCAAAACATGATACAAATACTAAATGGTTTGGCATAACAAAATTTGACAATACAACGGATGCTAGATTTACACAATAACATTTACAATATGACTCATGGACTTGTTAGTATCTCTGTTTACTCTGATATTGTATGACTCATGGACTTGTCAGTATTTCTGATTACTCTGATATTGTATAGCTCATGGACTTATTAGTATTTGTGCTTACTCTGATATTGTATGATTCATGAACTTGCCAGTATTTCCTACATTGTATGATTTATGTACTTGTATTGTATAATTAGCACTGATATTGCGCACACACATACACCACCCTCTAAGCTTTCTACAAGCTTATGCACGATAGATGCGTGCAAGTGATGTTAGGATGCAGTTAAGCTGAGACAAGGGCGAGTGGCAAAGCTTTTAGAGTTTTGATACCTATCTTATATTTCCCTTGTTGCATTGTACTCAAATGCTTTGATTATAGTGGATATGTGGTGATGTTTTTTTGTGACTTGGTTATGCTTATGGTTATTCTTTAAAAAGAAAAATTTATGTTAAAATTTTTTATTAGGAGGGGAGAGCTGTCAGGCATATGTCCTAGTGATCATTCTGTTCCTTAGGACCTCACAGTCCCCCCAGTTAAATTTCGGTGACCCACAACCTGTAGGTAGCATTTGCTAGCGTCCCTGAGTCGTACCCTGTCAAACGGAGACAACTCAACCATAGTCATGTGCCATTGCGACCGCGCCGTCACCACAGTTCTAACGTCATATCGCATGCGCCAATCCGATGCTTAGATCTTAAGTTGTGGACCACGCATGGTAATGATCGTGGACCATGCGTTGTGAGACTCACTTATCTAGATTGCACATTTCTCTATGAAAATGATCAGTAGGATGATTCCACCCAAGGGGTGACAACACCCTACCCTAGCCACCCTATCCACCCTAGCCCTATGCTTGCTTGTAATCATGCATTTCTCTTCCCTAAACTCATAATTACCTTATATAGCAATCATTCCAAGTCTCTATTTCTCTCTTCCTCCCTTTCTCCCTCATTTCTCATCTCCTCTAGCAAGAGAGAAGCCATGGACTCCCAAAAATCTAGCCACATCCTAAGCTCATTTCCTCCAATCCAACCATGAAGAGACCATCTCAACCATTGAATCTATCCCCTTGGAGCATTGGAAGCCATTGGTGGAAGAAAGACAAGGAGATTTGAGGTGGGTGCTTCCTAGGACATGTTTCTTTCATGTACTTGCTTGGATTTTTAGCTCTTTTTGCATAGAGCAAGTGGGACACACCAATCAATGGTGGAAATCTCATCTTGATCCTTAGATGTGGCCTAAAACCCATCACATCATACATGTATCTATCCATGGTGAGACCATTCTCCATGGATCCCACCATGAAGTTCTTATGATATATAACTTGATATGGCCACCTAGGCCCTGATTTGTGGTGGAAATGGGATTTCCACCTTTGATATTTTTATGATTGTGGGCCCACACATGGATGGGACCCATTTGATGTATATGTGGTAGATCCAAGAGAGGAGCTCATAGTGGTGGAGCTCCTCCCACCACCAACCATTCACTCTCCCTCTCCCTCTCTCTCCATTTTTTTATTTGTGGCCCACCTTACTTCCCAGGGATAAACACAAATGTCAACTTGATTTAAAGCTAGTGGGTCACATACGTGGACCCCACCCTCAAAAACTTTATACCCACACCCTTCATAAGTAATCCTATTTTTGTACCTGGACAGCAACTTCTAAAAATTGTATAAAATCAATCATGCAAAGATTGGGGTTGAAACTTGGGAATGATATGAACCAAAATATGAGCTAACTCTATACCATATTTTGTATCCATCCAAAGGTCCAATCATCCGTATTATCAAGTTTACTTGGCAGCTATCCAGCAACATATGCATGATTCCGATTTTCTTAAAACGAACCCATTTTTAACTCCTTTAATGAAAGTATTAGACATATATGTTCCATTGAATTCATAGAAAATCGAGCTAGCTTTCTAATGGTATATAATAAGCCTCAATCGGTGTTCGAACGGCTGAGATCTTGGCCTTATATGAAAGATGTATTTGGGAACTTATGATGACCATTCTTGTTTAGGCCATATCAGTAATTCTAACGATCAAATGTATTTGATATTTTCTCTTAATTTACTTGAGATAGTTAATAATCATATGTATGGTCCCTATGATCAATTCATGAAAAAATTTAAAAAATTTTGGACCGATAGATACTTCTATAAGGACAAATCTTGAATTTTCTATGTGTGGTTCAGATGGATCCAAGGCTCTGTATGGTTGGAAACCTATAAACGGCCTGAATGACTTGTTCCCAAAGCATCCATTGCATCAGATCTTCCAACATAGAGTCTAATTATAGAGATTTCATCAATATATATTTCATGTGCTACTTGACGAATATGTTGGATCGATGTTATGCCTAAAAATTATCCTCTCATTGACCCACTTGGGTGTGGGATCAATTGTGATCTATACATTTTAAAATGGGCACCCATGTACATTGTTGCGTGTTCCTTATCTATGCTTTGCTAGCATGTGGCGCCACTTGCCATTGGATCTATTTCATTCCCTTTACACTTTCTGTTTGCTGAAAATTTTCTGAAGTACTTAACTGTATTGCATGTGGGCCTCTTTGAGACCTTGTACTGGACCCCACCCTGTAGTTAATGGTCCCAATTTGGAGATGCTTAATCATTATATAAGTGAGCTAGGATGTCCCACATTTTTTATCAGGAATGATTCCCCAAGTGTTTAGGAATTGGGCCCTAAGTTGTGACAGACCCCATTTCTGAAAACTGTCAGATTATTTGTGTTTTGTACCAACTTTGGGCCTCTATAGTGGACCACACGCTCGAGGTTTGAGTAGGCCACTACTTGGAACCTCTAACCTACACTAATGAATAGATAAATATTATTTTAATTGGGCCAAATTAGACTTCACATGATCAGGAAGTGGATACCAAAATGGGGCCAGGTATGGTTGTGTAGAAAATTATGTGCAAAAAATTGAAGTGCCTATGTTTAGCCCTATACCAAATATCACATGTGCACAACTAGTTGGTCCCAATATATAATTTTTGAAGTGCATGTATAGTACAACCAAGGGCACCTGGCAGCACACTGAAATGTGGTCCCTTGTGATCATGGGATATACTTAAAATTGAGCCAAAACTAATTCTGCACTATATTTACTGCACAGTAACTCCAAGTACCCATGTTTAGGCCATCACCGTAAATTGTACTCACCCAACTAACGAGGCCCGCCTTATAATTTGTGAAACCCATACATAGAGTTACCAGGGAGTTAGCTTCTGTCACCATATGTAGGCCCCACGTGATCATGAATCTGACTCTAAAATGACCCAGAACCAACCCTGCGCCAATAGTCTGTTTTACATAGAATTTAGGTGAGGCCTATTGTGACGTACATGAGGCCCATGTGACGAAGTCCATGGTGAACTATATGAGGCCCTTATGTGAGGCTCATGTATTGAATCCCAATGTGATTTATGAGAGGCCCATGTGATGAGGCCAATGTGATGTATGTGAGGCCCATATGATAAGGCCAATGTGATTTATGTGAGGCCCGTGTGATGAGGCCAATGTGATGTATATGAGGCCCATGTGATAAGGCCAATGTGATTTATGTGAGGCCCGTGTGATGAGGCCCATCGTGATGTATGTGAGGCCCATCGTGATGCTTATGAGGCCCTTGTGTGAGGCCCATTGTGAAGTATGGCCCATTGCATTGTATATATGAGGCCCAATTGTGATGTGTGATTCCACCGTGATGTTGTGATGATGTTTATGATGTCCATCCATTTTCCTAGTTAGTACAAAGACCATGGATCTCATTATAGGATAGGTTCTAATGGGTCCAGCCTTGGGAGCAATGGTGGTTAAATGTCCACATTGTAAGAGAAATGATGGTTAAATGTCCACATTATAACCTCCCTAGGGCCCATTGTTAGGCTCATTCTCATATTCTTTTAGTGGGCTAACCCGAATTGTTGAGCCCCCATTATGCCTTGTAGAGTCCTCCTTGTGTTTATTGGGCCCTTAGGAAGCCCAAAATTTTCACGTGATGGAACGGGCGAGAAAGCCCACTCCTTATTCTTAGGCCCTATAAATGTTATCTTATTTAGCTCCTAGGTTTATCAAATTTAATAGTGCCAAAACCTATTAGAATATGTATCTTATGTAGCTGTTATTATAAGATCAACTTCATGTCTTGTCTACATTCAAGTTTAATATCAAGAAGTTCAAATACAAGTGTAAGAAGTTCAAAATCAAGTTCAAGAAGTTCAAATACAAGATCAAGAGACTCAAGAACAACATCAAGAAGTTTAAGTACTAGATCAAGTCTTCAAGCTTCAACTGCATCAAGAGAATGATATGTGATGATTTCATCTCACAAATAAGGTTTGTTTGACCCTAGATTGACCTTAGGATAGGTCATACTATTTTTATTATATCATAGGCCATTAAATAATTTTATAGGTCATTTTTCGGCTAGTCCTAGTCATGGTTCAACTAGTCCAAGTACTAGCTCGACCAGTCTAAGAATTTTTTCGACCAGTCCAAGGTTTGTAGTGAATTTTAAAAATTTCTGTTGGACTCTCAACCAGTCGTGGAGACCGCTCGACCAGTCGAGTGAACAGTGCTCGACCGGTCATGCAAGCTCAACTCATAGTCCCACAACAATTCTGGGTCCCACTTGACTAGTCGAGTAACGATCTTATCTTATTGTGCCAGAATTTTTAAAATATTGTTGGTCCTTCGACCAGTCGAGCTGACCACTAGGCTAGTCGAGTGAATAATATTTTTGCCTATAAATTGAGGACGATTTTCAGAGGTTTTCAATTCATTCCAAGATATTCAAGTCACAACTCTGAGAAAACTTGTCCCCACATTCGAGAAGCTAATTGGTTAGTATTTAAGATATTTTTAATAGCTTTTTTGCATTTGATTTTGTGATCTCTTTTCAATTCTAATTCTTTTGAAAAGGGAATATTGATTTTACCCTTTTTAATATCAAAATCAAATTAAGCTAGCCTAGGTTAATTTAATCAAATAATCATTTAGACCTAATGTAACACCCAGAAAATTAGGGGTCGTGTAGAAACCCGACTCCCGAGTTTCAGAGCATCACTTATGCAACAAATATGATTATGATTCAATGTTGTCTGAGTTAAAGCATTCACATGAGTAAGATTATACCAAAACTGTAATTCATACTCCAGATTCAATGAAAAAATGCAAGCGGAAGACTGAAAAATATATATATCACTGTACGAAAATAAAATAATCTCAAACTGTCTCCATAGTATGAATACATCACTGAGTCTCATATACATGTCATAAAGCAAGAAATAAATGTCAAGTAATAGTCCACTAGCATGTCCCACCAATCCAGGCCACCTAAGCAAAACTGTCAGAGAACTGCATATACAAGAACTCATCCTGATCCTCGTAGTAATCCGGCTCAGCGTCCTGAATCGCCTCACAACCTGCATCTAAAACAGGGTCTGGTGGTGTTGCAAACACCGTCCCGTGACGTGGGAGAGAGTGATCAACTCAGTGGAATAATAAAGCAAAAATTAGCATGTTATCAAATCAATCATGCGTTAATAGTAAAGCAAACAATCAACCATCCCTAGGTACTGTTGTTAATGCAAGCATGAAAAGACATGATGGATGCCCTCACCGACATACTCCCTCATGCGGCACCATCTCCGTCCGCGGCATGCTTTCTTCCCGCAGTGCTCTACATCTTCCAGGCACATGCAGTGCGATATGGATAATGATTACCGGGTTATTATTAGTCCTTTTCATACAGCAGGATTGGAAAACTAAGGTACCTTCCTTATATCAATCCCAACACAGATCCTGTCTAGGGTCGTCACTCCTAGTAATCTCATACGATGTTATATTTGTAGGTCGCCGAAAGGGCTATCAGGGCTGTTGCTCGCACTCGTTGCACCACTCCCCCATCACCTTATCAATATAGGCCTAATGTACTCTCATCGCTACGGAAGGGTCATCGCCTCCCGTAGGCTCAGAATATGCTCGCGGTCACTACAAAGGGCTCGTCACCAATCAGAGTAGGCTGACAGCTCGAATGTAGTGTCTCATACCACCACAATCGGGTCACGAGTCAAATGTACTCATTGGTTACTACGGGGAGGTTTGTGGCCCCAGTGTAGGCTGACAGCTCGACCACGGTGTCCCATACTACCATGCCCGGCTCATGAGTCTTTATGGATCAAGGTACCATGGTTGACAGGATTTTTAATGGTAAGTTCAGTACCCTAGGTTCAAGCAGTTATGACTCATACATGTGAACATACAATGGTCAGTCGGGTTATTTGACGGGCTCGACTAGTACGAGCGCATCTTAAGTCGAACGACATGAAGTGCATGAAACACTTCTTGTGGCCTAACCACTGCCGCTAACTCAAAACACGACTCGCGTTCATCGACGCATACTTGGTAGCAAATAAAAGCCAACCACGAATTCAATCCATTACCAAATGCCTGGACTAACGTATAGCCCCAAACACTTGAATATCAACATCAATAATCATATGAGAGTAACAGAAATGAAATACAACAATGTAAGCATGTTGACACATGTTATAACATACAACTTAAGCAAATCATCCAACACATGCATTTCATGTATATAATGGAATCAATACATATAGTCAACATGATGGAAATCATTTACATCAGCATATTACTTGAGAATTCAATCTCAAAACTCATTCACAACACCATCTACTCAATACATAATAATACAAACATTTATACAAACACTTAGCCTACACACTTTAGTCTACATAGCGTATGTCGACTCAAAGTGCGCATTTGGGCGAATCTCTTCGCCAAAAAGATCATGCACGCATTCCTAATATCCTAACAGGACAAATAACCATCGCAAACATTTCAGCAAAATGTAGATATAAACAGTATTTCCTACAAATGACTAAAATGCCCTAAATCTCATATTTTCCATACGTTTACGAAACGGAAAACGGACAGCATGTTCTACATGTCAAACGGCGTTGGCGTCGATAATCTACTATTAAACGACATTGAAAGCTTTGAAATCAGTCAATCAAAGCGTCTAACATCCTCACCTTTTGCCCTAGACGCGTATCAGTTCGAATAGGATGTATACGCTTCGTCACCGGTGTAAATGCGACCTAATGCACAAGATACATAAGCTATTTCGATAATGAATCGAAGAAATCCCTAAAACAGCAAGTGGTTAGGGTTTTCTTACCTAAGAGTGCGTTGGAAATCACCAAAAAAGTGATTGGGATGCGGTGCTTCGATTGAGCGAAAGCTGATACAAGTGGAGGGAAATCTCTCCCGCAAGTCTCTCACTTTCTCTCTCTCTCTCTATCTAGGGTTTGTTGCAAATTCGGATGGGAGGGTTGTGAGAAGGTTTAAAGCCCTTATATAGGCTAAAACATAACCTAAATAGACTTGGGAACAAAGTATACTTGGGTTATAGCCAAATCGGGACTGTTTTGATCCAAAAGAGCGTTTCGGAAGGTCCCCTGGCCGAACGCGATCGGACTTAAGCTCACGATCACTGGATGTTGTCCACACCAAGTTTTCAATCCGGTAGAGTTCGCGCGGTCCAGTTTCAATTCAGCAGTCGTCGTACTTAAATCAAGTCTACAAGTCTCATGATATGAAAGAGAAATTTTTCCTAATTCGAGGGTGAAATTTGGCTGAATTCTGACGGTCAGAACGCTTAATAATAACACACAAAGACTCATGCCAGATTTGAATTAAAATTTCAAATCTTTACCCATTTCTCACTCTCTTCACTCCAGGCTCAATGAAATAGCCTCAGAGCATCGGTTGGGCTTGATTTTCGAAATGATTGTCAAGTCCAGCTAAGTGGTCATAACCGTCTAAGATTGTAGATATCGGACTTTCGACGCGCGGTATAAATTTAATATGAAGTTTCAAAGGGTTCCTGAGAGCAAACGGGTTTAGAGTTTGATCCTAGATTCCAAGGTATTATAGCGTCATTGATTCTACAAGTTTTGGGTCTTGCAGAACGTATTTAAAGCAATCGATGATAATTTCACAGCTAATCTAGCGTAGCGCTAGTTAACTTACGTTTATTTTCTAAAGGAATTAATCCTATGTGATTTCTGGTCGAGTTGGTACTCGAGTCTCTGTACGGATTCTTCTGAGGCGTTACAATCTACCCCCCTTAACAATAAATTTCGTCCTCAAAATTTGTACCTTTTCGTAATCCTCGAGAAGTTGTGGGTAGTTCTTTTTAATCTTGGCTTCTGTCTCCCAGGTAGCCTCTTCCTTAGAGTGATGCGTCCACAACACCTTCATAAGGGGGATGACCTTGCTACGCAGTACCTGGTCCTTCCTGTCTAGTATGCGCGTCGATCGCAGTATATATGTAACATCCTCTCCTAACTGCACCTGCTCCCATCTAATGATATGGAAAGGATCAGAAACGTATTTCTTCAGCATAGAAACATGAAATACGTTGTGAACGCTCGCGAGAGGCGTAGGCAAAGGCAGACGATAAGCCACTGCACCCACACGGTCGAGAATCTGAAACGGACCAATGAATCGCAGTGATTGTTTTCCCTTCTTCCCGAACCGAAGGACTCCATTCATAGGGAAAACGTGTAAAAATACATGATCCCCAACCGCGAAATCTAGCGGGTGCCGTCTCGTATCGGCATAACTCTTCTGTCTGCTCTGCGCTGTAAGAAGCCGGTGTCTAATGATATCAATCTTCTCCGACGTCGCCTGCACTAACTCTGGACCAATCAATCTGCACTCACCAACCTCTGCCCAGCAATGCAGTGCTCGACAAGGTCTCCCATACAAGGCCTCATAAGGTGTCATACCGATACTCGCCTGAAAACTGTTGTTGTACGCGAACTTTGCATATGCAAGACAATCATCCCAACAGTCTTTGAAGTCAAATACGCAAGCCTGCAACATGTCCTATAGAATCTGGTTCACCCGCTCTGTCTGTCCGTCTGTCTATGGGTGGAAGGCAGTACTGAACTTCAACTTCACACCCATAGCCTCCTGAATGTGAGTCCAGAAAATAGAAGTAAAGCGCGCGTCTCTGTCTGACATGATCTCCAAGGGAACTCCATGCAGACGCACGATCTCTCTGATATACAGCCTGGCTAACTCGTCTGCAGAGTTCGTAACTCTGATCGGTAGGAAGTGCGCCGACTTCGTCAGACGGGCGACGACCACCCAAATAGAATCATGTCCCTTCCTAGTATTCGGTAGTCCTGAAATGAGATCCCACTTCCACTCAGCTATAGGCATAGGCTGAAGGAGTCCAGGAGGTCGGCGATGCTCTGCCTTCACCTGGGTCTTCATACCATCCCACCAATAGGTCCTCCTCACGTCGCGATACATCTTGGTGCTGCCCGAATGCATCGCAAGTCTGGTACAATGTGCAGCCTCGAGAATCTCTCGTCTCAAGTTAGGGATATCTGGGACGCATAGGCGGCCACGATAACGTAAGCCCCCATCCGAGCCAACTCGCCACTCGGTGTCTGCATCATCACTGGCCTGCTCTCGAAGCTCAATCAGACGCGTATCATCCCTCTGCGCCACAATGACTCTGTCATCGATAAAAGATCACACCTGCACATATGCGATAAACTCATATGGCTCCTCCACAGTGAGTTTCTGCTCAAAGTCTCATAAAAACTCAATCATGTCCCACTCAGCAACCATCAGCGGAGCCGCAAACTCTATTGCCTTCTTGCTATTCAACGCGTCAGCCACAAGGTTTGCCTTGTCCGGATGGTAGGAGACTTCGAACTTAAAGTCCTTCAAAGTCTCCATCCATCGCCGCTGCCTCATATTTAAGTCTCGCTGCGTGAATATGTACTTGAGGCGCTTGTGGTCGCAAAAGAACTCAAACTCCTCTCCATAGAGGTAATGTCTCCAGAGCTTCAATGCGAATATGATGGCTGCCAACTCAAGGTCGTGTGTAGGGTAATTCTCCTCGTGCTTCCTTAATTGTCTCGAGACATACGAAATTACCCTGTCCTTCTGCATAAGGACACAACCCAAACCAACGCTAGACGCGTCAATATATATCGTGTTTCTAACCCCTTGCTCTGACAATACTAGCACAGGGGTGGACGTCAACCTGTCCTTCAGCTCCTGAAAAATTATCTCCGCCTTATCATTCCAGGCGAACTTCACATCCTTCCGTGTCAGCTGAGATAGAGGTCTGGCGATCTTCGAGAAATCTCGAATGAAACGTCTATAGTAGCCTGTCAATCCTAAGAAACTCCTCACCTCAGTGACAGAACCAGGCTGCTCCCAGTCCTGAACTGCAGCTACCTTATACAGGTCAACTGCCATCCCATCCTTGAACACCACATGTCCCAGAAACTTCACTTCCTGCTTCCAGAAGTCACACTTTTTATACTGTACAAACAACTAATGCTGTCTCAGTGTATCCAAGACCAATCGCAAGTGCTCCTCATGCTCCTCTCGACTCCAGGAGTATACCAAAATGTCGTCTATGAACACGATGACGAATCGATAGAGGAATGACCGAAATACCCTATTCATCAGATCCATGAACACGGCCGGTGCGTTCGTGAGACCGAACGACATCACAAGGAACTCGTAGTGGCCAAAGCTGGTCCTAAAGGTTGTCTTCTGCACGTACTCATCCCTAACAAGCAACTGGTGATACCCTGACTGAAGATCAATCTTTGAGAAGTACTGCGCCCCTCTCAACTGATCAAACAAGTCATCTATCCTGGGCAAGGGATATCGGTTCTTTACCGTAATCTGGTTCAGCTGCGATAATCAATACACAATCGCATAGAACCATCCTTCTTCACAAACAGTACTGGTGCTCCCCAAGGAGACACACTCGCTCGAATGAAACCAACCTCCAACAGATCATCAATCTGTTTTCTTAACTCCTCCATCTCACATGGTGCCATGCGATACGTCGGCAGTGAGACGGGCATGAAACCAGGCACCAGATCGATAGTAAAATCAATCTCTCGCTGAGGTAGAAAATCAGGAATCTTCCTGAACAGGTCCCCAGAATCATGGACTACAGGCGTGTGCTCAAGCGTCAAGGCATCGACGTCCCACAATAAGGATGAGTAGCTAAGTATGCGGACGAGGAGATTTATCTGCACTGAAAATGTAAAGGACGTGCCCTCCGGCTCGTAGACTGTCACCGTACAGGTCTCGCAGTTAATCTCAGCCCTCCCTACAGTCAGCCAATCCATGCCAAGAATGACGTCGAGATAGACAAGAGAGGGGTCGACGACAAGATCAATAGCCATCGTCCTGCCCTCAAGATCCACCAAACAACCCTCACACATCATGGTGGCATCAAAAAAAGTCCCGTGAGATGAGAGAACTCGCACCCCATCCATCCGAATAGTCAGTAGCCCAAGACGCCTAACTATAGAATGCGATATCAATGAAATCGTGGATCCTATATCTACCATCACAAGTATAGGAGTACCTCCAATATGGGCGGTGACCTCAAAGGCCAAGGGCTGAGTAGTCTCTGTCTCAGCTACCTCAGCTGTCAAGGCATGTACCCGTGCCTACTGTGGACGGTTCGGCCGCGGTACCATGGGCCGTTAAGGCAGCCAGAACGGAGGTACGAGAGGTCTAAAGAAAGGATGCGTAGGAGCCGACTGTAGGGGTGGAGCAGATAAAGCATGTGGGCATGGACGGTCAATCTTCTGCTGCAGCGAAAACTCACTGTCTCTCATCCGAGCGAAACAGTTCCGCACAGTGTGACCCGGTCTCCCGTAATAAGTACATGACCAATCGGGGTGCCTCATCGGAAGTACTGGTGCTCTAGCCCTATGAGGAGGGTCAATGCGAGACCTCTTGCCAAAAAATGGCCTGTCCTGCATATCCGGTCGTGGCCTAGTAACCATAGGGCCACGAGATCGTGCCAAGCGATCAACATCCTACTCTGCCCTCATGGACATATGTATCAACTCTGCATAGGAAGGTATGCTGACGCAGCACATCTTTGACCTAATGTCCGGTCGCAAGCCCTCAGAAAATCGACGTATGCGCATCTGCTCATCAGCAAGTATAGTCGGGATGTATCTGCCCAACTCAGTGAACCGATTCTCATACTCTGTGACTGTTATTCCTCCCTGCATGAGACGTAGAAACTCGTTCTCCCACTCGTGCCTGTAAGTCTGGGGATAGTATTTCTCGTGGAAAAGGAACTCGAATGCTGCCCAAGTCCAGACGTAGTCAGCAGCCACTGTCCGTAATACACTATCCCACCATAAACTGGCCTCTGGCTTGAACATGAACGTAGCCAACTCTACCTGTACGGACTCTGACCAATGCAGCATCCGCAGTATCTTTGACACACGGTTGAGCCAATACTCAGCCTCCTCGGGTTTGTGAGAACCCATAAAAGTAGGAGGCCACAAGCGCTGAAATCGCTCAAGTAGGCCCCGTGTATCAGCAGTGTGCCCCATAGGGTAAGTAGATGGTGCAAGATGAGTCATACCCTCATCCTGGGTCGAAGTACCAGCATCCTCAGCTGGATGCATAGATGGTGCAGGTGGAGTCGCACTCCCACCCTGGCCTAAGGCCCCTGCTATCGTAGTCAAGAGCTGCTGGTGCTGCTGATGCATCATGGCCATCAACTGCTCAAACCTATAAGGAGGTGGAGCATGCTGAGGCAGATACTACATCGAAGAGGACGCATGATGCTGCTCTCTGACAGGCGGTGTGAAAGGCGGCGGTCCAACTATAGGACCTGTAGAGGGCTGAGACTCAGGTGCAATCTCAAGAATTGGGCCCACAGCAGGGTCCGTATGAACATCAGTCTAGAGAGGAACCTGATCCATAGGCTCTCCCAGTGTAAGTCGTTTCGTGCTCCACATAGCCTTAGGCGGCATTCCCTATATTCACAATAGGGCGCAACCACGTCAGTTTTAGCAATAACACAAACACACCGCAATCATTCACACAACAAACCACAGAATTTCATGCATTCCATTAAATCAAAATTTGTCACAATACAAGAGATATATCCTTACATGCATCATGATAAGAAACACATGGCAACTAAGTTAACCGAAGCTACAATTGCAACATAAGCAAACTACTAGCCTTCTCAGGCTTACACACAGAAAGTAGGAAACAAACCAACTACAATCAACAAACATCTGAACCCTAATCGCTAGTCCGAGTTTGGTGATGGAGGAGGGGCACCCTTATCCTGCAGACAACACAGAATAGCCTTCAAAGTACGAGTCACCTTGCCAAATTTCCATTTCATGACGGCCTTGGTATCCTCAAGATCTTGTTTCACCTCGACCCAGAGTTCTTGGACTTTCAGTCACAAGGCAACCTGACTCTCCTCAAGTCGGGCTATGTGAGCATCTTTAGTAGCCCGAGTCACAGGAGGAGGGCTCTCATCAGTATCCTGAGCCTCCTCTTCTTCTTCTTCCTGGACTTCTTCCTCTATTTCTGCCCCAGCTTCTTCTTCACTAGCATCCTCTTCGCTATCATATTCACCCTCACTATCATCATCGAGTTGATCCTCATGCTGTCGAGGCCCTATATTCATCTGGTTCATGGTATCCTCATCAATGAAGTGAATCGGCACAGGCATCTCCGGCCCAAGTCTGTAAGCAAACTCAAGCGTGATCTTGCATATGAGCCGGCCAAAAGGAAGTGACTCAGACGTTCTTCTCGATTTCGCTATGAGGACGATCTGTCGCAACATAAAGGTGGCCATACACACATTCTCTCCCTGGCCCACTTGATACAGGAAATCGACCATGAGACGCGTACACTCACTGCGGTTGGTCGACCTAGGATACACATTGAACGTACAAATGTGGTGCAACAGGTAAAAATCATCCGACATGTGGGATGCTAAGAGGCTCTTGTTACGCTGCCACAGAACCAACCACCACATAGGAACCTGGTGCGGCGATTTCGCTCACGAACACTCTTCAGATTCTTAGCACTTGGATGTACTTCACTAAGAGGCACCTTCAGAAGTCGAGCTATCAACCGAACATCGATCGTGGCTTCCCGGTCTCTATCAAAGGGAATCCTGAACTGCAATAGCTCCAACGTAGGAGCCCAAATATGAGCATAGAAGGCACGAAGAGTGCTCAAGTTCGCACAAGACTGGGTTTCAAAGAGCGGACCCCAATTGGCAGCTTCAATGCGCTCAAATAACAGGAATTCACCAAAGAGCTGCTCATCCACATGCACCTCAAATAGAACCTTGCGATCAGTATACGCACCGTGAGCCAAGTCTGCCAATAGTGCTCACCCTATGTGAGCACGGGGATCCAAATCTCGCTTTGTGTGAAACTCACGAGCGACACTTGGACTTGCGGCAGCGCTTGAGCTAGCGGTGCCACCTCTCGGCTTCCTCGAACGTGTAGGGAGACTAGGCCCAGCTTCATCTGCAGCGGTCTTCCTCTTTCCCATGAGAGAGAGGATGGTGGAAAGAGAGAAAAAGGCTAAAATAGCCTCAACAAAAGCTATAGAAAGTAGAGGAAAAGGGGAGAAAGGGCTGCCCTAATGGACTGAATCGAATCTAGCCCCTGTTGAGGGGTGAATTAAGTTCTCAAAGGCTAGATTTTTAAAGAGAAAAGAGCAAGATAGGATGGAATGGAGGTCCACCTGAAATTTAGCCTTCAATGGAGGGTGTAGGAGCTCCAATCGACGAGAATGGAGAGAGATGGGATTGCCTACTACTGTGGACGATGGGTCAGTGTCGGTTTTAGCAGAAAATGGGATTGAGAGAGGTTTGACATCGAGATTAGAGAGAGAGGCAGTAAGAAAACTGAAAAGGGAGAGCTTGGAGACATTTTTTGTGAAGGAGATGGTAAATTGGGGCTGTTTTGAGGGATGTCGCACGTATGGGGGAGGTGCCCTAGCCATTTAAGGGCGTCGACTCGAAGATCAGCCGGAGTGGGGCCCACCATATGGCGAGCCCTCGTCGATGAACTTGCAAACCGGCAACGCCGGCTATATGGGCTGGGTTCCCCCTGCCCTAGGGACCCCAAATATATGTGGGACCCACCCTGGTTCATTATATTTGGGCTTTGATAGGCTCAAGACTCCATTTGAGGTGTTTCGGGGCCAGTTTGTAAACCAGAATGATTTTATGCATCATGTGAAATATGATTTTGGGGTAGGAGAGGTTAATCCATCCAACAAACCCATTTATTACAAGAGATTCCATAATTGGAATGGTCAAAAGTCTAATTTATACATATATTTACTATTTATAGTAAATTTTTGTTTAGGTATGATTCACTTTCCTTCACACATTAGGATTTATGTCTAGTGTGAAAGGACTTAGAAAAAGTTGAAGAACGGGGTGGTGAAAGGAAAGATTCTGAAGGAATTAGATAAAAAGGGGTTTTTAAGCCTTGAGATTGAGTGTAAGGGTTGTGGTTTCTCCACAACCCAAGGACATGCATTTCTGAGTTTAAAATTCTTCTGGGATCATCTCAAACCTGGCAACTAATGACCTAGAGGCGACTTAGGTCACTTCACGCGACCAAAGATACATTATGGACTCGATCAAAACGATTGATTTGAGTAGACTTCGCCTATTAGCGAAACTGAATTCCTACTCCCGAGTTCCAGACCATCACTTATGCAACAAATATGATTATGATTCAATGTTGTCTGAGTTAAAGCATTCACATGAGTAAGATTATACCAAAACTGCAATTCATACTCCAGATCCAGTGATAAAACGTAAGCGGAAGACTGAAAAATATATATATCACTGTACGAAAATAAAATAATCTCAAACTGTCTCCAAAGTATGAATACATCACTGAGTCTCATATACATGTCATAAAGCAAGAAATAAATGTCAAGTGATAGTCCACTAGCATGTCCCGCCGATCCAGGCCACCTACGTAAAACCGTCGGAGAACTACATATACGAGAACTCATCCTGATCCTCGTAGTAATCCGGCTCTGCGTCCTGAATCGCCTCCCAACCTGCATCTAAAATAGGGTCTGGTGGAGTTGCAAACACCGTCCTGTAATGTGGGAGTGAGTGATCAACTCAGTGGAATAATAGAGCAAAGATTAGCATGTTATCAAATCAATCACACGTTAATAGTAAAGCAAACAATCAACCATCCCTAGGTACTGTTGTTAATGCAAGCATGAAATGACATGATGGATTCCCTCACCGACATACTCCCTCATGCGGCACCATCTGCGTCCGCGGCATGCTTTCTTCCCGCAGTGCTCCACATCTTCCAGGCACATGCAGTGCAATATGGATAATGATTATCGGGTTATTATTAGTCCTTTTCATACAGCAAGATTGGGAAACTAAGGTACCTTCCTTATATCAATCCCAACACAGATCCTGTCTAGGGTCGTCACTCTTAGTAATCTCATACGATGTTATATTTGTAAGTCGCCGAAAGGGCTATCAGGGCTGTTGCTCGCACTCGCTGCACCACTCCCCCATCACCTTATCAATACAGGCCTAATGTACTTTTATCGCTATGGAAGGGTCATCGCCTCCCGTAGGCTCAGAATACGATCGCGGTCACTACAAAGGGCTCGTCACCAATCAGAGTAGGCCGACAACTCGAATGTAGTGTCCATACTACCACAATTGGCTCACAAGTCAAATGTTCTCACTGGTTACTACGGGGAGGTTTGTGGCCCCAGCGTAGGCCGACAGCTCGACCACGGTGTCCCATACTACCATGCCCGGCTCATGAGTCTTTATAGATCAAGGTACCATGGTTGACAGGGTTTTCAATGGTAAGTTCTGTACCCTAGGTTCAAGCAGTTATGACTCATACATGGTGAACTTACAATGGCCAGTCGGGTTATTTGACGGGCTCGACTAGTACGAGCGCATCTTAAGTCGAACGACATGAAGTGCATGAAACACTTCGTGTGGCCTAACCACTGCCGCTAACTCAAAACATGACTCGCGTTCATCGACGCATACTTGGTAGCAAATAAAAGCTAACCACGAATTCAATCCATTACCGACTGCCTGAACTAACGTATAGCCTCAAACACTTGAATATCAACATCAGTAATCATATGAGAGTAACCGAAATGAAATACAACAATGTAAGCACGTTGACACATGTTATAACATACAACTTAAGCAAATCATCCAACACATGCATTTCATGTATATAATGGAATCAATACATATAGCCAACATGATGGAAATCATTTACATCAGCATATTACTTGAGTATTCAATCTCAAAACTCATTCACAAGACCATCTACTCAATACATACTAATACAAACATTTATACAAACACTTAGCCTACACACTTTAGTCTACATAGAGTATGTCGACTCAAAGTGTGCATTTGGGTGAATCTTTTTGCCAAACAGATCATACATACATTCCTAATATCCTAACACGACAAATAACCATGGAAAACATTTCAGCAAACTGTGGATGTAAACAGTATTTCCTACAAATGACTAAAATGCCCTAAATCTCATATTTTCCATACGTTTACGAAACGGAAAACAGACAGCATGTTCTACATGTCAAACGGCGTTGTCGTCGATAATTTACTATTAAATGACATTAAAAGCTTTGAAATCAGTCAATCAAAGCGTCTAAAATCCTCACCTTTTGCCCTAGACGCGTATCAGTTTGAATAGGATGTATACGCTTCGTCACCAGCGTAAATGCGACCTAATGCACAAGATACATAAGCTATTTCGATAATGAATCAAAGAAATACCTAAAACAGTAAGTGATTAGGGTTTTCTTACATAAGAGTGCGTTGAAAATCACTGAAAAAGTGATTGGGATGTGGTGCTTCGATATGAGCGAAAGCTGGTGCAAGTGGAGGGAAATCTCTCCCACAAGTCTCTCACTTTCTCACTCTCTATCTAGGGTTTGTTGTAAATTCGGATGGGAGGGTTTTGAGAGGGTTTAAAGCCCTTATATAGGCTAAAACATAACCTAAATAGACTTGGGAACAAAGTATACTTGGGTTATAGCCAAATCGAGGCTGTTTCGATCCAAAAGAGCGTTTTGGGAGGTCCCCTGGCCGAACGCAATCGGACTTAAGCTCACGATCACTGGATGTTGTCCACACCAAGTTTTCAATCTGGTAGAGTTCGCAGATCGCACGTGGCAGTCCAGTTTCAGTTCAGCGGTCGTCATACCTAAATCAGGTCTACAAGTCTCATGATATGAAAGAGAAATTTTTCCTGATCCGGGTGTGAAATTTGACTGAATTCTGACGGTCAGAATACTTAATAATAATGCGCAAAGACTCGTGCCAGCTTTGAATTAAAATTTTAAATCTTTACCCATTTCTCACTCTCTTCACTCTAGGTTCAATGAAATAGCCTTAGAGCATCAGTTGGGCTTAATTTTTGAAATGATTGTCAAGTCCAGCTAAGTGGTCATAACCGTCTAAGATTGTAGATATCGGACTTCCGACATGCGGTCTAAATCCAATACGAAGTTTCAAAGGGTTCTTGAGAGCAAACGGGTTTAGAGTTTGATCCTAGATTCTAGGGTATTATAGCGTCATTGATTCTACAAGTTTTGGGTCTTGCAGAACGTATTTAAAGCAATCGATGCTAATTTCACAGCTAATCTAGCGTAGCGCTAGTTAACTTACATTTATTTTCTAAGGAATTAATCCTACGTGATTTCTGGTCGAGTTGGTACTCGAGTCTCTGTACGGATTCTTCCGAGGCATTACACCTAAGAACCCTTTCATATGTGAGTTTGGACATTGAACATCTACATCGAATTGGTTCTACCGGGCTTCATTAAAAGAAGAATCCTCAAATAAATACATTTCAATTTTCTGTATTTTGTTTGTAAGATTGCCAGAAAATCTTTCTTTTTCGATTTTGACTGAGATAGCCAAAAAATCTCAATGAGTGGGGTTTTTAATTGTGGTAGCCCTTTAAAAACACAATTATAATGGTTTTGGGTGAACCTTGAAAAATCTATTTCATAATCAAAAAAAATATCCCGTGGGTGAGGATATTGGGAGTAGAGTAGTTGTGTGGTTGTTTTCTAATAGTTGGTGGATACACAAGTGAACCACTATAATTGCTAGAGAATGTTTATTTTTGTGCATTTGTGGTGAATGATTATAATTTATTTTCTGCACATGTGGTAAATGTTGTAATTGTAAGTGCTATGATTTTACGCTCCTTTGGTTGTCAAATTTTGTGGTGCCAAAACCTTAATATATGTCTTGTGCAACTCATTATTATAAATGTTCAAGACATTGCTTCATCACTCTAAGCACTTTGCTTCAAGTTAAGAACAAACAACTACTTTAGCTACTACGAAAGAATACGAGTACAAACTGCTTCAAGAAATGCAAGTACTAGATACAACAGTAGAAGTGATCTTGTTCAACACTCAAGCCAGTGTACAACACAAAGATGAATGGTTATTCAAGCTTTAAAAGATCTCTTGATTTAGTGCTACATTATGTTCAAAGTTCTCAAGCTTCACTATGATCAAAGGTCATCTATCAAATGAAGATATGAACTCTCGAAGTTTATATCTCAGTTTTAAGGTAAGATTGACCTTAGATTGTCCTTAGGATAGGTCATTTTGAATACATAATTCAATTGAATCATTTTACAAAAATTTGGACTTTTCTGAGACTAGTCCTGAACCTTATTCGACTAGTCCTAGCACGTCCATGACTAGTCTAAGAGATTCCAAGACCAGTCCTAAGTTTGTTGTAAGTTTTTAAAATTTTTTTGTTTGTCCACGACCAGTCCTAGACTCTGTTCGACTGGTTGTGTGAACAGTGTCGACTTGTCCTATGACTAGTCCTAGTTCTATGAGTCAAAGTCCAGCAACCAAACTCTGGGTCTTATGACCAGTTATGAGAATGCTACGACCAGTCGTGAAATGGTTTTATCCGATTGTGCTAAAATATTCAAAAATCCGTTCTCCTACAACCTGTCGTAGTGTCCATTAGACCAGTCGTAGGTGTGATTTCTGTAACTATAAATAACAAACGAATTTCAGAGTTTGATATAGAAATTCAAGTAAAATTAAGGGACTACTCTGAGATAAGTGTGTTTATTTTAAGCTACATTGTGCACATTTAATATTCTCTTTTGCTAGCTTTATTAATTTGATTTTGTTTCTACATTCCAATCTTAATTGAAAAGAAGAATTGTGATATTCCTTCTTCTTCGAATCAAAATCAAATAGAGCTAAGCCCATCTGGTTTAATTTAAAATTAATTAGAACCTAGAACCATTTTAAAGTGAGTATTGGACTCTGAACTTCTACATTTAATCATCTACTCCGATTGTTTCTTCTGGGCTGCTACAAAAGGAGATATCCAGGTATTTTACATTTATTGTAAATTCCTTTGATTTTATTTTCTTTTGAGATTAAGCCAAAAAAATCTCATTGTGTTGGTTATTTAAGGAGAGCCAAAAAACTCAGAAGTGAGGATTTTTGGATTGTTTAAGCCCTTTGAAAAAGACACAATTGTGAAGGTTTTAGGTGAACCTGTGAAAACCTATTCTGATAGTAAATGCTAATATCCCCTATGTGAGGATATTAGGAGTGGAGTAGAAATCTGTGTGGCTGTTTTATAATGGTTGGTGTACACACAGGCGAACCACTATAATTCTTTGTGTTTTGTGCATGTGTGATTAATATTTCCTATCTTTTATTATTCAGAATTGTGGGATGTAAGTGTGGATGTGAATGTTGTAATATTTACATTTCAAGCACAGTGAGGAATGTTGTAATAACTTAGATTTAAATTCCTGTAATTTATTTCAGTTCCTTGCTATTTATTTATTCCTCTTCAGTTTGAGTTTTTGATACTAAGACCTTTATAAAAATAAGGTTGTCCTACCATAAACTCTAGTTTTTTGTGTAAGGTTGTCCTTAGAACAACATTTGTATCAACCTCTCAAGACTTGAATTTTGAGGTTGCATTTTAATTCAACATTGTGAATTGAATTCTTTATTTGCCTATCACTTTTTCTTTAATTCCGTTGTTATTTTTATTTTAATTTGGCATAGTCCTATTCACCCCCCCCCCCCCCCCCCCCCACCCCCTCTCTCTCTCTCTCTAGGACATATAGCTTGGCCATTTCAAGTGGTATCAGAGCCTAATAGCTCATTTTAATTCTTTTTATTTGGATTTATTTCCTGAGCTAATCGATCTAAGCTATATTTAAGATGTCAAATTTTGATAGCCTTTTAGTCACTCAGCCTCCACCTTTTGATGGCACTAATTATGCCTATTGGAAAGCCAGGATGAGGATCTTCCTTAAATCTATGGATGAAAGTGTGTGGCTAGCCACATTGAATGAATAGACCCCTCCTACCACTGAAGCAACTGGGATCGATGGTTCAAAATCAATGAGAGTAACACCTTATTTTTTATAGACCACGCTTTAGAAAAGTGAGAGTAGTGCAAATGCTAAAGCACTAAATGCAATCACTTGCGCACTATCACCAGATGAATTCAAAAGAATTATATCCTGTGATTCTGCAAAACAAGTTTGGTATATTTTAGAAATGACACATGAGGGTACATCAATTGTCAAAAAATCTAAAGTCCAAATCCTCACAACCAAATTTGAGGAAATACATATGGAAGAAAATGAAAAGTTTATGGGCTTCTACACTAGATTAAATAACATTGAGAACTCTATGTGGGGTCTTGGAGATAAAATCCCAGAAAGTAAAGTGTGTGTAAAAATATTACGCTCACTTCTTAAACAGTTAATTCTAAGGTAAATGCGATCCAGGAACTTCTTGATACGGATACTATGAGGATAGAAGAATTAGTTGGGTCTTTGCAAACGTACGAGTTAAATTTTAAAGATCCTAAAGAAAACTCTATTTCCCTTAAGTCTTCTAAAGATATTTCTCAAGAAAACAATTCTGATTTAAAAAATTCTGAAGATGAGATTGCCATTTTAGCAAAAAAGTTTGACAAAATTTTCAAAAGCAAAAAGAGGATTGATTTTCAAAAAGCTAATGAGAAGAAAAGATCTAAATCAAAGACTTGTGAATCTTTAAAAGATAGTCAATGTTATAACTACCAAGAATATGGGTATTTAGCAAACAAGTGACCTAAAAAGGACAAACACAAAAAGAAGAGTATGTTGTGTACTTGGGATGAATCCTTTGATTCTGAAGCCTCTTCTGATTAAGAAGATTCTGAAACCGAGTCAGGTAATGAAGTGAAAGCCCTTATGAGTTTAGCCAAATTCACATTTTCAGATAATGATTCAACAAGTGAAGAAAATTTGAACAGTGAATGTGAAAATGAAGATGATCTTCAAGATGCTTACAATGCCCTATACAAGGAAAGTTGTAAAATTGCTGTGAAACTCAAACTTCAAAAAGAAAAATTTTCAAAGCTTAAAGAAAATTTTGAATCCCTTATTTTAGAAAAATCCCATATTTCATATTGTTTTGAAAAATGTAAATGCGATTTGGAATTCAAAACCTCTCAGATTGAAAATCAAAAATCTGAAAATGAAAATCTTAAACTTGAAGTCTCTTCTCTTTTAAGTTTAAAGGATACACATGGAAGTATGCCCAAGGAGATCCAAAGTTAGAAAAACTTTTATCTAGATCAAGCAAAAGTGGCGATCGATCCAGTTTGGGCTACGAGAAAAATGTTCCTATTAAACATAAGAATACACCTCCTAAGTTTATGAAAGGAGAGACCTTAAACTCAAAAGGAAAAAATACAAATCAAGTTTTTTTCTAAAAATGCTAAAACTTTTCAAAAACCTAAAAGTAACTTTGTCAATTAGAAACATCAGAACCGAAACCCTTTAGCTGAGAAAATAGTTAATCTTCTTAAGGAGCTCTTAAAATTTAACTCAGTGGGTCACTCTAACTATAACTACAATCAATAGAAGACCCACTATACTCCTAAAACTAAAACTATTATGAAATGGGTTCCTAAGGTTACCTGCTTGGTTATCCACACTGTTTTAAAGCTATAAGCCATTCAAAGTGGTACCTAGATAGTGGATGCTCCAAGTATATGACAGGCAACAAGACTTTATTCATCGATCTCAAAGATATGACTGATGGGTCAGTCACATTTGGTGATGGTAGCAACTATAAGATTATTGGCCAAGGTACAATCCAACTCTATAACCTTCCCTTATTCAAGAATGTTTTATATGTTGAGGGGCTAAAACACAACCTGTTAAGCATATCTCAAATATGCGATAACAATCATAGTGTGAAAATTTTCAATCAAGGTTGTGAAATCATAAACAAAAAGGGTTCTGTAATATTAATTGGTCGCAGAACTTCTGAAAACTGCTATATTATAAGCGATGACAGCTCTTCTAGTCAATCGTGCTACATGGTCTATACCGATGAGATAGAATTATGGCAAAAATGCCTTGGACATGTACACTATCGTAATTTATACAGATTTATCAAAAGAGAACTAATAAAAGGTCTACTAAATTATAAAAGATAGACAAAATATGTGGTGAATGCCAGATAGGCAAGTAAACTAGGAGCTCTCACAAAAAGGTGAACTCTAAAGCCACACCAAGACCGCTCGAACTTCTCCATATGGATCTTGTAGGACCAACCAGGATGGAGAGTTGAGGTGGTAAAAAATACATCTTGATAATCGTAGATGATTTTTCCAGATTAACTTGGGTAGCTTTTTTAAGGGATAAATCAAAAACCCTTGATGAAGTGAAAAGGATTGTCAAACGTATTCAAACTGAAATAGGTTCTCAAGTCAGTAAGATCCGTAGTGATCATGGATCTGAGTTTGAGAATAACAGTTTTGAGAAATTCTGTAGCGATTAGGGAATATCGCATGAATTCTCTACGCCTAAAACACTATAACAAAATGGAATTGAGGAAAGGAAAAATAGAGTGGTTCAAGAAATGAAAAATGTAATCATGAATAGTATGAAGCTCCCTAAAAATCTTTAGGCTAAAACAGTGAATACCGCCTGCTATATTATTAACTAGGTTTATATATGTAAATCTAATAATAAAATGACTAATGAACTATGGTTCGATATGAAGCCTACTGTCAAATACTTTCAAGTTTTTGGTAGCAAGTGCTATATTTTGCGTGACCATGAAAATTTGAGAAAGTTCGACACTAAAAGTGATGAAGGAATCTTTTTAGGATACTCTTTAAACAGTCGCACATATCGTGTACTGAACAAAAGGTCCAATGTTATTCAAGAATCTATTAATGTGGTCATAAACGATCACTTGAATAAACTTACCCCAAGTTCAGATAATGATGAAGTTCTTGTAATTGACAAACCAAATACTTCATCAAATCAAATAAACTCTAAATTGAGGACTGTTAAAGATCATCCAACCACTCAGATTGTTGGAAACCCTCTCA